>CM055751.1:2406833-3791833 GCA_029465975.1 Dallia pectoralis
TATTAATAAGGGCATCAGGGGTTGAGACACGCCCCTTTCCCTGCTCTCCCCTGCTGCCGGCCTGGAGCGCTATTGCACGTCTGTTTGCCCCTTTCTGGTTCTGACGGCAGAGGTTAGAAAGGCACTTGACTGCCGTCCCAGAGGTGCTTTCAACTTAACAAGGGGGGTGTGTGGGAGGGGAGTGTATCTGTTCCCTCAAATCAATCGCGGTCTTAACTGAACATCGTGGACCATCTGCTCGAGGCTTACCGCCCGGCTCCGCGTCGAATCTCAATATTTGTGTTAGCTGATCCCGGGGCCCTGGAGGCCTGGAAGGAGTGATTCCCAGAGCCCCTCAGGCGCACAGCACTGGCTTGGGTCCTCATTCTTCAGCTCCCTCACCCCCCACACAGTTTGATTAATCACTAAATCTGTGCGGCGAACGGTGGGGACTCCCGTCTTTAGACTGGAGGATGGGAAGTGGCGGGAAGAGGAATGGGAAATGTGCGGCTAATCGCTTTAGCTTTCAGTCATTCATTGTGTAAATCTCTAATGAGACTGATCACACATCTCTATCCACATCGCTCGGGTTCGTTATGGTGTTTTCACGTTACCTCAACTTGTTTAGCATATTCCGTTTTATCTTACGCTTCTCTCTCAGTCTCAGATTCAGTCTCACTCGCCTGTTTCCTCAAGTAGTTACATCAAAAGTCACTGGGCAATCCTGTTTTTCCTTCATTAAGCGGGATTTTTTTCTTTCTTCCCTATTTCATGGAGAGACATGGAGTTGAAAACAACCTGACGCTCAGATTTCAGGCTCGGGAGTCAAAGCGTTTCTCACATTTTCCGGTGCTACATGCTATTAACTTAGCCGGCCTCAGTGAAGCAGAGCTCCGTGGGAGATTTGAAGTTCAGACGGTCGCCGTATCCGTATCCGTCGCCCCGGTGCTCAATAGATCTTTGGGGCAATGAAAAGCTGTCCTCCTGAAAATGTGCCACAGAAGCACCCCTTGACTCTTGTTGTCATCTGCCTAAATAACCTTTTTGAGGTTAGGTGACTGTGTGTCTGAGAGCAGACGCAGGTTGCTTGGTACCCAGAGCTCTTTGACCTCCCATCTCTCTTGTGTTGCACTGTATTATCTTGCTCTCTGGACAATGATGATCTTCTCTCGCCGTAGCGGACCGAACCCTCGGCGGGAATAAATTAGCTGTATGAGAGGTCGCGGCTACTCTGCGGCATGTCATCCGTACAGCCAAGGTCACCGACCCCTGGCATTCTAATGCGTAGCGAAGCACCGCAATCTGTAAACATTTGCGGAAGGCGACATGTCAGTGCAATAGCCCCCCCCACCCCCAACACCCCACCACCCGGCCGCCCGACCCCTTCACCAGCTCCACCGCTAACACCCCCCCGAGGATAAAATAATACAGAAGCAAATACAGTGAGCGAAGAGGCTAATGGGGTTAATTGTCATGTAAAAACCTTCACAGTCAAGCGCAGGTCTGTGGCAGTGCAGCCCAGCCCCCTCCCCCCCACCGCGACTGCCTCCCCCCCCAGCGTCCCCGGGGAGACGCGGCCCAGATGGCATTTTCCTGGAGGCTGTGACCCACAAGGGGCCGGCGGCAGGCGAGAACAAGGTGCATCTCCTCAGCCTAATTAATTTACTATTATAGCACCTGTTTCAGAATAGATAGGGCCGGGAAGGGAAGCACTCCCCAGACACAGCGCCGGGGCTCGCCAGTAATGGGTTTCAACTGATTATATTAAGCTGATGCTTTGATCATCAGAAGGCGTTAAAATGGAAATATGTTTTTGCTGGCTGTGGGCCTGTGGAAAATAGAAGAGCAGTCTGGGGAAGCAGCTGATTACTTGTGACTGTGGATTCACACAAGCCTCTAAATAAGGGCACCTGCCTGTGAGACACCTTGCTTTCTGAGGGGCTTCTTTCCTTTCTCTGCCATCCTAATTTCTCTTAGGCTTCGCAGTCGTGAGGTTTCAGCGCTTAAGCCCCCATTTCATCCTGGGTAGTATTCCAATGTTTTCTGCACGTTTGTAAGGCTCTGATATTTCCACTTGTCACATTTGTTCCTGATCAAAGAGCCAGGTTAGATTACGGAATGATACTGAACCGAATGATACTACATTATTTGACTTAGCAATAAATGACAAAAATCAAGTTTGTGAACAGGAATGTGTTGGAGGAGATACAGTGTGCGTGATCAGTTGACTTGGTTGACACTGCGCCAGTATTGTAGTTATTTAGTCTGTCATCACCTATTGTGCACCTGAAAAATGGTCTTAAGTAACATTGATAAACACATTATGTAGACTTTATGTCAGGTTGTGTCAAGTCAAGTGTGTTTTTATGATCCAGTTCAATAAGTCCTTTGTTATGTCCCGTTGTTTTGCATAGTTCACGTCCATAATTTCAGAACTCCTGTCACATTTTCATATAATCTCTCTCCTCAGGTTTCACACTAATCCAAAATGCAGTATAACAAATATTGAGCAAATAAGCGTGCTGCTTTAAGTGGAGGCTGGGATTGGGGGTGGGGTGTGGGTTGGGGTGTGGGGGTGTGGGGTGTGGGGGGTGGGCGTTGGGGATAAAATGAAGCATCGATGATGGAATAATAACGGGTGAAACTGGAGCCCATGCTCCAAACACTGCCAGTCTGTAAATGGATTTAGTATATGCTAATCTCGCCTTCTCTCTCACTTCATTCATTTCCACCCCAGTGCCCCTTAAGGATTAACATAATTTATCACCCATGAAACGCCAAAAACAATTTTTGCTTGTAAAAAAAATAAAAAATGCACAGTAACACCCGCTCCGCCGGCTGACTGCCTCCGGTCCGTTTGGCTGTGCGGGTAGTTGAGTTATCGTGAGTACTATAAAGAAACAAGTCCGCGACGAATTACTGATGGCTGAATCGTGAGCGTGTCATTTGACACATCATTTAATGTGCTGTGATTTGGAAGACAGGAGCCAAACAAGGCATTTTCTTTGAGACCAGATGGACGTTAAGTCAAAGTAATCTTTGCTCAGTCAGTATTCTTCAATGCAAATGCCAATCCTGAAGCCCAGTATATTCAGTAAAGCGATGACTTAGCAGTATAAACTATGATTAGCTGTAATCGTGGCTGTGACGCAACATGTTCGATATATTACTTGATATAATTGTTATTTGTTCTGATAAAGTTTAATCTCAGGATGAATTAATATAGTTACCTGATGAATTAGCAGTACTGCAGAGTGACACGCAATCACACAACATATTTACCCATTAGATTTGAATGGCTGACCCCTTTCTCCTCGGACACGCACGGCTGTCTCTAAAACACACACTGCGTAATACCGCGGCTAGTGGCCATTGTGCCTGTCCTTTTACAGGGATTTATTAATGTTTACCGAGCAACATTTGACCCATATCACTGCAGAGCGCTAATCAGGACGCGTAATAGACGCTGGAGATGCTGAGATATTCTCCGCATGGTTCTGTTTGTCCGTCGCTGATTTGGTCCTATAGGGTTTAATTGACTCAAGCCGTCCTCGCCGTCCTCTTTCACAATGGTTGGCGCGATACGTTGCGGTTGCATGCATGCATCCCGTCGGCATCAATAGGTGTACATGTTTTGCTTGGCATGCTTGCTAATTTGGTTCGGAGGAAACGAGAATTAGACTTGCTCCTGTGCACACGCTATCTCCACAAACCGAAGGAGCGGCCCGTGTATCTTAATATTTATTTTCCACAATTTCTCCCTCTCCTCTTTGGAAATCCGCGTGTATCGTGTGCGGCAATGATTACAGTCTAAAGGTTTCCCCACTTACCTTGGCAGGAACAATGAGTTCTCCTTGAATAGGTGGTATTCACATGGTTAGGCTTTAATGGCCTTCCAAGGTGATATGTTGAAATGGGGGTGGGGCTAAATCTCCTCCCCGTAACCAGAGCCCGGAATGCATAGAAGCGATGTGTGTTGTCTGCGCTGGATAATGAAGGCCTCGGTTTAATCTTCAAACGCAGATGGTGAGAATAACCTGCATCACAGAGACAACGGGGAGACATAATGAGACCTAGAAAAATAAAATTAGCGCCAAATTAAGAATTCGGCTAATGCACTTTGGTTTGGCAACAAAACATGTAAATTAAAGAATGTTTGATTTTGATAAAGGGACCCGGCGGTCTTCGAACTGTTAACACTTATTTTCGGTCCAAACTGGCATCGCCGAAAACTCTTTCAGCATTTCGACATAATTGCATGAAGACGATTAAATCCCCCGAAATCTTGACCAGCTGTTCGTGAGGCTCTTAGCGTTGCTTTGGGTAATTGAACATGTCCAGAGATGTTTCATGTACGATGTGTTTTACCACAATATCATCCGCTTGGCAGTGTTTACATACAGTAATAACAAGTTCTGTCATTTAGGGACCCTACGAATTCACAGGCCGTTTGGATTTATCCTAATCTGCTTCCCTTGGTTCACATTTGTTTAGAAAACACAAGATTTCATTTTTCTGTAATTGCCTCTCTTAATTCCATGCACCCCATCAAGCCAAGATTGGATATATCCAGATTTTTTGAACATCTTGGGACCCAGGCAGTAAAGATTTGGGGGAGCTTGAGATTTTCTGTTGGAACTTGAATCGTGAAAATGACTAGTTTGAAACTGAAGCAGTGGCCTGCACGGTCATGATAAAAAAGTAAGAAACTCGACATCTTAGTTTTAACCCGGCTTGCGACAATCGACGAAGTCTGCCTTTCTGGTGTAGCATGGACAGCACTTAGCTTCTGTGCTAATCCCCTCCACATTGTATAAGCGGGGTACTCCTGAGGGTGGCACTGGAGATGAAGGGTAGAGCCACAGTTAGTGGGTGACATTAAATGGAAACTGTCATCCTCTTCTTCATCAATGCTGTGTGGCACTCAAAGAGAAGAGGAAAAGAGCGCTGGTGTAATGTTTTACAATTGTTTTTAGATGTTCATGATTAGACACCGTATTGCTAGGCTAACGGTTAAAGCAAGTATCATCTAACGCAGGGGTGGGCAAACTTTTCAGCTCAGGGGCGACATCAGGGCTGTGAAATAAAAATGTAGGGGCACATTTGTTTGGTATTTGTATTAATTAAAAGTGATTTGTGGGCCAGAAAAGCACAATATTTACATGTATACACCTAACATTTATACTGTGGGTGTGTTATTACATATTACTCATAATAATTCAGATTCAGATACATGACAATTGGACTTGCTGGGTATTTTGTACTCCCCTCATAACTGTTTTAATACCAATCGCGGGCCGGATGGAAT
This sequence comes from Dallia pectoralis, assembly GCA_029465975.1. Taxonomy (NCBI): domain Eukaryota; kingdom Metazoa; phylum Chordata; class Actinopteri; order Esociformes; family Umbridae; genus Dallia; species Dallia pectoralis. The sequence continues at coordinate 2,412,121 of CM055751.1, forward strand.
TGCCTCAAGGGCCAGATTCGGCCCGGTCTAACGTATACACAAACATATGTAATATTGGACAGTGCAGTAACGAGAGGCGAACCTGCTAACACCGCTAAGCATCGTGTTCCCTTGAATCGTTGCAATGAGCAGAGCAACGCTGATGAGGGTGACATTTGTCATTTAACATTCAGGCTCTGGATATTGATATTAAAGACATTTGTTGACAGGATTCACACATTCTGTGTAGCCAGATGCTTCAGATTGCAGTGTCATCAATGACAGCCCTGCATCGTCTTCAAGTGGCCAGAAAATTGGTGGATTTTCTTTCGAATCCGTCTGCTATAGAGTTACGAAGGCTACTCTCCAAGCGCTCCAAATTTCTGTTGCTTATCCTCCTTCCAACTCACACCTGTTAGCCTCGCACAGATGTGAATGTAATGAGATAAAACAACAGCAATCTTGAAAAAGGTCTGAAACAATCACTGACGATTTCACAAGAGGAGACCATCTGGCGTTGGTATTACCTCTATTGAAACATACCTTTTGTTACTTTGCCAGAGAGATTTTGGAGAGGTTCATGAAATATGTACACTACCGTTTAAATTTTGGAGTCACTTGGAAATGTCCTTGTTTTTCATAAAAACATACGTGAAGTTAGTTTGAAAAGGATATATGTCGAAATTAAGAGGAACTATTGTCACAAGGTTAGAAATAATGACTTAAAAATTTGACTTTTTTTAATAATTATAGTTCCTTTTGTCCAAATGTTGTTTTTGTCACAGAATCTTTCCCTTGCAGCAGTTGCAGCCTTGCATACATTTGGCATTCCTGTTGTCAATTTGTTGTGGAAATCCGAAGAGATTTCATCTCAGTCTTCCTGAAGTCTTCTCACATCCTACCATACATTTAAGGTGCTCCCAGAGCAGCTCAATAGGATCGAGTTCCAGTGACTGTGCTGGCCACTCCATTATAGACAAAATACCAACTAACTGCTTCTTCCCTCAATAGTTCTTGTGTAGTTTGGGTCATTGTCCTGTTCTAGGAGGAAATTGGCTCAAATCAATTTGCCTGGCGTTGCAAAATGGAGGGATAGCCTCAAACTTTGATATGTTAGTCCATAACATATTTTTGCAATCTTTTTTTCAACCTTCTTTTGCACATGTTCATCTTTTCTTTTTAATGGCCAATCTGAGATATGGCTTTTTCTTTGCAACTCTGTCTAGAAGGCCAGCATTTCGGAGTTGGTTCCTCACAGTTGAAAAATCTGGATTGGTTTTGCGGGTACTATTTATTAAAGCTGTCAGTTGAGGACCTGAGCGGCGTTTGTTTCTCTAACTAGACACTGATGAATTTGTACTGTTTTGTAAAGGAACTGTATTGTACGAGACCTTCAGTTTCTAGTCAATTCCTCAAATGGCCTTCATTTCTCAGAACAAGAATAGACTGATGGTTTCAGTAAGTAGTTCTTTGTCTCCGGGCCTATAATTGAACCCATATTTTCTGATGCTCCAAATACTGAACTGGTCTAAAGAAGGCCAGTTTCATAGCTTTTTTTAATCAGCACAAAAGTTTTAAGCTCTGCAAACATATTTGCAAAAGGGTTTTCTAACGATCAATTATCCTTTAAAAAATCTGCAGTTTCCATTTACAACAGTCATATACAACGTTAAGAATGTCTACACTGTATTTTTTTTTAAACAAGGACATTTTCTAAGTGACTCAAAACCTTTGATCAGTAGTGTATATATTTCATAATATCATGATAATATGTTTCCCTCAACAAAAGTTAAGATGGTGGGAGACATCTCTGTGAAACTATCTAAATGATGTGAGTATTGTTTTCTAGATAATGATACAATCTTTACCAAAAATGTGCACATTATTGATAAACATGGAGTACAGTTTGTGCAAGTAATGGTGTGATTAGTAATATTCATGACCCTCATTGTCCGAACATCCTTCAAAGTCATGAGAAAATTCCTCTGTCTATATACAACAAGTGGACTTTACTATAATATTCAAACTGACAGAGTTAAGCAACCATTGTCAACCACATCAGAAGTGTCTGTAACCTTTTCTTTCGTTTGTCAATCTGTAAAAAGGATGATGAAAGTGTCTTTCATAGACTTACCAAAAATTGGCTAGCTTTTAGATGAAGTATGCCTTCAACTTCGATGTAATCACATAGAGGAGTGTTTAGCTGCGACTTGTCCAAAGGTAAGATCAGGCTTTAGGAACGTTGTCACAGCTCTATACTCCCCTGGGAAATTGGTTAACTCTGATGGCTTCTGCACCAGCTCTTCATACATTATTCTGGCCCTTTGTTGCCACAATCACACCATCTATCTTAACACCCTACACCTTCATCAAGTCAATAATTAATTTCATATCCGAAGGACCCAAGTATTTGTGTTGACTTGTTGTGTTTCCGTCATATAATTTAACGGTGACACTATCTTCTAAGTTTAGCACCTTTTTGAAAATTGAAGGCGCTGATGTGGAAGAAGAGGCTGCCTTTCATTCAGTTGTCCATCAAAGGGTCGGGCGTCAGGGGTTTTAACTTCCCATTGGCGATTCACTGGCTCCAAATGGAACAGGATACCCTGGCAGGCTAATGCCAACTGTCAAATCAGTTTGAAGTATCGATTATCATTGATTTGCCGTTGCTAACTCCTCTTGATCCTGGTCCTACTTTTCGAGACTCTAACTTTTTTTAATTCTTCGTTTTTTTAATGCATTTATTATATTCATATCTATAGTAGGTCAATAGATACTACTGTCTCCTGGATTTACCTTAAGACACATAACTCAACCTAGACATATGTCTGCTATAAATAGACAAGAGACATTTCGATTTGTGGCAATTCAAAACAAAAGCCATGATAAGTTTTGGCAGACATATCGCAGTGGCGATGTTGGAAATTAAATACTAGGGACTGTGGAGTATCCAGAAATGACCTCATGTTTGCTGCTATGTACTGGTCTATCCAATCTGGAACAGTCAACAAATAGTTAGTTACTAGTTAGTCAGTTACTGGATGTGAAATGAAACATATGTGTTAAGAAAATAAGTAAACGAGCGAGGAGACATTGGCCGAACGTTGAACATTCCAAATGACCACAAGTAATAGATGCTGAAATGAAGACGGTTGTTTTAATTGCCAATAAAAGTCAGCTATTATTGGCAATATTATTTGTGATGGCGCTTGCACCTTTTATTCTGTAACTCTAGCTCTTTTCCTGCTTAACATATTTACTTGTAAAGCAATGTACGCCAGCACACTCCTTAAGGTTTGCATACTGTCCATATTCACACTTCATTATGTATATCTTGCAGCTATGTATATTCTGTTGTAATTCAGTTTTTTTATGTTTCTAACTACGTAGTTGTTGCTTGCCATGTCATAATAATTTTATTGTTCAGTTTGATGCAAGTCATTTGGCAATAAACATGGCAATAAAATACTTGTTTTTTTATTGTGCTGCAGTTCATCATTTAATAATGCTTTTGCATTTTCCACGGGTTAGGCATTCCAGTATGGTTCACTCATGGCTAAAATGTGTATGTGTTATAATTGTGAAGTGAAAGCGTCTGGCAGCTACAACAGCCCCGCCATAAAGTCGTAGACCATAACTCGCGGAGTTGGGCTGACAAGTGCTACAGCGCTCAACACATAAGATGACTATCATGTCTCACTCACCACAAATTACCAAACTGCCTCTGGAAGCAGCATCAGCACAAAAACTGTGCATCGGGAGCTTCACAAAATGGGTTCTTAACACGAGCAACTGTACGCAAGCCTCACATCAACATGCACAACGGCATGAGTAGAGTCTGGATTGCTGTAGAGTCATTGTAATGATTGGTGGAGGAGGGATAATGGTCTGTGGCTGTGTGTCAGGGTTTGGTGGAGGAGGAATAATGGTCTGGGGCTGTGTGTCAGGGTTTGGTGGAGGAGGGATAATGGTCTGGGGCTGTATGTCAGGGTTTGGTGTAGGAGGGATAATGGTCTGGGGCTGTGTATCAAGGTTTGGTGGAGGAGGGATAATGGTCTGGGGCTGTGTATCAGGGTTTGGTGGAGGAGGGATAATGGTCTGGGGCTGTGTATCAGGGTTTGGTGGAGGAGGGATAATGGTCTGGGGCTGTTTGTCAGGGTTTGGTGGTGGAGGGATAATGGTCTGGGGCTGTGTATCAGGGTTTGGTGTAGGAGGGATAATGTTCTGGGGCTGTGTGTCAGGGTTTGGTGGAGGAGGGATAATGGTCTGGGGCTGTGTATCAGGGTTTGGTGGAGGAGGGATAATGGTCTGGGGCTGTGTATCAGGGTTTGGTGGAGGAGGGATAATGGTCTGGGGCTGTGTGTCAGGGTTTGGTGGAGGAGGGATAATGGTCTGGGGCTGTGTATCAGGGTTTGGTGGAGGAGGGATAATGGTCTGGGGCTGTGTGTCAGGGTTTGGTGTAGGCGCCTTAGTTCCAGCGATGGGGCAATTTATTGCAACAAGATGCAAAGACAGTTAAGACAATTGGGTGCCTCCAACGTTGTGGCAACTGTTTGGGGAAGTGTTTGCTGTTCCAACATGACTGTGCCCCTGTGCACAAAGTGGAGTCCATAAATACATGGTTTGATGAGGTTGGTGTGGAGGAACTCAAGTGGCCTGAGCCCTGACATCCATTGAGTTCCTATATTTGGGAGGGTTTGGATTAGGCATCTCGCCCAACATCAGTGCCTGATCTCACAAATGTTTTTTGACGAATGGGCACAAATTCCCACGGACAAAATCCCAAATGTTGCGGAAAACCCTCCCACACGAGAATGCTGTCTGTTATAGCTGCAATGGGAGACTCCATATTAGTGATATTTTGGAAAGAGATGTCCAACAAGCTCATATAAGTGTGATAGTCGGGTGTCCACACTTATGGCCATAGTGCATATCAATACGGGTGTTACAGTTTTGGGAATTACTCGCTTTGCTTGATTTCATTTTTACCTAAATGTTTTCTCTTGCCATGAAGCACCTCTTTTCCAGCAGTACTGTGATTGAGGGTAACTATGGGAAATTGAAGTATGCGAACGTCCTTTGAAACACATTGGGAAATGTTCTTGTGAGTGAATAGTCTCAAATTGCTTTTGTGAGGCAACCTTTTAGGTTCAGTTTTCTCATAGCTACCGTGTGCCAGTGAAACCCTGGTGTTACGCGTCCGGTGAGACGGCACAGTTAAAGAGAGTAGAGGCTTATTAGCCATGTCTGGATGGATGGATATAGCCTCCAGGGTGCTCTGTTTAAGGGGTGAAATCTATTGAAGTGTGGGTGTAAAATGGACTTTGTTCAGGTAGTCACTTTGTTTTCATGCTGATAATATTCATTTAAGTGGAAGATCCCCGTCCTTTTCTTCTTTGCTTACTGGCTTTATTCTGCCCTTGGGATTAAGATGCAGTTAAAACGCTGAGGAAAATTGTTCTCCCAACTGTCCCTCACTGTAATTTTATGCTAGTGATACGAACTTTTTTTAAATTCTATTCCAATAGACAAATTCTCAATGTCGGTTATGTTTAGATTTTTATTCGTAAATTGGGTGTATTAAATTATGCAACCAAATGTACTAATTAGTTTTAAAAGTGTTTGCTTTTAATATTTTTTGATTACAAGTGCAAGCAGAAAAAATATCATCAAAACAAAATACTAGTCCAATAAATCCTTAAAACAAATGCCCTTGTCCTCAGCATAATAATTCTCTTAGTTTACGAGTAGTGTGGTGTCAACATTTATTTTTTATTTATGTTGGTAAACAATGCCTTATAATAATTTGTCATCTGTGATGCCATTAAAAAGTAGATGAATTGAATCAAACAAGAGGATGCAAGTCAAAACTGCATTTTAGGTTTTTGATTAAATCACAGTTATTGCCTTTTAAATACCTGTATACAAATGATTTGGGGTTGGATTCCCAAGTGAGTGTGGAGGCAAATATGTTCTGGATTTTTGTATATTGTCTGTTGAGGCTTACATATTTATTATTGGCAAAAAAAAATTATGTACGTAATGTATGTGTGTATGTATGTTGGCAAGTTTAGGAAAACATCTTAAGAAAACAATGTTCCCCCAAGTCAAATAAGAGCCCCAATATCTCAACGATTTCTTTAGCTGAAGCCTTGGGTTGTGTCCTTATCAAGACCCACCTAGCTCCTCTAGTACATTACCAAATGCTGTCATTTCCTCGGCAAGCTTGATGTTTATTGTGAGGCTGAGATTGAAAATGGTCGGTAATGGAGCGAGCTTCACAGTCCTGGACCAATTCTGAATCTAAATTACTTGCTTCTTTTCAATGGCATCGACTGTAGAAAGCTTTGTGCGTCTCGTACCTAATCAACCCTAGTGTGACCCTGGATCTGCCAGCCCTCCTGGATTAATGATAAAATCCTCGGTTCAAACAATTATTCGACCCGAAATGGCTGTCCATTTTACTCCGAAAACTAAAGAATGTGAAATTATTTTTTTTCTAGCCTCAGCATGTTGTAAAGCAGCACTTATTCCTGATCTTTGCCCCATAAACTCTTGATTTTTTTTCTAAAGGTTTTTTATCTTCTTTTTTGGCGGCGTGTGATGTCGCCAACTACTTGCTTGTCTTTCATACCCTATGTCAGAATAGCAAGGCACAGACAGCTGAGACAGCCACTGACACAACACAGGGAATATTTGCTGCCTCCATGAACTCCTGCCCCCGTATTTTTTTATAATAGGCTCATAATTTGTTCAAAATTAGGTAGGAACCTTGCTCCCAGATAAAGAGTTACGCCTACCTGGCTGCACGATGAAATATATGTTCTATTTGGTAAGAGAACAGTAAGATTGTACACAAAATATTTATTAATTTCTGGTAAAACAAATAATTATAATTATATTTTTATACAAGTGCCTGAAATAAGCCAGAAATAAATCTAGGTGGGCATGTCTACATCCATGTACATTCCTGTGGCGGCTGTTTGTTGGTGTTAGAGAGTCAGCCTGAATGTTTGTTGATGTAGTGAATTCTCTTAAATGAAGGAAACAAAAGTATGGCTCATTGTATAATCTCATTTCTACTATTTGGTCTTTTTCCCTATTAATTAATTTAATATCAGATCTTTATTCGGGCTGTACTAATTTTGACAGACGACCTGTCTAAATGTGTCCATGGTGTGTTATGTAAGATGTTCCAATAAGAACCTGTGTTTTTGCTCCCGCTATCTAACACCAGAAGGGGGCGCTGTCATGTGGCTGCCAGAGCCATTCATCCAACCCCTTCATATAAAAGACCAGGAATCAGTAATAGGCTCGGGATTTAATCAGTAATTACTGGCAGTTTGTCACCATTAGAGAACATAGCAAATGGGTTTGCTATGGCTATATAACCACAACAGTTGTGGTTACACTGTGTGGGCATGGCTGTGCGCTAGCTTTATATCTCCCCCGAGGCTACTAAAGTCACAGCATTTTGTCACTGCCATGTCACATCACTGGAAAATAACCTGACATGAATCCTTTAATAAATTACGTGGTACCAATATTGCTATGTCAGTGATTCCTTGATATGTTCATATGCACGTATTGCACTTTGAATCATATCACAGTTTGAAACATACTGTAAAGAAAATAAAACGTGTAAATGTGTGAGGTAGCCTACGATTGATTTGTGTTGTACATGCGTGAGGTTCCATTTTCCAAGGCTGTTGTGTCGAAAAATGTTTTCAGGACTCAGACACTGTTCAGGGTTTCTAGGAAGAAAGCAAACGTATTACCATGGAAACAGGGTCAGTATTATTCATGCTGGGCAAATGAGTAATAAATAATGTCCACGACCTACAGCTGTTGTTTGTACTTGCCAAAGAATATGACAAGAAGTAAAAGTTGGGAAAAAGAATAATACAGTAAATATTTCTAAATTGATCTAGATATTTGAAATATTTGTATTTCTTATACAAAAACATCTAAAGTATGCTGCCATGTGAAAGTTAGAAAGCATTTTCAGTTTTTAGTTTTTTTTTGTGTGCATTGGAGGAGCTTAAAACTCCAATATGGTAAAAGCTTCTGGTGGCCTTAAAACACAGCAACATTGGCACTATCCAATTTCAGAGGTTTACTTGTTTAAATGTGGCTGTGTGGCCACTTAAATAGTCCCCTTAAATAAATATTGTGGTTTGCAGTATACATTTTTATGCATTAATAAAAAATACAACCTCATGTGGATACTGTATCTTTAACATACCATGAGCCGTCCACAAGTAAGGAGCAGAGCATTTTCCTAAAGATTGTACTGAAATATCCCTAAGAACTGGCCAAATAGATTTCATGCCTTTTTCAGATAATTACCCGCACCGATTGATTACGCTAGCCAGGGCCATTTCCTTACCTCCACCGGAAATCCAGTAAGAGGATTATTCTAAGCTATCACCTCAGCTCGCTTATATTCTTCTGACTATTGACTTGTTGATTTGAGTGCTACAGTATGACGGTAAATGTAAAGCATAAGGGAGACTACTCTGTCTACTTTGAACCTCGATTAAAAGCCAAAAGGGGGCCGTACTTTTTTCAGACAGATAAAGCACTATATTTAAGCGGAAACATCCGTAACAACTGCAGAGGATCTGCGACTGACAACAGAGCAAACAATTGTGATTTTAAATGCTTCTGTCTAGTAACATTAGACACAATTGATGCAATGTCTTTGGAAAGTAATGGTTGCCTCTAATTTGCAGTCTGTGGTAAAGTTTTCGGGAGTCAGTCACATGGGCCAGAAAGCAGTTCCTTCATTATGCACGGTAAACAATGGCATGTTCACTACGCTAATTATTATTCTGAGAATGTACCAATTTGTTGCATCCAAACTGCCAGTCAGCTTTGGGCCCTGAAAGGGGCAGAGTGCCAGCCACTGCAGTCAAGTAAGAACGAGCCCTTTATAAAGGGTGACTGTGCCGTTGCATATGTGGGCAAGGAAAGGGCAACATGCCAGCATCACCAGTTTATTCCCAAGCCACATTACTCAGGCCAATAGCCCACAGTTGGGCTGTGACTTTAGTTAATGTCACGCTGGGCCGCCAAAATAACCGCCACTGTTGCTAGGATTGGTGAACTGCTGGCGTCATGTGAATATCTCTCTGTAGATTTAACCCCCTCCTACATCAATGCCTCAGTGACACTGTAAATACAAGGCAATATCTCTGAGTGTATCCAGTAAACAACAGAAAGACAACTATGTATAAATAATCTATAGGTTGATTCTATTTCATATATTATAGTATAATCACTCTGTATGAGTGTGTGGCATGAATGTAACAGCTCAAATCCTAATGGAAAATGTTTGTTTTTTTTGCATGACAGCTTTACAACAATGAGAACCTTTTGCCACAGCATTCTATCGCCGCGCTGCAAAAAGCTGACTGTCAATTTGTTTGTCAGATGTTTTTTGTGTGGAGTCTGCCACAACACGGGAACAACCTGTCAAACTGTGGACTTTCTATATTCTATTGCAGGAACTATACAACAACGGCCAACAGCTCTACAAATGTAGGGACATATTCCATTGACTTTGAAAGAGAAAGATTTGTATGGCAAACTATTTGGTGATCTACAGACTCATAAATGCTATCTTGTAAGCCAATGCAGACCTAAAGTGGTGAGGGCATTGGCATTGAAACCTGCATTCTCCACATACTGTTGTCAACTATAAAAAATGTTTTTAATTGTCTTAAAGCAGTGGGGACTTTTAGGTTGTTTGCATCTGAAGCCTCTAGGGTGCAAAATCATCTTCAGCTTTTTAAAATAAAATGTTCCAGAAGGAGATGAAGAAGTTTACAGGTTTTAACAATTGTATACGTTCTGAATATTTTTCACATGAATGTGTCTTTAATATTGACCAAGCTGTGACGGAGGAATATCATTATAAGCACAAGTCCCTGTATATCTACCCAACTCCTCACCCTTTAAAAAGCGAGCAGCAATGACAGTGGGACAAATCTATATAAAATAACAGAGAAGGCTTACATGAGGATTTACTTGCTTACTTTATTGTTGGAATTACAGGACTGACCTATGGCTTAATTAGAATCACATTAATATGCATAGGGCTTTCTGTTTGTGAGGTCTCTGTGTGTCATGGTTTCGTCCTGAGGTGGGACATGCTGATTGAGCAGCACTGGATCCCCAACCTCAATTCCCCTCCACACGATTCACTCATTATGACGTAGATTGATGAGCCAAAACATTATGACCACTCCCAGGTAAAGCGAATAACGTTGATCATCTCCTAACACCTGTTAAGCGGATAGAAAATATGATAATCAAGTTTGACAACCGTTCTCAGTTCTCGTGGACAACGTTTTGGAAGCATGAGAAATGGGCAGGAGTAACGACCTGAGTGACATGGGTCAATGTGGCCAAACTGGGTCAGAGCATCTTTGAAATATGGTGAGTGTGTACCGACAGCAGTGGTGAGTGTGTACCAACAGCAGTGGTGAGTGTGTACCGACAGTAGTGGTGAGTGTGTACTGACAGTAGTGGTGAGTGTGTACTGACAGTAGTGGTGAGTGTGTACTGACAGTAGTGATGAGTGTGTACTGACAGTAGTGGTGTGTGTGTACCGACAATAGTGGTGAGTGTGTACTGACAGTAGTGAGTGTATACCGACAGTAGTGGTGAGTGTGTACTGACTGTAGTGAGTGTGGACCGACAGCAGTGGTGAGTGTGTACCGACAGCAGTAGTGAGTGTGTGTGGACAGCAGTGGTGAGTGTGTACTGACAGTAGTGGTGTGTGTGTACTGACAGTAGTGGTGAGTGTGTACTGACAGTAGTGGTGAGTGTGTACTGACAGTAGTGGTGAGTGTGTACTGACAGTAGTGGTGAGTGTGTACCGACAGCAGTGGTGTGTGTGTACCGACAGCAGTGGTGTGTGTGTACTGACAGTAGTAGTGTGTGTACTGACAGTAGTGGTGAGTGTGTACCGACATCAGTGGTGAGTGTGTACTGACTGTAGTGGTGAGTGTGTACCGACAGCAGTGGTGTGTGTGTACCGACAGTAGTAGTGTGTGTGTACTGACAGTAGTGGTGTGTGTGTACTGACAGCAGTGTTGAGTGTGTACTGACAGTAGTGGTGAGTGTGTACCGACAGTAGTAGTGAGTGTGTACCGACCGTAGTGTGTGTACTGACAGTAGTAGTGTGTGTGTACTGACAGTAGTGGTGAGTGTGTACCGACATCAGTGGTGAGTGTGTACTGACTGTAGTGGTGAGTGTGTACCGACAGCAGTGGTGTGTGTGTACCGACAGTAGTAGTGTGTGTGTACTGACAGTAGTAGTGTGTGTGTACCGACAGTAGTGGTGAGTGTGTACCGACAGCAGTGGTGAGTGTGTACTGACAGTAGTAGTGAGTGTGTACTGACAGCAGTGTTGAGTGTGTACTGACAGTAGTGGTGAGTGTGTACTGACAGTAGTGGTGAGTGTGTACCGACAGTAGTAGTGAGTGTGTACCGACCGTAGTGGTGAGTGTGTACCGACAGTAGTGGTGAGTGTGTACTGACAGTAGTGGTGAGCGTGTACTGACAGTAGTAGTGAGTGTGTACCGACAGCATTGGTGAGTGTGTACCGACAGTAGTGGTGGTGAGTGTGTACCGACAGTAGTGGTGAGCGTGTACTGACAGTAGTAGTGAGTGTGTACCGACAGCAGTGGTGAGTGTGTACCGACAGTAGTGGTGGTGAGTGTGTACCGACAGTAGTAGTGAGTGTGTACTGACAGCAGTGGTGAGTGTGTGTGGACAGCAGTGGTGAGTGTGTACTGACAGTAGTGGTGAGTGTGTACTGACAGTAGTAGTAGTGAGTGTGTACCGACAGCAGTAGTGAGTGTGTACCGACAGTAGTGCTGGTGAGTGTGTACCGACAGTAGTGGTGAGTGTGTACTGACAGCAGTGGTGAGTGTGTGTGGACAGCAGTGGTGAGTGTGTACTGACAGTAGTGGTGAGTGTGTACTGACAGTAGTAGTGGTGAGTGTGTACCGACAGCAGTAGTGAGTGTGTGTGAACAGTAGTGGTGAGTGTGTACTGACAGTAGTGGTGAGTGTGTACCGACAGTAGTGGTGAGTGTGTACCGACAGTAGTGGTGAGTGTGTACTGACAGTAGTGGTGAGTGTGTACTGACAGCAGTGGTGTGTGTGTACTGACAGTAGTGGTGAGTGTGTACTGACAGTAGTGGTGAGTGTGTACTGACAGCAGTGGTGAGTGTGTACTGACAGTAGTGGTGAGTGTGTACCGACAGCAGTGGTGTGTGTACTGACAGTAGTGGTGAGTGTGTACCGACAGCAGTGGTGTGTGTACTGACAGTAGTAGTGTGTGTGTATTGACAGTAGTAGTGTGTGTGTACCGACAGTAGTGGTGAGTGTGTACCGACATCAGTGGTGAGTGTGTACTGACAGCAGTGGTGTGTGTGTACTGACAGTAGTAGTGTGTGTGTACTGACAGTCGTAGTGAGTGTGTACCGACAGTAGTGGTGAGTGTGTACCGACAGTAGTGGTGAGTGTGTGTGGACAGCAGTGGTGAGTGTGTACTGACAGTAGTGGTGAGTGTGTACTGACAGTAGTAGTGGTGAGTGTGTACCGACAGCAGTGGTGTGTGTGTACTGACAGTAGTAGTGTGTGTGTATCGACAGCAGTGGTGAGTGTGTGTGGACAGCAGTGGTGTGTGTGTACTGACAGTAGTGGTGAGTGTGTACTGACAGTAGTGGTGAGTGTGTACCGACAGTAGTGGTGAGTGTGTACCGACAGTAGTGGTGAGTGTGTGTGGACAGCAGTGGTGAGTGTGTACCGACAGTAGTGGTGAGTGTGTGTGGACAGTAGTAGTGAGTGTGTACTGACAGTAGTGGTGTGTGTGGACAGTAGTGGTGAGTGTGTGCCGACTTTAGTGGTGAGTGTGTACTGACAGCAGTGGTGAGTGTGTACTGACAGTAGTGGTGTGTGTGTACTGACAGTAGTGGTGTGTGTGTACTGACAGTAGTAGTGTGTGTTTACCGACAGCAGTGGTGAGTGTGTACCGACAGTAGTGGTGAGTGTGTACTGACAGTAGTGGTGAGTGTGTACCGACAGCAGTGGTGAGTGTGTACTGACAGTAGTGGTGAGTGTGTACCGACAGCAGTAGTGAGTGGGTGTGGACAGTAGTGGTGAGTGTGTACTGACAGTAGTGGTGAGTGAGTACCGACAGTAGTGGTGAGTGTGTACTGACAGTAGTAGTGGTGAGTGTGTACCGACAGCAGTGTGAGTGTGTGTGGACAGTAGTGGTGAGTGTGTACTGACAGTAGTGGTGAGTGTGTACTGACAGTAGTGGTGTGTGTGTACCGACAGTAGTGGTGAGTGTGTACTGACAGTAGTAGTGAGTGTGTACTGACAGCAGTGTTGAGTGTGTACTGACAGTAGTGGTGAGTGTGTACCGACAGCAGTGGTGAGTGTGTACCGATAGTAGTGGTGAGTGTGTACCGACAGCAGTGGTGAGTGTGTACCGATAGTAGTGGTGAGTGTGTACTGACTGTAGTGGTGAGTGTGTACTGACAGTAGTGGTGAGTGTGTGTGGAGAGTAGTGGTGAGTGTGTACCGACAGCAGTGTGGTGAGTGTGTACCGACAGCAGTGGTGAGTGTGTACCGACAGTAGTGGTGAGTGTGTACCGACAGTAGTGGTGAGTGTGTACCGATAGTAGTGGTGAGTGTGTGTGGAGAGTAGTGGTGAGTGTGTACCGACAGTAGTGGTGAGTGTGTACCGACAGCAGTGGTGAGTGTGTACAGTGGTGAGTGTGTACAGCAGTGGTGAGTGTGTACCGACAGCAGTGGTGAGTGTGTACCGACAGTAGTGGTGAGTGTGTACCGACAGTAGTGTGTAGTGTGCTGAGTGTGTACCGATAGTAGTGGTGAGTGTGTACTGACTGTAGTGGTGAGTGTGTACCGATAGTAGTGGTGAGTGTGTACTGACTGTAGTGGTGAGTGTGTAGTGTGGTGACCGACAGTAGTGAGTGTGTGTGGACAGTGGTGACTGACAGTGTGTGAGTGTGTACCGACAGTAGTGGTGAGTGTGTACCGACAGCAGTGGTGAGTGTGTACTGACAGTAGTGGTGAGTGTGTACCGAGTGGTGAGTGTGTAGTAGTGGTGAGTGTGTGTGGACAGTAGACTGTAGTGGTGAGTGTGTACATTAGTGGTGAGTGTGTACGACAGCAGTGGTGTGTGTGTAGTAGTGGTGGTGAGTGTGTACAGCAGTGACTGACAGTAGTGGTGAGTGTGGACAGTAGAGTGTGGTGAGTGTGTACTGACAGTAGTGGTGAGTGTGTACCGACAGTAGTGGTGAGTGTGTACCGACAGTAGTGGTGAGTGTGTACTGACAGTAGTGGACAGCAGTGGTGAGTGTGTGTGACAGTAGTGTGAGTGTGTACTGACAGTAGTGGTGAGTGTGTACTGACAGTAGTGGTGTGTGTGTACCGACAGTAGTGGTGAGTGTGTACTGACAGTAGTGGTGAGTGTGTACTGACAGTAGTGGTGAGTGTGTACTGACAGTAGTGGTGAGTGACAGCAGTGGTGAGTGTGTACCGACAGTAGTGGTGAGTGTGTACCGACAGCAGTGGTGAGTGTGTGATAGTAGTGGTGAGTGTGTACTGACTGTAGTGGTGAGTGTGTACTGACAGTAGTGGTGAGTGTGTGTGACAGCAGTGGTGAGTGTGTACTGACAGTAGTGGTGAGTGTGTGACAGCAGTGGTGTAGTGTACCGACAGTAGTGGTGAGTGTGTACCGACAGTAGTGGTGAGTGTGTACCGACAGTAGTGGTGAGTGTGTGACAGCAGTGACAGTAGTGGTGAGTGTGTACCGACAGTAGTGGTGAGTGTGTACTGACAGCAGTGGTGAGTGTGTACCGAGTGTGTGTGTACCGACAGTAGTGGTGAGTGTGTACCGACAGTGTAGTGAGTGTGTAGTAGTGGTGAGTGTGGACAGCAGTGGTGAGTGTGTACCGACAGTAGTGCTGTGGTGTGTGGTGAGTGTGTACTGACTGTACCGATAGTAGTGGTGAGTGTGTACTGACTGTAGTGGTGAGTGTGTACTGACAGTAGTGGTGAGTGTGTGTGGACAGTAGTGGTGAGTGTGTACCGACAGTAGTGGTGAGTGTGCACTGACAGTAGTAGTGAGTGTGTGTGGACAGTAGTGGTGAGTGTGTACCGACAGCAGTGGTGAGTGTGTACCGACAGTAGTGGTGAGTGTGTACTGACAGTAGTGGTGAGTGTGTACTGACAGTAGTGGTGAGTGTGTACCGACAGCAGTGGTGAGTGTGTGTGGACAGTATGTGGTGAGTGTGTACCGACAGCAGTGGTGAGTGTGTACCGACAGTAGTGGTGAGTGTGTACCGACTGTAGTGGTGAGTGTGTACTGACTGTAGTGGTGAGTGCGTGTGGACAGTAGTGGTGAGTGTGTGTGGACAGCACTGTGAGTGTGTACCGACAGTAGTGGTGAGTGTGTACTGACAGTAGTGGTGAGTGTGTACTGACAGTAGTGGTGAGTGTGTACAGACAGTAGTGGTGAGTGTGTACTGACAGTAGTGGTGAGTGTGTACCCATAATGACCCCTGTACACCTTGGAAGAAGGTCCCTGTGGTCTGGTGGTCTGGTGCTGGCTTGTGTTCTGCTCGACGAGAAGGGCGCCTGTCTGTGTGCGCTGCTCTTAATTTGACCGCCAGTTGTTTAATTCTGCTCCTCCCTCCCATGTGCTGTCTCTGTCATTCTGTCTTCTTAGTTTTGGGGTCCTTTACCACATTTTTCATGCCCCTCCTCCTTTCGGTTTAATTACGTGTTTTTTTAAAGCCACAGCAAGCATTAGGATGAAGCAATGTTCAGATTTCATAGCTACTGTTGATTTTGAATTGAACATCAGATAATTTGTCTTATTTTTACGAATCCCCACAAACCTGTTTGGGCCACTTTCATGATCAGATGACCAGTGGGTCAACAAATAACAGCAGCCTGTGTCCAGAGTATTAAGGCAGACGGAAGACCTAAAGGTCCGTAAACAGTGACTGTGGGTTTGGGCCGGGTCAGATAGGAGATGTCACAGTAATCTTAAGGCGAGATCCAAGGACTCAGGTTCCCCTGAGATTCACAAAGGATACCAGATGGAGCAGACATGAACTGTTGACACCGTGGACACAGTTTCCCCATTTCCACATCCTCACCCGGGTTTGGGCTAGAGCGCAATCATCCAGACAGAAGCCGTAACCCCAGACAACATCTAATGGTAGACTATTGCAGTGGTACTTAGATGGGGGCGGAGACACACGGAAAACGATTGATGTTTGTCTGCATTGGAATCTTTGGAACCCCGTACTGGAATTTGAACAATAGCGTGTGGCGTCAAAACATGTAGTTTTGCTAATAAATCGCTGGCCATCCGCTTGGTCTGTTCATCCTACATGTGGTCTGGTTTTTTGTGAAACGCTGACAGCACACACAGCCATTCTGCTACTGTTCTGGAAGTGGCTTCAGCTCGTATTCTGTGTTTGGGTCTGCATGTGACAAGAAAGTATGGAATGCCGTTTGGGTCTTTGCTTGCCAAAATAATACTATTTGGCGTGTTAAATGATACTTTGATGCACCTAATAATAAAGCGCACTGCCTTGAAACTGGAACTATTAAGTGGTCTAACGTGTGTGGGTAGCTAACATGAACACCTCATGAAGTGATTGGCATTCAGATGCAAATATTATGACTAGTTATGCTGTAAGATGAGAAGAGTAATATCTTTAAGTCACTAGGGCCGACAGAAGAATGTGCTAGGCTACCAAATAAATACGGATCATGTAACACCCCCTTCTTTCTTCTAACCTGAATCTCTGAGAACGATCTCATGTCTATTTGGCTACAAAATGATAATGTGTTTGGTTTGCCTTCCCAGATGTACTTACTGTTTTGGGAAAGCATATATAACCATATCATAATCTCTATTCATTGTATACATTCCTTCCAAAACCTGCAGTTATTACTAAACTCTGGTAAAACTAAGTGTATGGTTTTCAACCGATCTCAGCCCACACCTGCCCGTCTACAAGATGGGCCTGAACTAGAGCTTGTTGATTCATACAAATATCTAGGTGTCTTAGACAGCTCTCTCTCCTTCCAGCCGCACATAAACAAACTCAAATCTGAAATTAAGTCCGGAATCAGTTTCCTATTCGGTAACAGGGCCTCTTTCATTTGTGCTGCAAGACTTGTTTTGGTGAAGATGACTATTATACCAATGAGTCTGAGTTGACTGGTAGTCATTTATAGAACAGCCTCAAAAAATGGTTGTGGTTTTACACAATGTTATATGTTTTGTTACCAATGCCCCATTCAAAACCCATCCCAGCAATTGTTACGCATTAGTCAGCTGAATGTTGTTAAACAGTCAGCGTTTAACCCATTGGTACCAACTTATTTACAAGTCCCTGCTAGGCAAAGACCTGCTGTACCCAAGCTCTCTATTCACCATTGCTCTAGCGACACGCAGTCTACGCTCAAGCAGGTGCATTGCCTTAGTCACCCCGAAAGCCTGCACAAATATTGGCCGCCAATATTTCAAATTTCCAGCCCCAGATGACGAATTACAAAAACTCTAAAACTCTAAACCCTAATTCCACCCACTGTTGTTGAACTACTCCTGTCTGAACTTTTGTCTGATCACTGTACGTGTTAACTGTTGTCTGGTTTTCATCTACTCCCTCTTCTTTATTATGCCATGCCTATTTTGCACAGTGGATCAGTTCACCTGTACTGCTGTCATACCTGTTTACATTCTTTGAATGACCTCATCCTGTATTCTCTCTGTATATTGACTCTCCACTTGATTCGATATTGCCATGTAGAATCCCACTGCTATTTATCACTCTGTGTCCTGTGTACTTATTTTTTAACCGTATGTCGTCCCGCACATTTTCTCGCCTCATCTTGGCCAGGTCGCCGTTGCAAATGAGAATTTGTTCTCAATCTGTCTACCTGGTTAAATAAAGGTTACATACAAAATAAAAATGTCCTACTAGAATGTTAGTTTAGACTAGCACATCGTATCTTCACACTATGTCAGAGATCCTAGGCTATTAGTTCAACTCAAGAGCTACCTACATAACCTGAGTTCACCCAGTGGCCACAGCAGAAAGGTGTAATGTCTTGTCCTGTATTGTAGTAATGTTACTCCATGTTATTTACGCGTGTCCTGACTATCAGATCAGTATCAGTCCTAAATATGCTGTTATGACACTTTGGGTCATGATACGTTAAGGAAAACCACCATTATTTAACTTTATTTCATTCCACATTTATACATATTTCAGGTCAACCTGTTTACGACATTATTATAAACGTTTATAACATGGTTATGACATGGTTATGACATGGTTATAACATGGTTATGGCATGGTTATGGCATGGTTATGACATGGTTATGACATGGTTATAACATGGTTATGGCATGGTTGTGGCATGGTTATGACATGGTTATAACATGGTTATGGCATGGTTATGGCATGGTTATGGCATGTTTATGGGATGGTTATGGCATGTTTATGGGATGGTTATGACATGGTTATGGGATGGTTATGACATGGTCATGACATGGTCATGACATGGTTATGACATGGTTATGACATGGTTATGGCGGCTATTCATCATATCAATTGTTACCAAAAAAGGTTTGCCTAAAATTCACTATGTGGTCAAATTAAGGCTTGGTGAGAAAATAATATTAGAGTTCATCCATAGCTGAAATGTAAACGTTCATCATTGTTCACCATATTTCATCTGGAAATAGAATAATATTTATATAGCTGTATATCTTTGATATAGCATATCGTCGCATAAATGTAATCAATCGATGTCCAAAGAAAAGCATCATTGTTTTTATTCGAACGTTTTACTCTCCACAAAGTGAAACTGAGATTGAATCTCTCACCACTGGTCATTTAAAATAAGCTTTTGTTCACGGTGACTTACAGAAGCATTTACGGCGTCGGTTCCAAGCTCAAGGACACCTTAGCATACGTGTACATGTCAGTCCAGGATAAAAACAGGTGACCTTTCACCTCTAACCACTAAACTAGCTGCCTTCAATACTGGACATTTTCACTTCATTGCTGAGGTCGTTTAACTCCGGAATCACGATCAATTAAAAACTGATCTGAGTAATGGCTAATTTATGCGTGAAGTGCTACTGTATATATATATATATATTTAACAATGCATATGCATTTGCACATCTTAAGTGGGTTTTCCATGCCGGGTCTGGTGAAAGTTTGGTGAACACCGGCCGTTTGTGTTCTGGTGCCCCGGACACACACAGACTCCTCAGTGTGTTACCAGCTTGACCCGTTTGAGAGCTCAAGGCCACGGCCTGGGTGGTTAATATGGCCAAATTGGAGACAGGGGCACTGGTTGGTTTAAGGTCACAGGCTTGGCTCCAGGACTGAATGAGGTTGTCTGTGGGTGGGTCAGACAGCAGGGTGAGGAGATGACACATGAACACTGTCTTTGTCAGTCACAGTGGCCCTTTCTTCTTCCCACCTCCAGGGGCTGGAAGGGGGAAATGAATCAGAGGCGTTTCCAGTAGCTGTCCTAGTTAACCAGATTCCCAGGAACACTGAAACTGTTGGACGCCAGCGCCCAAATAATCCATGACGTCATTATACCGGCTTGGATGACTAAAGACGTTTCACTAAATGTGTGATTTACTGTGTTGCCGGAGATGCATTTAATGTCACAGGCTTGTAGTTGTGCGTAATTGAGTTGTATTTTCCGAACCGGAGCCAGATTCTGACTAAGGTTAACATTGCGTAATGCTTAGACACAGGGAGGCAGGAATTAAGTCAGCGCTGTCACACATGAACCAACGCTATTGTTTCTGCTGTGCGTGAGAACGAGTCGAGGTAGAGTCATACGACTGTAATGAGTTTCGAATCACACATGCTACGATTGCTGGCCGATTCGTTCGTTTGAAAACATCAAACATTTGGCTCGTACCCGGCACATGAACCAAAATACTTTAGCCGGGAGCCGCCTTTGTCAAGGATGTGACTGGGTCCAATAGGCTCTATGGCCCCTTATGAATTGCTTTCGGATTTCAATATCGCAACAGTATGGTTTGTTGAAGTAACTACAATTCAGTGAACCACGTGAGTTTCCTGTATGGAGATGTGCTTGGTACATCCCGGACTTTGGTGTTTTCCGCACTAGAAGTTATCGCGGGAAGTTGAACTAAACACTAGGAATTATTCCTTGTGTTATTATGATCCATTTGAGCAATTTGTAACAGCGTGTGCTGGTTTCTTATTGTCGAGTGAGCGCGGAACAGTGAACGCAGAACGGAGCTGGTGTTCGATAAAAACGAGGAGAGGAAACATCTGTTGGAGACACGCGTCCGAGTGAGTAAGTGTCATATCACCAGCGGGCCGCTTTTGTGTGCGGCTGAAACTTCGGCCAAGATGAGGACGCGGAACGGTCTTGTGTCGGCAGGTGCATGCCACCAAATTGCCGGGCGCAATTAGCATTTCCCACCGCTGAGAAGCGTGCCATTATCATATCAAAGAGACCTCGTAGCATCGTCTAGCTTGGAGAGATGTGGCACTGCTTCAATTTGAGCAATTAATGCAAGATGAAGACACTTGTCACAAGGCCCAGTTTTGGCTGCATCCAACCACTGTGTCCCTGGTTCGAAAAGGTGTGTGCATGCACACACACGCACACACACACAGACACACACAGACACACACACAGACACACACAGTTTCCTTTGATAATTTCACAAACAGAGAAGATCTGAAGGTGTATATTTGCAAGGTTATTATGTCTTTTCCCCGTTGTTTTATTCCAAGGTCTTTGGGACACTTACTTAAATTGGACATTTACACATTGTTATTGTATGGCATGTAATTGACCGTAACTCAACATTAATGAAACATATTAATGAAACATATATTAATGCTCACTTCTCTCACGCTGGACTTTAATCCACCGCTGTTGTCCTCATGTTATTGGAGCTTTAGACATCAATCCTACATATCTCACATTCAATACGGTCGTTCAGAAAATCTCCTTGTTTCGCCGTCGACTTTAACATCCTAAGCCACTCCATTACAATTTGGCATCCATTAAATCCAAAGTAGAGTTCAATCATCTTCATAATTGTGCATCTTTTTCCTGTTAGAGTAATGGTCTATCATTTAGCTTTTGAGGAAATCTTTTTTCCTCCACGTTTTTTCTAAATCCTGAATTGTTCCCGATGCACTCTACATTTTCTTTGGGTCTAGCACTTACAGGACTGTATTAGTCACAGCTGTTCTCTGCGATTTCCATCCCTTCCTAGACCTGGCATCTCTGCCAAGTGCCTAAGAGTGGCTCTCTTCTATTCACTCAGCCTCCTACTGGATTGCTTCCTCATCTCTAGGATATTCAGGTGTCCCTTACCAGCGTTGAATAGGATTTGATGGGAGTATTTTGTTTGGATTCCTCGGATGAGCTCCTTGTTCAGAGTACTGTGTGGATAATATAAGGCCCCGTGTTACGCTGCATTGCGGTTTGCTGGAGAATAAGACTACAATGTTGTTTTATAATGCTACTTTGATTATTACACCTGCGGTATGATTTTAGCCTTTCTTATGGATAGCACAGGATAATTGTTTGATCCAATAGACATTGTGAGTCTCGAGCCCACGGTTTGGGTATCGCTACTTGGTTATTTTTGAGCATTGTTGTGTTTTAAACAACTGAAGTGCCCGTATGCTTCAAATCGCATGCCTGTACTACTTCTATGAAGCTTTATACCACTGTGTTATTAATACAGTTGTATATTTTTATGCTCTTTCATATAAGCCATTATGGTTAGAAAAATATGTGTACACTAAATAGACAAATCGTGACCGATCACAGGTGAAGGGAATAATGTTGATCGTCTCTTAACATGGGCACATGTCAAAGCCCGAGTAGATTAGATGTAATCTAATGTATGTGAATAATCAGTTTGTGTTGCAGGTAAATGGGCAGGAGTAAAGACCTGAATGACTTTGACAAGGGCCAATCAGGTATTGCCATATGACCGGGCCCTACTCATCCTTGGGCTGGTATTGGCTGTCGTTTCCGGTCGATGTCCACTGAAAATATTGTCGACCATGACGTTATTTTTGTCATTCTTCATCAGTCACACATGCATAATTTATTTCCCACGTAATACAATGATCCATGTTATTGGATTAAATACAATATTCCCGTGTTGGTACAGCTGGATAATTTCCACATATTCAAATGCTATGCTGCCACCGCTACGGTCTCTCCCTGTCTAGTCCTCGTTTGTTGTTAAATAGCTTCTAATTGCCAGGACTGAAAGAGACCTGGAAGCACTGCTACTCCAGACTTGGTCATTTTGTATGGAAAAATGTTGACATATTTGACACTTATGTGTATATACCGTATCTATAGGAACATTGGTTAATGACAAGGACAACCTTACTACACACAAAACAACGTGTAGCGGTATCAGTATAACTCAGTCCTAGCTCCATTTATTTGCGGTGCTTACTGGCCCTTTAAACACCATATGTTGACATTTGAAGTATGGATTAGAGCGCAAAGCTTGTTCCCGTGCTCCGTCTGGCAAATGATGTGTGAAACAAATCTGCCTAAACTACAAATCTCTCAAACATGATACCGTACAAACAAACTGATGGTCTCAGGGGGAAATGCCTAATTATTGTATTGACTTGCTTTCCCGGATTAGAATTATTCCCTGAGAGATTGAGAGGCAAACCAGCAGTGTTTTGAGCCTTTGGGACCACAATAGAAGAGTCCTGCTGTGCAGGTCATTGTTTATCGTGACAACGTAGTGAGGCTTTACCTGTATACTAATTAGCGGGCTACACTGTGTGCTGTCTAACGTAGTGTGGCTTTACCTGTATACTAATTAGCGGGCTACACTGTGTGCTGTCTAACGTAGTGAGGCTTTACCTGTATACTAATTAGCGGGCTACACTGTGTGCTGTCTAACGTAGTGAGGCTTTACCTGTATACTAATTAGCGGGCTACACTGTGTGCTGTCTAACGGTCAGTCAGAGTATGCTACATCCTGATAATAATCAAACTGGTCTGCTCATCCGGGCGTCTCATAAATGCTAATCAGGTACTTACATATGCTTCTGTCTCAACTTTCTGACATGGTAAAACTTGTGTGTTCCTAACCAACCGTGTCTTAAATTCTTAAATGTGCCGTTTTCTCCTTGATGTTTGTGACAGGCCTCGATGGGAGGAGACTCTTATCACAGTGGGGTTCGAAGGCCTTTCCAAATTGAAAATTGCAAATGAAATCCGCCGGGTTTAAATTCATCAGCTATTATGTCAGATGACCTTTGGCAGCTGCTGATAAAAACGAGCGACTGTTAGCTCAGATCCAATTTTCGACACGATCCGTTCCCTTCACTTCATTCACAGTCAGACAGCAGACCCACTGGAAGTGAAAATGATAGGGCTTCAAGAGAGGACCATTGTGTTGCAGATTAAGATTTTTTCTCCCCATTTGCTGAGGTCGGACTTGTGGTCCCCTGTCTGGTATTTTACCATTGTCCAATCAGTTTCAATATCTGCTTCAGAGGACATGTAAGCCATCCGTACAGATAAACACTTTCAGGGGGAAATGTTGGACTTAATGGTTTTGCTTTAAAGGTACCTAGGGTCACTGTGTACCAATATTGACTGGCACATGTTAGTTTAATCTGACATTCTGCAGGAATCTGACAGGCCACTCTTCCTTAGAGTTCTGGAGCTTCTATTGCATCATCTCAGGCTCTGGGAGGAGGCAATCTTCACACTATATTGAAAAGTCTATCAATGTGTAATTACACTCTTTTTGCAACAATGGGAGTGGAGGCTATATGTAATTGGGAAGGGCTGTGTGTGTGTGTGTGTGTGTGTGTGTGTGTGTGTGTGTGTGTGTGTGTGTGTGTGTGTGTGTGTGTGTGTGTGTGTGTGTGTGTGTGTGTGTGTGTGTGTGTGTGTGTGTGTGTGTGTGTGTGTGTGTGTGTGTGTGTGTGTGTGTGTGTGTGTATATACAGCCCTGAAATAAATATGTAGGAATCATACTGTCTATGGCCTGCTCCCCACATTCACATTAAATTTTAACTCAAACTTAACATTAGTAAATTTGCATCTACATATTTACATATTACATATTCCAGTTAATTCTTGTTTTTTTATTGTTCGTATTCGTTTATTAAGTGTGTATTAAGTGTTGCAGTAACGGGCCAGAACAAATGGACTCGGTCCTGATTCTGACTCTCATACGGTGTACAATAATTTTATTAGTAATATACACACTAATTCACCAAATCATTGTGACCACTCACTGGTGAATCGAACAATATGAATTCATTCATTTTCTAACAAGGGCACATGTCACGGTCTGGGTACATTACGCGGTAGGGCGAACAATCGGTTAACGTAGTCAACGTGTTGGACACTAGAGAAGCGGTCAGGAGTTAACTGGGGAATTGATGGCACCAGGGTGCACTGTGGGAAGTGATGGCACCAGGATGCACTGTGGGAAGTGATGGCACCAGGATGCACTGTGGGAAGTGATGGTACCAGGATGCACTGTGGGAAGTGATGGTACCAGGATGCACTGTGGGAAGTGATGGGACCAGGATGCACTGTGGGAAGTGGTGGCACCAGGATGCACTGTGGGAAGTGATGGCACCAGGATGCACTGTGGGAAGTGATGGCACCAGGATGCACTGTGGGAAGTGATGGCACCAGGATGCACTGTGGGAAGTGATGGCACCAGGATGCACTGTGGGAAGTGATGGTACCAGGATGCACTGTGGGAAGTGATGGTACCAGGATGCACTGTGGGAAGTGATGGGACCAGGATGCACTGTGGGAAGTGGTGGCACCAGGATGCACTGTGGGAAGTGATGGCACCAGGATGCACTGTGGGAAGTGATGGCACCAGGATGCACTGTGGGAAGTGATGGCACCAGGATGCACTGTGGGAAGTGATGGCACCAGGATGCACTGTGGGAAGTGATGGCACCAGGATGCACTGTGGGAAGTGATGGTACCAGGATGCACTGTGGGTTGCGGAGGACCAACAGCATATTAGACATAATGTTTGGCTCATCAGTGTATTTATTAATATTACATATGTATATATATATGTATATATACCATGTGCAATCTTAATTGCATTCAACTCTTAATGACAAGCCATTGTATTGCATAACGTAAAGCTAATTAACTATATATAAGCAAAAAATGTCTGTTCACCATAGTCTACCAGGAAAAGATAAATGACAGGCCTTACATGGCAATTTTAAATCCTAAATTCATAAGAAAAATATACTTTCGACTAGTTAAAAATGTTGAATGCTTTAACAAAGTCAATCAGACATACAAATTCTGAAATATTTGCTTTTTAGAGCCTGAGTCATAAACCGCCGAACGTTAAATATGTGTATGACAGTGCTTAGAATGAAAGGATCCCTAGGAGTGAGTTGTCGTACATATCATCTAGTCTGAGTGTTTCTGGAGCGTCAGACTTGAGATGGACAGTGTTTATCATCAGCACAGTCCAAGTAAAGTGTGGCGTAGATGAGGGGAGATTTTCTGTTGAATGCATTCATTAAATATGTCACAATGTCAATATGCAGAGAGTGTGGAGGAACAAGTGCAAAGCAGCTCAACCACACTCTCACTTATGCAGTTGTCACACTTTTAAACATGGGCTCAAGTGACCTCGCATATAGTGCAAAAGGGGACTATTTCACAAGGAAAAATTGGGACTATTTCACACGCAAATATTGGGACTATTTGACATGGAAATATTGGGACTATTTCACACTGAAATATTGGGACTATTTCACACTGAAATATTGGGACTATTTCACATTTAAATATTGGGACTATTTAACTCTAAAAAACATGATGCAAGAGTTGGAATATTTTGTGAGTTTTAGTTATTTCTTTAAACCGTGATATGACCCGGGGCCAGTCGTTTCAGATGTTTTAGATGTTCGGCACTGCTTGAGGTGTGCAGTCTGTAAAATGTAACTTGTTGCTGAATTTGTTACGAGTAATAAATGAGCGATATATTCGTCTTGTATATTTATGTAAAGCATATATCGCGGCGTGCATTGCACCTGTCACAGGTGCTGATCATTAATCAGTTATTACTGCAGTTTACTTGGCGGCTGACAAGTTGCAATTTCCCCTCTGATTCCAAGTCTTTTGTCAGGTGGGAATTACAGCAAAGCGCATATGACAAAACACATCACCCCCTCTTTTTCCCTTTGGTTCCTGGCTTCCCCTGCTCTTTCCCCTCACTCCCTCTCCAGTTTTTCTACAAACAATATCTAGGACTCTGAAGTAATAAGGCGAAATGTATAATTAATTACCCAGCTTGCTCTAATTAGGGATGAATAAGTTGTGTCCCTCTCATCATCACAAATGTGGTGATGGGTAATACCAGTTTATGCTATATTAACTGCAAATACGCAATCCTTCTGAGAGCACTTTCCTTGATGAATTTGATGAATGTGACAATAATTAGCAGAGACAGATGAGAGCTAAATTACTGCTGACAATGTAATGCTATCCTGCTCGAGGGCTTGGGAACATGGCAGGCTACCATGGCAGGGACCAGGCCCCATTTCTAATTAATAGTCTTTTTGCCAGTGGAAAAAAAAGTATGGTAATTGTTTTCGTCAAAGGCTGTGGGGAGCTATCAGGGTAATAAAGTTAATTAGCAGAACAAACAACCTTTCACTGCTTTACCGGGACCGGGAAACCGGGACAACAGGAAAAAAAAACAATTATTATATTTTCTTTCTCTCCGTGGTTCTTTTTTCCATAGGAGGAGAAAACCCGATATTTTCAATTGAAGGAGAAATGCGTCTTTCCACCCCTCCCTTCCGCTATCTTCTTTTGCTCATTAATTTTGTGTCGTTCCTGAGGAGTAGCACAGCCTTCGCAGTCGATGGTGGCGGGGCGCTATCTCTCCCGCGGTTTTGGTTGGTTTCATCCAGAAATTTGTCAAAACCAATTTGCCTTCCGTCGCCGCTGTAATGATCAGAAAATGGCATTGTTGTAATGCAAAGGCAATCTCCGAGCCGCATTAGACAATGATGTGAATTATTTTTAGCCCCGAAATGCAAGGGGAGATACTGAAACAATCTGACATTTGGCTTTGTGCTGATATGGTGATGCTCTCTGGCAGCTGTAGTAATGGAACTGTGTAGCCAACACGCGGTGAACATGGAGCCTTGTCTGGGGGCTGTGCACCGTAGGATATCTCAACTTGATTGGGTGTGTTGTTTCTCTCTGGGTGACTGAAGTAAACACAGAGCACCTCATGGTTTTAGTGTCATGTTTCATTTCCTGGATACTATAATAACACAGCAGACGATGTGCAGGGGACTTTCGTACACAAGGTGGTGGTATCTACTTTTCCGCTTTTCCGGCGATTGGAGACTATGAGAACTGAATCAAATTTTGATTATCTCAGTGGCCTTGACTTTAACTCTGTGTTGTTTTACTGGCAGAACCAAATGCTTTTTTGATATTTGCTAAGATATAACCTCGGGATATAAAGATAAATACACAACCTTCAGGTTTGCAGTCACTCAGACATTTACTTGTTTCCCATGAAAACATAGATGCAATTAGGACGTTTTGCAAAAGCAACAGCAAATATAATCATTGACAAGGTTTGAAATAATTTGTCGGGTCTTTCAAACTTTGCTTTCATCAACTCTCCATTTATAACTATTACAGCCTCGCAGATCTTTGGCAATCTAGTTGTCAGTCTGTGTTGCAAAACAGAGTGATAGGTTTTTTCCAAAACCTTTTTATCTTGTACAACTTTGCCTCCACCAATGCACCCCCAGACCCGCCCATTGCCTCCACCATGACAGATGGCGTCAAGCATCAAGCACTTTGGTCGGCATCTCTCAAATGTTCTTTGTGATCTGAACATCTCGTACTTAGATTTGTCTGTCCATAACACGTGTTCATTCGCCCATCTTAATCTTATCTTTTTATTGGCCAGTCTGAGATATGGCTTTATCTTTGTTAACTCTGCTAAGAAGACCCGCATCCAGAGTCGTCTGTTCCCTGTTGACATTGAGACTGGTGTTTTGCGAATACAATCAAATAAATGTGCCAGTAGAGCACCTATGAAGTGTCTGTTTCTCTAATTAGTCACTCTCATGTATTTGCCTGGTTCTGCATCGGGGCCTCCCACTCCTATTTCTATTTTGGTTAGAGCCCGTTTGCGTAGTTCTGTGAAGGGAGTAGTAGTATTAGTGTTATAGGCGATTTTAATACTGTTGTCAGTTTCTAGCATGGAATAGCCTTAATTTCTCAGAATAAGTATAGACTATTGTATAGAGTTTCAGAAGAAAGTGATTTGTTTCTGGACATTTTGAGCCTGTAATCACATCCCAATTGTTGATGCTCCAGATACTCAACTAGTCTAAAGAAAGCCAGTTGGACATATTAGCATCAGTCTCTTTAAATCCTGTAAGTTGAAAGGTTGAACCGCCATGGATCGAACTTGTAGGTCCAGCACATCCCAGAGATGCTCAATTTAATTGAGATGTTGGTCATTTGGAGGCCAGGGCGACTCCTTGAACTCTTCGTATGGTTCCTCAAACCATTACCGAACAATGTGTGCAGTGTTGCAATATCCAGCTGAAAGAGGCCACAGTCATCAGGGAATACCATCACCATGAAGGGGTGCTCATGGTCTGCATCAATGTTTAGGTAGGTGGCACATGTCAAACTGAACATGTCAAACTGAACCCGGACCCGGGGTTTCCCAGCAGAACTTTGCCCAGAGCACAACTCCCTCCAGCGGTTTGTAGTTTTTGCACAGTACATCTTGGTGCCGTCACTTTCCCAGGTAAATGGCCCATATGCACACAGCCGTCTGTGATGTACCAGATATAAGGGACTCATTGGACCAGGCAACCTTCTGCCTCGGCTCCAAAGTCCAGTTCCGACACTTGAGTGTCCATTGTAGGCACTTTTGGCCATTGGGCAGGGGTCATCATGGGCACTCTGGCCGGTCTGAGGCTACACTGGTCAAATTTGTACTTTTAACATGGCCCATCTGTTAATTAATCTGTTAATTAAAATGCACTTCAGGTAAAGACATCATGATGCTGGTCGAGTGAACGTAATGAGTGTGCAAAGCTCTCATCAACGCAAAGGATGACTACTTTGAATAGTTGACAATAGAACATGTATTTTCATCTGATTAACCCTTTTTTGTACATGATTCCAAATGTGTTAGTTGATGTATATTTTGTCTTAATTATTACTCTTTGATGTGGAAAAAAATAAATAGCTTTGAATCCAGAGGTGTGCCCAAACTTGACAAGTACTGTTATCTATTTCATTTTTTTGTGAAAGTTCTAGCGCGTGACAGACATGATGTATTTCGTTATCATACATTGTGTAGTGGTATCAGGTAAAAAATAAATAAAAGCCGGTTTGTTTACTACTCTGGGATGATACTGTATAAAGCACTTGCCAAGCTGTGATTTCAGAAGCACACATCTATGTCCTGCCGAGTGTTGAGGACATGTGATAAAGCTGGGTGTGTTTGGTTGCCAGGCGTTGCTGGGTCGTTTTGTCCTGATGTGATGTGCTATTAGCCGATATATTCACCTGGGACCAGTGATAGCTTATCAAAGCCTGAGCAGTCCTTCTCCAACACGCACAGATAATAGAGCCTTTCAGCTCATTGGAATGGCAGAGGGGGGGAACCATGGGAACCGCTGGTCACCTGACAGTTGGATGGACAGCTTGACGGCTCCTCGTGGGGCATCATGGGAAATGGCTGTCAGCTGATGTCCCCACTGCCCGCTGAGATAACCTTCAGTGTGACAGGAAAAACAAAGATAGTGTTTTGTTGGAGTGCTTTTACTGGCGGGTGTCCACACTCGAACCGGCCAAAGATGTGATGCGTGTGATTAGGCTTCATTCGGATGATCAATAATCACATTGATTATTGAAACCCACTGTAAGCAGATCTCATGTTCTCATGACCACATCTGTTTGTCCACAGGCATTCAGACATTGTTCGGAACATCTTGTCTCTCTTGATTTAACACTTTTTATTTTTTATTTTTTATGAGTGGGACGTCTTACTGCACTCCACATTGTTTAAATATATTGAGTTTTTACAACTCAGAAAAGAGAACACAGTTTCCTATTGAATTATTATTCAATTAACCAATTAGGTTGTCATTCCAAACACATTTTGCAATTGACAGTTTAACTTCCAGTCCAGGAAGTGGAGCCCTCATGATGTTTCTGCATGGTGTTGGTGGCTGAATACTGTTACTGGCCTCTTGTCGCCAGGTGATGCATGGAGGTTGTCAGGATGAGAATAAATGTGGGACAAAGCCCTTGTAAAAGGGGGTACATGTGAGATTTCTCCCCAATATGGAAGATGGATGACTTACAACAACGTAATGCTTCATTCTAAAATAATGTATTTTTTCTCCTCCAAAACTTACTTAATTAACAAGCACTTGACTTTTAATATACATTTGCATCCACCAGTTGAAACGTCTGTAAAACGTCTGTTATAGATGTTGTTATTGAAAAAATATATACTAGATATTAGATGGAACATCAACATAAAGTGACACAATGGTTTACGATTATATGGAAATTGCTATTTCTTTATTGCCATTGT
Source organism: Dallia pectoralis (assembly GCA_029465975.1). Classification (NCBI taxonomy): domain Eukaryota; kingdom Metazoa; phylum Chordata; class Actinopteri; order Esociformes; family Umbridae; genus Dallia; species Dallia pectoralis. The sequence goes on from CM055751.1 coordinate 2,442,853, forward strand.
TTTTCATCATTGTTTCAACATTTAGAACTTCTTTTTAACCGAATCCAAAGTTAATTCCAATTGTTAGGAACTCAAAAGTGGTCCTCCATAATTTCCTGATTCACTGGGGTATAAATATGAGATGATGACACAGAGTAACTTACATCTATTACTTACATCTATTAACATTAGGAAAGAACAGAGAACACACACATGACAGGACTCAAGTGGGTGTTTACCATGAATTAATGGTAAATTAATGGCTCTAAGGAAATTCTATACACCTGAAAATACGTATTGCCATTATGTCGATAAATGAAGACATTTAAATCAGCTGGGGCTGTGATGAACATGCCTGGAATAGGATTAAAGTGAGGAAGAGGGCCTGAGGTAAAATCTTCTTCGCAGTCACCAAGTCTTAAAAACTATTTTTTTCAAAAAGAATGTCTTGCCAAAACGGTGTAATTGTTGGTTCTTCCCAGAGGGCACTAATCAACAGCATTTTTTCTGAGACACACATAAATTGCTCACCTCGATTTTTACCTGGTATTGCCTACATGTATCTCCTGTTCCGAATGTAAGGTCACGCTGGTGAGCCGCAATCACACTTTCTTTGTTAACAGTTTAGGATATCAACAATATAAATTCTAAAAGAGTAGCAAACATGCTGTTTGTGATGTTGTGATGACGTGTGTTTTGACGCACAGCCAAATCTACAGACTGTGCGTTGGTGTGTTTCATTTGTCACTGTGAAACAATATTAAAGGTATTCCACAGTATTTTCCCCACACACATACAATACATATTCTTATCTAGTACATGCATTTTCAGTGGACAGGATTGATTTGAATCCTATATGCTGATTGGTGGATATGAGAATGTATACCACGTATGAATTGATATCCCTTTGCAGTACTTGTTTTCCGTTGACTGGCAATTTATTTACGCAAAAAGGCATCTTAGTCATTGGTGGTAATATCTGAAACACCATTGGCTAAGCACTGTGTTAAAGCACTCTGCAATGTGTCGTGCCTAAGAATAGCTTTTTCGCGTGGTGCGTTCACCATATACCAGATCTTGTGATTCACTGTCTAATTACGCTGCGTCAGCGTTCTCACTTATTTTCTTTTCCACTCATAAAACATTCACACACCATGTACGTTAGTAAAGTTGTGGAATACCAATCTTTGCATTAAAAGTAACCTACATTTGACCAGAAAATAGCCGCTCTGCCAATCAAGCAACATTGGATAGAAACATAATAATGAAATAGAAGTTCTTATAATATTATTTTTGTTCTAACAAACTAATCAAATTAAGAGTTGACTCCCTGATTGTGTTGCAGGCTGAGCAGCTGATGCTACCTGACAGTTTATATGTATATATATATATATATATATATATATATAGTATAAGGCCCCCCTGGTTGATGCTACCTGACAGTTTATATGTATATATATATATATATATATATATATATAGTATAAGGCCCCCCTGGTTGATGCTACCTGACAGTTTATATGTATATATATATATATATATATATATATAGTATAAGGCCCCCCTGGTTGATGCTACCTGACAGTTTCGGTCTCCAATCTGCCAAACCCTCAACCCTCGTCCTTTTACGACTTTATTTGACCTGGACTATTCTATTTTATAAGACTTTTTGCATTTAAAAAAGCATTTAGTAGTTATTAAACTAAATTATCAAAACTTCACCCAGCACGGCCAGAAGAGGACTGGCCACCCCTCAGAGCCTGCTTCCTCTCTAGGTTTCTTCCTAAATTCGACACCATGGAGTTTTTCCTAGCTGCCGTGTATGAACTTGTATCAACTTGATGTGTGCTCTGTCGGATTCAGGCTGGGTGTTTGTAAAAGCACTTTGCGACAACTTTGTTGAAATAAGGGCTTTATGAAATAAATGTGATTGATTGATTTATTGATGTATTGAGCTTTCTGTTTTTATTTTTTTTGCCCTTCTTGGCAATACAGGGGATTCCGTTTGATTTGGCAGTGGAAGTAATATTGTTTTTTCATGTGGGCCTTACAGACAGCTGCTTTCAGTGCAGGCTTTGGTTCTGGCTTGTTTTCACTTGATTGCCTCTGTGATAGAGCTCGACTTTGGTGTCTCAGGTGGCTGTGTGTGTTTGCTACAATCAGCCGTATTGTACATGCGTAAACCCGGTCCAACCTGTCAGACGCAGGGATCCACGGGCCACGGAGCTTGGTCAGCTCATAGTAACATTATCACGCCTCCGTGACATGATGACATGAGGGCCGTTTGAAGTGAACCCACTTCTGTCTGATTTAGACGGGAGATGACAGAGCACTCTGGGACACAATGGTGGTCCCTTGTTTTACACGTCACTAATTGAACAATGAACGGGTCTGCGTACTGAGGCCCAGAGCCTTGTCACCCGGGACTCGTTGCCGTCCTCCGGGCTTTAGAGATACCTAATAGTTCACCATGCGGGTACTACTTTAAAGCTACTCTAGTCGCGGTAATGTGGCTGTTATTCTAGCCGTGTTTGTTTTACACTAGGTTGGTGATGTTCAGTTGTCAAGCTACCTGCCAGTGTCGGAATAGGTCAGACTGGAACTGGCACCTTGAGTCAATATACTCTTATTTTGTTTGAATAAATGATCTCGTTATTACTGTGTACACAATGTTAGCTATTGTAAACCCAGTGTGAGAAGTCGCCCAGCTCCGCTCCTCACTTGTTGGAGTGTTAATGAGCGTTCACGTTAATGTTAATGTTTTAGTGGGTGTTAAGCTAAGCTTTGTTAGACAACAAGCCATTTTAAATGTGCTAGATTCCTCAGCCCACAACAGCTAGCGTACACACCTCTTATTGTGATGCGGAATTACAGAGGCGACAGCGCCGGCATATTCACTAAAAAGGTGCCAAATACTCGACAATGCCTTTCAGATACTCGCGCACAAAAGCCCCTAACAATGGCTGTTCCAGGGGGTTCTGGCTGTATGCACGTGGGGACAAACTGTCATGCAGATCTGTGGAAACGACTGTCCCCTCCCCTAAATAGCGCTCTTTGTTTTAAACATGGAGCTTGAGGGGCGGGGGGGTCTGCTAATTGCCTGACAGATTCTCACTGTTGAAAAGATTAGGAAGTATTACTCAGGTTAAGCAGTGACTTAGCCGGCCTGCAATTTGTTCTCGTCTGTCAGATACAAAGGCGAAGGTATACGCTTACTGCCGCATGTATTTGACTGTTGTTTTGGGTTGGGAATCGGTATTTTCTCTGGGGATTTAGAGGTAGGTATTTTTTGTTGAACGTTAAGTGATTTGGATTAATATTAAAACATTTATTGACTGATTAATATCAAAACATTGCTATCTCTCTGTATGTGACGAAATATGTAGAGTGAGCGCAAATATGTTTCCAAACTGCAGACGAATCTGTGAAATTAATTTTTGTTGTTGCTGTGATATATCACTCAAACAAGAGTGAGTGTTGTAAATCGCTTTGGATTACGGGGTTTGCTCAAGAAGCCAATGTTAATGCGGTCGGGTAAAGTTGACGTTTCAGCACTGAATTACCACATTCACCAGCCCTTCAACGTAACTGGCATCAGGCCATTAACATCAGCATCCCATTATCACCATTCTGGCCCTCAGGCATGAGCAAAGACACTGTTTGAATAAGCTCCACACCTCCTTCAGCCCCAGTGAATGTGGTTCCTGCTGCCTGGCTCAAACCTCACTTCCCTTCATCGGAGGCTAAACACCCAGATTCCAGCGGAGCTCCTGTTTTAGTATTGTTTTACTCTGTTTACCCTGAGGCAAAGCCCGAGGGAAGGGAAACATACCCCCCCCCCACACACACACACACACACACACATTTCACTCATTTTGTGCAGAGACCTAGATTTCGTTTTTACATTATGTTGTTTTTTTCTAGATGAAAGAGACTAGGTTTGCATCAGAGATCGATTTATTTATTGTGTAAACACAGGAAATGTTCATTGTTGCATGACACCTTATGAGATGTCACATGACACACTTTTCCCAAACAATTCTCCCCGTGGTTACTGAGGTCAAAAGAAGAGGTCTCGCTCAATGTGTGTTGGAGTGGAATAAGCAGTAACATTAGTCTGATTCTGTGCTTCTGGCTCCGTTTACATAGATGTTAGTCACCATAAAAAACATTCAAGCATTACGGCTACATGTGTTTTGCCTCACAGTACAGCACGGGTAAGGTGGTGCTGGTATTAATGGGAAATCATATATATTATATGTCAATCACACTGAATTTTGTTCTGTGGAATTATCGTAATGTAGTTCCCTCACAGTAGTGCAGACATACATTAAATATCACATTTCATACTTTAATATCACATTTGCAACTGTCCCGCCCTCATGGAGAATCTTCCAGAGGACCACACTCAGCACAAACACTTCCTTAATGTAATACTTCCTTAATGTAATACTTCCTTAATGTAATACTTCCTTAATGTAATACTTCCTTAATGTAATACTTCCTTAATGTAATACTTCCGTAATGTAATACTTCCTTAATGTAATACTTCCTAAATCTAATACTTCCTTAATGCAATACATCCTTAATGTAATACTTCCTAATTGTATAACATAATTTGATATTTCGGATGGCATGGTATGGTTCGAATTTACTTTTGATGGATTTATGCAGGCTTTTGATGTTTTTAACCAAATTATTCATATGAACATATATTTCACATTGGTGTTTTTGGAATCTCTGAAAAACAAACAAACAAAATCAAACGATGTTCTTCTTCACTAATTACATTTTGCTTTAGAAAGAACATCTGAAAATAAATTATGTTAACATAGCTTCGGTTCAGTTCAATCTAACTTTGTCAGCACATTTATTAAGGAGAAAATATGTGATACAACATGTCAATTTGCGAGGTGTCACGAACCCGTGCACCAGCTGTCAGGAATATCACCACGGCACCTCCAGAGCTCCCACTGGATCAACACAATACAAGTAGTAATTAACCAATGCATCTGGTACGTTCATCGTTATGCTACCGTTACATTCCATCTGGTAACCGGGGAGCCCGAATCTCAGGGGACGTGACCAGGATGTTGCACTTAAAAACGTTCATTATGATGCAAATCGTTCAGCTTGAACATTAATCCAGAATCCCTTTTTCGTCCCGTAACGTAGGTTCAGCCAGGTGGAGACGCCCCAGGTTGTCAAACGCAGTTGGAGTAATATATCTGTTTGGCAGGGAAAGCGGAACCGGAGACTATATCAAGTTACCTCCCAGTTTCTCGTGCGGCCGTGAATCAGTGTGTGTTGTTACAGCGTTCCCCTATGCTCACATTGTCATGTTTCCAATTGGGTGTGGTGACGTGCACGGTGTCACCGGAGAAATGGCATCAGCCGGGCCGGTGTTGACAAAGATCACCTCTCTAATGCAGTGTTATCGAACCTACCAGCCACTGAGCCGTAGAAAAACACACGGCTTCTGTCAGCGGCGTTATGAATACAAGCAAATTCCTTTATGGTCCACTGAGGACTTGTACGTACCATTCTGTTGAGCACAAATCACATCGCAGTTGAATTTCTTTACCGCTTTCTAATTTGCATTCGGCTTAGTGTTGGCAAATATTATGATAGTTCCGTTCTTAAACGGTGTCCGGATTTAGAGAATGGTGGATACGTTCGGAAGATGATCACGCTTGTGGATAATGGTCGGGAAAGCAGGTAATGACGGCTATTTCTGTGTCTTTACTCCCGAGGAAACTCTGGAGGCATTCCCATTGATTGACGGGATCACACTGAGAGAGACAATTCGGGATGTCCTGACTCACCCCCGCATCTGACTTGTTTGGACAAGAGGCTCACAGGGATGTTGCAGAGTGTGTGCCCACGTGTCTGGAGCTCTCTGTTCAGCACCTACCGCTCACACACGCGTAATCACGTTCCCCTATGGAGGGAAGCCAGAGAAATGAGGGAACACAGGCTCAGGAAGCCAGAGAAATGAGGGAACACAGGCTCAGGAAGCCTGAGAAATGAGGGAACACAGGCTCAGGAAGCCAGAGAAATGAGGGAACACAGGCTCAGGAAGCCTGAGAAATGAGGGAACACAGGCTCAGGAAGCCTGAGAAACAAGGGAACACAGGCTCAGGAAGCCAGAGAAACAAGGAAACACAGGCCTCAGGAAACCAGAGAAACAAGGGAACACAGGCCTTAAGAAGCCAGAGAAACAAGGGAACACAGGCCACAGGAAGCCAGAGAGACAAGGGAACACAGGCTCAGGAAGCCAGAGAAACAAGGGAACACAGGCCTTAAGAAGCCAGAGAAACAAGGGAACACAGGCCTTAAGAAGCCAGAGAAACAAGGGAACACAGGCTCAGGAAGCCAGAGAAATGAGGGGACACAGTCTCAGGAAGCCAGAGAAATGAGGGAACACAGGCCTTAAGAAGCCAGAGAAACAAGGGAACACAGGCTCAGGAAGCCAGAGAAATGAGGGGACACAGGCCTCAGGAAGCCAGAGAAATGAGGGGACACAGGCCTCAGGAAGCCAGAGAAATGAGGGGACACAGGCCTCAGGGGTTGGTACTGACATGGCAAACACTTAATTGAGCATTATTTATTTCCATATGTGGATGTTTACAAACCGGATGTACAAACCTTATGACGAAGATGCAAGACATGGAAACGAGTAACCGTTTATTGCCATGTCTTATTTTTAAGTTTGACTATATATTAGTTATCATTAAAAAAATCATGCAAAATTGTATTGTACAGCATTGTAGACATAAAATAACATGGTACATATCTACATATTACGAATGTAATAAAATAGAGGGCTTTACCTTAAAAAGTGAATGTTTTCAATCATAGTATTCGTGCAGACTCTATACTGTTCGTGCAGACTCTATTCTGTTCGTGCAGACTCTATACTGTTCGTGCAGACTCTATACTGTTCATGCAGACTCTATACTGTTCGTGCAGACTCTATACTGTTCGTGCAGACTCTATACTGTTCGTGCAGACTCTATTCTGTTTGTGCAGACTCTATACTGTTCGTGCAGACTATATTCTGTTCGTGCAGAACTCTATACGGTTCGTGCAGACTCTATACTGTTCGTGCAGAATCTATACTGTTCGTGCAGACTCTATTCTGTTCGTGCAGACTCTATTCTGTTCGTGCAGACTTTTTTCTGTTCGTGCAGACTCTTTTCAGTTTGTGCAGACTCTAGACTGTTCGTGCAGACTCTATACTGTTCGTGCAGAATCTATCTGTTCGTGCAGACTCTATTCGGTTCGTGCAGACTATACTGTTCATGCAGTGTCTATACTGTTCGTGCAGACTCTATTCTGTTCGTGCAGACTCTATTCTGTTCGTGCAGACTCTATTCTGTTCGTGCAGACTCTATTCTGTTCGTAGAGACTCTATACGGTTTGTGCAGACTATTTTGTGATCGTGCAGACTCTATACGGTTCGTGCAGGCTCTTTTCAGTTTGTGCAGAATCTATTCTGTTTGTGCAGAATCTATACTGTTCGTGCAGACTCTGTACTGTTCGTGCAGACTCTATACTGTTTGTGCAGACTCTATTCCGTACGTGCAGACTCTGTACTGTTCGTGCAGACTCTATTCTGTTCGTGCAGACTCTGTACTGTTCGTGCAGACTCTATTCTGTTCGTGCAGACTCTGTACTGTTTGTGCAGACTCTATTCTGTTCGTGCAGACTCTATTCTGTTCGTGCAGACTCTGTACTGTTTGTGCAGACTCTATTCTGTTCGTGCAGACTCTATTCTGTTCGTGCAGACTCTATTCTGTTCGTAGAGACTCTATACGGTTTGTGCAGACTATTTTGTGATCGTGCAGACTCTATACGGTTTGTGCAGGCTCTTTTCAGTTTGTGCAGAATCTATTCTGTTCGTGCAGACTCTATTCTGTTCGTAGAGACTCTATACGGTTTGTGCAGACTATTTTGTGATCGTGCAGACTCTAAACGGTTTGTGCAGGCTCTTTTCAGTTTGTGCAGACTCTATTCCGTACGTGCAGACTCTGTACTGTTCGTGCAGACACTATTCTGTTCGTGCAGACTCTGTACTGTTCGTGCAGACTCTATTCTGTTCGTGCAGACTCTGTACTGTTTGTGCAGACTCTATTCTGTTCGTGCAGACTCTATTCTGTTCGTGCAGACTCTATTCTGTTCGTGCAGACTCTATTCTGTTCGTGCAGACTCTGTACTGTTCGTGCAGACTCTATTCTGTTCGTGCAGACTCTGTACTGTTTGTGCAGACTCTATTCTGTTCGTGCAGACTCTATACTGTTCGTGCAGACTCTGTACTGTTTGTGCAGACTCTATACTGTTCGTGCAGACTCTGTACTGTTTGTGCAGACTCTATTCTGTTCGTGCAGACTCTATTCTGTTCATGCAGACTCTATACTGTCCGTGCAGACTCTATACTGTTTGTGCAGACTTTAAACTGTTTGTGCAGACGTTATACTGTTCGTGCAGCCTCTACACTGAGGATGCTGTAGCAGGAGACGATCAATACAAAGAGAACGCGTTGTGTTCCAGACTGGGCCACAGATAATGTGTAAATGCTGAGCTGCTCCTGACCTTGTGTGTCCAACTGTCCATCAATGCTTTGTTCACTTTGCCGCTCGATCAGTGGCTCCCGAGAACCACAGAAGACATGATCAGACGTGATGGAATTAAGACTGTTGAGTAAATGTTATCATTCAATTTGGTTTGCTACCATTACGTTTCATTTATGCCTGATTTGATGCTTATTTCCAATGGGATTTTGTTATGATGAAATGTCCCAAATTATATCAAGTCATTGCTCACGGGAACAGGTCTCCGTGCGTACGAGCGGGAAGAAACGGAGCGAAACTGAAAGTGCGCCGCGGAGAGAGATGTGTTCATTGCAGACTACAGTACGTCTCAGGATGAAAGACAGAATGAAGTGTAATCATAGACATTGTGGAATATTTCCATGGCAACATGAAATGAGCAGCAATTTGGGTTCAGTAGCTAAAGATAGAGTCATTATCATGACCTGATGCTGAGAACTATTTAAGCATTCATAGCATGAATGAACAATTAAACCCACCAGATGATACATGTGATCTGTGGTACAAGTGGAGGGAAGCCGCATGGTTCCAATATCGCGTCTCGTCTTATCAATGTGTTTATATCAATTTAGGAGTTCCCCACAGCGGTTCATTAATAAAACATGGCCGACGCTCCATCTATCTTGGAAACGCCGTCTAACCAATTGAAATAATTAGGATCCGGTACTATATGTTCCATTGCGTTGACGTGGGGACGGACGCTTGGTCATTTTTCAGAGCTACCTTTGGTTAGGTGGTATGTATAGAGCGTAGCATATGATGTCGCGTTGTGTCTGTGTGTCTCGTCGACGTTTAAACGGCTCTAACTGGGATGCTTGGATAAAGGACACTCCTCCTACCAAGCGGATGCCTTCTTGGTTAGGTCCCATCTGTTCTGATTGAGAGACTGTAAAAAGGAAAAAGTGGTGTGTGTGTGTGCGTGTGTGTGTGTGTGAGGGGGGGGGGGTGTACTTGAGGATTGTGCCTCCATACAAAGAGGAGAAGCAAACCCCGGCACCCGTTGGCAGCTGAGTGTTCTGGGCTGGGGCCTCCTGGCTCACGGGCCCCCAGACATCCTCCTGCTCTGCCCCTCCCCCCACCCCCAACACCACCACCACCCCCTTCCTTTCAGGAGGTCCATAGACAGAGGGGGGCTGGTGCTCTGTGGACTCACGCAACGTTACTTTTTCTGGGGAGCAAAATGAATTGTCAAAACATGCCAGGCTGTCGTCGTAGCTCAGAATGTGTTCCTGATTGATTTGCCTGGTTACTATGAAAGCAACCGTCGTGGCGTTGGGTGGGTATTGATGGTAGTGGGTTGTTCTGTTCAGGTGAATACCACCCTCCAGGAGGATATCTGTCGGCTTGTCTCACGGCTCATGATCCAACACAGGGAACACTGCATGCATGGAAAGGCGACTCAAGCGTGCAGAGATTTCAAATGCAATGTGTTCAGCCATATTATTTGTATGCAGAGAATGTATGGCGCTTGTCTGGAAAGCTTAGCTACACAGAATGAACCCTCTCCAATGTCACTCAGTGTTTCACCGCTCTAGCTCAGATATGGCTTCTGTGTGTTAGTGTCTTCAGGAGCCTTCTGTTTTTAATGCAAAGAATGGACCTTTATAAAGGATGGTTGCCCAGACTGGTACCAGCCCACATTCAGGGCCCTTTGTGCTGCCCCATTTAAAGAAGCTGTCAAGTTCTCAGCGCAGTTGGCAGGGAAGGCCAAATCTACAGTGGCCCAGAAGTGACAAAAAGGAAACTTTGTTGTTTGCCTGCCATCACACTGACTGAGTGAAGGTGGATGTTGTTTTTTTTTGCAACATGTAATTTACTCTTGGGGCTTTTTACTGTACATAGCTTTAGAGATGGTAATTTTTTTCTTTTGTCAGTGTGAAGATAACCATCAATCAGTTGTGAATTGGTCAGTTGCAGAAGAGATGAATAGGAAATGGGTTGAACAAACTCCGCTTTCTAGCTACCTAGAGAATTCAGGAGTACAGGGAAAACATGGAGCAGAGAATGGGAGAGGATCTGGCACACAGGTACAGCAGCCATAATACTATATCTGCTCAAGCCCTATGATCTTCACCTGCAGCTGCCATTTGAACCTGGAATATGTTCTACTCATTTGACTGTTTTGTTTCCCAACTAGCAGAGTTTCCATAATTTCCCTGGCATACTGTATTTCAGACACAAAGACGCAAGCAACTTGTTTTGAACGAAAGGCCTCGGGGCTGTTTATTGATTTGAAAAGTTCCAACCCCTCGTCTTTGCAGCAGAATGTTATTTGTGATAGTCATCCATTTGAACACGACAGTTGCTGGATTATGTGTGCACGTCTTTTCAGAGCTATCTCTATATGTACCAGATGTAGTGTAAAGCCCGTTAGATTCCTCCCCAAAACATTTCTTTCATTGTGCAGCGTACAGCGATATGAAAACGTCCTGACAGCCCGCGCCGAAGTCCGGCCCCAGCGATATTGATTTTGGTTTACGTCGGCTCCGTCCGCCTCTCAATGAAAAGGATTACAGGCCTGCGAGAGGATGAGATATCATCAGCTTGTAATCCAGGCCGTGGTTTCCTAGCTGCCGTATTGTCTATTCTGTTCCGCTATGTGAAAAATGTTGAATATCAACAATGGGTTTCAGTGCCGTATTGTTGAGTTTTGTATGAACTAATCTTGCCTCACTAAAAAGACCTACAGCTTGGACAAAAGTCTATAGCCAGTGCCTTCCTAGCGTGCAGTAAGGCAAGCTGAGGCAGAGGGGAAGACATGTTAGTCTTGTGCTCTCCTGGTCGCTAAAGCGTCGTGCTGCCGGGCTGTAGGAGACACGAGGCGACCCTGCTTCACTCCATATGGGCCCTTTGGCTCCTGGGCAGAACTCCATGGATTTGTCTGCAGGTCTTAGGCCCCTTAGAGCAGTGAGGGGAGGAAAGGTAAGCTGTCTGCTGGCTGCTACGACACCAGCGTTTCTCCTCTTGAATTGATACAGTACGCCGGTCTCTCTATCTCGGTCTCCACCCTCTCTCTGCCTCTCTTCCTTTCTCTTTCTTTCTGGGTCTTTGGCCTTGTTAGGAAAGTTGTGCTCAGGTGCGAATGCAAGCCTGGAGTGTGTTGGACGAGCGGAGAATGCTGGCTGTTTTGATTGTGAGTGCATACGATCAGTGCGCATATTCTTGCAGGTCTGGGCAGCGTGCGGCAGGAGCAGCTCGTGGCGGGGTGTGTCCGCGTTCCACGCTCTCTTTCTTCCCTTACTGGTGCTTGTCGACGTGACCACAGCACCTGGAGGCACAGAGGGGGTGACGGTGACCCGGCTGGTGCTGGTCCATGCTGGTACCTTCCGGATCGCAGGTGCTAGCTGTGCGAAAGAGTTGTGTCTGCAGCCGAAAAGCGCACATTAGTTTAAGTTAAACAGACGCAGTCGCTATTTATTTGGTCTTTCTTCCGCCGCCAGTGCGCAGAGTGACAGACCATAGCCAGCCTGTCTGAATGGGGGTGGGCCGGCCCCTCACGGAGATGACACGAGGGAATGTTTAATGCTTAAAATCGTTTGTTCAACCCAAAGAGGGACTTTGATTTGTAGAACGTCAGCACGCCTGCAGTGTTATTGCTCATGTTAATCTTGTAAAATGTGTCTGTATACGATGTGACTGTTTCTGTGGTGGTTAGGTTTGCGTGTGACTGACGTACACGTTTAGTGTCAGTTTAGTGGTTCGGAGAGCATTATGGTGTAAAGCACTTGTCTTTAAATAGCGCTACGTCTGAATGGAGTGTGTTGACAGTGCTGGGAGCATTGGTGTGGTTTCCCTCTCGGCCACGTACGATGAAGAGTGGGATACAGTTGGGGTGAAGTCGGTATCCAGGGAAACGCAAAGTTAAAGAGGGGCTCAAACTGGGTTGTTATTCTGAACCCCTGCTGTGCCATGTGTCGTTTAGACATGACCCCCCACACACACACAGGCACACACACACACACACACATGACCCCCAACACACACACACACACACACACACATGACACTCCAGACACAAGCACACAAACATGACCCCCAACACACACACACACACACACATGCCCCCCAACACACACACACACACACACATGCCCCCCCACCCACACCCACCCACACATGACCCCCAACACACACACACACATGCCCCCACACACACACACACCCACCCGCACCCACACACACACACACACACACACAATCAAACACACGTCACTACCTTGAGTCATGTCTAATCCACGGCACGGCACAGCGCCCCCGCCCGCACGTTTTCCCCTTCCTTGCCCATCATTGTCAGACAATTATAGGGTGGAACTGAACTAGAAAATCTGGTACAATCTAGCAATTAGTACAAAGGGTTTCCAGTGTAGTGTAAAGCCAGGGATGCAGGAGCCCTGATTGGGCACGGACAGTGGATTTTAGTTCTGCTCGGATACACCCTAAAGATGCTGCCTCCATCCCCCTACAGGTCTGAGCAGCTGAGTACAGCCTTACAGGGATCCTTTTTTAGGACTCTTTTGTGCGTGTGCGCGCATTTTGTCTTCACTCCCTCGGCCTCTTCGTCGTCCGTTTCAGCCATTACGTGCACTCAGCGAGAGTACCCGGCCAACAAAAGATCAAGTTGTCCGCAGTGCAAGAAAGTAACAAAAAACATCAGGAAATAGATGTTATTGTTGCCCGGTGATGGTGAGCCCGAGAGACAGTGGACGCTCTCCCCTTTATGTCCCATGTATGTTTCGGTCCAAAAAGCACATCTGTTCCCAGGCCCGGTGTTTAAGTGTGCATATTAAGTTTGTGATGGAGGGCTGCTGAGTTTGCTGGATTGAGATGAGTAGATCTGAGATAGTGTAGCCAAAGGCCATTGGTCCACTCAAACTTTAAGGAGCAGATGTGGATGTTCTGCTACGTTACTTATGGACCTATGGTTTCCTCTCTGTGGTAAAATCTAGCAACGCCGTTTTGGATTTGGGATAAGTCTTTCTATTCATTTAATATGTTTCATTATACAGCGGCTAGCACAGATGTTAGGCGTTACTACAATAATGATTAGCCATTTTAAAATCAGCAGACAGTGAGTTGATAAACCAAATGAAACCACACGATGGCTTGTTTGGATGACCGAACTGGAAGGTTCCAGACGATTGGTGACTTCGTTGTGTCAATGACCCGGCAGACGTGAGAGGAAATGGCATTCTACTTAATCGGTTTCATTACATAGTTAACCGTGTTAGGGTTGGCACTTAAGTATATTTGATCATATAGAACAATAAGGAATTTATATTATATTCCAATATATAATGCAGAAACAAAATATGTTCTTTTGACGTACAAATTACTTGATGTAATATAAAATTTGAACAAGATAATCTTGACACACACTTACATCTTGTGTTGTCCACTCTTAAACCTGTACTGTGTTTACATCTGACACGATTTCACATTTGTTCGTGTGTGCAGACGTTTATCAGATTTCATAACCGTAGGTTAACACTGTGACCTGCTATGCAGAGATACTTGGCTGTTTGTTGTTGTTCATATGTTTATTACGTTGTTAAATTGGTCATTTAAGTGCTATTTGTAGCATGTCTTGTGTAGGATTATTTGTAGTTAGTTATTTGTTTATTCATAATCTCAGCATGTTACAGATCCACTTTGATCATATATTTGCAAGCCTTCAGAACTAATTCACTAATCTTGTGCACATGCAAAACCTTTTCAATGTTTGCAATAGAAAATGCCTGTAAGGTATTTTGCCAATGCTAAAGATTTGAGAGAACCTCCTCACGGCTGGGATAAGTTTCTAATTGTTATCCCCATTAGATTTTTTTCATAATCAAATGTAAACCTATGCTCAGGTATCTAGTCAGGTCGGAATTTCACACTCCCGAATGGAACCAGGGAGTGTCTGATGAGTGTGTGATGAGGATGTGGCGAGAATGTGGCGAGGATGTGGCGAGGTCGACATACTGATGACTTTACTGTCCTTGTTAGTTGGGCTCGGCTCTACAGCTAACCAGCTCATTCATGAAGGTAGCGGCCAGTCAGAAAACAATGGGCGCAGGCTCTCTAATGCTCAGTGCTCTGCCTGCATGCCCTTCATCCAGGAAGCCCCCGCCTCCCCAGCCCACCCTGTTCTGTCTCCCCTCTCTCCCTCCCTCCCTCCCTCGCCGGGTACAGCTCTCCTCATCCAGGCCTAACCTCGGAGGAACCGTTGCCTTTTGTTTTTCTGCAGCTCTGTATTCATCCTCCTCACACTCCTCTCTACTGTCAGGCCCCTTTGAACTGAGACTGCCAAATTAGCTATTCAATAAGTGCAATTTGCGGTGGGGCTTTTTGGGGGGGCATCTATCCTTTAGGTTTGAGAGCACAAATCCCCGTCATTGCACTGCGCTCCCCTCACTCTCTGGACAGGCATAGAGAGAGGACCTAATCTCCAGCAGCGGCCCTGACCACGGCTCTCCCAGCCATCGGCAGCTTCCGACAGGCGCCTCGTCCCAACAAGGAATTGACTCAACATTAACATAGGAGGAATTATCCCGGCCACGGAGGGCGCCACAGCAGACTCTCCACATGAAGCGTCGTGCTCGTCTGATCTCGTGCACTGTATGGCCGTTTCAGAACAGATAATCGCTTTCATGATTGTTGGAGGGCTAACCGTGGAAGTAAATGCTCATGGAAGACCGTCCGTTCTGTACGGACAGAAGTGCAAACGTGTGCTGTTTTCATACTTCAAAATGTTATTTCGAAAACCTAAATGGCCCAAATCTAAGTGTATATAGATCAAATAACCACTGTTGTGGGTGACCCATCTAACTTTCTTCAGTAATAATATGAGAGGATTGGTTTTTGCTCAGTTGAAGAACAATGCAGTGTTTGGACAGGATCTGTATGTGGCAGACCTGCAGGTCCAGCCTGGCCCAGTCAGCCACATCAGCTCACTGGGGTGTCATAGGAATTCAGCTTGCATGTTGGTCAGTACTTGAAACTGTTCCCTGTACAGTGAAGGGATATAAGGCAAATAGGATTAGTGGGAAATCAAACGGCCAGTTCGACTTACAATAACACTTTTTGAATAGCAGATTTTGTCTGTCGCTAACTGTGCTGAGATTACGTAGATGACAAAAGTGTGGGATTTTATTGTCTGTGTAAATCTCTTTCAATATTCAGAAAGTTAAACACACAGTGAGGTGTGTGTGTGTGTGTGTGTGTGTGTGTGTGTGTGTGTGTGTGTGTGTGTGTGTGTGTGTGTGTGTGTGTGTGTGTGTGTGTGTGTGTGTGTGTGTGTGTGTGTGTGTGTGTGTGTGTGTGTGTGTGTGTGTGTGTGTGTGTGTGTGTGTGTGTGCGCATTTGCCTGTACATACGCTCATGCTTGCTTGTGTGAGTGTGCGAAAAAGTTTCTCTGTAATCTCTGGGTTAGTGTATGTGAATGTCTGTCGAGTTTTCTAGGCTCTACGTGCACGTAGTGGAAGTTCTGGCCAACAGGGAGAACAGACAGAGTGTTCCCAGAGACTGAAAGGCAACAGCAGGCCTTCCTCTCCAACACGAGGTCCTGGGCTACTCGAATCACAAAGAGCTAGACTGTCTCAAAAATAAATGTTGGGGAACGCCATATTGGTCTGTTCTTTCCCGCGTTAGGAGAGATATAACTGAATCACTTATTTTTTTATAATTTATTCAGTATTTTCCCAGTTCTACACGGTAATTCTGTTATGGAACATCACAATTACCAACTGTAAAAGTATTGAGCCAATCACTGAAATATGTAAAAAAGCGATTCATACAGACATTCTGGACGTTTCCCAGTACATCATTTCACTTCACAAGACAACTGGCTTCTGTCCAATCACATTTGTAGATCACAGAGAAACTTGTGTTGGCCTTTACTGTTGGACTGTAGCTTGTGTATTGAAAAAGTGTCACAGCCTCCGCTGTCGCTACCTCTGATGGCTTGGGGGTGTTCGGTTCCACAGGAGGTATGTTGATATGTCTGGTGGAGAAGATGGGGTACAGAGCTGAAAAGAGACTTATTAGCCCCCAGACCACACTATCCCACTATCTCGCTAAGGCCAGAGGAGTCTCCAACACTCAAAGGCTGGTGAGAAGTGAAGCCACCGTGGGGTGCTGAGAAAATGAGAGCCATTACCACTGCACAAAACACCGTCATTTGGATGTAGAATGAAAGTCAGTGAGGCGCAGGCAGGGGCCAAGATACAGAGCTCGATATTACAAAAGAAAAGGCAAAGGGGAGACTGCAATTTACCCGGCAGGACTCTGAGACCGGGCACCTGACTACGGAGAAGACCTGCAATCAGTGGGAGGGATAGGAGTGGGCGTGGCCTGTCCAAAGAGTCCTGGAGCATGACACACGCCCACCAGCGTCACCTACGCTTAAACAGTCCAGCGGATGCGATGACTTCTAGGCCATGGACGTTATGGCCAAATTATAAGTACTGGAGAGGGACGCTTCCTCAGGCTCCTCCACCTGGTATCGTGTTAACCGAACGCACGATCAATCCAGAGTACTGTTCTTTTGTACTCCGCAAAATCGAAAATCGGGACGGAAGATCTGAGAAACAAATGTGTGGATGGCTGAAATGACAAGACGATTTCTCGTCTCAATCAAGCGATTGATTTATACGTCGACTGAAAATGTGTACTTTTGCACTTAGCTATCTAGAATGAGTAACCTTCGAGTCCATTGTAGCTAAATTCTTCCTCTTGTATAGAGGGAAATTATTTAATTTGGGTACAGATGTGATTTATTGCGCATCGATTGCCTCTTTTACTTTTGCCGAAAATGACAGGAAACGGTGGCAAGTCCCGGCTTGCACTTACCGTTCACGAAGCCGTGATTGTACATCTAGCTGAATCGAAAATCAATCTGCTTCTGCATCTGCCGTCTTGAGGGTTAAGGGACACAGATGGCCCCATCGCTGGCATTCCACCAAAGCCCTGGTGTTAATCGGATGCCAAGGCTGAAGAGGGAACGTTTGAATCCTGCCTCACTACTTCGTTAAGATCTCAGGTCTCCCCCGCCACCAGATGTGACAGATCTCATGTTGTCGCAATCTGGGGTTTAATCACAGATCATTGACAAATATGACACTCCGTATGGAGAGCTGAATAGGAAATTAAAGAGTTTTAGATAACGTTCGTAATTGACTAAATCGTTTAAGCCTCCAGATCACATGTATAATCTCCGCCTCACATGGCTGTTCTGAAACCGAGTGCCATGTTTGATCATTAATGATTCGGATACTTAAAACACTAATCACATTCCAGCTATGTTTGTTTGTGGGTCTTCAGTTCAGAGCGACGCTTCCTCATGTCTTGACTTCGATGAAATACAATGTTGATCGTGACAGTCCATCTTTGGGTTTAACTCCATTTAAGCAATAATTGGGCTTTTAGCATGCAGCTCAAGGCGTCAACGATAAACTCTGAAGGCCAGTTTATGTCCCTCCACTTTTCTCTCTACACTCCGTAAATGATATACCTTCAGCTGTAAATAAGAGACTAGTTCTCCATTGAAATGTGAAAGCATATTAGTGTTATCCATCCACTTCAGGCTATTGGGCTTTTATGACCCCAGATCGTCATTGTTGATAATATTAAGTGGAATTTTCCTCTTATATCTGTCAAAAAGCTATAACTGGCTATAAACGCTAACGCATATGAATATGTTAATTTTGTATATGGAAATCCCGCATTCCACAAAAAGAAAAGCTACAGATCTTGAACTCAAAATTCATCTCATTGGGGCCCCGCTTGGTCAGCATTTTTTTGAGCGATTGATTTTGTAAAAACGATAAGACTGTAGCTCGATCCGAAATTACTTCCACTGTAGGTATCGGAGCGCAGAGGAGTCATTTGCTAGGTGTCTTCCCTCCATTTATGTGCTCAGGCATCAGATGCTGATGAATGAATAGAGCTCAAAATGTAGGTTCTTAGTCTAGCCAGTGGTGTTCCAGCAGTATAAACACTCCACGGGTAATAAGAACGGTAGAACAATGTTAGAACAATGCATACATGTGCACCAGGTTGGCTGCAATGAAATGTGTTCTCAGCGTAATGTGGCTTGTTGTTTGTTTACTCTGATACTCTTTTTTTTTTTTAAACGTGGAACTCACTTTCATTTTCTCTGTCTATTGCCTCTTCGTGGAGCTCAAGATGTTCATCTTTGGGGATTTTGTCAATGGATTAATTAGTTTACCGACGCAATGTGTGCTGAGACAAAATCCATCAGGCGGAAACGATAGTCTCCCCGTGGGAGGCAAACCAGCAAAGTTATTATTTATTTTATTCTTATCTGGTAATTTAATTGCTGCTATTGTTTCACTAGGCAAAGGCACTAATGAATGATAAGAGACGTTTAAGTGAAATTGACATTGACATTTTTTCTGCCCTGTTTGCTTGAAATGGTCTCAGTTTTGACGACTGTCTTATATACGATCTCTGCCAGTGCAAATACTGTAACCACTGTCAAACAGCACAGACAATATTTGCCAAATGCTGCCGTCGCTGTTTTGCAGATAATTCAGCAATGCCTCTGCAAATTAGAAAAAATTAATTAGCAATATAAATGCCACACGTTATGTGCAATTGTCTTGCTATCTTTCTGGAAATTAGACTTTCAAAATGAATTGGTTGTATTAATCATCTTTAAAATATTTTTGATCACTGAATTAATAGGTTTCTGCCCTGTGTTTTTTCTTAGGTATTCATTCACATAGGTGATTGCCTTAACTACCAGTAAAGCCTCCTCCTATTCACTCTCATTAATTCATGTTTTCTGGCACAGTCCCAAAAGACAGCCCTGCCCTATATCTTCTAATTACTTCTGTAATTGAATTTGCTCACTGTTTCTGGGCTATTTCTTAAGTGCCTGTTTGTTCTGATGGTTTATTGTGTCTTTGTGTGACAGTCCTCTGCAGACAGAACATGCATAGCCTTCTTTTCTCATTTCTCATTAATTTTCCAGAGCCCAAGTTCTCTCCCCCTTGTTCTCTCGCTCTCTCTCACTCTATTTCTTTATTTATTACTTGCACCTCACCACCTCAGTTATATGACGGGTTAGGAAAACAGGAGGGGAATTAATTAATTAGGAGAATGGAAACAAATACTGTTTGTTCCTCTTGTCCAATTATTAGTGCTGGGTTACCTCTAGGTTTGTGAACCAACAAATCCTCCATAACGTTTATTTATCACTGAATGCAGTTTTATTCAGATGTTCTTGGAGAATCCAGCTGGGGCTGGTCAGTGTACTGTTTCTAATGAGCACATTTAAATGTGTCTTTTAAAGACAATATGCTTGTTGAAAAATGAAATGTTGATTTGAATGACACTGAAATGTTCTGAAAGACAGTCAGACAGTCAGCAAGGGCCTCTGCAGAGTGCTGTGCTTCCTCTCTCAGGGCTCCAGTGATTAATTGAAAGGTATGTTGCATAACGATACAGGCTAACAGAAAGAGCATTGAGGATGCCAGATGGCTTAAGACGACTCTGAGTGTTGTGTCCCTATGTGCAGAGGACTGTCACAGAGGACTGAGAGGACTGTCACAGAGGACTGAGAGGACTGTCACAGAGGACTGAGAGGACTGTCACAGAGGACTGAGAGGACTGTCACAGAGGACTGACAGGACTGTCACAGAGGACTGACAGGACTGTCACAGAGGGCTGTCACAGAGGCCTGTCACAGAGGCCTGCCCCCAAGGGCTGAGAGGGCTGTCACAGAGGACTGAGAGGGCTGTCACAGAGGACTGAGAGGGCTGTCACAGAGGGCTGTCACAGAGGGCTGTCACAGAGGGCTGTCACAGAGGGCTCTCACAGAGGGCTCTCACAGAGGGCTCTCACAGAGGGCTGTCACAGAGGGCTGTCACAGAGGGCTGTCACAGAGGGCTCTCACAGAGGGCTCTCACAGAGGGCTGTCACCGACCCCACAGTGTCCGTCTGGTGCTATCGAATCCAGCCCGCCAGCAGCCAGTCAACCGACCAACCAAACCAACAGTCCCCCGATGGTCCTGGGAGCTCATTGTCCTCGTGTCAGGGGCCATTATCCCACTGCATCGTCCGAGGAAAATCTTCCCCAGGCCCAACAGTGTGTCTTTGAGAAAGGGAAAAAAAACTTTCCCCTTACTCCTATTGATTTCTTTTCCCATCCGCCTCCTATCTCGCCTCCCTTTTGTTTCCTTATCATTGCTTCAGGTTATTATGTGCAAAGTATTGACAGGAGCAGGAGGCCGCGGTCGATGGAGAGCTAATGCATCCGTAATCCCGCCTTTGTTACGGAGGAATGTTTCACTCGGGTCTCCGATGGGTAGAGAGGTGCAAAGCTGTTGATCCCCTTTTTATTTGTTGGGAAGCCCATCCATCAATCAAACTGGAGGCCATCTGACTGCTGAATGACACAGGGACTCAGCTGAAGAAATATGATAACGGCGGTATTGTCAGAAGGCTTCCCTCACTCTCTTCGATAAGAAATACATTGGACTGGCCCAGATAAGCGTACGAGGAGTAAAGCCTTTAAGAGAGTGTGGGTGACACACGCGCCACAAGGGGGTTATTTCTGTTTTAGAGGGCTCCAATGTAAACGATACTTTTGGCAAACAACACCAAAATACAGATTCAAAGTGTGTTTCCTGCGATAGTGCAGGGGATGTGTTTGGATTATTCCACAGGCTCGCTGATAGCGACAGCCACCCCTGTTGGTATGTTGCATTTTGAGCAGACAACTGGGACCGTGTGGAGAGCAATAGGCTTAGTGCTGTGGCACGTTGTCATGCTAGGTGAGAGGCATTGTTCAGCATGGCATGTGTGTAACACCATGTTGTGTATCACACCAGCCACACTGCACGGAGGACGTGCACTTAACGTGTAACTCTGCTTTAGTGTGGATTGGAATCTAAAACAAGACAAAAAACGCTTTCGTCACCGCCGAAATCTAGAGCGGTTTCTCGGATTGATTGATGATAGGACGTGTAATCCATTATAGGGTTAAATCTGTCACGGATATTAGAGTTAGAGCGGCAGACATCAGATAACGCACGAGTTCTTGAGACCGGCACACTTTAGTCGGGAGGACTTTTGTTAGATACGAGACATTTTCTCGCTGCCATGTCGAGCGTTCTCAGGACGGATATAGCAAGGCCATTTCAATGACAATAAAAAAGCCACGGAATATAAACGTTATCTTTAATGGGGAATAGTCTTTAGGTAGTACAATGTCAACCATGGATTTGCTAAACATTTTGCAGTGTGCAAAGAAATGAATATGTATATTCATGTTCAGAAACGGGCAAGGCAAAAGGCAAAGACTTCTGCAACTCTACACTTTCCAAAGGACAGTGACCTGTAAAACTATCTGAGGAAAAAAAATCGGAAGAAGTCCTGAAATTTCCAGAGGGCAAGAAAATGGTCATTATGTGTGACCCGTGCATTAACACACTATAAGATTAAGTTAGTTTTTGTTCATGATGTCTAGAGGCTAAGGAGGAGGGAAAATCAATGTAAGAGTGCTGGAGATTAGCCTGACAAATTACATGCGCTCGGCTACTCCATTGTACTGTATGGCCTCTATATTCTAAAGAAGACGCCACAAGATGGAGCTGCCAAATGGCATATGGACTTCAAGATCATTTTTATTGATTTTGCACAAACATCAATGGGGGAATTGGGGGTAGTTGGGTGTAGTCCAGCGAGCCTGCATCTTGTATGTGTGTCATGTCCTGGCCTGAATGCCTGAGCAACAATGCTATGTGAGAGACAGACGGACAGCTGTCATTGTTCCTCCATCCCGGCCTTTTGCTCTCACAGACACACTCACCTAGAAACAGACCTTACGTTATAACAGAGATGGCTCTTGCGTCTTGCTTGACTAGTCAGTGTATTACGGCAAAAAGTAGGGCTGATACTTTGTCATTGTTCGATATTAGCACCTGGAAAAGTCAAGGGGCAGCGATAATATGTATTGTGCGCATGCTGCAGTGAACGTTGTTATTGTCAAAAAGGGCCGCTTCAGCTGAAAATGTTCACGTTCAATAGTGAACAATTTAGAGAGTAAGATGGATCGAATTGTCGCCACTTGGTTTGAATGCTAACGTAAAATGCAAAGCCGTAGCCAAACTGCAGCAACATAACGTGGCTATGGCTAGGCATTTAAATGACACAACGTTGTTCTTTATTTTAGCATAAACCATGGCTACGTAATGCTAAATCTTAGCTGTCAGTCAGGTCTCTCCTGGCTTTACTATTTAACAACATGTAATGCGTTATTGTAGCTGTCGTTCCAGTTCGGTAAACAGTGTTTTGGCATTCATTTAGAATCGTTACGCAGTGAATGTAAATGAACGTAAACATGGTTACTTTAAGGTCCGGTCAAGGCCTACAAACAACGTGCCTAAATCTTGTACCTGATAAATTTCTGCCTCCACATATTTCGTATGATAATGTCATGCCGAAAGGACATTCAGTACTCAAAAGGTAGGACTTGTCCATAAAGTGTGTCTAACATGATATTGGGTTACAAATGAATTATATATGTGATGTAATAAAAAATAGGGATTAGAGACAGCAATAAAAACCCGCCTTACGGCAGCAGTGTGTTTACATTTGGTACCAGCCCCACGCTCACTCTAGATTGATAATTATCTAAAAACAAATCTGCCCGTGGTGTCATTATAAAATGCATGCATGTAACGTGATAAGTGCTGGCAGGATCTGATCATTTCATTCTATTAGCCGGTATCCTCTGTAACAGCAAGTTACATGGCAACGCTAAGCATAGCAGATGGTAACAGTGGGTGGTAATGAGCTGACAGCTAAGTGCTCTTCGGCAGTTGCACGTACGCACACACACACAGGCAAACACACACAGGAAGGCAGATGTTGCAAACTGTTGCATGCACTTGCTGTATATCCCTTCCGTCGTTTATGATGGCGTTTAACGGATTGCTATACAGCACATTGAGCTCTTTCCCATGGAGTTCCTGCCATTCCCAATGGTGAGAATGTATGTCGTAGGCCTCCGTAAGTCAAAGGTTCTCTTTGCTCTTCGCAGACAGGCAAACGGTAATTATTTATCTTCCCGTGGCCCACAGGCCTTTATGGGCTAGTTGTGAAATTCTACAACTAGTGTTTAAAGAAGGGGCATGAAAGCTAAGGAACTGAGAAATGTGTGTCAAGTCAAGGCCGGTCTGATGCCAGAGGTCTCTGTCTGTTTCTTGTGTGTTCTCCTGGTGTGATCTCTCTCAGTCTTTCCATCTTTTTTTCTGTCTTCCTCTCTCACTGAATCTCATGGCTCTCGTACAGGACCGGCAGAGCAAGGCCCTGATTTAACTCAGATCACACGATTCTGTCACAGAATTTTTTTGTAAATTATTTCTATATGGCTTGGTGCCTGTTTGCGTTGGTTCATTGTACATTTTATTCACGTGTCGCCTCGTGCAGTTTGACACATTTGTTGTGCTTCTTCATTCGTGGACTGACATGTATGATGGCCAATCATTGCTATCTGTTTAAAACCCCTTACCTACATTACTGGTACAGAAACATTTTTGGAAATTGAAAAAACATTTTCCATCATACAATTACAAAAGTTAAGACGCTAGTATTAATACATCTTCTTGGTCCCAGAGTCATGAAACACATTGCTTTCAATAAATGTCAATAATGTGCCCCAAAACGTTAAAAAACATCTGGCAATAGATATCTTTGGTACACATAGACATTTTTTTTTAAAATGACACTTGAAAGGGCAATTGAAGGGTCGCCAAAATGACCAATTTATTTAGACTCCTTGAAATGTTTTATTTCATAACAGAAATGGTGAATGTATTACATGATAGCGAGCATTGGTATTTTCCTCGAATGGATACTAAATCCACTTTAGCCTCTCTCTTTGTCCAGCCACTTACCCTTATTATGTGTGTGTGTGTGTGTGTGTGTGTGTGTGTGTGTGTGTGTTTGTGTGTGTGTGTGTGTGTGTGTGTGTGTGTGTGTGACTGGGGTAGCAAGGGAATTATTTTTACCAGATTTTTCCCGGCTGTCACAAAGTCCACCACAAGATAGCCATTTTGACTCAGAGCCCTGGACGGCCTTCAAAACAAATCTTTCCACCTCTATCAAAGGCAGCTCAGCCCTGTCAGATGGCAGTCCAGCCTCCTGTGTCTGGAGCATATTTGTATCTGCATGCTCCTGGCCTGAGAGCAGTAGAAAGGCCCATCTTATTCCGGGCCATACTGCGATTAAACCTTCATGCCTACTAGAATGAAAGGAGCCATGTGTTTCCCACCTACAGCTTCCTTGTGTCTTCCTCCACACCCGAATCCTCCACCAGCAGCCAGCCGCATCTCCTAAGACTGGAGTCCCAAATGTAGGATGTGGTCAACGGTTTAGATGGACCCCACTTTACGTCCCGCTGGCCTGTGGTAATCCTGCTGGCAAACTGTACTGTTTTCATGGTCGAGTTACACATTTTTTTGTTACATGGTTTAAAGAAGGAAATATATTTCTTGGTGTTCTCATATTTTTGTTCTGAAGGGATGGAAATAGATGCTCGTGCCAATAACTGCTAATTTTAACACTTCTGCGTATTATTAGCTAGCGGTGGCTAGAATTAGCTGATGTTTATAATGTAATTTTTGGCTGTTTGAAGGAAATTGAGGTTTCCTCTCATGGTTTCCAGATTTTTGGGAAATTTTCTGGGTGATGAACCACTAAACAGTCGTGTTATAATCGTGATATTGTACAGTGAGTACGATATATCCGCTGGTGTATGCGTTCTCGAATTTCACCTCTCGGTGCCGTTTCACAATTTAGTTGTTAACCATCTCGCCCGATTTAGAAATGAAGGGCTTAAATATGTGTAACAACAGCCGAGGGCCCCGGAAGAGAGGTTGAGAACATCTGCAGCAGCTCAAATCCAGTCTAGTCTCAACCACCGTCCAGGTATCACTGTCTGTTACATGATGTGGCCAGTGTCTGACAGGGTATCATACCATAGTTGGTTCGGGTGTCTTGGTTTGTAACTAAATTACTCTCTACACTTAATTACAGAGGATGAGTTGAATGGCTCATTTCTCTTTGTTATAGGCTAAACAGTCAGTAATCCCAAACAAAGGGCCCTGGCTCTGGAAGCTATAGGATTTGCTACTGGGATTATAGTCTCATGGATAATGACGTGCAGTCAGCAGAAGCAAAGCATTATTTTAATTCAAGTTGGCCCGGTAAACAAAACCGTTGGTATGTGTGATGGTGAGAGTGACTGTCTGGTGATTGTTGCGGTGATGTATCACCGTTTGTGCCACTGAGCCGGACCTATTATGTGTTTTTACAGTGCAAGTATTGTATCATCTGATGAGGTCGCCATATATTTCCTGCAGTTGTTGCCACACAGATATTTTCTATGTGGCGTGTGCCTCTAGCTACTTGTGCTGGTCAGCAGCTTCAAGACACTTCAACACTTTTATTAGGTTGATTTTCTCGGTCCCTTACGCTCATATATCCCCTTTAAAAAGTGGGTCACATCAGGGTTTTTGGCACTCCCTTAGATGGAACCATGGAATAACTGTTTTGGGAGTCCTGATAAAACGATCTGGGTTCCACATGAAACCATTTCAACTGAGGTGGTAATTGGGGTGAAAGAAGTGAACTACCTGAATAAAAAAGCAATTGTTTTACGGGGGGCTGCGGACAAACGTTTTTTGGACCCTTTTGTCTATGAGTAAACTGTAGCTGTTGATATATAAATGGATAATATAATATAGGAATATAACATCCATGATTTGGTAGGGATTGTTTGAAATTGAATAGTTGTTGCATTGGTTTGTCTGTCATGGAATATGCTGATTATCACATAGTATGACTTGACAGTGGAACTGTAACAAAAGCACAGTGATGTGGAAATACATTAGGTCATAAGTCATAATAGTTCATAATATCACACATCTTTGCAGGGTGAATGGGTTTGTTAGCATTAAGACCCCTTATGACTGTTATTACAGTCTGTCATAGTATTGTACAGGTGTTTATTTTCACAGTTAGTTCTGTGCTGTATATTAGAGCACTTCCAGTGAATAAGCTGTGTTTTAGTTGTGCGAAATAAAAAATACTTCTAGATACTATATGTGTATGTCTGTGCATATGGTTTGAGTTTTGCTTTACAGGTTAGAAAGAATTCTGAATAGAAATAATGTTCCTTAAAATTATAACAAAACAAAATGTTAGGTTCAGCGTGTTGGTAGAAATGTCTGTATGGGAATTTTGCTTGTTCTTAACATGATTAAGAAATAAGTTATTAAGAAAAGAGGAGAGAGTTGGTAAGTCAATTGCTATTAAAGTGAGTATTTGTATTAGTGAGGACATTTTGGAAAGATTATGAAGGTTATTTTTCATGTACTACAATTCCAGTTTTTACTTTAAATTCAAATGTGGTTTGTGTGTGTATGAGAGTGAGAGTGTCTTCCCAGTTAGAATATATGTTAATGGAAAAACTCTGGAAAGGGATTTATATCAATGTGATTTGTGCAGTGTGGTAAATATTACATTACTTTATAGTCCATTTTCTGTGTGACAGTAACTAAAACTATTAGCAAAATTCCCACAAACAACTCATATTAACCAATTAATAACTTCTATGTAAATATAGAAACTATTTTATTGTGGTAGAGGCATTGAATGAGCCATTAGGGAGATTTTAAAAAACAGCCTAAAAATATGGTCCAATGCATTGTTATTCCTTAACTTCTATAAAAGAATATACTGTACAAAACAACATAATGCCTGCTTGTGTATGAACTGCAGAGTGACTTGAACTTCATGTCATGGCAAACACAATCTGGTTGATCAAACATTGCTTTAACTACTAGCCAATATCCCCAGGATATATTTGCTGCGTACCTGTTTAATTACCCTATCTTAATCACATTAAATTGATTTCACGCAGCGAGCACTGAGCACTGAGTAGCCAGCCCGTAAACTGATCAGGGGCTGTCCACAATGAGCCCAAATCCTATGAGTATTGAAGAGTGTGTGTGTGTGTGTGTGTGTGTGTGTGTGTGTGTGTGTGTGTGTGTGTGCCGGCCTTAGACTCTCTATTCATTACCACGGGAGTTCACATGAGGGATCAATCTGACACATGACTGACAGGTCTCTGGCCTTGTGTGCTTTTGGAGGACTACTTTCTCATTAATTACAATATTCAGTGTCTACCTTAAAGAGAAAGGCATGAGGTCTTGAATGTCATCCTCCCATTAGGCTCTGCTTGTGTAAAATAAATGCACACAAAACAAGCGGCACAAAAGTGGCCTCATGCATATGGAAATGAAAAGCCCATTTTGAGGGGCTGCAGATATAAATAAGCAGTTTTTCATCTGAAACGCATTAGCATCCCATGACGCTCAACACTTCTGACTGAACTCTCCCAGTCCAGCTGCTAGACACCTCCTGGCAAACAATGAACTGTAATAATATTGTATCGTCTCCCAACCAATATGGTTTTAATTAAAATCCTACACGTGTTCATTTTAATATTCATTTTACATTGATTGTTACATTGAAATCCAAGTGAATAATGTGATCTGTGGCGAAGCATATTACTAACAGTGAATCTGCTAATCCTCTTGACAATAATACCTAAAGCCAACATACTTGTCCTTGGATCTCAACAGGGAGGAATGAAAGTTGTCTGAGAGTGAGTTTTGAGAAAGACATTGAACATTTTCAGATCACTCTTCGTTCCACGGATTTAAAACGGGGCCGCGTCAGGGGAACATTTTGTCGGTGAATAATAATCCTATCACCTAATTACAGTTTTGTTGTTGTTGATATTAAAGGTTCCATGCATAATCTGTTCAGCTCCCTCCTTTTTCTTGGGTGCACCTTGCAAGCTAATTAAGGAGTAAAATTATGATTGAAGTGATTATGCTATAGCATCACCTTACAGATTAGGGGCGTGCCATGGTCAGTTGGAAAAAATGCCAGTGCTACAGCCACAGTGTAGAGCTAGGATGGTACAGAAGGAGATTCCTACTGAAAATGTACATGGTGACACTATTCCTGTTGAGGTCTTTTTATTGAGAATCCTAATTTTCCCTTCAGTTGCCTGACTGGAGTGATAATGACAGTCAGACAAACGCCACAACCTAGGTGACATGGAGAGTAAATTCAGCCCTAATGAATTTGCTGAACTTCCATGTGCTCTTTGCACTTTTTTCATTACCCATATCTTAATTACTGATGGCAACATCTCCAAATTGAATACGTTGAATGCCTAGAAGAAACATTCAGATGCTCTTTAAATACAATCATCTCACTTCACCAAACCAACGATGCTATGTGAAATACATGATCTGAATACTATTGCAATTTTACACCAACTCATTAATCACGTTTTAGGGAAAAGTGTCTCCAGTTTAGTTCGATTCAGCTTAAGGTGGTTTTGCAATATGTTTTTAAAAAATATATGATAATAGTATTATTTCTAACATTTATAGCCTATTCATTTTAACCAAACAATGCTGTTTCTCTTCCCATTACAGTAAGGCCCCACGAGAAAATCTTTATCATATTTCTATTATATGTCTTTCCATAAATTAAGCCCATTACCTTACTGAAGCTTTTGTTGGCCCTATACAGGAGAGAACAAAATATTTTTCCAAGAGACCGTTTTAGATTTTTATTGTGGGTTGAATTCACAAAGAGCAGCGTTATTGTATTAAAAAGGGCCATCTGTAACCAGAAACAATGGCTTCAAATGATCTCTGAATAGCCAGTGAAACAATATGCAGCAGTGTCATTATGTTGCGGTGTTGGGTGGGGGTGGAGGGGGGTGCACAAACCGACTTGCTATAACTGACTTTTGTTGTTCTTGATGCATTCTTCTCTTTTTAAATCGGCCCCTTTTTTCGGATTGTGTGCAGCCATAAACGGCTTGTCTTGTTGCAGGACCGGCGGTGGGCGAGCAGCCTGAGCACTAGTAGGCTGAACTGGAGCACCGGCTCCCCCAGACATCCGCGGACTATACGGCCGGGAGAGGGTGAGGGATACCGGATGTGCAGACGCTCTATTAGTCCACCAGGAACCGAGGTCGCGGGCGGCTGAAGGCTGGTTCTTGAATCCGACAGATGCAGTTCAATTCTCGGTTCTGCCAATCACGCAACGATGAGGACAACACCCCAAACGGGCACGTAAGTAGTATTAGTGTGTAGAGTGGTCCGGGGACTGTGAGAAGCAGCGTGTGCGTGTGCGTGTGATGTGCACAGCAGTGTGATGGAGGTTATGAGCTTCAGTGGTTAGGGGTTGTTTTGCCATTGGTGTATCGGACATTATTTAAAGCCACCTCAACACTAAAGCATTAGATCAGAGTAGATATTCTAACAAGGCCTATCTATTGAATTGTTTTTTATTTGTTCCATTTAAAGGCCTACTGGCTTTGCATTTTTGCTGATAATTCTGGTTTAGTGTATGTGTATTTATGTATATAAATACATATATATGTAAATATATATATATATATATAAATATATAAAATCCAGCATTACTCCAGTTTAGTGTGTGTCATATAGCTTCATAAAAGTGTGTGTGTTTAATGTTTCATTTTACTCTTGTTTGATTTAACCGTGATTTGGGACACTTTCCAACAGTTGTCAACCATAAATACTGAAACGTCACTTGTGGTATGTTGATGTAACTGTGATTAAAATGTATAGATAGAAGGTAAAGAAAACACACCGAGGTATTTTTGTGTTCTTTAAAATTATACACTAAGGCTGTCTGCATTTGGTTATGTATTTGTTATGTTCTCTAACTTATTTTTGTTGTTCATAGGAATCGTGTAGCTTCTGTATATTAAATGTTCATATGATAATATTTTCTTTGACAAACAACTCTCCAATCACTGGCACGGCCCCTAGTGGACAATAACGTAAAACATATTCTATAAATGAACAGACTTCCTATCTAACTCGCTTTCCTTTTATGTTTTTTTCTGTCTCTGTTTCTCTCATTTTGGAGAACATTAATGATACATTTCACATAAAAAATTATATCCAATTTGTGATATCAATGCAGATTATGTTGTATGATGTTGAGTAATTCTGGACTTTGTAAAAGTTCAGCAGCCTATAATGCGACAATGTATAATGGTTAGTGCTATTTGGCAGTGTTGGTTTCCTGGGTCACCTGTCGCTTTTCTACATTTTCTTCAAGGGATTAAGATTGACCCCCCAAAAAATGTAATACAATTTCTGAGTAATGCTGAATTTTAACCTTTAATGGTTGTTTACTAATTTTAAAACGAAGTTAACATTTGTGTTTTGCATTTAAGTTTTAAAACAAAATAGACCAATAGCCACATTTGTTATCATGCTTTTTGGGACGAGTGTTATTTCTAAAATTTTATTATATGTATTAATTAATTCATTAATTATGTAACACAGTGGTCAAACGGTGTAGACCCGCAATTTTGTTAGTTTTCAAAAACGTTGCTAATTAGTTAAAAAATAGAGGGAAATCCTGTTAAGTATATTTTAACATTACAGACCTACTGCTGTTTCTTTTTTACATTATGATAAAAAGATAACAAATAGTGGGAAACACATATAGAAGAGCGAGCAATTTACCTTGCATTATAGCCTGGTTCTGGGGGTTTTTTAATCCTCCCCAACTACTCAAAATGTAAACCTTTTTAATTTGGGTATAATTAACTGTAAAATATTTGGATTGATGTAATGTACCAAAACGTCATATCCTTATTTAATAAACATATTATCTGAATGTAATGGGCATATTACAGCCCACGCAGTTAAGTAGGCTATAAAAATATCGTGTCTTAAAAATACGGTAGTCTGTGTCTAGTTTTGTCAATAGTCTGTATACCTGTTTGATATTTTTTCCACCATCTCTAGCATATTTGACAACTGATTTAATATAGACCTGAATGTAAAAAATATATATTCAAAGTTTATCAGAAGGCCTATACTACACACGTTTTTTATACAGTTTATAATAGAGCAAACTGTCTTAGGTAATCTTACAGTGTTTCAAGACACATAAGGTTAATAACTTGGTCATTTGCTATTGTCACTTATGCCAGCAGAGGGCGCTGATGGCCCGCTATTATGTATCTGTGTGTCGGTGTGGCCAATAGCTTTATAGATATTATGAGACCATGTGTGATTTGATAAACACGTGATTTTACCGGACATATAAAAAGCTGGTTATTGTATTTTGTTTCTCAGATAATTCCTCAGTTGTTATCCAAGGTGTGCATTACGTTATCAGAAAATAACATAAATCATTTGTCTTAATTGTTTTTTGTGTCTATTTAAAACGTTCATAAAGCATGTCGGATTAATAAGGCCAAATGTTAAGTTATGAGTTTAAAACCTGAAAAACTATTACGATGACAATCATTAAAGTTGTGACCCCTCTATCATCTGAGTAAACTATAACTACACACCTATTGTTTTAATGCCTTGCGATTTCAACAACAAATACTTTCTTTTGTTAAATGTAATGGAAGTTACATGTAGTGTCATGTATTATTGTGTGCAGTTGATGTAGTGACAACAATATAAACACATATTTTTGGTGGCCATATGTCTCTGCTTTCTGTTGGCTTTTAACGTCAATTCAACTTGAAACTCATCCATTTCAATACGGGAACAGTTAAGGTTACCATCCATATTTCAGTGATATTAACGAGCTAAACTCTAACAGTAGCTTGGATTAATTTTACAGGCCTAACACATGCCGAATTGGTCATTAATAATAGCATCATCCAAATGAAATACCGATATAAACCACCCGTATACTTTCATAATTAGTTTTACTACAACTGTTACTATGATAATAATACGTTGAATTAAAAGTGATCATGTATGCTGTATAGTTGAATTTAGTTTTTTTTGCGCCTGATGTCAGTGGTTTATGCAAATAGCAAACAATATGTAATTACACATTTACATTGATGCATTGACTACGCAATTTCGAATGCGTTGTTAAATGTTTATTATTATTTCCAGCAACTTTTCAATTTTGATTTTGAAATAATATAAAATAACTACCCGAAATGTACAAGTTTCAATTGAATGAATTTTCTGTTTACCTAGAATCCTAAATAATGTATCCTACTGCATAACTTCTGGAGCTTGTGTTCCTTCATTTTTCAGTAGGAATCACTTAAAGTTTGCAATCCTGGCAAAATGTTCTCACTCTAAGCACTTGCAATGTAGCTGCTATTGGTTGATAACAGCAGCTTCTGCCTTCAGTGCTCCACCACTGACCGCGAGTAACCCCGCCCCTTTATGCTAAATAAAAGACACAATCCTGGCCGAGGGAACAGTCGCTCTGTGATTGGTCAGGTAAAAAGGCATTTATTCCCTGACAGCCCTCATCACATGAATGGTTGTCTATTAACTTGTTCAAAAAGTATCAGGAGTTGTCAAGGCTCTGGCGAGGAGGGAAAAGTACTCGTTGTTAATTTTTTGAGACCAAGAAATAACTTTGTGGATTCAACAGGACCTAAGGCAAAGCTGCGTTCACAATTTTTTCGAAGTTACTGAGATCGACAAGGTAACTCTTTGGGTTGGACTCATTCATTGATTTGTCAAGTTTAAAAAAATCTGTTTATGATGTATAACATGATGGAAACTGAACTGAAACCCCCCGCACCCCAGACCAATTCTGGGGGTACGGGGAACTCAAATGCATCTGGAAACAACCAGAAAAACAGTCCGGACCGAGTCAAGAGACCGATGAATGCCTTCATGGTTTGGTCGAGGGGACAACGAAGGAAGATGGCTCAGGAAAACCCCAAAATGCACAATTCGGAAATAAGCAAAAGACTTGGGGCCGAGTGGAAACTTCTATCCGAGAGCGAGAAGCGACCTTTCATCGACGAAGCGAAGCGTCTACGGGCTCTGCACATGAAGGAACATCCGGATTACAAATACAGACCACGGAGGAAAACCAAGACGTTGATGAAGAAGGACAAGTACACCCTGCCAGGTGGGCTCCTGGCGCCGGGCGGTAATGGCATGGGCGCGGGGGTGGGCGTTGGGGGAGGCTTGGGTGCTGGGGTTAACCAAAGGATGGACAGTTACGCACATATGAACGGCTGGACAAATGGAGGTTATGGCATGATGCAGGAGCAGCTTGGCTATGGGCAGCACCCGGGTTTGAACGCGCACAACACCGCGCAGATGCAGCCCATGCACCGCTATGACATGAGCGCACTTCAGTACAACTCCATGACCAGCTCCCAGACCTACATGAACGGATCCCCAACGTATAGCATGTCCTACTCACAGCAGGGCACACCTGGAATGACTCTAGGCTCCATGGGCTCAGTTGTCAAGTCAGAGTCCAGCTCTAGCCCCCCTATAGTCACGTCGTCTTCTCACTCCAGGGGTGCACCGTGTCAGACCGGAGACCTACGGGACATGATCAGTATGTACTTACCGGGCGCGGAGGTTGCGGAGCAAAATGCCCAAAGCAGACTCCATATGTCCCAACATTACCAGAGCACATCTGTACCGGGCACGACGATTAATGGCACACTCCCATTATCACATATGTAAATTAACTTTTATAAGAAATACTGGACTACTCTGGACTATTTTTGTACAGAAAATGTGGGGAGGGAAAAGTTGTATAGAACTCAAGGAAGAACACAAACCTTTTTCCTTTCTATTCTAAAGAAAGTTCTAGAAGAACGGTAGGAACTCTGCAAAAGTTTTTCAATGGTGAACGAGTTTGGATATTAGGAAGTGGGAATCTCAATCAGATGTTTTATTATTGCAATCACCTTTTGTACAGTATTTATCAATGGAACAAAAATCTGATGTAATGTTTGTAAGCTACCAGAAGTTACATTTTTAGAAACAGCAATTCTGCAGAAAAGAAGAATTGAAATAGATACCAATAAGGTCCTTACAACTGCAAACATTTGAATAGAGGGAGTAAGCAATGCAGGTAAATTTTCTCCTTGACGGTCATTGGTACTAAACCATTTTAATAAATAAAAAACAATGAATACGCAGAAACCTTTCTTTACAGGTTAAGCATAGGCAACTTGTTAATTTATATTTTGTCTCCCACTTTTCATTTGTTCGAGATATGACGTTTGTGTTCTTTATTTTTTAATGATTTGTACAATGTATGTGTATTTACTGTAATATTTTAAGTTTTTATTTCAAATTTCATTCCCGTAGTTGTATTTTAAAATTTGGCATGTACGCAGCTGCCAACACTCCATGTACATATTTGAACTAATATCATCATTATAACAGTTACAATTTCAGCTGACTTTTTTCAATATGCAGTTTGAAATTAATAAATTTTTGAAATTTGTATACTTGAAATTGTATGAGTTTTGATTTTATTTATTATTTAATTCATTCATGCTGAATTGGTTTGGATTGTCCATATTTTCTAGGCCTATTGCATTTATGCTATTTTATAATCGAAAATCTGTAAGAGCGGATAGACTTTCATACTTTGTTTTAAACAATCTATTGAAATATGGCAGTATCATAATATGTCTTAAATCCTCTCATCATAACAATCAACCAAATCAAATATAGACCATTGTCCGTGGGTGTGAGCGTAATCTGTGTGCGCGCACATGCTTCTGTTTCTTATACTTTGTAATGTTTAAGATTTAGATTAACAACGTTTTTATTTTTTTAGTGAACTGAATTTTGCGCCGGATCACCGCGGACTTCCGCGTGAGATAATGTGTTGCCTCTAAACCTATGCTTTGACGGGAAGATAATTTGCCCAAAATGTTGGAGATTCTTACCAAGGTAGTCATTGATTTATTTTTTTATTTCATTAATCCATTTACCCCTCTTTTAAATGTAACCTAATGGAAACTCTTCTGTGAATATAATTTATTACAGACTGATTTGAGTTATGTTGACCTATTGTCTTTAGAAAACAATTGTGCGTGTTAATATGAACGCCAACAGGTCCAGGTGAGCGGCAGGATCATTATTTAGTTCTGAAAGTTTAACAACAAATACATTATTATGGTCCTTTATATAGATCCACCCTTCAGACAGAACGAAAACATTAAAACACGAAATATTGTTAGGCCTCCTTGTCACAAAAGCGTGCAATGATTAATCCCGCTATATTAGTTTAACTTTCGTTTGGTATCAAATTGTTCACTTCCTTACTTAATATTTTGGGACGGTTTAATGACTGTATCAAATGCAAATTAATTAATCAAGATATCAAAACATTTAATTTAAAAAGCCTAGGCTAAATAGCTCAATAGTGACAATGTATTTGAACAATTTCACACAGTTCATGTCATTGGGTCGGTAGACATATGCTTAAAATACTGTCTGGGGTGTTGAGGTGGTTCTCTGATGTTTCTCAAAATTATATCTTGATGTAATGATAACAGTTTGGACTATAATAACGTTTCAAATCTGGGGATGTTCAAATGTAGTTTTTTTCCCGAACTGCAGAGGTAGATTAACACTGCTGCCTGCCAAGGCTGGGGAGCTTCTATTACACAAGGTCTCTGGGGAAAGGAGCTCACATTAACCGCTAAATGAATATTTGACGAGGCTCATTCCGAAGTATTATTCCAACTAACGTGTCCCTACCGGACTTTCAAGGGGTCAGGGAGCAGTGGTTAAATTAATTATTTATACAAGCTGTAGAATTGTTTGTAATAGCTGAACATGTTTGATGAACTAGGTTTATTTATATGTCGAGTGGCATGAGTTTTTTTGTGTAAATTCAATGGCAGCACAAATGGCCTATATTACCATTAGGCAACCTAAATTATATGTTTTTAGTGTTTTTCAGCTTTATTTGTATTCATGACATTATGATAAATGACATTTTATAGCTTTTGAAAGTGACCTATAATAGATTACTAACACCTAGGCCAACAGGTCATGCATAAAAAGCATTCATGGAAATAAAAAAAATCCGAAGCCCGTTTTAGGTGAGGGGATTGACAATATTTCCATTGATTGTGATAAGGTAAAGGTCATGAACTTCCCTAATAATTGTATTAGGCCTCTGAACCTATTGAACTTGAGACGTTTGTATTGGACTTCTATTGAAAGACTTCCGTTTTCCACAAATTGAATCGGGATATAAGGCTTTGACAATTCTTTAGAAGAACAATGATCAGTCAAGGAACCACTCTGTCAGGCCACCACAGTACAAAGAAAGTACAAAAGATGACGGTTTAAAATGACGGTTTCAAATTATTTTCAATTGCGTGATTGAATCTCCAAGCGCTCATTGGTGCGCCTATATTCATGCAGTGCTGGTTTATGTCCGGCCTCCCATGTGTTGAATGCTTGGATATAGGCCGTCACATGCTTGGATAAAGGCACCCATAAAACACTGACGACTAAATATATCGTTTTGTGTGATGTAGGATAACTACGGCGTATAAGAAGACCCAATGGTTCCAAAAAGGCTATGGTTTTTGCCCCGGCGCAATCCGCCCAGAGAGGCTGCCGCATCCATTAAAGCAACAGGTGGTAAGCGCCCTATATTTCTGCTTAAACCCCTCAGGAATGATCTTTTGGGTCTTTTTGAAAGTATAGGCCTAATAATCAAAACATACATGAAGACCCTATACCTCCATAAACACATGCTAATCTTTAGTGTCCAGACCTCCTTCGTTTGGTTACAAAACACTGTGTATGCATGCAAATATATAATAATATGAATGTTTGGAGTTAAAATGTGTTCACAATAGTTTTATACATTTAGAGATGGGTCCTACGGTGCTCTTGAAAACAGAGGTTGTGGAATATGCGCATGCGTGGTGATCTCTAAATAGGTTTATAATCCAACCCCTAAATTCAAGATTTGCTGATACGGATCAACGAGATAACATTAATTTACTTTATGCTCCTCCTCCGATATTTTCTTGGACTTCACATGGGCGAGAGGATGTTCTTAAAACGTATTCTTAATGGGCAGGTTGATTTATACAATTTAGATAATTAGGATAAAACTCCAAACAGACATAATGGACATTGGCCTATATGATATTCCTTTATCCCATTTTGCTATGGCAATTTGAAAAGATAATATTTTATTAGACGGCTGATGGCATTTTTACCTTATCATTTCTGGTATGTCGTCTCGTTATACGCACTTCATTGGACCACTCCGTTGACAGCAATCTATATACTTTCTTTCAACTTCAATGTCTGTATAGTTTGGTGAGTTGATGGTTGGTTCGGCAATATGTGAGATTCGCTGAATTGAAAACTGTCAGAGATGTGGTTCTTAACTGGGAGGGTGTATATAAGCATTCACTCCCTGATCCAATGCAGGTGCAGGGAAGCATGGGAGCAGGGGGATGTGGGTCTCTGTGCGGCCCAAATGCGCATTCTGTTCAATAGACCACACACTGTCAGCCAGCATGCCATCATCTCTCCGCCTCTCATTCTCAGTGCATAGCAGCCCTTACCGAGTACACGCGTTTATCTTTCTGCTCGCCACCAGACTTTATCCAAGCGTTTGCTCCTAATGACTGTCAGTTCCTGTGTTTTTAACACCCGTGTTTAAGAATCAAGACTTATAGACATAAGAACATGTGCTTCGAGAACTGATCATTGACTTACATTATGTAAAATCCAATTTGATTTGAATTATGTTGTCATGATCCGTTCATTTTAGAGTATACATAAAAAGCAACTTTTTTACACATCTTCTTTGAGGCCTTTTAGTTGTTTATTTTGGAAACACCCTCATCTGACGGATGTTGGGTTTTACATATTAAATGAGCGACCCTAAACTCATTAGATATTCTGGCTTCAGAATAAAGAGAGAACGGGAACCAGTGTTCAATGGATTAAAAGCAGAGTTGCTAGTAAATACAATAAATACCACTGTACTCAAGCTGCTATGGAGGCCGGTGGCACTTGGCTCTAATGCGAATGATAAAGCAGGTTTCACTTTAGTATTTTAGTAACTCTGTTATTTTGTCTTTTAATAATATGTTTAACACATTTAAGGGACGAACTAGTATTTGTTGCTGATTGAATGTTACTTTTCTGTGAAGAGATTATGTTGGGAAGCCGTTGAAAAAACTTGATGTATGTCAAACATATAGTAATGCTGTCTCATGAATCACCGCCTATATACGTATTAGTTTATTACTAATTCGAGTTAATGCACTCTCAATAACAGAATAACCGCGGATAATTGGCTCATTTTTTCTGATCAACGACATAAATCACCATCTCTATTATTTAATGAGAATACCTTTTCTCTATGCGGTGGTGAATGAACAATGCACGTCTAATTGTGGACATTTCTGCAGCTGCACTGCAAGTCAACAGTAATGACAATGAACTCAGGACCCACGACAGATCCACGTTTCATTCTACTGTGTGACCCACATTCCTCTATTCTAGGGAAGGGGAACATATTAAATTAGGTTTATCAATGGCATTAAATATACACTGGACCCTCCCCCTTAAACAGCCTATAAGTGAGAACATTAAGCAGGTACATATAGCCTCAAGTCAGTTTTAGTGTGTAGTATTATAATACTAGCCTATGATAACCAACGTTGCTGTTGTGTGATGGGAAATACTCTTTGAATACTTTAGTTTCACTTCAGGGATATTTTGTTTTTATCGCTACGGGTCTTTAATAAAAGCTAAACGCACCAGAAGCTATAGACAGCATGCAACAGGTGATGACGAACTCATAAAGGCTTATTTGAATCGCCTCAAAAACTGAAAGCGGCGTCCTTTATTGGTTGGGCCATTATCGTACTGATACTGAAGTTCACCGATGTATGCTTTGATGCAGCGGTGCAGCCAGCAGGGGTGTGCAGTACGATGCATATCAAGCTGGAGCTTCCTGGACAACGTCCATATAGGAGACAGACGAAGCGATGAACCCATGCAGCGCCCTGTTCACTGTGATCAGCTTTAGGTATCATATTGCACATGATAAATAACCGGAGCTATACCAAACACTGCATTGCTGAAGCAATATTTTTTATTTCTCTAACTTTTTTAGACACTTTTTGTACAGGTTTAGACTCAGCCTAACATGTCGGGAGACACATAACATGATTGTCCTACCGAATTATAAATTCTTAACATAAAATCAGGACTTGTTGTTTCGTCGTCAAAAGCGTGACGTTGATTCCAAACATTTTAAATAATAACTGGGTCAGTATTTGTAGTATTCAACATACGTTTTTGGTACATCATTAACAGACTAAACGGGAACCTCTGTGATTTCCCAGTCGTTGTGATAGACATTACAAGACCACCATTATCAAACCAACTATCTGTCAACAACTTTGCACGAACTTCCCCAACAGCAGTTCACATTGTTCAAAATTACTACACAAATTCAGGTTTCGAGAACCCCATATTCGCACCCTAAAATAAAACAACAACTTCGTTAGATCATCTGGATATATATATATATATATATATATAAATATACAGAAATATACCAGAAAGTAAAATGATAAAAATAGCCTACTTTGAGTAAATCAATGTGAGCATATGCCCCAAAGTGTTTCCCTATATCGTTACATATTTGTACGCCTAAGGTACCCCGTGCATCCTTGATTGAAAAAATACATAAAAAAACAAATAATGCTGTTCTTAAAAAAATAATCAAGTACATTAGCCTACTATACAATGTTGTCTTGATTGGCTGTGTAAACGTCATCTAGAACAAAATCGTTTAAAAACTGGTTAACATGTGTCTATTGATGGGTATTTAAGTAATTCATTAATCCATTTCTATTTTTTGGCATGCTTCTATCAACGCATGGAGTAGTTCCATTAAGCCGAATTAAGTTGAGTTATGTCCAACCCGTATCAATATGTTCATGCCTGTGGGGGCCTGTGTATGGTACATCACTGGCTGTAGTTTGCTATGGGCTGTCGGTCTGTATGCTGAATAAAGTGTTTACAAATGTTTTTCAGAGAACCACGGGTCTTTATATGTTGCTGAATAAGCGACGTGATGGCAGAGTCATTTGAACAGAAGTTTGAGCGTGTGCATGAGTTTGCTTGAGCGTGTGCATGAGTTTGCATGAGCGTGTGCATGAGTTCGCATGAGCGTGTGCATGAGTTTGCATGGGTTTGATCACTGAAAAACGTGATTACATATCGTTAATACACTACAGAACAAAAACAGCCTTCTCTACTTTATATTTCCATTTGAATTAGAATAACTAAGCATGCCTTAAATATTCTTTTCAGGAATCTGAAAGACATACAATTTCAGGAAACTCAATCAAATAGGCCTTCTGGAAAACATTAAAGATTGCTGGGCTTAATAATAAACAACACGAAACATAAATGTGTGAAATTATGTGTGCATGAAACAAACAGACCAATGTAGGTAAATCCTAAAGGCATTTTCACGTTGCAACTGTGTGCCTATTAAGAAACGATGAAAGCAAAGTCGGGATAATTAAAAAATAATTTATTATTCCAAATGGTTGTGTTAAATAGACACAACCCACGAATGAGTTACTTCAAACACTCAATTCTTTCAAATATTGCAATATCTGTAAATTGATAACGTGGAATCCATACGTTTGATTTACACTCATTATAATTCTAATTAATACTCAAGTGGTCAAGTATATCAGTTTTGAAGAGTTTTTATAGGGGTTGTCTGCATGGGGTCACCAGCGCTCCGGATGGGAAATATTACTCATACATTGATGAAAATCGAATTATTTTGTTTTTTTTACTTTATTTACACTTTGAAATTTTTTTGGAACCCAAAAAGAGTGAATGAAAATATTCCTTCATTATATTAACCACTAATTCCGTTTTTAGAAAAGCTTCCCCTTCTGGGTTTTGGGAGCTGCACCTGTGGCAGCGTTATTGTAAAAGGCAAAGCGACCCAGACAGGGCTGGTGGAGGGAAGGGGGGGCTGGGGAGTGAAGGGGGAGGAATGGAAGGGGGAGGAGCTACACTGTTCAGAGCGGTACTCGGTCACTGCATTTGATTATAAATCAGAAGAGTTCACACGCTGATCGAGTGACTATGGGGAACAAGCGAACCATTTGAATCAGGTGGCTATCTCTCTATCGCGGAGATCAGAGCTCTGTCACTCCCATGCTCGTCATTGCGTCTCCCCCTTCCAAATGACATCTCCCTCAGAAAAGCGAATCTAGTGGCTGGATGAGATTTCACTGTCTCTGAAGTATAAGCCCCAACATTTGCATAACGCCGAGAAACGTGTTCTGCAGCCTATACCGACCACCATGTGCTCATTTCGAAAAATCGAAAAGCTTGTCAACGACCAATATTCCCTGACGATGACAAGACAGACAGTATATAATATAACGAGACATATTGGAAAGTACAATCTGTGATTAAATCAATTCCTGTTTAATTCAATAAAAAATGACACATCCGAAATGTTAGTGACAGACAGGAGAAAACATATTTTGTCTGTTTTTTGTATACATTCATGTGCACGCTTCGGCATCTTACATTATAGTGCGTCCTTGTCCTTCATTGATTGGCACATTGTCCAGGGTCTACCTATTCACTGCATGCTCACTCCTACTCTCCCTGCAAAAAAACACGCCAGACATTCCCAAATAATTAAGCGAGAACTCGTGTAAGTTCTGGCCTCAACTTCAACACACCCATCCTTCAAACGCTTGGTCTGGAGAAAAATCGATATGGACATGGCATGCAACCACTGAGCAGAAACTTTTAGCTAGAAAAACTACACTTCAGTAGGGACCTCATGTGCTCCATCCTACACTAAATGGCATCACACTATCACTGGTAGCCATTAGTTAGACTCTGGTTTGCGTTATGTAGCTAAGTCAAACCGTACGTACATTTATAGTGTATTTTAACGGTTATGTTGTCACTTAGGCTATTATCTTGGACATACATCATTTATTTTGCGTAGACCACCGCAGCACTCCGGCAGAGAGAGTTGCGGTCTCACGCGAAGCCGAGAAGTGTTTGAATGCGTGACACTTATAAAAGTCGGAAGATGCGTGCCGGTCGGAACACTTAAGTCGTTGTCGAGCCTTACCTGTGCACGTGCCTGTCTTTGACAGCGAAGAGACTGTTATGTTGAGTATAAGTATGACTAAAGACCTGCAGCTAGGGGCAGTGGTAAGCGAAGCTAGAGGTAAATAGAGTAGATTTTCTTGAGACTGTATCATGGTCGGGATGGTGAACGGAAACACCCCTGGCGACTTTTTTACTTACACAACCCAAACATTAACAACAGCACTATGACCTTCATGACATTCACTGCAAAGGTTGAAAGTGCAAATCCACTCAATTTGTATTTGGTAGCATTGCCTTAAAATTGTTTAACCTGGGGTCAAACGTTTGGTGTAGCATTGCACACTCTTCCCCCAAAAAGTTGCCTGAATTCTGGCCATTTCTCCTGACTGAGCTGGTTTAACTGAATCAGGTTTGTAGGTTTGTGTTTGCTCACTCATGCTTTTTCAGTTCTGTCCACAAATGTTCTATACGATTGAGTTCAGGGCTTTGTGATGGCCAGTCCAATACTTTGACTTTGTTGTCCTTAAGCCATTTTGCCACAAGTTTCAAAGTATGCTTTCAGTCATTGGCCCTTTGGACTACATTATTTTCCTTTCTCATGATGCCATATATTTCAAGTACACCCTTCCCTCATGCAGCAAAGCATCCCCACAACATGACACTGCCACCCTTGTGCTTCACAGTTGGAATGGTATTCTTCAACTTGCAAGCTTCCCTCTTTTTTTGACAATGGTCATTAGAGCCAAACAGTTCTATATATTTGTTTCATCAGACCGAAGAACGTTTCATCAAAAGTGATGATCTTTGCCGTGTGCAGTCGTTGACCCTAGACTGTCTATGGTTTGGTTAAGGTGGTTTTCGAGCAGTGGCTTCTTACTTGCTGTCGCAAACTCAGGAGTGTGGTGCAGGGAAATGAGCCAGGCGCAGAGAATGTAGACGTTTGATGGGTTTTGATACAAAACCAAACTAACACCGAACTGAAAAAACATATACACTGTAATTCAAATAGAAGATGCGCATAACATGCGACTACAATACTACAATACTACAGCAATATATATATATATAAAGACTACCAACACTCATAAAACGCACACACACCCAAATAACACGTGGCACAGCAAATATAAAAAATAATGAAAATTCATCACAATACCTCCCCTCAAGGGTCTGGCTCCCAGACAGGCCAGGCAAATGTCTAAGGGGAGGTAGGGTGGGGAACCGTTGAGGAGGTGATTTGGCTGGGGGTCTCCCCAGTGGCAGCTTCAGCCAGAGAGGCAGATCAAATTGTATTGTCCACAGCGTGGCCGGCACTGGCAAAAGGGGCCAATCCTATGGGAGTCTGAAA
Organism: Dallia pectoralis; assembly: GCA_029465975.1. NCBI lineage: Eukaryota > Metazoa > Chordata > Actinopteri > Esociformes > Umbridae > Dallia > Dallia pectoralis. The sequence continues at coordinate 2,486,814 of CM055751.1, forward strand.
AGGGATAGGGGCCACTCCTGGGGTGACCAGCTAGACACTGTGATGAAACTGCACAATCGCAACTTATAACAAACATACTAAACTCGACTTTGATTCAAAACACTCACCACAACATTCAACAAAGTAGCGTGACATATGGACAATGCTAAGCAAAGTGTGAAATTAAGAAACCCTTTAAAGGCCAACTAATCACCCTGCTAATGCTAACTACTTACAGCCGTGCTCAGAAAGTAAACAGACCCACTGCGAAAGCCGTACACCCCCCTAATAGTCCCGTGTGGAAACCAAACCCTCACCACTCGTGAGAGTATGAGCCAAGTTGAATTACTTTAGAAGACTTTATAGAAGAGAAGAAAATGTCTGCTGTAGGATGGAAAATAAAACACTTAGTGACTTAATCTTTTCTAAAATAATATGTTTTCTAAAAGTCAGAAACTAAGAAACACCAGAAATTACTAAGATGTGAATAAAACTAAAATGCATTTTCATGAAATAACTATAACTTAAAGATGCAGTCTGGGACTTTTATAAGAAACTACAACATTTTTTGTCCTATTTTGGGCAGGAGGTGTAATATGTTGTTTATACAATGCAGCTTGAAAGTATGCAACATTTCAGGTCACTTAGAAACAGTGTTAATTTTGACAGCAAATTCTGATTTAGTCTTAACATATGAATAACACGCCATTTAGTCTTAGTCTAGTTTTAGTCATCAGAAATCTTTTAGTCTTAGTCTAGTTTTAGTCGACTAAAATCACAAGAGTTTTAGTCTTAGTCTAGTCTTAGTCTGGTCTTAGTCAACTAAATCCCAAATTCTGGTTTTGCTTACTGACCTACAAGCGATTTTGTGTGTTACAATGCGCTAATCATTATAATAATCGCATCATTACGGTACCGTAGCCAGAAGTGTTGCGGAGTGATACATACCGTGCTTCACCATAACAGCAACACAGACACGGACTCGGATAATGACGAGAGGGATTCGGGCAAGTTGGAAGCGGTATGCGCCCAACTGTTAAACTCGGACCCTGAAGAAAAATAGACCCTTCATTGACAATGCACCTTATAATCTAGTGCGCCCTATAGTGCAAAAAATACGGGGTAGTTATGATTGGATATCTTGTCGATTCGTCCCGGCCTAATATTTTCGTTATTTTATTTAGTTATTTATTATTTAGTTTTCGTCCGTGAAAAAGGTTTGTTGACGAATAGTTTTCGTCATAGTCTTCGTCAACGAAATTAACACTGCTTAGAAATAATAATAATTCTGTCCTCCAAATTTAGCTTTCATCCCAAAATTTTGCAACAACATTTGCAACAATTACAGCCTTGCAGATCTTTGCCATTCAATTTGTTAAGGTAATCTGAAGAGATTTGAACTCATGCCTCCTGAAGCACCTCCCCCAAGTTGTATTGGCTTGATGGGCATTTCTAACATATTTAACGATCAAGCTTATCCCACAACAGTTTATTTGGGTTAAGATCCAGTGACTGTGCTGGACACTCCATCATATACAAAACGGCAGCTTAATGCATCTTTCCTAAACAATTCTTGCATTGTTTGGAGCAATGCTTTGGGTCATTGTCCAGTTTTAGGAGGAAATTGGCTCCAAACAAGCACAATCCACAAGGTGTGGTGTTGTAACATCAAGTTAAAGCATTCCTTCAAAATCTCTTTTAGCCTGGACAAATTTCCTACTTTATGATTACCAAAGGACTCCCAGACCATCACATTGCCTCCACTACGCTGGACATTGGGGCCAAGCACTCCTCCCCTATCATTTTATTTTGTTTGTGTCTCAAATGTTCTTCTTTGTGAAACAAACACCTCAAACTTCCTCTGTCCCTAGCACTTTTTTCTGACCATCCTCTGTCCAGTGTCTGTGTTTTTTTGCTCATCTTAATCTTGTATTTTTATTGGCCAGTCTGAGATATGTGTTTTTCTTTGCAACTCTGCCTAGAAGGCCAGCATCCCAGAGTCGCCTCTTCACTGTTTAGGTTGAGACTGGTGTTTTGCGGGTACTTAATGAAGCGGACCTGTGAGGCGTGTGCTTCTCAAACTATACATTCTACTGTATTTATGTTCTTTGCTCACACTGGTTAGAGCCAGTTTGTGCTGTTCTGTGAAGCGAGTCGTACACAGAGATGCCATTGGAACACAACATGCCAACATGCCATTGGAACACAGGACTGATGATGACTGCTGGAATGAAATATTTCCCTCTGTACGCTATATGTAAATATTCCATTAAAGTGTTTGCTTGTTTATCCTCCTCTTGAAAGGTCACTGGAACACTTCTCACAAACTGCACATTGCTCATCTTTCTCAGAAACAGTTAAAAACTTTCACATGGCCAAAATAATTTTCTACTTCTATTTAAAACACAGACTGCAAGCATTCGGTCTTGTCCTGCCAGTATCTGTTATGGGTGGTATTATAGTAAGCCTACCACCTATTGGATATTCACCAGTATCTGTTATGGGTGGTATTATAGTAAGCCTACCACCTATTGGATATTCACCAGTGTGCTGTTATAGGTGGTATTATAGTAAGCCTACCACCTATTGGATATTCACCAGGCTGTTATGGGTGGTATTATAGTAAGCCTACCACCTATTGGATATTCACCAGGCTGTTATGGGTGGTATTATAGTAAGCCTACCACCTATTGGATATTCACCAGTGTGCTGTTATAGGTGGTATTATAGTAAGCCTACCACCTATTGGATATTCACCAGGCTGTTATGGGTGGTATTATAGTAAGCCTACCACCTATTGGTTATTCACCAGTGTCTGTTATGGGTGGTATTATAGTAAGCCTACCACCTATTGGATATTCACCAGTGGCTGTTATAGGTGGTATTATAGTAAGCCTACCACCTATTGGATATTCACCAGGCTGTTATGGGTGGTATTATAGTAAGCCTACCACCTATTGGATATTCACCAGGCTGTTATATTATAGTAAGCCTACCACCTATTGGATATTCACCAGGCTGTTATGGGTGGTATTATAGTAAGCCTACCACCTATTGGATATTCACCAGGCTGTTATGGGTGGTATTATAGTAAGCCTACCACCTATTGGATATTCACCAGTATCTGTTATGGGTGGTATTATATATTCACCAGTGTCTGTTATGGTGGTATTATAGTAAGCCTACCACCTATTGGATATTCTCCAGTATCTGTTATGGGTGGTATTATAGTAAGCCTACCACCTATTGGATATTCACCAGGCTGTTATGGGTGGTATTACAGTAAGCCTACCACCTATTGGATATTCACCAGGCTGTTATGGGTGGTATTATAGTAAGCCTACCACCTATTGGATATTCACCAGTATCTGTTATGGGTGGTATTATAGTAAGCCTACCACCTATTGGATATTCACCAGTATCTGTTATGGGTGGTATTATAGTAAGCCTACCACCTATTGGATATTCACCAGTGGCTGTTATGGGTGGTATTATAGTAAGCCTACCACCTATTGGATATTAACCAGGCTGTTATAGGTGGTATTATACTAAGCCTACCACCTATTGGATATTCACCAGTGTCTGTTATGGGTGGTATTATAGTAAGCCTACCTCCTATTGGATATTCACCAGTCTGCTGTTATGGGTGGTATTATAGTAAGCCTACCACCTATTGGATATTCACCAGGCTGTTTTTGGTGGTATTACAGTAAGCCTACCACATATTGGATATTCTCCAAAACTGCAGGGTAGGCTTCTGTTGTCGAGGCAGACCGTAAAAAACAAGCATAGCATTTAGCCTGCGCAATATTTTGGAAACCCAGCCGTTAAACATCGGCCACTGCCATTGGCTAATGTCTTCTTATTTGCATATAGGCTGATGTCAGTCAACAAGGCAAACATTGTCCGATACAGATGTACTTCTGATGCATCACTGCATCTCTAGTCACCATACACTTTTTGTTGTCCTCTGAGATATGCAAATTGACAAGGTTTCTAATTTCTAATTATAGAAGACAAAAATCTTCAAAATCTTCCCTTAAGATAACTCCTTTATTTAATTCATTTGATACCTACTTATTTATCCCTCTGATTTTACTTAACTTATTCAGCCAACCATTTTTATAGTATTTTCCTACTACACACATTATTTCCTCTAAACCGACATCTGGTAACTATAAAACTTCTACGTCAGATGAATAATACTGGTTATCTGATTATGTAAAGATTTAATGGTGAACACTAAGAAAATCTTATCAACGTTTACAATTAGTGGGTAGAAATTGCTGACTTCATCGGTAAATAGCTGCCAAAATAAACACTCTCCACCACAAGAAAAAAGCAACCGCATGCTTCAAGAAACATTTTTCACAAGGCTTTTTAGAGATAGAGAATCTACATTGTTAATTAAGCCACACAGAAATCTTATGCTGTTGGTTTGTTCAAGCCCCAGTTTTGTACAAGCTTCCAAGGCAGCCTGCATTAATTACACATATTTGTACACATATATTTGGAAATCTCGAATGCTGAAGGTGTAAAAGGATGTGGGGCCTCATGTACATACCAAATATACCAGTACACTTTATTTATCACTGTTCTTCATTATGTTTTGTGTATCAACATTAGCTCAGTACACATTATCCCAATTTTAGTTCCAAGATGGTTTAAAGAAAGACACATGTAAATGTGTGTTTAATTGTTATTAATTTGCAATGGTTAAAAAACGAGAGCTAAAGAGTTAACAAAGGATGATGCCATCGGAACTTCAGGATTTTATTTTATTTAAGTATGATATATTTAGTTTCAGATGGTTTAAGAGAGACATGTTCTACTGATAATCAACGTTGCAGCTAATTGCCATTTTAGCCTATCGTTAATTCAAATTACTCTTTCCTGAATCCCGATCCAGGAATTTAGAATATGGCCTGCCTCTTTCAGTGTATTTTGTTTTCAGAAGAGCAAGAGTTTTATTTCTGGAGCAGTGGACACCTTTTGGCAACATTTTATCGCTGTGTCCCATTTCCCACTAGCCTGGTTCAGTATTCTCTAAACAGTTGCTAAAAACTTCAGCTAACTTAAGTCCCTGCTAGCAAAACAATCAAGTAGTAATATGTATTTATTTTTAAAAAGCTCCAAATCATCTCAAAATCAAATATATATATGTTACTTTAAGGTGTTTGGGCAATACAACCAAATACAATAATAATAACTCCCACATATCTTTTGCTGACGGTGGCAAAACAATAAGACTTACGAAACTGAACATGGATACTGTTTATTTTGGAACATAAAGTATCAGCCAAGCCAGAAACAAACACCATGTTAGTCTCTTATTCTTCTCCATTTATTCTTAACCATGACTTGGATCTGTAGCCAATGTTTCCTGTAACCAGAACCAGTAACATCCATTTTAAAAATGCAACTGTGAACTTCACTGAGTTTGTATTAGTTTGCACTATAGAATAGATAAGTTTTTTTCTAGGTAAATCAAAATGTGAAATCAAATCAAAATACCAGATTCAAATACCTTTTCTACGAGAAAACAATTTGGTTGTATTTTCAGTAGTCCAATCTGATAACCCTAACCCATTTTCATGCCAATATTAGGCTTTAATAGCAACAACAGCCTATTAGCCTATCTAAACTTTAGCTCTAAACTTTAGCTTAATATAGGTACACCACAGTTAATTTGTGGTCCGACATGCATAAAACACTCACAAACCTCTAACCTCATGAACAACACTCCGTTACACAGGAGCCTGGGGCCAGTGTGGACTCATGATATGGAGAACAAATGCTAATAGATCCATGAGGTAATTAAGTGAACAATAAAGTATCCAGTTAGTAAAGTTGGATGGTGTTCATAAAAGATTAAACAACGACCACCATGTCTCATCAAAGTTCAGCATTGCTGTCTACAGGGACAACATTTTTGAAAAAGGAAATGTGTTTAAAAATAATCCATTGATTTAATTGTTAAGAACACTATTACTCAGGTAATTGAAAAGAAATATTCGAAAAGTGCAATTATTGATTATTTGTCATGTTGATTCAGACTGTTTTTGTCAGCTTTCACTACAGATAGACTCATATTACAGACGGCTTCAGTTGTCAGGGCTTATTGCCTTGAACTCTAGCACTGGTTATTATATACGCTGCAGTGGAATAAAATAAAGTAGCAACACTTTCTTATTAGACGTCTGCTCAAGAATGACTCATCATTTCAACACGGAGTGGCATCTATCAGTATTGGCATGAGTTTCAGGAAGTGAATGTAAATTGAATGAATGAATAGAAGATGAGCTTCTTTGTTCATAACAAAATGACGGACAACATCGTTTTGCGCTATGGAATCGTGGCTTTAATTTGAGATAACACTGACGCTGTGCCTTCAGATTAGTGTTATTGTATAATGTAAATCAGCATTTCAAAAGTACCCTATCTGATGATCCAGTTTGAAGAGGCAGTGAGTAAGCGAGCAGAAGTTGTGTCGACTCTTTTGCACAAGAATAATCCCTTTACACAAAGACTAGGATGAGTTGGATATGATTGTATTTAGCCTAGTTTCATATTCAGACAATAAAATGAAACAGTAATGGAACTGGTGGTGATCAACAAAAACAATAAGCCCTTGTTATTCAATGTCAAGCCTCATTATAAGTACTTACATTTATTATAATGTTGTGAATACATATATGCATTTATCGACTTTAATCGTGATTAACAAATCCACCCTAAATATTAAATTCAATAAAAAGGCACCATGTAAAATGGACAAGACAAGAAAATGATTGTATAAAGTTTTGCCCAGTAGATTTTGGTGATTTTGGCCCCTCTTGTTTCAGTAGCCTAAGTAGGATAAAGCTTGGAGTGCCTCGTCACCGTGGAAACTGCCAGAACAATTCAGTTGAAGTTTGACGAGGTCAGCTTGCAGGGTCAACAGCTCCAGCCTCTGCCTGTGCCAACTTCTGTTGGGCTTGAGACTTTGTAGCAGGCGTGCTAGCCTCATCTTAGCCCTGGGTGGTAAGCAGTTCTGATATAAGCAAGTCTGATATAAATGTTTTGAGTCAGTTCGCAGCATATGCTCTCCAGGTGGCCTGTGAAATCGATTTTAACCCTGTGACCCTGTCGGGCACAGGCACGGTTGACAACCTGGGTGAGAATTTAGTTGCTAGTGACGTATCACCAAAGATTTCTGCAAGGGGAAGGATGGGTGTGGCCTAGAAGTGGTCATTAAAACTTCAGCAGTTAGGAGTGAGTAGGCATATTCTGTGCGTGTTAATGTGTGTGGGCAAGGCAAATATCTGCCGTTCTATTTATTCAACTCGGGTTTGTGTGTGTTTGTTGCGTTACATTTCACACAAGTTCACCCATCTGTAAAGATTAGATTTACCGTAGTTTTGTGTTGAAGTAATTTATGATAAAGAAACATTTGCCGGTTTATTGTTTTATCGTGGGGGGTATCAAATCCTAAAAGCTCCCATTTGAAAAATGAACAAACACCATAAAAATCTCTACTGTTTATACAGTTGCTAGGAATTTATAGCTGTCATTTTATTTCGTCTGTGTGTTAGAGGGTACATGTTCTCTCTGTTATGTGCCAGTGTGCAGTGAGAATTTGCCTATTAAATCAATTACATTCATAAAGATATTATATCAACAATATAGCTGTTTCCTGTCCATATGTTATAACGGCATAGAAAGTTTTATACTATTTTTTTTATCATTGATTCTGAACCCCTGTTGCTTTTCCATGGAGGACTTTTCCACAGAGGCAACATGACTGTGCTTATGGGTCAACAATAAGTGTCAACCGGCCAGTGATTTTAAAGTTGTCATGACATGTGTGAATTAAGGGCTGCTCTTCACAACATATTCCAACCTGCTGTCTATTTGTTTCTGGATATTCCCCCATAGCTTCACAAATGATTGCATTTGTCACGTATTAAATAGGCTGCTGTGTATATGTAGGTGTGTGTGTGTCAGTGTGTGCGAACGTGCATGTGTTCATTGTGCGCGTTTCAGAAAGAAAAAGGGATGAGCGAGGAAACAAGTCTGAGTGCCGGAGGATGCCATTGTGATTGATTGTGTTTGAGAGGGACCTCCATATCATCCCAACCGTTTTTCCCCCTCATAGGAAAGAGAGGGTTGTGAGGAGCCTGCCGTCCTAGAAATGGCTTGTTCAATATTTCAAATGGCCCTTCATCCCGTGTTGCTCAGTGGACATGTTGCACAGGTTTTTTTTCTCAGACTGGGAAGATTCAGTGTTATGTGTATTCCAGATCCGATCTCAGCTGACAAGGAGAACCTCTTAATTAATTAATCATTCCAAAAAGATGCCTGAGTCATTTGTGTTGCTTTGCAAACAGGTCTGTTAACACTGACCGGTTTCGAAGTAACACAAATAACACCGCACAGAGATAACAACATTCTGAGCCATAATGTCTGTGACCCGGCTAATATCAAACATGCCATTCTCTCTCTCTAACAAACCGATGCAACATTTTTGATTTGATGTTTGTATGTGGAGAACCGGTGAAATGCTACCAGTTTTGATAGCAATATCTTCTTCAGTCCACAACCGTTTGCTATTAAGATTTAGAGCCTTTAAATGCCTACTGATACATTTCACATAAGACAGAACCAGTATATATCCACTGACGCCAAATTTGCAAATGTTTGTGGCAGTAGTACGCTATTTCCGATTACCTTTGGGATTTATTAGTGGTGCTCAGTTTTGTGCCCGTGTGAGTATGCGCGCACGTGCTTGTGTGTGTTTTTTTACTGAGGGATTCTTTTTTGGCAAGTTGGCATTACTCATCAGTGTCATGGCAGTTTTGTTTCAAAAGTGCTGGTACTGGAGAACGAGGGATTTCGGCCCCTCAGCAGTGTGTGATGTCAGCATGCCGGGACAACAAAAGAGACCTCCAAATCCGTGGCGTTTGCAGCATTATGGGGGCCCGGTCTGAACCTGGCCCCGCTTTTCACTGGGCCAAACATACTAGCAAACAGCTAGCTAGCGTAACATGAGACTGCCGTAAACATACACAAAACAGGACTTCAGCCTTACAACTGCTTATCGTTCAACTCCGCGCTCATTAACATGGGATGTATCTGTCCAAGCAGAATATGTGGGAAAATTATAACAGAGAGGAAGTTAAAGTTTTTAGATAATGAAAGATTAGCTAACTATTCCATAGAATCCAAAGCAACACACTAATGCACAGAGATGAGATGGTCCCCCAGCCCAATGAGAGACCCACTCAAGAAAGGTTTCACTCACATTCATTGTCGAAAGTAGAATACAATAGTTCTGTGGCCAATTGCTACATTTAATAGTGAAAAAATATATCTCAAGATTATTTAGTAATTTGTATGAAATTGATAAAAATGTAAATTAGGATTATATTAAGATGCCCCATTAGGTTGTGCCAAAAGCTATCCAAACAAAATAGAACTAATCCCCCACATGAATATGTAGTATTATATGTTGTCCAGGACAAAGACATAAGTACCACATATACATGAATACAACATAAAGAACACAGGCAGTAGTATGTATTTAAGTCAATGTAAGCACCCATAGCTGTGGCACACTGTTACCATGGATTTACTTACACCTGAGTGACGTGTACAGGAAGTGCACTTCATTTCCTTTCCACACACATTCTCTTTCTAGGCACAGTCTGACCTTAAACTTGAGCCGGGTCAAAGGCCATCACAGCAAAGTCCACCTTTGTGGTGGAGATCAAAGAAATGTAGGACTGGCTGAGGTGTCTGCAGATATGCCACGTTCTGACCATGATATTATTTTAATCAAATCCGCATGATAGTGCGGTAAAACAAACTCACAGAATTGTATTGGGTCGTGTGTAAACGACCAGAACTTCCAGCGTGACCCTCTTTATGTGTGCATTTCTTTTTCATCTCAGTCCTCTTCTTGCTGTCCCAGGTGAAGATTAGGGCTTAAACAAGTACATGATATTTATTATCAATGTTATATATAGATTTTTCTAATCACTGTGTTTTTCAGATAACCATCGGGCCAATAAATGCAGGGTGTCCAGAGCTTTTAGGCCAAATCCAGATCTGCTTCAAAACCTGGTTGAGAAAGACAAGGACGACCAGGTGGGCTGTAGGAATAATCAAGATGTAACCAGATGTGCAACACAACCAGCAACACTTGGACAGACTTGGTCTACTTCTGACAGCTGGGAGTCATCAGGCCAGGTAGTTCTGAGACGTGATCCAAGGGCTTAGGACCTCCTCAGATCAACCAGGACACTAGAAAAATGAGAGAGATCATTCCTTGGATCCAAAAGCTACCTCAGGATAAAAGCAGACGTAGCCTAGTCGTCTGTCACATGAGTGAATGTAACTTGAACAGTTCGGACCAAGACAGTCCTGACGGTTGGGACCAACCAACTGCAAACCACCCAGAGACGCGCCCAAGAGTAGCCCTCAAGAGTTCACTCCCATCACATGATGCTTAGAGCATCTGTAATTCCTCCACTTGGGAAATTGGATGGCAGGCGTGGATAATGTTAGGGTGTCATGCTCCTGGATATGCTTAACATTGAAGTTCATAGCTGTACTCAACAACACCAAATGATTCTTTACAAAACTGAACTCAACACCCCCTGAATGCTAATGAACAGCTGAAGGTTCCTAACCAGCTTGTCATGGACATATTCAGTCTGCCGGCGTCAACGGTATTCTCATCAATAGGCAATTTATTTACAGGCCGCTAACAATCTGGAAGTGCCAGCACCGAACACACCCGCCCACCTTCTCCATCTCACCTCTTCCAGGGAGGAAGCATGCAACACTTTTCCGTTGCTTCTTTCCCATAACCTTAAAATCCCCCAGTTCTTGGATCCTGAAGGAAAGGAATCGCCCAAATGCATCTAAAATGTTCCACAGCAGCACTAACATTCAGCAGAACACGTAGACATTCCACCCACCGGAGTAAATGTCGGTCGCAAATCCCAAATTAGGCACTGGCAAAAATGTACACACCTCAACTCCGGCCGTCCTTAGCAGGCGATGATCGGATTCCCAGTTCTTTCTCCCGGCTCCTTTTATGATCCGCTGTTATTTCGCGTGATGATGATCCACCTTCACACATCCCACAAATAACAGTTGTAAACCCAAAACGTGACCGTAAGACCCGTGCTTTTTAAACTGTGGCTCTTCAAACAACCACATTCCAGGTGACCTCTTTTCGGGACATATCCAAAATCTTCCAAGACTGTAACGCAGACTTATAGACAGGAGTAAGTCCAAACAAATAAACCCCATTCCAGCTTCAAGAGGGTTCCTGTCCAAGCCCAAACCGTAGGCTGTTACCACTCAGCTTGAACCATTACTGTACAACAGCCTCTGGGCCGCTTTGAGGCGGAACACCAAGATCCTTAATGAATCGTCCACCAGACATTTCCCACCCTATAAAAACCATCCATTACTCCTGTAAACCACACTCCCTAAATCACTTCCCACCTTTACCCCACTACTAATACTGGAAATCTCCTCCACTGTCTGAGTAACCAGCTCCCCCTGGCCTCCAACCTGTAGCCCACCACTAGGAAACAACTCCCCATTATCATCAGTATATGTTCCCCTCTGGTAGGTCTACAGTCTGCAACTCTACAGTCTGCAACTCCACAGTCTGCAACTCCACAGTCTGCAACTCCACAGTCTGCAACTCCACAGTCTGCAACTCCACAGTCTGCAACTCCACAGTCTGCAACTCCACAGTCTGCAACTCCACAGTCTGCAACTCCACAGGCTGGGTCGCCATCCCCACTAAATCATGGCAGCTCTAACAGGACATCCTTTACTTAATTCTACCAGTGAAAATAAACCACATTGTGTATAGAAGAGAGAAGAAATCCCCAAATAGGAAACACAATACATCCCTCACACACACAACAATAGGAAGGTGAACAGTCAACCTGTGTTTTGGTAAAAAAGCAGAGGGTTAGGTCTAGTGGCAGATAACTACTGAATAATGTAAAGACAGAGTTATGAAAACAAGGACCAGCCAATATACAGAGATTTTAGCTTAAATTATAGGCAAAAGTCCAAAAAAAGTGGTAGAATTCCTTCTTAGTCAGTCTTCAAAGTAATGCACACATTTTCATTGGTCGCTTTCAAAGCTAGAACTTCCTGAAAACTGGCCTTTTGATTTGCCAGTCCTCGGCTCCAACTGTAACAGAAATAATGGACAGTCAAAGTAGACACACACCTCTGTTTGTTTAATGCTTTGGCTAGAACACTGTTAAGCCAGCTGCAGTTCTCCTTGCAAATACGACTACATGTGGCCACGACAACAACTGGCATGCTCTCTGAACCATTCAATGAGAAACACAATGACTACATTTATGTTCACTGTATTTCTGGGAGATCCATATTCAATTCAATGTTACACGTCAGTACGTATATTCCACCCGGACCGCTCTCTTAAGCAGTTCTGTATATTTCCATTTGATTTGATGGAACAGAATAGTTGATATTGCGTCGATGACTTTTAATCTCACACAGTATAATTATGGAACACGTTAACCCTACTTGAACCTGTTTGTCTACATCTTCGATAAAGTTCCTCAGAGAGACGCCGAGCAGAGTGAACGGTCTTGTGTTCTAGACACTGCCGGGCCAAAGCACACAACCAGGGCTGGCTGGCAGGGGCCACGGGCGGGGCCTGAAGGCAGGGTATTGTGGGGAACAGACAGACCACACGTAGCCCCCAACAAGTCCTCTTTATAACGGGGAATAATTATGATAGTGATGCCTCGCAGTAGAGCCCTCAGATCAGCCTGTAGAAGGGTTCTAGGAGCTAGATGCCTACAGTAACAGAACATAATACAGCAGGCCCCATTCATCAGACACCCATGTGTGTTAAACTACTGGAAGAACCTAAGGCAGCTGCACCAAGCAGCTACAACACAAGGACACCCTTTATTTTTCAGTTCCTTACTGTCTTGATACAGGCTTGTATATTTCTGGTACCCTCTGCGTGATTGTACAAAGCCCCCAAAAACGATTCTATAGAGGTTTGTTTTTGAGGTTTGGGGCGGGGGGTCAACAATAGTTTCCTTTTCAATACATAAAGAAGGAATTCATGTTCCAATGACAACCCAGACGTGATTAAGGAATGGATTTATGGACACAAAGCATGGTAATGTTTACACAGTGTCTTTATTTTGAATATTCATTTGGTGCCAATAACATTTTTATTCCGAGACAGTCAAGTATGCACGTGAGGGAGTTGCTCTGGCATTAGATGATCTGGCATTAGATGCTCTGGCATTAGATGCTCTGGCATTAGTTGCTCTGGCATTAGATGCTCTGGCATTAGATGCTCTGGCATTAGTTGCTCTGGCATTAGTTGCTCTGGCATTAGATGCTCTGGCATTAGTTGCTCTGGCATTAGTTGCTCTGGCATTAGTTGCTCTGGCATTAGTTGCTCTGGCATTAGTTGCTCTGGCATTAGATGCTCTGGCATTAGTTGCTCTGGCATTAGTTGCTCTGGCATTAGTTGCTCTGGCATTAGTTGCTCTGGCATTAGTTGCTCTGGCATTAGTTGCTCTGGCATTAGATGCTCTGGCATTAGTTGCTCTGGCATTAGTTGCTCTGGCATTAGATGCTCTGGCATTAGATGCTCTGGCATTAGTTGCTCTGGCATTAGATGCTCTGGCATTAGATGCTCTGGCATTAGATGCTCTGGCATTAGTTGCTCTGGCATTAGTTGCTCTGGCATTAGTTGCTCTGGCATTAGTTGCTCTGGCATTAGTTGCTCTGGCATTAGATGCTCTGGCATTAGTTGCTCTGGCATAAGATGCTCTGGCATTAGTTGCTCTGGCATTAGTTGCTCTGGCATTAGTTGCTCTGGCATTAGTTGCTCTGGCATTAGATGCTCTGGCATTAGATGCTCTGGCATTAGATGCTCTGGCATTAGTTGCTCTGGCATTAGTTGCTCTGGCATTAGTTGCTCTGGCATTAGTTGCTCTGGCATTAGTTGCTCTGGCATTAGTTGCTCTGGCATTAGATGCTCTGGCATTAGTTGCTCTGGCATTAGTTGCTCTGGCATTAGTTGCTCTGGCATTAGTTGCTCTGGTATTAGTTGCTCTGGCATTAGATGCTCTGGCATTAGATGCTCTGGCATTAGTTGCTCTGGCATTAGATGCTCTGGCATTAGATGCTCTGGCATTAGTTGCTCTGGCATTAGATACTCTGGCATTAGTTGCTCTGGCATTAGATGCTCTGGCATTAGATGCTCTGGCATTAGATGCTCTGGCATTAGTTGCTCTGGCATTAGTTGCTCTGGCATTAGATGCTCTGGCATTAGTTGCTCTGGCATTAGTTGCTCTGGTATTAGTTGCTCTGGCATTAGTTGCTCTGGCATGCATATAACAAAACATATTATTAAACTTCCATTTTGTTTTAAATGTATATTATGTTGTTTCTATGTGCATCATCAATCAAAAGAATCACCATCAAGCCTCAGAAAACCATGAAAACAAGTGGTTTAAATGACATGGTCACATATAAATGTCCATGAGGTGGTCACATATACATGAGGTGGTCACATATAAATGTTCATGAGATGGTCACATATAAATGTCCATGAGGTGGTCACATATACATGAGGTGGTCACATATAAATGTTCATGAGATGGTCACATATAAATGTTCATGAGATGGTCACATATAAATGTTCATGAGATGGTCACATATAAATGTCCATGAGGTGGTCACATATACATGAGGTGGTCACATATAAATGTTCATGAGATGGTCACATATAAATGTCCATGAGGTGGTCACATATACATGAGGTGGTCACATATAAATGTTCATGAGATGGTCACATATAAATGTTCATGACGTGGTCACATATAAATGAGGTGGTCTTATATAATGTCCATGTGGTGGTCACATATACATGAGGTGGTCACATATAAATGTCCATGAGGTGGTCACATATAAATGTCCGTGAGGTGGTCACATGTCCATGAGGTGGTCACATATAAATGTCCATGACGTGGTCACATTTAAATGTCCATGACGTGGTCACATGTCCATGAGGTGGTCACATATAAATGTCCATGACGTGGTCACATTTAAATGTCCATGACGTGGTCACATATAAATGAGGTGGTCACATCACATTTACGGTTTTTGTTTCCACACACCAAAAGTGTCCCCTTTTGGAATGTACTTGTTTTTGTTTGTCAATACAAATATATTGGGGGCAGTCCTACAGATTTCATAGTTTCTTTCTATTATAGAAAGATTATTGCTGGAAAGACAGGAAGAATAGCAGGAGGTTCAGTAAAACAACCAGTGTCCTGATTCAGACCAACAGAGTCATACAGGTCTAATACTACTAGACCACAGTAACCTAGGCAACCAGTGTCCTGATTCAGACCAACAGAGTCATACAGGTCTAATACTACTAGACCACAGTAACCTAGGCAACCAGTGTCCTGATTCAGACCAACAGAGTCATACAGGTCTAATACTACTAGACCACAGTAACCTAGGCAACCAGTGGCCTGATTCAGACCAACAGAGTCATACAGGTCTAATACTACTAGACCACAGTAACCTAGGCAACCAGTGGCCTGATTCAGACCAACAGAGTCATACAGGTCTAATACTACTAGACCACAGTAACCTAGGCAACCAGTGGCCTGATTCAGACCAACAGAGTCATACAGGTCTAATACTACTAGACCACAGTAACCTAGGCAACCAGTGGCCTGATTCAGACCAACAGAGTCATACAGGTCTAATACTACTAGACCACAGTAACCTAGGCAACCAGTGGCCTGATTCAGACCAACAGAGTCATACAGGTCTAATACTACTAGACCACAGTAACCTAGGCAACCAAGCACGGGATCTAAGTATATATTTATGTTTTATTTTGTTACAGAAACGGTGAGAGGATGCTGCTGAAAAATCACACGACCAAGAAGACATCGTATTATCAGAAAGACTAGGACTCCACCAGATATGGTAGGTTTTGGTTGTAAAGACAGCAGCTGGAATTAATCCGTTCTTACATATTAATGTTACTGTTGGTCATGAACTAATGTTTGGGAACTTTTCCTCGCCTCCATGTCTCTTATTTGGGTGCTTATCAAGGTGCCTTTTGAGGGTGGCATGATCAACAATTATTATGTCACCCAAAGATCTAAACTCAATCCACGAAAGATTACTATTTGTTGTGTTCTAGAACAGATGAACGGTAACTACTGAGGAAAGATTACAATGTGTTGTGTTCTAGAACAGATGAACGGTAACTACTGAGGAAAGATTACAATGTGTTGTGTTCTAGAACAGATGAACGGTAACTACTGAGGAAAGATTACAATGTGTTGTGTTCTAGAACAGATGAACGGTAACTACTGAGGAAAGATTACAATGTGTTGTGTTCTAGAACAGATGAACGGTAACTACGGAGAAAAGATTACAATGTGTTGTGTTCTAGAACAGATGAACGGTAACTACGGAGAAAAGATTACAATGTGTTGTGTTCTAGAACAGATGAGCGATAACATCTGAGGAAAGAGAGAGAAAGAGGGAGAGAGAGAGAGACAGACAGACTGAAAGAAAAGGACAAAAGGCTATTTGTCAACTCACACATCACAAATCCACCTCGCATCAATCATGTTAACATTACTCTCAGTGTCTATGTACACTACCAGTCAAAAGTTGTAGGTCACTTAAAAATGTCCTTGTTAGAAGAGAAAAAACCATAAATTGATCAGAATTACTGTGTAGACATTGTTAATATTGTTAATGACTATTGTAGCTGAAAAGTGAAGATTCTCTTTAAAAAAAAAACAAGGACAATTCTAAGTGACCCCAAACTCCTGAACAAAAGCATGTGTCACTTTTGAGTGTCTTCAACCCTGTTCCCCACTCTATTTTTCTGCACCTGTCTTTCCTGATGAACAAACCATTACAACACATTATAGAACCACAGAGTTCCTACGCCCCCAGCGGCGCCTTCTCCGCGAGCAAATACAGAAGAACATAGAACACATTCCTGAACCCTTATTCTAGTGGTGACATTTCAGAGGGCGTCTTCCCAGTTCTCAGTTCCTTAATGTCAGCAGACATTGTGCAACATTCCCACTGTCGCACAGTCTGACGTGCCGAGAGAAGGACACATTGGAATGTGACATGGCCCTGTGAACTATATCCTGCTTTGTCAAACTTAGTGTTTTAGTGGAAAGTGTCCCTGTTTCACACCTCCTCTGTGGCACAGTGTTGGTCCTCTTTTTTTATTTAGAAACAATGACATTCTTTAGGCTTAAGACCCTTTAAAAAATGTCTATTTCAAGTCAACAGCCCAATGTGTCTGTGTGTCACCAGCCACTATAACTGTGAAACACTTGCCTTCTCCAGTCAAACAGCACAGCAGGGGACACAGCGGTTACTTAGGTGATTTACTATACGAACAGCGTAATATCACCCTATCAACTATCTAAAATGGAAATGGTCTCTTATTAGGCAAGTCACAATTTGAATATAAATTAATCGAATTTCAAAACCGTGGCCACAAAGAGTAAGACTCAATTTAGACCCAATCTAAAATTAATGAGAGCATCTTAAGAGGCACAGAGGAATTGGGGTTCTAGAGATACTCAAGTTTCTGCGGTACTTTCATTGGCAAAATCATGCCTTGTGTTAGTGAAAGACACTAGCTGGGCACGTGTAAACCCCTGTGGAAGCTTCAGACAAACCAATCTAAATATGTACATGTATACATATATTATGACACTGTTATGAAGACGCCTTCCAAACCAGGATTTGTTACTTTAGCTAGATTCCATTGGTAAATATATTAATGTAGGTGAAGGATTGAATATTAGAGTTGAATATTTGCTTGGCTCAACTGCTGTTAAAATTCAAACAGAGTAGAGTCCCACTGATATGCTCGGTTTTTATTGACCGAACTCAGGTTGGGTTTAGTCTAGACTCGTTACATTCACACATGGCACTTTGTCTTCTGTAAAGATTCATGTTTCTCAGCTCACAGATCTCATTGATCTTTGGATTGTGCCTCAGTACTGGATGAGACCTGAACTCAATTCTAATACAACTAACCTGCTGTCTTTATAGAGACGGGGGAATGGTCAAGGTTGTTGTGCAGGAATGCAGAGATCTGGGACGTTTAGTTCAAAACATGGTTGTTAACGGTTCTGTGTAACCCCTGATTGAATGGGAACACATCTGCCTGTCCCGGGACAGCCAGAACGTGCTGGAGGAGTTGGCCACCCCATCTGTCGGGAAAGTTTGTTCCAGCCATGCGCCTGGCTGCACTAACAGGATTTGAGCCCACATGTTTGGGCCACGGGTTTGTGGGGGTGGTGGGGGGCAGAGGGGGCACATCCCCCAGCATGGTGCTTCTAGAGGCGGGGAGTTGGATGAGTGACTCAGGCTAAAGGCCTTTGTCGATGTGGAGGATAAGAGGATGGGGGGAGTGAGGGAATACTGGGACCCTGCCGGGAAGGAAGCACATATACCCTCCTACTCCTCTGTCCTCCTCCACCTCCTCTTCCACCCCCTCCTCCACCCCCTCTTCTAACGACAGCAGGAGGGAAAAACACATTACAAACTCACCCCACCCTAGACTATAATAAATTATATTTTAAAGAGTTTCATCCAAATATAGATTTTTTTCGATTAATTGAAAAGCGGAATGTAGTATGTATGAATTGAAAAGCAGTATCTATGACATGGTTGTGATAATTGGATTTTCTGGACACCTGTGTGAGTGCAGAATATCCAGAGGACTAATACAGCGGAGAGTAATAAAATAATGAGTCAAGTCTAATTATTGTCACGTCATGGCATACAAACGGCCATCTCCAGACCCATCTCTAATTATTGTCATGCCATACAAACGGCCATCTCCAGACCCATCTCTAATTATTGTCATGCCATACAAACGGCCATCTCCAGACCCATCTCTAATTATTGTCATGCCATACAAACGGCCATCTCCAGACCCATCTCTAATTATTGTCATGCCATACAAACGGCCATCTCCAGACCCATCTCTAATTATTGTCACATCATACAAACGGCCATCCCCAGACCCATCTCTAATTATTGTCACGTCATGGCATACAAACGGCCATCTCCAGACCCTTCTGTAATTATTGTCATGCCATCCGACGGCCATCTCCAGACCCATCTGTAATTATTGTCACGTCATGGCATACAAACGGCCATCTCCAGACCCATCTTTAATTATTGTCATGCCATACAAACGGCCATCTCCAGACCCATCTCTAATTATTGTCACGTCATGGCATACAAACGGCCATCTCCAGACCCATCTCTAATTATTGTCACATCATGGCATACAAACGGCCATCTCCAGACCCTTCTGTAATTATTGTCATGCCATACGACGGCCATCTCCAGACCCATCTGTAATTATTGTCACGTCATGGCATACAAACGGCCATCTCCAGACCCATCTGTAATTATTGTCACGTCATGGCATACAAACGGCCATCTCCAGACCAATCTGTAATTATTGTCATTCCATATGATGGCCATCTCCAGACCCATCTCTAATTATTGTCATGCCATACGACGGCCATCTCCAGACCCATCTCTAATTATTGTCATGCCATACGACGGCCATCTCCAGACCCATCTCTAGCCGGGGATCCTTGTCCCGCCCACTTACACCAACAGGACTGTTATATTGTTAGCAGAATTTCTTTAAGGCAAATGCAGATAAGAAAGCTGGAAGGATATAATTTCTCTGTTTTACAACCAGGGAGGGACATTTTATTAAGCTGAATTCCCAGTTAATTTGCCAGGTAGGTTCAATGGGAACATATTCTCATTTACAGCAACTACCCAGTAGTAGTTAGGGGTGACTGCCATGCTATGGGACTCAATGGTTGTTCACCTTTACCGACTCAGGATCTAGCAACCTTTTGGTTACTGGTCAAATGCTCACATTATGCTTCAGTTAATTAAGCTCCTAGTTAGCACAACGTACTGAAAATGAATGAAAATGTTGTTTCTACACTACACATACAATGTGTCCTACTTCTGCTAACTCAGTAGATGGCCAGCATTTGTAAACAGTGCATGACGTGGGGGAGAGGGGGAGCTGTTGGGGTGAGCTCTGCTCCTGGTCCCACAGTGAAACCCGAGGAGGGAGACATCCACTGAGAAGGGATGAGTGATGAACAGACAGGGCTGGAACCCTTTAGCCCTGGGAAGGGAGGGGACGGGAGGGCTCCCAAGGTGTCCCGAATGGCCGGGCCAGGTAATTTATCGGGCCTTCCCTGCCCGAACGGGCCGGGCCCAGCCAGCAGGAACTTCCCATGGTCACCTCCGCTCTGCTGTGAGGGACGGAGAATACATAATGAGCTGAAGGGCTCCGCATTTTCCATGGCTGATTAGTCGAGAACAATGAGGCCAAACAGGACTCACAATAGTGACTGGAGCGCCTCAAGGCGTCAACTCTGTGTTTCTAGAGGGGGAGACACTGAGAGAACGAGAAAAAGAGGAGAAATTAAAAAGGCGCTGAACGAGACTGTAGTTTTGCATTGCTTTGTTGTTGTATTTCCACTTGGGGGGGCATTCTAGTTTGGCTGTTTACAGTGTGTTTATAGGGGGCCCATGTCGATACTTTATTTAAGTCGGGGATAACAGTGTTGGGTTTAGTGTTGTACGTCATGTATTTCCACTGGACTGTATATTGACAGCTAAACATCCTATCTGTCTGCCTGCATACGCCTGATGTGTGCTGTAAGACTCCTTTCACAGGGGCCAAGCGAATGACGGCGGCTCTGGCAGCTACAGTAGTGACAGTGTCCTTTAAATCCAGACTACAGCCAATGATTACCGTCTACATATTTATGTAGAATGTGAGCATAATATAGTACCATTTAAATTAACCCCCGCCCCCCCGCCCTTTTCACTGACTGAATACTTTGTAATCTCGACTATGCAATTAGTTCAGAATGGCTAAAAGATCAACGTCATTAGTATTTTTTTGTAAAGAAGGTACCGGCTTGGGCCAAGTGTTCGCTCTCAGTGGAAAGCATATCTCTTTGGACAAGCTATCCTAAATTAGTTTCTGTATCAGTTAAACACTATTTTCCCTCTGCTTTAAACTTGGTCGTGATAGAGGAACCTCTGGAATATTTATGGAGGGGAAAATAAATCCACAAAGACAATTTTGCCCTTCGGTTACATGTTCTGCCTTCCCTTCTTGTGTTTTTCCAATTACTAAATGCCATTTAAATATGGCAGAGCCGGCACATGCAGTTCACTGTAGTGGGGCCTGAAATAAGTCACGCTTTAATTGTATTTCATCAATTATAATAGAAGCCCATCTCAGTAAGCTAGCTGTAATAAAATGATAAAATGGACAATTATGTAAAAAAAATCCAGGCCCCTTAATTTTCTAAACACACTCCAGAGAGGGTCTTTAAGCTGGGCTGATTTGGCTAGATGTTAGCCCTCTCTGAGGGCAGCTGAAGTACTGAGAATTGAACTTTGGTATCTTGTAACATACAGTACTGCATACTGTAGTGACATTTCACAATATCCTAACTGTCCAACTGTCAAAAAGTCTATATCATATTTATTGTACTCACATATATAACGTGTATACTAGACCAACTCATAATACTGGTGAGAAAAATTCCAATAGAAGGATGTTTGCTGTTAGCCTTGTGTGTGTGTGCGTGCGTGCGTGCGTGCGTGCGGGCGTGCGTGCGTATGTATGTATATTATTCAGTTAAACCCTCTGCAAATGTTTTGTATGTAACTTGTAAATTTGAAGTATAAAGATATAATAAACTAAGGTAGCAAAAAATAACAAAAAATACATAAAACATTTTAGAGACTTTGTTTGTGGAGGAACAGGGTAATTTAGGTTTATATACATACGGCTGAGGTAACAATTGATTATCAAATATAGCTGTGACGTATGTGAATAGTGTATGCTTAAGCTTCAGCACACACGCATGTATGTGGTGTGTGTGTGTGTGTGTGTGTGTGTGTGTGTGTGCGCGCATGCGTGCCTGTGTCTACAGTCTAGTGTTAGTCACTACTAATGGGATTGCCAAAAATCGGGGTCAAACGCAAACTGCTAATGATTTGTCAGTCTTGTTTCGGAGTCCTATGTCCTGGCGGTACAGGCCGTCCTGTCAGTTAATGTTTGTGGTCATCGTCTTCCCCCGGTCAACCGGTCAAGCAGACCGAGATAAAACCATCTCTCTCTCTGAGAGGCTCTCAGATTTCCAATCAGTGTTTGCCTTAGAAGACGAGTGATTACTCACACACACCTGGGAGTCCTTGTTCTGCCCACCCACCACCCCAAGCCCCTCCTCCTCCACATCACACAGCCCCTCCTCCGCACACAGCCCCTCCTCCTCCTCCGCACACAGCCCCTCCTCCTCCTCCGCACACAGCCTCTCCTCCTCCTCCGCACACAGCCTCTCCTCCTCCTCCGCACACAGCCCCTCCTCCTCCTCCGCACACAGCCTCTCCTCCTCCTCCGCACACAGCCTCTCCTCCTCCTCCGCACACAGCCCCTCCTCCTCCTCCTCACACAGCCCCTCCTCCTTCTCCTCACACAGCCCCTCCTCCTCCTCCTCCTCACACAGCCCCTCCTCCTTCTCCTCACACAGCCCCTCCTCCTTCTCCTCACACAGCCCCTCATCCTTCTCCTCACACAGCCCCTCCTCCTCCTCCTCACACAGCCCCTCCTCCTCCTCCTCCTCACACAGCCCCTCCTCCTCCTCCTCACACAGCCCCTCCTCCTCCTCCTCACACAGCCCCTCCTCCTCCTCCTCACACAGCCCCTCCTCCTCCTCCTCACACAGCCCCTCCTCCTCCTCACACAGCCCCTCCTCCTCCTCCTCACACAGCCCCTCCTCCTCCTCCTCACACAGCCCCTCCTCCTCACACAGCCCCTCCTCCTCCTCACACAGCCCCTCCTCCTCACACAGCCCCTCCTCCTCACACAGCCCCTCCTCCTCACACAGCCCCTCCTCCTCACACAGCCCCTCCTCCTCACACAGCCCCTCCTCTACTGTGCCACAACATCAGTGGGTGAGGCAACATATGCCGTATTTGGGATGGTAACAGGTCGTCTGCTGGTTGGCCACACCTGCTGGCCGTCTCTATCAATCATGCAATCGGTTGTTTTGATTCCACACAGTTTGAACAAAGCAAGGGGTTTACACTACAAGAAAAATGACATGTCTACGATTGCAAAAAATGGGAGGTTTCTATTTAAGTTTTCCACCCAAGAATGTATTTGCCTAGTTTCAAACTGTACACAAGCCGGTATTTAGCTTAATGAATTACCAAGTATTGACGTAGCTTAAAGGGCAGCAAGAACCCAGCCATGAAGTGCTCTGCTTTAGTTAATATATACCTATAATGTGTATTTCGTATTTATTTACAGGTCATCCTTATGTAATGTTCCAGATGCATGTCCAAGGATGAGAGGACGATGACGAGGATGATGAAGATGGGGGCTGCTCTGCTATAACGCTGGCCTCCAATGAGGAGTGCTTCATCACATGACTCACCCACCGCCCCCACAGCACACATGACGCGATGACGATGAAAACCCTTGATAAAGATAAGCAGTAATGACTATTACACCATACAAAATCATTTTGTCTAATAGTAAATACAAAGACGTGGAATCTGCATTAACAGACTGTTTTATTATTATTAATTTAATGATTTACCGTTATTAGAACGGCCTGGGAAATGTTGCATGATGAGGGGATGAATTAGAGGGTGACTAGGCCATGTTGGAATCTGGGCTAGATTGTAAATACTATCGAAAGCAACAACTCAATATAAAAATGTAGAGTTCCTAATTGGACTAGCAGAAGAAAAAAGCCCCAAAGATCTACCACTATATTATTCTGTAGATATGTGGGTCTCATGCTCCTTTCCTTCCAGGCAAAAGCTCCCACTTGTGTGCATAGCTAAAGAGATATACTTCTGTCTCATCTGAACATAGCACCTGCTTCCAGTCTAAGTGGCAATACCATTTTGCAAACCCCAGGCACTTCTTGTAAGTCAGGGTCAACGGCATAATAAACTTGACCAAGTACAAGAACATGTTAGCCAAACAATATGTGCCTCTGCTGGGAGGATAAAAGTTAGATGATTCAGGAAAAACAATCAAACCAAGCTCACATAAAAATCCACAAATAGATGGAAATGGTTGGTTGACATAAACAATTGACATTTTGCAAAGGCAATCTCTGTTCCAAGGCTTATACATTTATTGAAAACCTGTGGTTGGAATTGAAAGGGAATAACAGAATGAAGGATCTGTATGGAGGACTGATGTACAGACTAGAGGGTGGCAGACAGCCTAGCTGTTAGTGCATCCCACCTGTAAACAATAGTTGGCTAGATCCAATCTCCAAATCTGTCTTTTTGTCCCGGAGCAAGGCAGGTAACACTAATTGTCCCTGGATATTGCTATAAATTCGATTTCTGTTCTTGGTAAAGTTGTCTGGTAAACTACAGACTTTATTTGTGAGATAAAACTGTTTTCTCTAAGCTCGCTAATTGTTCCATTATAAAATAACTGTATTTCTCAAATATTCAGCGTGCAACAAAGTATTTGAATTTTACATCACAACATTTTTACATTACACAACATTTTTTCTATTTTTGATCTTTATCAACAGTGCCAATATTGTCAAGTGTTTTGGTTTATTTATAACTGTAAATACTGTAAAGAGGAACTTTATTTTCATTACAATATTTTTTTAAACAAAACCTTGTTACAATATAAACTGTACCATACCATTGATGATGTCATATGTTTGTTGATTCTAAATATTTTTATTTAGAATAATAAATCGATCAAATTGTGGTGTGTTGTGTGTTCGGTAGAAATAATGAGTATGCGTGAAAAAGCGAGGATTTAAAATACAAAGCAATGGAAATGTACAGCAGGTTTTTGTTCCATCCCTACAGGGCACAAGTGAAATACCCCTGGTAAAAGTTATGGGGGAGGGAAAAGAATCCAGGATATGGTGACAGAGAACACCTCAAACCGCTTCTGACACACACACACACACACACACACACACACACACACACACACACACACACACACACACACACACACACACACACACACACACAGCATTTGCAGCTGTATGTTCAATAACTTATGGCCTCTGTAAAATACCTGTCCTTTACTGTGATAATGATAAACGGATTTCTGGTCATAATTGATCTAAATACAGGACATTGCGGTGTAACTATCCCTGAGCCCAGTGTGTGTTATCGTATATTGTTCATGTCGTATCACTGCAAGCCTCAGGTGATGAAACTGTCTCTGTCACATTAGCTGCTCTCCGTATCTCTTTTCTCTCGAAGCTCCCAGGCCCGCTTTCAGCCATAGGCTTTCAAGCCCCTTTCATTTCAAAACACACACACACACACACACACACAGCTCTCTCCATTGCATACCACATGACCCATTCATCACTGCCAACTAGAGTGGGCAATGTGTGGTCATTTAGCCTTATTGATTAGCTTATCGTTCACAGATATCTCTCTCCGGTATTTACTGTGGAAATCAGCAAACAGACACAGCGCAGTAAGTGTTCATGCCTGCTCACTCACATGTCTCCTTAAATGGACCCGGGCAGGAAGTGTTCGCTCCATGTGGAGGTGGGGGTGGGGGGGCTGATCAAGTCACGTCAGGCCCAGGACAAGATCAGCATCGTGACACTCCAGAAGGCCCTTGAGAGAACCAATCAAACTGCGTTCAGCGCAGATGGAATACCGTGTTTCCAGGTTTACACAGGAGTGTTATTAAAACAAGTGGGCTTAGGGGTCAGGAAAACGCAGCCCCTGCAAAAACAAACAATTAATTTGGCATGTAGGTGTAATGGGATGAGCCGTGGACCTGGGCCCGGCCTTTTGTTCTGCTGGAATTAACCGTGGCAGGTCATGTGTCACTGGCCACTGACCCCGGCCCCATTCAGGAGCCCACACTCTGCATTTGCCACGGCCCAAAGAGAGGTCAAACACAGCCATAGATTGGGCCAAACCCGGCCCCCCAGCACACGCACACACACACACACACACTCATATACTCAAAACCGGTTCTGACCAGGGCAGCACTTAAAAAAACAAAGAGTGGTATTACCACAGTCAGGATACTGCAACCGTGTCTAAGCCTTTGTGACTCGTCCTTTCACCTGAAAGTGTTAGTCTGGTCCGTAGTTTGGACAACTGGCACGGTCAAAACACACCTAAATTCTTCCTCTATTACGTTGGTGTGTGTGTGTGTGTGTGTGTTTGTGAGCATCGACAAGCCCACGTGCACTATTCCTCACCATGCTGGTGCACAGAGGGAGAATGACTGAGCATGAAGTAAAATAGGGCTTTTTTTTCCCGCCCATTCTGACAGATATGTGCCATGTAATTTGCGTGTCGTTTCTGTGTTCTGAAGCAACTCGAAGATGCAGTTGACCATCACACAGCTTCAGTCACAGATTGGTTTGAGGCGTGTATCCCGACCAGACATGATGCCTGGTGGAACCCCAGCGTGCTGTAAAAACATTAGATTCTTTAGCTTCAGGCCACAGACGCTGCTAATTGAAAAACAACCCCCTCATGTCATGAGCGGCTATTACAACGTAACTGTTGCACTGTGCAATCACAGCCTCTAATTTCTCGGGACTTCCTCTGGTACACCTTGTTTCGCTGACACATCTCCTCCCTCAGATAATTGAACCAGTCCGCTGTTTTGCAGAGGGACAAACACTGGCTAACGCTAGCTAGCGTATTGCTGTTCGGCAGCATGGCAACAGTAAGGTAACTTGATGACTGGCCACGGCTTCAGCGTGGTTCGGTTGTGGCTCTATCTGTCCGTCCTAATTGATTGGAAGGGCAAAGGCAGAACAGCTGCCCCAAAGCACGGAGACAGAATTAAAACTTCAATCCGGCTGCCGAACATTCAATTTCATCCATGACCCCAGCATTATACAAATGAGTAGAGAACAGACAGGTGTATGGTTCCCCGGTAGGTTCCTCGGGTCTGCTGGCCACAGTGCTACCAAATGTTCCATCCTCTCGCCACTGCTCCTCTTTTTCTACATCTCTTCTCTTTCCCTCTTTTCATTACATCCCTCTTTTGTCTCTTCCTCTGTCTCCCTCATCCACTCCTAAAACTCCCGCTCTCCCCTTCCTCTCCCTGCCATCCCACCATCTCTCTCTCTCTCCCCTCCCTGTCTTCTCCCCTCTCTCTCCCCTGCTCCTCTCTTCTCTCCTCTCCCCCTCTCTCCCCTGCTCCTCCCCTCTCTCCCCTCCTCTCTCTCTCTCTCTCTCCCCTCCTCTCTCTCTCTCTCTCTCTCTCCCCCTCTCTCTCCCTCTCTCCCTAACTCTCTCTCTCTCTCTCCCCTCCCTCTCTCTCTCCCCTCCCTCTCCTCCCATTCCATCAGTTCTTCCTGCCCATGCCCAGATATCCAGTGCCAAACCATCAGCAGGCCAATTCTAGATCTTAAGGGATCCATTCACAGCACTTTTCATTTTGATAAGTCGACAAAAGTGTAAAGCCTTGCATTTTTTCAGCCAAATAGATTTGTCTGCCATTCCTGGACCCTTCTTCACTTACAGACAGTAACCAGAATATACAATTACATGAATCGGAAGTAACGTGAAGGTAAGTACTTACTGGATAACTGGATTACTACATATAATGTGAAATGTACTAAATACACAACTTTCGCAAAGGAAAGCGAATTGGATAGAATGACAAAAACTCACGTTACAAAAGAACTGGCTGAGTTATAGCTTTACGCAACCATTTTAAAATAAGATCATATAAGGCAAAAAACGATTAATTAATAATGCCATGTCAAAATAACACAACCCCAGAAAACATTTATATTATTATATCTTTAAGATGTTTAAAACATGTATACAATTTATAATCACCATTGACAGATGAGTGTACTGTACAGTTCAGCCTGTGGTCCACATAACAGCAATTTGTTTGCATAATAATGCCATTCAATGGTACTGCAATAAAGAGTCTTGTTAGTATTGCACACATAATAATACATAATAATAATACATAATAATAATAATACATAATAATAGTACATAATAATGCATAATAATAATAATACATAATAATAGTACATAATAATACATAATAATAATAATACATAATAATAGTACATAATAATGCATAATAATAATAATACATAATAATAGTACATAATAATAATAATACATAATAATAGTACATAATAATGCATAATAATAATAATACATAATAATAGTACATAATAATACATAATAATAATAATACATAATAATAGTACATAATAATACATAATAATAATAATACATAATAATAGTACATAATAATGCAATTTAATGGTACTGCATAAAGGACTATTGTTAGTACTGCACACATAATAATACATAATAATAATAATGCATAATAATAATAATAATACATAATAATAGTACATAATAATACATAATAATAATAATACATAATAATAGTACATAATAATACATAATAATAATAATACATAATAATAGTACATAATAATACATAATAATAATAATACATAATAATAGTACATAATAATAATAATAATACATAATAATAGTACATAATAATACATAATAATAATAATACATAATAATAGTACATAATAATGCATAATAATAATAATTATAATAAACATAGTACATAATAATGCCATTTAATGGTACTGCAATAAGGACTATTGTTAATACTGCACATGTGGCCTTTTCAGCACACAGATGACTGG
Source organism: Dallia pectoralis (assembly GCA_029465975.1). Classification (NCBI taxonomy): domain Eukaryota; kingdom Metazoa; phylum Chordata; class Actinopteri; order Esociformes; family Umbridae; genus Dallia; species Dallia pectoralis. Next base: position 2,515,649 of record CM055751.1, read on the forward strand.
ACACATTCTCTTAGTACAGCCAGTCCAGCAACCAGTAGGGTACAGAGTAGGGTATAGTGTAGGGTACAGAGTAGGGTACAGTGTAGGGTACAAAGTAGGGTACAAAGTAGGGTACAGTGTAGGGTACATAGTAGAGTACAGAGTAGGGTACAGTGTAGGGTATAGTGTAGGGTACAGAGTAGAGTACAGAGTAGAATACAGAGTAGGGTACAGTGTAGGGTACAGAGTAGGGTACAGAGTAGAGTACAGAGTAGAGTACAGAGTAGAGTACAGAGTAGGGTACAGAGTAGGGTACAGAGTAGGGTACAGTGTAGGGTACAGTGTAGGGTACAGTGTAGGGTACAGAGTAGGGTACAGAGTAGGCTACAGAGTAAGGTACAGAGTAAGGTACAGAGTAGGGTACAGAGTAGGGTACAGTGTAGGGTACAGTGTAGGGTAAAGAGTAGGGTACAGTGTAGGGTATAGTGTAGGGTACAGTGTAGGGTACATAGTAGGGTACAGAGTAGGGTACAGAGTAGGGTACAGAGTAGGGTATAGAGTAGGGTACAGTGTAGGGTACCGTGGCGTGTAGGGTACAAATTAGGGTACAGATTGGGGTACAGATTAGGGTACAGGGTAGGGTGCTCCCTGCTAGGACCCACATAGACTGACTGTGTTCTCTGTTTGACTGGACGATTGTCTGACGTGGGACACTTGGATCAGCCAATCACTTTATATCTTTGACTGCAACAAAACACACCATGTTTTGGCCTACTGGTTTTAACTGGATAAAGTTAAAACCAGTGTGTGTGTGTGCGTGCGTCCAATAATGAACAAACACAGAAGAAGACAATATAATGGAACTGAGGGACTGGGTAAATGGACCAGTCGGGTAAATGGACCAGTCGGGTAGATGGACCAGTCGGGTAAATGGACCAGTCGGGTAGATGGACCAGTCGGGTAGATGGACCAGTCGGGTAGATGGACCAGTCGGGTAGATGGACCAGTCGGGTAGATGGACCAGTCGGGTAAATGGACCAGTCGGGTAAATGGACCAGTCGGTTAGATGGATCAGTCGGGTAGATGGACCAGTCGGGTAGATGGACCAGTCGGGTAGATGGACCAGTCGGACAGATGGACCAGTCGGTTAGATGGACCAGTCGGGTTTGATGGACCAGTCGGGTAGATGGACCAGTCGGGTAGATGGACCAGTCGGGTAGATGGACCAGTCGGGTAGATGGACCAGTCGGGTAGATGGACCAGTCGGTTAAATGGACCAGTCGGTTAAATGGATCAGTCGGGTAAATGGACCAGTCGGGTAAATGGACCAGTCGGGTAAATGGACCAGTCAGGGGCCTTGTGTAGCTTGTCACAGGAATCTTTGTAGTCACCAGATCATATCACAGAGCCCGGCGCCATTTGCCTTCTGGTGCTGCATAGAAACTGAATGAATGGGAACCGGCTGGTCCCTTACCCAGTCATCTGAACTGGGCTCAACTGGGTCCAGGAAACAAACAGTAACACTGGAAGCATGCTCTCAAATACATCTTTGTCCCCAAATGTTTAACAGTACATAATGCCAAACGTCAATACAACAAATCTTGTATGAGCGTCAGATAATACACACCATAAATAATCACAACAGCTTGTACCAGCACATATCGTACCGAAAAGAGAATTAACAGAAACTCTACTTAAACATTATTCAAATTTTCCCAAAAAAAGAGAATGACTGCATTGTGTATAGGACGTGTATAAGTGTTAAAGCTGAATACACTGCCCAACACCGGTTACTGTGAAAAGCTGCGGGTCGGTGAAGTAGAAATATAACAAACATCCATGATACGTCAAGTACATTTGGAATTATGTTTGGAGGCTGTTGAGTGATTTAGATTTACTTTGTAAACAGTAAAATAAGCTTATATTGTGATATGTTGCAACAGCTTGAATTAGCTCATTAGGATCTAATGGTACTGTTTTCAGAAACCAACCATTTCATAACATATAGTCAAAAATAAGGATGTAGCAACCAGATTGTCCTTTAATGGAGTGATATGATTGACAGGAAGAAATCAGATGAGCTCATAATCTACCAGTTTCTTATCAGTCTTCACTGGTCACTGGTCACACACACACACACACACACACACACACACACACACACACACACACTCTGTCTGTCACATGGCCCCCTGTCTTTCTCTTACTCCCCCATTTCTCTCTCTCTCTGCATATGCGCCACACAATCAGCACTGATTTCCCAGTTGGAAGAGACTGGGCCTTTAAAAGCGATGAGTAAAGGGGCCTGAAGCCAGCCGGGCCCTGTTTTGGGATACTTGGGGACTGGGTTGTAGTGCGGGCCAAGATGAGATTATAAAAACTGAAATGGCACATGGCATAAGGCCACACAAGCACTGCAGACCACTACTCATCTAATTCCCAGCGATCTATAATGTAAATGGACAAAGTGGAACCGCTCTTATTTCTCTTCTCTAACCGCAAATGTGTCCCAGCGCAAGGAATAATATTCGAATGACTATTAAAAAAAGACAAAAAATACACAGAAATATCCTGCTTGTTGTAAGTTCTCATCTTTTATAGGGCTTACAGTCGGCCAGTACACATCAGCGTGTGTTAATCAGGCAAGCCTCTACTAAAAACAACAGACCAGAAAAAGTGTTTGTCTTGACGAAATTTCAACTGGATCTCCTTCACAATAGTTTGAAATAAAGGTTTGGCTAGCGAGCGTTCAGGCATTAGGAACATCCCCCTCTTGAATTTAATGAAGCAGACAGGGATTAAAGACATTTCCTGCTTCTAATCTGGAAATTAGCTCTCGGATGCCAACGGGGACAGACCGCGCGAGACCGCCGTTGTTATTTGGGATTTTTAACCCTTCGGAGGATGCAGTGTAGGATGAAACCCGGAAATCCAGAGGTTCGAGACCAGCACATCGGCGACCAGGACGGGACCATTGGGTCCATTAGAGTGGAATGTGGCTGGAGTCGATGAGATAAAACATGCAGGGGAAAACGCATGCCATCCTTCCTCCCTGACGGAGCGGCCGCGTCCTTGAGGTCCCATTCATGGAGTCCCACTAATGAGAGTGGAAATGTCAGCTATGATACACTCAGAGGATAGAAGGGAAGCGGAGCGCAGCACAAAGGCCTATTATGCGGCCTGCCTTGTATTTCCTCTGCACTTGTTTTCCAACTCTTTGTGACTTGATTAGTGGGCCCTTTCACACATTCTCAGATGCAGAAAAAAGAGCTATTTGCTTGGAGATTATTTTTAGTAAAGCAGAGAGACTGCCCTCATTGTTTTGGTTGGTGTTTTGGGTGGTGATGGTGGTGCCGGCATGAGACGGTGTGTGGTTAGAGGATTGGAACTGATTGCCCGGCATCTGAATGGCGTCCTCCAGTTGGGAAAACACAGACGTCCTAATGCGTGCACGGCCTTATGGAACAGTGGTGCCGCCGCTTCCGTTTACAGAGGATTGCAAATGGAGTGCACAGCAACGACAGCGGTTACAGCGGGAGGGCCCGGCCAGTTGGCCGAATACAGAACGTGACATAAAGCTGGCATGTAAGGGAACACTGGATGATGGAGAGAGACCACTGGGCTTTATGCTGTTAGTTTCCTCTGGAGCAGCTGACCTTGTCTTGCCATAGAACAACTACAGTGTGGTCAAGATGGACCTGTCAAAAACAGACAGTGGCGCACGTATGAGAACAGTACGAGATGACCTCCACACAATGTCCAGAGAAGATTAGATAAGATAATATAAAAAGACGGTGTTGCTTCACATGTTGAACTCAGGGTTAGAAATAGAGGCAGAGATTTCCTGACTTAACAGGTAATATAATATCTGTCTTAAACTACAAACTGTGAGGCGGTTTCGGATGTAAGCCTCTTTCTCCCTGGATCTGATCAATCACTCTGATTGATCATTCAAAACAGTGTAACAACCAGGTTGCCTGTGAGAAGACAGAAAAGACACGGTGCTCTTCAATCCAACGATTCTGTTGCATGTCTTTCTCATAAAACCAGGTCCTTTCACAGTTTTTTTTGTGTTGTATTTTTCCATTTGACAAGTGATTAACAAAAGTCTCGCAAAAGTATTCGACAAACCTAGCGAATATTTGACTGAGTTATGGTCTGTATGTTATTTTATTTAAAAACACTGACACTTAAAATAACAATTGTAAGGTTACATTGAGAAATAAAGTATTTATAAGAACAAAAACACAGTCCACAGCAAACAGTATTTCACTATATAACAGCTTTGCACACAGTGCTGGAGTGTAGAGGTCGACCGATTATGGTTCTCAGGCCGATGGCCGAATATTATGGCCGATTTATTTATGCCGATATTTGGCCGATATGTGCTGGTTTTTAACCTCTATTTGCAAGATAAAATGTAACACTAATAATTACTTAAGAATAAAGACATTGAATTTTTCAACAACAACGTTTCATAAAAAAATTACAATATATTATATTAAATAAAAGAAACAGGTTACAAGAAAAACTTTGATAAATGAACTTTTCATTTTAAATGTAAAAACCACAAAAAAATCGGCCGATTGATCAATCAGTCGACCCCTACTGGAGTGATTTTGAACCATTGTTCTTGTCAGGTTTGCTCTAAGTTGCTCAGTTTGATTGGAGGACTCTTGTGTTCAGCAATATCCAAATAGTTGCACAGATTCCCACCGGGATATAGAGCAGAACCTTAACTGGGCAGATGTGGGACCTTCTTTTATTTCTCCGGCCATTTCAATGTTGCTTTGGCCTTGTGCTTGTGTCCATGTGGAGCATTCCAAGGATGGTTTGTACTCCGAACAATTCCAGCAAGCAAACAAACCATCCAACCCACGAACTGACAGGGCTGGTTCACCCCTACTCCAAAACAGACATACTATTGTGTTCTTCATCTGCCCTCGTACCCGAACAACCGCCAGGGAATCTTGTAAAAATATATAAATGAAGATAGAAACGTATACCTGAATACAACATTAATGATAAGAAAAGCTGTTGCATATTTGTAGTCCGGTTTCAATGTTTTTTATGTCCCAAGAAAAGACTTGAACGACTTCGACAAGGGCCAAATTATTATGGCCAGACGACTGGGTCGGGGCATCTCTGAAACCACAAGGCTGCACCACAAGGCTGTGTCTAACGCGTTGACTATGTGAACTTGTGGTTGGCTTACCATTTAATACCCAGATCTTGACATGTGCCCTTGTTTGGAGATGATCAACATTACACATCTCACCTGTGTTTTGCAGAGTGTACTGTGACATTGGCAACAAACAATTATTTTAATAATTGACTAATCTTACAATTATTAGAACGATTAGTCGACTAATTATTTACTTTAATTTCCTCTCTCTCAATGAATAATCAGTAGGCTTTGAACGACTATTCAGCTTTTGCAATTTGTTCAAACAATGAATTATACTTATTCTAACTAAATAAATCAAATAAGGAAATCACATCAGCTTTTGGCTAAAATATTTTTAGTTCAAAAATTTTGTGAAACTTTGGTTCAAAATTTAGTGAAACTTTCATACACGCGACTTGTTCCACTCGGACGCTTAAGCTTTCTTCTATTGGATTGCATCCAGGAGGGCTGCGTTACAGTCTAGAGCTACAGCGCTGCACCGGTCAAATTACATTATACGAGGCACTTACAATAGGTAGTATGAGATCAAATGGCACGTAGACAACGAAAATATTAGTCCAAATGTTCATTGTCAACATTGTAGATAACGTTGACTAATCGTTTCAGCCCTATTTTCAACACAAATAACCTTCTGCTATAGTGCAGAGATGTGTGTATATATAAATATATCTAAACCCTGATCCATCTAACTGCTCTATACTCAAACCCTGATCCACCTACCTGCTCTATACTCAAACCCTGATCCACCTACCTGCTCTATACTCAAACCCTGATCCATCTAACTGCTCTATGTTAAACCCTGATCCACCTACCTGCTCTATGTTAAACCCTGATCCATCTACCTGCTCTATACTCAAACCCTGATCCATCTACCTGCTCTATGTTAAACCCTGATCCACCTACCTGCTCTATACTCAAACCCTGATCCACCTACCTTCTCTATACTCAAACCCTGATCCATCTACCTGCTCTATACTCAAACCCTGATCCATCTAACTGCTCTATGTTAAACCCTGATCCACCTACCTGCTCTATACTCAAACCCTGATCCATCTACCTGCTTTATACTCAAACCCTGATCCATCTAACTGCTCTATGTTAAACCCTGATCCACCTACCTGCTCTATACTCAAACCCTGATCCACCTACCTTCTCTATACTCAAACCCTGATCCATCTACCTGCTCTATACTCAAACCCTGATCCACCTACCTGCTCTATACTCAAACCCTGATCCACCTACCTTCTCTATACTCAAACCCTGATCCATCTACCTGCTCTATACTCAAACCCTGATCCATCTACCTGCTTTATACTCAAACCCTGATCCATCTACCTGCTCTATACTCAAACCCTGATCCATCTACCTGCTCTATACTCAAACCCTGATCCATCTACCTGCTCTATACTCAAACCCTGATCCATCTACCTGCTTTATACTCAAACCCTGATCCATCTACCTGCTCTATACTCAAACCCTGATCCATCTACCTGCTCTATACTCAAACCCTGATCCATCTACCTGCTCTATACTCAAACCCTGATCCACCTACCTGCTCTATACTCAAACCCTGATCCACCTACCTGCTCTATACTCAAACCCTGATCCATCTACCTGCTCTATACTCAAACCCTGATCCACCTACCTGCTCTATACTCAAACCCTGATCCATCTACCTTCTCTATACTCAAACCCTGATCCATCTACCTGCTCTATACTCAAACCCTGATCCATCTACCTGCTTTATACTCAAACCCTGATCCATCTACCTGCTTTATACTCAAACCCTGATCCATCTACCTGCTCTATGTTAAACCCTGATCCACCTACCTGCTCTATACTCAAACCCTGATCCATCTACCTTCTCTATACTCAAACCCTGATCCATCTACCTGCTCTATGTTAAACCCTGATCCACCTACCTGCTCTATGTTAAACCCTGATCCACCTACCTGCTCTATACTCAAACCCTGATCCATCTACCTGCTTTATACTCAAACCCTGATCCATCTACCTGCTCTATGTTAAACCCTGATCCACCTACCTGCTCTATGTTAAACCCTGATCCACCTACCTGCTCTATACTCAAACCCTGATCCACCTACCTGCTCTATACTCAAACCCTGATCCATCTACCTGCTCTATACTCAAACCCTGATCCACCTACCTGCTCTATACTCAAACCCTGATCCATCTACCTGCTCTATACTCAAACCCTGATCCATCTACCTGCTCTATACTCAAACCCTGATCCACCTACCTGCTCTATACTCAAACCCTGATCCATCTACCTTCTCTATACTCAAACCCTGATCCATCTACCTGCTCTATACTCAAACCCTGATCCATCTACCTGCTTTATACTCAAACCCTGATCCATCTACCTGCTTTATACTCAAACCCTGATCCATCTACCTGCTCTATACTCAAACCCTGATCCATCTAACTGCTCTATGTTAAACCCTGATCCACCTACCTGCTCTATGTTAAACCCTGATCCACCTACCTGCTCTATACTCAAACCCTGATCCACCTACCTGCTCTATACTCAAACCCTGATCCATCTAACTGCTCTATGTTAAACCCTGATCCACCTACCTGCTCTATGTTAAACCCTGATCCACCTACCTGCTCTATACTCAAACCCTGATCCATCTACCTGCTCTATACTCAAACCCTGATCCACCTACCTGCTCTATACTCAAACCCTGATCCACCTACCTTCTCTATACTCAAACCCTGATCCACCTACCTTCTCTATACTCAAACCCTGATCCATCTACCTGCTCTATACTCAAACCCTGATCCATCTACCTGCTCTATACTCAAACCCTGATCCATCTACCTGCTCTATACTCAAACCCTGATCCATCTACCTGCTTTATACTCAAACCCTGATCCATCTACCTGCTCTATGTTAAACCCTGATCCACCTACCTGCTCTATACTCAAACCCTGATCCATCTACCTGCTCTATACTCAAACCCTGATCCATCTACCTGCTCTATGTTAAACCCTGATCCACCTACCTGCTCTATACTCAAACCCTGATCCACCTACCTTCTCTATACTCAAACCCTGATCCACCTACCTTCTCTATACTCAAACCCTGATCCATCTACCTGCTCTATACTCAAACCCTGATCCATCTACCTGCTCTATACTCAAACCCTGATCCATCTACCTGCTCTATACTCAAACCCTGATCCATCTACCTGCTCTATACTCAAACCCTGATCCATCTACCTGCTCTATACTCAAACCCTGATCCATCTACCTGCTTTATACTCAAACCCTGATCCATCTACCTGCTCTATACTCAAACCCTGATCCATCTACCTGCTCTATACTCAAACCCTGATCCATCTACCTGCTCTATACTCAAACCCTGATCCACCTACCTGCTCTATACTCAAACCCTGATCCATCTACCTGCTCTATACTCAAACCCTGATCCATCTACCTGCTCTATACTCAAACCCTGATCCACCTACCTGCTCTATACTCAAACCCTGATCCATCTACCTTCTCTATACTCAAACCCTGATCCATCTACCTGCTCTATACTCAAACCCTGATCCATCTACCTGCTTTATACTCAAACCCTGATCCATCTACCTGCTTTATACTCAAACCCTGATCCATCTACCTGCTCTATGTTAAACCCTGATCCACCTACCTGCTCTATACTCAAACCCTGATCCATCTACCTGCTCTATACTCAAACCCTGATCCATCTACCTGCTCTATGTTAAACCCTGATCCACCTACCTGCTCTATACTCAAACCCTGATCCATCTACCTGCTCTATACTCAAACCCTGATCCATCTACCTGCTCTATACTCAAACCCTGATCCATCTACCTGCTCTATACTCAAACCCTGATCCATCTACCTGCTCTATACTCAAACCCTGATCCATCTACCTGCTCTATACTCAAACCCTGATCCATCTACCTGCTCTATACTCAAACCCTGATCCATCTACCTGCTCTATACTCAAACCCTGATCCATCTACCTGCTCTATACTCAAACCCTGATCCACCTACCTGCTCTATACTCAAACCCTGATCCATCTACCTGCTCTATACTCAAACCCTGATCCATCTACCTGCTCTATACTCAAACCCTGATCCATCTACCTGCTCTATACTCAAACCCTGATCCATCTACCTGCTCTATACTCAAACCCTGATCCATCTACCTGCTCTATACTCAAACCCTGATCCCTCTATCCCTGTCAGCAGAATAACCCAACACAGACAGTCCACCTGCAACACCATTCATATGCAGGAAACAAGAATGGAAGAAAATGAGAACTGAGAAAAAAAGAACAGAGGGAGCCAAATTGAACAGATACAAAGAACAGAGGGATTGAGATTGAAAGAAAAAACAGAAAGAGAGAGAGAGAGAGAGAGAAAGCGAAAGAGAGGCACACCTGAAACCTTTTTTAGGATAGGACTGTGCCCGTGTCTTGTCGTTACCTGTCTGGTATAAACAGCAGCAGGCTGTGTGAGCTGCACACCTTGGTCACACACTAACCCTCCCCCAGGTGTGCACGCAGAGCCCAGCCTCAGTCAGCATCCTGTCACGCAGAAGATGTTTATCCCATTTGTCAAGATAATCTTTCCTCAAACAAGCGCCGGGCCCGGTGACCGGCACACACGGACTGGCTGGGCCTCCCAGTCTCCATCTCCCCTGTTCTGTCTGAGCTCCATTTACATTTGTAGTAAACCAAAAGCAATTATACGCTCAAAACATTTTGACCACCTGCCTAATATGCTGTTGGACCTCTACGTTCTGCCAAAACAGGTCAAGGTTCAAGTCCTGTAAGTGAGGTGGTGGATCGGACATGTTGGTCGAGAACATCTCACAGAGCATTTCATTATGTTTCTCAAATGCATTGACAAGGAAAAATGGATTGTTCAAATCTACCCAGAGCGGGACATGTGCGTGAGTGGTCCTAATGTTTTGGCTCATCAGTGTATCTCTAATAACAGCTCAGATTGGCTCTGCATCAACAACCTCCTCTAATAGATCAACCAGCCCAACACACTCCACACATTTAGTCACTCTCTAATAGAGTCAACATCGGTTTACCCCCCACCAAGGTTTAGAGCGTTGTTAATGATGTCAGTTTTACTGATATACAAATTGGCATGTCAATTTGCATAAATAACATACACACATGCTCGCTCATCGCACTCCAAAAAAAATCCTAGAATGGACTAAAGCTGGTGATTTTATAACACATCTTTTCATTGGGCATGGTTGGGATTACTTTAAAGGGATTTCTGGAGAATATTTACACGCGTTTAATGATTCACTAACTTTATCATATTTATAGAGGTGCCTGTGTCGACGGGTGTCATCTTAAAATATAAAGCCTGTTGTGCAAACCTCTGAACAAATTATGTAGTGAACAATTGCGAGCACGTGGAACATTATTGCTAACGTGTTTATAAAGTATGGAAGTAAAATAAAGTCCACTAGTTTTTTCACACTAAAAAAAAAAATACTACCCTACTGAAACTACCACTACGACAATACGGTTATAGTAATGAATTTAGTTTGTAGTATACAGTGCCTTTCTTACTAACTGTGTTACTCATACATAATAACTTTATCCATCACCGTCCGGGGTGAACCAGGCTGCCATTAAGCGGCCACACCTGAATCATTTAGTTTATGTCTTGATTAGGAACGGATGAGAAATGAGGCCTTCATCATAATTGAGATAATATGGGAATGCTGTGGGAGGGTTTAACATCAATAGTGTCACGGTTAGTGCCATGACATCTTTAATGACCATGACAGCCTAAACAGGGCAATGTCCCTATCACTGCACTGGGGCATTGAGATATGCCCTTAAATCCAAAGGCCTCATACTGGCCACTAACACCATTTGGTTTCAAACCCAGAACAACCTTGCTCATCTTCAGAGGCATGGTGCCACACTTTTACTAATAGTACTGTTGCTACTACTACTAGAATAACAACAAAACGTATTAGTATTATTATCAGTAAAACTCTCACAAAATTTCCTACTACTACTACTATTACAACTGCTAGGCACAAACATTCAAATGAAAAGAAAACCCATATCTATGTTAATAGAGTGTTAAAGCTCAGACAGTGGGCAGAGAGAGTGAGTGCTAGCTTAAAAGCACTGACAATACCAGACCTTGGACAATCGGGAGCGAAATCACAGGTAAACAGAACCTGAGCACCGATAGCAATCCAAAAAGTAAACAGTGAATTCCAGCTAATGGACACATCACTAGGCTTAGATTAAGACCAAATAACACACCCAGGTTTCAATGACTTCACTGTATAGGCAAATGCTATTCACACGCACAGGCCACATTTACCTGTAAACTGTCTGCCATAAAAAGGTTGCCTATTTTTCTTGCCTTTTTGTTTGTGTTTGTCTTAACTTGATGGCGTAAATCAAGCAACAGCTGATAGATGGTTTGGCATGCTTTGATCTAAAAGTTTTGGTTGATTTGAGAAGCTTGAGGAAAAATAGGTGTGCAGGACACAGAGATGATAAAGAGATGTGTTGATGGATGACCGTCTTCATAACCCGCTGACATAGAGAACCTTCTGGACCCATTGTCTTTGTTCAAATCTAGTCTATAGATATCAGATCTCTCGTCAAACTTCATCTGATTGGAATACAAATTTATTTGCCTGTCCCGTAAATGCGACCGAATTGACATTCTCAGAGAGACAAAGTGTTATTGTCTCAGTCCGAGGCAGCTCTTAAATGGATTCTCAGATGGAGAACCTCACGACAATAGTATTATCATAAAAACATATGCTTCTACTCTCTACAACTCTCTGTCTTCTCACATGGTTCTCCTGGAGAGGTTTTCTGCTGGTAGTCAGGACCTACGTGCTCCTCGTTGTCTTGTGAGAGGCTGCTGCTCTGGAGTGCGCTGAAGGCACCTGTCTGTCTGGAAGAGAAACTCCTAAACACACATCCACATCCACCTCTAATACAGACATCTGTCCCGTCCAGACATACCACATCTATGCACTAGCCCCACCCATAAGACCCGCCCACATCCACATCCACCTCTAATACAGACATCTGTCCCGTCCAGACATACCACATCTATGCACTAGCCCCACCCATAAGACCCGCCCACATCCACATCCACCTCTAATACAGACATCTGTCCCGTCCAGACATACCACATCTATGCACTAGCCCCACCCATAAGACCCGCCCACATCCACATCCACCTCTAATACAGACATCTGTCCCGTCCAGACATACCACATCTATGCACTAGCCCCACCCATAAGACCCGCCCACATCCACATCCACCTCTAATACAGACATCTGTCCCGTCCAGACATACCACATCTATGCACTAGCCCCACCCATAAGACCCGCCCACATCCACATCCACCTCTAATACAGACATCTGTCCCGTCCAGACATACCACATCTATGCACTAGCCCCACCCATAAGACCCGCCCACATCCACATCCACCTCTAATACAGACATCTGTCCCATCCAGACATACCACATCTATGCACTAGCCCCACCCATAAGACCCGCCCACATCCACATCCACCTCTAATACAGACATCTGTCCCATCCAGACATACCACATCTATGCACTAGCCCCACCCATAAGACCCGCCCACATCCACAACCACCTCTAATACAGACATCTGTCCCGTCCAGACATACCACATCTATGCACTAGCCCCACCCATAAGACCCGCCCACATCCACATCCACCTCTAATACAGACATCTGTCCCATCCAGACATACCACATCTATGCACTAGCCCCACCCATAAGACCCGCCCACATCCACATCCACCTCTAATACAGACATCTGTCCCGTCCAGACATACCACATCTATGCACTAGCCCCACCCATAAGACCCGCCCACATCCACATCCACCTCTAATACAGACATCTGTCCCGTCCAGACATACCACATCTATGCACTAGCCCCACCCATAAGACCCGCCCACATCCACATCCACCTCTAATACAGACATCTGTCCCATCCAGACATACCACATCTATGCACTAGCCCCACCCATAAGACCCGCCCACATCCACAACCACCTCTAATACAGACATATGTCCCGTCCAGACATACCACATCTATGCATTAGCCCCACCCATAAGACCCGCCCACATCCACACATTACCCTCTAGGCCATAGAAGTGCCTCTGTGGAACGCCTTAAAGAGACACACTATATTGCCCAAGTGTGTGAATCTGAGCTATTGTCACTTTGCTGAGATTCATTTCAACATTGGATCCTCATTCGTTAACTGAATTTTAGCTAACTTGAAGTGATATGAATTGCTACGAACAAGGGAGAAATCATGTAGTTAAAGTAAAGTAGAGTATGTCCAAATTCAAAGCACTGCCAAAAAAGCCTCCCTTCAGTTCCATTATCAGTTTAAAGATATTTTACAGAAAAAACTACAATAACCAACTGATAACCTCATGTTACAGAAACACACACAAACGTCTCAAGCTGTACTTGCAAGCAGCACTTTCAAAGTTTTTGTGAATGGCCGGGTGTTTATCACCAGAAAGGCCCAGTGTGGAGTACGGCCCACATGGAGGAAAGTGCTGCCAGGCAGCAGAGACTTGAGTCTAAGACCCAGAGAAGTGGGACTGGTAGAGCCGGTTCCTCACCGGAGCTTAAGCAGTAGACCACGACCAAACAAGAGATCCTGCCAAAGAACACCCACTCGCTTGCTGCCATTTTATCAAAGGGTTCCACTATCTGTGCTGTATGTTTTTGCTTTATCTGGATACCACCGTGATCGATGCAGGCTGATGAAACGACTGTAGTGACAAGACGCGATGAGACGTAGCGTAGCGTACATAGTTTGTCCCTGGGCTCCCTCCACAGAAAACACACTGTTTATCTCTCCTTGTTTATATCACAGTGTCAGTCCCATCTTTTTATATACTATTTTTATAATAACTTGGCAGACATTTCTATCCATAGGAATTTACCAGGGAATTTCAGGCCTACTGTTTTGGTAAAGGACAGTATGACAAGTGTTTGACTTTGACTTGGTTTTTGCTCCAGCAACATTTCAGTTACTGGTCGGACTCTTTAGGTGACAGGCTATCTGCCGCTCTTAGTACACATTTTGACGCAGACTCTCTTATGACCATTTAAATCCTTCTGCCACTCTGACCAATCAACACTGCTGGATCCATTTCAAATACGAGAGGTAAACTGTCATCTTCCTCAAAGTGAAGATTAGGGTTAGGGTGAGGCACCAAGCTAATAATCCAAAAACAACCGCACCTCTCCTCTACCCGACCTGAGGACAACACTTGGTGACAACACCTCACATCGACATGTTCTCACAAACAAACTAGATGTCGAGCAACCTAGGCCTGATTGAGTGATTTGATAGGGTGTGGAGAAGTGTGAAACCCGGCACCATGTGTGCGTACATGACTGGGGAAGCGCTGTCATCTATTTATTTCCATTGTGTGCATACATGACTGGGGGAGCGCTGTCATCTATTTATTTCCATTGTGTGCGTACATGACTGGGGGAGCGCTGTCATCTATTTATTTCCATTGTGTGCGTACATGACTGGGGAAGCGCTGTCATCTATTTATTTCCATTGTGTGTGTACATGACTGGGGGAGCGCTGTCATCTATTTATTTCCATTGTGTGCGTACATGACTGGGGAAGCGCTGTCATCTATTTATTTCCATTGTGTGCGTACATGACTGGGGGAGCGCTGTCATCTATTTATTTCCATTGTGTGCGTACATGACTGGGGAAGCGCTGTCATCTATTTATTTCCATTGTGTGTGTACATGACTGGGGAAGCGCTGTCATCTATTTATTTCCATTGTGTGCATACATGACTGGGGGAGCGCTGTCATCTATTTATTTCCATTGTGTGCATACATGACTGGGGGAGCGCTGTCATCTATTTATTTCCATTGTGTGTGTACATGACTGGGGGAGCGCTGTCATCTATTTATTTCCATTGTGTGCGTACATGACTGGGGGAGCGCTGTCATCTATTTATTTCCTTTGTGTGTGTACATGACTGGGGGAGCGCTGTCATCTATTTATTTCCATTGTGTGCGTACATGACTGGGGGAGCGCTGTCATCTATTTATTTCCATTGTGAGATCGAGATCTCCTTTGCAAGTGTGCCCTGGAAACATCAATTCACAAATACAACAACAATTAACGATAAAATTACAGAACATTAATCATCTCAGTCAATTTAAACAAAGACAATTCTCACTATAAAAATCTAACGTAATTTGTTTTAATTGAGACATTTGTTAATTGAGACACCCAGTCACCCAAATAAAATTCTAATTGAATACTATTCCACAGCTGAAGTGCTTTAAAAGCAAAGGCTGAACTACCCAACTCAGTATTTACAGAAAGTGTTTTTAAAACAATCCAACTCTATGATCTAGTATTGAATCCAGACAATTTATGTGTCAATAGTGATGTTAAGTGTACTGGAAGCCTGTGGAGTAGAGCTTAGTAAACAAAAATACAGTAATGGAGGGATGTACACACTTTTAAGGAGGTCCAGCCAACTTTCTGGTAAAAAATGCAGTGATGAGTATTATAACTGTCCAAAGTAATAAAACCCAGAGCACTATGCTAGACAGAGTAGAAGCAGATGCACTTCGGTATATTGTATCACCATAGTGCAGCACCGGCAAGAAAGTTCACTGAAAAATGTGTCCCCTGTTCCCTAAGGAAAAACAACACTTGTTTCTGTAGAAGAAACCCACTTAAGACTTAAGCTTTTTAACATGATCATTGGTATGTTTCTTAAATGAAAGGTCACTGTCAATCGAAATTCCAAGGTATTTCTGACACCCCGCATCTAATTATAGAACCACCCAAAGAGTGACGCCGTAAATCTGGTGAAATCCAACAGACAGGATTTGACAAAGGCATGCATTTGGTTTTGCTAGTGTTCAGTGCAAGTTTACATTTTCATCTGCATATTTTTAAAGACAGACTGTAGACTGGCCCAACCAGCATTGATTGTTGAAGCACAATCAGAATGAATGGTATCATCAGCATAAAGGTGGAACGTGGAACGCTATTTACTGATTGACCAATAACATTAATGTATATAGTGAAAAGAACTGGTCCTACGATGGATCCTTGAGGTACACCTCTGTGTACATCCAGACTATCAGACCTAACTCCATCCAGCACAATAGATTGCGTTTGGTTGGTAAGGTAGTTATTAAACCAGGAACATGCAGCAGGACTAAGGCCTATTGATGACACTTCTTTCAGTAAGATACTATGGTCAACAGTGTCAAAGGCCTTGCAACACATATGCAGATTTACACAGATTTACACAAGTTCTAAAGATAACGTCAAATAAAAAATATGGGTTACTGCAACAGCAATAAGGGATGCTCCACATTTTAAAAGACCAGGTTCCAAATGGCCGCAAAACATTTCTTACTAATAACGCATCAAGGACTTTCTGAAAGAAAACCCAGGATTGACATTCTTAGTATCAGCCAACAGATACCTCCAACAAAATCCAGTTCACAATTGAATGGTGATGATCAAGGCGATCAATTATCAATCAATTATCACATTTTTATCATTGACGGTGCAAGAGACTAAATTAATTTGATTGAGGAGTAAAAAATAGTTAAAAGCCTTAAGATATTTAAAAGTTTTCATAAACTTTGCATATTGATCAATCCAAAACCTCATTAGCCGTTATTTAGAATTTGGGTGACTTGTTAAACCTGCCAATGACATGAAACTGAATATAGTAACGACTAGGGGTGGGGGTGATGGGAATTCAGGAAGGTGGGGGGCGGGTAAAATAATTATTCTATCCCACCGTACTATGTCATTGCAGAATTGTAGTTAGTAATGAAGCATGACAGTTCCATGGTTTTTAATGACCTTTCACCTCTGTAATGGTGCCATGGGCTTTACTCACAACCCCCCCACCACCGGAGCCAGTATGCAGACGTCAACTCATTGTTTCATCAGATTAGTGAAGATTGCTGAGGTCCATCAGACGTGTAGCTTGTGAACAGTAAACCTGTCATCATCATCACTTTTCACCCACTTTTCACCCCCCAAAAAAAGCTGCTCTCTACAGTACCCAATTCTACCGTGAGAGAAGGAGGTGGCAATAAATCACTGGAAATAGCTGTACGCTTTTAAAATGCATCATTTAACTTGAGTGGTTCAAAATTTGAAGAGGCTCAGAGTGTCTGTGTAGGGAAAAAAATAGACACTCAGTATTGGCAATTAAAATCCAAATGGACAAGACAGCGGTAGTGTAAACGCTTGCCCCTTAGGTAGAACCAATTTCCACAAGCTATACAACTTATAATTATCCTGATGTTAATCGTAGCAAGATGACTGTGAGGGATTGGCCTTTCCCCTCGCCTCCATTCTGACTCAGATCTTATCTCTTTGACAAGCTCCGTCAGACCGGGGTTTCCGTTCAACACTGTGGATGTTTTTCTCCAAACTAATTTGCTGTAAAAGGAATAGAGGTATTGCCTTTTGGCAGGATGTGATGGAAAGTAGAAGTTCAGTGCGAAAAACAGTGAGCTAAACCCTAGGCAGACAGCAGGCCTACAGGCCTATATACCGATGTTCTTTTTTATTTATCTAGTTGACATTTGACACTCCAAACTGAGCTCAGATAAATTCTCTGTCCTTTTTTTGTCCTTGAGAGCAAAGTAAATGGTGATTTCTGAAAAAGTTATTGTGCATGATGACATCATTGAAAATAAAGATCTACATATGCTTTTCAAGTGAACATTCTGAGTTATCTGATGTTTTGACCTACAATCACCAAGATGTTTTTTCTCAAAGGGAGTGCCCATCAACGTCCCAGTCCAAGCTACCCAATGTGGGGGAAAAACCTTGGCGTGACCCTTGACAACTCCCTCTCATTTTCTGCACACATAAAGGCGGTGTCCTGGTCTTGCAGGTACATGCTCTACAACATTCGTAAAGTAAGGCCGTATCTTACGCAAGAAGCCGCACAAGTGCTGATCCAGGCACTTATCATCTCCCGTCTCGACTACTGCAACTCCCTTCTGGCTGGTCCCCCAGTGTGCGCCATCAAACCCCTGCAACTCATTCAAAATGCAGCAGCCCGCCTGATCTTCAATCTACCAAAGTTCTCCCACGTCACTCAGCTGTTCCGCACACTATACTGGCTCCCGGTCGAAGCACGCATCCACTACAAAACCATGGTGCTAGCCTATGGGGCAGCAAGAGGAACCGCTCCCTCCTACATCCAGTCACTAATCAAGCCGTACACACCCACGCGAGCACTTCCTTCTGCCACCTCAGGCCTCTTGGTAGTGCCATCCCTACGGGAGGGCAACTCCCGATCTGCTCAGTCTAAATTGTTCTCCGTGCTTGTCCCGCAATGGTGGAACAACTCCACTCTGGAGATCAGATCATCAGACTCTACCAATCTTCAAAAAACGTCTAAAAACCTTCCTCTTCAAACTGTACCTCCAGTAGCTCCATGAATGGAGCTCCACAACTCCTCCCTGTTCGAAACTTCACTACCGAATCATTCTTCTACGAGTATCACCCATTCCTCCTCTCCTAGCACCCCTTCTATCTCTAGCACTTCCCCCTGCACCCACCCAGGAACAACGTACTTACTGCCTTTTGATGTGTGTTTTAGCTATATGTGAAATGCCTGAACTTATTGTAAGTCGCTCTGGATGAGAGTGTCTGCTAAATGCACAAAATGTAAATTAAACTGATAGTTGTAGACAAGAACCACCTGAAATATCAAAACAATAGAATACCAGGTATTGCCTATAATTGTTTCAAGAAATACACATTGAAGTAAATTACTAAAGCACATGTTCCGTGGGTAGGCTAATACTAAAGTAGGCATACTCCGTTTTTACCAGGTAAAACCAGAGATCTTTAAGTCCTTTCGTCACTTATCTCATTTGTTTGGTTATGTACGGAAACCTTTGAGGGGATACCGCCCACGTACAACTGAAGTGCACCACTTTTGTGTGCAAATAATAAGGGTTTAAACTAAAGACAATAAAATAGATAGGTCTTGGAATGACTCACTTCTTAATAAAAAAAAATCAAATGCATCTGCAATCCGAAGACAATATTTTTGCTTGTAATGTACAAGGTTCCAGTAACTGTTTTTTGTAATCAGTTTCTCTCCAACCCTCTGGAAACCCATGTCAATTTGGTAATATTCATATTTCATGAGTGGGAGTAATTATTTACCCCATTACCATGATTTAACTTTTAAGTGGTCCACTTTCAAATTCTGAAATCATGTTGGAATGTGCCATCACATTCAAGGTCTCGTCACTGGAGATGGATTTAGAAACGATCACATTTCACAACACTTTTAAAGCAGTGACTTGCAATCCAGTTATTTCAATTAGCCTATATGTGATTGCTGCAGTTCTACAGCAGTTTTACAATAATCATAAGTTAAGGAGCAATCAATCAGCGTATAATTTGAAAATCTAAATATACATTCTGACAGCTTGGTTCTTTATGTTTCTGTATTTCTGTAGTTCTTCTGAAACTCAACCAGAAGTGTGGTGCTCTTGGAATGTTCTGCCAAACTGGCCAAACATAACACCTGAAGGTTTACATGCTTAACTTAAACATAGTTCATATTATATGCAAATATAGCATAGTGTTGCAAAAGGCATCTGTTTTGTAAAATCACCTAAAACCAGTTACTCTTAGCTGTATGCTATTTAAACAGGGCTGTGTATAATTACATTAAAACCCTCACAACAAAAGGATAAGCTGTTTTAAAGATGGCTGATTTAAAACAAATAACCAAATATCCATTAGGAGGATTTACTTTTCGCATGATGCCTGAATGTTGTTAGACAAATTAACATTGTCACAACAAAAGTTCATGGCTAGTGTTTAGTATCCACATATTTGTTTTATTGCATGTATTCATCAACTTAGCAGATGAAAAAGTGGTAGTGAAAAATCATTAACCCTAAATCAAACTTCATAATTACTATCCATGCTACATTTTTGCATTTAGATACAGAGTGTCTCAGTCCCTCTTTCATTGGGAAGTTACTGAGTCGCACTGGCATACACAAAAGACCACAGAGGGAGGGTTGTGGTCGTCTCCTTCCCCGAACCAGTTGGAAGACAGTTTAGAGGGGCTGGACCTTTGGCTTTCTTATTAAGTGGGTTTTAGCGGAAAAAGATGCGCAGCGAGTTGGGGTTGGCCCGAATACTACGACTATTCCAGTATTCAGTCATTAAGTTGGTATTCAAATCTTAATTCGAATATTCGGCTGCTGTGTTTTTGTAAATCTTTTCCAACAAAACTTTGCAATAGTAGGCTGCACTAAGATACATTTCCTCAGCTAAAGCCTTTTTATATACATACTAGAGGTTATATTGTTAATATTTAGAATATAAACAGTAATTTGCTGGTTTTAATGTACCATAATGTTCACCGAGCATAAACATTGCCCGATTTGCCTCAGTACACATGTTGCTTTCTAAATGTCTAGAGAAGCTAGAACGAGCAAAGATGCAGGGGGAATCGGCATCAGTATCGACATCCGACAAATTGTTATTTTAAACATTGGCATTCGATATCGGCCCAGAATGTGGCAATCGATGCATCCCTACTATTAGCATTGTGTTTGATAGCTTAATAATTATTATTATTATATTATAGGTGCATCCCTACTATTAGCATCACGTTTGATAGCTTAATATTTATTATTATATAACACGGGCATCCCTACTATTAGCATTGTGTTTGATAGCTTAATATTTATTATTATATAATAGGTGCATCCCTACTATTAGCATCACGTTTGATAGCTTAATATTTATTATTATATAACACGGGCATCCCTACTATTAGCATTGTGTTTGATAGCTTAATACTAATTATTATATTATAGGTGCATCCCTACTATAAGCATCAAGATTGATAGCTTAATAATTATTATTATTATATAACACGGGCATCCCTACAATTAGCATTGTGTTTGATAGCTTAATATTTATTATTATATTATAGGTGCATCCCTACTATAAGCATCAAGTTTGATAGCTTAATATTTATTATTATATAAGAGGGGCATCCCTACTATTAGCATTGTGTTTGATAGCTTAATAATTATTATTATATTATAGGTGCATCCCTACTATTAGCATCAAGTTTAATAGCTTAATAATTATTATTATATAAGAGGCGCATCCCTACTATTAGCATTGTGTTTGATAGCTTAATAATGTTTATTATATAATAGGTGCATCCCTACTATAAGCATCAAGTTTAATAGCTTAATAATTATTATTATATAATAGGTGCATCCAGCACGTCTGGCATCAGTGGGCCTTCTCCTGTTGTTCGCATTGTGTTTGATAGCTTATTTATTATTATTATATAACAGGTGCATCCCTACTATTAGCATTGTGTTTGATAGCTTAATAATTATTATTATATAAGAGGGGCATCCCTACTATTAGCATCGTGTTTGATAGCTTAATATTTATTATTATATAATAGGTGCATCCAGCATGTCTGGCATCAGTGGGCCTTCTCCTGTTGTTAGCATTGTGTTTGATAGCTTAATTATTATTATTATATAACAGGTGCATCCCTACTATTAGCATTGTGTTTGATAGCTTAATAATTATTATTATATAAGAGGGGCATCCCTACTATTAGCATCGTGTTTGATAGCTTAATATTTATTATTATATAATAGGTGCATCCAGCATGTCTGGCATCAGTGGGCCTTCTCCTGTTGTTAGCATTGTGTTTGATAGCTTAATTATTATTATTATATAACAGGTGCATCCCTACTATTAGCATTGTGTTTGATAGCTTAATAATAATTATTATATAATAGGTGCATCCCTACTATAAGCATCAAGTTTGATAGCTTAATTATTATTATTATTATATAACAGGGTTTCTCTTGGTGTTTTTAAGAACTATTATTCGAATACCCGTTTGGCAGCGAGATATTTCAACAATTCATCACAGTTTAAATATAAAGATTATGTAAAAGAACAGAACAGGTTGATTTTGGGTCAGACGTTCTAGCTATGCTTACTAGGCTCTGGAGATCCCACCTTCATTAGCATTGATCAGAATAATTATGCTGTTGTGTGTGAATATGTGCAGGTGCAATCATTTTTAAGAGATTAGGTGCGCCCGTTAGCATGCCAAAATCCATCGCAATGCGTTGATAAAATGTTTTGCAATTTGTTAAGTAGTTTAATGGTCCATTCTTCCTAGATTTTTTTAAAGATTCATAAGATTTTCCTTTTGTTATATTTCCTGACCAAGTGATTCTACACATCTTCAATAATGTTTAAGTCGACTCTGAGCTGGCCAATCTAATACAGAAAAATCATGAAAAAATAAAGAGCAAAATCTGTTAATATATATATATATATATATATAAATATAAATACAACTATTATTATTTCTCTATATATTGGCTATATGTAATATTAAATATTTAAAACGTCAACATTTCCTGACGGCACATTTAAGTTTATTTTTCTATGAATCTAGAAGAAACATGTTCACATGTCATCAAGTAATGATAACAATTCTCAACAGGTCAGTCAGAACTTAATGTCTGCTTATCAACAGTAAATCAGGTAAAGGTGTTTCTATCTGTGTGTGTGTGTGTTTCTATCTGTGTGTGTGTGTTTCTATCTGTGTGTGTGTGTGTTTCTATCTGTGTGTGTGTGTGTGTTTCTATCTGTGTGTGTGTGTGTTTCTATCTGTGTGTGTGTGTGTGTGTTTCTATCTGTGTGTGTGTTTCTATCTATCTGTGTGTGTTTCTGTCTGTGTGTGTTTCTGTCTGTGTGTGTTTGTGTGTGTGTTTCTATCTATCTGTGTGTGTGTGTGTGTTTCTGTCTGTGTGTGTTTGTGTGTGTGTTTCTGTCTGTGTGTGTTTGTGTGTGTGTTTCTGGCTGTGTGTGTTTGTGTGTTTCTGTCTGTGTGTGTGTGTGTGTGTGCGTGCAGTGGTGAGGGATAGAGAGCGTGATTTGGGCTGTAACACCAGCATGTCTGGCATCAGTGGGCCTTCTCCTGTTGTTAGCCTCAGCAAGCTGTCAGCGCGACGTGGTGAGCTCTTAGACGACTTGTGACAAGCCCCCAGTGAAGCAGAAAAGAGGTCCAGTGATGGCGGAGTCTCAACACAGATGTCCTGTGACAGCTCTCCGCTGGGCTGGGATGCAGCTGGAAGAAAACGGCCCGCTGGGGGAAGGAAGGGGCATCCTCTCTCCCATGTACATCGTTCTATAACCCCCCCCCCCTTCTCCAACTGCTCTGTGGTCAGGGTTGGGTGGCCTGCTTTACCAATGCAATCCATTACATTTACTAGTTACTATAATTAGCACCAGAAATCTTAACAGGTGACGCCCATTTTGGATTACATCCTGTTAGAATGAGAATACTTTGAATCACTTTTGGATGACTTAAAAGGCAAAAAATATATATATATATTAATTAATTCTGTAGTCATACTACTGTATTTATAGTGGATCATCATTCACACAAGACAAACTACTGTATTTATAGTGGGTCATCATTCACACCCATTCTGTACCTGTGTGGACAGACCAGCCTGTGATCTCAGCAGCTATTCCTGAAACTAGGGTCTAAAACCTAAATATTATAAAGTTTCTCTACTCAAAAAAATAAAGGTTGGACAAGGGACAGAGAAGCCCTTCCGACTCCCATCCCCATCACATCCTGTAGGCCCCTAACTAACTAACGAACTAACTAACTAACTAATGAACTAACTAACTAACGAACTAACTAACTAATGAACTAACTAACTAACTAACGAACTAACTAACGAACTAACTAATGAACTAACTAACGAACGAACTAACTAACTAACTAACTAATGAACTAACGAACCAACTAACGACATGCGGTCAGTCCATGTCCGTGAGCTAGTTTAAACAGTCTGTCAGCTACACCCTGTGGGGACTCAGGTCTGTGGTGACCACATGTCTGTCCCTTAACCTGTTTACAGCACACAGGGGTCACGAGGGGTCAGGAAGAACATTACGACCTCCAGTGTCATCTCTACTTTTTTTGCACAGACATTGAGGTCACCACCCTTCCAATAAATATATGTTAGTGATGCTGGACAAGATTGTCACACGTCGTGCAAGAAATACTATCAAACCTCTTTGCCTCTTTGGCAATATAGATATTTTTTTTGCAGTATTCACAGATTTTACAGAATATACAGTGAAAATTGTTCGACAATTTAGTTTTTGTGTTGTACACAAAAATAACCTGAAACCTCCGTGTATGAAATATATGTCTAGTGATAAACACGGTTATAATGCTACAGACAAGCTAGTGTAGTGGAGGTATGAGGTCACACTCAGATGAGACATGAGGGTGTAAGTTCCTCTTATCATACTACATCTGCTGTTTGGGTTTCAACAGGTTACACATCACTGCGGCCTGTGTATCCACTGTGATTGCAATTCATCCCGCCACAATAAGCTCATCTGATACGTCGGCCGCTGGACGGATGAACAGCCCAGTTCGTACCTCAACAACAACCTCACTACCAACTGCCGTAATAACAAACAAAACCGTCGCGATGAATGATTCCCCTGTGACTCTCCGTTTACTTGTACACTGGGTTTTCCAAGACGACAAAAGGAACTCTGATGGCCAAGTTAGTTTACGACCACAAACTGCAAACAGTACTTATTGTAACATTGAAAACAGGCATGTGATCTTCATCTCCGCTGAGGTCATTTTTGCCAGAACGCACAGCTAAAGCGGGTGACGAACACCACCACGGCAGCATGGATGAAACTTAACTCTGGGAACCCTTTCTAGGACAGAGATCCTCTGACAAAAGTCTACCTGACATGCTAATTAGGCTGTGAACTCAGGTGGTGACCTCTGGGTCTCAGGCTTGTGTAATTGCTGGATGTTGGCCCACTTCAGACACAGCTGTAATTATTGAATTAGTATAAAAGTTCAAGGAGGCCTCCGATTTCAGATCATTACTGAGCTTCCTGATGAAATATTAATCCCAGCTCTGTTCCCATGTTTGTGTTTTTCTTTGTGTGTGTTTGTGTGTGTGTGTGTGTGAGTGAGTGAGAAAGCAAGACAAGAGACAAGCAAGAGAGAGAATGAGTGCATATTAGCTCGGGAATGAGAGAGGGAGAGCATGATAGTGTGTGTGTGTGTGTGTGAATTGGGGTGAGAAAGAGAGTGTGTGAGTCAGTAAGCGCTTGTGAGTTTAGGAGTGAGAGAATAAGTGTGTGTGAGTCAGTAAGCGCTTGTGAGTTTAGGAGTGAGAGAATACGTGTGTGTGAGTCAGTAAGCGCTTGTGAGTTTAGGAGTGAGAGAATAAGTGTGTGTGAGTCAGTAAGCGCTTGTGAGTTTAGGAGTGAGAGAATAAGTGTGTGTGAGTCAGTAAGCGCTTGTGAGTTTAGGAGTGAGAGAATAAGAGTGTGTGAGTCAGTAAGCGCTTGTGAGTTTAGGAGTGAGAGAATAAGTGTGTGTGAGTCAGTAAGCGCTTGTGAGTTTAGGAGTGAGAGAATAAGTGTGTGTGAGTCAGTAAGCGCTTGTGAGTTTAGGAGTGAGAGAATAAGAGTGTGTGAGTCAGTAAGCGCTTGTGAGTTTAGGAGTGAGAGAATAAGAGTGTGTGAGTCAGTAAGCGCTTGTGAGTTTAGGAGTGAGAGAATAAGTGTGTGTGAGTCAGTAAGCGCTTGTGAGTTTAGGAGTGAGAGAATAAGTGTGTGTGAGTCAGTAAGCGCTTGTGAGTTTAGGAGTGAGAGAATACGTGTGTGTGAGTCAGTAAGCGCTTGTGAGTTTAGGAGTGAGAGAATAAGTGTGTGTGAGTGCGAGTGTGTTTTTTGTATGAATGAAAGAAATTGAGAATTTAATCAGGGTTTCGACAGCAGGAAATATTACAGGAATCGTTCACATTTGACCATTTATGTTTTCAAGGCATTTCCATAATTTTTCACCGGACATCTAGTGGCTTTCTATGGTATTTCTGATTATTGCAGGTGGTTTTTGCCATGTTCACATCGTAATGAAGCAATAATCTTTTTAACCCTAAAACACAGATGTAATACACACACACACGTGTATTTATATATATATATATATCTCATCTCATCTTCAACCGCTTATCCGGGGTCGGGACGCGGGGGTAGCAGCTCTAGCAGGGCACCCCAAACTTCCCCTTCCCTGGCAATATTATTATATGTATATACACACACACACACAATCACGTAACATCCCTTCTTGACTTATGAATGAGAGCCCTACTGCAGTGTGATAATCAGACTATATTTAGCCAAGGACAAAACCGATAAGGTAGACTGAAGTAAATTGATGGCTATGATGCAGAACCTCTGGTTGTAGGATTACGTAGGAGGGTGTTGAGACAACCAGTGAATTCATACCCATCGCGAGTAAAGTCGAGTTGAACCGGCCTGTCATGGGGTAGCAGAGCGTCTCAGCACATATGACATGTTCACAGTGAGAAGCTTGTGAACATATCAGTTCCTCGCCCGATTCAGGTGACGTCAGGCCCAGCCAGCAGTGGGAACTATGAGCGGAATGCGGTCAGGTCGGCCTGGGTAAGAACCCAACCTGGGAAACACAACAAAATATGACAAACCTAAGAACCAGAATGAGGTAGAAAAAGGACACCACAAACATGCGTGTAAATCATGTGGTCCAAACCCTGAATGCAACAGCTCGCAATTCACACGTCTTACTACATTATACCAAAATAGATTTCTGAACAGAAATCCATGAAATCAAAGTGAAAATTTAAATCTTAAGTGTTCTAATATAGTTAGTATTAAAATGCCGGAAATAAATGGTTCTATAATTATTCAGCTTTAGAGTCAGAATTTACAGAATTACAGAACTTGAGTCTATCTGGTCTTTTTTATATTCACTCAAAGTTGTGTTTCAGGAGAAAAAACTACAGTGGCTGAAACACGTTGTATCATAGATGCTTGATTTCCAGTGCATTTGTAAAATATTCAGACCCCTTCACTTTGTCCAAATGTTCTTATGTTAAAGCCTTATTCTATAATATATATACTTGTTGGTCCTCTTGTTGCTCCGAAACCAAGAACCACTGACTTAAAGGAGATCTGAGATTCAACTGGACGCCAGTGTCGAGTGCAAAGAAGTGACATGGGAGAAATAGGGAAGGTTGAACACCAGACGGGTTCCTGTATTCTGAATCAGTTGCAGGGGTGAAGTTGCACATGCCAGGAACCCCACCAAGCGTGGGTTGCTGCAGTCCAGACGTGAGACAGGTTACTGTGTTGCTTGCTGAGTGAGATAAGGTTGTACTCTACGAATGTTGTAGAGCAGAAACCTGCAGGTGCGAGTCGCAGTCTTGATGTTAGCTGATGACAACAGCATTTCGACGAGGGTGACACCCTGTGCAGTTGGGGAGGGCACCTGTGCAGTTGGTGAGGGCACCTGTGCAGTTGGTGAGGGCACCTGTGCAGTTGGTGAGGGCACCTGTGCAGTTGGTGAGGGCACCTGTGCAGTTGGTGAGGGCACCTGTGCAGTTGGTGAGGGCACCTGTGCAGTTGGTGAGGGCACCTGTGCAGTTGGTGAGGGCACCTGTGCAGTTGGGGAGGGCACCTGTGCAGTTGGGGAGGGCACCTGTGCAGTTGGGGAGGGCACCTGTGCAGTTGGGGAGGGCACCTGTGCAGTTGGGGAGGGCACCTGTGCAGTTGGGGAGGGCACCTGTGCAGTTGGGGAGGGCACCTGTGCAGTTGGGGAGGGCACCTGTGCAGTTGGGGAGGGCACCTGTGCATTTGGGGAGGGCACCTGTGCAGTTGGGGAGGGCACCTGCACCTGTGCAGTTGGGGAGGGCACCTGTGCAGTTGGGGAGGGCACCTGTGCAGTTGGGGAGGGCACCTGTGCAGTTGGGGAGGGCACCGTGCAGTTGGGGAGGGCACCTGTGCAGTTGTTAACTACCATGGATGTGTCCTAGAGTGTCCTGTTCATGCAAAGGAGCTCAGTCTTGTCAAGGTAAACATGAAGTGGAATGCAGACATCCAAATGGAGATGGCGACCAGGCAGGCAAATATGGGGGTTGTTACATGGGAGGAGA
The DNA here is from genome assembly GCA_029465975.1 of Dallia pectoralis. Taxonomy (NCBI): domain Eukaryota; kingdom Metazoa; phylum Chordata; class Actinopteri; order Esociformes; family Umbridae; genus Dallia; species Dallia pectoralis. The sequence goes on from CM055751.1 coordinate 2,543,991, forward strand.
AAAAAGCTGTGTGATCTGTATGGTAGTGATATGCAAGACCATGTAAGGACCTGACAGAGCCAATAGACAGACGAGGGCCAAAAACCGAGTCTGGCCCAACACCAGTAGTAGGAGGCTGCGAAGCATTCACAGATGCTGTCCATGTCACCTGCTAGGAATGATGTGCAAGTTAAGAAGAAATTGAAGAGTAAGCGATGCCTGAGATGCCCAGAGAGGATGGAAGTATGATGTTATTGTCCACAGTGTTGAAGGCAGTGGAAAGATTAAAGGGAACAGAGAGTTTGATAGGGCAGTGCAATAAGCTTCTGTAACACAGTGAGGAATATCTGAAGTGTGGTCTGTTTTGAGTCCTATCACAGCCTACAGGTTTCTGTCAGTGTTGCTCTAACATCTTTACTAAAATTAAGATTTTATGAAACCAATATCCCTGCCTATCTGTCTTGCTTCACAACATTGATGACATCATCAGTGTTGGGAGTAACGGCGTTTAAGTATAACGGCGTTACTAACGGAGTTACTTTTTCAGTAACGGAGTAATCTAATTAATTACTGTTTCCATCGTTACAACGCCGTTATCTTTACTGAGATTAAAAGTGTCGCGTTACTACAATTTGGTTGAATGAAGCGCGAGGTGTCATGCTTTGGCTACACTACAACTGCAGCTGGGGTGGGGATGATGACGCCGTTGCAAAAGCGATGATGATTGGCTGGGTGGGCGGTGCCTTGCTCACGCTGTCTCGCTGCACGCACTCTGACTACCACTGACAGTGTCAGCGACAATGGCGACGAGCCGGGGAAGTTCAAAAATAGCGGTGTCAAACTGGAAGTACCGTGTACCGGCACTACTTCTCGCTCATTGAAGTCAAAGGCAAGAATGTGTATGTTACATGCACGCTATGCCCACATTGCCCAGGAAAAAAGACGTTATCCACGTCTGCCTCAAGCAAAGATTTTCCTTTGTTTCTTTTTACCCAGGTTTTTGTGTCTTAAATTTGCACTTGAATTTTATTTTCAATATTTATTTATGTTTTTATCATATGCATATCATATGGCAGCTGCAATCTATTGAGTTCAAATAAATACCAAATGTTCTAAAATACTGAATATAGTGTTTTATTCTTCAATAAGTTAATATAAACATCTTTGACGTTAAATGTTATAGAACGTAATAGCGTTTAGAACGTAAACAAAATAATGTCAGTTACTTTGCTGAGTAACTAATTACTTTTACAATGTGGCAACTGAGAAAGATGACCAACACTGGACATCATCAAGTAGGCAGAGATCATTAATCTAAAAGATATTTGTTATAGAATGTATTTATTGTCAGAATGTATTTCTATAGGTGAACTTGCTTGCCTATTAAAGGTCCCTTTATCTTATGAGATATTGCATATTTGCGCACATGGGACGATTATATAGACAAAGAGCAGGATAACAGATTAACAACAACAAGTACACGAGCTGCATCGCTAACTGTGGATTATTCTAGATGAATACGGCGGTGTTTGCATGGTTGAAGTAAATAGCAAAAAGCAACTAAATGTTGGTCAAGTTTAATATTGAAAAGGTTCTCGTACCAGGTGTATTTCTCTCTGCCGTGGCTGCTGGAGGATCTGCCAGGCCAACCCCCTAAGGCTGTGACACCTGACTCCTGGGAGTGGACACACCTTCACTGTAGGTAACGAGAGCTCTCTGTGTGCATGGTGATAAAGCCTGTGTGTAAATGACTTTCTCTGCCTGGGACACAGACACACGCACTAACTCTTTCTCTCTCTCTCTCTCCCTCTCTCTCTTACTCTCTTTTTCTTCTAACTAATTCCACCTGGTGAAATAGAAGACCTTCCCTAACAATGAGATATGGGTGGCGGTGAGTGAATGCTAAAATTGAGGCCACTGAACAGAAATATATGGACAAATTCCAAATAACCTATTTAATCTAACTGATTTATAATAACACTAATCTTTTTTTTACTGTATTTGGCCTCAACGTCACAAAAACAGAGTTGTCTGGCTACCATAAAAGACCATGTGCTGTATATATTAACATATTCAGACCACAAAAGTCACTCTTACACATACATCACTCTTTCAAATGGTTAAATTTTTTCTCCATGAGAGTTTAAACACAGACGCAATTAAAAGATTAGGCTGTGTGCCAAGGGAGTACTGGTGAGTCACCCCCCTCCCCCACTCCACAATTTTGGTTGTCTTTGCTGTGTTGACATGGAAATAGAGCTGCTAATAAAGTGACGTTTTGATGAGTTTTAACGGCAGTTATTACTGCTAATCCTTTAATCAAATCTCACTCATGCACTTTACACTTCAGCACAAGTTCTGGGAAGTTCTACGCATTGGAACGTATTGTAATTACAGGCTATCAACAGGATAAACATAAAGGAAAAATGACCACTTCACCACCTCATGTTTTATACACCAGACACCATCCAAAAGACACAGGTCCAACCTGTATTCTCATTACTCTCAGTAGAAAACTGTCCCCAACCCCATCTCTAACCACTGCCACAAACCAAACCATTAAACCACCCAACCCCATCTCTAACCACTGCCCCAAACCAAACCATTAAACCACTCCAACCCCATCTCTAACCACTGCCCCAAACCATTAAACCACCCAACCCCATCTCTAACCACTGCCCCAAACCAAACCATTAAACCACTCCAACCCCATCTCTAACCACTGCCACAAACCAAACCATTAAACCACCCAACCCCATCTCTAACCACTGCCACAAACCAAACCATTAAACCACCCAACCCCATCTCTAACCACTGCCACAAACCAAACCATTAAACCACCCAACCCCATCTCTAACCACTGCCACAAACCAAACCATCAAACCACCCAACCCCATCTCTAACCACTGCCACAAACCAAACCATCAAACCACCCAACCCCATCTCTTACCACTGCCACAAACCATTAAACCACCCAACCCCATCTCTAACCACTGCCACAAATCAAACCATTAAACCACCCAACCCCATCTCTAACCACTGCCACAAACCAAACCATTAAACCACCCAACCCCATCTCTAACCACTGCCACAAACCAAACCATTAAACCACCCAACCCCATCTCTAACCACTGCCACAAACCAAACCATTAAACCACCCAACCCCATCTCTAACCACTGCCACAAACCAAACCATTAAACCACCCAACCCCATCTCTAACCACTGCCACAAACCAAACCATTAAACCACCCAACCCCATCTCTAACCACTGCCCCAAACCAAACCATTAAACCACCCAACCCCATCTCTAACCACTGCCACTAACTGAACCATTAAACCAACCAACCCCATCTCTAACCACTGCCACAAACCAAACCATTAAACCACCCCAACCCTGTATCTTACATCTGCCACAAACCAAACCATTAAACCGCCTCCTTAAATCTAAAGATGGGATTCTGCAAGCAATAAGCAATTGCAGGTTTCCTTTAATATATCAGGTGTATTATTTAGCATCTATCAGTGCAGTGTGCAATATGCAGGCCCAGTGTAATGTGCTCAGAGTGGTCACCATGCTGCCTTCTGGCCTGCAGATTAACTGGGCTTGTCTATCAGTATGGTCTGCTGCTCAGATATTGGATTTTCAAACTACATTATTCATGCAGGATGTATTTAGAAAATGTAAACTGGCCCAATCGGTGTCAAATTCAAAATTTGTTCCTATTATATTATTAATGATTGGAAGCCGTTGGAGTAATGAAAGGAACTGTTCTGTTGTTGCCGAGACAGCCACATGGTAACCGTGGATTGAGTGGCATACACGCAAAAAATCTACCTGGTTTATCTATCTGCATTACAGAGGCAGCTAACTTGACGTTTAATATCTTTTTTAAATACAATTATTTTAACTGCCTTTTAAATTAACACCATATTGCTAAACCTTTGAGTAACTAGAAAAGCGCTATGTAAGCACAAAATAATATTATTATTATTAAACAACATTTGGCAAAAAGGTCCCATTTGATTCAAAGACCATGGTTCTAAAAAACACCCCACATATCCAGGAAAAATCTGTTCTAGACTGTAAAAAGCGACCTTTTACACATAGCATACTCTATATATACTCTATATGTACTCTATATGTACTCTATATGTACTCTATATGTACTCTATACTAATGTACATACATATTTGTTTTAGAGAGTTAAATATTAACGGTGTCCAGAATGCCTTTCCTGTAGGGCAGTCAAGATTAGAAGAATCAACTTAGACCTCACCTGGAGAGGGAACGGGTATTATCAGGCTAACACACACACACACACACACACACACACACACACACACTTTATCCATCATCATTCCATCCACTCCCAATGGCATGACAAACAGCACAAAGCTGCCCAAAATATTGACAAGTTCGTAGGATTACTAAGGACACTGAACCCCACACACAGAGGGTGCAGAACAGTCAGCTGAGCCATGTGCAGAACAGGAGCAAATCACTATATTCCTGTTTGTTTCAGACATGCCATCATCATTATGTTTTTATATCACCTTTATATAGCTTATAATTGTCACTAATACTGTCTGCTTGCTAAATCGCATATTTAAAAATAATACATTTTAGCTACAAGGGTCCATTTGCAATAATTGTCCTGGTATTTATTTATAAAATATTATTGTTTTTTCAAGATACAGTACAGCAAGCAAGTTTAATTATATAGCACAATTCATGAATAGAAGCAATTCAATGTGCTTTGAAAAGGAAGAAAGAAGAAATAATAAAATACATGCATTTTACATTTTATATTCATAGCAACCAGTTTACTGACATTATGCACATTAAAAACATTACATTACAGTAGCAACTGTACACATTTTATTCAACAGGTCTTCAGTACTTTTTCAGGTATTTAGAACCTGGCAGAGAAGTCTTTAGAACTTCCAGGTCTTAAGAACTGTATTCAAAATGTCCAGCTGAGTGAGCTGTGTGTGGAAAGGACAAAGTCAGACGCAGGGGCGATTTACGGTTGTTGTGCTTTTAATGAACGCCACACACAGAGGCAACGCCTCTAACTAAAGTGCACACATGTACTTAGTAAACATATATAAAACTACAAACAATGTGACGCAGCGCTGCATATATATTTTCTCAATGGAAGGCAGTACTAATACAACTCTCCTCCAACAAGTAACATAGAACAATTCCACACAAAGAAATGACCAAACACAGGGAACCTATACACTCTATAGACAATGATGTGATGGGAGGAACTGTGGTGCTAGAAGACCGGTGAAGACAATTGCCCAAGCCCGCCTGCAGGTGGCGGCAGAATGGCTTTGGAGGGAGCTGTTACACAATAGGTCTTTAGAACCTTTCCAGGGGCCTCATTTATAAACGCTGCGTACGCACAAAAGAATACGTACGCCGCTCTCTACGCAATAGTTGGAATTTATAAAAATCAAACTTGCCGGGAAAACTGCCATTAATAATACGAAGAATTTACAAAGCCATACTTACAATTAACAGCCTACACAAACAACCGTTTGATCGATCTGCAAAATCAAACAAGATATACCGTAATATTAAAATGAATATATATGTCAAAAAATAACTCAAATATGTTCTGTAATTATATTGTCATGTTGTGCAATTCATCCTCATAAATAATACGGGAACAGAATTAAGTTGTGTATAAAACTGATATTCTTGTCGATATCTCCGTCTGACGGAGTGGATAGATGGAAATACATATATAAATATAGATAGTCTTTATTGTCCACTGGGGAAAGTGTATTTCATAATATAGATGTCGTTATCAGCTACATCATCATAGTGTTAATGTAAATGCCTTTAGTTGGTTCTATTTTAAATGTGTTTCATCGTTACGCATGTCTTAAACCTTTTGAAAGGTGCAACACGTTTTATTTGTGCAGAACTATTTCCCATTTACAATTACATTAATACCGACACCTGTAACTTATCAAATACAATCTAATGGATGGTTATAAAAAGCCAAGCGATCCCAATGCGTAATGAGCTACAATGCTGATATTGCGCTGTTAGAAGATGTGGCAAATGGAAGGATTCAGAGAGAACGTATTTTCACACAGCAAGAAGACTTGGTGGCAAGTGAGTACGAGTGGCTCATAAGCCGGTTCAGACTTCCTCGGGCCGCCGTTTTGGGCCCAGCGTTACAGAGGAGAAACCACTCTGTGCAAGTCCCACACTTTCCAGAGAGAATTGCCTGACAGGTCAGGGATATCTCAGCCAACATTTAGTCGGGTTATGTCAGACGTCTTAGTATGTATAATAGGTCTGTCTCATAATTACATAAAGTTTGGAATATTTTTGTCCGTACGCATGTCCTACGTTTCGTCCACACGCCACTTCTGACGCAAATCGTACGCAAAATTTTATAAACGAGGCCCCTGTTGCCTAGAACCTGGCTCAAGTCTTTAGAACGTCTAAGATTTTCTCGTAATTCATTCCAGTTGCATGCAGTCTAATGGCCACACTTGTTTTAAACACAGCAAAGCAAATCCAGAAAATTATTCTGGGGTTACAATTTTCAATTCGGAGCGAGTTTGTAACCCAGGTGTCACGAAACTCAGGTGTACAGAAGCTACAAAGTGGTGACATCTCCCAGAACTGAAATACCCAGCTAATATGCTAAATCACTGCAGCTATGTTAAATCAAACCTATCTAGCCATGTGCACCCCACTAATAGCCCTGTGTGGAACATAACTTCACCACTGTGACAACAGCGCCTCCGGGGAGCTCTCTTGCCCTCTCTATGGGAGGACTGCGGACTCGATGTGATGGACCCTGGTAGCCGCTCTCTCCCGTCCCAGCCGACTTTGGGTTTAACTGGGCTCAGTCAGCTTAGGACGGCATCCCACCACAGGGCGCATTCCAAGGAGTCCTCCACTCTCTCGACAACTTCGTCATCGTCCAAAGAGAAGGAGTTAGTGTCACCGTCCTGCTCTTCTGGCTCACTTTAATTTCAAGGTTGCTCAATCTGCACTACAGCACCTTAGAAATGTGACACTAGGAGTTTGATATATGTATTATATTTATGGAAAGGCATTTCAAGGTAATTATTATTATTGAACCAAGTTTTTTGAGCCATGTGTTCTAGTCTGGTCTGCATCGTAATCTGATTTTGATCTATTCTAAAAACACACAATTTCATAGAAAATATGTCTGACAGAAAAATAGGGACAGTCTATAACACTTAACATGAATTAACTTTGTTTTCTATGCTAATGAGGGAGTAGGCAAGAAAAAGCGGAAACTGGCCACCTTTTTTAATCAAACCTGTCCATCGTCTCGATTGCTTTCCAACCTCCTCAATATGCTTCAGGCCGGTCCGCATCCCACATCCCAGTTCAGAACCGTGGGCAACAGCTGGTAGGTGGAGAGTGTTTAGCCGCGGGCCGGCAGGTCCTCTGCCTCTCACGAACCAAGCGTGCCCCATGTTCACCGCCCCGTACAGCCTCTATCTGCTCCACTATAAGGCTCAGTTGCCCTGAGACAAAGGCTGTGGACAGATAAGTGTAATTACCCCTTCTACTGTTGCTCTCGACTATCTCCCCTGATTCATGAGACTGGAACAGCAGTTTAAATGACTGTCTGTCAAGGGAACAAAATACCATTTTTAATACAGTTTGCTGACGGCTGGTTCAACTTGTGAGCATTAAGTTGTACGTTTATTAGTGGTTATAAAATAATTATTATTTCTGGACTATAGTGTCCCAGGTGAAAAAACACTTTTACCTAAGAACATACTCCAAATGAAACAACAATGTCAATGAAATGTCAACCGCTTTGGTGAAACTTGCAATAAGCCAATTATATTCTGAAGCACTACCGTTCCCAACAAACTGGGCTGTCTGAGCTGATAAGGTTAGGGGTGCTAGGGTTCCTCAGGAGGGTGGGACCACACTGTCCCCATCGGAGGAACAAAAAGCAGGTAATTGTGTGGTATCACGATCATGTATAATTACATCCATTATACGAGTCAAATCCATTTATGTGTTGAAAGGCCAGACTGCAGACAGTTAACTGAATGTAAAGGACATATGGGTCATACAAGACAACACAGAGCCACCAGAATCACATCAAACCATATTAATAATACAAACCAAGCAACTTGGCTGAGAACATTTCAAATAACACGATTGTCTTACAGAGCAAGCTATTGGAAATGTACTACATGTTGTGTAAGAATCACATTGATGCTTTTTACATCCTGGTGGCGTAATGAATTTTATGTAGGCCACTGATCAGCCATTTAGTCAAATTAACCCCCAAGGTTAGAAGCCATGTGAACACCAGGTGCCATGTGCTGCGTTAGGGTTAGTTGAATTTGTCTTCAACAGATTTTACCAACAACTCAAATTGAACTACATCGGCATATTGACTCTTGGAGATGCAAAAAAAACCATCGTGCATTTCTAGTAGTCGAGGGCAACAGTACCCGGTAACTTGAGAAAAAATTGTATTGGTGACTCCGGTCAGAGTGGACACTTGGCCTATTGAAACAAAGGATGTTTTAGTGGCTTTTACTTCTTCAAAAGAATATTTATTTACGGGGGCTTTTGTTGGGGTCCCCCTGGCCAACGGGTCCCGTAAACATCACTTCACTGTGCGAGACTTGGCTCCAGCGCACGGGGCTATCATGAAAGTTTCCAAACAGGTCAACTATATGCTAATGCCATGTGCATACAGCTGACTCGTTTAGCATTCCTGCTTGGTGCGGGGGTTGGCACGCTCCTCTGGCAGGGGTTGCACTGCCATCTGCCTGGCCGGGGGGAACGGAGTGAGATAAACGGGTGATTGAGTGCGGGGCCCTGCCTGGTGTAAATGGGCGACTGGCACAGGGCAACGGGCACACTGGGACATTTGGACAGATTGGAAGGAGCCGTCTGTTTCTTCTCCCTTTCCTTGTGGAAACTCTGTTTGGCGTCGGCGTTGCCCTCCATAAATTCTGCCATTCTCCTTGAGAACATTCATCCGGTTCGGACTGCTCTCGTTACATAACCTCCCACACCCACAAGATCACATCTGATTGGTGCATCTGGTTCACGTGCGAATGTGGTTATTAAAAACGTTTGTTTATTAAAAAAAGTCACTGCAATGAATGGCTATGATCTCTGAATATGTTTCTTTGTTGTTCTTCTGGAACTGGAGTCAGTTAATTGAATTAGTGATTTGAACACAGAGGTGACAGCACATTGGGAGGGTGGTAAGTCTCCCAGCTGTCACTTTGTTCAACAGAGGCCTAGGTAGAAGTAGCAGCAGGCCGATTTGGCCAGCCTTTAGACAGAGCTATATAAATCACTGGGGTTCAACAAAGCACACTCCTGGTAATGTCAGTCCAATAAGGCAATCTGTTGCTATTCCTCCTGCCGTCAGATATATTCAAATCCATTACTTGCTTATTTTCAATTCCAAGCAAAAAGTACCCCGGAAAACAACTTTGAAGAGAGGATCGTGTGAGGAGTTGCTCGTTTGGAAAAGAAATACCTAGAAGAGCCGGGTTTACATGCAGAACAGAATCAGGATTGCTGCGATCGTTGGATTAGATCCTACAAACATGTTATAAGAGATGTTGTTGGGTTTAGGACTTCTAAAAGTGGGACAGATGACTGATAACTGTGTGTGTGTGTGTGTGTGAGATGAGTGTGTATGTGTGTTTCCAGACGGTCCGTGAGTGCTGTTTGCGGCCACGAGGAGGGTGAGGTTCCACAAAGGGAATCTCAGGAGGTGCTTTTTATCAGCACTCAAAATGCAGGGACACTAAGCTCATAAACAAAGGGCAGAGTTGGTGTGGTCTGCTGTTAACTTCCAGGTGGCAAAAGAAATGCCCCTAGATTCCTCAGCATCTTCTCGGAAACCACGGGAGAAATCCTCTTTGCACTTAGTCCTTAAGCACCTTGCAAAGTCGAGGTGGCTTGCAACGGATTGTCTTAATCTTTCCTTTTTGTAAAGAAAAGGGTAAGCCAGGCAGAATGTCAGTCTATATCAGTCAAAAAACCAATTGGTTACAAGGATTTTTTTCCCCTTTCGCAAGGAAGTAGTTGCTACCAACTTTGTGAAAAACCATGACGTGCTGACACCAAAGCACAGCACAAATGCACACATCCCAGGTAATTTAATGTGTAATCATATGTGGGATTAATCCTCATGTTATGAGGGGGCCAATGCAATTTTTTATGCCCCATCCAGAGGTCAGATATCTTTCTGCTGCTCTCAGGGCTTTCAGGGGAGGCTTAGCGATATGTTAATGAGAACGTTGCAGCCGTTAGTACAGGGGGTTGCTTTAGATTAAACAGTAAAAACTGTCCCCGGTACCCGTGTGGCTTAGGTGGGCAGTCCAAAACTCATTACGCTGATCGAGTCCCAGACAAGCAGCGAATCATCTTGCCCGCTGCTGCTCAGACTCTCCAAAATCCCAGCCTGTACAATTTCATCTGCCGCTCGACTCACTTATCAGCCGCTGACGGGGAGAGGTACTTTACCCTGCCGTCACCATCTCCAGCCCCATCCACACCAAATTAAGAAACTCATTTCTCCTCCCGCCTGCAGCTAGGGGACAGCTTCAGCGTTCAGACAGAGGACACTTCCGCCCAGAGAAAAACACCCAAACAAAACCCGGACGTTGCTGCCAGGAAATCAAATCCCAAAACAGACTCCTATATCAGGGAGTGGATGAGGGGAAGCTTTAGTATTACTTTTCTAAATCCCTCATGAGAAATAAGTGATTACCTACCCATTAAACTCTGTTAATTAAAGTTTTGCCTGTAATTCTAACCAGGCAGGTGACTGGAGCCGTCGCTTTGCAACACAAAGCAACATCATCAACACGGCACATGCATCCACTTCAGATAAAGACGAGCACGCAAACAGACCCGGACAAAGACGTGAGGCAGAGGGAGAGCGCTGCACGTGTTGACATTAGAGTGCCGAGTGTGATGACAATGTGACAGCAGGCCAGCCTGGCCAGATATAAAGCGATGGAGGAGATATCGTCTGGGAGGGAGACACTTCCTGTTGACGGGCTCCTGCAGTCTCCTAGGGGCACACGGGGGAGAGCTAGTGAGGCGTGCAGAGGTGTAGACTCCCTGCACAGCAGCTGGGATGGAAGGAGGGAGTCACACTGAACAGGACCACACATCAAGATGCCGATCCCCCCACCTCGTTCCCTGAACCCCCCCCCCTCACAGCTCTTCACTGATCTGGGGCTTAAATTGGAGATAAATGTTCCCAGTAAAAACTCAGGAAGGAGCTTACTGTAACAGGATGACACTGAGGGAAAGTTTTCACGAGTTTTCATTCCAGGTACACAAACAATGGGAAATAACAAACATAAAGACATGCTTTTTTGATGTTTGGTGTGCATTTGTATAAGCCTAGGTAGAGCCAAGGTGTTCACAGAGTGCAGTAGTTCAAATTCACTGTACGCGTGTAAACTTTCTAAGACACAGGATATATGAAGCATATATGTACAGAAATATTGCATTGCAGAGCAGTTATTAGCTATACATCACAGACACGCTAAGCTTGGCCAGTCCAGACCAAGAGCTGAGCTGAAATTAATCTTTGCGACATGGCTCTTCAAATTTAGCTTCTCAATTTAACACAGGTGATTTGCAAGTGGTTTTCTGCCTATCGGCCAGCTCAACATTTATTTAATTCCATTAGCGGATATGCTGCCCTGGAGCAGGGGTGTGTGGGTAAATGCGGTCCGCCCTGAGTTTGCTGAGTGGGCGAACAAGGGGCCGGGGCCAGGGGGGGCCGGGGCCAGGGGGAAGGGGCCAGGGGGGGCCAGGTGTGTTGTTGGCTGGGGCTGTGGCTGGGTGGGACTGTTTGCCTGTCAGTGGCAGAGCCCTGGGACTTAGCACGGCTGATTGCACAGAGCAGGAGCCGGAGGTTAACTCTGCTGACAGGTGGAGGCAATCGAAGCATATCAGTGCTAATCCACCAATGCCATAGAAGAGAGAAGGGAAAGAGAGAGAGAGAGAGAGGGTTGGAGAGAGAGAGAGAGAGAGAGAGAGGGTTGGAGAGAAAGGCGGCCAGTAAGACAGAAGGGAGAGACAACTAAGAGAGGAAATGGTTTAAAAAAGACTGAAACATTAATAAACCAACATAAAACTTGAAGATAGTCAGATGTAATCAACAGCATAGTCTTGGTTTCGGCCTGACATTACTGGATGCAAAACAACATTTAAAAAAAATGCCACAATCAAAAACAGCGACTGTTTTTCTCGCAGCAACCTAATTGTAGCCCAAAACCTTGATAGGCATCAATAACCGAGGCACATGAACTCACAAACACACACACAGACAATGCCAGGTTTCCATCCCCTGCCACGGAAGATGTTATCCAGCCACTGTGTTGTTTCTTCAGGTGCTTCTGCGCTGCTACAGCAAGTCAGACCATGTACAGCACGCAAGCTGCTCTATAGTTTCCCCATTACCCAGCAAAAGTCATCCCTTTGATCTGCCTACCTTTGAATCACAAGCATGATGGCTCTACGGTATCCTGGCTGCATGTTCCAAACAAACACTCTCTTCCTTTCCTTTCCTTCCCCTCCCTCCCTTCCTTCCTTACCTCCTTCCCAGTTTCCCTCCCCCAACCTACAGGGGTTCAGAAGGAACAGGTAGCGAGCAGTCATCAAGCAGGTAGATGTTTATCAGCCTGCCTCCCACTCAACAGGGATGTTCTAGTAATCATGTCACTTAAATTGTCTGGCTGGGGTACAGCAAGAGCTGCGCAATCAGTCAGAGCACACTTCTAAAACAACAGAAATTTCTAAATAGGCATATCATATAGAGAGCTGGTAATTTCCTATGTTTCTTTTCTTCAGCTATTAAACAATTGCAAAGGCGCAGGCATCATGTACAGTGTTCCAGTTTGAGGCTCAGGGGATTGCTGGTGTGTGGTATGGCAGTAAAGGATCATGGGAAATGGTCACAGAGGGTTGCGTTTTTTTCTCTCCAGTCGTTAGGAGTCGTGTTTGCTAATCATGTGAAAGTAGCTGGAATTACAGTTGCCTGACATCTGGGCTTCATGTGCATCACACTCACGTTGGAACAAAAAATAAAAGATTCATGAAAAGGTTTCTGCACATGCAGAGAGATACATTTGGTGCCCCTGTTCAAATAGGAAAATAGATCACAGTCATCCATCATAAACTAAGCATAAAGTCATTTCCATATCGCTCATTCAAACCAAAACCCACAGACTAGTTAATTGGCAGGACCTATAGCCCTTGGTGGTCAAGGTTCTCATCACATCATACGTGTTGCCGGTGTCATGTGACGAAAGCAAACAGCTGCGTTGTTCAGCCTTTATAACTTTCACCTTTCTCACCTGGGTGGGCCCTGTCTGGAATCTGTTTGGATTACTGGGACGATTAACGAGACAAAACACATTAAATCAAGAATCGAGTGTTACGTGTTTGTCCGGACCGAATCATAGAAAGAGCAGGGCACAGCACTTCCTTTACATGTTCTTCTGGTGAACCCTCCAAACAAACACGTCTGCCATGCACAAGACAATCCAGGCTCTGACTTAATCCCTGTCTGTCACTGTGGTTATTGTGTGGCCTGCAGTTGACCATGCTGGTTCCTGTCTGGCTGGAGCTCTAGCTACACTCCCATCCCATGAGAACTGCAGAACAGATCAGTGGCTACGAAGTGTTTACCTTCAATTGTAGTACTGAGGCAGGTAGGAAGGTCAGAAGTACAGTAAATACACATGGGTTCTCTTGCTGTTTTAGGGCGATTGTTTGTATTGTTTGGCACATCAATTGAAGTGGTTTTGGAAGCATGAAGTTTTCCGGTGACACTGTTGAGAGGGAAAGCCACAAGCCAGGCAGAACTTTAGAAACACACTGTGTGACCAGACATTAAACTGGTTCTGTACAGGAAACCGGGGAACACAGAAACAAATTAATTTTTTTATTTTCCAAGTAATTCTATTGTTGGGAAGCATCAAAATTATTATAATTAAGATACAAAATCTAGGAGTCTTTTCTGAATTTACATTTGCAAAATCACATTTGAGGATCACAACATAAATGAAGACGTTAATGCTCCGTAGCCATCCCGATCAAGGCCAATAAGCTAAATCATTTGCATGTGCTAGCTATCACATTTATGATCAGATTTTATTTGGAAAACTTCAGCAAGCAGAGTAAGTTTAGATATGAATATATGAAAAAACAGCCACTCTTTTTATCAACATACATTCTGCGTCACATGTTTAGGTTTAGATTGACCCAGTGAGTTGCACATCTAATGGTCATTTTAACATTCATATCATTGTTTTAATGTTTGGATGTTGCCATGCCACTCAATGTTATATAAATGATACAAAATTGAAGATATCAGTAATGCAACTGTGTACTGATGGAACCGTGTACTGATGGAACCGTGTTCTGATGGATGCATGTGCACCCCTCACTTCAAAATGATGTAACTAATTAAGAAAATACAGGAATTTGAACAGTGCAGTGCTCCATATACAAAATCTTCTAAAAAAGAAAATATATTATACGTCCAATTCACTTTTCGAATCTCAAAGAATTTATTTATTTGAGTGAAATAAGCAGTCCAAAATCACCAGGTTTGTATCTCATACGAAAAGTAACAAACTGACATTTGACCGGATAATAGGTTGTGAACCAGAACAACATAAAGACATGCTCAATCGTTCAAATTTGGGGACAGATTTTTTTTTGTTTTCTATGAAAACACACATGAAATTTCACCGAATAGGAAATATTGCAAAATACTGCAGTAGTACACAGGGTTGTAAGATATCTTCAACGTCTTGTCAATTTCCTGCTTGGAATAACCGTAGCCTGAATCAAACCCACAACTGTAGCTCCAAATACGAGTCTAATGAAGGCTGCTTTAATTGCTTCATCAATCAGCACAACAGATTTCAGATGTGATAACATATTTGCCAATGGGAATTCTAATAATCAATTAGCCTTTAAATGCAAAACTTGAATTAGCAACACAACGTGCCACTGGAACACAGGGGTGATGGTTTCTGACTATGGGCCTCTGTACGCCTACACACATATTCCCCTAAAAAACTGCCTTTCACTGCCTACTACAATTGTCATTTATATCATTTACAGTGTATACATTGTATTTGTGAGTTATTTTAATGGGCAAAAAAGACCCCACAAATCTGAATGCCAGTGTGGTGTGGCTGTTAAGGTTGTGCCAGTGTGGTGTGGCTGTTAAGGTTGTGCCAGTGTGGTGTGGCTGTTAAGGTTGTGCCAGTGTGGTGTGGCTGTTAAGGTTGTGCCAGTGTGGTGTGGCTGTTAAGGTTGTGCCAGTGTGGTGTGCCAGAGCTAGCCACTTATGTATTTTGGTTGAAAGTTGTAGCGTACCCAAAAGTTGTACAGGTACAGGATCTGAAGGAAAGTGCCTTACCTTCTTAATTACATCATAAAAAATATGCAGTTATTTTTTATGGCTTATGCCTTATCTGCTAGTTAAAGTACACAAGTCACATAAGCGTTTCATACGCAATTACTGCAACTTTTGTTCGTGGCATATTCTTTGTAGATGGCAGCCAGCTGTCTTAGCCAACCTTACTGTAGCTTGTTGTGGATGCATATCATCTTACACAGTTCTCCTTTAAGGCAAGGATAAAACATTAGAAATGTTCTCTCTAATGCGAAGTTCATTTACATTTTGTATTCTTCCCGCTTCCTGGCTCACTGCAGCCTCTGGGGCAGGTTGCAGACTAAACCTCACTGATGTGCTGCTTGTGCAACACATGGTGTGGGCGTGGCATAGAGGTAAAATGCCTGTCGGATCTTCAATGCGATTGGTCATAATCAAACATAACATTCAGCTTAACACATTAATAACAAAAATATACACAAAAGGTTTCTTAGAAATAATTGTACATTAATTGTGTTATTGAACCTCACATGTTTTAAGAGCATAAAACTGGGATTTAACAAATTGTTTGTACCAACTGACATCCGTGTTGTCAACGTCCAAGCAAACTGCCGCACAACTTGATGGTGCTCACCAGTGCCCCTAGTGAATGTTTCTGAGCATTCATTATTTAAAAGTTATTAATAGGGACCTGGACAAACAAATACCTTTAATGTAGATTTGTGGTGATTTCTCTGGTGAACCATTGTGGTCATATTTTGGATGATTAGATTTACATAGACAACAACCACACCTCCAATGGAGAAAGTGTAGCATTTCCTCACTGGGCTGGCTGTCTCCTGATAGAATTAGTTACAAATTGGCACAATAAAAGAAAGGATGTTGTCTAAACCCTAGGCTAATTCATTTCCTTTTTATTGATGACATTGTGGTAAGTGCTTTCACTTGGGTTAACGCTGTCCATAGAAAATAACTTGGTGAGAGTTTTTGACTTATGAAGTGATCTGAGCCGCTCCTATCACAGCAAAATCAACACATTCTTATTTGTTTGCATGGCCAAAAGCAAGCTGGGGAAAACGCAGCTCAGAAACACAAGGGACAAGCTAGTGCTTGCTTCAGCGAGACTGTTTGTGGAAGACTGGGGCATTAGACTGAGGCATTGGAGGGTTTATCTAAGGTGTGGTCCAACTCTTGGTAATTATCCAGCAAACGACAGCTGAAGGCCGCACTTGTTCTGCCAGCCTCACAGGCTGCTGCATTTAACCCATAATGCACTGGTGTGTTTACTAACACATGCAAATAAAAAGAAACCAGAGCATACAGATCAAACAAACACAAATGAAAAAGCGTGGCTACCGATTATGATCATTCAACTATTATTATTTTTGAGAGCCAATAATACTGCTCTCCCATTTTAATAAACACTCCTACAGAACATATTACATACATTATTGGAATCTAATAAAACAACCAGACTTGTGAACTGACCTGAATCTTAAATCAAGCCCTACCCATTGCCGGGATGCCCATTGACCTACCCTATCGGTATTCAACTGGTCTTGTCAAGTTTAAAGGGCCGGAGTCCGGAGTCTGACCCCTATCTGCAGCTCTTAGTACACTCTTAGTAGCTCTTAGTACACTCTTAGTACACACAGTAAATAATAAATAGGATACAAACAGCCAGAAGAAGAGACCATGTGTAGCTAGAATATTAAATATGTAAATATAATATGATATATACGTATATGTAATTGTGCAAAGGATCAATGTATATTTAGTATATGCAATTGTGCAAAGGATCAATGTATATTTAGTATATGCGATTGTGCAAAGGATCAATGTATATTTAGTATATGCGATTGTGCAAAGAAGCAATGTCTAGTTACTATATGCAATTGTGCAAAGAAGCAATGTCTAGTTACTATATGCAATTGTGCAAAGAAGCAATGTCTAGTTACTATATGCAATTGTGCAAAGGATCAATGTCTAGTAGTTAGTATATGCAATTGCGCACTAAAAGCAATCAATGAGTTCCGGTGTCCATTTGAGTTTTGTATCTGTCCCTATAGCGAACAGGGTGGAAACAAAACATTATTCATACCAGTTTGTTTATACAGACATAGACGCTGTCCAATCAGTACATATAGCTATAACTTAGTCACAGACTGTCATTAGGCAAATGGCAGCAGATGAGCAGCAGATTCTATTCAGTCTGTATTCTAACACTTCCTAATGAGGAAGTGCATGTCTGATAACCAGCCAGCTTTACTTTTTGCAGTACCTCTTAAGTAGCCAATGCAAAACCATGCAGCCCAAACTACACCCACCGAACGTAGGTAATGGCAGTTCAAAAATCCCAAAATGTGCTCACAAAACTTCGGTAGCAACAATAGTTTAAAAATATATACAGTCATTGCAAACTTGTCAAGGAAGAGGAAAGCGTCAACCATTGCTAGATTAAGCCAGTCCCCTAAGTCCACCATCCCCACAACAGCACTGCATTTATTTCTGCTTCTGCTAGCTGTAATACTAAGGACACTGCGCGTGCGTTTTGCAAGCATGGGGTACAACCCACTGTGTGTTGTCCACTAACTCAAGACAACCATTTCATCATCCATAGATGATTGTGTAATGTCCACTCTTCCACTTCTATCCGCAATGTTTGCCACTGGTCGAGCAATCTCCTCTCCACAGCAGGTGCAGCCGTCTCACCGGTGGGGATCGGAGCGGTCATACGGCCAGGGATACGGTTTGGAAGCGGGAAATTAGTTGCCCGGCCTTGTCATGCACTCTGTTTCTTTAGATGATTGAAAGCATTGTAAGCACTGTGGCAAGCTTGTGCAATGGCTGAATTTGTACTTTTCTGTTGATCCATTCGAAATGTTCTTTTGCAAACGACTGCCTGATGGACAGTGTTCATGCCCACAGTTTGGCACCAGCTTCTCAGCCTCTTACACTACAAGAGAATCAGGTTAAGGGTAGGGGACAGGTCACACTGGAGCACCCTCTGTGTCTCGGAAAAAAGACGGAGGACATCCCATAAAGAAATCCAGTACATCAAGAAGTACATCAACTATTTCCGGAGTCTCACGTCACCTGAAAACTCACATTTTTCACAGAGCTTTGTGTTGACGCCCTTGATGGAATCTAGGGTGTGGTAAACAGTGCTGAGTCTGGTTTGACACATTTGTCTCGCAGTCATCAGCAACTTGGGAGCAAGACCTTTCATGTTATCTCCTGTCTTGGCACCTTCTGGACAGAACATTGCTGTAGCTGGTACTCTGGATATTAGCTCATACCCTGCGCTAATGTAGTGACAGATCTTTGACAAAGCCCTGATCTTAGAGCGCAATTTTTGGTTTACATATATATGGTCATCTCTTAATAATATAGCTATGGCTTTGTTGATTTCCACGACCTCCTCAAACCTCCTTACGGGTACCGTTTCATTGCAACGCCATCACATTTAAGCCATGACCAGCCTCCACATTTAAGCCATGACCAGCCTCCACATATAAGCCATGACCAGCCTCCACATATAAGCCATGACCAGCCTCCACATATAAGCCATGACCAGCCTCCACATATAAGCCATGACCAGCCTCCACATATAAGCCATGACCAGCCTCCACATATAAGCCATGACCAGCCTCCACATATAAGCCATGACCAGCCTCCACATATAAGCCATGACCAGCCTCCACATTTAAGCCATGACCAGCCTCCACATATAAGCCATGACCAGCCTCCACATATAAGCCATGACCAGCCTCCACATATAAGCCATGACCAGCCTCCACATATAAGCCATGACCAGCCTCCACATATAAGCCATGACCAGCCTCCACATTTAAGCCATGACCAGCCTCCACATTTAAGCCATGACCAGCCTCCACATATAAGCCATGACCAGCCTCAACATTTTAAGCCATGACAAGCTTCCATAATTTAACAGCAAAACCTACAAAACATCTCCCCTTAACTGTTTAGAATAACTTTATACCTTTAAAACAGAAAATGTGGCTTTACTGACCGGTAGGTCTTCTGTTGCTTGCTATGCAGCTGCATAGGTCAAAGTGTTGCTGGTCACGCCGGTTTGTGTGCGGTCATACTTCAATGTTTATCGGCAAGCTTGACACTTGACTTGTTTCAGCGGAGACATGTAAACCAAATGATTTCACATATTCTCACATGGCTGCCTTTACCTACTCACTTATAGTTACCAGCTTTATTTGAACTTCTATTGCAAGTAATTTCCCAGCTAGCTACATGTACCAGGTCTTGTTCTTACAAACACACTTGACTTTTGGGCCAAAAATGCATGTTTTTTGCTTACATCACAAAGTGCAGGTAGCACTTAAACAAGTAGAATAATTACTCATAGAGTAATAAGAAACATGTTTTTTAATAGGCCTACCAGAGTCGGACCAGACCCTATTTACTGATAAAACGGGCCCTGCCCTAACCAGATGCATATTGTCACAGCCCGTCAGCCCCGGGTCTGGTAGCCCAGCACTAAAACACACCATTAGTCATTATGGGCTAGTCTTAAATATTACCAACATATTTGATAAATCATGTATTTGAACATCACACAGAATAATATGTACAGTTCATAATTCCTGTTGGCAGTGTGGTTTAGAAGTGGAAACAGGCACTGGCACTGCCGTACATTGCACAGGAAAGTTAACCCAGACTGGGTCCTGGCTGTGGATGAAGAGATGACGAGGAGGTGTGAACCTGATTAACGTCCACAGATTCTGCATAGTTCCACCGCTCCATGTAATGTAGTTTCAGTGGGGACTGGTTATCTTCACATGGCCCATAAAGCTCAAGGGCCGTTTAATAATGTTATTAGATGCGCTTGCAGAAAGCATAGCACATTTTAACAAATGGTGTCAAAACAAAAGAAGCTATCAAAGCATGAACTACTTTATTAGGTGCAGACTGAGCATATATCAAGGTTCCTTGATATATATACACACATTTCCTACTCCTCAGCCAATGCTTTCTACACACGCACATTTGCATGATTCGCAAAACCAGTAGAGTGACTATAGGGGTTGTAAATGGTCTTTCCAATGTATACTGAAGTTATTAGATTCACAAAGCTCTTTAACAGTTAATGCTGAACACATCAGTCAGACAAAAAGTAACACCTATGAAAATACCTACAAACTTTCCACAACAGTTTACTAAAACTAAAATGTAGTGTAGGATAAGCATTTTATTCCAAACTAGCATTAAAGGGGCTGTTTGTAGTATGTTTGCACTGTAATACCCGAAAATGCCCATAATTACTTTGCAGTAATAGCAGAGTGGTAATGTTTCACACTATGTCTTTAACTGATATATATTTCTGGGGACCTAGAATAGTGGCTAAAAAAATCTGTATGTGTTTTGGTCAACAGTTGTGAAATGTAAAAGCTGCCCTTTCTCTCTTCTCCAACGGTGGCACTAAGAGACAGAATCATCCCCTGAAGCTTATTGAACAAAAATGGCAGACTGAAGTTAAACTAAGTCCCTCAGTCTTTTCCTGGTTGCTAAAATTCTACACAGAAAAACAACCACTAAAATGTGTAGGGAATCATTAATTCCATCTAAATCACCAAGAAATAGTGTAACATTAACAAAATACAGTTTTACAGCTTTTTTTAGCTGATTGACCAAAATTGAAAGTAAAACTTCTTTAAAGTTATTTTTCTAATGGACTTTTGGTGGATATTAGGTTTCTCTCATCAATTGCAATATTGAGAAACTTAATATCCACTAAATGTGATTATAAAACCAGCTTAATCTCACTTCAAACTGTTGTGGCTGCAATTCAACTAGCCTCCACATGGAGAATACATTGTACATGTGGCCCTTTTAAAAGTTTCCAACTAATTACAATAATTATGTTAGCTAGCTGGCCCTGCTGTTACGGACTTGATGGTGACGTATTGGCGCACAGGCATGATTTTCTATTGGGAATGGAAAACTAGTATGGTACCACTTCAGAAATCAAACAGATGTCAGTTCCCTCTGCTTCGCATAAGCCTGGCTGAGTAGCATTGATGAGCACAAACTCCTCTAAACAACACCGCCTGGCTTGAATCCCAAATCCCTACGAAGCTTCATTGAATGGTTTTACTATGGCCACCATCACTACTTACTTTACAACCATACAGAATTGTAAACACATCACATTAACTTTCGTATACACATTTTTTTATTTAATGTTATTGTTCTGGGTTATTTGAAGCCTATATAATATGCCTATGTAAAACCTGGCAGCTATACATAGTAAATGAACAGGTCGACATGCCAGCCAGCCAGCCAGACAGGAGCACAGAGCAGGGCTGGGAAGCATAAACATAAAGCCCTCATTAAAACACAGCTAATCCCCACTTCACTGATAGACAACGCTACACTGTAATACAGCCTGGAGCACAGAGACAACATGATGCGGCTGAATCAGACAGCGTCATCTGAAGCTCCACTAACAGTCTTTATGAGGCACCTTGTACGCTCATTAGAAAGATGATCCAGTCACCTTCAATGTGACTGACTTTGAAATCGGGATCAAATACCCTGTAAAAAAGCATTGACCCTTTTAGTGCGTGCCTTGGGATTCTGTGTATGCACAGAGTGCTGCGTACAATACGTATTGTCTGTCATAGGAGTGACTCGCTCAGCAGCTTGGTTACCCCCGACAACCCAAAACTGTGATGCGTTCTGGAGGATGTCAAAGGGAGGACGGCACAGTGAACATCTTCTTGCCTGTCATTACGAAACCCTTCACCAGGGTTAAACAAGGCGTGAAAACACCATCACACCACCTTCCCTCCAATAGAGATCGCTAGCATTCTGTTTCAGCTCTTACATACAGGGTTCCACCACCTTCCCTCCAATAGGGATCGCTAGCATTCTGTTTCAGCTCTTACATACAGGGTTCCACCACCTTCCCTCCAATAGGGATCGCTAGCAGCCTGTTTTAGCTCTTACATACAGGGTTCCACCACCTTCCCTCCAAAAGGGATCGCTAGCAGCCTGTTTCAGCTCTTACATGCGAGGTTCCACCACCTTCCCTCCAATAGGGATCGCTAGCAGCCTGTTTCAGCTCTCACGTACAGGGTTCCACCACCTTCCCTCCAATAGGGATCGCTAGCAGCCTGTTTCAGCTCTTACATGCGAGGTTCCACCACCTTCCCTCCAATAGGGATCGCTAGCAGCCTGTTTCAGCTCTTACATGCGAGGTTCCACCACCTTCCCTCCAATAGGGATCGCTAGCAGCCTGTTTCAGCTCTTACATGCAAGGTTCCACCACCTTCCCTCCAATAGGGATCGCTAGCAGCCTGTTTCAGCTCTTACATGCAGGGTTCCACCTCTCTTAGGGTCAGGAGTGCCAAGAGACAATACGTATTTACGTCACGCATGCCCTTTATAACTCGTTTGGGTGAGACTAGCTGGGATTCTGCAGAGCCCAAGCCCCAACGGCTGTTAAGGGAGTGAAGATTAAAGATTTGCAAAGCGTCTTCACAGTTAGTGATGCAGCAGGAAGGTTTGTCTGGCCATGGGAAAGAGACACTGAGGTCGGACACATCTGGGACTACGGGAAACAAAGGAATTTTCACTAGACTGCTTTAATAGACCAATATGTGCAACTGCCAATGCAGACACACTTCAGAAAATGTTTTTTCCTCAAATATTCTTGGGAATGTGCTGATAAATAAATTAAATGTAATAAAAAAAATCCTATAATGTGTTGTTGTATGGTAAGATTACAGAGGTGCAACTATAAGATTCCAGACATCCTGAGCACATTTGTTTAGAGCACCTTGAGAGATGCTGTCTTTAGGTTCTTATGAACACTGTTATTTTGTTTTGACATTCACCTGCTGTCACAACTGTGGGCCATCATCTGTATTCCTGCTTTTACAGTGAAGGGGAGGAGGTTTGGATACTTATCCAACCACATGTAAATAAAACACTACAATGAAAAGAGCCAGTAAAAGGCTAGGACGGAGATGCCATTTGTCCAAGCATATTTACAAGTGGCTCTATTGAATAATACATTCTCTGCACAGAGTGGTGATTTGGCTCCTGTGTGGTTTTGTGACAGAAAAATACATCAGGGCTATTTTTTCATTTTTATATGATGGTGCAATTATGAGTGGAGCGTTTTGTCTCTCCCACTTCCCCATCTTCTTCCCGTATTCCTCTACTTCCCTCCGTCCCTCCCACCATCTCTCTACTCCACTTCTATCTCTCCTCCGTAGGGGTAGGCCTGCTTTAGTATAAGAGTCTTTGCAGCGTCTCCAGGGACTAGCAAAGCCGAGAGGATTAAGTGGATGGCATATCAGTAAAGAAAAAATCAGATCAAAAGGCTAAGTTGGGGGCAGTTGGAAGGTTGCAGCCCCGTAGACCCAAGAGATTTCAAAGGCTCCAAGTTTAACAGAAACCCCTTCTTTATCTTCTGCCACCCATCAGGTTTAGTGTTGGACCATGGAAATGGTCAAATAGACAGACCTTTGTTTTAGGCAAACTGAATATGTGGTCGACCGGGCCAACAACAAACCCGGCTCCTATGGCCTGAGCACTGTGAAGATACAGCAGAGCTCCGGCACAAGGGACAACCACATACATCTACGCCCTGAAGGGAGGTTTTCAATTGCTTTTTAATTTTACATTCATCCGTGTTACAAGCGTTACATTTACAGCCGAAACATGATTTACAGCTAGGTATGATGTCATGTACATCTAACACGTAGGCCTACTAGTCTTGACAAAAATTATTCATTGAATGCACTGTAACTGTATTTAAAAAAAGATTGCTTTGAATTGCTAATCCCAAAAAGATTCTAATAAAATGAAGTAATGATTAATGTCCGATGAATAACTAAAAGTACAACGTTTGTATGTGAGCATGGTAAAATTCAAACCCTCCCTAAATAATATGATCTGTACTTCTTGTAAAGTGTTGTACTAGATAAGCAGTTATAGCCGTCATGTTCGTTTTTTCAAGTTCATGACCTGCAGGTCACCTCTACCCATAATCCCCCACAAGTGAACAGAGGTCATACAGAGTATCTGCCCACTGCGATCTTAGTACAAAGTACTGCGGTCTTAGAAGTAAGGGTAACGGTATAGGATAAATTGAAGGAAAGCTTACAAAAAACGGCGAGCCAACAAGAAAATTGTACACATTACCATACAAATTTGCTTGTGATCAACACTATTGTTCCGTAAATCTCTTCTCGCACACGTCGTAAATGGAACACAAGCCTGACTGAAGTCTTTGGCATTAATGTGGAGGTTAACGTGTGAGTAATGAGGGCCTAGAGAGATAACAAAGTGGTGATAATAAAGTGATTACAACAGGCTTGATTCAACCAATATTATAGCGACTAGCGTGCTACTGTATAACCACGGTATGAATATGCAAAGTGTAAATGGGTCAGTGAACTCGAGGTGTCAGCTTGGGCTGAGAGCAAAAAGCGCCTAATCACAGAGCCATTTCAGCAGTGGTGGATTAAAATGTCCATCAATTATTGCATCCTAACAGGACGAGCACTCAGCATCTCATCGCCTAATTGAATCATTAAACAATTTAATTTCCTTGAGAGATGGAGAGTGCAAGGCGTTATTTGCGAACAGCGACATCCTGAGCCATCCGACAAAGTGTTTGTCAGACATGTTTATTAACATTGAATCCCCCTGGCAAGCCGTGTTTCGGAGGGAACGCAGAATGCTGCCAGTCTCCATTAAACCACAGCCAAGCGTCTATCTCAGCTGGAGACCTCTCCGTTTTAAATAAGCCTGCCGACTGACGTGACGTACTTCACACTGAAAAATGTATCTAAAAAACGGATCCCCTGTAGCGAGAATGTGTTGTAACCCTCAGAGGGGAGTGCTAAATAAAACAAATGGTTTTATTGAATCGTCATCGTCACAACAAGTCTGTTATTCACTGAGCGCTGGGCAGGGCAAAGGTGTGAGGACACCCCCTCTCTGAGCCGCTGTTGTTTGTAGCATTTGAGGAGACACTTGGCCCCTTTAAAGCTCCCAGTGGAGTCCCAGTGGTGTCCTGGCTGCCTCTCTTTGCTTGGCAGAGGGAATCACAACTATTCCACAGGATGCAAACAGCGGATGGCGTGGCTCATCACCATGGCATCACCGTGTCACTCACTAGCGACACAATGTGAGAGACAAAGACACCCGCCGTCATCCACTGAGGAGCCTCACTGTGCGTACCTTCATCCTGGCATGACCTTAATACTCAATTGAATACCAGCATTATAAATAGTAAGCTCATCGGCAAGCGTTAGAAATACTGCCTGTATAAATAGTCAACTAATAATCATGTTAAATGCTCAGCCAGAAAATCCCAGCAAAACTAATTGCCTAACAAAATTAACGTTCAAATATGTTGCGATAGTTTTCATAATGTAACTATTGCATGTTAAGTTAAAGTACATTTTTATAAATATATGTTCTCCACTTGTTCACAGGCTGCACACAGCCATTTATAAATATATGTTCTCCACTTGTTCACAGGCTGCACACAGCGATTTATAAATATATGTTCTCCACTTGTTCACAGGCTGCACACAGCCATTTATAAATACATGTTCTCCACTTTTTCACAGGCTGCACACAGCCATTTATAAATATATGTTCTCCACTTGTTCACAGGCTGCACACAGCCATTTATAAATATATGTTCTCCACTTGTTCACAGGCTGCACACAGCCATTTATAAATATATGTTCTCCACATGTTCACAGGCTGCACACAGCCATTTATAAATACATGTTCTCCACTTGTTCACAGGCTGCACACAGCCTTTTATAAATATATGTTCTCCAATTGTTCACAGGCTGCACACAGCCATTTATAAATATATGTTCTCCACTTGTTCACAGGCTGCACACAGCCATTTATAAATATATGTTCTCCACTTTTTCACAGGCTGCACATAGCCATTTTCACTTCAACTACCACTCAAGCAAACCTGTCACTCATCCACACATGCCTTTTACGCCACCTAACCTCCACCCAAACCTTTGTCCTATCAACCAAAGATGGAAAAGTCTGGAACCGCTGATCAGGACAGTTGAAAGCTGAGGAGAAGAGAGAAACATGCATGAGGGGTGCTGAAAGTCAGGCGCCAATTTACCTGAAGCTGTAGTGAATTGTGTTGAACACGTAATTGAAAAGTGAGGGACAGACCCTGGGGCTTGGCCAGTCCACAGACAGGCATGCCATATGACTAGGAGTGGGACAAACTGAAATCTACAACCACAAACCGGTCTGCACTGCACATACAGACATGGAACACCTTGTCATGCAGAGATTCGGGATACAGTTCACTTTAAACAAGGAGGAGACTGACAGAGAGGCTGTCTGACTTCACAAACCTCCCATCGGGAGGCTGTGAAATTTGCAAGGTCTCCGTCTTGGATCCAATTTGTCACTGCCTTAACATTTACTGTTCTGGGATGTCCTGTAGTTATGTTATTCAATTATCTTTCCTCTTTAATGTGCAAACTGTACATCGATATTTAGTCAACCAATATAATTGCTCCGTGTGGAATGTACCAGATTCCTGGTTTGAAAATCAAAGGGGTGATATAGTTTCCTCGGGCATATTTAAAGATTTGCATTTTTTCTTTATTCTTTGGGCTACATCTGCAATTTCAGGCACAACAGTTAAAGCTGCTGAAGGTTTTTTTTGCATGGCAAGCAGCTTTCTAGAAATCTCAGGTAAGGATAGGAAAATGAACATTGAGGAGAGAGTAAATTCAAACAACAAGTGACACGAATAAACACACAGTGTAGTTCACTTCACCTTCAAATGTTTCATATCGACAGAGGTTAACTTTTCAAACTAAATTATCAAAAAGTGAAGTGTAATATAATTCCCATATTTCTTCGAGGAATCTCATTCAATGCAGTCAAGAAGAATGATTAATGAGAAAATGACATTTCAATGCTAAGGCAACAGGCAATCAAGAGAGATTGGTGGACTCTTCTTAAGATAAATACTTGTGACTATATTTTGGATAGTGTATTTATAACAATTTATAAATGACCAGGTATTTAATTAGTTAATGGAAACACTGCAATAGTCCTTATTTGAAAATGTGAAATTCAGCTTTATTGATAAAGATTCTCTTAGTTTTTTACAAAGATCTTTAAAAAGTTAACAAATACAGTGCTGTAACAATTTCATTAAGGTAAGGCATCATTGAATATTCACAGACTAGGGTGCTTGTACATTTTTTATACAAACCTATTATTACAAATGAAAAACACTGCAGGGAGAAATGTGCCTTTGGCCATTTATGTAAAAGCCTGTGAATATGTAATCCCATAAGATTAGCTTGATATTTTAGGCAAAAATCTCTATACAAAATAGAAAACATATTGGAAATAAATGTAATATCTGAAAATCTGCTATAGAAGGAATACATCGTGTAAAATGCAGTGAACCACATTTATGTTGTGCCACTAGGTTTTATGGGCATTAAGACTGTAATAATATTTCTGTCAACATAGGTGTTTTTAAAAACACACATTATAGAGGATCTGTGCATAAAAATAGCACTGACCATTTGGTGTTTAACAGGAGGATGAGTTGTGTGTCTGAATATATATAGATCTGGCCACTCAACAGAGAAATTACTTCAGTATATTCATTGGAAAGGTAGCTTGATAACAGCTGGCATTTTCCCAGAGCGCAGGAGAAATAACAAGAAAAAAAAGATCTAGCTGTTTTACATTATTTGGATAAGAAATCATTAATATACACACATTTTCATTATATATTATTATTATTATTATTAGATATTAAATGTGAGATTAGTAAAACAAAATGATGATGGTGATGCTTCATGTACGGTTTGTACACAAAATTCATATTTTTCAGGAGTGCCTACAAGCAGCCATTTTTGTATTTCAAAAGACATGATCATTTTGAAATAAACAGCACAACCCAAACAGCCAATATTTATATTAGAACACACACTATGTAAGACTTTTGAACAATTGCTAACAAGAGGCGGGCTTTTACCTCATGGAGCAGCCAAGGAATAAGCCTACCAATTCTAAAAACAATCTTGTCCTTTAACAATATATTCGTACAAGAAATCCACCTGACAAAAAAAGCTGATCAGTCAGTGGGGAATATTTTCTCTGCCAATATTACTGCTAGGTATGTTCACTATGTGGTTGATAGATCCACTCAAGTTAGTTAAATTCTATCCCTGATACCAGATATCCTTCAGACTAATTTGGTTGTTAGAGGATACCTGAACTGTGTTTAAGGCCAGTACTTGGATCAAACTTTGACCTGCCACACTCCTGCCTTAATCAAGTGAGTTCATAAAATACTTACAATTCTGAACCCTGATCTATGGAGTGTGTAACTTCACAGGTAGAGCATATTCCCTTCAATTGTCCATAACCTTTACACTTGAATCAACCTCATTCTGCACTTGAATCAACACTTGAATCAACCTCACAATGCCAAGGTATTGGTATACTCATGTTACGCAAATAACCATAACATTAAAAAAAAATACAAAATATGCCAGCAATTCAAAAATATTGGGCTGATTGAAAGAACGTATATTTTAATCCCTATATGGGTTAGGGTCAGAATTCTGTGAGTATGAATGCTAAAATTACACATATTTCTTTACCTAATGATAACACAGAGACCTCAGGATATTTACCATGGGAAACTATTAAAGCTTACGTGACAAGCAGCATTCCAGCCATCCATCCAAATATAAACTGAAACAAGCAATGAGTTAT
Source organism: Dallia pectoralis (assembly GCA_029465975.1). Lineage (NCBI taxonomy): Eukaryota > Metazoa > Chordata > Actinopteri > Esociformes > Umbridae > Dallia > Dallia pectoralis. Next base: position 2,573,214 of record CM055751.1, read on the forward strand.
TGGAACTTGAAAGACAATTTCTTTTTCTAAATTGCATTAAATTCTGGAAAAATACTAAAATATTACCATTTTGTGTTTAGACAATTGTGTTTTCTATGCTAAAATGCATGAATATGTTTTACCAATCCAAACATCTGTGTGGAGTTTGATGACAAACTACACCAACCTTTAGACAGACAAACGTTTGATCGGAATACAAACGGTTGAACTTCAGATAATTAGGTGGGTGAGGTTTGGGAGGCCCTGCTGTTTATTTAAGAGGTGGGTTGGAGTTCAGATATGGTGTTGTCTCACTAGGTTCCATTTAACCTCTCTCTGAAACAGTCTGCAGTCCCTGCTTCAAACAGATCGCCTTCGTTCCGTATCAAAGAAAACTACACCACAGGTTTGAATGACGAGCCCACCCTGTAGCACTGACCTCCACCATCATCAAGTTCTTTGAGTGGTTAGTGTAAACTCACATCTGATCCATTCCCCATTCCTCTGGACAGCTTGGACCTCTGGACACACTGCCCTCTTCCACCAGTAAAAGGGAAACACAATTCTGAGGATGCTGTTCGTGGAGTACAACTCAGCATACAAAAGGATTGTGCCCTCTAACCTTGTTCCTAAGCTTAGGACTCTGGGTCTTAACACCTCCCTTTGCAATTGGGTCCTGGGCATCCTGATGAGCAAACTCCAGGTGGTAAGAACGGGCAACATCACCATGGCTGCACTAACTCTGAACACTGGAGCCCCTCAGGGCTGCATACTCAGTCCCCCCTTGTATGTGGTCACACCCAGTTCCAACATCATCCTTAAGTTTGCAGACAACATCCCCATCCTGGGTATGGATCTCCAACAATGATGAGACCGCTTACAGAGAGAAGATAAGTACCTTGGTGAGTCTCTGACTTTAAGCCGAAATCAAGACTCATCAGACCAGGCAACAGTTTTCCAAGGCAACAGTTTTTGGTGGGCCAGTGCAAATTATAGCCTCAGTTTTCTGTTCTTATCAGACAGGGGTGGCACCTTATAGTATCGTTGAGGTCTTCAGCTGCTGAAGCCAATCTGCTTTAAGGTTCGACATGAAGAACGTTCAGAGATGCTCTTCTGCATCCCTTGGTTGTAGCAAGTGGCTGTTTTAAGTTACTGTTGCCTTTTAATCAGCTTAACCATGTCAGGCCATTCTCCTCTGACCTCTGCCATCAACAAGGCATTTTTACCCAGAAAACAGCCGCTCACTGGATATTTTCCCAGAGATGCTTGTGCACGAAAATCCCAGTAAATCAGCACTTTCTGAAATACTCAAACCTGGCACAAACAATTATCTGTTCAAAGTCGCTTAAATCACCTACCCCATTCTGATGCTTGGTTTGAACTACGTCAAAATCGTGTTGACCATATCTATATGCCAAAATGCATTGGGTTGCTTACACATGATTAGTTGATAAGATATCTGCTTTAACAAGCAGCAGCTAAAATGATGTACCTAATGAAGTGGCCAATGAATCAAGGCATGGAGTATTTTAGAATGTATAAGTGTGTTTCATGACAACAAGTATTTTCATCGTTGTAATATAACGGGATATTCTTTTGGAAAACATCTAAATGAACATTGTAGGCAGTAACAATAATGTATTCTTACAAACTACAAAAATATTTACGTCTGTCTTTTGACTCCAATAAGCCTATGATGTTTTCAATCAGTGACATGCAAAACTTTCTAAATGTTGCATACAAGTGCGATTTGTCAGAGCAACCAATCTTCCATTGAGTTACCTAACGATTTAAACAAGAAAAACATTTCTAAAACCGAAAAATGTGAATTTTTCATTTTGTTAAGAATTGCTTGTTTATGATTGAGCATTTTTTTCAGTATACCCTTCTGGACTTTCATATCTGTACATAGAAGCAGTCTCTGCCTCCATTGGCAGAGGAAAAGCTACTGTGGGACCTTCCCAGAAATAATGTTAAGTGACAAAAATAAGACAATGTTAGAAAACCCTCTATTTATTTTTATGAATATTGGCACAGGTTGTGGGAAATGTCCTTTCCTTAATGGAAGGAAATTTTGGAGTCTGTTCAACACCTTACATTGTCCAATATATTATGTAAATTATGGCATAAAAACATGGGACTAAAATGCATCTCTCCATTACCTCATAGATGACAAACAAATAACTCAGCTGCCTAAAAATAACAAGTAGTAAATAACCCCTAAAATCCCCCAAAAAACTTGATACCAGAAAACGGTTTTCAGACTAGCAGGTTGAGGTGAAAACTATATTTCAAACCTTATCCTATAGGGTTATTTATCTTTTATAATATCACAGAACGTGTCTATTTATTGTGACAACGAAAGATTTTTGTCTGTCATCACGGCAGACTGTGCTAATTTAAGCGTGTGGCTGAGATCCAAGATAGGCAGAGTTTAGCCGAGGCGACTTGTTTTGAAAGCAGATCGCAGTCACTAGTGAAACAAGCCTTGCCGCAGTAGTGGAAGAGAGAGCTCAGGTAGTCATGTTGGGCCTGAACAGGTGAGTCAGTGCCAAGAAACCAAATCCTGCTATTAATAAAAGAAAACTAAGCAAACATGCCAGTCCTAACCTCTAAGCATTCACCTGCCTTAGCCCAGGCCAGTGCTGGATTCTTGAAAGCCAGTTATGGACAAGCTCCAAACACACACAAGCCCACCCTCCATACCGTACAGCTGATAAAGGTGCACTCCAATTGGAGAACATTGTCTTCCTAGCACAGATATCCTAGAATATTATGGTTCTATCTAACTGGTACCATAACGTTCATAATGTAACTATGTACTAATGTACTACTTTATTATTTTATTAATAAAAATGTTCAAGCAAAAGAAATACATGTAAGAACCAACCATTTTATTATGAGAGCAAAACTGGAAGATGAATCGGTTTGCGTCTATTCTCAAATCGTCCTTTGTAGGTGCAGTAGATAAATGACCATTTATTTATGATGAACAATAGCAGATCAACCTGTCTGTTGCCAATACCGTTAGGTTAAGTTAGTCATCCTCTATATTATGGATGACAGCTCCAGAGGGTAAAATAGAAACAATCAACACGGCCAATAGTGCCTGAAGAGATAAGGCTTTTCCTGTGGATAAGGTTAACTTGTATGACTAACTGCTTTGTGCAATATTTTTCTCTACATATCATTCCTTATCTTACTCTTTTCACTATATTTGCCTACTTTAAGAGGCAAAACAGTGGTTTTGTCTTCAGAAATGTTCCACATTTTAGCGGAGATAGACAATATTGGTAACAGTGTAATTGTTTGGAAGGTTATGGGATATTGTTCACCCGTTCAGTACTGACTGCAGACATGCATACTAACATTTCAAGGCAAGTTTCTCATATGTGTAAACCTACAGTATTTCGGTAAAATACCCTTTAAATAACATTTTATTACAGTTTCCTAATATGAAAATCCTTAACCAGAGTCAATCGAAAGTGTTTTCCCTAATCGTTACAGTGTTTTATATCTTTCCAAGTATACTTTTTCAAGTGTTCCATCTATGATTACAGCCTCAATACTGCAACTCCCAGCAGACTCAGGAGAGTTGAAGATCGGGGCATGTCCTGAGAGGCAGGTCGTGCTTTTGCTTCGTAAGACACTTCTGGATTAAGCGTAATCATTTCTCTCAGGAGATATATATGGTTACAGGCACCCGACAGACCTACAGGAGTGAATAAAGCATGAGGAGCCACAACTTGACTGTACTGAACCAACTTCCAGTGACATTGCAGGACCTCCGACACAGTTGGTTTTCTGCAACCAGGATTTAAACCTGGGTCACCAGAATGCATTCTTAGACCTCTGAATCATTCAGAACCACACTTTCATTTACTTTGCAAAACCTAGTGCTGCAACTACAGTGAAATATACCTAATTGTGAACAAGTGTCATTTGATAACTCTTTTTATCCACTATCAAAACATGTCTTGAACAATTGCTCCCAGAAAACGCATTGACAATAACAGCGTATGTCTTTATTCAGAGCTGCGCTTATGTGAAATTAAACATTCGGTTCCAAAAAGTTGGGTGAGCGAAAATTAGCTGTTTCTTAACAATTACAATTGAAAGGTGGTGTCCTGGAAGACATGGTGACCTCCTCCTTCAGCATTACCTGTACACCAGTAACTAAGGCCTAAATCAAGACAATCCTGGACAAACATACTTTCACTAGACTTTGTCTTGTTTTTCCTTCCCATTCAGTGGTCAAAGCTGAGACAGAAGTCACCAACACAGGTTTTGGGGACGCATGCAAGTAAAATAAAAAGCCCGCCAAACATTTAATGAGAAGCGTGATAAGTGCCCTTTATCTAACCAAGTGTAAGGAAAGACAGGAGGGTAGAAAATGAGTGCACTTATTGGCAGACTACTCATGCATTGAAGAAAGTGGTAATTCATGTATAGCGAGCCTGACGAGAACCCCAACAATGGCTACGTTTTAATCTACGGGAATGGGAGAAAGAAAACTAAAGATGTTTAAAGATAGTGGCCGAGCCTGCAAAGAAGCCACGCTGGCCGCAATCCTCTTTGACCTTTCCTTTATGACGTGCTGCCGAGATCGTTTTGTATCAGTCGTCAGTTTACAATAGACTTAATTTGCACTCATTTAATATCGATGTTCATCTAACTGATGTCAGCGATGCTCTATCAAGACAATTAAGTGTGAACACTATTGTGGCTCAGGTATCGAAGAGAGAACCACCAGAGCACAGGCACGGGTAACTCCAGCCCCAGTTGCCACTTCAAAGACATTTCCAGATAAAATACACAGATTAACGTATTCTTCTTAACATAGGCTACTGGGAAATAAAGAAAAACAGAATCTGGTATGTTAAATCAAAACAAATGATAGGAAGCTACAAATAAAGGATTATTCACTGCACAAAGGCTAAAGAAAACAAATGCATGACACTTGCCCAGATTTAAATGTCTGACTTGTTTTCCTTGAACAACTTGCTGGGTGAACAAACATGTGGTGTGTTTTCCCACCTACACGTGCTAATGTGAAATGCAGTGATGCACGATACTTGTAACTGCCACAATGAGTTAAGAGAAGTAAACACTAGCATTGATGTCAAAGACCAACCTGCATTTTATAAGGTCTAGAATTGATATCAGAACGTTGCCATTTTTGTAGATAGTATCTGAGCTTTCGACACCTGTGTTATTTGTCTTCTGAGGCTGTCTCTGCTGCATCACATAGATGCTGTTTGCTCCTGTATAAGATCAATCTGTTATTAAACTCACAGTTTTACATGAAAGAGAAACAATTAACGCAGAAGTATTTTGATGTGAAAATGTAAGGGGTAATTAGGTGTAGTTTAGAGAAGCTCTGATTCATATTATGAATCACATGCAGCTAATGTTGATGAAAGAGGTGGTTATGAAGTATTAAGTTATTGCATAAGTAGGAGGGGTTGTCACTGAATGACAGCTCATCAATTACAAATGTTTGGCAATGGCTTGCTCGATGACGTCAGGAGGTTATGAGCAGAGCACACGCCTTACCTCTCAATATGGACTTCCTCACCTTTTGACCTGAAACTAAACTTTCCAAACACACAGAACACAAAGAGTGTAGGTGATACCGAAGGCAAATACTGTAGTACAGGCAAATGCTAAGGACAGGTTGGGAAAGTAACCGACAAATGGATTAATAGAGAATAAGGGCTGGATCAGGCGTGTTGGATCAGGCGTGTTGCAGCACATTGCGTTGCTGTTGGATACCTGAGTGGGTGGGTGGGTTGGTGTCAGTGTGTACACATGCAGGTCAGCCCCGTGTCAGGAAGTGGACATGAGGTGCAGAGGTCATCCTGAGATTAGGCCAGATGTGCATATCCTCTGTGGGGAGTCTCGGTGGGGTTGAACGGATTGAAAGGGTGCTTCCTGGTAGCCCTCCTTACTGGGAGAGCAGGTGGCTGCAGACTGGTCATAAGAGTAGAGCACAGAGGTACCAGTCCAATGAGTTAACACCACACTGGATCCTGGCTGTCAAAGTCAAAATGACAGAGGTTATGACTTCACCCTTTACTTAATTGACAATATGCATCACCACCTGAAGCTCAGAACTAACCGCCTGCAAGCGACACAGTCAATGCTCGAACCTAGACTGTGGTGGACATCTTGGCACAACAAAAGAATCTCGTGGACCGCTGTTGACAATGTAGAAAGCAATTAATATGATTTGCGAAATAACTGTGTAATAAACACTTGAAGGAAAATAAATATGTTAACCGATTTCATAACACTTATGAATGTGATTTGTAATAGGGCATGAACACTTCAATTCATATGGCATCTGCATGTTTGGACTGAACGAGAAAACCTGAGGTTTATAGTATACTGCTCCACAATGCCAATTAGTGTAACGTTATAATTACTGGATCTCTATGACAAGGCAATTATAACAACTATAGACAATATTATAGATACATCCTACCAACTATAGACAATATTATAGATACATCCTACCAACTATAGACAATATTATAGATACATCCTACCAACTATAGACAATATTATAGATACATCCTACCAACTATAGACAATATTCTAGATACATCCTACCAACTATAGACAATATTATAGATACATCCTACCAACTATAGACAATATTATAGATACATCCTACCAACTATAGACAATATTATAGATACATCCTACCAACTATAGACAATATTATAGATACATCCTACCAACTATAGACAATATTATAGATACATCCTACCAACTATAGACAATATTATAGATACATCCTACCAACTATAGACAATATTATAGATACATCCTACCAACTATAGACAATATTATAGATACATCCTACCAACTATAGACAATATTATAGATACATCCTACCAACTATAGACAATATTATAGATACATCCTACCAACTATAGACAATATTATAGATACATCCTACCAACTATAGACAATATTATAGATACATCCTACCAACTATAGACAATATTATAGATACATCCTACCAACTATAGACAATATTATAGATACATCCTACCAACTATAGACAATATTATAGATACATCCTACCAACTATAGACAATATTATAGATATCAAGAGTTTTGACAGTTGTAAAATTTACCAACATTTGTTTATCCTCTTGGTCTTTCATTAACAATGACTTATATATATATATATAGATAGAGGTCAAAATATGTGCATTTCCACAATAAAATAATTTGGGTTGTAAACAATCAAACAGGTGGATGTGTGTCTACGTTGACCCTGTCCTCAGTGAGGATAGTTTGAGCAACCAAAGAAACTACAAGTTAGTTTTTTCTTGGTGCCACAAAGTCTCCACTTTGTTTGGAATGGTTGCCATAAGGAGGCCTTTGCTGTCAATAAAGAACAAACTAAAGCGCTTTAAGTTTGCAAACGTTACTGGACATTTCAATGGGACTGGGTTCTAAGGCCAGACAAGTCTAAAATAGAAAAAACACAGTTTAGCGTAAAAAATAATAGCCATTCAGAAAAGGTACTCATCTCTACAATGAAATAGGGTGCTGGGTGTGTTGTTGTCTTTGATGTCGTTCAGTTTTTCTTCCAAGGCCCTGGACAACTGGTTAGGAGACATGGTACCATGGAGTCCACAACACCCAGCAGAGCCAGGAGATGGGAGGTTTTCCCGAGGATTATTGTTACAGCTCCGGGGAGAAATTCTCCCACTGTCGCCTCCCGGAGCGGTGGGGATGGCTTAAGCCACGCTTACTTTGAATGTGAGTCACCAATGAGGTTTCCAGGGCCAACAACATCTGCAGGTCCAGCAACATCACCAATACAGCCTCAGTCACAGCTCCAGCTGTGCTTCGTCCCCTTCCAGCCACCAACCTCCAGGACCCAAAGGGTTTGAATGACCAGCACCCGGAGGTGGCTGGGAGGTTGTGGAGAGCATGGCTGGAGCTGCGAGAACCGGCCCCCGCCTGCAGCATGCCTGAGCGGGTTGAAGCAGAGGAGGAATGGCCTCTGCCTCCGCCGCCAGAGGAGGAATCCCAGTGGAGTCAGCCCACGCCTGCAGCAATCATAACGCAATGCATTATATAAAAATAGGAATATTAGCATTTTATATGTGGGTTACAAATCTTAATTAAATTACGTCTATTTGCAAATTGGTGCATTAATTAATGACAGTGGTAACAGCAGTTTTATACAGGAATCAGGTATTCATTAGGAATAACAATGGTGGATTTTAAAAATCAAATTAGAAGAGAAACAAAAATGAGAAAATCTAGAAAAGAAACAGAGGACCTTATTAATGAAGGGACTGAAAGGGACCAGGCAGTTGTCCTTGCAGCAGTCTTTTTCTTTGACGGCTTCCTTGCAGGTTGTCACTTGCTTTTCAGAGTGCAGTATTTAGCTGGCTGCCAGCCCTAATGAGGCTGCCCTTGTAGCACAGGTTGCTGCACCACTACTTTGTCACATATAGGTGCTCCGCTGTTTTTCTCCCAGCATTGAAGTGAATCTGACTTAACGGACGATGTGTCAGTGCTTTTGGTCTTTTTCATTTGAATGTTTCTGTTCTCCATGTTCATAGACATAATTAAGTTTGTGCAATTGTATTATAATTATTTCACTTTATAATTACTCATGATATATGCATCCCTTTGTGTATGTGGTTCCTTTGAAAGGTGTAGAACGGGTACATCAGCCATCATCATTAAGACATTAAACGATATTCTGTTTTAACATTGACATCGCGCCTGCGCAATAGTCACATCGTCGGAACATGCGATGTGAAAAAGGGTAGCACCCATAAATGTATTTTCATTCCAATGAGAGGCTCAAAAGCGCATAAAGCCAACATGAAGCTTGGATCTTCCGCTTTGACTGGCCGATGACGTCATGATGGACATGCGCACTAGCAATAATTTGTTTGTGTTGTCGTAGCAACCGATAGCAATATCCGCCCTTCATGAGCTTCTCTCTCGTGTCTCTTAAATCCACGGTCACGTAGCGAACTCATGAACTCACCGTTTATTGTCTCAAATATTCACTAACGTTAAACGTTATGTTTTCGTTGTTCCTGATCGTTTACATGCTTAGCTAAATAAACGATGGATGTATTTACACAGCCAAGGAGTCGGGAGATGTAATTATTATGTATAATAATTATTATTTTATACATAAACGGCTACAAAAATGAGGTTGTTGACCAAAAACAGGTACTTTGCCTGGAGTGTTATAAAGTTGTGGCCTCAAAACAAGGAAACACCACCAATTTGTCTGATCACTTAAAACGGCACCACAACGTAACAATAACGTTTTATATCGCTAAAGATATGTTGCCATTAAACACTGTCACCAAAGAGGAATTTAAGAAAATTATCCGAACGCTTGACACGCACTATGTTATACCATCCCGCACATATAATTGACACGCGGTATGTTATACCATCCCGCACATATAATTGACACGCGGTATGTTATACCATCCCGCACATATAATTGACACGCGGTATGTTATACCATCCCGCACATATAATTGAGACGCGGTATGTTATACCATCCCGCACATATAATTGACACGCGGTATGTTATACCATCCCGCACATATTAGCGCTGTATGGAAAATGCAGATCTAAGATTGAAGCAGAGCTGTCACACGTGGAATACTATGCAGCTACAACAGACTTATGGTCCAGCAGGACAACGGAGCCTACATGAGTCTGACGGTACGGTCTGATGGAATGGTAATTATTAACTTTAGCCTGGATTGATGGCTCGCAATTTCGCAATATATATCGTTGGGGAAAAAAATATTTTTTCCAATATCGTGCAGCCCTACACTCTACTATTCCTCTCTGTCCTATAAGGCCGATCCATGGTCACAGTATAGTTTCAGGATACTTATAAATATTGATGAGGGATGAGAAGCATACGAGACAACACCCTGGAACCACATTAATATTGATGAGGGATGAGAAGCATACGAGACAACACCCTGGAACCACATTAATATTGATGAGGGATGAGAAGCATACGAGACAACACCCTGGAACCACATTAATATTGATGAGGGATGAGAAGCATACGAGACAACACCCTGGAACCACATTAATATTGATGAGGGATGAGAAGCATACGAGACAACACCCTGGAACCACATTAATATTGATGAGGGATGAGAAGCATACGAGACAACACCCTGGAACCACATTAATATTGATGAGGGATGAGAAGCATACGAGACAACACCCTGGAACCACATTAATATTGATGAGGGATGAGAAGCATACGAGACAACACCCTGGAACCACATTAATATTGATGAGGGATGAGAAGCATACGAGACAACACCCTGGAACCACATTAATATTGATGAGGGATGAGAAGCATACGAGACAACACCCTGGAACCACATTAATATTGATGAGGGATGAGAAGCATACGAGACAACACCCTGGAACCACATTAATATTGATGAGGGATGAGAAGCATACGAGACAACACCCTGGAACCACATTAATATTGATGAGGGATGAGAAGCATACGAGACAACACCCTGGAACCACATTAATATTGATGAGGGATGAGAAGCATACGAGACAACACCCTGGAACCACATTAATATTGATGAGGGATGAGAAGCATACGAGACAACACCCTGGAACCACATTAATATTGATGAGGGATGAGAAGCATACGAGACAACACCCTGGAACCACATTAATATTGATGAGGGATGAGAAGCATACGAGACAACACCCTGGAACCACATTAATATTGATGAGGGATGAGAAGCATACGAGACAACACCCTGGAACCACATTAATATTGATGAGGGATGAGAAGCATACGAGACAACACCCTGGAACCACAATAATATTGATGAGGGATGAGAAGCATACGAGACAACACCCTGGAACCACATTAATATTGATGAGGGATGAGAAGCATACGAGACAACACCCTGGAACCACAATAATATTGCCTTCACTGATTTCCAATCTCTGCTTATCCTCATAGATTCCCTTCTTTTTCCCAAAAGCTTAGTTAAGAAAGTTCAAAAATTATCACTGCACTACTCTTTAGTACTACTTAACATAATGTACGACAAACCATAATGCTTTTAACATGTCCCATAATAGTGGGCTTTTCAGGCAGCCCACTCCATACGTCATTCATTGAAAATTTTGCCAATAAGAAAATTTTACAAACTCAGTACTTTGCAGTCTTTAGGAAGGCCAAAAATCATTGATTATACTTTTGTCAACATATATGCTGTCAGTGAAATATGCACTACCATTCCATTGTTTTTCAGAGAAAAGGTGCTGAAAGAAGTGTAAATAAACACAAGCGTCCACGTGATGTAAAGGTTAACAAGACTCATTAGCCCAGGGGACACTAAGGGGACCTTGTTCCACAGCTCCAAGGCCCAGTTCTGAAACCTGCATGCCCATCGTAGGCACTATTAACAGTAGACAGGGGTCATCATGGGCACTCATTCTGCAGCTACACAGCTCCTTATGCAGCAGAGTGCTTGATTATGGCAAAACTCATAATCACAATATTTTGGTCATAATTGAAATTACTATTATTATTAAACACGATGACTAATTGACTTTGGAAACAGCATGTATTTACTTAAAAATAAAAACTTGTTTTATAAGTAACAGTGGATGTCCCTGAATATAATTTAACAGAAAAATATGTAAGCTAAATAATCTTGGCTCGAGCTTAACAAATAACACCACAGCCCATGTGGCATGTGAGTGTCCTGATACCTTCAGGTTAAATACAGGGAAGCCATACACAGAGCCAGGTATCATGTTCAATTGGTATTTTAATATAACTCATAAACACGACATTGAACTGAAAAATACATAAACACTGAGATGAAATGAAAGATGCGCATTACAGACAATTTATAAAATACAACACAACGATTTTGACAAAACACTAACCTACTCACAGACGTGACTTCAAACAAACAATACTAAGCAAAGTGACACCAACTTCCTGCGACCTAAATGGCACACTTCTAATCGCTAAACATCACCAGCTGTACTCAATCTCAAAACAACCAACCAAAACAGGAAGTGCACCTCACTAAACTCCCTGTGTGAAACACAACTCACCACACTTGTGACAGGGAGTTAGTTTGGTGTTTCAGGGAGGAGCAAAAGCGCACAGCTGTGAAGGAAAATTACTCATTCTTTTTAAAAAGACAAAACTGAATGCAGCACAATAATCGTTTTCACTCAATTATTTAGTTTTTATAAGATCATAATCGCAATTGAAATCGAGAATTAGATTAATCCCAAGGGGAGGCAGGTGTGTAAAGGTGTGTAGAGGTTGGGCTGGCCCAGCATTTTCTGTTGGGGGCATTGGTGCAATGCTGATACAAAAGGTGTAAGCTCATTTGCACCACAACTGACGTTCAACAACACGATGAAAGGTGAAACTCTTCGAGAGGAGACAACATTTGTAGCAGCCAAATAAGCTCTCTCAATATCAGTTTTGCACAATAATGTATTGATAGTTGACGCTACTTCAACACAGTCTCTAAAATATGAATGTGTACACCTACTCACAATTTTATGGAATGCTAAAAACATATGTCCTGAATATAAGTAATGTATTGAGAGTCCGTCTGTGTAAGTGATGTCAGGTTAAGGTTTGTCTGAACCAGGGGGACACCTGTCACATGACTCTCCATGTCACCTATTGAAAGTGGCCCGGCAGGTATGATGCAATCCAACAGTGTGCAGAACCAGACAAAGAAAGGAGAGAGTATTATCTGAAAGTTCATAGTGTCAAAGGCAGCAGATAAATCTGGGAGTATTAGAACAGTAAAGACAGATTTAGCTAGTGCAGTGTGAAGAGCTTCTGTGATACAGAGGACATTGGCCTCTGAGGAATGGCCTGTTTTAAAGCCTGCTTACAGACCGAGGAGATCATTCAGAGAGTTAACAGTACCGTTGGTCAGTTAGTCAGACAAGGCGTGCAAATTCTCAAATATTGCTTCATGTAACACATGGCAAATGCCACCAGTGTAATAAAAATAGAATCAAAAGGACCCTGTGTATCTTCTACCACCAAGCCATGCTACCCAGAAAATCCGCATTGTCCCCTGCTTACAATCTTTCTCTCATATTATTCCACATTGTTGGGCAATAATTAAGCACATTACAATTCGTCCAGTCTAGACCATTATGCTTTTAACTTTCCTTTCTGGCCTGCTCTTGTTCGGTATCTACGATCAGTTTAGCACATGTAAAGACCAGAAAGGGCACACAGCTGTAATCACTTTACCAAAACCAAAACAGAGTTATAACAGGGAAGGAAACACAAAATTGTTGTTTCATTTTTGGTTCACTTATACTACAAAGTGCTTTTTTTGGGCAATACATTTTGCACAGCGCTTTATTCACAAAAGGCCACAGCTGCTAGTAAAGTGTGCAATTCCATTTTAATAATAAAATATTTGTTTGAAATACCTTTCACATATAAATGAAAATGGCAATAGCTACTGATTTTGAAAACCTCCCATTTTCTCAGAATGTCAGAGTTACATAGCAGTGAGAAACATGTCAGTATATAGTTTCTAGGGCTGCAACAACGAATCGATAAAATCGATAAAAAAGTTTGCAACGAATTTCATTATCGACACGTTGTGTCGGCGCAACACGCCACTCAGTCGCGGAGATAAAAGCAATTGAGTTGAGTGCGGTGCGGAGCTGTAACGTTGTTTTGATGGCAGAGTCGGCAAAATCATTACGACCGAAGTCATCCATTTCACAATAAGTAAATACATCAAAAAAGTGTGTTAATTGCAAGATATGCAAAAGCAACATGACATGGCACGGGAGCACCACGGTGATAATACAGATCCTTAAACGGAAACACGTTGGAGTCCTTGATGCGGAGAGTTTGTGTGTGCGTCTGTGAGTGAGAGTTTTGTGACTGTGTGCGTCTGTGAGTGTAGTGAAGTTCTGAGGTTCAAACAAATCTTTTTAAGTTTTCTGAATTGTATTTTTCATTATAGGTCATTAATAAAAATAAACATTAACAAGCAACCTGTTTGTGCACTTTCTGAAATTTTTTTGCACTGTGAACTGCACTGTCAGTTCTGTTTTTCAGTAAAGGGTTGGATATACCTACCTATTTGGCCCAGCATGACAAACAAACAATATGTCTTCCTCTAAAAGACTTGACGATATCACTGAAGTCTTAACCATCAACCAACCTAAATATGCGAATTTGTAATATAAATGTTTAGTCGAGACAAAAAAGGATAAAAGAAAACAGTATCTTCACATTCACCCAGTCAATAAATCAACTGCAATAACCTTATCAATGGCAATGGCAGAGTTCAAACGAATGCATGACCTTCCCACTAGAAACAGCACCTTAACGATGACATCTCGACAGATAGGAAATTAATTGCAGGTGAGTGGATTGACTGAGGCAGGTGCAGTTTAAGTCCAGATATGGTTCGAAGCATGGAAGCGGAAGAGATAGACAAATCAAAATGGATGGATTTTTAAAATGGTTGTACCCCGACAAAATGTGCGATATCTATAAACATATAGAATATTTTTTAATATATTCTTTATTATGAGAACACAAAACAGCTTTCCCATCTGTGTATTATGGGAGGAAATGCGGATTAGAGAAAGCAGTGAGCATTAGTGACGGGGTAGGACAGAGATAACTGCAGGGTCATTACTGACGCTCGTGTTTCCTGTTCCAGAACCCGCTACGTTCAATTGAAACATGGAGCTCCATTTCCATACGAACAAAAAAGGTTCTCAAAGTGTGTTTCTGTGTGCAGGTAGCTGTAGAACACCATCCCTCAGCACACACCACACACCACACACCACACACCACACACCACACACCACACACCACACACCACACACACACACACACACACACACACACACACACACACACACACACACACACACACACACACACACACACACACACACACACACACACACACACACACCTTCTCTAACATCCTCTCCCACTCATATCACCTTCATTAATACCCTGAACTTTAAACTAGATGGGAAAACGCTTCAATTATGCTTTGCCGAAGAAGCTTCACTACGTGCATTTATTAAGAGGTAATTTAGCTAAGCAGGGCTAAATAGAGAAGGGGAAATGCAGGTCTTCCTCAGACATAAAAGCTAACATTCCTTTCTCTTTCTAATCCAAATAGATGAGAGATGGGGTTTGCTTAGAAGTGTGGATTATTTGTTTATTTGAGGCTAGAGCACTGCATTTTCTGATTTGTAGAATTACTGAGCTAACAATATACTAATATATTCCCAAACACATCACATTTACTGTTGAAAGAGGAGTATATATATATCTCTCTGAGTATATTATGATTAGTAATTTCACAATATTTGCCATGCCTGTAGGTCTTTAATGGATGTTCATATTGTGGCTTTTCAGCGATGGTCATTTTTCAAAAGTATGCATGAATTGTAGATGCTAGGTTATTCATTTTACACTGTAAAAATAAAATGTGGATCTTTAAGGGCTTCTGCAAATTGTAACAGTGTAAAAACCCCTATATGTTCTTTACAGAATTGTTTTAAGTTTTCTTCAAATAACACATTTTTCATTGTTCATCAAAGAATCTTCGGAACAACCTTTCTGGGTAACCTTTTCAGAGGGTTGGTTCTTTTCATGAAAAACATGCGAGTCTGCGTGGAAAAAATACATGTGTCCAAGGTCCACATGTGTCCATGGTCCAAGCTGAACTCTTCCATGCCCTACTCTGAAATAATTGGTGTGGTCAACAAACCTCAAGCCTTTGATCAATAATGAACCCGTAATACGGTTGCTAAACGGACACAAAAAAGGACTAATAAGAATACATCTGTGGGGATGGTGAATACGCAGCTGAGCTGTTCTCTCCTGGCGAACTGCCACAGTCATTTCCCATCTTCACACACAAATGTGCTAAAATCCCAGCTAACTGCACCTGCACCAATTGTTATTCAATTAGTAACAATTACTGTGCAATTACTGGTAAACTTTCAAACGGAATTCTAAAAGGCTAGAAAAACGGTGGGCAATAAATTACAGAAGCCGGAGCGATCAAAAACAGATTAATCAGCACAGGGCAATCTGAAAGTCTTCCACAACAACCCTCTGTGACACCTCTTATAATATTGCTGGCTAGCATATCTATATTCCGTTGTGATGGGCTGTTAATATCTGGATGTGGGGAATAACCGATAGACATATTTATAATTAAACTCCCAGAGGTGGCACCACTACAGCAATGTACTATTGGCTTGTGTCTCATACTTTCTCTCGTATGCTATCATGCACAATGCGTTAAACAACAGTTTAGTATAGTTAGGGTGGATGTTCAGGACAGGTCGTTATGCCGTTGAGCAAGTTAACCATAATTGTTAGGTGTTTCTGTAAATGCCCATGTATTCCCAGTAAACGTATCTGGTGAAATGAAAGTAAAAATAAGCTTTATTATGAATACATTGACAAAACAGTGGACTCGCTCCAGCTAATGAGCCTGGTTCCATTGTCATAGAACACGTAGAAGATAATGAAAGGGCATGAGAGGAACAGCGCAACACAAAATATGACAATTAATCTGTGTCATTACAGAAGGAATCATTCATGTCATGCAAGTCATCTTATCAACACTTCTGGCTAACGACTAATTGGGCAAAACTGACGAGCATAGATCATTCATTGGTACGAGCTCCACTTTTCTGACAGGGCTAAAGTTTGAGTTCTGCAAAAAGTTTAAAATAAAAATCCGGCATGCAGGAACATTTGGTTAAAAAAGGGATTTCATTGGTATTCCTATGAATTGTATTTCCTGTAATAAATTGTGTTTTTTCACTGCTCTTAAAATGTTTCGGGGAGATTGAAAACTGGGGGAAGAGAATGCACCAGTCCAAACAGTTTGGAATGAGACCTCGACCCAACAATTTCATAACTGTATACGACACCCCCACCCAACAATTTAATAAACAAAATGACATCGCTGTCAAAAGAGACACCCAAATTCAGTTCTGGAAGCGCAATGATCTATGTCAAAACAGCGGTTAATGGAGCCGCAAGAGAGAAAAAGAAAAAATGGCTCCATATAAAGACGGCTGTCATTCAGCTCTCGATTTTTCTTTCACTCCAAAATTGACATGCCAGTTTGCTCCAGGAGATGCTTTAAAGCTAAAGGAAGCAGACTCATGTTTTGGCTGAGGTATCTGGCCCGGGCCACAGAAACGCCTTCAGAAACATCTGGGGAATGTTCAACAGTAAACATAAATGTTCTGTTTGATATGACATAGCCTTTGATTGTGCTGTCTTTCATTGCTAGAAGCCACCGAACACTGATCTCTGAATGAGGCAATGAAATCCCAGAAGACCACTAGCCTGAGGGGATAGGAACCCTCCACAAAAGGCTGATTTACTGTTAATGTCATTGTGAAATCCCCCCTCATTTCCTCTGCTTCCATCTGATGGAGAGCCAGACGGTTAGTCCAGGCATTCTTTAAGGACTAAGTATTATTTATAAAATAGTGTGTATATTATTAGTAACTCTTAGTCCCAACCAGGCCTACCTTCCAGAAGCAAACATCTGATCTTTAGAGGCATGTCATTCATTAGCCAAGAAAACACATATACATACATACATATCAACATGTCATTATGTTTACTCTAAACGGCTTACTTTAGAATTAAAGGAAATGTAATTTAAGTAGCTTCCAGGTAAAAGCGGTAAAATCTGAACGTATAACATTGTCTCACATTGCTGAGAATTATGGAATCAGAGAAATTGAGAGTTGGTTTGAATATTGGCACAGAGTCAGTGGCTGTGGAAAGGTTACAAGACTTGGGGTTAGCGTGAGTATAACTGTATCATATAGACGAATTACCGCTGGCATATAAATACACCTGTAAAGAGAGGCTAGTGCATCAGATAAATACACATGTAAAGAGAGGCTAGTGCATCAGATAAATACACCTGTAAAGAGAGGCTAGTGCATCAGATAAATACACCTGTAAAGAGAGGCTAGTGCATCAGATAAATACACCTGTAAAGAGAGGCTAGTGCATCAGATAAATACACCTGTAAAGAGAGGCTAGTGCATCAGATAAATACACCTGTAAAGAGAGGCTAGTGCATCAGATAAATACACCTGTAAAGAGAGGCTAGTGCATCAGATAAATACACCTGTAAAGAGAGGCTAGTGCATCAGATAAATACACCTGTAAAGAGAGGCTAGTGCATCAGATAAATACACCTGTAAAGAGAGGCTAGTGCATCAGATAAATACACCTGTAAAGAGAGGCTAGTGCATCAGATAAATACACCTGTAAAGAGAGGCTAGTGCATCAGATAAATACACCTGTAAAGAGAGGCTAGTGCATCAGATAAATACACCTGTAAAGAGAGGCTAGTGCATCAGATAAATACACCTGTAAAGAGAGGCTAGTGCATCAGATAAATACACCTGTAAAGAGAGGCTAGTGCATCAGATAAATACACCTGTAAAGAGAGGCTAGTGCATCAGATAAATACACCTTTAAAGAGAGGCTAGTGCATCAGATAAATACACCTGTAAAGAGAGGCTAGTGCATCAGTAGTGCGTCAGCTGCAACAAGACAGCATGGCCTGTAGTAATCTGCCTTCAGACCTCGTTTAGTCACCAGCCACAACATTAAGCGATGAAACAAATCGAAGTACAATGCTAGCGCCATGTGATAAGACGACAGGTGGTTTGTATGCAGATACAAAGCCATGATAAGGGAACAGTGCATTAAAGAGAGAGATTAATTGAAAACTGAAGATGCCCCATCATAATGTCTCAGCTTTATTACAAGAGATCTCCTCTGGTTCATTGGGCAGAAATTAAACAGGAATGAACGGAGCGTGTGCTTACCACATTAGAGGCTTGGCCCATTAGAGGATTGCCACATTAGAGGCTTGCCACATTAGATGCTTGCCACATTAGATGCTTGCCACATTAGATGCTTGCCACATTAGATGCTTGCCACATTCGATGCTTGCCACATTCGATGCTTGCCACATTCGATGCTTGCCACATTCGATGTGGCAATAGATAGGGGCTTGCCACATTAGATGCTTGCCACATTAGAGGCTTGCCACATTAGAGGCTTGCCACATTAGAGGCTTGCCACATTAGAGGCTTGCCACATTAGAGGCTTGCCACATTAGATGTGGCAATAGATAGAGGCTTGCCACATTAGATGCTTGCCACATTAGATGCTTGCCACATTCGATGCTTGCCACATTCGATGCTTGCCACATTCGATGCTTGCCACATTCGATGCTTGCCACATTAGATGCTTGCCACATTAGATGCTTGCCACATTAGATGCTTGCCACATTAGATGTGGCAATAGATAAAGGCTTGCCACATTAGATGCTTGACACATTAGATGCTTGCCACATTAGATGCTTGCCACGTTAGTGGCGTGCCACATTAGAGGCTTGCCAAATTAGAGGCTTGCCACATTAGATGTGGCAATAGATAGAGGCTTGCCACATTAGATGCTTGACACATTAGATGCGTGCCACATTAGATGCGTGCCACATTAGAGGCTTGCCAAATTAGAGGCTTGCCACATTAGATGTGGCAATAGATAGAGGCTTGCCACATTAGATGCTTGACACATTAGATGCTTGCCACATTAGATGCTTGCCACATTCGAGGCTTGCCACATTCGAGGCTTGCCACATTATAGGCTAGCCACATTAGAGGCTAGCCACATTAGAGGCTAGCCACATTAGAGGCTTGCCACATTAGAGGCTTGCCACATTCGATGCTTGCCACATTAGAGGCTTGCCACATTAGATGTGGCAATAGATAGAGGCTTGCCACATTCGATGCTTGCCACATTCGATGCTTGCCACATTCGATGCTTGCCACATTCGATGCTTGCCACATTAGATGCTTGCCACATTAGATGCTTGCCACATTAGATGCTTGCCACATTAGAGGCTTGCCACATTAGATGTGGCAATAGATAAAGGCTTGCCACATTAGATGCTTGACACATTAGATGCTTGCCACATTAGATGCTTGCCACATTAGAGGCGTGCCACATTAGAGGCTTGCCACATTAGAGGCTTGCCACATTAGATGTGGCAATAGATAGAGGATTGCCACATTAGATGCTTGACACATTAGATGCTTGCCACATTAGATGCTTGCCACATTAGAGGCTTGCCACATTCGAGGCTTGCCACATTCGAGGCTTGCCACATTCGAGGCTTGCCACATTAGAGGCTAGCCACATTAGAGGCTAGCCACATTAGAGGCTAGCCACATTAGATGTGGCAACAGATAGAGGCTATGCTGCAAAAGAAAAGCAGCCAGCCAACTCTGATCAAAGTGTTTTAGATGGTGTCCATGCAGATAAAGTAGGATTAGCAGGTCCTACTGAGCAAATAATTGCCATTGCTTTGAAATACCGCATTCTGAGGGAATGATACAGCGGGTTCACCATGGAAACCAGGCTCAAGGAGAGGAGATAATACCAAATGCCCACTCTAATTCAATTGATCCTCTTGAATATATTGTTGATAAATTGTAATCAAGACTTTCTGTCATTATATAAGGCTTTCTTCACAGGCACCTCCAGATAGGTGGGGACTTCAATAGATATCTTAAATTAATGATTTACTTATATCTTCTTAATTTGTTCTGGACCTGATATTTCTATTTAAGTACATACCTGTTGAGTAAGCACATTACTCAGATAGAATATTAATTATTATTATTCAGAATTGCAGGCATTCATAAATGTGTATTTATTTTCCAATTAATCAAAATCCCTCCAAACCCCTAATCTGCTTATGCAAGAAAAAAGTATCTGAGAAACTACAATTTTACAATGAAACTGCTAAAAAAACAATTAATAAAACAAAAAATGTACATTTGATTTGGACCAATTCTTGACTTGTAAACATACACCGAACGTAACTATTTGAACCTGAAAGCCAAATATTCAAGACATAAAAGAACAAGAAATGTCGATCTGCCCCATGCAGATTTGAAGACACAGCTAATTGTAGCCTAGACGCATGACAGTGACTTAGAGGTTCACCTATTTTGCACACCACCAGACGCCCCACACCACCACCAGACGCCCCACACCACCACCAGACGCCCCACACCACCACCAGACGCCCCACACCACCACCACACGCCCCACACCACCACCACCAGACGCCCCACACCACCACCAGACGTCCCACACCACCACCAGACGCCCCACACCACCACCACCAGACGCCCCACACCACCACCAGACGCCCCACACCACCACCAGACGCCCCACACCACCACCAGAGACGCCCACACCACCACCACCAGACGCCCCACACCACCACCACCAGACGCCCCACACCACCACCACCAGACGCCCCACACCACCACCACCAGACGCCCCACACCACCACCACCAGACGCCCCACACCACCACCACCAGACGCCCCACACCACCACCACCAGACGCCCCACACCACCACCACCAGACGCCCCACCCACCACCACCAGACGCCCCACCCACCACCAGACGCCCCACCACCACCACCAGACCACCCCACCACCACCACCAGACGCCCCACACCACCACCAGACGCCCCACACCACCACCAGACGCCCCACACCACCACCAGACGCCCCACACCACCACCAGACGCCCCACACCACCACCAGATGCCCCACACCACCACCAGACGCCCCACACCACCACCAGACGCCCCACACCACCACCACCAGACGCCCCACACCACCACCAGACTCCCCACACCACCACCAGACTCCCCACACCACCACCAGACTCCCCACACCACCACCAGACTCCCCACACCACCACCACCAGACTCCCCACACCACCACCACCAGACGCCCCACACCACCACCAGACGCCCCACACCACCACCAGACGCCCCACACCACCACCAGACGCCCCACACCACCACCAGACGCCCCACACCACCACCAGACGCCCCACACCACCACCAGACGCCCCACACCACCACCAGACGCCCCACACCACCACCAGACGCCCCACACCACCACCAGACGCCCCACACCACCACCAGACGCCCCCACACCACCACCAGACGCCCCACACCACCACCAGACGCCCCACACCACCACCAGACGCCCCACACCACCACCAGACGCCCCACACCACCACCAGACGCCCCACACCACCACCAGACGCCCCACACCACCACCAGACGCCCCACACCACCACCAGACGTCCCACACCACCACCAGACGCCCCACACCACCACCAGACGCCCCACACCACCACCAGGCGCCCCACACCACCACCAGACGCCCCACACCACCACCACCAGACGCCCCACACCACCACCACCAGACGCCCCACACCACCACCACCAGACGCCCCACACCACCACCAGACGCCCCACACCACCACCAGACGCCCCACACCACCACCAGACGCCCCATACCAAAATCTGCTACCACAAATTCAATCAAACAGACGTGTCTTCAATAAAGATATCTCAATATCGATGCCAATGATAAGGTGTGGTATGCAAAATAAGTAAACTAAGAGCAGCCGTATCTTGTTTTTGATTTCTGGTTCAGAAAGTCACGTTCTGACTACATCTGCAATGGGCAAATATGTACAGTTTGCAAGGTTTGGTTAAAGTTAATAATCAGACTGAGAAACAACAGAACAGCCCACACACCACACCACACCACACACACACACACACACACACACACACACACACTAATCCAACTCTCCACAGTTTCACAGGAAGCCCCTAAACCGGGCAACGCCAGGTTCCTGTCTGGGTCTCCGAAAAAAACACACAAAGCTGCCTTTACTCAAAACGTGTCTATTGGTGTTTCACTAAGGGCATTGGGCAGGGTGCTCTGTGCTTTTCAAACAAACATGCACATACCCTTACACACACACACACACACACATTGGTGAGGGGTCACAGGACACCAAGCGTTCCTTTTGATCTCCCGCAGTATGTACAGCCGTTCACAAATGTGCCAGCAGGCTGAAACACGGCATGCACCTACAGCGCTAACGGCTAATTTATTCTAGCAGACAAACCAGACCCTGAGTGGAGTGTGTGTGAGACGCTGGTTAAATGCTCAGACAATGGTGTTGTCACGACACCATCATGTCAACAGTAAACGGTTGGCCAACCACTGACTCAATTACTACACCAACAACAGGCATTTTTTTGTGTCTATGTTATCTGGCATTTTCCATATAATATTTCTTGCTGATTAGCGATGTCAGTGCAAGGCGTTAGAGCACATTATTTGTTGGCAACAGCTACCTCATAAGCGTCTCTCAGATAAACGTTCCTTCACCCACTGCTGGGTATACAAGCCTATTTAACTAACCTCAAGTTAAAGGAGGAATTCTTGACAAGTCTGGCGCAACACTCCTGTTGTCCAGAGCACAGCCCTCATGTGGTGAATCATCATTTGATGCAAAACCACCTACTCACTCTTATTACATTCTCTTAGAAATCAATGTTTTTCCAAAGTAGGGGGGCACAACTGAACGACTTAAGACAGTAACGACTACTTTCAACTTCCCTTGCAGTGTCTGGACAGGTTTTCCAATTACAGCTTGACAGAATGCCTGTAATGATATTTTGTCACTCGATTAAGATATAACAGAAGTCAAAATGCAATAAGATTTGTTGGATGGTATATTTTCCCCGTTCACATAAAACAGCTTCAATACCAGTGCTCTTTTCTCTACCTCTCAATCACCGCTTACTGATGGGAATGTTTCATTGCTGAACAATAGCCAATTAAATGTCAAGATAAACACATCAAATGCCTATTTTAATTGTTTCAGATGGAGATTGGAATGCAATTATAATAAAATTGGTCTTTTATACAACTTTCTGTCTTCATCAGTGACTCATTCTGCCACAATAGAGGAACAGTTTAATTTGTAAATATACAATGGCTCTTTGTCTCCTTTGTCGCGTTTGACTATCCAAAGCTAGCATAAAAAATAAAAAAATGCATTAATAATCAATGGCAACCTAAGTGTACGTCATATTAACTAACTCATGTCATATGGTGCAATTTTACTTGTTACTGAATTGACTGAATAAGTACCACATGTCAACATCATGTTTAAAGACGCGCCACATGATATCTTTGTCGTTAAACCGAAGAAAATCATACTTAGAGACAACCTGCAAGCATGGTTGTCATAACAGCACTCGTTTGCAGCTACGACAGGACTGAAAGCTGTAATTTACAGTCAAATGAATTATCGTCACTATCTTAACTTTTTCTAAGCACAAAGCACGCAAGGGACAGCACAGACATGATAATAATAATATATTACAATCTCTCCCAGAATTGGTTTAGCTTGATTAAGCAGATATGACCAAGGCTCAATTAATAGATTATGTCTGGCCAAACAACAAAAGTATATTGTGTTCAAATGCTTTTAATAAATAAAACATTACTCATATCGATGTTTGTTTTTGTTTGTAATTACTGGGATTGCTTTCACGTTTGAGATTAACATGCCTTTTTATTATTGAATGACAGTATCACCAAATGATTTCTTAAAATCTCTGATACTGTAAAAAGCCAGAGAAGGAAGTGTGCACTCTAGTCTTTCAGTCCAGCCCTAAGATAGAAGGCACAATTAGGCGCAGTAATTCGTAGAATGCCTTAAGAGATGCAGAGCTCATGCACTTGTATGGTTTCTGTCTGTCTGCCTTTAACTGTGCAACCGCTACATTCACATGAAAGGAATTTGTTAAGCATGACACAGCTTAATGCATTTGACCATACAACACCTATGAAAACTGTACACCATCTTAATCTGTCCTGTTATCGTAATGCTCTGCCTACAAAGATGTTTTTAGTTGCTTGGAAATAGATCTACTGCAAAGAGTAAACAGCTCCCCCATATCTGGCCACTTTACAATGGCACTGAAAATGTCAGTCATTAAAGCTCTGTTAAAAAGGGTAGCCTAGACCCTTGTGTAGTCATAAACTACAGACCTATATCAAAATGTACCCTTAATAAGAAAAATCATGGGGTTTGGCCTAATTACATTAGGCCAAACACTGTCAAACAATAGTCAATTATTGCAGTGCAGCACGTGACACAGTTTGACCAAACAATACTGTTAAATAGACCGGAGAACTGTGTTGTTCTTAGTGACATGGGTCCTCAATTCCTCACAGGGAATACTTTGCCTCCACACAAAACTGTTTCAAAGAGAATACGCTTGACATGGTGAGTTCCACAAGGCTCTATCCTGGAGCCTTTTAACATGTATATAGTACGTTAGCGCAAATTATGCAAAGCAACAGAATTGCTAATCCTTATCATGCAAATTACACCAAAATCTATACAGCTCCCTCATCGATTTACTATGGATAGACTTCCACCGCCAGGGTCTTGAACAAATCAATGACTGGATGTGCAACTAAATAAAGATAAAACTGAAATATATGTATTTGATCCCAAAGACAAGAGACTGACAGTCAGTCTTAACCTTGACACACTGTCCCTCAAGACCAAAAAATAATTTCCAAGAGTGAGAAAAACATATCCATGTTGTTATTAGGTCTGGCTACAGTAATGCCCTGTTTTCAGGTCTCTCTAAAAGCCCTCAGAAAATGTTTGATAATTAATAACTGCTCGTGTTCTAACAAAAACTAAGACCGCTGAACACATTGAGTTAAAGAAGCTGAACACAGTTTCTTTAACGCATTGAGTTAAAGAAACTACTACTCGTCCATAAATCACTGAATGCTTTAAGGCCAAGTTTCATCTCAGACCTTTCAATATGAACCCTCCAGAACCCCTCAGGTCATCAGGGTCTGGGCTGCTAACCATCCTGATAATAAGGACAAAGTCTGGTGAGAAAGCATTTAGTCTTTATGCTGTGCAGAGAATGTGCTAGAAAATGTTAGACTAGCTCTAACATCGATCACTTTCATATGTTTAGTTTTTTCTATTAATCTTATCCTATATGCTCTATATTTTATGTTTTCTAATGTTAAGCACTTTGAATTGCCCTGTGTAATAAATGTGCTATGCAAAAAAATTGCCTAGCCTTGGTCTGCGTAGAGCAGATAGGATCAGCAAACTCCCAAGAGGCAACAGGCTGATCCAGGGGCTTTCAACAATGTGCATAGAACAGAGAAAGGACTCATCGCATTACAGTCTGAGCTTGATCACCTTTACGGAGGTTTGATGTGAAAGGAGGAGGGAAATTAAGACAGCTAAACAGGCTAATGTTCTATGCTCCACACAAAACCAGTAAGCTTGTGCTTTAACCACAAAGCTGTAGCTACTTTGAGAGACGCGTGGCTGTTATTGTTTTCAAACAGGCACTATTTTCCTTCAAACAACAGAGATTATACTTGATGTTTCATGATACACTTCCATTCAATATTTTCTGAGATGGAAATATAGTATAGCAAATGCCATATTGGTAGTAAACCACTTTAGCGCAAAGTATACCTGAAACAGTAGGAAATACACCACCAAAATAGAAAGGCCACTTTAGCATTCGCAAAATGTGCATAGTATTTAATCTGTTATCCTTACAAGGCTACGGAGAAAATTTCCAATTTGACTCTAATCTGGGATGGTTTGTCCCAGTTCTGTGCCATAATCCAGCATGGTGAATTCGTAAAATATTACAATATTTATAGCAATAACAGTTTGTACACACACAAATATATGTATATATACACACACATACATATATATGCATACACCAACGAGCCAAAACATTATGACCTAATATGCAGCAGGGTCCACTGTGTGCTACTAAAACTGCAAAAGACCACTGCATGTTTCATGTGGTGTCAAGGTGTCATGGGGTGTTTGGCACCAAGTCCATAGCAGCTGACCCTTGGAGCCACTGCGGACCGTAGTGGTCGGTCCAGCACATCCCAAAGATGGTCGATTTAAGATCTGGTGAGTTTGGATGTCAGGCCAACACCTTGAACTCTTCATTATGTTCCTCAAACTATTCCAAAAACAAAATGTGCAGTGTGCCAGGGCGCATTACTCCTGCTGAAAGAGGCCACTGCCATTGTCATGAAGGGGTGTACCTGGTCTGCAACATTATATACACTTGTCAAATTGATTTCCTTAATGCCTGGACCCTTGAGGTTTCCCAGCAGACCTAGAGCATCGCAATCCCTCCATCGGCTTGTTATCGGACCATGAGAACTCCCATTCCACAGCTCCAGGGCCCAGTTCTAACCCTGCGTTTTCAACAGCGGACAGGTGTCATCATAGGCACTGATAGGCCGGCAGCTACACTGACCCATACGCAGCAGAGAGTGACGCACTTTGTGTTGTGACACATTTCTCCAGTAACGGTCACAATCATTTTCTGCGACTTGTGCCACAATAGACCTTCTGTCAGTTTGAACATGACAGTCTTTGCTGCCCTCGCACACCGATGAGCCTCAGGTGCCCGGCAGCCCGTCGTAGCTTTATGGTTTGTCCCTCCCTGGTCCATTACTGGTAGGCACCACGGTCGACTGGGAGCTCACCGTAAGCGTTCCCGTTTCAGAGACTCATCTGGCAATAACAATTGTTCTCTTGTCAATGTTGCTCAAGTCTCCTGCCCTTTTTCTCTTGCATCCAACATGTTGACTACGACACCTAGATGTTCGCTTACCGTCTAACCTACCGAGGCCTTGACATGTGCCGTGTTAGATGATGATCGACATTATTCACTTTACCTGTGAGTGAGTCATAATGTTTTTGCTCATTAGTGTACATGTCCACATATATACATATATTTATACACTGACGGTGAGCCAAAACCATACACATATATTTATATATACACAGAAGTATGGCAAGTGTATCATTATTGGGTCATGGCTCATGGGGGATTGACATGCTATTTGTCTCTTCTTTCACATCCCTTGGTGCCCTAGACTAGTCATAGTGGGAGATACCCAAATCTATGAATGTTCAGCAGGTGTTTCTCAGCATATGTTTCCTGTGTACAGTGTGTTTGTTTGTACGAAAGGATATCGTGCGGTCAGCAACAAACAAATTTGACAATGAATGGCAACGATCTTTAATTATATCTGAAGGTTTGTCACGCCATTACTCAGAGATGTGCTGCACAGTGTGTTCAGGGGTGACACACACGGACAAACATGCACAATCACTCACTAAATATTACAAGCTGAGGAAAATTATTGTCCTTTCGCAAAAGAAATCATCACCTTACAGAAAAGCACGCAGCAGAGTGAAATGTGCCTCATGAGAACAGAGATTTCAAGGCGAATCCAAAAAGGTTTAATTAATTTTAAATGATGCTTTTCAGAGTGTTAGAGGCTCAAAGCAGTGGAGTGGAAAGCATTTGGAGTGGCTAGTGCTTGGCAACCAGGCTAATCTAGGCCCTCCTCAGCAGGCTCATTTGGGATTCTTACATCAGCATACAGGCATCCCGAGGTGGGGCTTTACTTTAGTGGGCCGAGTGAGGGGCACTCAAAGTTTGGAAATCCACACAAGGTTTTGCAAAACAACAAAACATAAACTGGGATGAATCGTTTGAATTTAGGTGATTTTTGCGATTTACTTCTGCAAAACGCGTTTACGGATTTGTTGCTGTTGAAATGTGTTCCATTTGACGAAACACCACTAATCTGGATATTATGGAATGTTAAAAAAGGCAATAACATTGAGATATTATTAAATATGAACAATACTTGTCTATAACTTTGAACATGGCTTTAAAGCACATAACTAGCCTGTCATTCCATGCAATCCTATTCATTTATACTCTATTATGTTCATGTATTCATACAGACGCAGGGGGAGGGGCGTGAGAGGCAAGCATATTTCTTTCTTCCTCAACTACATAATTACATGGCCTTTAGTACTATTAGCTTGCAAAGACTAGAGCGGAGTAAGATACAATTGAGGAATATTTGCTATATCTAGATTTACTGTATGCGCTGGTAAGCATGCAATGAGGCCAACGCACATCTATTCTATCTTCAAATAATTATCCCCTTTGGCTACCAAACAATAGTTTGAAAGCAACTTCAATGTTACTGTAAATAAGGATTGGAACCACACTTGGATACTGGACTTAACAAAATCATTCGTTATAAAGTGCTATATGACAGCTATAGGTAGATATTTGTCTACATCAATTTTCGATATATAGACATTACGGACACATCGGGAAACAAAACACAAGTGTAGAGCAGCTATCTCTATGGCGGCGATTTGCAACGATGTGTCCATTCTGTAAGCAATCTTCAAACAAAGGCAATAAAATGCTGAGCATGAAAGATAGTGCTCTACAGGAAGAAGGCGTCCATTTGCCAGTGAGATGAGGGGAAACAGTCCCCTCCTTGTTGCGGCTGAGTTGCTGCAGCTTATCACTTACGTGGCCCCCATGACGCGAGGGCCACGATAAGAGGGGCACAAACGCAGCCTTTATTTCTGACTGCAACATGAAACTCAGTCACTCGCAGATGAGTGGCAGGAACATCCTCAGCCATAGATGCCCTGTCCACAGGAGTAGGACACAGTGGCCCGGGTTTCATATTTTCGGCCTAACGATGTGTTCTATTGGGAACAAAACATTGTAAACAGATAATGAATCCAAATGCATTATCTGTGTGAATCTTGTGTATTAATTTGAAACAAAACAGCTCGCATTCTATGAAAGGGGTCTGCGAAATTTCCAGAAAAGTATTTTGTTTTGACCATTAAATTCTAAAAGTGTGCAGGGAACCAACACTTTTCTAGAATGGCACTGTACACACTATTGTATGCATAACTTCAGCTATCTGTTGATATCAGCTGCTGAGTGCTCTTGCAGAACTGTTAAGCATTCTCCTGAATATAGTCAGGGACTTGTCTAGATGTCCACACTATGCAGAAGTGCGGAGGACACATTTTCTTTCAGTGGAGAGAATTTGTGTTTGTAAGAAGAGTTCCTGGGGCCTTTGTTTCCAGGCCTTGATGTGTGACCAGTCGCTCTCAGGCCTCCCCTTCACCCCTGGCCTATTCTGCCAGTGTTCTGCCCACCCATACTGTCACAGCAGGGGAAGGGTTTCAGAGAGAGACTGAATCAAAAGCTCAAGGAGAAAAATTGCTTTTCAGGCTCTGCTGTGTGGGAATCGGATGAGGGGCCTCGCTCAAATCCGGTCTCCAGGCAACCAGAGCGATATGCCCGGGGAATATCATTAAAGTTGGAAAACTAAGCAGTCTTTCTGAATGTGTAAACCTAATCATCACCATAAAAAGAAAGGGTAGAAAAAGGATGACACACGACACAACCATCAAAGTTTGTCCAAAAATGTTTTTTTGTTTTTTTTCTATTTGTATGCTCGTTTGTTTATTAATTTACTGATGCTAAGTATAGCCTAAACTCGATGCGATTTCGATTTAAAAACAAACACATGCTCTAGTTTAAAGCAAAAAATTGTTAAACAGTGGCGTTCCAGACAAACAGAATGAGTCCACGTTGGGTGTGAAATAGGGGAACTGCCACCTCCGCAGCTGGCCCTTCATCACAAGATTAATAAGTTGCCGTTTCCAGGCCGACCAGAACCTAGTGGTAACCATCCAGCGCTTCTGTGAATTCTGGGTAACGGCCTTACCGCAAGCTGGCCTGGTTTACTACTCTGTTTTGTCCTGCACTCTTAATGTGGAGAAAACATCTGTGACTAGAATGATGTCAGTATGAAAGGTGTCCAGCAAGTGAACTCAAATCTAAACAAGACAGCCAAAACAACAACAGCCAGGTTGTGCCTCTGGTCAAATGGAGCATGTCCAACACTCCATTTCCATTTTGTTGTCCGTTGTCGTTTCCAGTTATAATTACCAAGTCACCAGGTTTACTGAAATCTCAAAACACAAACTTCTGACTCAAGGAGCTGGACACACAAGGTGGTTTCATTCTTTTGTATTATTGTATTATATATGTATGATTTTAATTAGTACTGTAATGGTTCTGTGAAAGCACTAGAATTGTTCAGCCATTGTCCTCTACTGCATGACAAAGGCAACAAAGGGTTGACTCGTCTTGAGATCCGCCAAGGTTCTCTAACATCATTAAATCAGGTACATTGACCCATTTGTATGCGTTGATACAACGAAGTTAACATTGAACTTAGATGAGCTTTTAAAATACTTCAATGTAAGTGTTCAACAATCTAGTAGTATCTCATAAAATGACACTAAGAAATTTTACAGTAAGTGAAGCGTTATATGAGAGGAAAGAGGAACTCTTCGGTCATTTGGTGACAATGATTCCACCCTGTCTAATCTGGTCTTACATCTACATCCATTCATTTCAACAGTAATCATAGAAGTTTTAATCACAAGACCTAGACCAGCATAGAAGTGAAAACAGAAATGCATGTACTCTGGATTTTACCATAAGGTTGCTAATAGCATAACATTTTCAAATTCTGTACTTAGGGTAGGGAGATTATAAGTATTTCCCCTCTTTGTTCATAATTCTACAAATGAATTACCCATAAGAGTCTCATAGATCAATTACTGAGTTTTTCTTCCATCTTTTAGAGGTAATGCGGTAGCACTGCCCCCTAGTGGATCACAAGCAGACACTAAGTCTTTAAATTCCAACTAAACTCACTTCATTCACCATTATCACAGAGCATGTTACCACTGTAGTGATTGAAAAGTAAGCTGACAGCAACAGTCCTTTAGGCTGGTAATACTAGACGGCCCATTAAAATATATATTTGTTTACTTTGATTAATATAAATAAATGTTACTTGTGTGTTTCTATGAATTCGGGAATCTTGGCCCTCACTCCACAACATCACCAAGTAACTGCCGTTGACTATAGTGAATGCTGCTTTGTTCGCACAGGCTCCTACATTTTAATGACTCCAAAATAGCTTTTAACATTTAAACTGAGCCCTTTTATTCAGGTTTCACTGCACCGCAAGGAATACAGTGGGTGTAATGAAGCAGAGACTAGAGTAGATAAGAGCTTATATTATAGGTAATCACAACCCAAAGCAGAGACCTTAACACATACAAAAATGTGATTATCACCTTGCATTGTAGTCATTCATTGTGTATGGGTGAAAAGCTGTTGTGTATCTCCCAGCATATTACCCATCCTAATGGAGGAGACTGTAATTACTTCAAATTGCTGTTGGGTTGAATTGACTTTCATTGAGCCTGGTCACTTGAGCATTAGTCTCTAAATAAGTTTCAGAGGAACTGTTGTCCACTTTCTTTTTACACACAAACACATACACACACTAGCGTTGTCAGTGTGGGGTGACAATCCCCTTCATCTGTTTGTTGAGCTTCCAGTGTAAACCCTGGGCCCACACAGAGCTCAATGTTTCACTGTTGCCTGCCTGACAACCAGAGGTAAACTCAACTAGTGCTCTTCCTGGTCCCTGACATCACTGTTGTAAGCTGTACTAGAGGTTGGATAAAGCACCAGGGCCTGGCCAGTTATCTTCTGATCGCCCACTGCCCCCCTGTGAGACAAAGCCTGCTCCCAGAAGAAAATTAGCGCATTTAGCTGTCAGCACCAGGCTCGCTTTTCAAACCAGACCAGCATTCACAGAGTCCTGTTTTTTTCTCCCTTACCTCCTTTATTTGCCTGGAAATGTGATCTCGATATAGCTCAAAGATCAAGAAAAAAGGTGTAAACTGCACATAAATGTGATCAAGTGTCCCCTCTATCAGAACCTTTAGATCTGGCTGAAGTCTCCACCACCATCACCACCCATTGGGATTAACTCAGACTTTTTTGAGTCTGTCATAGCCATCTCTCCACAGTGAAGCAGACAAATGTAGCACATATATTTATTCACAGCACTTATTAACACTAGAATATAAAACGGTTGTAATGGAAATGTTTATTGTCATAGCAAACATCTGCAATTCAATGGGCAGTACAAAAAAAGCAACTTCAAAAAAAGGTATCACACTGTATCAGTGGCGGCTGGTGATAAATATTCTCAGTGGGGCTGTGCCATACTTTTTTGTTTCTGTAACCATCGCAATACAATTTAACACAAACTGCAGGACAGAAGTGCTCAGTGAAATAGTCAGTAATTATTTAATGCCAATATTAAAAAGTTGAGGCATTCTAACACAAAAACATAAACATCATATTGCACAAACACAAGCCTTTATATATATAAAGTTTATAGGAAATCTTATACTGTATAAAGGATGTATAATATAGAAATGGATATCAAGTGGCTGAACTCAAACCTTTGGAAGAATAGCATATAGTAGTTCATGATCAAACTAAATGTAACTAATTGTTAATGTGTAATTAATTGATACAAAACAACATATACCTGTCCATGC
Organism: Dallia pectoralis; assembly: GCA_029465975.1. Taxonomy (NCBI): domain Eukaryota; kingdom Metazoa; phylum Chordata; class Actinopteri; order Esociformes; family Umbridae; genus Dallia; species Dallia pectoralis. The sequence goes on from CM055751.1 coordinate 2,606,599, forward strand.
TGGATCTGACCCCGTCGTTTTAAGCAAAATAAAGCATTAGCATGAGTGCACCGAGCTAGCCAAAGTTCTCCTCTCAAACGGATCTTGGAGTAGAAATTTCACAGATTTAAGACTGTTTTACGCAGAAGCATAAAACAGTCTTAAATCGACCCCTCTGCGTCGACGCAAACCCCTCTCCGACCCCTACGCCGTAGCTCGACGTGCACCTCCAAAAAATTGTAACTACGCGTTGAGGCGACGCAGACCAAAAGGGCTGCGATTGGTCAGATTATACATCTGGTGGTGAAATGCAACTCAACCCGACGCAAAACCATAAAACGGCCACGACGCCGTAGGAACGACAGCGTAGCTACGCCGTGGAGTTGACGCAGAAGCATAATGAGGCCTTTAGGGTTGGGTCTTGGAGGGGTAACGTTCGCGCCTGGCATTGTCGTCTAGTAAAATTGCGCCCCAAGAGCCCGGCCCTTATTTTATCAGGGGTGAGCTTGTGGCGATGAAATAATCTCCCTTCTTGGATTCGATTTAAGAACGCTGATTGGCAAAATTTTATGTCAATCATTCATATCTTAAATTAGCACTTGGCTTAACTGCTACATAGACCCGCCGCCTGTGGGCGCTTTCTCTATCGCCCCAGAGCTGTGACGAGGCGTTCAGACAGGCAGAGGAAAGGCTGACAATATGATTTCCATCATATTTTACACATATTACTGGGTGCATTACATATTTAAAACACATGTTTTTATTATTATTATAATTTTTTTTTTGTTGTTTGTGGCTTGGGGGGGGGGGGCGCCACTGCACTGTATACATTTAAAAGGGTTGAACAACTTTTACCCTCACTTGAGGCATTCAATCTCACTAGCTTACTGAGAAACAGTTCTCATGAAGGAATATCCTGTATTACGATTCAACAGTTCTCTCCTCTTGCTGACTGTGCTTTGGCTGGGGAACCATTATTGGCTGGCGTGCCACATATTGGCTGGGGAACAATTAATTGGCTGGGGAACTATTATTGGCTGGGGAACCATTATTGGCTGGGGAACCATTATTGGCTGGGATGCCACATATTGGCTGGGGGGCCACATATTGGCTGGGGTGCCACAGACATGCTCGGGGGCCACATATTGGCTGGGATGCCACATATTGGCTGGGGTGCCACATATTGGCTGGGGTGCCACATATTGGCTGGGGTGCCACATATTGGCTGGGGTGCCACATATTGGCTGGGGTGCCACATATTGGCTGGGGTGCCACATATTGGCTGGGGTGCCACATATTGGCTGGGGTGCCACATATTGGCTGGGGTGCCACAGATATGCTCGGGGCCACATATTGGCTGGGGTGCTAGATATTGGCTGGGGGCCACATATTGGCTGGGGGGCCACATATTGGCTGGGGTGCCACATATTGGCTGGGGTGCCACATATTGGCTGGGGTGCCACATATTGGCTGGGGTGCCACATATTGGCTGGGGTGCCACATATTGGCTGGGGTGCCACAGATATGCTGGGGTGCCACATATTGGCTGGGGTGCCACAAAGATGCTCGGGGGCCACATATTGGCTGGGGTGCCACAGATATGCTCGGGCCACATATTGGCTGGGGTGCCACATATTGGCTGGGGTGCCACATATTGGCTGGGGTGCCACATATTGGCTGGGGTGCCACATATTGGCTGGGGTGCCACATATTGGCTGGGGTGCCACAGATATGCTCGGGGCCACATATTGGCTGGGGTGCTAGATATTGGCTGGGGTGCTAGATATTGGCTGGGGGCCACATATTGGCTGGGGGGCCACATATTGGCTGGGGTGCCACATATTGGCTGGGGTGCCACATATTGGCTGGGGTGCCACATATTGGCTGGGGTGCCACATATTGGCTGGGGTGCCACATATTGGCTGGGGTGCCACATATTGGCTGGGGTGCCACAGATATGCTGGGGTGCCACATATTGGCTGGGGTGCCACAAAGATGCTCGGGGGCCACATATTGGCTGGGGTGCCACAGATATGCTCGGGCCACATATTGGCTGGGGTGCCACATATTGGCTGGGGTGCCACATATTGGCTGGGGTGCCACATATTGGCTGGGGTGCCACATATTGGCTGGGGTGCCACAAAGATGCTCAGGGGCCACATATTGGCTGGGATGCCACAGATATGCTCGGGGCCACATATTGGCTGGGGTGCTAGATACTGGCTGGGGGGCCATATATAGGCTGGGGGGCCACATATTGGCTGGGGTGTCACATATTGGCTGGGGTGCCACATATTGGCTGGGGTGCCACATATTGGCTGGGGTGCCACATATTGGCTGGGGTGCCAGGGGGTTATGAAAGCGGGAGTGGCACGGGTACAACCCCCCCCCCCACGTCCTGCTATGGTCTGACCGCCACAGGCATGACCCACATCACACTGGGGTTCCAGTGCTCCCGGAGCACTTCTCGTCTATCCGTCGCCATGGAGGCAGACGGGGGATGCGGGAACAACAAGTCATTTGTACCTGTAGGAGGAGGACACTCCTGGGAAACAAACAGATGAGCCTCTCCCCCTGAATACAGGCCTTTCACTCAGGGTAAACAGAACTGCATGAGAAACATACTAACTATCGGGAGGATCGCACTTAACTCTTTCAGCGCTTGCCGGAGGGCCCGGAGGGGGTAGAGGCGGAGGAGCGATTAGCCACACCTGCTGCGGACGGAGTCGGAGAAAGAGAGACAAGTTCCTGCTGAAGTACGGACTTCTATACCCGGGCATGACATCAGCACATTAACAGATAAACAGGCCCAACGCATTTAATGCAGAATAATCACGTCAAAGTATTCGGAAGTATTTCAACCTGCCAGAAGCAGCTTTACGTTTCACCGTAATTGCATTCTCTATTACTTCGAATGGATGAATCACTTAATACAACGTTATTAAATTAAAATGATCAAACAAAATAATATAAATATTGTTATATTTTTGTTGATGAATGTGGTGTGTGTATGCGGATTTGATTGCTATCTGTTCCTTTAGCTACTTGTGAATAACCTTCAATTGAACACAAAACTCTTGCCAGTTCACATGGGCTGTACAGAAGACGGTCTATTATACACCCAAGGACATTTCTCTCTATACAGAGAATTTACACTCCAGCACATAATGGTAGTCCTCATATCGACTTGCTACAGAAACACCATGCATCTGCTCCCAAATACCCCCAGACAATAAACAATTCAGAAGAAATGTTCGAATCTAATTCTCAGACAAAGTCTGACAAAAATAAATTACGTACATTCCGCTTGTGAATCGAACTTTCCCCGGGTTTCTTTTAGATCGGCCATTATCTAGCAGAAAGTTAATTAAAGTGGCAAAGTTTAAATCAATAGGGATTTTTCTCGTTGGTTCCGGACCAACACACTGGCTGGTCAGAAATGATTGATGGGCATGACAGGACTTCATAAGATTACCCAGAGAGACAAAACTCCCTAATGACCCCGAAACGCTTCCTCATGGATTACACTGGGTATCCTGCCTACCCCCTTTCTCTACCCAAAACAATCTGACGACACCCGTCTAAAGTCCTCCTCTGGCTCATAATGTGACCACGTCGTGTAATTCCACAGATCATTACCAACTTTCCCCAACTTAATTTTGCAATTACACGTGCAATTAATTAATAAATGTGCCGTCATTACACTGCCCCATGTGATCCCGTCGCCGAACGAATGCCTCTTGAATTGAAGTGGTCAAAATGAACTGGGAGGGCTAATTGAGAGGGAGAGACAAAGAGAGAGCGAGAGAGAGAGAGACAGAGTGAGAAAGAATGAGATTGTTATTAAGGGATTGTGAAGTTAATCTGGTAAGAAGCTAGGGGGATATGGGGATCGTTCTTCAAGGCAGCCCTCTCCCTCTCTATCAGCGTGGGGTCTGGAGGGATCCAGGCCTGTTAGTTACTGAGAGCCATGCATGGAAAGTAGAGCTTCCGTCTCCGAGGACAGATTATGGAGATCTACGAGCTCAGAGAAAGCAGCCGCACCAACACTGTGTAATGTTCTCCTAAAGGCCCAGTGCCATGTACACCCCATAGAAATCGCTCACCCGCATCTCCGCTTGACAAGTGATGCTACCCTCGTTCTCTGAAGTCCCGCCTTAAAAAGAAATAATTCATTTCGAAGACAACAAGAATGGGCCTGACAATTTATTCGAACCTATTGACAAAGAGAGAGCAGTGCCTCCTCCACCACAAACGATCTTCTGCACACGTAAGCCTCATCGTGACTGGTGGTGAAATGTGTGAAATGTTCCGTTTGAGCTTGTGAACACTTTACCACGACACTTACAGTTTCAGAAGAGTTCAAGTGAATACATCAATAAGTGCAATGGGGTAGTCCTGTGGTCTAAGCTACAACAGACACTAGCTGAAGCGATTAGTAGACGTTATTGACAACGTTGACAATGAATAATTGTTGAATAATATTTCTATTGTTGACAAGTCATTTCATCTCATAGGACCTATTTTACTGTCTCCAATAATGTGATTTGACCAGTGCAGCGCTGTAGCTCTAGATATGCAATCCTATTAGGACTGTCACGATTATGACATTTCAGGTGACGATTAATTGTCACGCAAATAATTGCGATTAATGATTTAATTGTCTGTATTGTCAATTTTATTACACTGAGCCTAATAAATTATATAAATTATTTTGTAATAATAAACATGAGCCTTATGAATAAGTCATTTATTTACAATGAACATTGGAACTGTATTCACCTTTTTCAACTCCCAACTTCTTATTGGAAACATGTATTTTTGAAATCTGAATATGATCCAAAAATCGTTGCAATAAAAGAAATTGCGATCTGGGTAAATAATCGCGATCAGGCGATTATGTAATAATTGTGACAGCCCTACATCCTATAGTGATACAATGTCAGCGTGCTAATAGAGCAGAACAGGTCGCGTGTGGAAAAGTTTCACGAAGGTTTGAACTAAAAATGATGTTATCAGTAATGCTTGCAAGGCCGAACTTGCTTCCAAGTGAGCAAAATTATGCGTTTAGAACATTTTTAGAACATTAGAACATTTATTTCACGCATACTAACACAGTAGCAACACATCCACATTGTGATGGTGAAACACATTTGGATAGTTAGAATTATTGTTGGTAGATTCATATTTTAGCATTGTATTTGTGATTTTGTGTTGGACAAAGTTAGACAAAAACAGATTGTCTGGTTCAGTTTGCTCGAAATGCAATAAAAAAAAAATCAAAAGCTGAAGTGATATCCTTGTTTTATTCATTAGCAAGTGTAAGAATAACTCAATGTTTTAACAAATTGCTAAAGCTGAATAATCATTCAAAGCCTACTGATTTATTATTCGGAAGTAGATGATAGTCGATATCAAAATAATTGTTTGTTGCAGCACTAACAGACCGTGCACGTACACACTGCAGCTTCATTCTGACCTACTGCTATTCCTCATCTATCAAATATAGCATAATATAGCATAACATAGCAAAATGTATATCTATAAAATTATTACCTGTGCACAAACAGGACAAGAATAATGCATTGTTCAATTCGCATTTTGGATTTTATTTTGCCACAAAATCAATTAATCATTGTGTAATGCTGCTTGAAAAGAGATGAATTCCCATAACAATGTGTACTAGATGTTGCCTTAAGATTAACCTGGGGATTCCCATCATTATATGTGACATTGGTTCACACAACAAAGCTTAAACAATCTAGAAACGTCTAGCAGTATAGACTGAATAAATAAGTTCAGAAGAGAAACTTCTGGATACTTATTGCATGTATCTGTGTCCAGAAGTGAACTATTAATAATGTAGTTCTTCGAGCCTATTGCTAACTAGCAATAACTGGAGATCTATAGGTTGCGCTAACACTAGATGGCAAATGTACTAACGCTGAGAGCAGAGAAGACCCTATATTTGACAGGTTCATGGACCATTAAAGACACCTTTGACCACAAACCTGAGCCCATACGCCATTAGCCACTCGTTGGTTACTAGATGATGCGTTTAGGTGAATTAATTAATAATACGAGTTAAGCACTTCAGGTTCCATTTTAAAGCCTTTGTTGTAGTAGAAGTATAGCCCGGATCACACAGGTTAAAGTAAGTCAGTCCCTAAAAGCACTCCACAGCAGCTGGGAGCAACAAGAGGATTGTTCAATGACTGAAGCGGCACAATCTGCTACTGACTGTAGCGCTCAGTCCATTAGTAGATAGCGAGGACACATGCTACAAAACCATTACTGTGACCAAGGAACATGCCGGGTTGTGGGAGGTAAACGTTGCCAAATAAAACAAGCTTTTAAGAGCAAATCCCTCTCATACCAGTTTGTTTAAAATATCCTAGTTTGCTAAATGTAGCTTGATTTTCTACTGAGTAATCCTCTTTTTAAGACACACAATTGACAATATCTTTAGGATGAAGCTGCGTCAGTAACAGTCAGGAAGCCGAAAGAGGGGAGACCGTAGCGGAGGGGCAGGGGGGCATTGGAAGGGCTAAAGTGGGTCAGTGATTGAAGCTGTCTGGAATGTGATGTGGCAGTAGGTGCAGCTGCTTGTTAATTTCACTGAGTGCCACCATGCCTGTGGAGCGGTGCCACTGCTGTCGCCAACCCCTCTAGCCTCTCTGGCTCCACCGCTCTGAACGCGCCGCTCTCCTTGACTACTCTGGGTTGGCGTCGCCTGTGTGCGCTTGCGTTTCCTTACGTTTGCCATGTGCAGTGACCCGCTCTCGACCTCCAGCCATGATCCAAACTATCGTATTGTAAGTAATCTCTAATTACCCACAATACCCCTCTTCTGTCATCCACAGCTTTGGATGTCCGTCTAATCAATTTGGACATCGTCAAGATAGTGCCTGGATATGCAGGGTAGAACAAATTAGGAAACAGGCCTGGTGCCCCATTAAAAACACAAAGGGAAGAGGGAAGTACTGTTGCATTAAGGCACTGGACAAGTCACCCCCACCCCCGAAACATTGTAACAATGACCACACTAGTTGAACAACTTGTGAAAACTCGCCAAAGCTTAGATATGTCACAACCTCCCAACAGTCACAGTATCAGGTGTACATCTGAGAGAGGCTCCAAGAGGGATGTTGGAGCAAAAGGGAGACATGCAAACATTTGCCTATGACTCAGTTGCATCGCAAAATGCATGTCTGACCTGGTCAAAACGGGCCGCCTCACTCAAAGAGAACTGGGTCACCACACTCTATAGACAGCACGCTGGATCATTATCTAGAATGTCAGAGAACTACAGAAGAAGGAAGGGGTGGATGTTTCAGACAGGACAACAAGAAAAAAGTCTGCTTAACCACAACTACACATCTGTGCCACCACACCATTAATATTTGAACATTGATTCTCACAATAGGATGAAATACGTCATACAGACACAATGGTCCAGTGTTGCTTGCCAGTTCAGTTACTTTAGATAAGGGGAGCCCAGCCTTTCACCAAATTTAAAAAAATCACTCCCATGATACAAGGATATTTCCCAAAAATCTGAAGTAAATGTAATTTTGTTGTATTTTGTAGTTCTGACGCATTTGTTTTTTTTGAAATTGTATTTAGTGCATACTTAATCAAATCAAATAAAAACGTTACCTTCTTTCTTAACTAACATCAGTAAAACATCCTTCTCTCCTCAAACAACAGCAGACATGGTCAAGCAAAATCTCTTGGTGATTCTTTCGTTGATAAAATTGCTGAAGATCACAAATAAACATTTCATCATATTAAAAAATGCTACATGGTGTCGTTTCAAAAGATGCTTGGCTCTAGCAACTAGTATTGCAGTACCAAAAGATGAATCTGGCCTGGATCACATTGAAACACAGCAGATTGTATTACACCTTTTCTTTGAGTCATCTTTCTTCAGGGAAACAGCGGAAACACCATTGTTCTGAAGAAAACTCTATACACAGCTTGGGTTTAGCATGGTTTGGGGCAAGGGCAAGATATACAGCAAAATGGGATCCTGCAGGAGGATACAGAGCCACAAGGCACATAATTCAAGAAACGTGATCTCCAACTATGTGCTGCAATATGAATACATGAATCCATTTCAGTGTAGAAGCCAACAGTTATAGACAACCACTGTAGCCACTTCCTTTGCTGGGAAACTATAGGAAAATAAAACAACAGTCTTGTTGTAGTGCTTTATAAAAAATTATGTTGATTTGAAGGAAAAAAGCTAACATATATTCCTCCATTTTCCTTTTAATGTAATCCTCTCTTAATAACAGCCGTGTAAAAATTACACCAACCGCTGACAAATGTCATTAAAATGCTAATGTGGTGTTTAACTTTGGTTCCGGTTGTGCTTCTGTCTGTTTACAGAAAGCCACTAGAAAAACATTTCAGTGAGGTTATTGTGCTGAGCAATGTCTTTCCTATAGCACATTTTTACCTTATTATACAAGCTTGATTCAAAAATTTGAGGTGGGTTTTTGTTACCAGGACAACAGGGTCTCATTTTACTCCAGAGCCCATTTCCAACCTGTTACCAAATTACTAAGGGCTGGGGCACAGCTTCAAAGAAAATAGACTGATGCTGCTAATGTAATGAAACTGTACACTCATCTATTTAAAACCTGGTGTGTCAGCTTGGAAGTAAAACAACACATTTTTCTGTCGTCCCTTTAGGCAAAATAGCTACATCTAGGAGTTTCAAAGTTATTTTCCAAACATACCCCTGGCAAAAAACATTAATAAAGACATTTACTGTATCAGAAATACGTCTGGTCAGGCTTTTGTTTTAATTTACAGGAGCTGCAGGTATTAGCTTAGCTATACATTTACATTATTGTAGAAGCAGCTAATATAGGTAGGACGCAATTATAGCTGTTCTTCTGAAAAATTAATTATACTGCAGCAAAATAACATTGTAATGATTATAAAGATTATCCAGAAAATATACTTGGGTTGATATATTTATCATTACATCCCATCAAGCCTGGAAAGTCAAGAAGAAAATGTAAAACACTTTAAAATGTCTCCATTGCTGGAAGATTCCGGCAAAAACAGGATGATCAATTTAAGATACGCCACCTGTAGTTGAAGTAACACATTTATAAACAACCTATTGTTACGTTTAAGAATGCCCTTGGAATGCTTGTCGATCATCTGCCATGGAAGACGCATCCATTGTTAAAAGTTCCTGAAACAATCTTGTCAGTCTTGACTGGCATCATGACAATAGATGAGTTGCATGGGACCAAGCCACAACAGTGCCATCACTGAATGATCACATATGACTGGCTTCTGATGGACAGTGCACGTTGACTAACAATGAGAGAATAGGGTGGATAGGGTCTGTGTGGTTAACTCTTCTTCTGCCTCAGAAAAAGTCAGTTTTACTCAATGCTTATCGGATTAGTGAAAAATATCAATATTGGGATGCATATTTAAATGCAGACGAAAGGTTCAGGTAGGGACAATAGTTATTGGCTGCCTGATACTGTCTGAAAATATAGAGCTTTTGAAACCTACTTGGGCACCAACAGCTAGTGCATGGATTTTAATAAATGATCAAGCACTTGACTACCTGAATTGTATACCAATTGTACAATCCAATTATCAGTGATATACTGGAATAAATATAATTTACACACAATTATGTCATGTGAAAATGCCCATTCTGTCCAGAGAAGCAGTTTATTTCCTTAGTGAAAGCAGATTTTGAAGAGAAACACTGTGGTTTCCAGGTGTGTTTATCTGTGTGTTGGTGTGTGTGTTCGGTCTCCTATATGGGATATAAAGGAAGAGGAGGTGAGCGGAGGGAAAGCTAATATGCGTTGTGGTTTTTCTAGAGAATCAACAGGTTAACACACCGCTAACCTCCTGGAGTGTATCCTGGTGACCGGGAAACAGCTGGCAGGCAGGGAGTCTGAATTGGGGTTGGGGGTGAGGAAGAATGGGGCTCAGAGGGACTGCAAAGCATACTGGGTGGCAGCTCTCCCTCCCTCCCTCGCTCTGCCTGCCCGTTGGTGTGTCAGTTTGATGGCTTTTCTAACGGTCTCTCTCCCCCATTCTCTTCCTGAATCGTTAAACATCTACAGCTGTCTCTCTATAGTGACCCAGTAGCTGGGACCAGGTTTTGGTTCTCATCAATTCGAAGGGTGCAACGATCTCCACCCAGTAATGCAAGCTCTGGTTTGAGCCCAGTCACCCTCTGCATGGTTCGGTCAATCCCCCAGATACCTGACACACTTTCCAGACATCACCAGGATGTCCCTCTTCCACATCTCCCATCTTCCACATCGTCTGCTGTCAGTAAAACGGCAAATTCAATACTTCCCAAAGAGAAAACAACTTCCCCTGACCCTACCAGTCAGTGGCTCTGGGTTTAATTTCGAGTTGAATGAAATAATGTAAAATGAGTTATCAGTTCTCTGGGGGGACTGCTGGTAGGCCAGCGGATATAATGGGCTTTTGGGTGAGATATGTATCCTCCAGAGGGACCAGGATTTATGATACATTTCAGGTTCTCTTCAGAGGTAGATTCTGTGGGTGATTACGATCACATCACACAGCCTTGTCTTCTGCTAGTTAACCATTACATGACTAGCTAACACATTTTAGGGAGAAGTAGAAAAGCTGTTGCTTTTAAGATGGGCATTGGTGAACAGCCATTTTATTTAAAATATATATATATTTATTGTGATTGGGAGGAACGGCCTCCCTGATCTAAACCCGAGCGGTCGTTTGTTATTGGACTTCTGTGCTAGTCATGGATTGTCTATAACAAACACCATGTTCGAACATAAGGAGGCGCATAAGTGTACATGGTACCAGAGCACCCTAGGCCGAAGGTCAATGATCGATTTTGTGATCGTATCGGCTGATCTAAGGCCGCATGTTTTGGACACTCGGGTGAAGAGAGGGGCAGAGCTGTCAACTGATCACCATCTGGTAGTGAGTTGGATCAGAGGGTGGGGAAAGACTTTGGACAGACCAGGTAAGCCCAAACGGGTGGTGCGGGTGAACTGGGAACGTCTGGAGGAGGCCCCTGTCCGAAAGATCTTCAACTCACACCTCCGGCGGAGCTTTTCAGGCATCCCTGTGGAGGTTGGGGGCATTGAACCTGAGTGGGCAATGTTCAAAGCTTCTATTGCTGAAGCTGCGGCGGTGAGCTGTGGTCTCAAGGTCCTAGGTGCCTCAAGGGGTGGTAACCCTAGAACACCGTGGTGGACCACGGTGGTCAGGGAAGCTGTCCGACTGAAGAAGGAGGCCTTCAGGGATATGCTAGCCCTGGGGACTCCGGAGGCAGTTGCAGGGTACCGACAGGCCCGAAGGGCTGCAGCCGCTGCCGTGTCAGAGGCAAAGCAGCGGGTGTGGGAGAAGTTTGGAGAAGCTATGGAGAAGGACTTTCGGTCGGCACCAAAATGCTTCTGGAAAACCGTTCGGCACCTCAGAAGGGGAAACGGGAACCATCCAAGCTGTGTACAGTAAGGATGGGACACTGTTGACCTCAACTGATGATAAGATCGGGCGCTGGAAAGAGCATTTTGAGGAGCTCCTGAATCCGACCTACACGCCCTCTAGTACAGAGGCAGAGCTGGAGGCTGATGGAGGGTCATCGTCAGTTTCCCTGGGGGAAGTCGCTGAGGTAGTCAAACAACTCCACAGTGGCAAAGCCCCAGGGACTGATGAGATTCGTCCAGAAATGCTAAAAGCTTTGGGTGGGGAAGGGCTGTCTTGGTTGACACGCCTCTTCAACATTGCATGGAAGTCTGGGACAGTGCCAGAGGAGTGGCAGACCGGGGTGGTGGTTCCCCTCTTTAAAAAGGGGGACCAGAGAGTGTGTGCCAATTACAGAGGTATCACACTCCTCAGCCTCCCTGGTAAAGTGTACTCCAAAGTGCTGGAAAGGAGGGTTCGGCCAATAGTCGAACCTCAGATTGAAGAGGAACAATGCGGTCCTGGCCGGGGAACCACGGACCAGCTCTTTACTCTCGCAAGGATCCTGGAGGGGGCCTGGGAGTATGCCCATCCAGTCTACATGTGTTTTGTGGATCTGGAGAAGGCGTATGACCGGGTACCCCGGGATCTTTGTGGGAGGTGCTGCGGGAGTATGGGGTGAGGGGGTCTCTTCTCAGGGCCATCCAATCTCTGTACGCTCAAAGCATGAGCTGTGTCCGTGTCCTCGGCAGTAAGTCGGATTCGTTCCCGGTGGGGGTTGGCCTCCGCCAGGGCTGCGCTTTGTCACCAATCCTGTTTGTAATATTCATGGACAGGATATCAAGGCGTAGTCATGGGGGGAGGGGTTCCGTTCGGTGGGCTGATGGTCACATCACTGCTTTTTGCGGATGATGTGGTCCTGATGGCCTCATCGGTCGGTGACCTTCAGCACTCACTGGATCGGTTCGCAGCCGAGTGTGAAGCGGCTGGGATGAGGGTTAGCACCTCTAAATCTGAGGCCATGACTCTCAGCAGGAAACCGGTGGAGTGCCTACTCCGGGTAGGGAATGAGTCCTTACTCCAAGTGAAGGAGTTCAAGTACCTCGGGGTCCTGTTCGCGAGTGAGGGAACAATGGAGCGGGAGTTTGGTCGGAGGATCGGAGCAGCGGGGGCGGTGTTGCATTCGCTTCACCGCACCGTTGTGACGAAAAGAGAGCTGAGCCGAAAGGCAAAGCTCTCGATCTACCGGTCAATCTTTGTTCCTACCCTCACCTATGGTCATGAAAGCTGGGTCATGACCGAAAGAACGAGATCGCGGGTACAAGCGGCCGAAATGGGTTTTCTCAGAAAGGTGGCTGGCCTCTCCCTTAGGGATAGGGTGAGAAGCTCAGTCATCCGAGAGGAACTCGGAGTAGAGCCGCTGCTCCTTTGCATAGAAAGGAGCCAGTTGAGGTGGTTCGGGCATCTTGTAAGAATGCCACCTGGGCGCCTCCCTAGAGAGGTGTTCCAGGCACGTCCAGCTGGGAGGAGACCTCGGGAAGACCCAGGACTAGGTGGAGAGATTATATCTCCACACTGGCCTGGGAACGCCTCGGGATTCCCCAGTCAGAGCTGGCTAATGTTGCCCGGGAAAGGGAAGTTTGGGGTCCCCTGCTAGAGCTGCTACCCCGCGACCCGACCCGGATAAGCGGTTGAAGATGAGATGAGATGAGATGAGATATATTTATTGGCATGTGAGATATGCTGTTTTCTTTGCAATTCTGCCTAAAAGGCCAACAATCGCCTTTTTGCAGTTGACATTGGGACTGGTGTTTTGTGTCTACAATGGGCACGTGCACCTCGCAACTTACCAGACTTGAAGGACCTGCTGCTATTGTGTGGGTTCCTGACAGGACACCTTCATGGGTCTTGTAAAGTCCATGCCTGGAACTGCGCTGTTCTGGAGGCATGAGGAGAACCAAAAGCATATTAGGCAAGTAGTCATAATGATTCGCTTTATCATAATGATTCGGTCTAAACAACTTTCACAGGGTATATGCAGGAATCTTGAAGTTGATTTCAATACCTTTTCAAGACTTTTTCAAGACTTCTCAATATTTTTTAATACCTCACCGCCACTTCAAGCTGTAACCATTTACATCAATGATAAAAACTAAAAAGCATTAATATCCAACCCTTTACTGAAAAACAGAACTGACAGTGCAATTCACAGTGCAAAAAATGTTCAGAAAGTGCACAAACAGCTTTGCTCCTTGCACATCCCTGAGCTTATTAATAATAAAAAGTGCACCGCAATTTTTATTTTTATTAAGGACCTAACCTGTCAAAACAATAAATACAAGAAAAATACAATTCAGAAAACTTAAAATGATTTGTTTGAACCTCAGAACTTATTCTCTACACTACACTCACAGTCGCACACAGTCACAAAACTCTCACTCAGACGCACACACAAACTCTCCGCATCAAGGACTCCAACGTGTTTCCGTTTAAGGCGCTGTATTATCTCCGTGGTGCTCCCGTGCCATGTCATGTCGCTTTTGCATATCTTGCAATTAACACACTTTTTATTTATGTATTTACTTAGTGTGAAATGCTCCCACACTTTGGATGACTTCAGTCGAACTGATTTTGCCGACTCCGCCACCAAAACAACGTTACAGCTCCGCAACCGCACTCAATTCAATTGCTTTTATCTCCGCGACTGAGTGGCGTGTCGATAATGAAATTCGTTGCCAACTTTTTTAATTATCGATTAATGTACAATATGCCTCCCTGATTTTCCCCTCGACTGGCTGCAGCCACACTTTAAAGTCCGGCATTTCCAGCCAGGACGCTGCAAATTTGCACTTCCCCATTCTGTTAATGCGTTCACCAACCTTCTCTTAAAACATTTCGGTGCGTTGTAATACGCACTGGGAACGCCAGAGCGTACATTGTGCTTTTGAACTTCCGCCCGCCTGCCCGCTCTGGTGCTCTCAGAGGCAATTTACGAACTTTTTTTTTTTAAATAAAAATGACTAAATTCACACACTTTTTTTCGATGTTTTTGGGACTGTTGGACAGCTAATTCAGAAAAAAATATGTTCAATATTTAAGACTTTATAAAGCCGTGATAAGACTTTTTAATACTTTTAAAGGGTCTTAATTTTCCCAAAATTGATTTATCACCTTTTAATACTTTTCAAGACCCCGCGGATACCCTGTTTCAACAAAAGTGAGTACACCCCAAAATTGAAAATGTCCAAATTGGGCCCAATTAGCCATTTTCCCTCCCTGCTGTCATGTGACTCGTTAGTGTTACAAGGTCTCAGGGGTGAATGGAGAGCAGGTGTGTTAAATTTGGTGTTATCGCTCTCACACTCATACTGGTCACTGGTAGTTCAACATGGCACCTCATGGCAAAGAACTCTGAGGATCTGAAAACAATTATAGTTGCTCGACATAAAGATGGCCAAGAAGATTGCCAAGACCCTGAAATTAAGCTGCAGCATGATGGCCAAGACCATACAGCGGTTTACAGGACAGGTTCCACTCACAACAGGCCTCGCCATGGTCGACCAGAAGTTGAGTGCACAGGCTCAGCGTCATATCCAGAGGATGTCTTTGGGAAATAGACGCATGAGTTTAAAGGGGTGGGGGAGGGGTCACCCTGTCAGTGCTCAGACCATACAGCGCACACTACATCAAATTGGTCTACATGACTGTCGTCCCAAAAGGAAGCCTCTTCAAAAGATGATGCACAAGAATGCCTGCAAACAGTTTGCTGAAGACAAGCAGACTAAGGACATGGATTACTGGAAGCATGTCTTGTGGTCTGATGAGACCAAGATAAACTTATTTGGTTCAGATGATGTCAAGCGTGTGTGGCAGCAACCAGGTGAGGAGTACAAAGACAAGTGTGTCCTCCCTACAGTCAAGCATGGTGGTGGGAGTGTCATGGTCTGGGGCTGCATGAGTGCTGCCAGCACTGGGGAGCTACAGTTCATTGAGGGAACCATGAATGCCAACATGTACTGTGACATACTGAAGCAGAGCAGGGCAGAATTCCAACATGATAACGACCCCAAACACACATCCAAGACGACCACTGCCTGGCTAAAGAAGCTACAGGTTTAGGTGATTGAGTGGCCAATCATGACTCCAGACCTAAACCCTATTGAGCATCTGAGGGACATCCTCAAACGTGAGGTGGAGGAGCGCAAGGACTCTAACATCCACCAGCTCCGTGATCTGAGTGGAAGAGGACTTCAGTGGCAACCTGTGAAGCTCTGGTGAACTCCATGCCCAAGAGGGTTAAGGCAGTGCTGGGAAATAATGGTGGCCAAACAAAATATTGACACTTTGGGCCCAATTCTGACATTTTCACTTAGGTGTACTCACTTTTGTTGCCAGCGGTTCAAACATTAATGGCGGTGTGTTGAGTTATTTTGAGGGGACAGCAAATGTACACTGGTAAGCAAGCTGTACACTCACTTCTTTGCATTGTATCAAAGTGTCATTTCTTCAGCGTCACAATGTGTCACACGAAAAAAAAAAAATATATATTTACATAAATGTGAGGGGTGTACTCAATATTGTGAGATACCGTATTTGCGTATACGTTTGTACTGTACTATATATTAAAACCAAACCAATGACAATCAAGCAGCTCCAATATACAAACATACCATATGTGGAACAGTATTTACTGGATGGTTTCTATGAGTATGTTGCTAATAGGGCTGCACGATATTGGAAAAAAATTACATTGCGATATTTTTCTCCCCAACGATATATATTGCGATATTGCGAGCCATCAATCCAGGCTAAAGTTAATAATTACCATTCCATCAGACCGTACCGTCAGACTCATGTAGGCTCCGTTGTCCTGCTGGACCATAAGTCTGTTGTAGCTGCATAGTATTCCACGTGTGACAGCTCTGCTTCAATCTTAGATCTGCATTTTCCATACAGCTCTAATATGTGCGGGATGGTATAACATACCGCGTGTCAATTATATGTGCGGGATGGTATAACATACCGCGTGTCAATTATATGTGCAGGATGGTATAACATAGTGCGTGTCAAGCGTTCGGATAATTTTCTTAAATCCCTCTTTGGTGACAGTGTTTAATAGCAACATATCTTTAGCGATATAAAACGTTATTGTTACGTTGTGGTGCCGTTTTAAGTGATCAGACAAATTGGTGGTGTTTCCTTGTTTTGAGGCCACAACTTTATAACACTCCAGGCAAAGTACCTGTTTTTGGTCAACAACCTCATTTTTGTAGCCGTTTATGTATAATATCAATTATTATTATACATATTAATTACATCTCCCGACTCGTTGGTTGTCTAAATACATCCATCGTTTATTTAGCTAAGCATGTAAACGATCAGGAACAACAAAAACATATCGTTTAACGTGAATATTTTAGACAATGAAACGGTGAGTTTATGAGTTCGCTACGTGACCGTGGATTTAAGAGACACGAGAGAGAAGCTCCGGAACGCGCATGTTGCTATCGGTTGCTACGACAACACAAACAAATTATTGCTAGTGCGCATGTCCACCATGACGTCATGGGCCAGTCAACGCGGAAGATCCAAGCTCCATGTTGGCTTTTTGAGCACTCTCATTAGAATGTACGGGGCTTCTCGCAGAACACTGTATTCAGTTCTCTTAATACATTCATGGTGCTACCGTTCTCTTAATACATTTATGGGTGCTACCCTTCTTCACATCGCATGTTCCGACGATGTGACTATCGCGCATGCGCACATCGCGATGTCAATGTTAAAACCGAATATCGTTCAGCCCTAGTTGCTAAGCGTTACCAGAACGACTGTTGTTAATCCTCCTTCAACAACGTCTATCAGTTGAGCAGAGTCTAATCAGTTGAACCGACATGTTGTGCAGTCACTCAATTGCTATTTTGTGCTATTTTTGCGTGCATCTTCCATTTAGAAGAGAGGAGGATTTGGTCAATGTAATCCTGCATGTGAAATTACAGAGATCAAAGCATTGGCAAGGAAGAAAAGAAATTACAAACAAAAACAATTGTTGTCTGTAATGTTTCACATTTACCAAGGTCTACTTGAGACCTGATTTCATTTCTGTTAATTGCACTCTGTTGGTTGCAAATCCTAATAAAAAATGTTTTGTCGTTTATTTGGGTTCTGTGGTATTATATGTTGGACCAAGCTGGTCTCAATTGGCCACTGGGAAGAAACTGTAACACAGTGGCATAAGTGTCATCAAAGCATTATGATTTAAATCCCAGTAATTATTCACAGCATGAAGACATCATTGCACAAATCCACGCTATGCTGTTTTTCACAAAAACAAGAAGGAAAATTGGGTCCGACGATCAAACTGCACACCTGCATTTTCAGCCCTAATTCAGCAAAGATCATTATTTCCTATTAGTGTCATTATGAAATTATTCTCATATGCCTTCATTTGGATCCCGTGAGAATCAACGCTGAGGTTTTTATTTCATTTGAGCGGAATTAGGCCATCTGAACAACAACCACCACAATGCCCACGCTTAATGTGTGAATATGTAAGTGTGAATATTTGCACCTCGTTGAATGTCCATAAAGGCATTGTATAGAGCTAAAAGGCAGAATACAGAGGCCCAGGTAACTCACGTTCACAGATCTATGTGCACATTACCTAGTGGACAAAATAACAATCTGAAAAGCTCTCACAAGATAGAACAAATTCACAATTTCACTTTCAATTCAATTAAAAAACCACATCATTTGGACAGAAGGAAGCAGTATACTGTACAGTTCTGCATCTTGATTTGAGAAATTAGAATTGATCAATCACAATTTGGCTTGCAATGGGTGGGACTGTTTGGGAGAAAAATGTCACATTATGCCTTCTAAAAGATTAGGAAACACATCACTAGCTTACAGCGATTGGGGTTTATTTACACTGTTTTATTGGCTGCCCTTTGAAATAGATATGAATCAAATAAATTGTGTCTTTATGTTGCTGTTTATTTACTCATTGTATGAAATGTACATAGACTACTGGCCAGTGTATCTATTCCCTGTCTCTTTAGGACAATACCCGTCATATTCACATGTACTTGTGGGTTTGCGTGCTGTTCCTAGACACATTTTTCTGATCTGATTGGCTACTGAGGTACTGCTGCCCAGAGCTCAGCCCAACAGCCCAAATAAACTGAGGGAAAGAGTTATAGTGTGGTTTAATACGTTTTTTTAGTGAGCAGTACGTGTTGTGACACATTCCTCCAGTATCCATCAATAACATTTTATTTTAGGACATTTCTAAGTGGTGTTTGAACGTTTGTGTATGTCTTTATAGACGGGTGGTTGTATTTGATGACATAATTCTACCATTGTTCTATTGACACGTGCATTAACTGCTGTGTTAGGCTACTGTCTAAAACACCTATCAGCCTGTCTAATCTGGACAGCGGCTGGGTGTGCAGGCATTTGATCTAACACTGAATTAATGCTGAATTGCCGTTAGAATGCAGATTTAGTGGGGACCTGTAAACAGTACATTTCCTGACTGATGATTAGCCACAATCAAATACCTGGAACTTTCTTAAATGATTCCCAAATGCAACCAAATGCATTGCATAAGGTAGTCAAAGTGTCTAAAGAGGTTTACCTACAAACATTAATCAGGGGAGACCTGTACCTTTCTCATATAAGTTGTCAGTTAATTTCACTATTAGAATGTGTTGGTGGAAACACGACTGGCATCAAGACATTTAAGTTAAGCAGAAAACGTAAAACAATGACAACATACCACGTTACACAGGCCAGGTGTTAGCACGTGGGTTCACGCCACACAGCGCCTCGCGACCACTTGGCTTCCTCGTGCAGTGGGTTTTGGGACCTGGGTGCAGGTATTTGTCTTGTACTAACGGTTGTGTAGCCTACTAACGCGTTGTTAGACAATATTAATACACTATCCGGAAGTAAATACAAGTCACAATATAAATGTCTACCTGTGGAGCCCCCTTGACAAATCAACCATCGCCAAAGTACCGCGATCCAGCTGCCTCAATGAACATGCCTAACTACGGATGGCACAGAGGGTCAAAAATAATAACGCGTTAACGGAGAAAACAATAAACCGCATTTAGTGTTTACAGTTAATTGCTC
Organism: Dallia pectoralis; assembly: GCA_029465975.1. Lineage (NCBI taxonomy): Eukaryota > Metazoa > Chordata > Actinopteri > Esociformes > Umbridae > Dallia > Dallia pectoralis. The sequence continues at coordinate 2,626,171 of CM055751.1, forward strand.
TTTCATGTCTTCTTTTAGCGATGGTGAAGTGACCCCTGGCGGCATATATTTTAGGGGTAAATAAAACATGAAAAGGTCCTTCTATAAAAAAAATAAGTTGTGCCACCCGTCTGTGAAAATTGTTTAGGTGGTTTATCCTGTTTCTGTATGGTGTCCTAATCTTTTATGAAGGCAGTTGAATTATAAATAAATTGACAGACCACAAACATGCAAATGAAGGTGTAGCTGTTTTAATTTTATTTAACCTTTATTTAACCAGGTAGTCTGATTGAGAACAAATTCTCATTTGCAATGGCAACCTGGCCAAGGTGAGGCGAGGAGTACAAATAGCAGTGGGATTCTACATGGCTATACAGGAAGTGGATAGTCAATATACAGATAATACAGGATGAGGTATGTGTAGGTCAGTTGAGCAGCATTGATATGGCAATAACAACTACGGTATATAAAATACAAAGAAGTCTATATACAGAATGTAAAAAGCTTAAGTGTATCTAGCAGGTTGACCATTAGTGTGCACAAATTATGTGACTTTTAGGAGAAAGAGCATTTGAGCATGCCTGAGCTAATACAATAATTCAAAGACTGTAAACAGGTATGACAGCAGTACAGGTGAAATGATCCACTGTGCAAAATGGGCATGGCATAATAAAGAAGAGGGAGTAGATGAAAACCAGACAACAGTTAACACGTACAGTGATCAGACAAAAGTTCGGACAGTAGTAGTTTGAAGGAAAGGGGTGTCACGATAACTAAGGTGAAGTGCTAAATGAGCCAAAGAACAGGTTGAAATAAAATTGTGCATATGTGACTTACTATCATGACAAACTAACACTTAACACTCACCAAATGCCAAGCAAAGTGACAATATCCCCAAGAACCTAAATAGCCCAATTGATTAGCTAACTAATACCGGTTGTGCTCAATCTAAACAAACCACCCAACAACTAAAGGCCCGGAGTGGAAACAAAAGGTTCCCCACGAGTGAGATGAGTGTTTAGAGTTTTAGGGTTTTTGTCATTCGTTTCACTCATTGGAGGTTGAAAACTGGAAGGAGTTTCGGCCAAAAGTTGTGCAGGCTTTCGGAGTGACTAAGGCAATGTACCTGCTTGAGCTGTTGTGTTCAGAGTGGTACCTTGGAACACACAACTTGTTAGTTTGTCAGGTCCTGGCTATAGGGAAGCATCTAGGCATCACCATGTTGGCCTGGAGGTGCTATACTCAGGGCCTGACATCAGGGATGCTTTATGGCATCTGCATGTTTGGATTTCAGTTATCCCCAATTGGAATCAGTTGCCCTACATTTCATATAATTGGTGATCTTTCTATTTTCTGGGGTGGATCACTGTTTGTGCCTCGTGCTCTTCAGCTCTTGGTTGCAACCTCTTTTTTTCTGGTTTTAAAGAAAGTTTCCATACTTAAGCAATAGAGAAATGTGTCCATACTCCAGCTCTGTGCCTTGTGTCCTGCCGCTTGACAGTGACAGAATAATCCCACCCCAGAAGGACAAAGCAGAGTTGTACCATGGAGGACCAGGAGGACCATGAGGTCCAGGGCAGCGACGGTGCCGGCGGACACCACGTCGGGGAACCCAACGACGGGCCCATTTGCTAAGAATAAAATCAGAACATTACAGACTACTAGAATTGTTTAAAATGTATACTATTTCATTATTTTTTGCAACATGGAAATATTGCATGTGGAGCCAATATCCAGAGAGTTAAAGCAGGAACTTGAGGTAGTAAGCAACCAATAAAATGTTAGTCTAATCCTCCTTGTCATGAACCATACCTGCCGGACATGTTTCTGTTGCTTTAAGTAGCGTCCTACAAATGTGATGTTTTCTCTTCTCCTTTTATTTTTGTCTTCGTATTGTTCATTTTGTCAACTCAGCATTGTCACACATGAGTTTAGATATGTCTGTAACCCCCCTTTTCCCCCAGTTTAAAAGCAATAAAAATGTTGATCACAAAAAAAAAATGTTAGTCTAATCCAATGTCTGATTACACTAAATATACTACTTAAATACTGTATGAACATTTCTCCCATAATGTTTAATGATGTTACATGTTTTCACATCAATTTCACAAGCAAGCATGTCATGATATGTTTATATTTTTCAGATGAGCACTGCCCTTGAACAAAGTGTAGACAACCCAGAGAGGCACATACTTTTACAATATCTAAGTCCCCATTTGCAGTAGATCCTTTAGACCGCTACGACAACTACTATGATAATAACTACCCTTTAAATATAAACGACGCATGTTCTGTGCAGAGTGGTCTCATCCTTTACATCCAACTAGAAGATGTGCAAAGGTTTGTCAAAACAACCCGCAAGAAGTGAGACCGTGGCAGAGTTAGCTGAGTGCACTGCAGTGGAGGCTGTGTGTGTGTGTACGCATGTGTGTGTGCGCATGTGTGTGTACGCGTGTGTGTGTGTGCGTAGTGCGTACGCAAGCATGTGTGCGTGCGTGCGTACGCGTGTGTGTGTACGCGCGCGTGTGTGTGTGTGCAAGCAGTCCAGCAGGTAGAAGCTGCTACAGCTTTGATCCTGGCTCATGTGACTGTCTCTGGTCCGCTAGAGGTAGCCCTCAGCCCAAAAGGGTCCCAGGGGAGGTGTCTAGTTGACCAGAAAGCTCAACTTTAGGCATACAATATATGAAGGATGGCCTTTCAAGGGGGGAGTGGGATTGAGGTTATATTCCATCATGCTGTCATTCCGCCACTGTCACATGATGGCCTTGAGAGAGACATCAACATGCTTCCAACAAGGGGCACCTTTCAAACTTCTGACACGTAGAATAATGACTAGTGAAAATTCAAGCTTCCTCTTCTATAGCATTTGAACCATTTCTAACAGCTGCGCTGTTTACATGAACAGTCTCTGTAGGACGGAGGAACGGTGTCGACGGAGGCCAATAAGAAAACAACAACAAACGCTGGATAATGAGCCCTGTTAACGGGCAACGCTGGACTTGTGGGGTTTCATCGTTGTGTCGTTGTCCGGATGGCCCCACAGACTGTTTATTTTGAATAATTAAAGTGTGCGCATACATTAGATCCTTCAGTACAGTTCCTGTTTACAGACATATAGCATTCACTGAATTATAAATAAGGCAATGTGCAGGTAAAAAAAATAGGTATACAAAACTTAGTGGAGGTTGTATGAAGGGCCCAAATGTGTTTACTTCAACGATGCCTTGGAGCAATGCTGTGTTGTAGCAGTGAGTTGGTAGAGATGTTATTGCTCTCCCTTTCTCGCTTGCTCTCTCTCTCTCTCTTACTGTTGTCATCGTATCAGGCTTTGTGATCAGGTAAATGAGACAGGTAGTAAGTCATCATCCCCCATGCCCTAAGGAGACCAGCAGCGGAGGAAAGGGAACAAGGGGCGGAGGCCCTGTCTTCAGGCTTACCATATGCCTGAATGATCGTTAAGGTCAGAATTAGGTACATTTACATAATCCCACCCCTCCTCCGAGGTTGTTTCATGTGTTTACCAAGCAAGAACCCCTCATAGATTCATTACAGCTTATGTCACGGTAGAACGTGGGCCTGTCTCCTGACGTCCTGTGTGTGTGAATGTGTTTGTTTTGAGGAATGGGATTTTGTGTCACACCATGCACTTTGGGTTACTAATGCCTGTACGTACATTCCCCGTTCCCACCCCCAAACAGCTTCGTTCTTTTTGCCTTGGCAGGTACAGTAATTCCAATTTGCGGTAGCCTGTCAACTGAGCCTTATCTGAATTGGACAGCATTAAACATTTCTTGTTGATGTCAACTTCTCCTAAGAGGTTCTTTTCAGGAAGCGTTGCTTATTACTTTGAGGAAGGATTAAGGCGGCGCGCATACAAGTCAAGAAAACATCAGCCAACTTTGTTTTCAGAATATGTTGATGAATCAGCTTTGAAAGCTTTTATTTTAAAACGTCCTCACAGACTGTAGATTATTACCTCTTAAGCGAATTTAACTTACAGTCATCAAATAGTTACATCAGAAATGTTTTCGACACCATGGTATCAACTAGGGAAAATATGTTTTTTTGCGTGCGTGTGTTTTTGATTGACAGTACTGTACAGACTCTCCAGAAACCCATTTCATCCTAATATAATGCAAGATAATAATTACATACCCTAGTTATCTTATCACAGCTTATGCACATTCAGGTACAACTGACATTATCTCCTAACATTGTAGAAATGGACTATCAACCTCAACAAAGGAATGAGAAACAGGTGATAACAACGAATTTACAATATGTTTGGAGGAGTTGCCGAACACGTATCTTCAAGGTCTCATATGCAATTAACCTCTCTGTTAAACACAAAAAAAACACTAAAAGACTGACACTAAAAGAATTTGGTGACTTTTGCAGTCAAAACAACAACAGCAAGTAAGAATATTACAGTCTGAAAGAAAATTAAATATCAAAACGTAGATAAGTTGTGAGTGCATGAGACTCCCATTTCCCACCCACAGGTAAACGCGGGGGTGTCTAATGTTCATCCCTTTTCTTTAGCTACCGGTGAGTTAACATGGCTCATATTATAGTCGGCCTTTTATGTCCCCTATTGGTTACAGGGGAACAATTGTGGAATATGAAAAACGGAAGCTGTGCATGTTGATATCAAGTTATTCTTCCGTTGGTCAGGGGTCAAGGGGACAGGAAAGGCTCCTGGTCTTTTGCTGTGCCCTCAGGGAAAGAGATGGAGACGACGAACACCAGTTCACTTGGGCTCCGGAGAGAGAATGGATAGGATCCTCCGCCCCTTCCCAGGAGACTGAAATGGGAACTGGGCAGAGACCACGGCAGGGATAAAGAGCCACAGCCAGGCATCCTCCTCCCATCCATTAAAACAGTGAGGATTCACAAAGGTTTAAAATCGCTGCTAGGACAGCAACTGCCCTGTTTCCACTGTAGACCACAGGGACCCGCCCAAACCAGACAATACCAAACACAGGTTTGATGTGACAGGGGTGTGAGCGGCCAAGTTCATATTTCAAGCTAGTTACTTTCAAGAAATAGCAGTGCCTGTTTCCGTTTTTCTGCCAATTTATAATGTTCAAATTGTGAACATCTATGAATCAGAGGTCAACTGCAAATAACTACTCCATGACCCATTTATGTTTTTTTCTGACTACATTAAAATAAAATGTAATGAATAAACGAATATTATATTTAGATTCAAACAGGCAATTTTAGATTAGAATTTAAACTGCCTATATTTTATTAACATACACTGACTCAAAACATGATGCTGCTATACTACAACAATTTCAATCGAGCTATTGTGTCACTCATTTTTATAATGCTAGATGTTTTAGAAACCACAACAAGTAAATTATGACTGTCACTGCAAAAAAGCTGGTCATTCAAGGGTTAACATGAACAGACGAACAAATAACGATACCGCAATATAACAGAAATACCTTTATCCAAATATGCATAACTTACTTAGATATAAATATATTGTTTTGACGTAAAAAAAAATGAATGAAACAAGGCCCAAAGATAGACAGAGGGACATAACCTAAGGGTCAAATAATGATCAACCTTGGAAATTTGCCACAAGTACAAACTGATTTAACATAATTGATAAAAATAAAAAAGAAGATTCGGAAATGTCTCCCTTCTAATGACGGGAAGCGTTGGGCCTTGATTGTCAAGTGAGGTAGGCAAGGTTTCGTTGTCTTAGGTTCTCAGAGTGAGGTTCAACGTGGCAAGGGGGAGAGAATCGCAGACAATACTGTGAGACTGTGTCCTGCCTGCCTGGCACAGAAGGAGCATGTTTCAGTCTGGGTGGATTTAACGCGCTTCAGATTACCCCAGTTGCTGTAATAGTCACACCTTAGTAGCAGTTACAGTGGTGGTTTTTTGCATGGTGCCCTTTTGTCATGCTTACTATGATTCAATTTGGGGTTTTCACTGGAAACTACAAACATTTCCAAGTTCAGCCAGTGGACGTAGTATGTATACTATGCTGTTTGATTTGTGTGGGACAGATAGAAGTCGAGTGAATCATATCATTTAGGGATGAAGTCCTATGTGTAGTTCATGCAGGTCTCAACCAAAGCATACATGTAGCCTAAACATCCTACCAACTGTAAATATGGGTGCCAAATATGTTTTTAATGTAGTCTCATTAGACCGGCGTGTTTCATTTACCACCGATAAGGAGATAAGGGAACGGGCATGAACTGAAATTTGAATCATGTGACATGAAGAGCTTCATATATTCTGTTTTCAGAGCGTCCGGTCCATTTTGGACTAATTTACAGTGAAAGGATTAGGATACAGCTAGGCCTGTGATTAAATTTCCCTTTGAATTACTGAGAGGTTTGTCACTGCAGATCACTGACTGGACAGAAGATCTATACTCTCATCTCTGACAGTTTTCACAAGCCAACCAGAGGGCAGAACAGTGTCTAATAAATTGCATGACCTGTGGCTGGTCGTACATAGCAGCTAATTCCTCACTTCATTTACTGGCCAGTCAGATTGTATGGTTGTGATTTGGGGGGGGGGGGGCTTTTAGTAGTAAATGGGAGGTAATAATACTTGAACCTGTAGACATTTGACTAATATCTGCAGCAGAAACATGCTGTGTAATCCTTGGCTACCCTTTGATAAAGGCTGTTTTGATTACACTATGTGTCAAGTCCCTGATGCACTGAAATATTAGCTGAAGATTATAACCAGTTAATTAGGGCTGGGCGATAGGATGTGTTGCTATTTGTGAACTCGACTCTCATTGCCCAGGTCCACCAGCACACAGTCAATGTACATTGCAATGAGTGACAAGCAGGGCAACATGCCAAAAAGTCTATTCCCTTATTACCCTCAATACCATAGGCTCTTTCCTTTATGTTTGGAAACATGCTAGTTCTGGTAGGTAGACTGCTAATTTAAGAGAACAAAAGAATTTCCAGCAAGCAGCTCAAAATGTCTAATAAGGTATGATGTTTGTTTATCTTTTACTCTTGGCTTTTGCTGTTCGTTCGTAGAATTAATGAAATATTTTTATTTGTTTATCAACCTTACGCAGTATAAAACGAGTAATTCTGTATTAATTCTTAACAACGCTTGGATTGCAATTAGCTTTAGTTTACTGGCTCACCTTTAACATTTGCCCTGAAACATAATAAATGTAAAATTGAGTTTTGTCAAACAGCACACAAATGTCCATAATCTTCCCTGATTTAGCACAAGGCAGTAAGTGATCCGGTCTGAAAGACGCATAAAGGCTAAGTAAATGTCCCAGCTAAAATACATATTAAATAACTAAATATATTAGGCCGCTTAATAGCTTTTTAAACGTTAAGCCGGTATGATTTTTCTGTGATCATCTTCATGTGTAGAATAAGCTACAGGGGAACACAATGCCCTATATGCTTTCAAAATATCTTTATAGTGCAAAACAAAAAATAATTACTTATAACTAAGTTTCACGTAAGTTTCAAGTAAGGCAGAGATTAATTTATAATGTTTAATATTTATATAATTTGTGGCATTTTAAGTCAACTAATTGGTGCTAGTAATTCTTTGCGTTATTTCTGCCAATTTACCATTCTGTGACCGCAGAACATATGCCCCTTATTAATAAAAAAAATGTGATTTTCTCATATGTTCACAATGTTCGGACAGGCCAAGTCCTACTCCTAATATCCTTGGTAGCCTTGTAATAAGGACTGTATGACACAAATAAAATAAGACACACACTGCATCGGTTGCTTATTATTTAACCAAATTAGCAACCTCTGGCATCTCTGGGTAATGGTTACAAATAAACAAGGGCCAAACCTAAAATAAGGGACGTCGAGGGTCATGACCCCTACACTTTCTTATATCTAATTTCCGTCCCCCTAGTTGGTAAATTACACTGTGAGACTTAAACCGGAGCCGGTGTGCATTCGAAAATATTGAAACGGGTAGAACGAGACGAAGATTATTGAAAAGTGAAATGGTGAAGTCTCATGAAAATGTGTCTGAAAGAAAGCCTATTGAGTGTATGAACAGACCTATAAGCTTGATGTCTGCCAGGACAATAACTCACCTTGTAGGGATATGGCCATGAGCCTCTTTTACAGTTCATGCAGATCTCTCCTTAGGCAGCATGGGTGTTTAGCCTCCAAAAAGTACGAAAGGAAATAAGTTAGGTATCATATCTGTGAGTTGTACACAAGAGAACAGACTGCTAATTTAACCAAAGCGTAGTCTATACTAGCATTAGCTAGTGAACCTGACTTTCTGTTGCTGGTTATATTTCACTTGTTTTGGTGTCAGAGAAGTGTTTTCAGTTGTCATGTTCAAGAGCTGAAAGGACCTACAGAACTGGACTTTCTATGCCACCGCTTATTCACAGGGAGTATCTGTCGGAAAAGGGACCCATGTTACCTCAGACGAGTAATGTTGAAGTCTTATAGGATCAGAAGGAAAGCCAGCACAGCGAGGTCATACAGCCAAGAGAAAAAAGTATTTATGTAGCACAAATATTATAATTAATAAATAAAGAGTGAACCGTCTTCCTTAAAATAAATAAATAAGCATTAACACCTACAGAAATGTCTGGGCTGTTGGAATCTGTATTAATTCCATTCCATTCAATATTGATTTTATTCTTATTAATACTAAAAAGTGTAAAGAATCTTCATGAAAATAGAACATGTTATTTAAAAAATAAGACATGAGGGTTGTGGTATTCTTCATGGTCAACATACCGGACTACTATAACCATATACCCATATACCCATATAGCCAATAGCCATTATCCATTAGCATTTAGCCATTAGCCATTAGCCATTATCCATTAGCATTTAGCCATTAGCCAATAGCCATTGTCCAACTCAAGCTCCATTGACCTCGTTACAATTAGGACCACATTTAAAACATGAAATGGACCGTCAGGCATACGTTTATATTTTTTTCTGTTCATTTACAATGTACATGTGGCTATATTTCCCTGTCTCCAACATCACATAGCTGTAAAAAACTATAAACAAAATGAAGCTTCAAAGTCAAAGTCTTTTTACATTACATAGCGTCATTCTGAACAATAAAATTCTTGTGACATGGCACGCAACATCTACGCAGTAATTATTTAACAAGATATAAAGCATGAATAATAATAATGCTTGTCATTTTAACTTCTCATAGCGCATCTTATTTATTTATGTAAACTGAATATTGTGAATTGAGAGCTGGTCGCCTTCATGGTTGTGGCAAACATGTAGTAAACAAAGGTTTTTCTTTGTCATGCCTTATCTTAGCAGAAATCAAATGGTGACAGCAGTCCCAGCAGGGTCAGACAGGCAGGAGACAGGGGAGATGGGGTGATTTTTGCAAATCATTAAGCTACTCTCTGTTTTTAGTCAATTCTAATAATAGAAAATTGTACAGAGTGAAACTATATAACGGCAAAGAAAGGTATCTTTAGTTTGTACACCAACAAAAAGTGCAACATATTTGTACTTTTTTTAATTCCCTTCAGCACCCCATCACTTTAGTTTTACATTTGGTAGGCGTTTGTCAAACCAAGAATCATATTTCCGATTATGCAAATTTATCACGGTTAACTAGTGACACTCAGTTGAGTAGACCATTTATAAAAGGGTGCACATATGAATGATAGTCAATTTGATCTTATCTAGCATCTTAACACAAATAACAAACAGGGGCCTTCAGGCTTCCAATTAGAGGATAAAACTTTGCCATAACTCAGGTTTTGAAAACAAGAATAAATTAAATCAAATGACTAAATCGAAAATATATAAATAAATTAACCTGAAACATGATAGAATATATTGCTCGTATCATTCTTTGTCTCCCTCTAGCGTTTAAAAGCCTAGCACGCTAGACCCTGCCGATTCAAATGTGTGTGTGTGGGGGGGGGGGGTCCCCAATAATGCAGGGTTTAGAAATTTAAAAGGGAGACCCTCTGGAGAGAACTTGTTGTAAAGCCAGCTACAGTATGTGGAGCTCCACCAAGGCACCTCCGCACAAAGCCCCGTCCAGCTCGCTCGCTCTCTCTTACAAACAAAAACACAAACGCACACACTCATCAACCTCTGGGATCCAACAGCTTAGCATGAAAGCAAAGGTGAAACTGAAGCTGAAAATTGCAGTGCGACGAGAGAGAGCAGGCAGCTATCAGTGGGCTTCAGCTGAAACCCCATCACTGAGATAGGGTTTCTACGATGTTTTCATGCCCAGGTCAGCTGACCGTGGCCTCAGGGCTCAATTGGACGCCCTGTTCACAAACCCCGTAATGATGTAACCAGAGTGTGTGGGAACCAGAGTTCTGTGGCACACAGTGTGATGAACTTTCCCACTCCTGTACCCGGGAATGGACGCAAATTAACCTGAGCGTCTTAGTGCTGCCACTGGTTATCACAAAATCCAACCTGTGCGTGTGCGCGCACGTGAATTTAGGACTGTGTGAGTAAAAAAGGGGAAGAGTGTTAAAGTGGTAAATGGAAGAGATGACAAGGAAAAAAGACTGCAAGTAGTTTGGAGGTAGACAGGAGAATTGTGCATGTTTTTCCAGTTTCTCACTCAAACTAAAGCTGGTCGATTGAGAGGAAAACTTTTAGTTTTGTTTTCCGTACATACAATTCACTTACATACTACATCCAGAATCTAGTTCACATACAGTCCTGAAACATGAGCATCTATCGTCAGATTCAGCCCCACCCACAGAAGACGATTCCTTGCTACTTACCCTTTGCTGGTTAAAACATAACCCATGGCTAATTGCAACATGTTTTCCAGCCTCTCAGGAATCGAGGTTTAGGGTAATGAAGTACAACATAACCAGGATGTTAAAGCTTAACATGAAAATGCCTCCTTAATTACTTGGTAGCATTGAGTGGTGTCTCTATTCTAGTGCTCAATGCGCGCACAATTACACTGGGCAGATTAACAAGGGCTGTGGACTGAGAGAAGCAGGACTACAAATGCATCAAGATCTGCTGGACGATAGACCTGTTCCATAACCTTAGTAATTTACTCAAACGTCGGCCCGTGCTTGAGAGAGTTAGAGGTTTTACTTTCTGAAATATGTCTTCGAGGCAGATCTTCCCTGAAGGCAGAAATGAATGTGATTCATTGGCTAAATAAAAAAGAAAGTGTAGCTTGCATTACTTTTCTGGTAAGGGTTAAAGTTATGGTTAGGGAAGTATTATCTGAAGCATTACCTAAAATGTAAAGTGTTAAAGGTAAGGTGAGAGTTTAGAGTAGGGGCAAAAACTAACCTTGGTCCATATGTCAACTTAAAAAAATCACCATGTTTCAAATGCATGCTCCTTCGTCTACTAAGGTCACCAATCATATAAATATCTACCTTCAGGGCAGATCTGCCTCCAGTCATTGACTTGTAATGTGACTTGTAATATGTAACTTGCAATTGCCTCTTCAATTCAAGCTCATTAAACACAACTATTAAAAAACTAAAAGCCTACATAGTAATCTGTGAAAATGCTGAAACTGATGATCATGACAAATTAGATTCCATGAACTTTCTAGTTCCCGACAGATTTTGGATTACTTTGGGATGTCTGCACTCTCAGTTAGGGTCACAACTTTATTTCCAATTAATAGTTGGAACAATTATTTATTTAAGCTTTAATTACTTTCATCACATTCCCAGAAGAGAGTATACCTACCCGTAATATTTGGTAGCATTGCCTTTAAATTGTTTAACTTGGGTCAAACGTTTTGGGTAGGCTTTCACACACTTCCCAAAATATATTGGGTGAATTTTGACCCATTCCCCCTGACAGAACCGTTAAAACTGAGTGAGGTTTCTAGGCCTCTTTGCTCACACACGCTCTTTCAGTTCTGCCCACAATTTTGGATAGGCTTGAGGTCAAGGCTTTGTGACGGCCACTCCAATACCTTGCCTTGTTCTCCTTATGCCAGTTTGCTGCAACGTTGCAAGTTAGCTTGGTGTCATTGTCCATTTAGAAGAGCCATTTGCGACCAAGCTTGAACTTCCTGAATTAGGTTTTGAGATGTGGCGTCATTATATCCACATCATGTTCCTTCCTCATCATGCCATTTAAGTACACCAGCCCCTCCTGCAGCAAAGTACCCCCACAACATGATGCTGCCTTCACAGGGCGTTTTCAAGGTTATGTCAATATGAGACAATGTTTTACTGTGGATATGGACACTTTTGTACCTCTTTCCTCCAGCATCTTCTGGATGAAAAATATTATTGTGTCATGCTCAAAGATGATGCCCTACCCGACTTGCCGAAACTATAGTTTGTTAACATGAAATGTGTGGATAAAAAAATGAGTTTTAGTGACCAACCTAAGCAAACTTCTGACTTCAACTATATATACTGAAGTGACTTATGTGTATGTATATTACAAGAATAATTGCAAATCGCGCAGGGAAGGCGAGATAACAATTATTAGAACGATGCTCCTGGGAGGTTTTGTATTTGTGTTTGCTTTGAACAGACTCTGGAAATGTGGAAGTTGTAATTTCCAAATTGGGTCGTGTATCTGTTCTGCAGTTTTCCTCTGGTTATGTTGCAGACCTTAGAGATCTATTCATAACTTGGCCAAAATGTCTCGATTCGGTAGTTAGGTTATGTTAGCTACATTTTAACTGCTGCGGTTTTAGCACAACGTTATTCCTAGCAATGTTTTGATCACATTATACCACATTAACATCCAAAAGAATATTCTTGATTCCCAATGGAAGCATTGTACAATTACCAGAAAATCACCTTAATTTGACATCTTACACAAAGCATATATAGTTGCAGGACATACAATTGTATGCAGTTTTATATCAGCCAACAAGAGAGGTTGTATAATCCGTTTATATCACAGACAATGCATGTCCTTGTAGGGATCTTGCCCAATAATTGAATGCCCAGAGTGAAAATGTACACCTCTTGTCTACCTTTAAAATAATACCCCATGTCCAATTTACTTATATATAATAGAACATTCGGTATAATGTGAACGGGGCAAATGTAATTTATAAAAGATGTCAGCTCACAAGAATGAAAGGTTTCCCTGAGCCCCTTAAGTGTTCCCTGTGTAACCCCTCACAGCCAGACTTCCTTATTTTAATATGGGGAGGCTTGTTTCTTTCAATGCACTTGTTGACCACATTACAGGGGGTTGGGGCCGCGCCACCCAACAGAAAGGGTTAATGCTCATCTGCTGAACCTCCTACACCCACCCCCTTCAGCCTCCACCCCCTTCAGCCTCCACCCCCTTCAGCCTCCACCCCTTTCAGACTCCACCGCCAGCCCACCTTCGCTTCGCTCCCAGAGTGTACCCCCACAGTCTTGGCCAATCCTGACCTTAATTAATACAAGCCTCGGTGGAAATGGGAACGCGACCGGCTCTCAGGCCGGGGCCTCCCTCTGAGCCGCTCTCTGGGGTAATGAGAAAGCCGCGCATCGGGGGCTGCCAGCTGAGGGGAAGGGGGTCACTGGGAATGGATTTGCAGGCCTTCAATGAGATGCCCCTCCATGCTGAGAGAATCTGGCCTGCTTTAGGACACCTGGTCATTAACATTGCTAATTAGCAGCCATTAATCAGCTAGGCCTGTGTGAGAGAGGGCGCTTGTGTATGTCCCGGTGAGTTGTGCGCTTGTGTCTGCGCGCGTATTTGTGTACGTGCAAATGCGTGTGTGAGTGTACATGGTTACGCGCGTGTGTGTGTGTCTGTCTGTCACATCCTGGCTGCGGCGATGCCTGTTAGAAGAAGATTGCTGCTTACCTCCAAAACAGGGAGGCAAACAGGTTCCCATCGTGGATTAATGAGCAGGGTTGTGCTGTTGGGAAGGACCACAGACACTCATCACCACCACAGGTATGCAGGGAACAGAGGAGGGACAGAGGAACCCTGCAAGCAAAATCAATTAACTAGAATTAATAAAAGTGGACTTCGCTTCAACACTAAACCACTTGAGACGTTAGATAGAGGCCAGGAGGACAGTCTTTTTTTGAGGGAAAAGCCAACATCGATTTTTTGGAATATTGAGATATTTTCTTTTGGTAACCATGATTAATCAATTATAAATATGAATTGTTTATATGTACTTTCTTGAGAAATGTATTTGTGATGTTAATGAGCCTGTGTTAAATTGACTTTATTATGTATGCTTTCTTAAACTTTCTTAACCAGTCAAGTAAACACATATTTGTGGCCTATAAAAAAGCCTGTTTGTAAAGATCCTCATAATGTATAACATAGATACAAAACACAAGCATAATTACACACATAATGTGTCCTATTGGTCCTTTCTCGCCGTTCTGTCTTGTACTTGCTTTCTCTTCATCTCATTTTTCCAACATCCTATAAATGTAGTTTCACTAGCTTTGAAATTACTTCTGTGATTTCTTTGGGAAAGTTGAATAGGTTGGCAAGACCATAATGACCAAAAGGAAAAAAGTAACATTTTGGCATGGAGTCATATAACATATTGCTTGTGAAATTAGTGAGGCGAGCTGGTAAAATGCTAATGAGAGAGATGCATCAATGAACTGTGTCATCCCTGGGGGGACTTTGCAAGGGCCACAATAATTCAGTTTAGCGCTGGGGACAGAAGCTTAAATCCATTGGCCCACGTCCGTCCCCCCCCTATTCGAGCAAGTGCATTCCAACAGATACTTTGGGGGGAGCAGAATTCCCTAAATGTATTCATGGCACTGGAAAACAACTTAGCCCACGCCACACGACACACAGAGGGTTCGTTTGATTGGTCCATTCAGCTTCTGGGATAAGTAAACTGAAATGGTTGCAGGCAACTTAGAAAAAAGCACCCCATCCGTCCGATAATTGCTGTTCCTGGGAAACGGATGGATGTTTTCGAAAAATGACATAGGTCTGTCTATACATAATTATTCAAATATTAACATAATCTATATGTGTTTTTATATATTTTTTAATGTATTCATCCTGTATTTATATTATTTAGCATGGTAATGGGCTCCCTTATAACTTAAGCAAAAATAAAAATGTGATTGTAACAAGTGAATTTTTTTTGGAATCGCACTTAAAGCTGTCCAAAACGACAAACTTAGTGAACTACTTTTCAAAGAAAATGTATTGACGAAATGTTTTCTGTAGAGCTGTATGAAAGAATCTGTGTGCGCAGGGAGCTCTGTGTGGATGATGAAATGACGAGATGAGGTGAGAGGCAGACGCAGCTAAAGCCCGTCATTTAATCATCAGACGAGGCCTTGAAGGGAAGAGCACTATGCTAAACAATGCCACTCGTTGCCTGTAGCCTATCTGCCAGACTTCAGCTCAAGTTGTTGACCATGCCCCTACCGCAAGAAGGTAACTCACAGAATAGCACAAGATTCAACTTGAACGGACAAATGTCCTTGGAGAAGAAAAGAAAATACATATGCGCACGCTCACTCTTCCCCTTGCTCACTCACTCCTTTTTTCTCCTCAATCTCGCACACGCACACACACACACACACACACTCGGGACGGAACAATAGCCTTGCCGATGCAGTCCTGTCTGGCTTCATGCAACTAATTAATGCAGAGGTCCGTGTTTGCCGAGGACTCTGCCATAGCAGGGGGAGGAATGGGCCCTGGCAGCTTGTATCTCAGCAATTACAGTGTGAATTGCATGAGAGGATTACGTGGAGTGCTTGAGCCTCGTCTTGAGCACCTAAAACAGCTGCTCAGGGCCCAAGCACCTGCTTGTTAACAGGCCGTTTTCACCTCTGAAACACGGACCATTCGGGGGGGGCTTTTCAAACACACACGCGGTCCTCCTAAGACGGTCTTCCAGCAAGGTGAAAGAAAACAGGCCGAGGGATATGTCGTGAGCGAAGCTGGTGGTGTGCTCGGTTGGTTGTGAGTAGAGGAGGAAGAGGATGAAGAGGAGGCGCCATGAGAAATCTGGTTCTACTTGGGCTTCTGGGTAGGAAAACTGGGGTAGAACGGGACTACCCTGCATAAAACGTTGCTGTTTTTCAAAGTCAATTTAGTTGAATTTCAGTTACGCCTTGCTGCGTACTACAAAGAGACATTTAAAAATAAGAGTGAACCCCTAACCTGGAAACCCATCCCAATGACGCCCCTGGTAGTAGGACTGAGAACGATTCCAGTCTAGAGGTGTAATCGACCAACATGGCGCGGCTACGATTTGACGATTACAATTTAAATGAGACGCAGATAAGAACGGTTACGTTGCACCCTCCCCCCGCACCCCCGCCCACCCACCCACTCCCTCTGCTTTCTCGTTCCTATGTCCTGTGGATCAACATGCACTTGGCTGTGTGTGCCGTGCATAGCAATGAGCTGGTGCCTACAGTAAAGGAAGAAAATAGAAAGAAGGGGTGAGTCCGGACATGAGACCACAGCTATCTATACAGACTGAGAATGATACCTCACTGTTGAAACCTGCTGGATCAGGAAAGAGAGTGGAATTGACTTATTTACAATCAGAAGCAGTGGAATCGACTTATTTACAATCAGAAGCAGTGGAATCGACTTATTTACAATCAGAAGCAGTGGAATCGTCTTATTTACAATCAAAAGCAGTGGAATTGACTTTTTTACAATCAGCAGCAGTGGAATTGACTTATTTACAATCAGAAGCACCGGAATTGAAGCAGAATTATTGCCTTAGTTCAGAATGATCAGTTTCAGTATGTTTTCTCATAACCAGAATTCCTTGTTAATCAATAGATTTACCATTAAGAATGACACATTGCTAATTCAGAACAATGCGAAATTGCTAACTGTTAAAATGAGAGGAAACTAGACATATTTCCTGCCATTCAAGGATAAGAGAAGGGAGATTCAAGCTGATACAGAGGAAGAGTGTTAAGCTCTTCGTCATTCATTCACAATGTCACCAATATCAGCCCGTCTCCCCTCACTGGCTTTCTCACTGATCTGGGGTCTCGGCCGGCTCATTAAAAGGGTTGTGGACTAATCGGGTCTTCGCGTTAGTAAAGGTGTCTAGTGGGGGAAGAATGTGAACCAAAGGGGAGGTAAAAGGCGTAGTGTGTTTGGCACAGGTGTTTAGATCAGCTTAAAAATAATAAACCCCCTCCCCACTGGGAGCTCCCTTTTCACAAGTTCTGTGTTTTTCCTCTCAGCTGTTAAGGGCTACCGTGAACAGGAAATTCCTCACGTGATTGGCTTTTATGAGTGGCACTGAGGCTTAACCCGGGCCTTGTAAGGGGTCATTTGTGGATGACCATGTGAATAACCTTGTTAGGGCCCGTGTTTCTCTTCACACCTAATTAAGAGACCAGGTTACTACTTCACACCTCTCCCAGGAGAATGCTTTATTGGCCAACATTAAAAACCTAACCTGGGGCACCTAAAGGCAATCACATACCTCTCTCGAGCCCTTCGGCTGTGTGGAGCCATAAGTCAGTAACAGGGCATCACTCAACCAATTACAAGCTTTGGCCAGTGCCGTTATTTCAGTTAACTGACAGGACTATCATTGATATGCCGGTGATCGTCAATATGGAGACAGCATCATGACATCGCTTCCGTTGCTGGTCATACTCTGAATTGATTACTTATTTCTAAAAACAGTTTTTCACCATTCCCTGTATGAAGGAAGCCGAAGCATCCGTTTGAAGAAAAAAAACGGTGGTACCATTTCGACATAGCCCGTTTCTGAGGAAATCAGTTGTGAATAAATAGTAAGCATATATTTCTGACAAAATATGACGTTGAAGAAGTGCGTTCATACATGGACTACATGCTGACTACAAGACTTTGAGTGCAACAGAAGTGAAGCTCCTGGAAAATGACACAAACAGGAAAATATACAGATGATTCTTTAAAGTAACTGTCCAGTGGGAAATATAAAAAAATGTTATACTGTCTTTTTTCTTATAAACTAGTCTTGTTCTTTCAATCTAAACTCATATTTGTTCTGGAATCGTACCTATATATTCAACAGACAATTGAGTATTGTTCTTTACTCACATATGATGCCATCCTCATTATGAGCTGGCAAATCAGAAGTCTTATTCCTTAATAAATGAAATGTGACTTATGAAACATCCATGCATCATCTGAATACCAATGATCATATATGCATTTAGATCTTCATGCATTTTTGTTTTGAATGATGATGTAAAGTGAGTGCAATTATGGTGTCGAAAATCTTTAAATATGACAACATCATGCTTAGCTTTCAATTTATTCATTCCGCCCCTCTAACACACCACAAAGAAAATAAAAATAAATAAAACAACCGTGAACATAAAAAATAGGTGATACTGTAGTTTCTCTGTGGACAATGGGGACAGTGTAGTTACAATGTGGTAGATGGGGACAGTGTAGTTATCATGTGGTAAATGGGGACAGTGTAGTTACAATGTGGTAGATGGGGACAGTGTAGTTATTATGTGGTAAATGGGGACAGTGTAGTTATTATGTGGTAGATGGGGACAGTGTAGTTATTATGTGGAATATTGGGACAGTGTAGTTATTATGAGGTAGATGGGGACAGTGTAGTTATTATGTGGTAGATGGGGACAGTGTAGTTACTATGTGGAATATGGGGACAGTGTATTTATTATGTGGTATATGGGGACAGTGTAGTAATTATGTGGAATATGGGGACAGTGTAGTTATTATGTGGTAGATGGGGACAGTGTAGTTATTATGTGGTAGATGGGGACAGTGTAGTTATCATGTGGTAAATGGGGACAGTGTAGTTATTATGTGGTAGATGGGGACAGTGTAGTTATTATGTGGAATATTGGGACAGTGTAGTTACTATGTGGCAGATGGGGACAGTGTAGTTATTATGAGGTAGATGGGGACAGTGTAGTTATTATGTGGTAGATGGGGACAGTGTAGTTACTATGTGGAATATGGGGACAGTGTATTTATTATGTGGTATATGGGGACAGTGTAGTTACTATGTGGTAGATGGGGACAGTGTAGTTACTATGTGGAATATGGGGACAGTGTATTTATTATGTGGTATATGGGGACAGTGCAGTAATTATGTGGAATATGGGGACAGTGTAGTTATTATGTGGAAGTGTGAGATCCACTGGTTCAGGGTAGCGAAGCAGAGGCAGCTGACTACAGACATCTCTCTTCGCAGCAGAACCAGGGAAACAGTGTCACAGGCTGCAGCTGTGTCTTGGCCCTGCCTTCGATGGACAGCTGTTTGAATGTCTGCTCTGGGGCCCTGTCTTGTTTACCAATGGCTGGGAACACACTGTATGTGCAGGTGAGCAAACGCTGCCTAGTACATGTTTTAGAACAACCAAAGGCCGTGGCCGCTCAATCTTTACTCTTTCATCTCTCAATACAGGCCCTCAGCCAGGCGGCATTTCAAAAACATAAACCAGACAATACACACTGCTGCGTATGAGCACAAGGAGGGTTTATGGATTCTGGAAATCAACATTTTGAATGGAGAAATCAGTGACGGCCTGTCATCTTGTCATCATGATTAACACTAATAATGGCACTCAACTCTCTGCATATGTTGACAACTTGTTAAAAGCTGTGCGGTTTGGACGTCTTGGTGAGTGGCAAGTGGCAGAGACTGTAAGGATGGCATTCACTGTCTTGTGTTGACTAAGACTGACTGGCTGACTGACTGACTGACTGGCTGGCTGACTGGCTGACTGACTGTACAGTGTACTGCGTTAGTGAGGCTGTGTGGAAGGAGGGCTACTCCCCTGGCATCCAGCTTCTGTTCACAGGGGTTTTGTCTTTATAAGCTTGGTGCAGCATCCTCCCCCAAACAGGCATCAAAGAGCACAATCTCACTGTTACCTTTATTGACACTAACTTCAAACCATAGACCTTTATGGCTCCATATTGTGCAAATGAAGGTCACTATGTCAACTCACCAGAAACCTATGAGAATGTCTTTTATGAATGCAATGCTCGTACGACAATAAACAAGTGGTAGTTATGGTGAGCAAACATTTATAAAAACAACACATATAAGAGCAGGCTTATATTCATGCTTTCACTTCTAATGTTTGACTTTTTAATTCGGTACAACAACCTATAGTGTCACCAAATGAAAACATGCAAACATGTAAACACGATAAACCAAACATATACTAGAGTTTTCATGTAAAATACACTAATAAAGGGAAATATTGGGTAAATAATATAAACTATATTACAGTGACATCTAGGAAATGGGGGGAGTTTCTAATCTTTTTCCTGGCACATTAGTCCCGAATTCCCATTTTGAAGTAATTCACTGCTTTGGGTAATTCAAGTTTAGACTACTTTGAACTAAGCTATATGATTATTATGATCTTAATCTAAATATATGACACTGTATTATTGCATGAGAAATTTAAACACATCAGTGGTTGTATTTAAAAGTGGTCAGAAATGAATGGAGCAATTTATCCATGTTAATTTCAATGTAAACCGTGTACAATTTTCTAAGCAAGCAAGGGGATTGACACACTGCTATGTGAACTTGTCATTAAACTAATTTTATGGTTCAATTAACTAAGAGTAGGGTAGACAACGTGAAGATTTTCTAGGGATATGAGGTCCAATCATGTCGAGCCTAAGATGTTCAGGCAATGTTTCTAGAAGAGACATATGTAAAAGATCATGTTTGTGTGTTCCAACATCTGTCTGATGCTGTTAGTTAGCCTAGCTGTTTTAACATCTGACAGGTGACCAAAAGGTTACTACATCAAATCCCAAAGCAGGCAAGGTGAAAAATCGGTTGTTTCGTCCCAGTGCACAACAGATTTTCGCTAATTACTCACTAAAACTCTGCTGTAAATGAGAATATGTTCTCACTCTAGTTTCATGGTAAACAAAGACAAAAAGTGTCTAATAAATACTGACATCTATAACCCAGATTAGAGTAGAAACGTGTTGTATTACACACTGCAATGTGAAACAATCCACTTCCGCCTCTAGTAGTCTACAGCAGCAACCCACTTATGTAACGACGTCACTAGACAGGAGTCGGGAACTGGAAAAGAGGAGTTCGAACAATGAGCATGTTTATTTTCCATTTCAACCATGATCAACTTGCAGAGACACAATCTCCAAATAGCTTATGCACATTTGTTCAGAAGGCCTGCTCAGGCTGTCATCAACCATGGCAGCCTTCCAAACAGGTCATGTGGGTCAGCCCAGAGTTCTGGAATAGGTGTCCACAGAACTGATTGTCAGCTTCACTTAGACTGACTGTCGTTAGTAATTGCAAGTGTCATAACCAATTAAGAGGATATGCAGCGACAACACAATTTAAAGCCCAATCAGTTCAGACCCCTCGTTCTTCTCGTCAATGTTCTGTAGGGATCTGCACGGAGCATATTCCAACACATCTTTGGCACTATAGCAATAACAACACCTACTCATAAAAAAATATATAGTATATATATATATATATATATATATAACAAATTTACATATGAGGGGGCCAAAAAGAATATATCAAAAAAACACAAAACAATGAAACCAGTGCTGTTATGTACAGCAAATAAGAATAGCAATCCACTTTGTAAACATGTCACACAGTCAGTCAAACAACCAGCTGACAAAATGCACTAAGAAGCGAAACAAAGATCCATATGTCTTGGGTTTGTGTGCCAGCACACCACTTGCTCTCTCTCTCTCTCTCTCTCTCTCTCGGAGGTCTGAGACAAATCCCGTTGCTAGGTTTTACCCGCTGGAAAGCATCCAAGCACACAGCACACTGAGTGGACTGTTAGTCTGTGGATTTATCCACACAGGCACGGACATCAATGCAGTCATATTTACAATGCAACCGGGAGCGAGGGTGAGCGCGCTACCACAGACAGGCAACTTCACAGGAGCTAGCCTACAGGCTCAGACGCTGTGGGGACAATTCCTTTGACACCATTAATCTTTAATTATAATATCTAATTACTCATCCTATTTACTTGTCAGGAGTTCAGTTGGCAAACTCGCAGTGGGGGACAGCCTCTTAGCAACCCTTGTTGGCCCCTACCTTGCCCTCCCAGCTGTGTCGGCAAGGCTGGCTGCTTCACCTGCCCAGCGGCAAGCTGTCCCAGGAATGTCTCAGGCTTGTCTGGGGCCCTCCCTCCACGTCATGATTAATGCACAGGCCTCCATGGGGTCACAATCCATAGAAACAGCCTGAAACGGAGAGAGGCCAACTTTGGGTTGTGTCCAGAAGCATCCACTTCTGACACAGATATTTGGGCAAACTATTTAATGGTCAATGATGACAGCTAACAGATATAGTCAAAGAAATGTAAATCGTTTTTAATTGTCATTTTTTTATTGAACATTTTTTTAACTGAAGTGTAACTCTAAGGGAATTTCTCACTTAAAAAGATATATTTCATTAACTGATACCCAATTAATGTTGATATTATTGTATTTGGTATGGATTTACATTTTCTGTTTTCAAACCATTATTTCTCAAATAGATGCTCCGAAAAAATTCTTACGAAGATGATGTAATAATAAAATGATGAATAAAATAAAATGATACTGTCCAATCAATCAGTAGTCTTGAGAAGAGAAAGTTGGCCAATCAGCAAACTCCCACGAATAGTTTTTCTAATGACTATTTTGCATACACATAATTGTTTTAGGGTACCCTTATACTATTTTCTTCATGCTTTCTTCTTCATGCTTTCATGTGTGACTACAACACTCAACCTTGGATAGAGTTTATCCCATATCTATATTTGTATATATGTAAAACCAACCAGGTACACTGGGAAATAACCTAAATAGAGACAAAAATCGAAGGTAAGATCAACAAAGTACACTGGGAAATAACCTAAATAGGGACAGTGATCAGGAACAAGAACAATAACAAGAAACAGGTGCTTTAAATGGATCTCACTGGCAAGGCAGGCATTCAGCAGGCAGAACAATACCGTTTTGAATGTTCCTTGACCAACTGAGAATTCTACTCAAAGCTTCGTTAGTGTTTGTTGATGAGGATTTGTTATAAAATGCCTAACTGAGGCCTGAAAACAATGTGCCAACACAAAAGCCCTAAATATGGCCAATAACGAGTAGATAAAAAATTTATTGTTATGATAGATGCATTATAATGTTAACTAGTTAGGTAATATTTAGCTCATTGACTTATAGCTTAGTAACGTTAGCGTCGCTAGCTATTTTTGTCGGAATTTGCTTGGTAATGACAACATTGTCATCTGTCAAAATAAAAGACAATGATGCCAATGTTGTTTTCTACTAAGCCCATATAAGCAATGTTGTCATAATTCCTATCCCATATAAAGCAATTCAAAACTTAACTGTAATTTGCCCCCATTTAAGACAGTGGCAAATTATATTCCAAAACCTCTCATTGATAGCAGAGTCGATTTGCCTGTTTATTTATGCTTTAATCATGATTCTTTAGACGAATAAAGGTAAACCTAATTTTAATATGAATTGTCTTGTAACTGAACCAAATTTGACATTTTATAGGTCCAATCCATTGCAGAACCGTTTTGCAAAGTAATGTAAACAATCATTGATCAATAGAGAATAACACAATTAATATTCATCAAGCTCCACCTCCCTTCACCGTGGTAATCCCCGCCCCCCACTCCCTGCCCCCCACAGCCCCACTCTCAAAAAACAGACATACATTTGACAGTCAACACTGTGTCAATCTTAGAACATTTCCAAAAGCAGGAAAAGTATTGTGCTTGAAATTATTTCACAAGCAGTAATGGCTAAAGTTTAAATAATTTGTTTACAGAGGTAAAGAATGTGATTTTAACCATCTAACTATATAACAAGCATCAGTGATTGGCTTAACAATACAAGAGTCTAGTATTGTAGTTTTCACTTGTACAAATTATTTATCAATCTTGTCAGAAAAAGGGTTAATCCCTTTGCCCTTCAAATTGAGTGCAACCATAATCCACCTTGGCTTTGACTGAACTGCCTGCATCCTGTTCTCTTTCCTAAAGTTTCTGATTTCTCACGTGCGTGCGCTGGCTTTTTGTTTCAGAGTCTCGCTGTTGTTGCAGCTCACTCTCCTCTCCAGCTGGGCTCTCATTCATCTTTTTGTACCCCGTATTTGAGGAGGCCATCAGCTTGCTCCACTACACAACAGCCACGTTAACAGCGAGGGGACTGGTTGAGCTGAACCGAGCCAAAAGGAAGCTCAACACAGCCTCTGCAAACATTCGGGATCATCACTGGATTTATGAACTGTTACACCCCAAAGATGACATGCTCAACCCAAATGATCTTTCATTTCTAAAGAAACCAAGGCAAACCTATCCTTTTTTGTGCCAGTTGCGGACACAATGGATGAAACAGGAGAAAGCTTTTGAGCGACCATAAACCAATATTTACCTGAGCTGAGGGTAACAAGTTCAAGATTATTTTGATGTCAGGTGCCCTAACTGACAGAAAAAAACATGTACTCTATCATCCCAGGAATTAATTGAGTTTTAGCGGGGACTTTGAAGGTTCTGTGGAAACTATCAGAATTTCCGTTTGCGCTCTCCTGGGATTAAGGTCTTTAAGAGTGTGGTGGTTCTATAGCAGCCTAAAGAGCAAACAAACAAGAAAATAATTTCCATACACACAGCTGCCGTGCCATCCTGCCTGTCCTGGGCCCGCGGTAGTAGTCACGCACAGGTTCCTAACCACAAGCCAACATCAATCCACACGGCCAATTGTTATTGTACACCTGTATGTAACCTGTGCTCTCGTACCCACCTCCAACACACTCACAAACCCACGAGGACCACGGAAAAACATGTCACAAAGCCACGCATGTGTGTACGAATGTGGGAACACAGTTAAAAGTTGAGCCTGAGCTTTGATTATGTTAACATGTACATTTACACACACACACACACACACGCGCATCCGCACAGACGCACACATTCGCAGACAAGCAGCTACAGTGTCACAGATTGTCCAAACAGCGGGGCAGAAAATGTGTCGAAAAGCACTGGAGCTCGACACAGCACACAAGAGGAGCAGAAAAATCAATTTAGCTAAGCAAACAATCTGGCGTGTAATGATGCCTAGTTATCCATTTATGTCATGTCAGTCTAGCTGGGCTGGGAGAGTGAGCTACTACGTGTGACATTCGACCATTGATTTGCACCACTTCTATTATTTCTCCCCTCAAAAGAAAAAAAATAACGGCGACCCTGTGCTCCCTGAAGTATATGAAGCTGCAAATAAGGGCACCCCTCCCCGGGTTGTCTGCGTTTTCAGTCATTTTATCACCGCTTTTCGAGAGAGTTTCGTGTTAGGTCTCTTTTTACCTTATTCATTTTTGTAATTATTGTTATGAGTAAATAATGCTCCTAATCACACAGTCATCCAAACAAAAGCTGCATGGTCTGAAAGCATTGACATTTTCAAAAACTGGCAGAACTCAGTGAAACAAGTCAAGAAAAGTGGTAAATTCAAATTACGTCATTAAGTCCCAGAGCTCCTGTGCTTATTTAAAACTATTATAGTTTTTAGCCAATTTTAAGCATGAACAATATATTGACTTTCAACCAACATAAAGACCATTTCTAACATTTTAAAGCTATTTTTGTGTTTTAAGCTTTAATGGATATAGCGGATTCTAAAAGGATTTCAAATACATTTAAAGGGTTATAAATTGGTATAAAAAAGCTGTGTACAAACTGATATTCCAGCCCAGTCTGCACATTTTGAGGTACAAAAGACAAAGATTCTTCAGTCATCTTCAATGATTAAAAGCTAGTACTAAGCAGAACATTACACTTTCAAGTTGTAGAAATAATGCAAGCATTATTGTCGTACAGCAGCATGCAAAAGTGTTCTTTCACCTGTATCAGTACCAGAATACACATTTAAAAGTTGCTTAGGTGTTAGTAGCCTTTCAATTACAGTGCATTGACAAATCCACATACGGTGCCACCCATTTAAACATATGTCGCTTTAAATGCATTTAGATTGGTTAATGTTCATGCAAGTAAAAATGTTACCACAAACTGTATGCAAATGTATTATAAAATATAGATTTGTTTTAATTGCTATTTTATTCTAGCTTTCTAGCTCTAACATTGAAGGCAAGTTAGAATCCAAAACTTTGACATGTAGGCCGAAGGCCACTGAAATGCATTGAGATATTTACAAATGGTGTTTTAATGTATCTAATAAACAGTGCCAAAAACAATCATCCTGCTCACTGTAAGATTGGACATTTATAGTTGCCTTTGTTGTTGGTAGCATGTATGCGTTTCACACTACAGGCAGAATAATACTAAGTAAGAATAATTTATAGTGTTGTGATCTGCTCTCAGCAAGCACATATAATAAAAGTTACATTGAAGATACAACACAAGTCTGACTTTATATTGGAAATCATCTCAATCGGAGTGTAAGAAGTGAATGCCACATTCTACAGGTTTCCAGGTTTTGCCAGTGTCTGTTCATTGGTTAGGATACAACCCCATCTGCTGGTTTAAGGGAGAAAATACTTTGGGGATTCTATTTGTGACAGAATTCATGCTTCAGTGTAAAATGAAAAGACATTATGTTAGTCATGCAGAGATTTATGATTTTTATAAATTATAAAGATAAAAAACAAGACCATGTAAGCTTGTAACCGGAATTGAGAATATTTTGTATTGCTTTAAAAAAGTAAGGCCTGTCTGACATCAAGATGATTAAAACTACTTAAAAAAACATTTTCCACTACAAAAAAGTAAACATTGACAGGCGGATGGCTTGCGCCCTGCAGCCACTACATATGCCAGACAATAACATTTACCTTCTATATGGTGATCTTGAAAGGGCAGCTCTGGGGAGACTGCCATCACTGTGTGATGTTCAAAGCCTGTGTCCCCTCCTGCTTGCCTTTGATTCCTGGTGTTTAGTAGAGGCTCGTCCCCTCTGAAGAAAACAGAATGTAGAAGGACCTAAAATATGGTTGAAGAGTGTGATTAGATCTATGTGATATTGCACTCGCGTCGCAGCTTGGTCGGCCATCCTCACAGGGACAGTGAGCTCTTCAAAACATGAGGGCCTCTTATGCTCTGTCTGCATTTGATATATGTGGAGCTCAGATTCAAACACTCGTCAAGTACAACTACCAAAGGACGCGCCAGTAATCTGGCATTATTAATATAATTTGGGCAAGATAAGAGAAGGACAAATGGTTTTATCTTTCTGGTTGGACGAGTGTGATAATGGTAATGAAATTACAAGTGCAAATAGAACAGAGTTTCTGCTCACAACCCCGGTGGTCTCTAGGTCCGGCCACGGTTTTGCTTTAGGAAGTGATTCACGGCTCTTGAGAGACAGACAACATTGGATTAGTTAACAATTGACAGGTATGCACCTCCTCGCTCCCAGACGTTTACATGCATACACTCTACAGGTACACCAAACCACAAAATCGTGAAGCAGACCGAGCTTTAAAGTACAGTCAGGGGCAATTACTGAAAGCCTGTGAAAGTCACAGCTCAATATTGATTTAGTCAGGCTGAAGAGAAAACATGGCTTTTATCTAGCAAACTGCAGTGAAAACAATGTTGAGGGGTGGGTCGGGGTGGGGGTGTGTGTGTGGGGGGGGTTCGCATAAGAAATAACATTTCTCACCGCAGCCCTGTCTTGCACTGCTGCACTCTAGCACAGACATGGTGATAGTAGAGCCTGTCGCCGTAGCTATGAACATATAAACAGATCTGTTTGCTTTGGATTCTCTCATAGTATCTAGTTAACTTGTTTCTCTGATTGTGGGGGAAGGGGGGGGGTTGCGTCGTTGGGGGTCAGGAATGGCAGGAGAGGTGCTTAGGTAGCAGTCTGGGCTGCAGGTGTGTCCTCAAAATGTCAGTGCATTCTTCTCTGCCGCTTAAGCAGAAAAAACAACAGAAATTGAGTGGATTAAGACAAATGCAGGTACTAACAGCCCCATGAAGGTATTTGACAAGGCACTTCCAACTTCTAAGAGACAGGTGGAGCTTACATGATGTCATGGCAATTAAAGACATGTTTTAGAGGGAGGAAAGCTTAGGCAACATGAAAGGCTGATACACAAATACCACGAATATACACAAATACCAATTATCTTTCATATCTTCTACAGGGACTACAGTGTAAAGCTTTTCATCTACAACAATTTAGAGAATGTCCTGTTAGACCGATGGTACCTGAATTCTGCATTCTGTTATTCAATTAAATGTGCAGCTTTTTAAGATAATGAAAACTCGACAATGCCCACTGGTCAAATATGAAAGGCAGGCCATGTTCAATATGAATGATTTATTGTATTGAACTTGACCACGTTTATCTCTGACACAGTGAGGTCCAGACCAGCAGTCAGTGTAAGCAGGGGGTTTAGTATGAGGCTCCATGATAACATTCATAAAAAAGCACCTGGGCAATGTTTAAGGTGTCAAATACCTCTACTCTGATCATATAAGCAAACACTGTCTCGCTCTTAGTCAACCACGAACCCTGCAAAGTTCAAATTGTTTTGTAATCAAGCAACGGTCACAGAGTTTCCCTCTCCACTGCAAATATCCCAAGCCAAACACATTCCACTATTGGCAAGGTATGGACCTGATTGTATTGGGTCAGTTGCGGCAAATTGTATTTCACAATATTTATTCAATGTTTCCTGTCAATTTTGTTAAACATAACCACTTCATATCATGCAGTATGCATCATCCGTTCACTTCTGTGTCATCAGTCCAATAAAGCCATCCAAAAAAAATGTGAGACAACCTTTATACATACATACCTCACAATTAAAGTAGATTTAATCTAGGGAGAAATTCAAATGGGAAACCCAGGTGCATAAAGGGAATAAATTAGTATTCCAAAAAGTGAATTGGATTAGTCATTCCCAGGCACAAAATAAGGGAAGATCCTGGTGAACCAGAATGTCAAATGTAGCTTCCGTTAGCTAATGGAGAGTCCTGGAGCTTAGGTATTGGATTGATCCACTAATCATTCATCTCCCTTAGCACCTTGTTCTAACCTTCTCCCAAAGATGTCATCCATTTATGTCCTATCAGTTTTATAATACTGACAGAATACAGGCACTTTGCGTTTCTAACCTGGCTAGATGACAAGGTCCTGCAGCTTCATCTACTGTTTGAGTTGAGGTACTACCGTTGTTGACAACCAGCAAGGTTAAACCCACCTTCACCCTTTCCTAACCTTTAACCTCACCCAAACCTGCTACAGCCATTCACATAACCAGATGCATTAGCTCTCCCCAACCTGCTGCGCTAACCTCTCCAACCTTCCATGTATCCTAACCTGTTACAACAAAACCATTAAAACCGGCAGTTCCACGCTTGTATTGCCCAAAAATATTGTTTTGGAGAAAATATAATCACTGTTATTGAAACTCTAAACTGACAGAACATTTTGATACTACAAATATGCTTGGACCTTTAAACAAAGGGGTCACAGTATTGAGTGTGTGCAGCAGCTTTTAGTTACCAGAGGATGGCTTTAGACCAGCGTGACGAGCACTTCCAAACCACCGACACCATTTGAGTAATGACTTTGAGACCACACTTGATCTTACACCATTAGAAGAGAGCACATGTGTCAGAGTCTGCCAGGCTAACCCCACAATCACTTTGCTTCCCCTTATCTGCCATTAGTGTGTTTTGTCGTCTTAACAGGATTTTGGAGGCTGTCAGCAGGGTGCCCTCCCCCCTAGACTCCTTCAAGCAGTGACCTGTCCCTTTGGAAATGATGCGCATCGGAAAAGAATGTTTTTAAAACAGCAAAATTCCTCACCAACACCGGATATACCTCCCTTAACAATGTTTGTTAATCGTCTACCTGCCTTGTCTGCAGCAATGTCCTTCTTCCCTCCTTCCTTCTATCTACATTATTCACCATTCCCCAACACATGTACAGTATATGATGAATATAGTATAGGTTACTAGCGTGATAATATAATGTTAAAAACGGAATCCTCCTGCTTTACATTCATTGAATTCTCGTGTTTTCTAATAATTGCTGCAAATGTAGACCTTATATTGCTGTTGTTGTCGGGGGCAATAAGACACAAACTGAACTTTTCAGAAGAATCTCTTGAACATAGAAGGTATAACATCAACCCCCCCCCCAAATTCGACATTGTTGGCTTGGGGAAATTGACAATTAGAGAAGTGCGAAGCTAAACCAGCCTGTTACCAGTGTAATTACAAATACAGTGTGTAACAACGCCACCCTCAGGCACTCCTGGTACCTACATCTACATACATGACAACGGGGAAATAAAGCAGCTGTGAAATACCCCTTTAATGATTGGATGTCAATTTATATTGTAGGTTCTGTACTTTCATACCACTAAAGTATTTTGTATTTGACATCCTCAACAGCTAATGAGAAAATGGCGTAGTAATTAATGTTATAGCGTCTACAAAAAAGTAGCGGGGTCCTTTGAATGGGTGCCAATAACATGTTTTTTGACCATATCTACGGTTAATCTTGTGGGACTGATCACTTTCGTGTGAAATATATAGAATATGTACGCATTGAGAGGGTGCGCAATTGATTAAATTACTAGCAAATGTACTTCATTGTAACCTACAATAAATAATAGGATTTTGATTATAAAATATTTAATTTCTTTACATTTTTTATTTGGAATTTGTAGCTCAAGCAAGGCGTCTTTTATTGTGTTTTTTTAAATAATCTTCGTGACCCGGAAGAACTTTTTTTATGACTTGACTAACATGGTTGTTGAATATATCTTTTGGATATTGTCATACCTCGTGTAAACAATGTCACGCTTTAAAAGAGGTGCCAAACTCGATTCCAGAGCAGGATTTAGAACAGAAAAACAGGAACCGACTGTTCCATGTGGACTTTTGAAAGCAGCCAGACAGAGCGGGCAGCTGAATTTGTCTGGAAGAGGGCTGGTTGAAGGTAACTTAGATGCTGAGAATGGCGAGTTCTCCTGTTAATGCATGGCGAGTTCTCCTGTTAATGCATGGGGAGTTCTCCTGTTAATGCGTGGGGAGTTCTCCTGTTAATGCATGGGGAGTTCTCCTGTTAATGCATGGGGAGTTCTCCTGTTAATGCATGGCGAGTTCTCCTGTTAATGCATGGGGAGTTCTCCTGTTAATGCGTGGGGAGTTCTCCTGTTAATGCATGGGGAGTTCTCCTGTTAATGCATGGGGAGTTCTCCTGTTAATGCATGGGGAGTTCTCCTGTTAATGCATGGGGAGTTCTCCTGTTAATGCATGGGGAGTTCTCCTGTTAATGCATGGGGAGTTCTCCTGTTAATGCATGGGGAGTTCTCCTGTTAATGCATGGGGAGTTCTCCTGTTAATGCGTGGGGAGTTCTCCTGTTAATGCGTGGGGAGTTCTCCTGTTAATACGTGGGGAGTTCTCCTGTTAATGCATGGGGAGTTCTCCTGTTAATGCATGGCGGGTTCTCCTGTTAATTCATAAGCATGTACATGTTATCATATGACACATGTTACAGTTTCGTAGAATAAAGATAGTGACAACTGTTTAGAGCAGTCAAATGACAACCACAAAAAAGACAATAATAGTTTAGAATAAAAGATCGATGACATTTGTTTGTACTAAAATATATATCGAAATGTGGACTATTTTATTTTCATAATGTTATTTCCACCGTACTTTAGTAATTGACAGAGTGGGGAATTGGTTCAACCATATCATCGTTATTAGCGGGTGGAGCTAAATTTGCATACATTCGTAGGGCAGAAAAATTGCACAAACAGCAAAATCTTTTGTTACCAAATTAAGCATATGGGTTTAATGTTTTGTACGTTTTCTGTGGATATTCTTTAAAGCCCTGTCGTCATTATATCCTTCACTGTGGCTGATTGTCATTACATATCAGGAGGCAAAGCTATGGATTTGGTAGGTTGATTGCGTAGTATGTGTTCATGCTATCTATTGGAATCTATTCTAACACTTTCCTGTCTTCTAGTCCCACAAAGTGTGTGGAGGCTGAACTTAGACACACCCGAGGAGGCCAAACAGAATGTGTCCTTTGGTGCAGATGATCGCTGGTGGGACCAGACAGATCTCATCAAACTACTCCTCTCTTCAAACAAGCTGGAAGTTCTGTCCGAGGATGTCAAGCTTTTGCCGGCCCTTACTGTTTTGGATGTGGGTATTATTTTGCGTGTTAACTGATGAAGGGTGTGTGTGTGTCATCTTATGTAGAACATATTTGACTTTCACATCCTATCCTTTTGTACTCTTTTCCAAGGTCCATGACAATCAGCTTACCTCTTTACCAAAATCAATTGGAGAGTTGGAACATCTTCAGAAACTCAGTCTGAGGTAAGGGAGGATTAAACTTGAGTAAACTCAAGTTCAGACAGCAGAAAAGACCACATATTAGTTGCATATTTTACTGAAAACGATGTACATGCAATGGCTTGGCATTAGGTTCTGCTCCTCTGGGTTAACTCATTGCCATAACATTATCTTTTTTTTCTCAATACTACATACAATTGGCTGGAGCAGAAGTTTACATAGACCCAATCAGTTTTTGATAGCATTGCATTTAAATTGTTTAACTTGTTAAATGTTTTGGGTAGCCTTCACAAGCTTTACAAAATACGTTCAGTGATTTTGGTCTATTCTTACTATCAGAACTGGTGTAACTGAATCAGGTTTGTAAACCCTACTGGCTTGCTCATGTTATTTCAGTTCTGGACACTTTTTTCTATAGGATTGAGGTCAGAGCTTTTTTATAGGGACTCCAATAATTTACTTTGTTGTCCTTAAGCCATTTTGCCACAACTTTAGAAGTATTCTCTTTCATCTATATGCTTTGTTTCTTAAAAAATGCCAATCATTGTCTCTTTCTGGTGCAGTCACAATAAACTGAAAGAGTTACCAGAGGAGTTATGGAGCTTGAAGAACCTCACCTGCCTCCAGCTGCAGCAGAATCTACTGGAGGAGCTTCCAGAGGCAGTGGGACAGCTCACTAGTCTGGATGACATTGTATGTTTGTAATTGATGTAACAATGTGATTTTTTTTCAACTAAATGTATGGACTATGCTCAGTTCCTTGTTTTTGTATTGTTGGTAAAAGGATCTGTCAAACAACCAGCTAACCACCGTCCCTGACAGTCTGGGCTACTTGAGCCGTCTGGTGAAACTAAACCTCTCCCACAATAAGCTGAAAAGCCTCCCCCAAGGAATCAGCGTGATGAAGAGTAAGATGACATCAGCTGCATGTTTTCTTGTTTTTGTTTAAATTCCGTTTGAACTGCCTCCACATTCACAAAACAAATCATCCATATAACAAGATGCTGTCTCTGCAGATTTGAGACTGCTGGACTGCACACACAATCAGCTGGAGAATATACCCACCACCTTCTCTCAAATGGCGTCTTTAGAGCAGCTCTATTTGCGTCACAACAAACTTAAATTTCTCCCCGAACTGCCCTCATCAAGACTCAAGGTGATGGTTGAGATGGTCAAGTTTCCGTTGCACGAATTGCTTTTGAATACCAATATTATTTGTAAATTATTAGTTGAATATCTTTCTTAATTGTCTGATAGGAGCTGCATGTTGGAAATAACCTGATTGAGGTGCTGCATGCAGAACACCTGAGACACCTGAACACTCTATGTGTGTTGGAGCTGAGGGACAACAAGGTGAAGAGTCTTCCTGAAGAAATCACACTCCTCCAAGGTCTGGAACGCCTAGACCTAGTCAACAATGACATCAGCAGGTAGGTTTACTCCCTGGTCGTCTCTCAGTTATTGATGTATTAATTAGTGTGCTGTAATTCTCATACATTTCACATTTACTTGATTTGTTGGCTGTAGTTTGTCTACCAACATTAACATGTCAAAACACCCTCAAAATGTCCTGTTCTGGTAAACTGCCTGGTCATGTCATTGTTTCTTCTAATTGTGCCGTCCTGCTGTATCTTTCCCGTGTTTGTATGTTTGAGCCAGTCTGCCTGCTTCTCTTGCCCTGCTGCCCAACTTAAAGATTTTGACCTTGGAGGGTAATCCTCTGAGAGGCATCCGCAGAGACATCCTGACTGTGAGTTTCTATAGATGACCTCTCATTTCTTACTCTTGGGCTGGCACCACTTGGGCTGGCACCACTTGGGCTGGCACCACTTGGGCTGGCACCACTTGGGCTGGCACCACTTGGGCTGGCACCACTTGGGCTGGCACCACTTGGGCTGGCACCACTTGGGCTGGCAAACAACATTGCAGGGCTGGTTGGGCCACAAGTTTGGGGCTGATACTTCACTTCTATCTAAGTATTTGGAAAGAGACATTCAATTAAACTTTCAGCTATTTTGCCGATGCTGCGACTCAGTTAACATTTTAAGAAACTAGGTGGGAACACCCACAACTCAGTGGTAGTAAGCATATTCTACTCAATTACGAAATAATCAGCAAATAGTGATGGAAAGAAGTCAATACACCAAGATAGCAGTTTTGTTGTAGTTTTGCTTTTTATTCCTGTACATAGATTCAAGATTCAAAGTTTTATTGTCATACAGAGTGACTTGCATCAGACTGTACAATGAAATTCTTAAGACATGGCAAGCAACAACTACGTAGTTAGAATAAAAATGAGAATAAGCACACAGACAAAAATATAACAATAATTAAGAGGGAAATTTGCAGGAATTAGAGAGTTAAGATGTTTCTGTTCACTTCACAAAATCTATGTATTGACTAGGTAATTTAAATCCGGTATGGTGATTAGCTGATAGCTGGGGTATATGAGACTGAAAGCCCAAGAGTATGACGTTACTACAGTAATAGTTTTTAACTGCTGTATTTGCATTAACCTGTAAATATTGTAAATATTAACAATAAGGCATCTTGGCTGTTTGGGATATTTTTGTAACTATATACCATACCCTGTACCTTATTGCTTACATGTATTTAAAATAGCTACTTGGGGAATAAGCTAATTCTAATTCAAGTAAAGAGTAAAGATGTACCCATTCAATTGGAGACCAAGGGAGTAAGACTAGGCCTCCAACAGAACAAATGTCACAAATGTCAAACTTTTGGGTGGGTCCAATAAAACTGTGCTTCGCCATTGGCTACTACTCATTGATGTCTACTTACATTTAAAGTCCTGCCTGTTTCAGCACATCATTAGGGGCTCGTTTTGGAGTTCATTGTAGCCAATTGCTGACAGAGGTCTGGTTAATTTCTTATCCTTAACAGAAAGGGACCAATGAACTACTGAAATACTTAAGAGGAAGAATAAAAGGTAAATGGATGTTTCTCCGTCTTTTTATGGAAAATCGGATCAGTGAAAATAAGTTGAATTGACACTAAGGTGTTGCATGGGGCCTCTGTTGATGTTCCATACTGTCTTATCTCATTATACTGAACTATACATGTTTTGCTATCTTTTCATATTTTCTGCTATTTTGTAGAGGATACGGATTGCAAAACAGATGAGCCTGATACTGCCATGACCCTGCCTAGTCAAGCAAAGGTCAATGTACATGCCATTAAAACCCTGAAGACGTTGGACTGCAGGTGTGTAAACTTGTTCCCCCCCAGAAAGTCATCTTTGGACAACTGGATAATGAATGGATAATTGACGTAAATTCAAACGATCTTCATTGATTAAAGCAGCTCAATTGAACAAATCACACAAAATCCAGTAAACTTTGAAAATTTGTGTTTGTGTTTCTGGTCCCAGTGAAAAGCAGGCCGTTTCTATTCCTGACGCCATATTTGATGCTGTGGGCAGTGAGCCCGTCACCAGTGTCAACTTCAGCAAGAACCAGCTGGCTGCTGTACCTCCCAGGTATCCTGCCTATATCAGTGACAACATATTTTAATGTGTGAATGTCAGCTAGATTACATGTCACATGATGTGTGGGTGATTGTTTGAGTGAGACTCAGTCTTGATCCTCAGGATTGTGGAGCTGAAGGACTCAGTCTCTGACATCAACCTGGGCTTCAACAAACTGACCAGCTGCTCACTGGAGGTCTGCATGTTGCACCAGCTGTTACACATTGACTTGAGGTAAATAATGGTGGCTCTTTCTAGTGTTAAGTTCTGCCCTAGTAAATTAACTGTGTTTGTCGTGGTTCTATTGTTGTAATGAGTTTGATCTCGCACTCAAAAAATGACAAATGTAACTTTTGTGAAATTTAGAAATTTTTGCAAATCTATAAATATCTAAAATAAAATGTATCTCGTATACATAAGTATTCACAGCCTTTGTCGTGACTCTCAAAATTGAGCTTAGGTGATTACAGTTTCCACTGATCATCTTTTAGATGTTTCTACAGCTTGATTGGAGTCCACCTGTGTGTATATATATGGTCCCACACTTTAGAGTGCCAGAGCACAAACTAAGCCATGAAGTCGAAGGATTTGTCTTTAGACCTCTGAGACAAGATTGAATGGAGGCACAGATCTGGGAAAGTGCAGAAAAATATTTTTGTTCTTACTTTTATGCAAATTGTTTCATAAAAATATGAAACTTTTTTTACTTTGTCATTTTGGGATGTTGTGTGTAGAATTCTGTGCAATAAGGCTGTAACCTAACAAAATGTAGAACGAGTGAAGTGTTGTGAATACTTACTGGATGCACTGACAACTGACACTACAAAATAGGTACAAGCATTATAAATAACCATCTCCATTATCAACTCTTCAAAAAAAAGAAACTATACACAGAATTTCATGCCAACAGAGTTTGTTAAACGTCATTAGAACTATGACTCAAACCAGGTTTGATGAATAGCTAATTTCAGAAAAAAAAGTCTTAAACTAAAACACAGTCATTGTTAGATCTTAAAGCAGAACAGAATCTAAAAGATCCCCAGATCCACACAAATGACTCAACTGACTACAGAAACATGATTTTGCTATGAACATCCCAGTCTCTTGAATACTGTTACAAACCTGCATGATGACCTGAAGACGACAGTCCCAGTTTGTATTGTTATTGTACATAATCCAGTCCCGGTATGCGTTCTCCCTACTCATCAAATGTTATAGAAGGAAAATCTGTGCTGGTATCTTCATTATTAGGAGAGTGCTCAAAGACAGTTCAACCAGGTGATGAGCTGATGTCAGATTAATACTTATTTAAATATCAGGTCTGTCATTATGATATGTTGATGGTTGTAGCAGCATGCTGATCAATACTACCTACTAATAACTGGGACATTTGTCCCTAGCCTAGTCTGCTCATGTTTGCCTGGGGGACACTGTACATATTGTAGGAGAAAACGTTTCTAAAGTGCCATTCTTGTTTTTCTTCAAAGAAACAATATTTTGACAACGCTGCCCATGGAGTTTGAGGCCCTAATGAAATTGCGGAGCATCACATTGTCGTTTAACAGGTAAGCACTCCGATGTTAGCAGGATGTGAAGTTCGTTGTGACAATTTGGCTACTATTTCAATGATCGATCTCTTGATAGGTTCCGGTTGTTTCCGGAGGTGCTGTACCATGTATCTACACTGGAGACCATTCTGATCAGTAACAACCAGCTGGTTGCCATTGACCCAGTGCAGCTCAAAGCTCTGGACAAGCTGTCTACTCTGGACCTACAGAACAATGACATCATGCAGGTGCCACCTGAACTTGGCAACTGTATCAGTCTAAGGTAGGGTCAGGGTTGTGACAAATGTAGAACTTAATCTGATTTCACATGGGGGGGATAGTGTGGTTTTATTTAGATCAGGGAATCAGATGCTGAAACTTGTATTTGGGTCATAAATGGTGTTGAATAGATATTCAAATGGTTATGGGATTAAGGACATGCTATGCCAAGTGATCCATATGTTGTGGTTTTGCCCCAAGCTGTTTTAGTCTAGACACATATGTGAACTTCATTTATCTAATCTTTTAAGATGACTTGAAATGGCTTTCTGTTTGTTCATTTCCTTTTTCCACAGAGCTCTAATGCTGGACGGAAATCCTTTCCGCAATCCAAGAGCCGCCATTGTAGCCAGAGGAACTGACGCTGTCCTAGAGTATCTACGAAGCAGGATCCCTACATAGTCAACTAAAGCATTAAAACCAAATTCAATTGGCAGGAAGACAATTGGATAAATAGTTCAGTGGGTGAAGTTGAAACCATTACATTGTTGAGTTTATTTTAATGATAAGAAGTTTGCTTGATGTTCATGACATTTTAAACTGATGATTTGAAATGCAACGTCTGTTTGATACCACATAAAAAATATTTCAAGATGCCCCTACTATAACAATGTTTACATAATCTTTTTGATTGCAAACTGAAATGTGTGTGTTAGTGTGGGTTATTTTACTTCATATTGAACAAAAATGCTGTATTTTTCAAAATGTTGTACTTTGAAAAAGTAGCTCAAACCGTAATGCATGGGTTTCACTTTGCCAAAGCCGATTAAACTGATTCCAAACCAAGTGATCTATGATTCTAGGTAATTTCAAATTCTTATCTATTTAATACATTCTCTATAATGACACTGAATGGGAAATATGTCATTGTTTACAGTACCTTTATATCTCAAACATAAACACACAAAGACATGTTTTTGTCTTCATTTCCTATGAATGCATGATACAATTTTTCTAAATGACTTTTTCTTGGTATGCACTCTGTAATTGTGTTAATGATAAACAAAATTTCCATGTTTGCTTCAATGAATCGAACTGTGTATGAGTTGAAATGCTACCACAATAAATGTGCACAATGCATTGATTATAATCTTCTGTGTCTTAATTCCTATGTAGCAATAGTTAAACACCAAACGGTGGAAATTGTCAATAGAACATCTCATTCATACAACTCTGTTGTAAACTAGAAAGGAATGTTAACAGCATTTAGTAATTGCATGGGATTTTTTTTATTAAAATGCTAAACGGTGAAATTGTGCAGGTATAGTGTGAATATATGACACATTTGTTTTGATAATTTACAAGTGGCGAACACCTTGTTCGATGATTCTGGTTACCTTTTACGTTACGTGGACGGCTGTGTACGTGTGAGCTGTTACCTGGGGAATTTATGGTATCAGAATTCACTGAGAAGAATACAGGCCGGTTGAGGGAATGTGATGCCTGGGTAGTAATGAGTCTCACCTATTTCACATGAAGGCTTAAGGATAACTTTAGTTCCGACCTCAGAATCCATAGTCTGTGTTTGTGTAAGTATCTGTGTATGTGAGAGTTGGAAGGAGTCTGTCTGTCTGTTTGAAAGAAAGAGGTTAAGACATGACAGGGAACAGAGTGTATGTTCTTCTGGTCTTGATAATGAAATCCACCAACTCCCCATACATAAAGATTACTCCCTTAACGGCATAAGCGCCTTATGGATGTTCCACAGCACCTGTAAGTGCTGGTGCTGTGGTCATCACAGGTTGTTGCCAGAAGGTATTTTAGGGTAAGCGTGTTAAGTGGATACTTTAACGGAAAAATAAAACACATGCAGCCATCGGTTCTTGTTAACCGGAACACTCTGGAAACATTTGATCATTCTCTCGCGATATTGCAACACAACTTATATATCATTACGCCAAGATGAGAGCACAATCAACTATTTACAACATCACATGCTAACACCCCTATTTGCTCTCATTTTAGAAAGCCCTTACACTCTGTTACCTCGGTGTATTTTACATACCTAACAGAAATCTCAAACTTTTGGTTTGTTTGTCACAATGTCTGCTACCATACCAGCAGTGGGACAGAATTAATTTGTTACTTTACCA
Source organism: Dallia pectoralis (assembly GCA_029465975.1). Taxonomy (NCBI): domain Eukaryota; kingdom Metazoa; phylum Chordata; class Actinopteri; order Esociformes; family Umbridae; genus Dallia; species Dallia pectoralis. Next base: position 2,665,799 of record CM055751.1, read on the forward strand.
CCCTAAAGTGCTGACCGAACAGAATTATACTTGATGTCGCCATGTCTACATCTTTGGCGACCCACTGGATTCTTGAAGAGCGCAATTGCTATTGGTTGTCCTCAAATATCCTAACCGGTGTATATTTGCTCTTCTTATCCATTCCTCCCAGTAACTGCACTAGATTAACTCTCTTTTATGGTTGCAGCCAAGGTCATATATTCTGACTCCCATATGGACAGAGAAACCGTGAGCTGTTTATTCGATTTCCATGAGAAGAGGGGACCATTTTTAGTCAGACTAAAACAATACCCAGTCGTGCTTCGTCTGCCATCTAAATCTGATGCCCAGTCAGCATCACTGTACACTTCCAGATTGAGTTTCTCCTCACTTTTGTAGCATAACTCAAAATGCCTTTAGGTACCTCAACACCTGTTTAGCTGTGTTCCAATGTTGGTCCTTTGGCTCTGATAGGTATTGAGACAATTTACTGACAACCGAACACAAATCAGGTCTTGTGCATTTTTTCACATAGATTTAACTGCCCACAACTTTATTATTTAACTGCCCACAACTTTATTATTTAACTGCCCACAACTTCACATTATTTTCTAGAATCAACAGGATCACTGCCACCGTTACATTCTGGTCTTAGTTCACATGGAGTTTTCAATCAGACATACCAAATGTGTCTAGTATATTTGATATCTACCTTTCCTGGTTCATCCTCACTTGTCCTTCATTTTTTATAAAATTAATCCCTAAGAAGATCCAAGATCCTTCAATTTGAATTTAGCTGCCAGCATTTGCTTCACATCATTGTCACTGGCAGAGATAATCAGATCATCTAACCAATATCACCTTCTCATTTGCAGTTTCTATAGTGTATACCCAATGATCTGCTTCATTTTGTGCAATGCCATCTCCAGTTAAATGATCATACAAGACATTATTCCAGCTTCTACCTGAATGTTTCAGTCCGTACAGTGATTTGTTCAATTTACTGACCAGTTTTTCATCACTGTCTAATTTCATCTTAAACCCTTCTGGTTGTTCCATATAAACCTCACAATCAATTGGAGAATGTAGGTACGCTGTATTTACATCCATCTGATGGAGGATAAGGTCATAATGTGCAGCCATTTGCATCAGCACTCGTATTGAGGTCATATTTGCAGTTGGGGTAAATGTTTCCTTCTAATATACCCCCATACACATTACTTGACAGTAACCCTTGGCTACATATCTTGCCTTGTAAGTTTCTGTCTCATTGCCATTAGTCTTAACTGTATAGACCCTCCTACCCCCCCACTGCATGCTTACCCTCTGGTAGTCTGTTCAATGTACATGTGTCATTCTCTTGAAGGGAATCCATTTCCTCTTTCATCACAGGCTAATCACACATGGTTAACCCTTACCAGTGTAATATGTGTGACCAAGGTTAAAATAGTTAGATTCATATTAGATTCAATAAATAGTAAAAATATATGGACAATATAATATTACATTAAAAGTTCATAAGTTAAACAGGTTAAATAAGATTTAACTAATCATCCAAGTTATTAGTAATGTATTTTATTGGTTGTCATGTTCAGAATGTTCTAGTGCTTTAGAAACTGCCATTTGTGTCAACCAATCAGAAGAGTCTGTTAGGTTTGTTACTGGGGAAAGAACGAGAAAGATTGAGAAGGAAAAAACAACCTAGCTAGACGGAGCAGGTGAGCAAGAACGAGAAAAGTAACAATTTAATTTAGTTCCTTAAGTTTATTTTCATTTTTTCAAGTATTACATTACCTTCTGCTTACTACTGTAGATCGTGGTTTAATTTCTTTATAAACTTATGTAAGCATGACGGAAAGCTAGTTGGACTGTTGGAAGCTAAGTTGCAAGCTAACTACAAGTACCAGTAAACGGAAGAAAAGGAAAGAAGATGGCGATCCTCCCGTGAGAAGACCCACGAACACGGATTAAGGTGAAGTACAAAGCTAGTAGCTCACTTGGATAGCAGGCTAATAAGAAACAATGATTTAGCTAGCGTCAACTAAGTTAAAGACCAATAACGCATAACTCGCTAATAAGTTAAATAGAAATTATAGTGTTTTGTTGGATCAAGATAACAGAATAAAAATCGCAATTAAAGGAATACTTTGATTTAAACTTATAATAATAGCCCAGCAAACATTATAGACGTCTAATCGACGTGCAGATCATGTCTAAATCGCGTCGGTCCGTCGAAGACCAATTCTGAACGTCTATACGCAGGGTTCCTACGGGTGCTTGAAATCCTTGAAAGTGCTTGAATTTTGATGATGTGTTTTCAAGGTTTGAAAAGTGCTTAAATGTTGGATAAAGTGCTTGAAAATGCTTGAAATTGTAACTGTATTTATTTCACAACAAATATCTAATCTGCATGAATAGTTCGTTATTTAAATGGAGAAAAAAATGTTGGAGATAGTAAAATTAAACCTGCTGCGCTCGCTTGTGCATGTGTGACTGCGATCTGCCAGTCTATTCCTTGTGTTCCTCTCCCATGGTCAAGCCTCTGTCGAGAGAGGGTTTTCTGTTAACAAAGAGGTGATGGTGGAGAACCTGAAAGAGCATTCTCTTATTGCTCAGCGGATCATTCATGACCATGTGAACCATATTGGAGGGCTGCTCAACATAGTCTACACGAAGGAGCTACTCCTCTCTGCAGCTGCTGCCAGGCAGAAATACCACAATTATCTGGATGACCAAAAACGTAGAAAAAAAGATGAGCAGACTGCTCAGAAGAGAAAGGAAGTAATGGAGAAGATAGCTGAGATCAAGGCCAAAAAGAAGAGAATGGAGGAGGACGTAAGGGTCCTTCTGAAATCTGCAGATAGTAATGCAGAGAAAGCTGAATCGGTTGGAAAACTCAGCTTCATCTCGAAATCAAATGGTCTTTGCAGAGCTGCAAAAGAAAAACAAAAGTCTGGAGGCTGTAAAAAAACAGCTAAACGACAAGCTGAAGGAGCTCAAAGACACTCCTTAATAGGTCCTTAATGTATTATTTAGCCTAAACATGCATTGTTCGGTGTTTAGTGCAGTTTTTTGTTTTGTTTTATTTAACAGAGTAAGTTGATTTGTTTAGTTTTGCAGTATTTTGTGTTTGGGCGTATTCATTTGTATTTATTTTTGCAGGATAAAGTCCACCAAAGTCAATTTTAAGTTGATTTTGTTTACATTAAAATATCTTGTTGAGTTGATTAAAATTAAGTTAAATATGCACTTGAGGTATACCATATACATAAAGTGCAACTTTTGGCCTAATCTCTCATCTCCAACCGCTTATCCGGGGTCGGGTCGCGGGGGTAGCAGCTCTAGCAGGGGACCCCAAACTTCCCTTTCCCGGGCAACATTAGCCAGCTCTGACTGGGGAATCCCGAGGCGTTCCCAGGCCAGTGTGGAGATATAATCTCTCCACCTAGTCCTGGGTCTTCCCCGAGGTCTCCTCCCAGCTGGACGTGCCTGGAACACCTCTCTAGGGAGGCGCCCAGGTGGCATTCTTACTAGATGCCCGAACCACCTCAACTGGCTCCTTTCTACGCAAAGGAGCAGCGGCTCTACTCCAAGTTCCTCTCGGATGACTGAGCTTCTCACCCTATCCCTAAGGGAGAGGCCAGCCACCTTTCTGAGAAAACCCATTTCGGCCGCTTGTACCCGCGATCTCGTTCTTTCGGTCATAATCCAGCTTTCATGACCATAGGTGAGAGTAGGAACAAAGATTGACCGGTAGATCGAGAGCTTTGCCTTCCGGCTCAGCTCTCTTTTCGTCACAACGGTGCGGTGAAGCGAATGCAACACCGCCCCCGCTGCTCCGATTTTCCGACCAATCTCCCGCTCCATTGTTCCCTCACTCGCGAACAAGACCCGAGGTACTTGAACTCCTTCACTTGGAGTAAGGACACATTCCCTACCCGGAGTAGGCACTCCACCGGTTTCCTGCTGAGAGTCATGGCCTCAGATTTAGAGGAGCTAATCCTCATCCCAGCCCCTTCACACTCGGCTGCGAACCGATCCAGTGAGTGCTGAAGGTCACCGACCGATGAGGCCATCAGGACTACATCATCCGCAAAAAGCAGTGATGTAACCATCAGCCCACCGAACGGAAACCCCTCTCCCTCATGACTACGCCTTGATATCCTGTCCATGAATATTACAAACAGGATTGGTGACAAAGCGCAGCCCTAACGAATCCGAATTACTGCCGAGAACACGGACACAGCTCATGCTTTGAGCGTACAGAGATTGGCTGGCCCTGATAAGAGACCCCATACTCCCGCAGGACCTCCCACAAAATATCCCGGGGTACCCGGTCATACGCTTTCTCCAGATCCACAAAACCCATGTAGACTGGATGGGCATACTCCCAGGCCCCCTCCAGGATCCTTGCGAGAGTAAAGAGCTGGTCCGTGGTTCCCCGGCCAGGACGAAAACAGCATTGTTCCTCTTCAATCTGAGGTTCGACTATTGGCCGAACCTTCCTTTCCAGCGATTTGGAGTACACTTTACCAGGGAGGCTGAGGAGTGTGATACCTCTGTAATTGGCACACACTCTCTGGTCCCCCTTTTTGATGAGGGGAACCACCACCCCGGTCTGCCACTCCTCTGGCACTGTCCCAGACATCCACGCAATGTTAAAGAGGCGTGTCAACCAAGACAGCCCTTCCCCACCCAAAGCTTTTAGCATTTCTGAATGAATCTCATCAGTCCCTGGGGCTTTGCCACTATGTAGTTGTTTGACTACCTCAGCGACTTCCCCCAGGGAAACTGACGATGACCCTCCATCAGCCTCCAGCTCTGCCTCTATACTAGAGGGCGTGTAGGTCGGATTCAGGAGCTCCTCAAAATGCTCTTTCCACCGCCTGATCACATCAGTTGAGGTCAACAGTGTCCCATCCTTACTGTACACAGCTTGGATGGTTCCCCGTTTTCCCCTTCTGAGGTGCCGAACGGTTTTCCAGAAGCATCTTGGTGCCGACCGAAAGTCCTTCTCCATAGCTTCTCCAAACTTTTCCCACACCCGCGGCCTAATCTGTGATCTGTAATTGCCTAATCGCATACTTTAGCACTATTTTGTGTTGTTATTTCTGTGTTTGACAACTCAAGTTGTTTTGATTTGCACAATATTGAAAAAAGTTCAAAGAGGTGAATCTGATTGACTACCTCAAATATCTGATCCTTCTGCTATTTCAAAAGACAATTTTGGCTGTTTATAGCGTTTATCTCTAATGTGATATAAACAATAGATATTAAATTTGACTATGTATTGGTGTGTAATTCACGGTGATGTAAGGTGCTGGAAAAAGCTTTAAAAAATACCTTGAAAGTGCTTGAAAAGTGCTTGAATTTGACCTTGGAAAAGGTGTATGAACCCTGTATACGGCGTGCAAACTAGGTCTGTTTTTCGACGTCTAAACATGACCCGACTTGCAATTATTTCAACCAGGCAGTACGTTATCTTAGCCAATCAGAGTGGTGTACTGGTTGGTTTAAGGCAGCTCCGACCCAAGCAGTAAACGCAACTCTGATTGGCCGAGGCCAACGAGGAAGAAAAAGATAGATTGGCTGATGCAACATAACACAGTTGGCACACATATTTGAATCTGCACGCATTTGCGACAGCATTTGTGTTCGAGAAAATATCAGTATTAAACCACCGGCTTGCACTCAGTTAAAGGTAAGTTCGTTCATTTTATGTTTATTCATGTATAATGTTCGCTGTGTTTGCTTTGTTGTCTTCTTACACCGTCTTAGCCTGTTGGGGCTACAATTAGCATTGGATCTCTTCCCATCAGCTAATGTAACTAAACATTGTCCATAGCTAAACTTGAATTGGAAATACTTTTGAAAACGACCATTGTGCCTAAAGATATTCACGTTAACCGAATATGTAACGTGCAGCTCGGTCGCTAAGTTACCAGCTACTGGGTGGTAGCTATCCTGGTAGCTAACTAGTCTAGATACAACTAGCCTAGTGCTTATCTCAATACAAATTGCAGCCTCGTGTTCCAGACATGTTCAGCTATGAGGTCGCCGAGGTCCGGACATCCTGTATTTTTTATACTAAAAGTAATATTTGAGGCGACATTTGTATTTTAACATAACGTCTTCTCAGAGAAAACACGTGGCAGGCTACATTCATGCAGCCACTGATTCAGATTTGGCTTTTACAATACCCTTTTTTAGAATTTTAGTTTTGAATGGTCATGCATCATAGGCTATAGTTTATCTTAATTCACTATAGGGTTTTAGTTGTTTTACATAGTCAAGAGAACAAAGCTGTTCTTGTAGGCAAACGCCACTATTGTGCAAGTATTTTCTTTCTATCAGGTTCAGTGTTTTTATTTTGGACGTGTAGGGAGGTGTCCTGCAAGGTAAGTGTTGTGACCTCATCCTCCTTCCATTCGCACATGCACCAGTCAAATTAAACTAAACTAACAGACACACGGCTGTGTTTACAGATGGCTAAGAAGATGAGGGACTGGCGAAAACGTCTAAGTGCTCAATCTACTTCTCCAGGGATCTGACACTGATGACAGGCCAAGGCATCTGCCCCCAATGACAGACCTAGGCATGGTGAGTTGTCTAAAGATAGCAGTGTTCATCAAAACACTTTGAAATTCAGTGATTAGTATTGATGAACCCCTAATCGCTACAATATTACCGATGTATTTTTTCTCCTTTAATGCTGTACACATCTCTTGAATGTTGGGTCATTTAGTTATTTTTAAAACAGACTTTCTGTTGTGCAGATGCAGTGGCAGAATCGAAGATTGACATTCCCATTGCCTTGGGATGGTAAGTATTGATCTATGACAGTGTGAGACACCAGGACACTGAGCAAGCGAGAGAGACCATTTTAATAGTACCACCTTATCTATTACTCTAATGTTCTCTCTGTCCACACAAACAGCTTTTCAGTTATAGCTGTGGCTTATTTTTCTAGTGTCAATTCTGGGGTGGTTTCTATCACGTCAGATAACTATGTGTTTACAATGTCTGAACATTTAGTTAAACATTTGATATAAAACACATGGTACCATGATATGTGCAAGTACCTTTTTAAAAGGCAAATTTAAAAAAACATACCCTTAGAGCCCTGAGGGGGTTAAAGGGTTTCTGACTTGTGTTGTGATATGCTGTTTCTACATACGATTCACATTGATATATACATGTTATTTCTCTTTAGGCTCTTCAGTAACTCCCTAATGGCCAGATTTAACATGAAGGGGAAGGGGACAAAGGGCAAGACTGCGTTGGAGAAGACTAAAGTATATATAGAAATACAAGGTAAGCCAATAAGTAGACCAAGGGAATAAAATGAGCTTTTACTAGTCTGTAAATAGTAACTTCACTGGACAAAACATTTCCATCCCTGTTGACAAAGGTACTGCTGAAGCTATCACAACATTTTATATTCAACATTGTCACCATCCAGTATTGGTAGTCGACGCACAGGCAACATGTGTTTGCTAACAAATTTGGGGTCTTGGTGTATGACTTTAGATTGCCTTTGCATATTTCTAATATTTGTATTTTTCTACTGGTGCAGATGGAGTCATGACATGTGATGCCGCAGACACAGAGGGCATCATCATAATGATGCATGCTACAGAGCACCTGAAGCACCACAAAGAAGTGGAGTTGGCGGAGACACTCAAGACTAATCTATTAGTGTTCATTGTTTTTTAAATGCGTTCTATACTAGTTGGTTCCGATTAACTTTTTCCATTTAGCACTTTAATTTTAATTGTTTTTTTGTAAATAAAGTTGTATAATCGTGTTTTATGTGATGACGCAGCCACAGTGGGGCTCATCTCTCCCTCTAACACCACCACCCAGACGAGCACCCTCTCCCTCCATCACCACCACCTGGAAGAGCACCCCCTCTCTCTCTCCCTCCATCACCACCACCTGGAAGAGCACCCCCCCTCTCCCTCCATCACCACCACCCAGAAGAGTCTCCCTCCACACTCTGCACTGCTCATAGACATTTTAAATATCATTTTAATAGTGTTTTTGTAAATTAAGTTGTAATTGTGTTTAAATTTGTATTTTTTTTAAACAGTTAAATATTGTGCCATTTCCAATAATAAAGATGGATATAAATGATTGTGGATTGACTTGTGATTTATTAGTAAGCTTTTTGTATAACTGTAGTGCCATTTTTCCAGAAGGTGAATGTGTTTCCTGTAACAATTTATTTCCCTGTAGCTTTGTTTGATTGACTCGGCAGCAGATAACTGGCAACACTTACAAAGTTGTAGTGTGTTTTCAGATCTGCTGCTGAGACAATTAAATGAAGATGTAGGAAAATAAACTGAAAGAGTATTCCACCTTCGGAAATGGGACTACAGTTATGCATATGACTAAGCAGTATAAAAACGATGTCTAAAATGAGTTCAATTTGGACGTCGGAAAGACGTCCGCGATTACCATATTTAGCCTATAAATAGACCTTACACCGAGGTCCCGTGGACGTCGAAATAAGACATCCTTTAGCGGTCGAAAAAAAACACCTCATCTGGAGTAACATTCTGCACCTTCAGGGGAGCAAAACTGGACGTGCAAAAATGACGTCGTTTGGACGTGTCTGCGCAGTGGGAGTAAATCTTGCCATTTTAAATAGGTTGAGATAAAGGAAGGAAAAGAAAAGAGGATTCAGGACTTGGATCGATTTTATGTAAATGCAAGGAACTATTTATGCCTTATAAATTGTGTATACTTGGTACCATTTATTTTCTCTTATTCCTAAACTTTCACACTCTTATATAAACAAGCCGGTTTAAGGAAAAGTATATACATTTCCTAGTCTGGGTGTGTTTTATTATTTAGTCACAACTGTCCTCCTTCAGAACCTAGAGCCTGGTCCTAACATTCTACAGTACCTGTGGTATGTGCTACATAATGCTCGCAGTATTTTCAGAGCTTTTATTCCATCATCCACTGCCTTCCATCATCCACTGGGAAATACTTTTTTCATCCAAAAACTGAATCATACAACCACTGTACTAATCGACCACTGTACTAATCTCCGATATTTCAAGTACATCCACCAGTTCATCTAGATGGAGACGGATGACAGCTTTGTAAACATGATGTTGGATGGCCACAAACAGAGATATGGGTAACTTAAATAAGGCCGGAGGAAAATATGAGATATCTATTGTAGAAGACGCCATCTCTGAGTTCAGCAACAATTATTGTTAACTGTAAACATTCCAGTTCAAATCAAATATTTCTCCAACACCCTTTCGGTTATAATGAGCATGTTTCTCTATTTGTATATGAAGGATATCTTCCAGATGACCACCCTAGATGTACCACAGTACACATCTACATTGGCTTTAACTTAGTCTGCTGTCAGATAGTTCAGTACTGGGATTGTTGAAAAGCCGACGCGGCTGCAGAAAACTACTTCCTATCTACTATATAATTTGATGGCGTAGCTTAAAAGTTTAGCCTCTCTTACTTACACTTGTCTTCAGTTCTTAAGGACTTTCATTTGACCAAATACCAGCCAGTCACTAAGAAATGTCCTTGTTTCTTTATTGAGAACTGTATTGGCCTTTTCCACTTCTAATAGGGACAATTCTTGAGATGCATATACGGAAATGTCAACGCGTGTGTCTTGCCATGTCTATTAATGTAATCTGATTAAAGCCTACTTACTTTTTGCTGAATTACATCCTTGTTGCTGAGGGTTCCTTTGGCACGGATACAGTTTTTGTATGATTGTGTGATGTATGTATGTTCAACAAAAAAAATATTTCAAATGCAAAGTTCAAATAAAATAGGCCTTGTAAATTCAAATTGTTCATAATCTAGTTGTCTAACGGAACTTCTTACTACACGACCGACACGATTGACAAACATTGTCCTTCTGCATTTACTGAGGAATTGCTGACAGCACACCTGTCCCTCATTAATCGGTGCCCGATTTACACCATAGGATCATTCTGTAGTTGTCCACCAGGTGTCGTCATTTTGTCATTTTACCTTTAAGCAAGTATTTTATTATAAACTGAAATTGGCCAAATAATCCGCCATTTGCAGCAATTACAGTCTAGCAGACCTTTGTTATTCTAGTTGCCAATATGTGTAGGTTATCTGAATATATTCCACCCCATGCTTCCTAATGTGCCTCTGACAAGTTGGATTGGCTTGATGGACACCTCTTATGTAGCATGCGGTCAATAGCTCAATTGGGCTGAGATCCGGCAGCTGGGCTTGTCACTCAATTTAGGAATAATTAATTAAGTAAAAAATACTATAAAACTGCAATAACATCGTTTTTTGTGTCAGTGTGACCACTACTGCTGTACTGCAGTTCTGATGGACCACCCACAAGACAAACTGATAATCACATTTCCGATCCAATTTTCAAAGAGCATGCAGCACTAGATGGGGCTCCCTGTTTTCTAACAGGGCCAGACATGGGTGATGTTTCTACATAAAACAGTGCAGCAGAAGCTTCCTGTCACGAATCAATGGTGAAGTGCAGTGGAGAGCCAAACGCAGAGGCATAAACACGTTTGTGGTATTTTATTCCCATACAACAACCAACAAAAACACAGAACGGAAAACATACACTGTATAAATAAAAATGCGCTATCAAGCGTCTGAACATAAAAAACTCTAAACAGTGCAGACAAACCAATAACTACCACTCACCTAAAGATCAGTGTGACAAAGAAACAATGCTAAGCTCAGTGCAACCACACCCAGTGACTTACATACACCTCCTAATTAACCAACTCAAACCAGGTATACATAAGAGGCAACCCATGTAAAGCATTAAAAACAAGAAACAGGACCTTAAAATCCATTCTATATTTGACTGGTAAGCAGCATAGAGAGGTCAATAATAGGAAGATATGATCTTCCTGGTACTAGTCAACAATCTAGCAGCCGCATTCTGGACAAGCTTCAAGCGTGATAATAATAAGTACAAAGAATTACAATAATTCATTTGAGACGATGTCTCCAAGTCCTTTTGAGAAAGGAAGGTGCAAAATTGTCAAATTTTAAAGCTGAATCAGTGATAGTGGGTGCACATTTATATCTTTAGGGCGGTCAAATAAGGACTTTAATGATTTGGTTTTATCGATAAGAACTACTCAGGGTCTTCAGCATATCAATGCAATGGTATATTATGTTTACGGAGAATTGATTCCAAAGGAGCATATACAAGGAGAATAAAATTGGCCCCAGGAATAAACCTTGAGTGATGCCAAAAGGGATGACGAATTTGAATAACAATTGACCGACTGAAGAACAACACCCTGGATACCAACAACAACAGTGTAGCTCAATGCTTTGCAGCAGTGATTTCTCAATTACCCATGGGTTATATCACTATAAAATACATGTTGAAGTGAGTTAAATAGGTGTCATTCGCCCATTGGCATAGCTGACGTTATTTTAGCTAGCTGCTATAAGGAGCAACTGTACTGATGCCAAACCCCCTGTAGACATGTTTAAAGTAGTTATTGATTTTAAACAAAATGACTCCATGAGTTGAATAATACAGTAATATAATATAGTATAATGTAAAACAAAACATTGTAAGTACATATTTTTATATTTTGTCACATACTAATAGCTGTTTACTGCAGTATACAATTTCAGTTTAGATGAAAGATTGGCCACCAATGGCAGTAAAGTTCTAGTGGGTATCATTATGTATTGGCCAGAAGCTGTCGCCTGTTGCTTTCATTGGTCTATAGCACCTGCAATGCCTGTCCGTGACACTTAGGATCGCCGTACTGTTAAAACTTAACGCATATCGTTTTTATGCAGTCAGAGCAGGAGATGTTCACCCGTCCCTGTCCAGACTGCAAAGGAATCACGCATCCAGGAAGCTGCCGCTGGCTGATATCACCCTGGCATACATTCAGGTAAACGCAAAATGTTCTTTGTCCAGACTAGTTAGCATAATTTCCTCACATTGCAATTGACAGTTTTTTTACTGTATCTTCTTGTTTTGATAATTTATAGGCCCATAAGTGGCCCATAAGGTTAAAAACCAAACCAAACTTAATAAAAATAAGTTACTTTGCCAATGTGTCTCTGTTGGGTCACATATGCTGGTCCCAAGCCCGGATAAATCAGATCAGAATCAGGTTTATTCGCCACGTCTGTTAACATGCAACATGAACAGTCAAGAGACCCTGTCAATTGGGCGTATTTACTGATTAAATATAGAATTTATAATATATGTCTGAATAGTGCAAAGGAGCAATGTCTAGATGTGCGAGCAGATAGCTGAAAAAAAGCAATGTCCAGGTTCATGTATCAAAATGTGCAAAAAAGCAACATCTAGATATACATACAGTTGTACAAAAGAAGAGCAAAGTGACCTGGCTTTGAACAGATCGTTGAGGGACGGCAGCTTACATCCAATGGCCCGCTCCGCAGAGCGGATGATTCACTGCAGTCTGTCTTAATATCCTTGACAGTGGCTGCAGTGTTCCAGATGGTGATGGACTCAATGATGGCTGTGTAGGAATTAATCGTCATGGACGTTGGCAGTTTGTACTTTTTGAGCTTTATGGCTGCACGATATTGGAAAGAAAAATACATTGCAATATTTTTCCACCAACGATATATATTACCAGCCATCAATCCAGGCTAAAGTCAATATTACCATTCCATGATATTAATAATTTCACTAATAAGCAAGCATTACAAGTGACAAAATAGTTAGGGTTAAAAGGGACAAAGGGACTCTGCGATATTCTCGGCTGCATGACTCTCTAAAAATGCTGCCGGCAAACAGCGACTTTTTCCTCTGTGATGAAATGGACCGTCAGACTCATGTAGGCTCCGTTGTCCTGCTGGACCATAAGTCTGTTGTAGCTGCATAGTATTCCACATGTGACAGCTTTGCTTCAATCTTAGATTTGCATTTTCCATACAGTTATTTTATCGCAAAAAAAATAAAATATGTGCGGGATGGTATAACATACCGCGTGTCAAGCGTTTTTTTTTTAAATCCCTCTTTGGTAACGGTGTTTAATGGCAAAATATCTTTTGCGATATAAAACGTTATTGCGTCTGTTATTTGTTTCTGTCGTTGAGAGCCTTTCTGGTAGGGTGTCACACTGTCAAAGGCATCGCAAATATTTTTTGTTTTGGTTGACATCCAGATGTGACTTTGTATTCGTTGTAAAGAGCTCTTTGTGGTGCCGTTTTAAGTGCTCAGACAAATTGGTGATGTTTCCTTGTTTTGTGGCCACAACTTTAAAACACTCCAGGCAAAGTACCTGTTTTTGGTCAACATCCTCCTTTTTCTAGTGGAAATTTTGACTTTCTTTTTGGTACAAAATCATCATTTTTTGCGGCGGATCCTGTTCGTCGCTCATTTTTAGCTATAGGATTGCCAGAGAGAATGTTGTCTGTGAGCAGCGGCACAGCGAACCAATCCCTGAGCAGGCATGCGGAACGTGCATGTCACCCCAGCAACAAGCCATACAACAAACTCTGTGATTCTGTGTGCTACCCTGGTGCTACCGTTCTCTTAATACATTCTTCACATCACATGTTCCGTCGATGTGACTATTGTGCATGCGCACATCGCGATGTCGATGCTAAAACAATATCGTTCAGCCCTACTGCAGGCAGTACAGTCTTGTTGTGCTTTCTTAGTGAGAGGGGATGTTCAGCTCCCACTTGAGGTCCTGGGCGATGGTGTTGCCCAGGAAGAGAAAGGACACCACTATGTTGACTCAGGAGCCCTCCAGACAATGGGATAGTGTTGTCACGATACCAAAATTATTGTTACGATACCGATACCAAGTCAAGTATTGCGATTTCGATACTTTTCGGTACTTTTCCTAAAAAGGGTGAACACTCCTAAACAAATGTTTTATTTTGTCAAATGCTTTATTTTAAAACCAGGATAACATTCTAATCATATAACACACTAATAAATGAACATATGAACAGCAGCAGATATATTAAACATTTGAAAAAAAATGAAATATCAAAATATATACAATAAACTAAAATAGAGCAATGACATTCAAGATAAAACAATTATAAATTTAGCAGCAATATCTGCTAAAGTTATCATAAGAAACATAAGAGTTACCGGTAACAACTATCATAATTCAATATGAAATTTGAATAAAAATATGAACAGCGATTATATTAAACAATGTTTCTGAACTCAGAAGATTAAATATCAGAATTTAAATAATATATATTTGAGGCATTCAAGGTAAAAAAGCAAATAAAATTGGCAGCAATATCTCAAATTGTAACTTATTCTGTCAGTTGTGCAAACTTTCCTTTCAGAGGAGAAAACTCAGAAAACTTTGAATGAAAATATGAACAACAATTATATTTTAAACATATGAACAAAAAATATTAAATATCAAAACATAAATAAATTAAAGCAGTGGCATTCAGTTAAAAAATAAAATAAAAATGTAGCTGCATTATCTCTTATCAAACCTGAGTTGTTTTTTCTCTAGTGACCATTAGCCATAGAATGGCCAGCAGGTGGTTATTTCTTACTCTGTTGCTTTGTCTTATTCAAGTTCTTGGCCAAGAAAACTAGCGTTTCTAAATGTTCCTCAGTCAGTCTGGAACGTCTCGGACTGCAGATATTCCCAGATGTGCTGAATACCCGTTCAGATGCACAACTTGAAGCAGAAATGCAAAGATACTTCTTTGCAAAGTGCGCCAGGATGGGCAGCTGTGCCTCATGTTGACTCCACCAGGCCAGGGGATCCTCTGCAGGGCTGATTTCTCTGAACTGTTTCTAGTCAACAAACTCACCATTTAATCTAACTGTGGGTGTTGCAGGTGTGGGAGAAGAATGTTGCCTCATTTCAGAATTATCTGCCCCTTTCTTCTCTGAGGTAATGGTGCAGAGAAAGCTTTTTAAGTCTCTCCTATTCCTCTTTGGTGCAGCACCTGCTCCTCCAGCATCCACTGGACTGTGGGGTGGAAGCTGAACAGCCTCAGCTTGAAGGAGCAGTTCCATCTTTATATCCTCCTCCATAGTTACAAAAGTACCTTTAAATCTAGGATCAAGGAATGTGGAGGTGTTTAGTTTCATCTGCAGGTTGTGATCATCATACTTTTTCTCAAAATCTCCCCTAATTTTGTTCTTCATTTCCAGGGCCAAGGGGCGGTCGCCTTCCTCATCTTTTAGGCAGGCTTTGATTTTCCACATGAGTGGCAGGACTGATGATATGGTGGTTTCTTTCTCACCACTCAGGGCATCAGTGAAGTCACTGAGTGGAGCCAGGACATCCCTCACTATTTCTAAAGTGGTCATGTCTGTGTCCCTGGGCATCAGGTGCCACTTCTTACGGTCCTCAGCCAGAACAGCAGAGACCGCTTGCTGCTGCTCACAAAATCGTTCCACCATGTCATAGGTGGAACCCCATCGGGTGGGCTCATCATGGGTTAATGCATGTTGTGGCAGGTTTAAAGATTTTTGTTTGTCTTTGAGCAGTCTAGACATCTTGTTTGACCTGAAGCCGGACACAGTCTTACGGAGCCTGGACAGACAGCTTGCAACACGATCGATATCTATGGCTTTATTCACTGCCAAATGCAGATTGTGCCCAAAACAGGGTATCCAGGTGTATTCACTGAAAGCCTTGCGGTTGTTTGACGCATTATCGGTTGTAATTCCAGTCAAATTGGCCATATCTAGCCCCCAGGAATCTGTGATAATTTCCTCCAGGGCTTCCTTTAAAGTGTCTGCTGTGTGATCAGAATACAATGCAGAGCACCCTAAACACCAGCCCTCCATCTCCCAGGACTGTGTAATGAACTGGACTGTTATTGCCATGTAAGTGTCTACAGTTCTGCTGGTCCAGAGATCCGTGGTGCAAGAGAAAAATGTATTAGGCCAAAGTTGTGCACTGATAATCGTTCTTATTTCATTGTACATCTTGGGAATTTCATTGTACATGAAAAAATTCCTGGATGGGACGTCATACCTTTTGTCGAGATTTTGCACAAGGTTTCTGAACCCAGCTTTTTCCACAATATAAACTGGCACTTGAGACCTCTGTAGCGGAAGAAAATTTAAATATTTAAAATATGATGGTTATAAATTTGTCAAAATGGAGAACCTAAATAGTTTGTGTGATAGTAACAATGACTTGTGACATCTCTATATGCAGTGGTTATAGTAATAACTGCTAACATTCACTCTACCATAACATTAACATAATTAATAGGAAATAATGAGCATAAATAATATCCTAATGTTATTTAAGCTGTGATAACGTATATGGGTTAATATGGGCTAATGTTTCATGTACTTCAGCGTTTTCAGAGACGTTGAATTAGCCGTAGGCAGGCTATTAGTTACCCATGAGGATGCCCATCGTTAACGTTACTTAGCCTACTATTTCTCTAGATAGATCGTCAAACTACGGTGGTGCAAAATAATTACTTCACTAAATAAACCATAGCCTTCTCATTTGACATAAAGACATGAACGTGATCATGTTATCTTTCGCATACTAAGTTAGTATTACTAACCTGTCGGTCTTTAAACTCCTTGTGCAACCCGGCGTGCTTGTCTGCCGAGTGTTTCGCCAGGTTCGAAGTGTTGGCTCCTTTTGTTTGTATTTGTTTCTTGCAGTGACGACAAACAGGTCTCAACTTATCTGTAGCTTTTCCCTCACTGTCAGCAAGGTAGGCAGAGTACTTCCATATTTCACTCCTCGCGTCATCTTTTCCTACGAGTCGTGGACCGGCGGCCACAGTGGGAGTGTCACTTGTGCTCGCACATGCAGCCATCTTGCTGTCGCTGTAGTGTTTTGTAACACACTGACAGCTGCAGCTCATTTGCTGCGTGCGTCAGGAAAAAAAAACCACATACGTCCTTAATTGTTTTGGTATCGATACTGATGAATGTAGGTATCGTGACGTTTTTAATTTCCAAGTATCGCGATACTTTTCAAGTATCGGTACACCGTGCAACACTACAATGGGACAAAGGTCTTGTTGTACAGAGGGAAGAGAATAGGGGACAGAACCCAACCTTGAGGGGAGCCAGTGCTGATGGTCAGAGGGTCCAACAGGTGTTATCCCAACCTCAAGTGTTGCCTCCTGTTAGATAAAAAGTCTGTGATCCATTTACATGTTGACACGGTCACTGCCCTGGTGGAGAGCTTATCCTGGAGGAGGGTTGCGATTACAGTGTTGAAAGCAGAACTGAAGTCCACAAACAGGATTCTGGCATAGGTTTCAGGGGAGAATGAAGTGGAGAGTGATGTTGATCGTGTCGTCCACAGAACGGTTGACTCTGAAGGCAAACTGCAATGGGTCTTGTACTGGATCTGTGATGGTCTTGAGTTGTGACAGCACCAGACGCTCAATGGACTTCATAACCACAGAGTTCAGGGCAACTGGTCTGTAGTCATTTAGCCCTGTGATCCTTGGTTACTTGGGGACTGGGATGATTGTGAAGGATTTGAAGCAGGCTGAGACGCTGCATGACTCCAATGATTTATTGTATGTCTGTGAGCACAGTAGGTTGCAGTTCAGCACAGTGCTTGAGGGTGGAGGCAGAGCAGGACCAGCTGATGGAGTCTTCGAATTGTGACATTAAAAAAACAGAATCGACAGAAGAAAGTTTGTTTGTAGTTATAAATATATTTAGGTTGTTGTTTACTTGCTTTTTGTCTCCTACAGTGTCCATCACAATGGCTTCTAGCGATTTCTAGCTACTTTTAGGACGGCCAATATCTACTTTCCCTGGCAACACTGACTAACTAGCTTTAAACTCCCTCGCTATCTGAAAACATGAACAATAGACTTATCATTGCAATGTCCGGTTTTCAAGCTAACTAGTGAATTTCAGGCTAACCAGTAGTGAATCTAGGCTTGCTGCTAACATTTTTGATGCAATGCTGACTTCACATTCCTTGATGTATTATGTGAGAGATGTGGAATAATGTCGCCTGGTCTTTAAGAGTGTAATCTGCCATAAAACATGTGAAATAACAACAGCTGGGGATTCCAGTTTGTAGTTGGTAATCTCCCTAACATTACCAAACAAGCCTGGATTGCAGGCAGTGAACTGCACTTTTAGCCTGGCTCTAAACTTTTTTTCTGCAGACAAGAGTAAATGCGAGTACAAAAACATTTGAAAAAAATCTACTATAGGCACATCTATAGGCACAACGGTAGCAGATTACATTTATCACTTCAAAGAGTAATTTTAAAACATGTCTTTCACAGTTTCGTCTAGGACTAATTGACTATTAAAATGACTAAACAGAGAATGTACTGTTTTGATGTCTTAACCAATGTGGTTGAACCCATAAGATATTTACAAACCAAATGAAAGCGAAATAATTAGTTTTTAATGTAAAATATAATGGATTACAAGTATGATCAGTTTGAAGTGTTGTACTCACAGTTTAAAAACATTGCTCCACACTATTGATGGAAGTACCAAGTAAGAAAAAAAACGTCCCATGGTGGGGAATAGAGGGATTGTCTTTTCCTTCTATGTTGTTCAAATTAATTTGTAGAGAAAGAAAATATTGGTTTTGATCATTATGTACAGTATAAAGACCACAGAGGACCATGAGAATAACAAGTGACAATTATTTATTTGTACAATAGACTTTCATACATTATTCAAAACACCTCTTAAATACTGAAAAATGGTACTTGGAAAGCCGAAAATGGCTCTGTTATTTGCGGCACTCAATTTTCGTTCAATGTTGTTTTTATTTGTTTTATAAAAAGTATCTTAAATATGTACAGAGAGCATCTGCAAAATGCATTCTACACATAATATATGTATATACTTGACCAATTACATTTATCTGTGTTAATACATAAATAAAACTGGAAGGATTAAACTTGCATGTGCAAATGAAAAAAAGTTTAATAAATTGTCAATAAATTTGTCCAACTAAACAGAAGTTATTTTTAATAGTTAAAATTACTTTTTGCACGAAAAAAATGAAGCAGCATTCGAGTCCAGTTAGTCTTCATACTGCAGAAGCTTGGAGTACATTCACAATCTATATGAATAAATTCTCAATGTGTTTTCATTCACAATTATTTACATCAATACTGCAATTAGACTGAATTGTACCATATATCTGCTTTTTATATTTAATTGTATTTTAAACACATACAAAATGACAATTTTTATAATCATATACATATATATAATATATTTGTATAACACAAATTCACAATTACTGTAGAAATACATTTTATACAATTGTTACTACAGCTTTTCTTCTCCACATACTTCATCCATACTTTTACATTGTCCTTATAAAATCTTCCAATTTGATCAAAGCTAAGGTATATCAATGTATTTGAAATAATTACCTGAACACATTTAGTAAAAATAATTATATTATGAAACTTTGTCGCAATATCTGTAATATTTACTAACTCTTTTTCTGGATATTGAAGTACCATGTACCAGCTTAGCTTGGCATGAATTCAACCAAGGTCCCTCCATAGGGTGCTTCCATTTGCTAAACACAAAATGCCACATGTAATGCTACATTTGACCAAAAATTGTAATGAAACATTGTCGGGCTCATAAAGTATATGTTTTGGGTTGAAGTAATATGGCACCAATTATTGAAACATCTGTTTCTTTGTAAACCTCACCGGTTTGTGTTTAAAGAGAAACCTTTGTATGAGAGTACATATACGCGATTACACAGAATATGTCCCCCAAAACATATTCAAAGAACATAAACGCATGAAAGCTTCCGAGCTTCAAATAAAAATCCTATTAATGAAGCAAGGTGAGATGTTTTTTCAGGTCAGTAGCATTGTTTAAATAAATACATACAGTCAATTTCACGTGAATACATTTCCAATAATCTACTCTCATAATAAATTGATTTTGAAATTAAGAAATCAAAAGTAATTGGTGTTCTACAGAGAGCTTCTGAAAAGCTAAGCATTACGAAGCACTCCACCTTGTGAACAAAACAACTCTTATTATATATTTTCAAGACATTCAGACAAACAAATAAGAAACATGGTGAAAACTGTAATGTAAAGTGCACATCCTACAATGCATTTTTAAGTATGTGCAGATAATGTATGGGTAAATTCCATGGTGCTTTGACAGTACATACAAGTGGCACATAATGTAGCCAGCAGATGGCGATCTAGGGTAATGTTGCAACGTTAAAAGATGTATCCAGTGGCGCAATAGAGCATTGTTTCAACCTTTTCAATGTTGCTTATTTAAACAAATACATTATTGAGCAACACATAAACAATCTAGATCACAGAATGCAATGACTGGTTGGGTTTATGATCATCACATAGGACAATATATGCTTACATGAAATAAACCTGTGTGATAAAGACTGTTCCATGTATTTATTTGTCATCTTGTTAAATTGGCCCTGTATTAAGGTAAGAGAAAGTTTGAATCTCTTCAACATTGGATTCCAACAATTTAAAAACATTGTAAAATGTGTTTTTTGTACCATTCATCTATCTACATGTCTTAATTGTAAATGAAAATATTTACACAAGGCATGTACAAAGTTGAGGCAGTGTCTATGGTGAATGTAACGGAAAAGAGCTAGTGTGCTTCCATGACAAGTAAAATGACAAGCTATGAAAAATCAGCAAAATTAAAAAGGCAGTATAAATAAGCAAAATAACAATCAAAACAAATATTAAACTATTTAAAAAATTCACAAACCTACAGCCTTGGCCCAAAAAGAAGACTTTCTTTCAAATCAACTCAAGTTATACATTTCCCGTTTACATAACGTTTGTAGATAGGTTAAGATATGTTTCCTATATACATTTGGCACTAGTATTTGCCATTGGTCCAGCAATTGGCAAATGTCTCTGTTCCTAGATAAAAACCGGTTGTACACATTTCCACAACTCGTTTGGGCGAGAAGCAATGCTGTTATAAAAAAATTAAATTGTACTCTCCCTCATGATTACCAAGTCCACAGTTTTCTGGAAATTCTTCAGAAGAGACACAGCAGTTTCATGTTCCATGTGTAAAAAACTATGTCCATTGGCCTGCAATGCAAAAATGAAGCATACAGTGAACATGTGGACAGGTGTGAAAAGGGGTGTGGCAGGTTAGGACAGGGCGGCACAGGGAGGACTGGGAACAGCCCTAGCTCACAGAGGAGGGAGGACTGGGAACAGCCCTAGCTCAGAGAGGAGGGAGGACTGGGAACAGCCCTAGCTCAGAGAGGAGGGAGGACTGGGAACAGCCCTAGCTCAGAGAGGAGGGAGGACTGGGAACAGCCCTAGCTCAGAGAAAATAAAGAAACAACACTGTCAAGTAGAAGAGGAAAGAAAGAGCAGAGAGATGCACACAGGAATAGGAGGTCATGCTGTAAAGGAGAGAAAGAGGAGAGAAGCTGGTCTTTAGAGGTTTGTCCTTCGGCTAACACTTGCATCTGTGGAGAGAGTAGAGATGTGCCTGCTTCTGCAGGCTATGGGGTGGGGGCGGGTGGGGGCGAGAGGCGAGGGCTTCTACTAGCGTACATTTAAAGCCACACAGATACAAGAGACAGGCCAATAAATGTAGGGTCAGTTGCGATCCCTTTGAGTTATATTGGCACAGAGAGCCTGGCGTGTTCATGTATGCTTCTCTGTCAGGCGTTTGTCTGGATTCATGATTGACAAACATGGCCTGAACAGTAGCTTTACATGGACCAGGGATTTGACAATCTACATGATACAAGGCCCTCTCTGCACTGTGATAAACACTTACCCCAATCACATCTCATATGCAAAAGTAGTATTCTAAATTCTTCAGGGGGGGGCCGGATTTTCTAGGGACCCCGTGTTTGAAAGTGAATATTATTTCTCACGGCCCAATCGCAAATCTAATATAACAGCCTTAGAATCAATTCATATTAATTTATACTAATGTTCTGCGAAAAACCTAGAGTTTACTAACATAGTCCTACTTTTATTTAAACCATATCTTTGAATAATACTGCTTCAAAATAGCAATTATCATGTGCATTTGTATGGGGAGCTATAATTGTATTCTTTCAATGGAGTCTCGTGTAAAATGTACAACAGACCCGAGCTGGCATCTTTTAATACCAAACTTGAAAAATAGACCAGATTCAATCTTTGCTGTAAAATGCAAAGTTGGGAAAGATAGAGAAGATTACAGATGCGAAGATTACAGAACAAAAAGGCTCCAAGGTTTTCAAGATAATAAAGAACTGAATCCATACCTGCGCTTTCACATTTACTAGTATTTCAACAACAACAACGCCCCCATTTAGCCGGCACATTACATTGCCGGTTGTCAATAAGTATCCATGCATCTAAAACATGGAACTATGCAAACTGACTGAACGTTAACAGCTCGGATCTGCTTAAATGAACCTTTAGAACTGTTTGTTTTGCCTAACTGAAGGACAGGGAAACAGAGGACCATGCTGACCTGCTAGACACACGTGCGTCTAGAACAAAATGCCACATGCAAAGCCTCTACTGGCAATGTGGCAGATGGAGGAGGCACCCACAGACTCACTATGGGGATGGATGCGCTGATGAAGAACACGGTTACCTTCAGTATTTTGTCCCCAGGTTGTAGCAGGTCAGAGGTCGGTCCGTCAGGCTGTACCCTAGTAACAAAGATACCCTATAAGTCAAAAGCGATATGAGGTTAGGAACCACATGGTGAAAATGGGTTAGAATCTTTGCCTTTCAAACTGGGTGTTTGTTGCTTTTCGGTTTGTGGGTTTTTCCTCGTCAAGTCATGTTCTGAGCACAATTTTGATTGATATGCTACTGCCGGAGTTAACGGGATGAATTTAGCTTGTTAGAAAGCATGCAGCTATACCGTAAGATTGGTCCAATTGTAAAATATTACAACTCACGTGGTATTTAAGTCTACCTTTTCATTTAAAAAATGAAAGCGAAACTATGAGTTTACACTTAGCATGAAAAAACACTTGTCCATTTATTTTGAGAAACGCGGACATTTGTTTTCTTTTTCATTGCTTGTTTCCTCACAGAAATATTTATAGTAAAGGCAGAGATAATAAAAATACCAATCTCAGCATGCGTTAAAAAAAAAAATCTACAGACCTTTAGAAGTGCCATGAATGCTTATAGCGTCATATGAATATGCTTATTCATCACAGTTTAACAGTGCTGGTTCACTGGATCTTGAATTACATTACTAGCATCTAATGACTTATGTTACGTCAGGTACATCTTACGGCGTCACAGGAAAGCCGGCCCATAGAAGATTCCCTCAGTAATCAGCATGTAACACCTTTCAGTGGGGTGTTAAGATGTGGGATGATATGCATACACAATAAATAGCACATTCAATGGCTAAAGCTACAACATTTACCCTTAATTATATTTACACCACCCCCCATAAAACAACTGCAACATTTACCCTTAATTATATTTACACCACCCCCCATAAAACAACTGCAACATTTACCCTTAATTATATTTACACCACCCCCCATAAAACAACTGCAACATTTACCCTTAATTATATTTACACCACCCCCCATAAAACAACTGCAACATTTACCCTTAATTATATTTACACCACCCCCCATAAAACAACTGCAACATTTACCCTTAATTATATTTACACCACCCCCCATAAAACAACTGCAACATTTACCCTTAATTATATTTACACCACCCCCATAAAACAACTGCAACATTTACCCTTAATTATATTTACACCACCCCCATAAAACAACTGCAACATTTACCCTTAATTATATTTACACCACCCCCATAAAACAACTGCAACATTTACCCTTAATTATATTTACACCACCCCCATAAAACAACTGCAACATTTACCCTTAATTATATTTACACCACCCCCATAAAACAACTGCAACATTTACCCTTAATTATATTTACACCACCCCCATAAAACAACTGCAACATTTACCCTTAATTATATTTACACCACCCCCATAAAACAACTGCAACATTTACCCTTAATTATATTTACACCACCCCCATAAAACAACTGCAACATTTACCCTTAATTATATTTACACCACCCCCATAAAACAACTGCAACATTTACCCTTAATTATATTTACACCACCCCCATAAAACAACTGCAACATTTACCCTTAATTATATTTACACCACCCCCCATAAAACAACTGCAACATTTACCCTTAATTATATTTACACCACCCCCCATAAAACAACTGCAACATTTACTCTAAACTGTATTTACACCACCCCCCATCCAACAACTACAACATTTACTCTAAACTGTATTTACACCACCCCCCATCCAACAACTACAACATTTACTCTAAACTGTATTTACACCACCCCCCATCCAACAACTACAACATTTACTCTAAACTGTATTTACACCACCCCCCATCCAACAACTACAACATTTACTCTAAACTGTATTTACACCACCCCCCATCCAACAACTACAACATTTACTCTAAACTGTATTTACACCACCCCCATCCAACAACTACAACATTTACTCTAAACTGTATTTACACCACCCCCATCCAACAACTACAACATTTACTCTAAACTGTATTTACACCACCCCCATCCAACAACTACAACATTTACTCTAAACTGTATTTACACCACCCCCATCCAACAACTACAACATTTACTCTAAACTGTATTTACACCACCCCCATCCAACAACTACAACATTTACTCTAAACTGTATTTACACCACCCCCATCCAACAACTACAACATTTACTCTAAACTGTATTTACACCACCCCCCATCCAACAACTACAACATTTACTCTAAACTGTATTTACACCACCCCCCATCCAACAACTACAACATTTACTCTAAACTGTATTTACACCACCCCCCATCCAACAACTACAACATTTACTCTAAACTGTATTTACACCACCCCCCATCCAACAACTACAACATTTACTCTAAACTGTATTTACACCACCCCCCATCCAACAACTACAACATTTACTCTAAACTGTATTTACACCACCCCCCATCCAACAACTACAACATTTACTCTAAACTGTATTTACACCACCCCCCATCCAACAACTACAACATTTACTCTAAACTGTATTTACACCACCCCCCATCCAACAACTACAACATTTACTCTAAACTGTATTTACACCACCCCCCATCCAACAACTACAACATTGTAGCTGAACTTAAACAACTGTAAATGCTAAGCTAAGGACCTTTAACTCACTGCATCATTCAGCTGCTGTCAAACCGTTGTGAGACAGTATTAAACTATTGGACATTTGCCAAATACATTACAAATCATTGCCACAGAAGTGGGAAGTGAAATAGAATTGAATAAAAAATGTGCTCATTATTGTCATATGATAAAAAGGATCAAAGTTAACCATGTGAACTGTAGCCCCACGTTCACCGCTGCAGTATCACCCGTTACCATGGAAACCCTGAAGTGAGACATACATTTCTGTGCAGTGGTTATTCAAACAGCTTAAGGGATAAGCTACAGTAGAAGAAAATGGAACCGGTTCCTATGGCACCGGCTGTACAGTAGCGAACCCTCACAGAAAACCCTGCTGCATCAATCTTACCATGTCAGAAGGCTTGAAGGGGTTCCCCTGGCCACTAATTCCCCCTGAGATGCTGAAGCCTAAGCCAGGATTCTTCTCTATCCGTACACAGAACTGTGAAATGACACAGAAATATACATTTTTGTGTTGGTTAAAAGTGCAGCGACATGATGCAACATATCTGTCGGAATTGGAAAGAAAGAGTGAGCTGGAGAGACACAATGACCGGAATAGGGAAAGGGAATACCAAACACAGGAATAGGGAAAGGAAAAACCAAACACAGGAAAGGGAAAACCAAACACAGGAATAGGGAAAAGGAAAACCAAACACAGGAATGGGGAAAGGGAAAACCAAACACAGGAATGGGGAAAGGGAAAACCAAACACAGGAATGGGGAAAGGGAAAACCAAACACAGGAATGGGGAAAGGGAAAACCAAACACAGGAATGGGGAAAGGGAAAACCAAACACAGGAATGGGGAAAGGGAAAACCAAACACAGGAATGAGGAAAGGGAAAACCAAACACAGGAATGGAGAAAGGGAAACCCAAACACAGGAATGAGGAAAGGGAAAACCCAAACACAGGAATGGAGAAAGGGAAACCCAAACACAGGAATGAGGAAAGGGAAAACCCAAACACAGAAATGGGGAAAGGGAAACCCAAACACAGAAATGGGGAAAGGGAAACCCAAACACAGAAATGGGGAAAGGGAAACCCAAACACAGGAATGAGGAAAGGGAAAACCCAAACACAGAAATGGGGAAAGGGAAACCCAAACACAGGAATGAGGAAAGGGAAAACCCAAACACAGAAATGGGGAAAGGGAAAACCAAACACAGGAATGGGGAAAGGGAAAACCAAACACAGGAATGAGGAAAGGGAAACCCAAACACAGGAATGAGGAAAGGGAAAACCAAACACAGGAATGGAGAAAGGGAAAACCAAACACACGAATGGGGAAAGGGAAACCCAAACACACGAATGGGGAAAGGGAAACCCAAACACAGGAATGAGGAAAGGGAAAACCAAACACAGGAATGAGGAAAGGGAAAACCAAACACAGGAATGGAGAAAGGGAAAACCAAACACAGGAATAGGGAAAAGGAAAACCAAACACAGGAATGGGGAAAGGGAAAACCAAACACAGGAATGGGGAAAGGGAAAACCAAACACAGGAATGGGGAAAGGGAAAACCAAACACAGGAATGGGGAAAGGGAAAACCAAACACAGGAATGAGGAAAGGGAAAACCAAACACAGGAATGGAGAAAGGGAAACCCAAACACAGGAATGAGGAAAGGGAAAACCCAAACACAGAAATGGGGAAAGGGAAACCCAAACACAGAAATGGGGAAAGGGAAACCCAAACACAGAAATGGGGAAAGGGAAAATCAAACACAGGAATGGGGAAAGGGAAAATCAAACACAGAAATGGGGAAAGGGAAACCCAAACACAGGAATGAGGAAAGGGAAACCCAAACACAGGAATGAGGAAAGGGAAACCCAAACACAGGAATAGGGAAAGGGAAACCCAAACACAGGAATGAGGAAAGGGAAAACCAAACACAGGAATGGAGAAAGGGAAAACCAAACACACGAATGGGGAAAGGGAAACCCAAACACAGGAATGAGAAAAGGGAAAACCAAACACAGGAATGAGGAAAGGGAAAACCAAACACAGGAATGGAGAAAGGGAAACCCAAACACAGGAATGAGGAAAGGAAAACCCAAACACAGAAATGGGGAAAGGGAAACCCAAACACAGGAATGAGGAAAGGGAAAACCAAACACAGGAATGAGGAAAGGGAAAACCAAACACAGGAATGGAGAAAGGGAAACCCAAACACAGGAATGAGGAAAGGGAAAACCCAAACACAGAAATGGGGAAAGGGAAACCCAAACACAGAAATGGGGAAAGGGAAACCCAAACACAGAAATGGGGAAAGGGAAAATCAAACACAGGAATGGGGAAAGGGAAAATCAAACACAGAAATGAGGAAAGGGAAACCCAAACACAGGAATGTGGAAAGGGAAACCCAAACACAGGAATGAGGAAAGGGAAAACCAAACACAGGAATGAGGAAAGGGAAAACCAAACACAGGAATGGAGAAAGGGAAAACCAAACACACGAATGGGGAAAGGGAAACCCAAACACAGGAATGAGGAAAGGGAAAACCAAACACAGGAATGAGGAAAGGGAAAACCAAACACAGGAATGAGGAAAGGGAAAACCAAACACAGGAATGGAGAAAGGGAAAACCAAACACAGAAATGGGGAAAGGGAAACCCAAACACCCTGCTAAAGCTGCTAACCCCGCGACCCGACCCCGGATAAGCGGTTGAAGATGAGATGAGAAACGCAAAAACAGGAATGAGGAAAGGGAAATCCAAACACAGGAATGGGGAAAGGGAAAACCAAACACAGGAAGGTGGAAAGGGAAAACCAAACACAGAAATGGGGAAAGGGAAACCCAAACACAGGAATGGGGAAAGGGAAAACCAAACACCAGAATGGGGAAAGGGAAAACCAAACAGGAATATCCAACCTGCTCCTGGAACCCATCCATGCTCTTCTGGCCCTTGGTCTGGATAAGGCAGCGTGCACTCTGGGGCCGAGGGCTGGTGGTGGTGTTGGCCATTGGCATAGGGGACTGGTACTGCTGGATGGAGATCTTGTTAATGGCCCCTTCGTACTGCTGGTCCCGCACCGAGCGGTGTGGGGGCGTGGCCGACGCCGAAGTCACGATCATGGTCTGTGACTGGTGGGGGTGGTGGCCGCCTGCCTGTGGGTAATTCAACCCGTTAGGCAAAGAGTCAGGAAGCTGCAAAGATGCAAACGTCACGTCTTACAAAATGTCAGGGAAACAGACAAGATGAGGCAGGGCGTGTTGCTTCCCGACGGCCATGAAAAACATGTCATCCTACATGATGCAATTAAAAGAACGGGATACACAAACCAAAGTTTTCTTTGCATTCGTGTTTTTCGGTCAGAATTTCTTGGTGTAGCGTATTTTATTATTCCCGCTCAAACACTGAACAAGGCCACAACAAAACAACAGACCCACTAAGACCGTGGCAAACAGAGGTTGCCAGGGTGACCAACCCAGAATGGGGCGCTGGTGGATGGAATCACGACGCTTGACAATATCCCCTGACATTTATAAACATTGACATAGCCATCACAGCTAAAGAAGCCCCACTTTAACAGGTTGAGCAACCATCAGAAGTACAGCAGGAACAAGACAGGACACCTTATAAAGCATATGAGGTTATAATGTAACATATGAAGCCATCAATAAAGTAGCACACCAATATTTCGGCCAAACAGAGTGATAATGAGGGTTAGTTCATCGGCACAGTAGCGACTCCGCGTTTCAGAGAGGCCTCGCTCTTAATCTTCGTCGATGTAAAGCTCACACACCTTTTTCATGATGTTTTCCGGGGGCACGTCTCTCCTTCCCAGTGAGTAAGGAGCCCACTGAGTGGTGGGAGAGACCATCTCCTGTCCATTGCCTAACATATTGCTCTGTTGAGAGGGGGTCTGGCGAGAGAACGGGGTAAAAGAAAGACAGGCTTCAGAGTATCAATGACAAGGCTATCCTTTGTCGTCTGTTAAATTAACATAACTGCTGTTTCACCAAAGGTTAAGTTAACGTACTCGGCTGATTAAAAGGTTGTAGCCGTTGATATTAACCCCACTTGTAACCAAATGGATAAATATTTTTACTGCAACTTCTTCATAATGGCACGCTTAACGTTGTATAGTTATGAATGCATAGGCAGGGCTCATTTATCTGTTGTCACCATGTGCTCAAATATTACTTTCAGAGTGTACTGAAACAGGCTTAAAGGTGTGAACTGGCTTTTAAAATAATACTCTACCCAGGCACTAAACTATCTACAGGAGAACGATAAGCGAAAGAGAAACGCAGATAAAATCTTTGCTTATCCTTTGAATGTGCTTGTCTGTGCACTAAAATGCACAGTTTCTGCATTCCCTGTATTCCCTATAGGCTCAACAATTCGATTGAGGCCGTCACGTAAGAGAGTGTACAATAGCCTAACATGGCAGAAATAGCACAGAGGAGGACAGCAGTAACGCATAGAGCAGAGCGGACACATAGATCGCTGACATGCAACACATTGCACACACTCTCATATCTCAGACAACAGAAATAGAAGACAGTGCTTTGGCTGAAGTTGAAATGGGAGGATTCGCCATGACAGTCATCTTAAGGCTTGTTTCACACCCACGCAGCAGGCTTTATACATTAAGGTTAAGCCTGTCAAATGCTCGAAATTCATATCTGTGTGTTGTTTTATCTAGACGCATATCTGATGCATATATATAAGTCTTTAAGGCACATGATAAAATATATTCACATTTCTCACTGGAAGTTTTCCGATTTATTGTGATGAGTGTTCTTAAACTTTTATGACAAAATTGTATTAACACGGTGCATATTGTTCATCACATTAATGTTAAAGTGTTTGATCGTGCTCATAATGTTTGGGTGTATCCTGGTTTATACTCACATTGGGTAGAGGTAGCCACTGTGTTGTTTGGTGTTCATGCTTATTCGTGTTATTGTAAAAGTTTATTGTCATGCTTCTGCCCGCATGCGGTGCAGTGCAGCCTCCAGAGTACAGCATGCCGAGGTTTACTGTGTTGTGCTTAAGGACAGCACTCTGATTGGAGGGAAACAATCACGTGACATGAGTAAATGGATGAGCCACTGGGTAAACGGGATTGCACCAACACACACTGCGCAGCTGCAACAGATAAAGTGAGCTTGACAAACAGAACAGCAGAACAGTGTTACAACAGTGCCGACACAAACACATTGAGTACACTCATGGATACGATACGACTAGGCATATCATACAAGCAACGGCACACACTTTAAGAGATGTATTTTTCACTTTGATAAGTGAAATTAGTCGCACAAGTCTTTACACAAACGCGTATTGCTCTTTTGATAGATGTTGCTCCAATTCATTGGCTTTGCCTCACTAAATAAAACGTTTTGCTCATTGAATTCTCCTATAGAACATTATCGCCTTGTGCATCAAGCTAGACATACAGTTGACATGGATCTTGTGATGTGACAGTGGCATAGAGCAATATTAGAACATGTTTCATGAGTATTGTATTATTACTCAGCTTTCCGAATACCCAGGACTCCGGCACACATGTATTTGAGACAGTTTGCAGGGAGTTCTGGTAATTCTGTGGAGCGATGTTCGCTACAGTTTTACAGATTTCAACCAGGTAGCCATTGGATTAGCCAGAATAACTCTGTTTTTAGAGCTGTAGCACTCCACTATTACTACCATGGCAACAGGATATTCCCATTTCTTCATGCATTGAAGTCTTTTAGTTAGTGTTATTTCCAACTGCACGTGCAGGTACTATTGTGACTACCTATCCAACTATATCCAAATATAGATGCAATAAAACTTTACGTAAAACCATCCCAAATTGTAGTAGTACATACAAACAGAAATATTAATCATATTTAAGTACCATACAATCATTAATGGTAGATGGTTATATTTCTTGTATTGTTTTAGTATTGTTCTAACACAAAAAATATGTTTTTACTCAAAAATGTATATCCCCTCCAGATATTCCTGTGATCCAAATCGAATTAAAGGACACAAATATCCTGTTAAAAATTCCAAGCATAAATAAGGAGTTGGTCCCCGATTTGCTGCTTCAACAGCCACCGATCTTCTAGGGAGGCTTTCTGCTAGGTACTGTAATATTGCCGCAGGGATTTGCTTCCATTCAGCCAAAAGAGTTTAATAGAGGTTTGGGCGCAGGTGTTGGATCGCACTCTGTGTTCCAATTCATCCCTACGGTCTTTCCCCAAAACTGCAACTAAAAAGTGGAATGCACAGAATCATCTAGCTAGCTTGTCATTTTAGAAATACAATGACAAGCTAGATGCAGGAACATACTGGGAAAAAAACGGCTCCAGTTTGCTAACGAACTGAAGCTTGAGAGGAGATTAACCTTTCCGGAGGACAATGATCCTAAGAACATGGGCAAACAGTCTCAAAAAGTGAATTCCCCAGACAAATTTGATTCCCATTGAGAATATGTTGCACTACTATTTTTAGTCAACAAACTTTGTGCAACAGATCGTAACAAACTAGAGCAAATCAGAGAAGAAGAATAAGCCCAAATCACTCGAACACCGTGTACAAAACTTGTACGTTATTTCCCGAAAGCCTCTACCAACTATGAATGTACGCTATCAAGGTAATTTCCAACATGATATCGACGTCACTTTGATATTCACTTGTTGCAAAAATAGCAAACTGAATAAAATGTCAATGTACCATTTGTAATTCAGCAATAGGAGAGCAATTGGTCATCCTTTCTCAAGGCAAAATATTTACTGTAAGTTCATTTAGCGAGTTATTTTGGAACCTTTAACTTGTTGTCCATGTTGAAATTTAAATCTCATGTACGGTGAGTATGGTTACAAAGGTAAACCAATTTGACAACATGGGTATTGACCCTGAAGAGAAGAGTCCACAAGCACGGACCAGAACCACTACTGAGTTCTAACCTCTACCAATCACCTCAACATAAAGCATGTTAAAAAATAGTTTTTTATTAAAAATGTAAACAAAAAAAATGATTCTAATAACATTTCTACCTAAATTCAATTTTATATTTCTCTTATATTGTAGGTAGAAGTCAGTCAGGCAACTTTAAAGGACAACCCAAGTACGACAAGGGGAAAAACATACACCGTTCGTCGTGCTTTTTAATCACCACCACCGGTAGTCAAACTTATACAATTAAATATTATGTGTAACTGGTGCTTTAATTGGAACATATTTCTACGACTGAACACATTTGTGCTAAAGATCTTGCAGTCATGTGCCGCGTGTGTCGAGACAACAGAACCTCACGTATAGATGGTGTGTAATCGTGTAGAGTAAACAGATTTGTCCAACTTACCCGGTCTAATCGCTTGGCCTCTATATGTCTAAGCAGCTGCTGCCTCCAATCTATTGGCATCTTAGAGGACATATCATCAGACTTATGCTGCAGCTGCATTGTGCGCATTTTTATCTCGTCAGGGCTCTTTATGTTCTCAGTGCACGTGCTCAGGTTATAATCCGGGGGCATCTTTTCCAACAAGGCAGCCATGGTGGGTCTGGCAGACACGGGCCTGGCCTGGGACGCGCCGTACGTCTCCGTGCTGTAACTCCTGGCCGACAGTGGGCGCCGCTGTGTCAGGCTCTTGGTGGGGTAGCACATGATGGGCTTCTTGTTCTCTTGGTAGGAGGAATAGTCTTCCTCGTACCTGCCATTTCTCTTGTTGTACTGTTGGTCCTGTTGGGTCATGGTGGCCAGGCTGTTCTGGTGCTCCAGCATGCTTTTAAAGTGCTGCCGGCCGTAGTGGTCCGACATCTGCTGCATCTCCTGGGCCTCCTGAACCCTGCGAAACAGGGCCAGCTCCGTGGAGCTCACCAGCGAGTCTGCCCGTCTTAAGAACCCGGGCCGGGATCTCTGACTGGGGATGGGGAAGGGCTGCTGTTGCTGGGGAGGCTGGTTCTCCTCGTTGACTGAGGGCTGAGAGTAGGAGAACATCTGATCCATAGGAGGGTAACCCCGGTAGCCCCGAGGGCTCACCAGCTCCTTGGGCAGGGTCTTTCCCGGCTGGTTGACATACTCAGGGGTGTTGGGGAAGGGTGGAGGGGCCCTCCTCTCCTGCTGCTGATTCCTCATTTCCATGGCCCCCTGAGGGTTGAAGCTCTGGTCAAAGTGGTAGACCTTCTTGGGTATGGGAGGCTGCTGCTGGTTGTTCTTGTTATTGCCATACGCATCGTCCTCATCCAGCATCGGGGCAGACTGGCTTCGGGACATGCTCTGCTCCATCGGGGCCGGCATGTCCGCACGGTCAACGCTGCCCTGGTTGTCTATGCTAGAGCTGTAGCTGTCCACGGGAATGCTGTACACCTTGTAGGAGCCCATGTCTATCTCATCGATGCTTTGGGACTTCTTGAACTTAGCCTTGACCTCCTTAATCATGGGAGAGAGACGCTCTGAGCTCTTGCTCATCACCATTGCCCCTGAGCTCGGTCTAGTGGGTTTGGGTTGGACATGTTGGTAGAGGTTAGGCATGTTAGCCTGCTGGCTGCTGCGCCCCTGTCCCGAGTTCCTGGAGTCGAGGTAACTCCACGTCCCCGCGGAGGGGAATGAGCCTGGCAGATCCCCGTGCGGCATCTCATGCTCAAAGTCCTTGTGGTCGGGGTTGGGGCTGTTGCCTGGAGAGCTCAGTTTTGAGGGAAAAGCTGTGCGGTCCTCGAAGGGGCTAGGCGTCCTTGTCCAGTTCTGCCAGGGGTTGGCAGGGGGAGGCGGAGGCACTTCAGTTTCAGGTGTGGTGCGGACATTGTGGAATTGGTGGGAAGGGTGTTGGTGATGGGCTTCCTGTAGCTCCAGGGGGACGCCCACAATGCGCTCCTGCCTTAAGAGAGGCCGGCGGCCCCCATGGGAGGTGGAAGTGCTGCGGGGCTTGGAGCCTAGCATGGGGTTTCCACTGCTGACACCGCTGGGGGTCTCCAGAGGAGCTTCCTCAGACACAAACCCGGTGTTGTCATAGTGGGAGGAGTCGTTCCAGTTGTCGAAGGTGTCGCTTAGGGGGCGTCGCTCGCTGCGTTGCTGCAGAGTGTTAGAGGGAGGGGTCTCTCTGGGGTCTCTCTGACTCAGGAGGGGCTTGGTCTCGATGGGCTTGGGGAACTGCTGAGCGAGTCTGCAACGACAGAGGGTAGGAGATAACAGCTGTGGTAGCACGTCATTTCATCAATGTTCATGTATTACATAGAATAATGCAATGTTTGTAACGGGCCTGAAGATATGCTCGCAAATACAAATGAATGTATTCAACTTAACTTCTGAAGTTTATAGTAGCTCATTTCAAAGGCTCCATCTGAATACGGTTCTGTGTATTTTAAAGTCATGCACGCCTCGGGCTGTGTTGACGGCATTTCAAAGGGAATTTCAGATTTTTTAACAATATATCATAAAAGGGAAATATGTCCAGTCGGCCTGTGTTCAATAGAGGTCTGAATGTAACGGTCGAAATATCAAATGAGTCAACACAAATTTTATCCCCAGATGAATACAGGCTTTTCAAGCGAGAGCTCCATCTGTAGAATTACATCCAGGATAAAAAAAACTTTGTTCTTTGAAGTTCTGGCATGGACTGACAGATTTTTTTTTTCTTCAGCCCCAGTGGTACCGTTTCAGTCCTGCATTTAAATGAACATCTAAGTGAAGAGGAACTGTCCCTTCGACCTTGACTGGGCTGACAGATAGATAGGGAACGACAGAAGAGATAGAGACCGATAGACGGGACTGCTAGAGAGACAGCAGCACCGTGTTTCCCTGACGGTTTTATGGCCGCGTATGTTAATGTGACACGTCCAAGAACCTTGGTCCACCACCTTATTCCCTCACACAGACACTTGACAGCTGGAGTTCCACTTCCCGTTCACCCAGGTGATCTACACAAAACCTCTCTGTCTCAGGAAACAGACAGCTACCCAGGACAGCAGAGAGCTGAGCATGACCCATCAAGTAGGCACTTATCAGACCACAGACGGCTGTGAAGGACTACGCCGTTGCAGGCAAACTTACTATGGACTCCGGCTGGCAAGTGACTGGGCCTCCCATTTCACTAGTAAGCTCGCTGTTCTCCCGTATGTCTGTGACTAGGGTTGTATTGGACTTGTATTGGGTCGAAAGTGAGTGAGCCACCCCACCTGTTGGTCCAGTGCTGCTGTGGCACTCCTCCATCTTTCCCAGCAGTCTGCAGGGCAGCCACGTTCCCAGAGGGATTGGAGGAGCCAGAGGAGCCCTGGGACGGAGAGTAGTCGGAGTAGGTGGCCGACGAACCGCTGTTGTTCAGGCAATGCATTTTATCTGGGTCAGACTCATCCGTGGATTCTGACGGGGTAGAGGGGAGAGAAAAGCATCCGTAAAATCCATCTGTATCAATACACGGTTTCAGGGGAAATATCCTATTCATGTTTCAACCAAGCCAGGTCGCCTGGGGGGCGAAAGCTATTGGACAGTGGAGGATGACTTTTCTCTTGAATGCAACAGTGAGTTATTATGTAATGAAATCCAATTAATATCCTTTGTTCCATACTTAATTAGGTTACAACAGTCCCCTAGGGCCTTATGTAACCACCGTGCATTGCAGGACTACGTTTCAGTGTCTTACAGGAGCAAACACACATGCTATTAGAAACAACAATAGCGAACACAGGGATTTTCACTGAAGATCTTTGAAAGCTTGAGGCTTTTTCATGTCAGGATTGGATTAGAGTGGAGAGCTGGTGTTTTTACTGACAAGAGGGTCAGCCTCCCAGCGGTATCAGCCCAAATGGCCTGCAGAAACCAGCCAATCAGGCAATTCTCTATTCTTTATTGGAGTAGGAGATCAAAAATGCTGTTTGAAAGTATGGTCTCTGTAGCCTGAGGTGGTGTAGGCTGCTGCCTCAGGGTTCGAGTCCGGCCCAAAAGCTCTTTCAGCGGGAGCTCTCTCTAAGTTTCCCTGCTGTCAATATCATGAATATATCATTAAAAAAATATATAAAAAAATACTAATAATAAATCGAGAAAATGTTTCAGGATTTGCATACAAAGCGAATACAGCAAAATCAACAAAGATTCTATTGAATAATATTGCTAATAACATGGTCAAATCACCTTAAATTAACAGAAACACCAACTACTATAGGTATTGATTTCAGGTAATTTGGCCAAATATATTTCTACATGCTCATACGGACGTTACATTTAATTAGTTTTATTTTATTTGTATTTAACCTTTATTTAACCAGGTAGGCCAATTGAGAACAAATTCTCATTTGCAACAGCGACCTGGGAGAAGCTGAGGATTGAACCCAGGACATCATACATGCAGAGCATGCACTCTACCACTGAGATACCAACTCCTCCAATAGGAACCCAGGACATCATACATACAGAGCATGCACTCTACCACTGAGCTACCAACTCCTCCAATAGGAACCCAGGACATCATACATACAGAGCATGCACTCTACCACTGAGATACTAACTCCTCCAATAGGAACCCAGGACATCATACATACAGAGCATGCACTCTACCACTGAGATACCAATTCCTCCAATAGGAACCCAGGACATCATACATATAGAGCATGCACTCTACCACTGAGATACCAATTCCTCCAATAGGAACCCAGGACATCATACATATAGAGCATGCACTCTACCACTGAGATACCAGCTCCTCCAATAGGAACCCAGGACATCATACATATAGAGCATGCACTCTACCACTGAGATACAGACTCCTCCAATAGGAACCCAGGACATCATACATACAGAGCATGCACTCTACCACTGAGATACCAGCTCCTCCAATAGGAACCCAGGACATCATACATATAAAGCATGCACTCTATCACTGAGATACCAACTCCTCCAGTTAGTTAGTAAGCATGAAGTTTGAAATGACTGTAACGGATGTTTTTTGTATTGATGTGTCAGTACAACACACACTAATTTTCAGTGCCTACCTTTCTTTTCTTTTCCCAGTAATACAACCTTTGGTTTGTACATGGGTGGTTCCACCAAGGTCGGCCTCATGTCAGAGATACGGATATCATTCGGGGAACCGCTCATGGAATCCTGAAAAAAACGAATGTGTTGCCAAACTATTGTTTTTTTCTGAACAAATGACAGAAACACAAAAGCAAAATGTACAAACAGCTTCACCGACCTAAACTCCCCAACCACAATGTGAAATATAATGCATATCTGACCACCATAGCACTTCTTGCACTGATAGCATTAACAGTGATGTCTCTTACTCTGGTTCCTAGTGATGTTTGGCCCACTAGCACATTTACCATCTGTGACTTTCGTCTCTCTTAGGACTCAGAGGCCTACACCTTGTTTGTTTCTGTTTGTCCTCCATGTGTAGCTTTGTTCACTGCTCCCTAATGGGGAAATCCAAGACAGGCAGACGAGGGACAACCACCACCAACCACACCTCCCTGCAGACCTGCAGTAGGCACATCCCGGGAACACACTGTACTAGCACCTCACGGCATACGCGTGTATTTTGCGGCATAGGCGTGTTTCTTCCGGCATACGCGTGTTTCTTCCGGCATACGCGTGTTTCTTCCGGCATACGCGTGTTTCTTCCGGCATACGCGTGTTTCTTCCGGCATACGCGTGTTTCTTCCGGCATGCGCGTGTTTCTTCCGGCATACGCGTGTTTCTTCCGGCATGCGCGTGTTTCTTCCGGCATACGCGTGTTTCTTCCGGCATACGCGTGTTTCTTCCGGCATACGCGTGTTTCTTCCGGCATACGCGTGTTTCTTCCAGCATACGCGTGTTTCTTCCAGCATACGCGTGTTTCTTCCAGCATACGCGTGTTTCTTCCAGCATACGCGTGTTTCTTCCAGCATACGCGTGTTTCTTCCAGCATACGCGTGTTTCTTCCGGCATATGTCTGTTTCTTCTGGCATACGCGTGTTTCTTCCACCATACGCGTGTTTCTTCCGGCATATGTCTGTTTCTTCTGGCATACGCGTGTTTCTTCCAGCATACTCGTGTTTCTTCCGGCATACGCGTGTTTCTTCCAGCATACGCGTGTTTCTTCCAGCATACGCGTGTTTCTTCCAGCATACTCGTGTTTCTTCCAGCATACGCGTGTTTCTTCCAGCATACTCGTGTTTCTTCCAGCATACTCGTGTTTCTTCCAGCATATGTCTGTTTCTTCCAGCATATGTCTGTTTCTTCCAGCATACTCGTGTTTCTTCCAGCATACTCGTGTTTCTTCCAGCATACGCGTGTTTCTTCCAGCATACGCGTGTTTCTTCCACCATACGCGTGTTTCTTCCAGCATACTCGTGTTTCTTCCAGCATACTCGTGTTTCTTCCAGCATACTCGTGTTTCTTCCAGCATATGTCTGTTTCTTCCAGCATACTCGTGTTTCTTCCAGCATACTCGTGTTTCTTCCAGCATACTCGTGTTTCTTCCAGCATACTCGTGTTTCTTCCAGCATACGCGTGTTTCTTCCAGCATACGCGTGTTTCTTCCAGCATACGCGTGTTTCTTCCAGCATACGCGTGTTTCTTCCAGCATACTCGTGTTTCTTCCAGCATACTCGTGTTTCTTCCAGCATACTCGTGTTTCTTCCAGCATACGCGTGTTTCTTCCAGCATACGCGTGTTTCTTCCAGCTCCTTCTCCGTCCCTCCTATTTTTTAGGCCTTCAGTACCTGTTTTAACTACTTAGTTTAATGTAAAATAAGACTTTGCAATGCTTTTGCTGTATCGTGTTCTTCATTTATAAAAGACACAATCTAAATACATGATGGAGCTACTAGGTGAGGTTGGCATGTTCAGTACAAATATTATAAGACACGCAACGACGATGTTGTTAAACTGTGGCATTAAAAGCTAGTTTTGGTATTCGATTTTAGTTTAGATATCTGCAACAACCGGTTAAATCGATTCAGTATGCACTTGTTTCTGCTTTGGGTAAAATACCCCTATCAATCACTCCCAAGGTTATGTTCTCCATAATTAACCAGCACGTTCTCTGTGGCTGGAAGTAATTGATATGACGGGCTGGCTGCCACAGTCACGTCTCAGGGGAGAGCTTCATTAATATATCATCTCACAACAAAACCAGCTGAAACGGCTACAGTGTGCCATGCCAGTTGGTGCTGGTGTTGGCCCTGGCACTGCCCGTCTACTAGCTGTTTGCACATCATGGTAAACTACAAGCTGAGTTTCACCACACCTGACGCACAAACTAAAGCATGAAGCTATTTTAGGTCAGCTTACGTCCAATTCCTTCAGAAATAATAAGTTGTCTGCTTTATATACATTAAATAACTACGCAGCCATTTCTTTTTTTATCTTTGCAATACAGTTGTGTCCACTTTTTCATGATAATCAGATTTCGTTTCACCAGGTGTTTCGTACTGTCTTTGTCAGGCCAGCCGTGGTTGAGCAGACTGTCTAATGTCTGGTCTCACAGCCACTTACTATGAGGCAGAAACAGGAAGAAGCTGTAACGGCCGAGGACGTACTCTCTGGCTGTGGTTGCTTGGGAACCACGCGATGTAAAGAAATCTAAGCAAAACAAACAAACACACACAAACATATACAAACAAATAAAAAATGGAGAGGAAGTTTTCATGGTTCTAAAAAAAATTATGTAAGAAGCATGACATCAGCGCTCTCCCCCACTACCCCCTACCCCTCCCCCCGACTACCCCTCCACCCCGCTACCCCTCCACCCCGCTACCCCTCCACCCCGCTACCCCTCCACCCCGCTACCCCACTACTCCTCCACCCGCTACCCCTCCACCCCGCTACCCCTCCACCCCGCTACCCCTCCACCCCGCTACCCCTCCACCCCGCTACCCCTCCACCCTGCTACCCCTCCACCCCGCTACCCCTCCACCCTGCTACCCCTCCACCCTGCTACCCCTCCACCCTGCTACCCCTCCACCCTGCTACCCCGCTACCCCTCCACCCGCTACCCCTCCACCCGCTACCCCTCCACCCCGCTACCCCTCCACCCCGCTACTCCTCCACCCTGCTACCCCTCCACCCTGCTACCCCTCCACCCTGCTACCCCTCCACCCAGCCCCAGTGGTTGTTTTTCCACTGCAGCAACCAGGATTCTTGGAGCTTCGTGGTAGGAGAAAGCATGAGGCAATCCAAAGCAGTAATGGACACAAGTACACAGGACATGTGCAACTCTGTCATCGCATTTTACAGGGAGATAAAAATGTACAGTAAAACATTTTGCCATGCACAGAAGGACCTTCCAGCTTTGATGAAAACAAGCGGACGGTTGTTCTACTGGAAATGTGACCTTTGATGTATGTGTAGTAAAAAAAAACTAAAAAGATATCTACATCTCATCGACATAAACGTCCACCATTTTAAAAGAGACAAAAATACATGAATGCGTATACAAGAGCAATGTACATTTCCAGAACCCAAGGCTCCTACGTACATTTAAAAAATGAATTCCAGTAAAAAGTGTGAAGAATTGTATGATCTGCCTAATTCATCTCCACATGCTGGCCACTTGACTCTGTGGAAAGGCGTTTTGAGCTATTCAGATCGAGCCTGTTTGAGCTGACTGAATACAATTGACATTCAACACGGACCTTTGCTTATTTTGTTCAACAGCTTCTGCTGTTGGTTTATGCAGTATTTCAAGCATTATCACAGGCTACAACATCCGTGCTAGGTCAGTCAGCAGGGACTTACAAATGTGCTAACACTTGATTATGACCAATTTATGATTATAACATAAGATATGTTTTCATGTTAAGACACATTTTTACACCAAATAGCTAAACAGTAGAAACAGCACCTCGACAGAGTACCATCTGACCCTGATTTGTTCATTTAGAGAGAGTGCCCTCTGACCCTGATTTGCTAATTCAGAGAGAGTGCCCTCTGACCCTGATTTGCTAATTCAGAGAGAGTGCCCTCTGGCCCTGATTTGCTAATTCAGAGAGTGCCCTCTGACCCTGATTTGCTAATTCAGAGAGAGTGCCCTCTGACCCTGATTTGCTAATTCAGAGAGAGTGCCCTCTGACCCTGATTTGCTAATTCAGAGAGAGTACCCTCTGACCCTGATTT
Source organism: Dallia pectoralis (assembly GCA_029465975.1). Taxonomy (NCBI): domain Eukaryota; kingdom Metazoa; phylum Chordata; class Actinopteri; order Esociformes; family Umbridae; genus Dallia; species Dallia pectoralis. The sequence continues at coordinate 2,707,047 of CM055751.1, forward strand.
GCTCATTCAGAGAGTGCCCTCTGACCCTTATTTGCTAATTCAGAGAGTGCCCTCTGACCCTGATTTGCTCATTTAGAGAGTACCATCTGACCCTGATTTGCTCATTTAGAGAGTACCATCTGACCCTGATTTGCTAATTCAGAGAGAGTACCCTCTGACCCTGATTTGCTCATTCAGAGAGTGCCCTCTGACCCTGATTTGCTCATTTAGAGAGTACCCTCTGACCCTGATTTGCTAATTCAGAGAGAGTACCCTCTGACCCTGATTTGTTCATTTAGAGAGAGTACCCTCTGACCCTGATTTGCTAATTCAGAGAGAGTACCCTCTGACCCTGATTTGTTCATTTAGAGAGAGTACCCTCTGACCCTGATTTGTTCATTTAGAGAGAGTACCCTCTGACCCTGATTTGCTAATTCAGAGAGTACCCTCTGACCTTGATTTGCTCATTTAGAGAGTACCCTCTGACCCTGATTTGCTCATTTAGAGAGTACCCTCTGACCCTGATTTGCTCATTCAGAGAGAGAGAGAGAGAGACAATGACTTCACAGATACCCCTGTGGAGACCGTTGAGGTCTCCAGATAAAAGGATCCTATGATCTCTGCAGATTTTGACTGCGTCACCTCTGAACAGATGCTGGGTCATAGTTCAGAAGCTCTCACACTCAAGCTCAACACTTTTATCTATGACCCACAACTAAACTGCCTGTCTAACTTTTACCTGTTATAGCCACATTATGTCCTTTGGGTCCAACCGAGGACAGAACAATCGAACATAACGACCTAATCTTGCAGTGTTCATATTACTACTCCCTCCTTCGGGGTGCCCAAATACAAGCTGTTGTTCTGTATTCAGGGTGTTTCACAGGCGTAAAGGGCACAGCATGTCCACAAGGAGATCCAGGGATTGCTCACGTACCTCCGAGCTCTCCGTCAGGTCCTCCTTGTCCTTACGCTTTGGGATGTCAATGGCGGAGTTGTGGAGGGCACTTTGCTCTGCCATTTTATTCTGTTGGAACTCTCTTTCTCTCTCTAACATCTCTCTCTCCAACACCTAAGGGACAGAAATGTCAATGAAATACACGTCCCATTCAGCTAACGAGGACTGTACATAAGAAATAATGAGCCTTTATTAGGCACTAAACCCCACATTACATTATCCCTGCAAATGTGTCACATTACTCAACACCCCCTAACAGGGAAGACAGTGAGGTACAGTAGTATTAGTGATCTGTGACATCACCTCTTGGGGGGGCAGGGGCCACGGGGGGTCATACTGTTCCTGTTGGCGAGACTCCATGTTGGTACCAGAGTTGGTGCCGGCGCTGAGGGGATGCTGGTTTTTGCCAACCATGTTCTGTACCGATTTCACCATGTTTTTCAAATCTTCTGGGTACGGCGTAGGATATCGCTTCAGATTAATCTCAACCTGGGATGATGAGACGGGTGAAATGAGCGGGACTCTCAAAATAAATGTCAACCGTGACAAAAATATCCGGCTAATTGTGACGACAGTAACCTTATTGAAAAAAGGGGGAAGCTGAGGTAAAAACCCTGTGAAACCTTGACTTTTCCAGAATTGTCTTCCTCTTCCTTCTTTTCCTCAAACTCGAAGGCGACGGTCATCCTCTGCTGACGTTGCTCCTCCCATAAAGTCGGGTTGAAGCTGTCAGTGTCCGACTGGTAGTCTAAAGAGGACGGACACAGTGGCAGGGAGGTAAATGCTGTGCTTTTATATAGCGCTTTTATCCAAAGCGCTTTACAGATCCTGCGTCACATTCACCCATTCATTCACTCATTTATACACTGACGACCGCGTCTACCATGCAAGGCGACCGCAGGCTCGCCAGGAGCAGCTGGGGTTAGGTGTCTTGCTCATGGACACCTCGACAATTTCCCAGGAGGAACCGGGGATTGAACCTTCCGATTGATAGACAACCGACTCAACCCACTGAGCCACTGCCGCCCACAAGGCGAGGTGTCACGGGGAGGAGTAACAGGGAGGTGTCACAGGAAGGTGTCACAGGGAGGTGGGACATATTGTAAACTCATACTGGCATGGTCACTGCTCTGATACCACGAGGTGTCACGGGGAGGTGCCACGGGGAGGAGTCACAGGGAGGTGTCACAAGGAGGTGTCACAGGAAGGTGTCACAGGGAGGAGTCACAGGGAGGTGGGACATATTGTAAACTCATACTGGCATGGTCACTGCTCTGACACTGCTCACTTCATTGGCATCATGGGGGTATTGGTCTGTCAAACTTGCTCAACTGGAACCACATAATGAATCCAATCACATCAAAGCCTCAGAGGGAGTTTAGGTGGACGGCACGTGTTCTGTGCACACGTATTACTGTACCAGATTGGATTAATATCCATTCGCCTTGGACATGAATGCGTTGTGCATAATTAACTGGTGCTACATCCACTTCAAGACAATTAGGCTGATATTGATTCTTTCCTCATGTAGGCATCAGGGTTGAGGTCAAATCCATTTAAATTCCACTCAATTCTAAAGGCGAAGCTGCCTTCATTGTCTCTCGCTGAACTATTTAAAGAGTATTGGAGTGTGAATTTCGCCGCATAGCTTCCTAACTGACTGGAACTAAACAGCATTTGAGCCGCACACCCTGGTCGGCACGTGTCATGTCACATCCAGTCACAGTGCCGGGCTCGCTCACCCTCGTCATGTCGTGGTTGCTGAGGGAACATGTAGTTGGTCAGGACCCTCTGCTTGGTCTCCGGGTGGGCCTCTGTCTGGAGTGGGATCAGAGCCTTGGACTGCACAGCACATAGGTATCCATTATCACGAATACACAGGTAACACGTCAATAACAACAATAATAAGATAATACTAATTATATTATTTACCTGATTGTCTGAAAGCCAAAGAGCAGCGAGATCTTTTAGTTTTGTGAAAGTAAACGGCAAGTTCTTTAATCTGCGTGAGGCAAGAGATAGAACGAGTCAGAAGGCATGCCATCTCATTGACTACTTATGGCTTGTATATATATTCTGAAATCTCAAATGTTTTACGCTTTTCTTTTGTGGTAATTGTCTATTTCTTTTTTCCTCTTTTATATTTTCATTATTTGAATATGAAGTCTGGGACGTTTGCAACAAGTTTTTCATGGAGCACATATCAGCAAAATGAATGACAACTTAACAGACACATTTGTTGCTCGTCAGAGCCACTTTTACATCCAGTGGCCAAAAATCCCAATATTCATCTTCACCAGAAGTACGGGTGATCGTACAGTTCGGTTACTTGTGTGTTTATTATTTGCTCGGAGATAAATCTTATATCGTACTATACACTCCTTTAGTGAGAGACACATTGTGTTATGATTCGCTCAAGGATACAGATCGTTATCAGTCCCTGTGAAAAGCAATTTCTCCTCAGCTGGAAAACAATCCCAGCATCCCTGGCTGACAGACACTACACAGTAGAGGTTAACTCATACACATAGAGACTACTTTACTTTACTTGGACCATAGACATCTGTTTAAGCCAGGAGGCAAGTGTCATGGGCAAAGGGAAGGAAGCAGCGTTGAGGTGATTTCTTCCCTGGTCTGAAGCCACCTATCTGGTTGAATGCTCACAGCTTGTGTGTGTGTGGTGTTTTGTGTGTGGAAACAGCTATGTCTAATGGGTACAGTATGTAAAGCAATAGTAAAGTTCAATTACTTTTGATCCAGTTTAACACTGGCAGAGCAACCAAACATCTCATAAAGAGTTTTCTTAATTAGCCAGGGGGCAGGGTGATGTTGTGCAGCTATCTTAATGTACCATTAGCAAAAATAAACACTAGCCTACCTAGATTATATAAAAACTCTTCAGAAATATGTCCTCACTCCACCTACGCTCTATGTGAATAAATAGACACAACACAAGCTTATTAAGCTGTCTCGTTATCAATGAGTGTGTGAACATACAGATTCACAGTGTGTGTGTGTGTGGTGTTAATGTGAGCATGCAAGTGTTCTGTGTGTGCAAGCACATGGTGTGTGTGTGTGAGCATGTATGTGTTATGTGTGTGTGTGAGCCTGTATGTGTTGTGTGTGTATGTGTGTGTGCACATGTTGTGTATGCACATGTTGTGTGTGCACATGTTGTGTGTGCGAGCATGCGTGTGTTGTGTGTGGGTGTGTGTGTGTGTGAGCATGCATGTGTTGTGTGTGTATGTGTGCGAGCATGTGTGTGTGTGTGATATGGCTGAACAATATTCTGTTTTATTATCAACATTGCGATGTGCGCATGCACGATAGTCACATCGTCGGAACATGCGATGTGAAGAATGTATTAAGAGAACGGTAGCACCAGGGTAGCACCCATAAATGTATTAAGAGAACGGTAGCACCAGGGTAGCACCCATAAACGTATTAAGAGAACGGTAGCACCAGAGTAGCGCACAGTAAACACAGAGTTTGTTGCATGGCTTGTTGCTGGGGTTACATGCACGTTCCGTGTGCCTGCTCAGTGATTGGTTCACGTTCCGCGTGCCTGCTCAGTGATTGGTTCACGTTCCACATGCCTGCTCAGTGATTGGTTCGCTGTGCCGCTGCTCACCGCCCACAGTAATTTTTTTTCCAATATCGTGCAGCCCTAGTGTTAGCATGTGTGTGTGCGGGCATGCATGTGTTGTATGTGTGTGTGTGTGTGTGTGTGTGTGTGTGAGAGCATGGATGTGTTGTGTGTGTATGACAGCAGTGTTAGAGCATTAGGCGAGTTACAGACAGCGAGCTGGTTTGAATCACTGAACTCTATGGTCCAGTAAGTCGTTCTGGATAGGAAGGTCTCCTAAATATTGTACCTATTGTCGCTTAAGTTGAGAACATGTAGCTTGGTCATCTGTCCAATCTCATCAGGTAGAAACTCCAGTTTATTTGAGCGCAACGACATGACGGTCACATTCTTACAGTTCCCGATCTGGAACAATAAAAACACATACATACATTTTAATAACAACATCCCTTTAACCCAGCATTGCCATGTGTGTGAGCGGGCCAATGTGAGATGATGAAGATGGTGTGAGACAGCAAGACGTACCTCCCTGGGTAGTTCAACTAGAAAGTTCTCATCAGCAGAAAACGTGCGGAGGTTGTGTAGGTAACCAATGGTGGGCGGCAGGGCCTCCAACTCATTACAGCTGCAGTCAAACTCCTCTAAAAGCGATAAGCTGGGAGAAGGAAAAGAGGAAAGAAGCCTTTGTGCCCTTGTGCCCTTTTTCAGTTGGTTATTGCCGTAACATTACCGTTTGTAAAGGCAATATGCTCAAAACTATAAATACAAAGACGGAACAGCAACATTTCTGCATAGATGTCTGTACCGTTGATTATGTGCATATTCTGTTAATAACCTGCAAAGCACAGGCTGTCTAAAAACAAAATGGCTGTGAATTCTGGAAGTGGGTCATATACATTCACACAGGTTTGGGTAAGTTACTTTTGAAATGTAATCCGATACAGTTACAAGCAAAACTCGCTGGGATCCACATGCGTGTGCGGCTGTGCGCAGACCTGAACACCGGTTTACCGAAAAGATCAGAGCTAGCAATTATTAGGGCAAACAGCGATTCATTTTGAAACGTAATATTCATAAACTGGGACTTACACCTGGCTTAAAGACGATGTCATCAGCAGCCAGTGTTAACTCTTTATGTCACCTTTCTGAAGTCCAGAACAAGAATCACATTTCCTACCTCTACACAGTTAACTGGTCATTGCTGGGCCTGGTGCTTATCAACATACATCCTACTCAAATATTGAGATTAATTCCATACATTTTTTATCTTGAATGCAGCGCCATTTTACAGATATTTGATATTAAATAATATCCTACTCACCTAAACAACTCCTATTTGAAAACAATTAAATACCAGGTAGGTTTTAGACCATTCTTGTTTCGAGAAATGTGCCAGTCGCACACAACATATACATATGTATAAAATGCAACTGCTCATAATGATTTAGAGAACTTTTTATTTAAAGTAATTCAGATTTTTCTAAAGGATCTGTAACTGTTTCCATTGTATTTGCTTGTAACCTGATGGATTACACTTACTGTGTTTTATGTCATCAGTTATTCAACAAGCCTGCATTTTTGTACAGTGGGTACAGAAAGTCACCCCTCAAAATGTTTACAATTTGTTGCGTTACAGCCTGAAAGGAAAACACAAAAGATCGGACAATTTATTTATTTACACACTGTAACACACAACAACCAAGTGGAAATAAAGTTAAATAATATAAATTGTGTTAATAGAGATATATTTAAAGAGACTCATGGCAGTAATTCAAGCAAAAGGTGATTACACCAATTATAATCTCACGGTGTGCTCACTTTACTTTTTAGTTTTAATATATTTTCATAGTTTACGCTGATTTTGAGCGTTACTGAGCCTAGAACCAAAAAGGTGAACATTTTGAAAGGGGGCTGTGACTTTCCGTACTCATTTAAATAACAACACAAGCATTATTTCACTCAAACATGTTAATTAAAAGCCGCAAGTGAATTCATTTCAGCCACAGGTATTATGTGTTATTGATTGATGCCGTCTAATAAGACTGATCCCCTTTGCATTGAGAAATATTATCATGGTAATAAATAACAATTAGGACACCTTTAGGTTTCCCTATAAAACAGATACATCCAAGACATGTACTTAGTGGTAAAAGAAATTGATCAAATGGACCACGGAAAGGATTAAAAATACATGACTATGAAAGAATAAAAAACACTAATAATGAAATTAAAAACCAAACTGTAAAAAACAACCAATGAGGAGAAATTGTTGCTGAATGTTTTTTACTATTTTTTTTACTAGTACCTAACGAGTGCAGCCAGTATGTCTAATTAACTGCATAGTAAGTGTTAGACAAAATCTGGAGCTATTGTACACTAACTGAACAATAAACTTAAATCTATGTCCAACTAAAGCCACATTAAACTAAAGCCACCAAGTTTATTGAATGAAATACTCGTGCCTCTTGGACGAATATGAAAGGATGTAAAATCAACCGTAATAACCCAGTTTGGAAAGTCCTCAACAGCCTGAAACCATTCTAAATTCAATCACCAACAGAGCGTTTCTAGTTTAACGTCAGGGCCAAGAGACTACGAGGGGAAGAGTTGCCTCCCATCAATAGACAGAGTTCATTTGTATTTAATGTACACACAGCAGTGTAATTAGCTGAACATTTGTTCAAGCTGCCTGGCCCAGCTGGCCTTCCATATGCAGGCCTTTGCCTGGGCCCACTTCCCCCTTTCGTGACATACAGACAGAAGACATTAAGGTGAGCACTTGCCTGAATAAACATCACGTGGTTATGATGAACACGTACAGGAGGCAGGGGTCCACAGTCTACTTACCCAAATTTGGCGCGTCCACTAGGTAGCCCATGATGCATTGGAAATAACCACAACACAAAACCGACCAATGACAAACCAAGAGAAAAAGACACAGTTGAACAGGTTTGCAGTGCTGTGGGGTGTGGGGAGGGGGTACGGTTGAACATGACATAATGCAACCTGGGTGACCCCTGACCTGTGACATCAACTCTCCCCAGAGACAAGGTGAGTTCAGAGTTTAACCCTTAAAACAAATCCCTTTGACTGATTCTGTGTTACTGTATGTAAAGCATCCACAAATTATTCATTTTTCCGTTTGTTGTGTTTGACGCTACAATACTGTGGCAGGAAGCTTTGTATATTCGTTAATTTTTTTCAAACATCAAACAAGTCCTCTCAGACTGCCACCCTTTCACAACAAATTAATGGAACACGCCCAGATCTCTCTCCTCTCTCTCTCCCTCCCTCTCTCTACCTCTATCGCTCCCTTTCTCTCTCTCTCTATTTCTTCCTCTATCTCTCTCTATCTTTCTCTCTCTCACACTGAGAAACAATGTGCTGCATCACTCTACTGGGTGTGAACAACGATGAAACTCATCATGGTTAGTCGATGTGAGATGACGAAGATCCGCAAAAGAGAAGGTGCCAGACACAGACAGCAGAGTTTCCGAACCCTTCTATCCACGGGCTGATTAACATTCAAATTGTCAACTGGATTTACCATCAACACTGCGGTCTCTAACGCCGTTTAATTTGCATATGACACAGATGCCCTAAAACTGTCTGACATTCTGTATAATGGCAGATGTGAACGAACAAAGGATTGGAATGTATTTTCGCTTCCAGCGACATCATGTAAAAACATACATTTTTATTTGACTTGAGAGATATGGCCAGATATTTCGGTGAATATATATAATAGTACAAGAGGTCTTCTTTCCAAGGTTCTTACCTTCCAATGGTGTTCGGCAGTGAGGTGAGCTGGTTGTCATCCACTTTGAGCGTTGTGAGCTTTTTCAACATTCCTATAATGGATACACACAGCTTACATTTCATTGTTCATTTAATCTTAGGTAATGTTTCTACAAATATCTGACCATACGAAAAACATCTACACAATAAAAAAATCGTGTTCAGCTTCGAGTTCAGCTTCCCTCAGAAGCCAGTCTACCGCCACCTGCTGGCAGGCTTCGGCGGTCGTCCTCCCCGGCCTTCTGAGCCACCATTGTTATCTCCTCCCCCTGCACACCTGGTTCAGTCTCGTCATCACTACACCTGGTGTCCATTATCTCATTAGTGTACTATTTAAGTTCCCTGTGTTTGGTCTGGTCTTTGTGTGGAATTGTTAACGAGTGCGCTGCGTCGCATATCTTATATTGCAAGTATTAGCGTGTTTACGCTCTACAGCGTTCATCAGGTTGTACCGGTCTGAATAAAAGACAAACAGAACGGTCTCCGTGGTCCTGACTGGCTTCATCCTTCCGTGACACTTCAACAACGAAATCAAAGATATTCCTCAACACATAGTCCTTTTACGGGTTGATTCATCGACAGCCAGAAAACTACTGATAAAACATTTTATTTCAAATATCTCTACATAATATGTCTGTGCAGATTCAGACCCAGGACTCAACAAACACTTCTCTCCAAATCAGAATTAGTATTTATGACGCACGCTGTCTGAGTGATATTGACAAACCAACTCAAGGATATGCACTCACTAATAACAACCTTGGAAGGACGGGGACATTATGAACACATCCAATGAATACACGCCATTAATCATCCTCTCTCCTAGTCTCCAAATGAAATCGGACCGAACCGGAGGTGTTTCAACCACGAAAACACATGCAGGGAAAGAGCAGTGTGATCTGGGAGATAATATTGTAGCCGGAGAGAATATAAAGATAGCCTAAAATAAGGTTATTTCTGTTATAGGGAAACCAACAGAAACAATCTAAAGCAGAGATAATATAAGAGAAATGACAGTTGTCTCACCTATAGAGTCGGGGAGGTGCTGGAGCATGTTGGAGGAGAGCAGGAGGTCTTCCAGGGACTCGCATCCAGAGATGTCAGTGTCCAGGCTCTCAATTCTGTTTTTAGCCAGGTCCAGGTAGCGTAGCTGCCTTAGCTTACCTATAGACTTCAGCAGCAGGGCAGGGAGAGACACAGAGGATGTAAGAGGAGGTAGAAAAGCAAGATACAGCTGAAGGGTTGCAGGGGGGGGGAGGCAACGCATGAGAGACACGTATGAACTCGCTCTGGACAAAACTTGCTGCTTAATCGTTTGAATTAAAATGGAGATAATCGAGGTAACTTGCACTGACCAAGAAGCCCTGACAAGTGTGTGCCTGCCCACAAGAGAGACAGTACACACGTTAGATATGCAAACTAGAGGTGTTAGAGAAGGCCTACCCCAGGTATCGTCTGCAGTGAGTTATTGTCCATCCACAGTTCCTTCAGGTTGTGGATCTGCTCCAGAACTTCAGGCTGAAATAGCAACATACCAAACAATACGGTCGTTTTCTAGAACTATTGACCAACCAATTCCTTCAGTCGTCAATTGAACATAACTCGTTTTCTGTTTTAAGCCGTACCATAGTAAATAACCCAGGATGTAGGACAGGGTGACAGGATAGCACTGGCCTCTCCGTCCGATTGGATTCAAGGCATGCCTTCAGACGGCATCTAATCTATCGTTATACTAAGAGCAGTGAGGTTTCAATACCAATCAATGAAACAGTTAATAATCTCATGCCACAACACCAAAGTCGAGTGATGGGAAGAAGTAGATATGGTAGCATATTGTGCTGTCGCTTTTATTATATACTAGTTCTATAAATCAATTAGACATCCAGTACTGTCCGTTCTCAGCTTCTCTCAAACATTGATTGGAATGATGTGTTGATCTCAGCGCTTGTTTTCATGACTCCTCAGAATATGTTTTCTCTTATATATATATATATCAGATATACCGGAATATAATGTATTAAAGCATAAAGCATTGTTTTAAACAGCAAATCTCAAATAAATTCTATGATTATATCGCATATTAAATTGGGAGAATCCGAAAATATCAAAGTATCTAGATGGAATTGTGTCAAACAGTCCCTGGTAGTTCCACCCCGTAACCAAAGGGCGTACTTACATTAAACAAAGTATGCATGCAAATGAAGCCGTCAGAAAGTTAAACTCCCAGTCCCCCCCCCCCCCAGGTGTGTTTGAGAATCATCTCACGATCCCTATTCTATAATGGAAATGGCGTGTTTGAATTTCTGCACAGGCCAAAGTGGAGTAATGAATGACTAAAGTCCTGTGAGGGATTGTGTTCAATACAGGCGTGTGTGGAAAGGCTTGGTCACGCTGTGTGTGTGTCTATCTGGAGAAAAGGCCCAACCTGCCTGTGTAAATGACTCCATTAGGCCAGCCTGGGAGACTAAGTGACAGACCTCACAGTCAATTCCAATTTCAGGTGTTTCATGCATTTCTTTTCCCAGCGTGATGCAGCGTCACTCGTGTGGCAAGTCGATAAAGACTCAAATGGTATTCCGGACCTTTTTCTATTTAGAGTTGTGGTTCTGAACTGGTAGGTGGAAAACTACTAGTGTGTAAAAATCATATTGAACGTACAATATCATATATTATATGAATAAAATGTTTCTGCCAGCAGCAGCCTGGACCACCGGACGACCCCAGGCCACGATTAAAAGATTTTCTGTATGATTGATAGTTTATGGTTGTTTGTGTTGCTACGGTGACTGATGTGCTGCGTATTACGTTTCAAGAAGTCAATTTCCAGTGACAGGATGTGTAACAGAAACACTACATCAAAGAGGTACACAAACAACTGAATAAAATTATCCTACCATAACAACACAAACAACTAAATACAAATATCCTACTGTACCAACACAGCATCAACTAAATACAAATATCCTACTGTACCAACACAGCATCAACTAAATATCCTACTGTACCAACACAGTATCAACTAAATACAAATATCCTACTGTACCAACACAGCATCAACTAAATACAAATATCCTACTGTACCAACACAGCATCAACTAAATACAAATATCCTACTGTACCAACACAGCATCAACTAAATACAAATATCCTACTGTACCAACACAGCATCAACTAAATACAAATATCCTACTGTACCAACACAGCATCAACTAAATACTAAATATCCTACTGTACCAACACAGCATCAACTAAATACTAAATATCCCACTGTACCAACACAGCATCAACTAAATACTAAATATCCCACTGTACCAACACAGCATCAACTAAATACAAATATCCTACTGTACCAACACAGCATCAACTAAATACAAATATCCTACTGTACCAACACAGCATCAACTAAATACAAATATCCTACTGTACCAACACAGCATCAACTAAATACTAAATATCCCACTGTACCAACACAGCATCAACTAAATACTAAATATCCTACCATACCAACACAGCATCAACTAAATACAAATATCCTACCGCACCAACACAGCATCAACTAAATACAAATATCCTACTGCACCAACACAGCATCAACTAAATACTAAATATCCTACTGTACCAACACAGCATCAACTAAATACAAATATCCTACTGTACCAACACAGCATCAACTAAATACAAATATCCTACGATACCAACACAGCATCAACTAAATACAAATATCCTACTGTACCAACATAGCATCAACTAAATACAAATATCCTACTGTAGCAACACAGCATCAACTAAATACAAATATCCTACTGTACCAACATAGCATCAACTAAATACAAATATCCTACTGTAGCAACACAGCATCAACTAAATACAAATATCCTACTGCACCAACACAGCATCAACTAAATACTAAATATCCTACTGTACCAACACAACATCAACTAAATACAAATATCCTACGATACCAACACAGCATCAACTAAATACAAATATCCTACTGTACCAACATAGCATCAACTAAATACAAATATCCTACTGTAGCAACACAGCATCAACTAAATACAAATATCCTACTGTACCAACACAGCATCAACTAAATACTAAATATCCCACTGTACCAACACAGCATCAACTAAATACTAAATATCCTACCATACCAACACAGCATCAACTAAATACAAATATCCTACTGTACCAACACAGCATCAACTAAATACAAATATCCTACTGCACCAACACAGCATCAACTAAATACTAAATATCCTACTGTACCAACACAGCATCAACTAAATACAAATATCCTACTGCACCAACACAGCATCAACTAAATACTAAATATCCTACTGTACCAACACAACATCAACTAAATACAAATATCCTACGATACCAACACAGCATCAACTAAATACTAAATATCCTACTGTACCAACACAGCATCAACTAAATACAAATATCCTACTGTACCAACACAGCATCAACTAAATACTAAATATCCTACTGTACCAACACAGCATCAACTAAATACTAAATATCCTACTGTACCAACACAGCATCAACTAAATACAAATATCCTACGATACCAACACAGCATCAACTAAATACTAAATATCCTACTGTACCAACACAGCATCAACTAAATACAAATATCCTACTGTACCAACACAGCATCAACTAAATACTAAATATCCTACTGTACCAACAGAGTATCAGCTAAATACAAATATCCTACTGTACCAACACAGCATCAACTAAATACAAATATCCTACTGTACCAACAGAGTATCAGCTAAATACAAATATCCTACTGTACCAACACAGCATTAAATAAATACAAATATCCTACTGTACCAACACAGCATCAACTAAATACAAATATCCTACTGTACCAACACAGCATCAACTAAATACAAATATCCTACTGTACCGACACAGCATCAACTAAATACTAAATATTCTACTGTACCAACACAGCATTAACTAAATACAAATATCCTACAGTACCAACACAGCATTAACTAAATACAAATATCCTACAGTACCAACACAGCATCAACTAAATACAAATATCCTACTGTACCGACACAGCATCAACTAAATACAAATATCCTACTGTACCAACACAGCATCAACTAAATACAAATATCCTACTGTACCAACACAGCATCAACTAAATACAAATATCATACTGTACCAACACAGCATCAACGAAATACAAATATCCTACCATACCAACACAGCATCAACTAAATACTAAATATCCTACTGTACCAACACAGCACCAACTAAATACAAATATCCTACTGTACCAACACAGCACCAACTAAATACAAATATCCTACTGTACCAACACAGTATCAACTAAATACAAATATCCTACTGTACCAACACAGCATCAACTAAATACAAATATCCTACTGTACCAACACAGCACCAACTAAATACAAATTTCCTACTGTACCAACACAGCATCATCTGAATACAAATATCCTACAGTACCAACACAGCATCAACTAAATACAAATATCCTACAGTACCAACACAGCATCAACTAAATACAAATATCCTACTGTACCAACACAGCATCAACTAAATACTAAATATTCTACTGTACCAACACAGTATCAACTAAATACAAATATTCTACTGTACCAACACAGCATCAACTAAATACAAATATCCTACTGTACCAACACAGCATCAACTAAATACAAATATCCTACTGTACCAACACAGCATCAACTAAATACTAAATATCCTACTGTACCAACACAGCACCAACTAAATACAAATATCCTACTGTACCAACACAGTATCAACTAAATACAAATATCCTACTGTACCAACACAGCATCAACTAAATACTAAATATTCTACTGTACCAACACAGTATCAACTAAATACAAATATTCTACTGTACCAACACAGCATCAACTAAATACTAAATATCCTACTGTACCAACACAGCACCAACTAAATACAAATATCCTACTGTACCAACACAGTATCAACTAAATACAAATATCCTGCTGTACCAACACAGCATCAACTAAATACAAATATCCTACTGTACCAACACAGTATCAACTAAATAAAAAGATGCATGACTCTTAGAATGAATTTTAGGCAAATTACATTTCCTTCCCAGAAAAGGTTTACAAGGTTGTTTGCTTATCAGGGTCACTCTCCAATGTGGTGACATTTGTGTTCTTAGGTGAATATCAATTCTTATTTAGCGGAAAATAGCGAAAGAGAAAATTCCAAAAGTTATTGATTATGAGGGCAGGTGTCCTTTACTTTAAAAACACAAAAATATTGATGTTAAAAGGGTAATTATATGGATTTTTGAAGTGTTAGTTGTCACACAAAGTGCATGAGAAATGTGGAGGATAAAACAAGAAAATATTCACAAGTCCTCCTCATTATCTTGTAGTCCTGGTAAGAATCGAATCTACAAAGATCTTGTGAGAATTTGAGTATATTTTTTGTTATTCTTATATTTGACACTGTGTGACTCTGAAATCACACTGTTAGTTCATATTAGTTCTCCTTTAAATTAAAAGCTTGTTGCCACAACAACTCGTTCATGTATACTGGCTCTTTAATGATGACCCTCCACTCTCCACCCCTCCACCCCTCCACCCCCACCCCTCCACCCCTCCACCCCCATCCCCCACCCCCACCCCCCACCCCCCCACACCCCACCCTCCACCCCCCACCCTCCACCCTCCACCCTCCACCCTCCACCCTCCACCCTCCACCCTCCACCCTCCATGTTTGGTTCCATCATATTTCAATCCGTCCGATGTTGAACTTCCTGATTGTTCCGTCAGATAAATAGTTAGTCATATCAAATTGTGTGTGCCCCTTGTGCTCAATATCTTCTTATGTCAAAAAGGAGGTCTTCTGAATCCTGTACTAAGACAAATATGTCTTCTATTTTTTAAGATCCATGCACTTAAAAATGGCTTTAAATAACTATCATGCTCCTCTGCTCAATAAAAAAATAATAAATAAATAAATAAATTAAAACTATCATAAGTTCACCCAGCACAGCCAGAAGAGGACTGGTCACATCTCAGAGCCTGGTTCCCCTCTAGGTTTCTTCCTAAATTCGACCTTCAGGGAGTTTTTCCTAGCCGCCGTGTATCAACTTGTTATTCTTGTTCAACTTGTTGATCTGTGCTCCGTCGGATTCAGGCTGGGTGTTTGTAAAAGCACTTTGTGACAACTTTGATTGATATGTTTTTGCCGATTTGGTAAAACAGATTTTCAGCAAAATGGCAATGAAAGAGCTCTCGTTCTTCCTTTCCATAGCTTAGGTCACTTAAGAAGAAAAAGTTATTTTACTCATCAAAGCAATAGCAGAAAAACGCAATAGCTAAAGTCTATGAACTCTCAGGACTGAAAAAAAAGAAAATAGGCAATTTACCACAAATGCATTCAGTTGAGGAAAATGCCGTGGGCATTCTAGCTTAATGTTTAGGAGAAAACAGGAATAAAACCCAGACGAAACGGGACGCGATGGCGCTTTGTTATTGTTTTAACAGCTAATTGCTGATTGAAAATGCAACGGGCTGGGCTTCAGTATTACCAGAACCAGACAATAAATACTACACACCTCTTTTCAAGGAGGATTGGCAATTTCCTCACACTAACAGCAAAACGCAACAGGAGCCCTTAAACGGGGATGGGGTGAAAGACGAGGGGTCATAAGGAGAGAGAGAAAGGCGTTTAAGTAGGACACACAGATTGGGATCTCATCCTAGCACCGGGGAAAGTCAATGGGTGCTCTATCTCTGTAGTAACTCGGGGGCTTCAAACAGCATAGCGTGCTTATAACAATGCCAAACCATCTGCTCCCTTGGAACGAGTCCTGCAAATATGCCTTTTTCTTACGACCCAAGGACAACGTCCAGGAAACAGTCAAACCAGCCTCAGACGTTGACACAAATTAAAGACCTGCAGTCAATTTCATAGCAGACAAAAGCCTGAATATTAAATCCTACACAGTTTTGATTCTGCGTGGAAGGTGTTTGTACGTCTGGGTCTCGTGTAGCTTAATTAGTTAGAGCATGTTGTGGGTTTGGTTCCAGTGAGGGGGCCTGATAACATGTATGCATCTTCACTCTGAATTGGAATGTCTGCTCAATAAGTTCAAATACGTTTGTATGGCCAGTGAATGAGGAGACCAGTGTCTTCCAGTATCTTCCAGTGTATTCCAGTATCTTCCAGTGTATTCCAGTATCTTCCAGTATCTAAGTCAGTTTCAGAGGGGTCTGTGTAGGCAGCCCACCCCACACACTAACATCACGAACATCGAACAAACATCGCACTAACATCAGACTAACACCACACTAACATTGGACTAACACCGCACTAACATTGGACTAACACCGCACTAACACCACACCACACTAACATTGGACTAACACCCCACTAACACCACACCACACTAACACCGCACTAACACCGCACTAACACCGCACTAACACCGCACTAACACCGCACTAACATCGCACTAACACCGCACTAACACCGCACTAACACCGCACTAACACCGCACTAACATCACACTAACATCACACTAACATCACACTAACACCACACTAACACCACACTAACATCACACTAACATCACATTAACATCACACTAACATTACATTAACACATGCACTTTGGAGGCTCCAGAGGGACCTGTGGTACAGTCACAGTGCCTGTCACGCATGGCCTCACCCAGCAGATGTCCCCTGGGCTGCCTAGTCTGAAGTCCCGAGCCCCCAGTCCTCACGCAGTGTGATCATGTTAACCCAGGAGTACTTGGAGTTGTGACGTCCATGATCAACTCTTCATCGTCACACATCATATTGCTCCTTGTTAGACCCTGGTTTATCCGCCAGGAGGGTGATGCGTTAACCCAGAGGCTGTTGGTCAAAGACCCTTCTGCTTTTAAAAGCAAACCTCTGTCTTACAGTAGCCCTGTGTTGTGCTACTGATATCCTACTCTATCCTACACTCTGAGATGTAAAGGTGTCTAGAATTACCTGTTTGTGATCGAATGGGTTACATTGTGAAGCTTTTATTAACTTGTATGTTGTCGGTGGGAAATATAATTCCTTCTTGTCTTTATGAGGGTGAATAAATAAGCACTTGAATGTAATTATAGATTGTTATATTATATTTGTATTTGCTGAGAAACATGTGTACACCTATATTAGCACCATAAAGTAACAGATGAACAGGAATCACATTAAGATGTTGTCATATAAATACCACTCTAGAGATCTTCCAGGAAACAGTGCTAAAGGATTCTTCAATAACCCATGAGCTAAATGAAAGTGCATATTACAAACCATTGATTTTAATCTTAAGAATCTCCAGGGTTCTTTTGAGTCACCACTAATAATGAAAGTGTAATACTCTGTGTTACACTTGCGTCCAATCGCCAGTGAGATGAGAGAACACGGCCAATAGAATCAAAGGGACGGTTAAAAGAAGGGTTAACTAGTCAAACCATTAGCCCAGAAAATCAATAATTGCCTACTCTTGGGTTTCAATCTCAATGACCATTTACTGCTTACGAACCAGGCAATTGATTAGGATGGCCAATACATTAATGTGACATGACCAGCACATTGCAACGAGACCAGGTAATTGATTAGGATGGCCAATACGTTAATGTGACATGACCAGCACATTGCAACGAGACCAGGTAATTGATTAGGATGGCCAATACATTAATGTGACATGACCAGCACATTGTAAAGGAACCAGGCAATTGTTTAGAATGGCCAATACATTAATGTGACATGACCAGCACATTGTAAAGGAACCAGGTAATTGATGAGGATGGCCAATACATTAATGTGACATGACCAGCACATTGTAAAGGAACCAGGTAATTGATGAGGATGGCCAATACATTAATGTGACATGACCAGCACATTGTAAAGGAACCAGGCAATTGATTAGGATGGCCAATACATTAATGTGACATGACCAGCACATTGTAAAGGAACCAGGCAATTGATTAGGATGGCCAATACATTAATGTGACATGACCAGCACATTGTAAAGGAACCAGGCAATTGATTAGAATGGCCAATACATTAATGTGACATGACCAGCACATTGTAAAGGAACCAGGCAATTGATTAGGATGGCCAATACATTAATGTGACATGACCAGCACATTGCAACGAGACCAGGTAATTGATTAGGATGGCCAATACATTAATGTGACATGACCAGCACATTGCAACGGGACCAGGCAATTGATTAGGATGGCCAATACATTAATGTGACATGACCAGCACATTGCAACGGGACCAGGCAATTGATTAGGATGGCCAATACATTAATGTGACATGACCAGCACATTGTAAAGGAACCAGGCAATTGATTAGAATGGCCAATACATTAATGTGACATGACCAGCACATTGTAAAGGAACCAGGTAATTGATTAGGATGGCCAATACATTAATGTGACATGACCAGCACATTGTAAAGGAACCAGGCAATTGATTAGGATGGCCAATACATTAATGTGACATGACCAGCACATTGCAACGAGACCAGGTAATTGATTAGGATGGCCAATACATTAATGTGACATGACCAGCACATTGCAACGGGACCAGGCAATTGATTAGGATGGCCAATACATTAATGTGACATGACCAGCACATTGCAACGGGACCAGGCAATTGATTAGGATGGCCAATACATTAATGTGACATGACCAGCACATTGTAAAGGAACCAGGCAATTGATTAGAATGGCCAATACATTAATGTGACATGACCAGCACATTGTAAAGGAACCAGGTAATTGATTAGGATGGCCAATACATTAATGTGACATGACCAGCACATTGTAAAGGAACCAGGCAATTGATTAGGATGGCCAATACATTAATGTGACATGACCAGCACATTGCAACGAGACCAGGTAATTGATTAGGATGGCCAATACATTAATGTGACATGACCAGCACATTGCAACGGGACCAGGCAATTGATTAGGATGGCCAATACATTAATGTGACATGACCAGCACATTGCAACGGGACCAGGCAATTGATTAGGATGGCCAATACATTAATGTGACATGACCAGCACATTGTAAAGGAACCAGGCAATTGATTAGAATGGCCAATACATTAATGTGACATGACCAGCACATTGTAAAGGAACCAGGTAATTGATTAGGATGGCCAATACATTAATGTGACATGACCAGCACATTGTAAAGGAACCAGGCAATTGATTAGGATGGCCAATACATTAATGTGACATGACCAGCACATTGCAACGAGACCAGGTAATTGATTAGGATGGCCAATACATTAATGTGACATGACCAGCACATTGTAAAGGAACCAGGCAATTGATTAGAATGGCCAATACATTAATGTGACATGACCAGCACATTGTAAAGGAACCAGGTAATTGATTAGGATGGCCAATACATTAATGTGACATGACCAGCACATTGTAAAGGAACCAGGCAATTGATTAGGATGGCCAATACATTAATGTGACATGACCAGCACATTGCAACGAGACCAGGCCAGATTGGTTGATAAATTCCGCGCCATTGTTGGTCCAACAGCCAATTAAAATCTGGTGGGCGCCCAGAGGGGCCAAGTGCTGCACATTTGATCCACACTAGTAAATAATGCATAAGTCTACACACACACACACACACACACATGCACACACACACACACAACCCTAGGAACCTTTTTTTGTTCTTCTTCATTGAGGGATTCATAACAATGCTATTGGTAGAATCAGAAGGTGCATAGAGGGTAGAACCGTACTACAGTTCTACCTCCCCCCTGAAAATGTTTCTGCTTTGCAACCATTTCTCTAAAACTGAAGTATTGTCCATGTAAAATACAGACAGAGACACACATTTACACAGCAGGCAAAGGGAGCAGTGCTGGAGACCTACAGTGTACTGAGCAGAGGGATGGAGGGTGTACCCGACCTGGTTTCTCCCCCAGGGGGATGGTGTACCCCAGGGGGAGGCTGTACCAGACCCAGGTTTATTCCCCAAGGGGGGGTGTACCAAACCAGGTCGCTCCCCCAGGGGGAGGGTGTACGCGATCAGGTTTATTCCCCAGGGGGGGGGTGTACCAGACCAGGTTTCTCGCCCAGGGGGAGGGTGTACCCCGCCTTGGTTCCCCCCCAGGTCTGCATGTGTGATGACAGCTGTTGTCCATGTGATTGTTTTTAAGGGCTCTTTTCTTACCAGTTCAGTGAATTCATTACTTCCCAAGTCTAATCGCTCCAGCTGTGAGAGTCGGTGTATTGATCTGCAGCAAAATGGAGGGAAAAGAGTCTAAGATTTGGGCATTGAAACAAAGTCACTGTTAAGAAATGTCAAATACCAGTCAAACTCGCTCCCAAAAAAACACCGTGTGGAACCCCCCCATCGCAGAAGGTTCCTCACACGTTCATTCAATAATCAATAGAGGTATAATAAGTAGTTCTACTTGTATTTAAACGCAGTAACTCAAATCAACAGAAAAGGAAAAGAGTTGTTCCACTTTGCAACGCAACCCTTGGGATGAAACTGAAAATACAATGTCAGCTGGGCTGAGTGATGTCAGAGTTATGACATCATAGTTGTACTGTATATCATTACCCGCTTAATTGACTCAAGTAGTTCCTTTAGCGGGGATGGGTGAGTGTCCATTGGTTAATTAATTAAAGCGGATGCCATCCTGTGTGCGTTTTATGCCATGATGTACAGCAGTTAGGCCAAATGGCAATTATTCAATTGCCTCACGGCAGAATGTCTGTCCGTTTTTTCATAACATATCCAAGCGTAACTGTAATCTGCGCCGGTCCTCTAGGATTCACGTGACCTCATAAAATGATCAACCAATCGACCGGATGAAGACATAACACTTATTGTCAACAGGAAACGGGTTTAGGTTGGTTATCATCCATGATGATAAAATGTATAAATAAATATGAAAATATTGAAAATATATGAAAATATGAAAAATTTGTACAGAAATGAACATTTGTTCTGAACTCATTTGAATAAATACTTTGCTATGATACATTTGTGATAATGGGAGGATAAGAGTACTTCAGTTGATTTTGTTTCTAGGGTAGAGGATGAGAGATAGTGTTTCTATTGTAGAGGATGAGGGATAGTGTTTCTATTGTAGAGGATGAGAGATAGTGTTTCTATTGTAGAGGATGAGAGATAGTGTTTCTATGATAGAGGATGAGAGATAGTGTTTCTATTGTAGAGGATGAGGGAGGATGAGGGATAGTGTTTCTATTGTAGAGGATGAGAGATAGTGTTTCTATTGTAGAGGATGAGGGAGGATGAGGGATAGTGTTTCTATTGTAGAGGATGAGAGATAGTGTTTCTATTGTAGAGGATGAGGGATAGTGTTTCTATTGTAGAGGATGAGAGATAGTGTTTCTATTGTAGAGGATGAGGGATAGTGTTTATATTGTAGAGGATGAGAGATAGTGTTTCTATTGTAGAGGATGAGAGATAGTGTTTCTATGATAGAGGATGAGAGATAGTGTTTCTATTGTAGAGGATGAGGGAGGATGAGGGATAGTGTTTCTATTGTAGAGGATGAGAGATAGTGTTTCTATTGTAGAGGATGAGGGATAGTGTTTCTATTGTAGAGGATGAGAGATAGTGTTTCTATTGTAGAGGATGAGGGATAGTGTTTCTATTGTAGAGGATGAGGGATAGTGTTTCTATTGTAGAGGATGAGAGATAGTGTTTATATTGTAGAGGATGAGAGATAGTGTTTCTAGGATAGAGGATGAGGGATAGTGTTTCTATTGTAGAGGATGAGAGATAGTGTTTCTAGGATAGAGGATGAGAGATAGTGTTTCTAGGATAGAGGATGAGAGATAGTGTTTCTATTGTAGAGGATGAGAGATAGTGTTTCTATTGTAGAGGATGAGGGAGGATGAGGGATAGTGTTTCTATTGTAGAGGATGAGGGATAGTGTTTCTATTGTAGAGGATGAGAGATAGTGTTTCTATTGTAGAGGATGAGAGATAGTGTTTCTATTGTAGAGGATGAGAGATAGTGTTTCTAAGGTAGAGAATGAGGGAGAGTGTTTCTTTGTGGTGGGATGAAAATAGTTTTCAATCAGGACACCTGAGTAAGCCAACATGCACCAAATAATGCAAGCTGGGTGTGTGTGTTTGTCTGTGTGTTTGTCTGTGTGTGTCTGTGTGTGTGTGTGTGCGTGTGTGTGTGTGCACCTCATTTCTATGATAAATTGCAGCCTTATTGGCTGTGCTCCACAGGCGACACACTGGTGCACACACTCTAACTTGGGGCTTTTTAGACATCAAATACCAAGGCCTGTGCAACTAGGACCAGCTCCTCCTCTCACACATGCTACCCTTTCCAAAACGAGACAGATAGCATTTGCTTTTAGAAGCCGCTATTTACAATGCCATCACTCTAATCTGCCAATTAAAATTCCTAGTGAAAATGTTTCTCAGGTTTAATTGGCCTCCAGAGCTGTGGGGTGCAGGAGGGAATGCTAAACCCCCGGTCTGCCGTATGGACCACTATATTGGGCAGACTTGGATGGGTCAGGATTGGCATGCTAGCAGCTAAATCTGTCAGGATATTTATTAACTGCCACCTTTCCTGGCTACATCAGTGACTCCTCCACAGAAGGAGGCAGACCATTCTGGTTCTATCGTTATTACACCAGGTGAGTCAGCTGAGAACACATTTTCATTCTCTCTTCCTAAAATGGAAACACTGGATAGATTAGGATTGGAGAATGGATATCGTTTATTTTGAGTGCTTGGGGAAAACACAACAAAAAAGGACCTGAGTAACGTAGATATACATGAAATTGTTTGAAACATGTTACAAATATTAGTTATCTCTATTTGTACGATTCAGTGATGTTGGCTCCAAGTTATTTATTATTTTTGGACCAAAGTTAAGTTTGAGTCGGAGCGCTCTTTCACTGTGACTCTTCCTTTCCTACTCTGAAACTGGTCACTTTAGCGAACTCTAACTGCCCCGGTGATGTGATGTGAGGACAGGACACTGTGTGGCGCTTCACTCACTTTGGCATCGTTTTCAGGTGGTTTTCTCGCAGTTCCAGTATCCGTAACTTGGAAAGTCTGAAAGACAGTAGAGGATAAAAACAAGATCGAAAACATATCTTTCCTTCTCATTGTAAAAAAAATTCTAATCTTATGCATATGAGCTAACTTATTGGAGATAATAAAATGATGCCCGAACCAACCATTTCCATCACTCCAAACCCGGGAGCAATACCACTGCTGTTTCGATAAATAATTATCCATACATCACAAAACCAGAAACAAGAAGTTGCTGAATGCGTGACTCTATTTATGCACGTCCTAGGCTAGTGATGTTTACCAGAGAACCCACCCAGGATGTTATAGTTACCTAGAACGAAATACCAGTTCTAATCAGAACACTAGCCAATCACAGAGGACAGCCCCGCCTTCGGGCTCCAGGTCCAACCAATCCAGAGACGGTGACTCTGTAGGCTGACTTTCAGAAGCAGAGGACGCATTCATTTCTTTCATGTATAACTCCTGTGAACGCCATTGGGCAATCTCCAATACAATAAGTTGAATTCATTGGATGATCCCTCCTGGACACAAACTCCAACGGTGTCATCAAGACGAGCCCCTCTACTGGCCACCCCGCTATCTAACTGTACACGGTCTACGCCCTCAATGGAGATGTCCATGCAAAAGCAATCTGTTGGCCAGCAGAGGCGTCAATCAAATTCTACAGGCTTGAATCACCTCCCAAAGTTGGCAGGGAGGTATTCCAGAAAGGCATCGTTTAAGAAAAGCTGGGTCAGGTTTAGGAGCTGGGTGAAGCCGTCTGGGAGCCTGGAGAATAGGACAAGAAGGAAGGAGTGAGAGAAAAGAGAGAGAGAGAGAGAGAGAGAGAGAGAGAGATCAGGGGTCCTGTTCGGTTTTAGGATTTACAAGGGCTCCACATTCCCCAGGCAACTCCCCTGAACCCGCTGTACTCAGACCTGTCAGATAGGCAGACTACAGAATGACTCATACACCTATACTGACAAGCAATACTGTCTACATGAACCCATATGTATATCAAACAAATGCAACATTTCTGGTATAAATATGGCTCAGGGGCATTCACTTATAGTATTCACTTATGGTATTCACATATGGTATTCAAATGAACCTAATAGCAGAAGTCATATTGTGGTTAGCACCATTACGACCTGCATTAACTGCTGCAAGGTCAGGAAACTATTTAATATTTCAACTAATGTCGTATTTGCACGATGCAGTGGACATGAAGAGAATTAAACAAGGCAAGCCAGAGCTGTATTAACGCCAACAGGGACGGAGTTGTTTATAAAAATTTATTCTAATCATCTCAATCCCTACAAAGTCCTCAGAAACGCAGAAATGTTTTGGTTTGCACATTCTGTTTATCTGCTCATTTTCAAGTTGCTACGGGGCGACTTCATTATTTAAAAGTACACCCATAATTTATATTTATAATTTATATAGCCAATTTACGAGGAAACGTATCCGGGGCTTTTGGTTATTGAGGCAATCTGCAGTTGTTGTTTGGCACACAGAAGCTGACATGGCTGTTGGCGAAGATAATGCGGCGTCCCGGGAGACGACACAAGCACTCCGCCACCATGATCTGCTGACTCTCCTCTTCACTTACTTGGCGATGGGATTTACACTGGCCTCCACAATAGATAGACATTTACAGCATTTAATGGTGTCTGGGAACTCTTGAATACCTGAAGATGGAACGGAGACATGTGTCATTCATGACAAACGAACACACGCGCCTAATGATAATATATTACATCATACATAAAGGAATGTATTGTGTGCAAAGGGAATGGCTATGTGTATAATTACAGTAATGTGCGACATGTATGTATTGTAGACATTATTATTTCATATTTTTAGGCATGGCGAAGAGAGTGAGACAAAACAGCTGGAGGCCAAATTTAAACATACATGTTCCCCGGAGACAATGACTTAGACCACTGGACCCACCCTAAGACACCTGGATCCACCCTAAGACACCTGGACCCACCCTAAGACACTGGGACCCACCATAAGACACCTGGACACACCCTAAGACACCTGGACACACCCTAAGACACCTGGACCCACCCTAAGACACCTGGACCGTGGGACATCCGAGAATTCAGAGCAGAAAAGTGCATATACTTATGGTGACAGATGTCACTCGCTTACCGTTTTTACTGATGTCTAACTCCTTCAGGTTTACAAGGCTGGCTATGGTGGTTGGCAGGATTGAGAGGTCATTGTCAGGCAGGCTCAGTTTCCGGAGAGCCTGACAGTTAAATAGTTGCTTTGGAAAGAGAGAGGCACAACAGAAAACAAGTCATGCCGTTGTAACATGTCTGTTTGTCCCTGAGCCCATTGAGTTGAAAGAGCGTACACTTGATTAGACTTGGTGTGTTGAGTTTCAATGAGGCCAGTCTCTAATGATCATGTGTTGTTTTAAAATAAGAAACATGTGAGAAACGTTGAGGCAACGCCCCTTTCAATTTTCAGATGGATTTCCCCTTGATCATTGCAAGAGCAGCCACTCTCTCATTTGAATAACCTTGTGGGACAACATTAGCTTTATATTGAGGCAGCTGGAGCCAGATCGGTCCTCCTTAGAGAGAAAGAAAAAAAAACAAAGACTGATACAGATATATAATTTGGAGGGAGAGAGAAAAAGAGAGATCGAAAATAGAGTGAGAGAAAAAAATAGCAAGTACGATGGAAGAGAGAGGGTTAGAGAAATAGCGAGGAGGTGAAAAGCGCGAACACATCGTCACGGCAATATGCAGAGTTGGAGATAACGAGTGAACAATAAGCATTCAAACGGCTGTGTAACATGACATAATGAATTCACCACGTTTTACCTGCATAAACCTACGGAACACGCTTGTGAATACAGCAACAACAAGTTCTGTACCACTGTGAATACATGACAGCTGTTTACATGTCATTCTATTGTTTATATATATTAAACATTTATTTATTTATTAGACACAATACGAGTTATATTTTCCTAGTCTGGTTTTGTTTATAAAATGGCTGAGATCAAGACAAGTTCTGTCCGGCATTTGACATCCTTTAAGAAAGCACAAAACATCATAAAAAGACGATAGCCACCCAGGCTAAGGTTCGTTCAAACAGCTACCGTCTGATAAACGTTGCCAGAGCCTCCGGACACACGGTCTACCAGATTCACTGTTTATACCCCCAGGCCATAAGATTCCTCAATCAGCAACTGTAATCTTCTGATCAATAGACAATTAGGCTCTGGTTTCTATGCACATTAGTATAATTCGATGTACCAATTAATATGTACTACTACACGTATATTTAGAGAATTTCTATTGATAGTGTCCATATTAACACGTACTCCATTTGCAGCAAGTTTTTATTGTATGTATATTTTTTTATATTATTATCGCCTTCATAAACGTTTTATTAATTACTGTTTAGATGTTGCGTGGCATGTCACAAGAAGTCCATCGTTCAGAATAAAGCCATGTTATTTGTTGCATTTGACTAAATAAATAATTTATCATTGGCATTCAGAGGCCCAGTATCAGAAGCCGTCACTCATGTGTTCCAATGGCACCTTGTGTTTGCTAATCCAAGTTTAGCATTAAAAAGAACAATTGGTCATTAGAAAGCCCTTTTGTAATTATGTTAGCACGACTGAAAACTGTTGTGCTGATTAAATAAGCAATAAAAGTGGCCTCATCCAGATCAGTACCTGGAGCGTCAGCAGTTGTGGCTTTGATTACAAAATGACCAGAAACAAAGAACTTTCTCCAAAAAATGGGTCAGTGTTCTTGTTCTGAGAAATGAAGGCTACTCCATGCGAGAAATTGCCAAGAAACTGCAGATCTCGCACAACCATGTGTACTACTCTGATCACAGAACCAGAATAGACAGAGAAATGAGAGGCCTCGAGGCTAGAGGACAGACACATTAGAGTGTCTAGTTTGAGAAAGCAACTCACAGGTCCTCAGCTGGCAGCTTCATTAAATAGTACCAACAAAACACCAGTCTCACCATCAACCGTGAAGGGTCGACTCCTGGTCGCTGGCTTTCTGGGCAGAAAAAAATGTATCTCAAACTGGCAAAAGTACACAGACAGTGGGCAGCGGAAGACTGGAAGAAATTGACAGGAGATTCTAAGTTTGAGTTTGTGTCTGAGTCACAGTGAAGAACATTCATGAGAAATTACAACGAGGCTGAAGGAGCTTGGCGTGGATGCTTGGCGCCATCTTTTAATCATGAGGGAGGCAATGTGAGAGTCTGTGGGTTCTGTCTATAACGGAGCGGCGGGCACAGTCACCAAAACCCCATTGAGCTGCTGTGGGAGCAACTTGACCGTATGGTGGGCAAGAAGTGCCCATCAAGCCAACCATCTGGTTGGAGGTGCTTCAGGAAGCATGTGGTGAAATCACTTTAGACTACATCAACAGCTAGAATGCCAAAGGTCTGCAAGGTCATGCTTGCTGCCAATTGTTGACACTTTGACACAAGCAAACAAACAAGTTTTAAGGACGTAATTATTATAATAACAATAAATCCTTATTTCTACCCATGTCAACGTCAATATATCCTATTCCTTTTCTTGTATTTCCTATTTAAACTAAATTAATGTACGTTTTCATACCTTAACTCCAAACATTTGAACGGTAGTGTCAATACTTTCGGATACAAATATTTTTACTTATAGAGTGTATATATTATTTTAGTATTTTACTATATGAAATATATTTTTAGCACATTTATCTTTGACTGCAGTCCATTTTCTTCTCTATGTCGAGTACAGATCACAGAGGGAGACGTTCTAAGTGTCTGCGTCCCAACTGGCCCCCTTTTCCCTTACATAGTGCGCTACTTATCACCAGGATCATAGGGCTCTGGTCCAAAGTTATGTACTACAGAGGGAAGAGGATGCCATTAGGGACCCAAATCCAGTCAAGACATTACCGTAACACAGCCATTATGAAAAGCCATTACTTGTGAAAAGCGCTCGGAGCCAGTGGGCCAGAATCTACTGAACATCAATGGGAGACTGGAGACTGAATGACAGACAGTATTGTCCCGTCTCACCCCCAAGGCCTGACTGTGACATACGCCAAACTCACTTACGTAAAGGAACACACACTATGGTTTCGCCTCTATCAATGCCCGGTTCTTATGCAACACCACGAGGAGCCGCACACACTGGCTCTTCACAAAGGTGGCTGGTCAAACGGACCTCTCTGAGGACTGTCACGTGTTCGGGTTTAATTGGGGGTTGGCTGCATCTCAATAGTGACGAAGACCCTCAACTCAGCCAATCAGAAGTGTGTTGTTATTATTTTCACCGTACACGCTCAGTCAATTCGTTCGAGATGTCATCATCAACGCTGAGCCGAGCAGAACCGAACTGCTGTTCTAAAATGGACGGGTTCAGCTCGGAGTTTCAAACCAAGACAATTTTTGGAAACATCATTTCAATCTAGATTGTAATAGATTTTGTTTGAAGTGTTAGTGAAAGGCACATGCACTGATTATTGTTTTCTATTCAGCGTGAAAATTAGATAAGAGTCTGCGACTATTGAGAGGAAGAAACAGGCACACCGTGTGTGTGTGTGTGTGTGTGTGTGTGTCCCATGGATTCATTTAACACTGACTGGGGCACTGCTTTACACCAAACCTCCTTCTCTTCTGACCATATTTGCAACCCCTTTCTTCTGTGTGTGTGAGTGTGTTTGTGTGTGTTTATTCATTTGTGTGTGTGGGTGTGTATGTGTGTGTCAGCTTCTCCGGAACTCATTCAGAGACAGGAAGGACAATACCTCACTGGTGGTCTGTGGGGGTCTGGTTGGCATAGCAACGTGTTTAGCTTATCATCATTGAGCGACACACGGAGAGCCCAGAGAGCTGAGAGAATGTTACCATTTATCATTACGCCATGTTTTGTAGAGATCTGGAAATTCAGGGGAACTGCTGGGAAATGTGACTTGGCTTTGACACATTTATCTCTAAGTCACTGTAATGTTTTGGCACCAGACTCAGCTCCAGACCAGGTTCCTGACCCAGACATAGCGCCCCCACCCCCTGTCATAGTGCCCCCTGACCCAGACCCTGTCATAGTGCCCCAGACCCTGTCATAGTGCCAACAGCCCCAGACCCTGTCATAGTGCCCCAGACCCTGTCATAGTGCCCCCAGCCCCTGTCATAGTGCCCCAGACCCTGTCATAGTGCCCCAGCCCCTGTCATAGTGCCCCCAGCCCCTGTCATAGTGCCCCCAGCCCCTGTCATAGTGCCCCCAGCCCCTGTCATAGTGCCCCCAGCCCCTGTCATAGTGCCCCCAGCCCCTGTCATAGTGCCCCCAGCCCCTGTCATAGTGCCCCCCGCCCCTGTCATAGTGCCCCCAGCCCCTGTCATAGTGCCCCCCGCCCCTGTCATAGTGCCCCCAGCCCCTGTCATAGTGCCCCCAGCCCCTGTCATAGTGCCCCCAGCCCCTGTCATAGTGCCCCCAGTCCTAGCAGAACCAACCTTCGGCAGCTCCTCAATCTGGTTGGCATCGAGGTAGAGCTCCTCCAGTGTGCGCTCGAAGCTGAAGATCTCTTTGGGGACCTGCTGAAGGCTGCAGTGGGAGTAGTCCAGCACTGAGATGACCTCCTCCTCACCCCTGAAGCACCGACACGGCACCAGGCGCCCGATGATCTTCCTTTTAGTTGTCATCTCCAGACACTGCACTGTGTATGGGAGTAGAGGTCGGGGGGGTGGGGGGAGATACGTCAATATAATGCATTTAATCGTACATTAATGCGAGCTGACTCCAGGCTAGCACCGCCTGAGTTATTGACTTCATAAACCAAGCGGAGCACTTCTTCGACCGACTCCTCTTTAAATAATCTCCACACTGCTTGGCCTTCAACTCGCCAGCCTCCTGATTAGGTCGGGACAGCACCACAGTGGATGAAATTAGCAACAAGCGGGCCGAACCACACTTGTCAGGCAGGCTCGAAATTGTCTCTGACAAAGTTAAATGCAATTAGCTGACCGAGTAAAAACCCCTAGTTCCTCTGCAGCACAACAACGGCATAACTCACCGCCAATCCAACACACTGCTAATTAGTTACTATCTACAAAAAATATCTGATGGAAGTTTTTTCTTTCAATGAAGTACTACATTTTCTTTCTTGTCTTTTTTAACCCGACAACAAATGTAAATTACCTGAACATATGACAAATACAGTATATCAAGACATGAAAATATAAACCGACTATTATTGTATCGTGAAAATACCCGTTACCAATACATTTGCATTAAAATAATTGTAATCATAATCATCGTTCAATATATTCTATATTACAAATGAGACCAACGCGGTAACTTGAATCATCCAGCCTACATTGGAGTTGCAATAAATAGGCACTGATTTAGAGTCAAATCGGGATTCATTATGAGTTAGTGCTTTGGTCAGCAATAAAAGATAGTGCCTCACTGACTCTTTGCAAATTCCTACTGGATTGACTAACACTGTGAGGGCAATGTTTCAACAAGACAAAATGCAATTAGAAGCTTTGAAATGATCTTAGGCAATTACTGTAGATTGAATGTGCGTTATATTGTCAGGTACGGATTCAGTCAAATCTGTGTTATTCGTTGTTCATGGTGTCTGCAAGGCCATATTCCTTTGTCTTGAAGGTTGTATGAGATAGGTGTTTGGAAAGCAAGTCACAGTAACAATTGCTCAAATATAATGCAAGTTCTAATTGAAAATCAGTGGTAAAAATGATCATTAATGATTAATGACAGTAAATGGTTTTCCTATAACAGTTAAGCATTTGAAGTAAAATCAATACAGTTATTGTTTAGAGTCTGCTAATTTACTGAGCTCCACAGAAGCTACATAATCACAAACAGATATTCATGCCACTACATTTCTTTGCCACCTTTTTCTCACTCATGTATTTGTCCAATTGGGTATTTGGGTATTAGCTGGTTTGGCAAGTCATTAAACACAGTGATTATATGTATTTCCTCTGCTGCTGACGTTTGATAACATAAGGGCCAGAGCAGTGTCTTTGCAAGTCGAGCAAGGCCATCATGACCACAGCAAATGAGACAAAACATTAGGTCCGCCAAAATCAACCTTCTGGCATGTGAAGTAGAAGAACGAAGAACAAAGGAGGAGAATAAAAGTCTAACAAATCAGGAGCACGGTCCAGAAAGTTGGTGTGGATGTGTCAGACAGGACCACCTGCAGAAGACTTGAACAGCACTACCACAGCCTGGACTGCAAGGTGCTAAAACATTAGCTATCCTCAGAACATCATGGCCTTAAGCGTTCTTGAAAGTGCACGCAAACTTTGGGATACATATCATCTGGATGAGACCTAGACTAATATGTGTGAGTGTGGACCAGAGGAAGATGGGAGGACAAATGAAGTACCTAATCAGGGCTCAATGATTAGAGAACAGCTGATGGCAGGCAGCAGGTTCAAATCTGAAGTGTACAGAAACATCTTATCATCTGAAATACAATCAAATGCCTCTCATAAACATCTGGGATGGCAATTATCTATCCACAGAAACAATGATCCTAAACACACTGACAGCACTAACAATGCGTTATTGCGTGGCCATGTCAACAATCCCATTTAAATCCAATTGAGCAGGATTTTCGCACGCTGAAGACCCAAGGCTGCTGCAGTTTTCCAGAGCATTACCAGAAAGGTAGGAATATTATGGCTTAAGTCTATGTCTTAACCTTCAGGCTATCAGTGCATGTAAAAGATACAGTGGATATAATAAGTCTACACACCCCCATGCTAGGTTTTTGTGATGTGAAAAAATTTAAGATAAATCATGTCAGAATGTATAAACTGAACAATTCAATTGAATAACAAACTGAAATCTTTGATGGGGGGAAAAAAAAAAATAATAATAATAAAAAATAAAACCGTACAATACTTTTGAGAACAGTGGATTATTTAAATAATGTGACTGATTAATGTGAAGTCCTTTACTAAGGATAGTTCAAATTTTGACCATTTTCAGATGTCCTAAAAGAGATGAGCTGAGGGACAGCTTGATATTGCGGTTGGCTTGGCTCTGTTGGTTGTAGCAGTAAACTTTTCCATGGTTTAGATGTCAAGATAGCAGTGTCTGATAGCAGCAACTGTCTTTCGTTGCTGTCATACATAAATAGAAGTTTTGTTAGTTTAGATGTATCTGATATGTCTTTAAAAAGGAGGATCCCAGATGTGTAGAGAATGAATTCAAAGAGCTCTCTCTTAGTTTATCCATATTTATTCCATGTCAAAACCACATCAGAATAATGCCACAAAAACACACCAACATCATCAATAAAATGTTTACACACTTACTCTTGATTATAACAGATAAAGGAGCAGGTGGCATATTGCGGGCAGGGCAACAGGGCAACGGGGCAACAGGGCAACGGGCCAACAGGGCAACGGGCCAACAGGGCAACGGGGCAACAGGGCAACGGGCCAACAGGGCAACGGGGCAACAGGGCAACGGGGCAACAGGGCAACGGGCCAACAGGGCAACGGGCCAACAGGGCAACGGGCCAACAGGGCAACGGGCCAACAGGGCAACGGGACACCGGGGCAACAGGGCAACAGGGCAACGGGACACAGGGGCAACGGGACACCGGGGCAACAGGGCAACGAATGGGCAGCTGGACAGTAATCATAGCCCCTGGCAGCCAACTGCCACCCCAAATCAAACAGGCTAGTTCAGGGCGGTTGCCTTGGTTTTGTGACACACACATAACAGCAACAAAGGACATGGCACTGGCAGCCTTCTTCCCAGAAGCCACATTTCCCATGTGTTGGTCTTTATGTTGTCCTGTATTCCTAATGCAAAGAAGACAAACCACCCCATTCCAATCAGAGTGCCTTGCAAATCGCCCCTACGCCAGATGCCATAGGGCAGCGAGGAGCGGGGGGGCGGGGAGAGATGAATGACATCTCAACCTGGGAGACATAAAGCTGCTATGAAGTCGGGCTCTCAGGAGGCAGGAGAATATCACACAAGGTCACAGTGAAATCCCTCAATCATCTCCACACTCCGTCTTCCAGGAACACAGCAGCTATTGCCAGTTTCAGCTCCTCTCTCCTGCTCAGTCCTCAAAGCAGCGTCAGGAGTCACACCGGCAGAGAGCTGTCAGCCAATGAAAACACAGCGAACAGGCAGTCATAGCAGCGAGAGGAGTCAGTGCAGCCAATGAAAACACAGCGAACAGGCAGTCATAGCAGCAAACCCACACAGCCAATGAGATAGCAAAGAACAACTTTTAAAATAAATAATAATTATTATTTTACCCCGAAACAAAATCAAAGAGAGAATATATGTGTGCATCTAATTGGCCATCAGACTCATCAACAACACCAGTCTGATATTCCCTAAAAACGAGTGAATGAGGCTCCTTGCCATAGGATGGACACAAATCAATGTAAAACATAAAATATAGTCCAATTCTAAACCAAAATATATCAAAACAAATAATTTGGGGTTTTTAACCGTTTCCTAATTAAGAGGTTACAACAAATCAGAAAAACAAAGGTTTATCTCCTCAAGGTTGGTGGCAGCTCATGTTTTACAGAATTATTTTTGAAATGTAATTGTTTTTCTTGATGTCGGTGTTTCATTTCACTTGCTTTAGCACTATATTGTTTGTCATATGCACTTCTCCCTTTTAAAGCGCCCATTTTTTATTTGCACTTAAACTATTCCTGACTTGCATTCAGAATAGATGTTTTAATCATAATTGCTGGTATAAAATAAGTCTGTACCAAACGTGTGTGCTCCGGTAAAACATGTTTTGATCAATTATGTCGACAGCAGCAGACAACATTGGCTACTGCCTGAAATCACTATGTAAGCTTGGAACCTTTGGAGGGAGAATCCAAGAAATGTAAAAATTAGTAACACAATTTGAATCTGGTCTTCATACAATAAAGGCTTTATGTGAATCATGTGTGTGTGTGCGTACGTGCGTGTGTGTGTGTGTAAGAACCATCAGCCGGATAAGTAAGACCTTGCCCTTTCATCTCCACACTAGCAAAAAAAGTACGTTGACTAAAAGCCACAGCAGGATTATTCACATTTGATCCCAAGTGCTTGAAATGCACACATTTGTTTTAGACACAGTTTCTGTAAGACTGTCGAAATCTTAAAATGTAATCCTACACCACCCAGAAACACCTTTAAAATCGCGTCTAATACTAGAAGCGTTACGCAATCAATTAGCTTTTCAACCGTAATCTGTTGAGTAGAACACGAAGACTACATGAAACTGATTCCCCAGCAATTAAGGGGAATTCAATATGCAAGCATCATCTCCATGCAGTTCAGAAGTGCCCCACTGCTCAACGGAAGATCAAGTGATATACAAAATAAATTACCATAGACTAATTCAATTGTGAAAAATGTAATTCAATACTTGTTATATACATTTACTATTTTCGAACATCCCCGTGTTAAGCGACAACTTTTTTCCCTACCCTATCCGGCCTGGCCAAATGTCAGAGGAAGAATGAAGATAGAAAAAAACCCTCTTTGGTATGATGTGTTAACATCAGAGAGCTCTGCTCATGGCGCTATGGAAACAGTATGACGCAGGAGCAGATACTGCAGGGGCGAAGAGCGAGGACACCAGCCTCTCTATCTCTCCTTCTCAGGCATTCTGACTCTGCTGGAACATCTCTGCTGATTTGATTTAATTCACGAGGCGAGTAATACACAAATGAGTCTAAAGTGAGACGTCAAGCTGGAGAGTATAAAAGATGTGTGTTCTGCTGTTCACTTTCAAGAACATAGCAGAGAATGTACTCCGTTGGAGACGTCGCCTATAGAGCAGGGTTCATTTACAGTTGAGGAGAAAGAAGAAATGTGGAACAGCAGAGAACAGTATGCAGAGAACCGTATGCAGAGAACCGTATGCAGAGAACCGTATGCAGAAAACCGTATGCAGAGAACCGTATGCAGAGAACCGTATGCAGAGAACCGTATGCAGAGAACCGTATGCAGAGAACCGTATGCAGAGAACCGTATGCAGAGAACCGTATGCAGAAAACTATATGCAGAGAACCGTATGCAGAAAACTATATGCAGAGAACCGTATGCAGAAAACTATATGCAGAGAACCGTATGCAGAAAACTATATGCAGAGAACCGTATGCAGAGAACCGTATGCAGAGAACCGTATGCAGAAAACTATATGCAGAGAACCGTATGCAGAAAACTGTATGCATAAAAAATGCATGCGTATCCAACAGCTGAATTCCTCAGGGTCAGTTTGCAGCCAACCTGACACTTGCAGCTTCTCACAGCTCCTATCTGTTGCCAAGGTAACCGCCTCCATGGGTGTACAAATGCACTTACATAGAGTTTAATTCCGTTGTCATTTATCTAAGACGGTACTGCACACATCCAGGAGCCAAGGCAAATTAGTGTTTATTAAGACATCCAGAAATTGTCCCGATTACCGCCCCTAAAATGTTTACAGTATGTGATTGGTTCATAAGAACACGGCAGAAAATATTTCTGTTTTCTTTGGTGAGCAGAACACTAATGAGGATGGGCCAAAAATGTACGACGTATGTACCTAGTATGATGTTGGTCATCTGTATGCTGCCGAACAAGAAGCGACCTGCCGAGGCATGGACTCCACATGACCTCCTGTAGTATCTGGCACCAGAACATTAGCAGCAGATCCTAGAAGGCCTGTACGTTGTCGCCGCGGATCAACTCGCCATAGATTGGACTTGTTGACAGCCATCTTGCTCATATGCCTATTGTAGGTGTGATGTACTGTGTATGTACTGTGTGTGTGCCACAGTGAGATGTGCTGTGTGTGTGCTACAGTGTGATGTGCTGTGTGTGTGTGCCACAGTGAGATGTGCTGTGTGTGTGTGCCACAGTGAGATGTGCTGTGTGCCACAGTGTGATGTGCTGTGTGTGTGTGCCACAGTGTGATGTGCTGTGTGCCACAGTGTGATGTGCTGTGTGTGTGTGCCACAGTGAGATGTGCTGTGTGTGTGTGCCACAGTGAGATGTGCTGTGTGTGTGTGCCACAGTGAGATGTGCTGTGTGTGTGTGCCACAGTGTGATGTGCTGTGTGTGTGTGCCACAGTGAGATGTGATGTGTATGCCACAGTGTGATGTGCTGTGTGTGTGCCAAGGTGAGATGTGCTGTGTGTGTGTGCCACAGTGAGATGTGCTGTGTGTGTGTGCCACAGTGAGATGTGCTGTGTGTGTGTGCCACAGTGTGATGTGCTGTGTGTGTGTGCCACAGTGAGATGTGATGTGTATGCCACAGTGTGATGTGCTGTGTGTGTGCCAAGGTGAGATGTGCTGTGTGTGTGCCACAGTGAGATGTGCTGTGTGTGTGCCACAGTGAGATGTGCTGTGTGTGTGTGCCACAGTGAGATTTGCTGTGTGTGTGCCACAGAGAGATGTGCTGTGTGTGTGTGCCACAGTGTGATGTGCTGTGTGTGACACAGTGAGATGTGCTGTGTGTGTGCCACAGTGAGATGTGCTGTGTGTGTGCCACAGTGTGATGTGCTGTGTGTGTGTGCCACAGTGTGATGTGCTGTGTGTGTGCCAAGGTGAGATGTGCTGTGTGTGTGCCACAGTGAGATGAATGCTGCACATTGTGCCACCTTCTGTCTGTCTGGTGCTCACCACTGCTGACCAGGAAAACCCCACATACCTTTCCGTTTCATTGATGCTATGAGACACCTATGAGTCGTCTGGCCATAGCAATTTATCCCTTGTCAAAGTCCATCAGGTATTTACTCCTGCCCATTTCTCCTGCATCCAACATGTTGATTATAAGACCTTGGGAGATGATTAACATTATTCGCTTCCCCTGTGAGTGGTCATAATCATTTGGCTCATCGGGGTCAACTGAATACTGTGAGAGATTGAGAGTGATGCCTTTACTGGCTGTGAATAGGGGACGTTTACAGTGGACATGAAGGAATCTGGGTTCAGGGAAAATAAATCAAGTAATCTGTGAAAGGTCATTGGAGTGCTGGATTTTATTCAGAGAGTTTGGGCTGAGCCGGTACCAGTCACAGACACACACAGACCGGGTCTAGCAAGGGAAACAGTGACTGGACTGATAAGAGAACCTGTGTTGCTTTTCCCACGCGTACGCTTTACAAATCACAATCGATGGCCTGTTACATGTGATGTTTTGTGATTATGCGCACATAATGTCATCACACGCATACTTAAGAGACATTGACGTAAAGTCTAATGGCAATTTCAGATAACACTTAAGTTACGTCACATCTTCGGCCGTAAACGTTAGAAAGGTGTGAATTGTGCTGTGTATAACAGCCATGATTGCGGTTCGGACCAGCCTGGAGAAAAAATGTAACTAAAGAATAAAGCTAAAGAGTTGAACTTATTGGTCAACTTTGAGGAACAAGAGAAAAGGGTGTTTAGTTCCCAATCCAAAGCCCACTGTAATAATTTCTTAACAGTGCACGTAGCCATAGGATGCTGTTTGCCATGTAAAATGTAGACATCAGTAAACAAACATGTACTGTCATGACTGTGGAGTTTAAGGAGCAGTGATGGGAATTTGCCACAGCTGGCTAATCCCAATTTACAGGTTGAAACTCTTTAAATGATTTATTTGGATAGAAACAGACCTCAAGTCCCAAAGCAGTCGGTGACACAAAAGTATGAAGACGTACTGCCATCAGTTATTTAAAATGTGCCTTTTTTTACCCAAATGTTGTTAATATTAACCTTTTAATCTTT
This sequence comes from Dallia pectoralis, assembly GCA_029465975.1. Lineage (NCBI taxonomy): Eukaryota > Metazoa > Chordata > Actinopteri > Esociformes > Umbridae > Dallia > Dallia pectoralis. The sequence goes on from CM055751.1 coordinate 2,745,235, forward strand.
TTTTTTTATGTGTCATTTGATAACACATTGACAGACTGGGGTTTGTTGACAGAACAGGGTGAGTTGACAGAACAGGGTGAGTTGACAGAACAGGGTGAGTTGATAGAACAGGGTGAGTTGATAGAACAGGGTGAGTTGATAGAACAGGGTGAGTTGATAGAACAGGGTGTGTTGATAGAACAGGGTGTGTTGATAGAACAGGGTGTGTTGACAGAAACAGGGTGTGTTAATGGAACACGGGTGTGTTGTTAATGCTGAGATATAATCCTTTGTTAAAGCGTTTTAAAGGTATTCTGCACCCGTTTAAGTCTACATTTGTATTAAAAGACACTATGTTGTATTGACAGCTTCTGTTAATGAACTAAATGTACTGTAGATGTATGTGTTTAATATTCATAACTGCAAAGGGTTCCTGCTTTTCAGTATCCTCTATATATATATATGCAGATATGAATTGTGGCCATACCAGGCTCTCTTATTCATAGTGGCAGGAAAGACAGGCAGAGACCAGAACAGGCAGGAACTGAAGGTGGTTGCAGTACAGACCTGGCAGAGCCAGTCTACTGGTGATGTCAATAGCTGGGAAACTAGAGGAAATACATTTTAAATGCTATGCAAACACTAAGCCAGACAACTTCTGTATACACAATGTTAATCTAACCCACCGTATATAAGAAGATAGATTATAATTTAACTCTTGGAGGAAGAGTAGGCCAGTTTACATGTATACAGACGGGCTTTAATGCATTATGCAAATACTCGAACCGTGTTAACAGACATAAGATTGTCAGGAAGGGATTTAAGGGTGTGGGAGGAAAAGGCAAAGTGCCTTAATGTCTGGAGCCGAGACCTTGGGTCAGAATTCAGTTTGTTGGAGCTGGAATGTAGGGTTAGTGGAGGTTCAGGATGGAGAGTAGATCACACTGGTAGGGTTAGGGGAGGTTCAGGGTGGTTAGGGGAGGTTCAGGGTGGTTAGGAGGTTCAGGGTGTTTAGGAGGTTCAGGGTGGTTAGGAGGTTCAGGGTGGTTAGGAGGTTCAGGGTGGTTAGGAGGTTCAGGGTGGTTAGGAGGTTCAGGGTGGTTAGGAGAGGTTCAGGGTGGTTAGGAGAGGTTCAGGGTGGTTAGGAGAGGTTCAGGGTGGTTAGGAGAGGTTCAGGGTGGTTAGAGGAGGTTCAGGGTGGTTAGAGGAGGTTCAGGGTGGTTAGAGGAGGTTCAGGGTGGTTAGAGGAGGTTCAGGGTGGTTAGAGGAGGTTCAGGGTGGTTAGGGGAGGTTCAGGGTGGTTAGGGAGGTTCAGGGTGGTTAGGCGGTTCAGAGTGGTTAGAGGAGGTTCAGGGTGGTTAGAGGAGGTTCAGGGTGGTTAGAGGAGGTTCAGGGTGGTTAGAGGAGGTTCAGGGTGGTTAGAGGAGGTTCAGGGTGGTTGGGAGAGGTTCAGGGTGGTTAGGAGAGGTTCAGGGTGGTTAGGAGAGGTTCTGGATGGAGAGTAGATCGCACTGGTAGGATTAGGAGGTTCAGGGTGGTTAGGAGAGGTTCAGGGTGGTTAGGGGAGGTTCAGGGTGGTTAGAGGAGGTTCAGGGTGGTTAGAGGAGGTTCAGGGTGGTTAGGAGAGGTTCAGGGTGGTTAGAGGAGGTTCAGGGTGGTTAGGAGAGGTTCAGGGTGGTTAGGTTCAGGGTGGTTAGGAGAGGTTCAGGGTGGTTAGGAGAGGTTCAGGGTGGTTAGGAGAGGTTCAGGGTGGTTAGGAGAGGTTCAGGGTGGTTAGGAGAGGTTCAGGGTGGTTAGGAGAGGTTCAGGGTGGTTAGGCGAGGTTCATGGTGGTTAGGAGAGGTTCTGGTGGATGGAGAGTAGATCACACTGGTAGGGTTAGGAGGTTCAGAGTGGTTAGGAGAGGTTCATGGTGGTTAGGAGAGGTTCAGGGTGGTTAGGAGAGGTTCAGGGTGGTTAGGAGAGGTTCAGGGTGGTTAGGAGAGGTTCAGGGTGGTTAGGAGAGGTTCATGGTGGTTAGGAGAGGTTCAGGGTGGTTAGGAGAGGTTCAGGGTGGTTAGGCGAGGTTCATGGTGGTTAGGAGAGGTTCTGGATGGAGAGTAGATCACACTGGTAGGGTTAGGAGGTTCAGAGTGGTTAGGAGAGGTTCAAGGTGGTTAGGAGAGGTTCAGGGTGGTTAGGAGAGGTTCATGGTGGTTAGGAGAGGTTCAGGGTGGTTAGAGGAGGTTCAGGGTGGTTAGGAGAGGTTCAGGGTGGTTAGGAGAGGTTCAGGGTGGTTAGAGGAGGTTCAGGGTGGTTAGAGGAGGTTCAGGGTGGTTAGAGGAGGTTCAGGGTGGTTAGGAGAGGTTCATGGTGGTTAGGAGAGGTTCATGGTGGTTAGGAGAGGTTCAGGGTGGTTAGGAGAGGTTCTGGATGGAGAGTAGATCGCACTGGTAGGATTAGGAGGTTCAGGGTGGTTAGGAGAGGTTCAAGGTGGTTAGGAGAGGTTCAGGGTGGTTAGGAGAGGTTCTGGATGGAGAGTAGATCACACTGGTAGGATTAGGAGGTTCAGGGTGGTTAGGAGAGGTTCAGAGTGGTTAGGGGAGGTTCATGGTGGTTAGGGGAAGTTCAGAATAGAATTTGGGTTTGCAGCACTGTTTTGAAACTAAAAACTAAAAATGGTGATATCCAGTAACCAATGTCTCATTATCATCATTTATTGATCGGCTGAAAAACACACTTATAAAAGAAATCCCTGATAATGTATGGTTGGATAGACTAGACTAGTGGTAGGAGATGTTTGTGCTGTTAGAGCATAATGTCAGACTGTAACAAACGTGGCAGCAGTACATGTGTATCGGAGAAAGCTACGTAGACCGCTGGATCAACCCAGGCTACCGATAAATACATGGCCATAACACATGTGCAGATTTACATGCAGCTCTCTGCTAACCAAGAACACCAGTTTTAATGAAATGCCATCGGTTTGTGGGAAAAACAAGGAGAAATAATCACTGCCATCTGGGTATGTTAGCATAAGTATAAAATGTACTGTATTGAAATAAAATGTTCCGTCAAAATACAAATGTATATTTCCACTAGCCGGCCGGTATGTTGTTTCTTATCTACGGTCTTTAACGCACTGACACAGCTACTACAATGTGTGAAAATGGTCTGCTGCAAAGCACACTGGGTAATATCGCTGGCCTTGTTTCGGGCTCATTATGATAAAACTCAGCACGGTTTCCAATTGCTATTTTTACATAAATTGACATTTAGTTCATTTTGTAGACTGCTTTTACCCACAGCATGGTGCCATCAGGCATAACTGTGTGTGCTTCCAATCCCTGAGTTTCATAGTGTTTTCCTTATTTCTTCATGTTTTTTCTCTAATACAAGGCTCATCAGTAAGAAAGTACTCGCTCTAAGTTTGATTTGCCTATTTAAATAAAGGATATATAACAACTAGGGATGCACCGAATATTCGGCCACCGAAAATTTTCGGCCGAAAATGGCCCAAAAGGGCATTTTCGGTTTTCGGCCGAAATACTTTTATCACCGAAACAATACGGCCGAAATATGTTGTGATCTATTCGGATCCTCTGCACTTCATCGCGACTGTACTTGATCCGCGTTATAAAGACCATTACTTGGATGCAGAAATAAAGCAGCGCGCACGAGAAATGATCCAGGCGGCGATGGATGCGGAGAACCCGCGTGGCGACGGAGCAATAGCGCACCGAGCAGTAGGGCACGGAGCAGTAGGGCACGGAGCAGTAGGGCACGGAGCAGTAGGGCACGGAGCAGTAGCGCACGGAGCAGTAGGGCACGGAGCAGCAGCGCACGGAGCAGTAGGGCACGGAGCAGCAGCGCACGGAGCAGCAGCGCACGGAGCAGTAGGGCACGGAGCAGTAGGGCACCGAGCAGTAGGGCACGGAGCAGCAGCGCACGGAGCAGTAGGGCACGGAGCAGTAGGGCACGGAGCAGCAGCGCACGGAGATCAGAGCGCAGAAAAAAAGACTCGTCTCTCTGCACTAGATGAGGGGCATGCACCCTCGTTGTCTGATATGTTCAGTGAAATCCTGCAAGAAAGTGCCTCACATGGGCGTAGGTTTAGGGGGGGACGCTGGGGACATGTCCCCAACAACATTTTAACATGACTAAATTGTCCCCACTAATATTTTAGCGAACTCCGTTATGAGTTTGTGAAGCGATTTGGGTCAATTCCGACCGCAGAGCCGGTACGGTACTAGAAACGCCGTAATTTGATTGGCTAAAAAACCAAGGGGAGGGGAGTTATCTGTCACGCTATAAGTACACAGGAGAGTGACTGAAGACAACGGTAAAGTTACCAGTGCTTTCTGTTAATACATACCCCATATGTTAGAATCTTGCAGTCACAATAAACAGTGGAAATGTTTCCTGTGTATATTTTGCTTATGTAATGTGGCCTATTTGGGATATCCCATTAGTAGGGGCGGAGTAGTGGCACCACCAGGGTCCCTACAATATATTGAATCTGACAAACAGCATTACCATCTAAAAGCAACAGGCTATTGTCTCAACTAAACGCAAAAATAATCACATTATTCTCAGTAAAAGTTCACTTGCCGGATGGGGGGGGAGAGATGTCCCCACCGAAGCTGAGACCAAACCTACGCCCTTGGTGCCTCATATCCATAAATGCAATGGTACTAATAATTGGCATAATTTATTTCGGTGTTTCGGTTTTCGGTTTTCGGTCTTGGTTTCCTCTTTTTCGGTTTTCGGTTTCGGCCAAGAATTTTCATTTCGGTGCATCCCTAATAACAACATTTTGATACACTTCACAACGCATTGGGTCTAAAAACAACTGTGTTTGCTGTGGTGAACTGCGCATATTCCATTATAAACCAGGCTGATTGAAATTCGATGTGCTTATTGAAACCATCTACCATAAGTGTGTCATGTTACTGTTCTGCTTGTGTTGGTAACCAGTCACTTATTCCAATAAGTCATCTAGGGACATGACTCTATTATCTCAGGTATGAAATAATACGGTTCATGCACTTCATTAAATAACTCTGGTCCATCTACACAAGTACCTTAGTGTTCCCTCTCCTAGTGCCTGATACCATGACAGTGTTTTTCTAACAGCGAGCAGCCCCCCTCCTAAATCATTGGACTGGTTCTCTACTTCCACTGATGCCGTTGGGTTGGGATGAGAAGGTCACCACCAGCGGGGCTAGTCAGGTCCGCATCACTCTGTCACAAGGTGCCTTGCCACTCACACAATACAAACTGTCTGGACTTCCAGTTAGACACCTGCCAACAGTGAATCACAAAAGATTAAATGCTATGAAGGGCACACAAAGTCACCAGATACAGACCTTCTTGATTTGCTGCGGTTCAAAAACAAATACAAAAGGCACGAATGAATCCCACAAAGGTTTGAGAGACACACTATTTCTTCAAGAGAATATCACAACTAATATAACTTCTGTCACTCCAAGATGTTAAAACAGCATCCAAAGGTTCAGCCAAACCAAGTGGAGATTGGAAGACCTGGGTAGAGACCTCACTCAATCCAGCTAATAAAGTGAGTCAGACGGCAGGTCTCTAATAGCCTTGGTACTTGGTGAGTCTGGTTTACAGCACACTGCATAGAGCAGGCCTAGGGCAAGACAGAGAAGATAGAGAAGATAGAGAAGATAGAGAGGAGACTACACAGCCCAAGTTAACCAGCCCAGGATGTGAAGAATCGAGACCCTCATCTCGAGGGCACGTCACAAAAGGCGACGAAGAGGGGGTGAGAAAGAGGATGTGTCAGACAGTAGAAGAGCGTGCCAATATACCTCTTACTGGCCGTAGGAGGGCGAGAGGAGTTGATGGGAAGCGGACTCAGGTGAAGTTAATAAGCCTGAGGAATCTGCAGCTCGCCAGAAGTTAGACAAAAGCGGTGAGGACACATGAGGTGTCATTATATCAGGCGTGTACTAATCGACAGCAGGACATAGATGTAACCTTCTATCTTCGACTTGAACTTATTTGGTAAAGCTGTGACAGGTCTTATTCACCCCAGGGGGTCTTCAATCATAAATCTAGTGTAATCATCAAACAACATTATCCACGTGAAAAAGACCCTCAGAAAGGCTCCACTTTCAGGGTCAAAGTGTATACAACCAACGGTTAATGTAATATGTTCTTCCAAATTGCCGTTCACTCAGAGTGTAACTACGCAAAACACTGTGTAAACACTTCAAGCATACAAAACACTTCAAATCAAGCGTATTATAAATGTAGATTTTTTTATGATATATTTTAGGTGATCCTGAGTCCAAAGGTCCCGTAAGCAGATGAGCTTTGTATCAACACAATAACTGAACAGTGGAAAGTATGGTGAGCTCAACTCCACAAAAAACATCAACACACAGTTCAAAAATAACAAACCTCTATTCCTTCCTCATCCTTTGGAATTGCTTTAGAAGCAGTAATTATAATTTACAATTATCTTGGAATTTATTCCAAATGCGAGGTGCAGACAAACTAAAAGCTTATCTACATAACTCATCCCAGGTATCTCTAGGGTTAACCATCTCTGAAACTGTCTTTAATAGTTTCTACTTCTGTACGTCAGCAGGGAAGCATTGCATGGTGGTAATTTATGCCGCAGTGCTTTTAAAACAAAAAAGTAAAGAGCAGGAATCGAGGTGACTTCAAACAGGGCCAACCTACTTTCTGATACAGTGAAACAATGTTGGGTGCTGATTCAATCACCTTTAATAAAACGTAATGCACCATGATATTCTGTATTAAGAGGTATTCTGTATTGTCCCTACTGCCATCAGACTCCATAACACTGCCTGTGGGGATGACCTCAGCACTGGTCGGCTGTGAGACCCCGCCCCTCCACAACGAGATCTGCCAGATAAGTCATTTAAAAAAAACAGCCACTAAAAGACTGATCAAAGGCCATTTTTTGACAATTTATGAATGAGCAACAAGTGATTTTAAAGTCTTTAATAGATCAATAAAAGGTTCTGCACAATGATTTCCCTCTACTCACCAAAAAGTGTTGAGATTCACATGGCACAAACAAATTGCAATGTTAGATCATTTTGACATCTCTATACCAGACAGTGCACGCACGCACGCACGCACGCAGACAGACAGACAGACAGACAGAGAATGGGGACTAGACGACGCCAGAATGAGATCATCACAGCTGCGCTAACTCCCATCACGGCCAGTCACAACACCATCATGACTTACACAGTAATATTTGTAGTTTTTATTTAACCTTTATTTAACCAGGTAGGCCGATTGAGAACAAATTCTCATTTGCAATGGCGACCTGGCCAAAATAAGGCGAGAAATGTGCAAGACAACATACAGCAGCGTTGAATGGCAAAAACTATATAAAAACGATATAACTAACTAAATACAGAGGAGTGTCTATATACGGTTTAAGTGTATCTAGCAGGTAGGTCATTAGTGTGCACAGATTATATGACCGTGGTTTTGGGAGGAAGAACATTTGAGTATGCCTGAGCAAATAGGATACATGAATGTAAAAAAGCCATGACAGTAGGTGAGAATTACCCACTGTGCAAAATGGGCATAAGTGAATATAAGGGATGGGTGAAAACCAGACGACAGTTAACAGGTGCAGTGATCGGACAAGAGTTCAGACAGGAGAAGTGGGTGAGATGAGTGTTTCAAGTTGTAGGGTTCTTTGTAATCCGTTCCAGTCATTGGCGGCTGAAAACTGGAAGGATTGGCGGCCAAATGATGGATTTAAACATACTACACTACAAATACGCATACATGAAGATACCAACACAATGAATGTTCTGGAGCAAATCACATCAACATGCTAACGCTGATGCATGAGGATATCTGTCTATATAGTACATAGAACCACAAAAATCTAAACCTGGCTGCAGTTCTCAGGACAGTTTAATGTTGTAGGACACAGAGGGCCCCTCTCAGGGGTGTGTGAGGAGTTGGCACACACACACCACACACACCACACACACCACACACACCACACACACCACACACACCACACACACCACACACACCACACACACACCACACACACACCACACACACACCACACACACCACACACACACACACACACACACACACACACACACTTGCCTCATTGTTGGATTCTGAGGGCATTTCATTGGTTTATGAATTTTGGTCTTGCCCACCTCCTCCTGATGCTGGCATAACAGACTGTGTTATGGCCATTTTCTCAATGACAATGTGGTAACATACAGAAACTAAGTCCTCATGCTATTAAAGACCTTCTCCCTTCATATTCGGGTTATGATTTAGTTTATTTCACAAATGGGAGCGGGTGATATCTAACTATTCCTTCATGCAGCCGCCATGAAAAACAGACTACACCCCTGATACAAAAATAAAGGCCTGAATCGTAGATGAAGGAATGAGAAGCTGCAGCCACAAAGTCTTCACTGGGACATAAAAAGGTCATCCGATCTACAGTAGATCTAGAAACTAGCTAATAAAGACATACACTGCACAACAGAACTGGGCTTTCTGAATGAGGTATTCTAATTCTAGAATCGAGGTCAACCTCAAAGCCGGTTTGTTTCGAAAACTTATGACCTAAGTTTAAAAATACTCTGAGTAGAATAACTTCTTTTGTTGGGTTTTATAACGCATTGATTTATTATATAACGCTTGTTTAGAGTGAACCTAGGAAATGCTGTTATTCTGGTTTTAGATTATTAGATTAGATTCAACTTTATTGTCATTGAACTGTACAAGCACAGTACAACGAAATGCCATTTGCACCGTACAAGAAGGTGCAAAAAGAGCAGTGCAAAAATAGTATGCGGGGCAGTGTGTCAATGTGCCAATGTATGAGTCAAAAGAGATGGAGTACAACGTAAGGATGTGCTATTCACATGGATATGTAAATGTTAAGTTGTGCAGTTCAACAATGTAACAAATTGCAGATATGCAGAGGGCAATACAAGCATCTGTGCAAATGGCAAATGGAGAGTACAAACAGTACACATTGTGCAAATGGCAAAGCAATCTCAACAAGTTAGCAGTGTGTAGGGACAAGTATAGCAGTGATGAGTACAAAAAGTATGCATTGGGCAAATGGCAGGTAAAATACGAACCTGATTGTATTGTAGAGCAGACAGAGAAAAAAATCCACCGTTTATAGTGAGTCATTGTATCCTTGACAAAGTAACACCTGCTTAATTAATCACACAGGCATGTTGGATCAATCCCATGCAACGTAAAAACATAACACATAACGACAGGCCTCTACAGCCGAACACGAAAGCAATGAAAATGGTGGATTCTGTTCGCCATCTCTGCTCTACATTACAATCAGGTTCGTAGTGGTAACATGTTGGAGGGTGCGTGGGAGGTAAAAGCAAGAAACATCTTGTTCTGCAGCAACTTGTTCATTCATTCTAGACGAAGGCGAGGGATGCGGAGTGACAAAGCCCCTGGCTTCCATTTCTCCGTACGGACAAAAGCACAGCGTCGCCGCTAACGACTCAGAACTGAATAACTGGGTTTGTTCATTACATTCAACAATTTCATTTCAGACGTTACCTTACGAATCGAATCACCAGGCGTGCAATTTGCTTTGCTAATACATGCAAACGTGCCTCGGCTATCATATAGTGGCACTACCACTGGTCAGCAGCAGAACTGCCGAATTAGCCTCAGTAAATAGGTCACGTTTTAGCTTAACTTCCACACTGAACAGATGCACGCACACCCTCAAATTTCCTTGAATCTCCTCGCGTTCAGTACGACCAAAACAGTCGACAAATCACAAAGTCTGAACCCTTCACTGTATAATGTTTTTCGTTTCATTTAGTGAGCGCAGAAAAGTCGAGACAGTCCTTACTGATTAGGGATTTTAGTGTGCAGACACGTTTTACAGAATGAAGTCGATCACTTCTGTTCTAAAGTGGTCGGAACATAAACTCTTACTCAGAGGGAATACGCAAGCCGTCAGGAAACTGACAAAATGCCATTTAGAACAACACAGCATCACCAACAAATTCACTGCATGGTAGAACAGTAATTTGAGGGATTTAGTTATATTTTAGTCAGGCCTCTTTTTAGGCCAATCTCCCCACCACTTTAATCCATGGCCCATTTCTGGCTGTCAAAGATCCTCCACAGAGTATGAGAGTGGGCGGGAACAGGAGCACAATGATGTCTCACTCTCTGTTTTTAAAGAGCCCAGCATCGAACATGGAGAAAGACTTCCCGGGTCAGTGTGTAGGGAATAAAAGGGAACAGCCCAAAGGGACCTGAACCAACAATCTTTTACTGTAGGGTCACTAATAAGCTATAAAGATCCATGTTGCTCGGGTAAAGACAATGTGATGTCTAGTCTACGTCCAAATCCCAACATGAACAAGGCCATGCTTCCTAAAGATATCGGAGACGGTCGGCTGCGACAACAATGAATTCCAGTGCTTTTACATACATTTTTATAAAAAGCCTCAATGTATTGTATCTTCTCTAATCAACGTTACATGTATTCGCTAGGGGTGCCAGGACATTTTTACTGAGAGAGCTGGACCTTGGTGGGGGCAATAGGGTGCTGATATAACCAGGAATGTAGATTATACTCGTGTGATTTATCCACTGTAGATTGATGCATGGCATCTCATCATCTCAACTGACACACAACGACACATTCCTGAAACGCTCGTCGGAGTACCAATGGACAGTATTCTTGGGGTTCCTTTAGCCCCGTGTCGCCCCAGAATGGTCCCGCAAAAGCATACTAATTGAACCCTTTTGCCATCCATAAATAGTGCATTTAAAAAAAGCTTGTCTGTTCTGACAGCTTTAATACTGCTTACTACAAATAAGCCTGGGATTCATTTCAACCCAAACCATCATCATACATTGCATTCAACTCTGCACAAACCCACAAACTTGCTGTATGTTGTATGTTTTAGCTGTATGTTTTCATCAACCCTATATCTCAAGAATTACATTCCCTGGGAACTATTGTAGGAACACGCGATTACGTTACTAGGTCTACATTAATGTATTTTTCGGGAAAAGTGACATAGGTCTACTAATGAAATCTAATTTCCTGGGAACTATTGTAAGAACCGCGATGACGTTGCATAACGACTTGAACGTAATGTAGCGACCCTGGTGGTGCCGCTACTCGCCCCTCCAAATAGGATATCCCTATTTGGAGCAGTGGGTAGTGCGCTCGGCTGCGGAGCCGTTGGGCGCTGGTTCCATTCCCCTCGCCGGCGTTCTTGTTTTAACGTAAATGCATGGTCCATACGTTTCACCAGTAACGCAATTGCGTGTTTCCTACAATAGTTCCCAGGGAATGTAATTCTTGAGATATAGGTTTTTTTTTCATAGGGTTCCCAGGCTAAGTTGTCTGACGGAAAATGAGCTAACAAATACCGCAATGCAGGGTTTGATTGAATAAAGCCCTACGTGAGTGCAATGCTGAGCGTTACAGACGGAGGATGGTGGTGATTGGTGCTGTGTTTTAGGTCACCTTGACAGAAGGGACTCCCAGCTGCCTGTAAGGAGATGGTGCTGGGGGCCAGGGGAGCCGGGGACGCTCAATATAATGGAGACAGATCCAGGACACAAAGCAGAACAGGCCTTTTTAGAGAAGGCAGAGAACTAAAATCGGTAACTCACCTTGCCACGGCCCAGAGATTTGGGACTGTCTATCGAACCAAGACAAACACAGTACTACTGGTTTATTATGTTTTAGCATTAATGACACAGAACAATAGTCCTTCACATCATACATTTTTTGTATTTTAGCCAAAAGCTTGTATCTAGAGTAACAATTAGGCACCTTGCTGAAAGGCACATTGATACTTTGTGGGGGTGGACTTTAACATCCAGAATTCAGACCAGATTTTCTGCTTCCCATCCTGTAACCAGTAGGCTTCCTCTTGATTCACAGAAGTACGTTTCTATAGCCAGTGTTTTTTCAAACATCTGACACCGGGAATTAGGTCTGAGTGAGTAAATGTGGTGACCAAGGAACTCTTTGTGGCTGTTTTCTACAGGGAGACAGGGAGACAGGCAGGTAACTGGTGGTTTGAAGAGGTTCAGTGGCGAGGCCTTCACTACATAAGCACGTCTGTTCACTGGATTTGTATACAGCGTACGGTAACCATCACGCTAACAAACTGCAGCAGAGTACTTGAATCATATCACCCTGTCACAACAGAGAAACAGGGAAAAGACAGCTAGAGACTTGGCCAGTGAAACACATAACCCTGATCGTATGCCTCTGTGCTCTGATGTAAGACAATCTGTCCACAGTATTTTCCCAAAGTAATAAAATGACGATTCATTCAGTGTTTTTATTGGTCTTCTGATATTGGCTGGGACTCATCTTTTGCCAAAGATGCAGGGTGATTTATTATCTTGTATTGCAAACAAAATCGAAAATGGTCGAATGAATTAAACTTCTAAAATAAAAGATGAACTAATAATGTCACGCATCAGGGTGTAGTGAGGTTAAAAAGCTAGGCAAGTAAAACAGACACCGAACGGAACAAACATATACACTGGACGTAAATCAAATTACCCTTATTGTAGCAACTTAAATACATTTACAAATTCCAGCAATACGAACCATGAACCAATACCCACCAATACTCACCAATACTCTCCAATATTCTCCAAAACCCACCAATACCCACCAATACTCTCCAATACCCACCAATACTCACCAATACTCTCCAATACTCACCAATACTCACCAATAACGTTAACTTGACGTAAAAACAATGAACGACTAAGTGGTGACATTTCCCAGTGACTTAAATACAAAGTGAATCACCCTGCTAGCCGCTAACTATGCCCAGCTGTGCACAATCAATAACCTGATCACCAACCAGGAAATAAAATGTGTGCCACCTACCTAGTGTCCCGTGTGAAACAAAACCCCTTTCTTGAGGCACTCCTTTGTTTCCTTGGCCGTGTGTTTTCGGTCAGTGTCATGCTGGAATACCCTTCTACTACCCATTTTCAATGCAAGTGACCCTCCCAAGCAGGACACATTTTACCCTTAAACAAAACAACTACGTTTCTGGATTTCTCCATTGATGTACTATTCGGGGACGTACTCCCCTTGCCTTTGCGAGCACTAATTTAATCTCTTTGTAGTCTCTGGCAGGCAAATCTCAAACTCCATCTCATGTGCCATTCTTTGTGCTATACAATCCCAATAATCTACAAAATATGTCTCTCACTTCTGCTCACAGCACTTCACTTCTACATCGGCCAGGAAATACACCATTACGTTCTCTGGCCAACCTCAAGCCCATTTTCCTCCCTTTTTCTACACTCAAGTACATCACTAAATTAGGGGCTAATTAAGCATTAAGACTTAGCACACAAAGCATTTCAACTATGCAAAACTACCACTTAAAATATGAAATAACAATTAAAGCATGTTTCTCATCAAATGTCATCTCAATAAGTGCACAGTGCAGCGAATATAATATACAAGAGCTTGTCTTATGTCAGATATTCCAGTATGAAGCTTTTATCACTTACATCCTGGTCTTTCTGAGAGCCAAATCCTTTCTGCGCGTGGGTGGGTGGTGAGGAGACATGATGAAGTAGACGGAGCCGAGCTGAAACAGCCTCCTGTAATCTTAGTCAGGCAGCAGTAATCAGAACCAACAACAGGTCGAAAAGGTCTGACAACAGAATGAGTCGCGGTACCACAGACCTGATAAGCAATGTTACAGTGGCCCCCACTAAAGGCTTCAGAGCATGTTGTCAACAACACTCTGTAAACCGGTTTTACCTATATTATCCACGCCGGGTCAAGAAAGGGCTGGACCCAAGTCAACTGCCATATTCTTATTGCCCAGCAGCAATTAACAGGGAAACATTGAAATACTTCCCAAACATCAAAACGGAAGACTTTAAAGCCCCAGTTATAAATCATAAAGCAGATTATGTTGCTCATTCCCTTTTCAGTAATGGTACTACGGTAGAGCTGGAAAACTCAGTCATCACCACATGAAAGTTCCAGCCCCTGCATGGCCTTCAACCACAGAGGGAATGTAAAGACACTAAAAAGGCTATGACCTTCTCCCAGTCAAATCTGTTCTTCCCTGATGCCTCCATGTTTTGGGACTGACTGGAGGAAACGTCTGCTGAACCGTAAATCCTTAAGTCACGAAGACCAACTGAGGAATGATTTTATGGTTTTAATAGGCTGGAATAAGGACAGTGTTTTCTTTCGTGTCTTACATCAGATGATGTATAATAATGGTGATTTCGTGTTTCTCCTTGAGTGAACCGAAAGCGATGAAAGACGATGCTGGTCACTGGTGAGCTTTAGAATGCATTCTGGGTAATGAGGCAAATCATAATCAACCAGAATGGTCTAATTAGAATTCCAGTGGTGCCGCCACAGGCCGTCAAATAATGCCGGAAAGGATTAAATAAGAAAAATCTCCCTGTAAAGTAAAGAAGGAGTAAATCTCCTCTACCTGCTGGGATGTGGCTCGCAGTCATCCGCACACTGGTAATGGTGGCAGAGGATTTGTGTAGAAGCAGGACAAGTGTGTTCACTGTTTACATTATTATGGGTCATGACAGGAGTCGCTGCCATGGATACCAACAAGATATCACAGGTTTTCGTGAAATAGACACGATTTTTGTACCCAAAATTTGTGACATGCACATGTAAAAGTTTGTTTTTTCGTGTCCTGGACACGATTCGTTTTTTGTGTACAGGACACATAATATTTAGGACTTGTCACACACACACAAAAAACCACAACAAACGTTTTTGGTCAACAACACGTTAAACAAATAAGTAAATTGAAATGTTAGGTATTGGTTAAGGTTAAGGTTAGGGCAAGAGTAAGAGTCAGGCTTTCGTTTAATATTTATAGTAATAAAAAGAGTTATATTCCAGAAAGTTGAGTCCGTCGCGTTTACAATTGAAGCTATGCCCACTTCCTGGTTGAAATGCAAGTTGAGTCAACCAATCACGACACTTGCTTTCAACACCTCAAGAAAATCGTGTCCAGGACACGAAAAAACTACCTTTTACGTGTGGATGTGACAAATTTTGGGTACAGAAATCGTGTCTATTTCACGAAAACTCATGATACTGTGCTGTGGATACCCAGAGGAACTATGACGTAAGCAGTATTTATGTCTCTACCTTGGTGAAGTGTATTCGTTAATTATCCCTGGAATAAGGTCTTTTCAGGTATGCACTCAAATCTCATAAGAATGTTGCAACAAATACTGTAATTCATATCTAAAATGCTCCATAAGGACAAAACTAAAGTCTGTCTGAAACAATACGTTTTGACCACAGCAGGGCTCTCTAACGTTGTGTGAAACATTCCCGTATGGGGAGGAAACGAAATATAATATAAAACGTGACGAGTAACATTTCCTTTCAAAATGTATGTATTCCAAAAGCATTTAGAAGTTTATGTGAAGCATTAAAATTCATCTAAGAAATGGATAATAAATAGATAGATTGGATCTGAATCGTTTTAGATTTATATATAAGTTTATATTTCAAGAAATAATTATGAGTAAATCATATCATCGCCATATATGATTTTTCACAAATGTATCTCTGATTAACATAAGAAAATGGATGCAGTAATTAAGCTAAACGCAAAAGTTTCTGGACTTTTAACTCCAAGGAAGCAGAAACAAGACATCCTTGCTGTAGTAAAACAAGGTCTCAACCCGAAGACCAATTGAATCTGTTCTAAATGCTCTCCTGTATTCATTGATGGTAGTTTTTCTCTTGTTAGGCCCTTAATGACCAACCCAAATACGTTCAAGGCATTCACAAGGGCATTCTCAATTGCAAATCTAAGGCTTGGATAAGTAGGAGACACAAATTAAAGTGTTGCTCTTCGAATATCTCACTCTAACTGATGTACTGTATTATCTGCCCCAGCCCAGGTGAAAGACATCCATGAGGGGGCTAGCACAGGTGCATCACAAGCTGGTGACTTCAAACAGTGCCAGGCTGTCAAATGTTTCTGAGGTGTCAGACAATGTCAAAACACCCTTCATGAAGGCCTGGATTGCTTCAGTGTCACACAGTATATTCACAGGCTGCTAAGCAACATCAATACTCTAGGACTCAAACCCATCTAAGATGGGATCCAAACTTTTGCTAGTGAGATAAGCACTCCCAAACAACGAACAGGTTAGGGTACTCCTAGAAAAATGTGTCTCGCATGTTTCTATTTTAAAGTTCAGACTCTAAAAGACCATTTAATGATTGATCAGTTTTTTGCCGATGAAGAAGATAAAACCTTAGTGGGATGAATCTTTCTGAGAACTACACTTAGTGTTTCATTAAAAACAGATACAGATGGATTGTCCAGACAAAGATAAAACCATATCAATGGTTTGCAATCGCCTCACTAGATTCAGTCATATAAAATACTCACCACAACAATATATTAGGAAAGCCATACTATGTTGAAAAAAGTTGTTTGACACAAAAAGCAACAAACATACAGCCTACATAATTACTGACCGGCAGAGACAGTACTGAGCTCTAAACCTCTGAATACAGTTCGATAGAAAAACGTGAAAAAACTGAATCACGCATTTCAAATAAGTTATGAATTGATTTACTTTTAACTCAGTGAAATAAGTATTTTACCTCTTTGCAAAACATGACTTAGTACTCGGTGGCCAAACCCTTGTTGGCAATCACAGACGTCAGACATTTCTTGTAGTTGGCCACCAGCTCACATTGTCCCACTCCTCTTTGCAGATCCTCTCCAAGTCATTAAGGTATCGAGGCTGATGTTTGGCAAATCGAACCTTCAGCTGAATCAGCTCCCACCACAGACTTTCTATGGGATTAAGGTCGGAAGACTAGCTAGACCACTCCAGGACCTTAATGTGCTTCATTTTAAGCCACTCCTTTGAAATATTAGCTGTGTGTTTTGGGTCATTGTCATGCTGGAATACC
The DNA here is from genome assembly GCA_029465975.1 of Dallia pectoralis. Taxonomy (NCBI): domain Eukaryota; kingdom Metazoa; phylum Chordata; class Actinopteri; order Esociformes; family Umbridae; genus Dallia; species Dallia pectoralis. The sequence continues at coordinate 2,762,188 of CM055751.1, forward strand.
ACGACCCATTTCCAATGCTCTGGCTGAGGGAAAGAGGTTCTTATCCAATATTTGACGTACATGGCCCCATCCATCGTCCATTTGATGCGGTGAAGTTGTCATGTCCGCTTATCAGGGGAAAAAAAAAAACATTATGTTTGCACCTGAATGTTGTACAGTGGTTGTCTTGGGGTCATAGGCAGCATTCTTCCTCCTCCAAACACGGCGAGTTGCTTTGAAAAACTAAATTAAGGAGATGATTATCGACTTCAGGAAGCGACAGGGGTGGAACGTGCCCCGATACACATCGATGGAGCTGAAGTAGAGAGATCATCACATGAAGTAGAGAGTCTGTCTACAAGTTCCTAGGTGTGTTCATCAGGGATGACCTCACATGGTCCAGGCAAGCTGACTCGGCAGTGAAAACTGTCCAAAAACGCCTAAACTTCCTGAGGAGACTCAAGAAGTATGGCATGTGAAAGAAAACACTGAGCAACTTCTACAGGCGCACCATAGAGAATATCCTGTCAGGCTGCATTACTGCTTGGTACGGGAGCTGCACCACTGCTGGCCGCAAGGCCCTACAGAGGGTGGTAAAGTCTGCAGAGCGCATCATTGGCTGCCACCTCCCTACGGTGCAAAGCATCTACCAATCACGATGCCTCAGAAAAGCCAGAAACATCATCAAGGACAATAGCCATCCAGGCCGTCGCTGGTTCACACTGCTCCCATCTGGTCGACGTTACCGCAGCATTGGTACACGCACTTCCAGACTGAAGAACAGCTTCTCTCCTCAGACTACAAGGCTCCTCAACCAGTCACACTGATCCTACCTCCATGTACCCACTACTGGCACTAGATCACTTTAATTACAGTATTTTTAGTAACTACGGTTTGCATAATGTCCATATTCTCACTTCATTATGTATATTTTGTAGATATGGCTATTCTGTATATTGTTGTAATTCTGTTTTTATTTTTATTCCTCTAACTGCGTGGTTGTTGCTTGCCATGTCACATTAATTTAATTGTGCAGTTTGATGCAAGTCACTCTGTGCACATGACAATAAAGTACTTTGACTGATGCCAAACCTTCTCACCAAGCTGCTTGGCGATGGACTTGTAGCCGATCCCATCCTTGTGTAGGTAGGGATGGGAATTGATAAGAAGTTAACGATTCCGATTCCATTATCGATATTGCTTATCGATCCGATTCCTTATCGATTCTCTTATCGATTCTCATTGGGTGAGGAAATAATTACAAATTTGTTTGTTTGTATTAACTCGCTTTAATATCTGATAAGAACACCGCACATACTCAGAGTATACACAAATTATGTGTAGCAACCTCAGAACAAACCTAAAAGTAGGTGAGCTACAAAGTAAAGTCCAGGGACCTATAGATTTTTTCACATTCATTGGTCCAGCCAAAAAAATAAATAAAACTGCCACTTAAGTGCCATAAAAACAAAAAAACACAGACGGTAAACAGTCAAGGAAGAGCTTGTTCCTTTGGGAATATTCAACCTGAAACTAAATTCAACTCAACTGACATACAAAATAGAAAGAAGTCTTCTGTAAAGACCACAACTATCAACTTGGGCAAATGATTGACAATAGAGATTATCCGTATAGTAAAAGTTTACACAATGAAATGGCGCTCACATTAACTAAATAGACAAGTTCCGCTGCTGCTTGACTCACTTGTTGTTGTTGTGTCGCTGAGTAGTAGAGAATCAAACACGCGACAGTCCTGCAAACGGATTGCGTGCTGTGTGGCCAAATGCTTCTGCATATTGGAGGTAGTTCCCCCCATTGCCGAAATTAAACTTTTACAACTGTTGCAAATGACTGCATTGGCGTCTTTTCGAGTGAAATAACCACACTTTAGATCGCTTCTGCGTAACCAAAATGCGCAGCGCGTGTGTGACGGTCGTGATGACACATTTGCAACGAGCCGAACCGTTAAGCGGAATCGTTAAGCAGGTACACTAACGGTTCCAATGAATCGGTTCTTCTTTATTCCCATCCCTATGTGTAGGTCTACAATCTCGTCTCTGACATCCTTGGACAGCTCTTTTGTCTGGCCATGTTGGAGAGTTTGGAATCTACATTCTCCCTTTAAGAGAGTGCTCCTAATCTAAGCTTGGTACCTGCATAAAAGACACCTGGGAGCCAGAAAACTTTCTGATAGACAGGGGATCAAATACGTATTTCCGTGAGAAAAATGCTAATCCATCCATGACTTATTTGAAATGGGTTCCTTTGAATTTTTGTTGTTGTTATTCTGTCTCTCACTGCTTAATTAAACCTACCATTACAATTATAGACTGATAATGTATTTGTATTTGAATTTCTCTGAAAAATCTTAATGTTTGTCTCCAGAGTTGGGGGCTGGCAGTACTGCTCTAGCTAGGGTTTGTTCTAAACCATGTGCTGCTGGTGACAATTAACACAAGTCATCAGCAAATAGTTGCATTTTAACCTTTGAATTGTGGTTCGTAACAGCAGGAGCTTCTAGAATAATATTCTATTAATTTAATCCGTAAAGTAATATCTGAAGAGCACAGAGCTGAGTTTGCAAGCCTAGAAAAGGTTCCATGTCTGGATGAATAAACATGTTCTTTATTTGCCTATTTTGATGCTGCATGTAGCCAGCATACATTGATTTCATTATGTAATATGTTTTACCCCCCTGCACGACGTTCAATAAATTATTACCCAGCAAATTAAATTTTTCTCTGTTTTTCACCAAAAGAATAGTTTGGAGAAAGCTAAAAGCAGAGGGTCCCTCCGGACTGCCCTCCCTCAGTCATACGTTATTTTGCTCCATATTTCTTATTCTACTGCAATCCGGAAACCTTGTGAGAGCACAATTAAGTGATATTTTCTGTTAGAATGGAACACAGCACATCCATGATGTTTTTTTTCAACATCCTTCGCTATTTTAATATTTATGCCACCCTGTCCTTGGGAATGCTTTTAGGATGCAGCATGTATGGTACTCCTAATTGAGCACTTAGCTTTAACATGCTGGCAGACCCCGGAAATTGAATGTGAAGTACAAGAGGTAGAAAAATATTGGCACCTTCTTCAAATAACGTCCACCACGGTCTCGAGAAAATTGACCAAATGATTTATTCACCAGATATTTTCTACATGCTGCTCCGTTTATTTCTCAGAAATGCATTGATTAAACGGGGTATTATTAAATAATACACCCAATCTAATATCTAGTGAACAGAGTAGGGCTGTCAACTTTAGTCGACTAATCGGTCGAAGCCGTCTCGGTCGACTGACATTCTCATTGGTCGACCAGTTGCATATGTGTTTTTTGTTTTTTTTACACCAATAAAGAAATTTTAATTGATTTACTCCTTGATATTTATTCCTTTATACGCAGTTATATATTACTCTAAATATAATTAGCCTATGTTTTATCCCCAACTTTAAATGCTTTAATTTAGGCTGTTTTGTAACAGCGCCACAGTTTAGCGCACCGCGTAGAACACTCGGGAACCGCACGTGACTGGCTGCACTGCTGCTTTTTGTAGCGTGTGGTGTAGAGGTCTGCACGGGCTTTAAACTGAAGCCCGAACCCGACCCGTACCCGCGATCATTTAACCCGACCCGACAGTTACATTTACATGTTAAGCCCGAACCCGACCAGAACCCGACCTGACCCCGAGGTTCACTCGGTTTCTTACATCAATAAACATTTTTGCAATATGTTCTATTTAATGATTGCTTGAAACGGTAAACAAATAACGTTACATATGGAGAGAGCGAGCGCCTGTGTCTGTGTGTAGCCTATGGCTTGCAGTGCACATTGCACACGCATGTACTTTCTCTGTCTCGTCTCGCGTGCCGGTCACCACAACAACACACAGCAAACAGGCAAAGCACACGGTGACGGCATGCAAACTATATATAGACTTTTTAGTTTTTCTTACTTACAAACCCCGACCCGAAACCAAGGCTGTTCATTAAACATTAACCCGAACCCCGAACAGTTTTCGGGACCCGTCGGGTAGCAGACCTCTAGTGTGGTGGTGCGCGATTGTGACTGTCACTATAAACCTAGGACAGAGCTCCTCACTTTGCAGTTTTAACAATCACTTAATTTTCAAAAATGTTTATTATTATTATAGTTTTATGTATTATTTATGTTTTTTCGTTGTTGTTTCATAAAAGCTCTATGACAATTGATTAATAAATGTTCAATAAAAACGCAAAACATCACAACCTTTTTTTAATTTTTAGTCGACTAATCGATGCGCAGGACAAGACTTTGGTCGACTAAGCATTTCTTTGGTTGACTACAGCCCTAGAACAGACAGACATTAAAGAAATGTTACAACGTCATGGTCCATGTTTGTTGTAGTAACTAAAGGAGGTTTGAAACACCCAGTTCGGTGTTCAGATCATATTGGTGCTACTGAGCTAACCCACTGTATTTCTGTTTTCATATTAATGATGTTATTCCAGTTTGTTGCTCCCTAAGGCCTGATTGGAGCGCTACATCTGCATTCAGGTGGCCCTGCCAATGAGTGCAGGCATGGCCAAAGGTGCTCTGTAATCTGGGAGAATAGTGTAGTGGAATTCCACGGCAGGAATGTATAATGTTCTCTGAATGGAACCGCCCTGTCAGCATTTTTTACAAATCCAGCCTCGTCAAGGACCAATACTGCAGTCTGCCGGCCTAGTCCTGTCCATAAGCACACAAACTAGAGCATCAACCAGCCGGAGAACTGCTAACCAGAAACATGAGGTTATTACAACCCCATAGGCCTTTGTGGAAGGTCATCTGCCAATGCTAATGAAGGTGGTGTAGTGTAGGAGTAGCAAAACATAATGCTAATGAAGGTGGTGTAGTGTAGGAGTAGCAGGTCATAATGCTAATGAAGGTGGTGTAGTGTAGCAGTAGCTAGTCATAATGCTAATGAAGGTGGTGTAGTGTAGCAGTAGCTAGTCATAATGCTAATGAAGGTGGTGTAGTGTAGCAGTAGCTAGTCATAATGCTAATGAATGTGGTGTAGTGTAGCAGTAGCTAGTCATAATGCTAATGAAGGTGGTGTAGTGTAGCAGTAGCTAGTCATAATGCTAATGAAGGTGGTGTAGTGTAGGAGTAGCAAAACATAATGCTAATGAAGGTGGTGTAGTGTAGGAGTAGCAGGTCATAATGCTAATGAAGGTGGTGTAGTGTAGCAGTAGCTAGTCATAATGCTAATGAAGGTGGTGTAGTGTAAAGCCACTAGACCCAGAAGGGTTGTTCTCAAGATACCGCCCGTGGCACTGCTGTATTGCCAAAATAAGCTGCTTTATAACATAATGAGGACAGTAAAAGTCATCTTTGCTTCACGTGCATGGTGTATTTTCAGATAATACCACACATTTCAGAAATGCTGCATCCAGGACTAAAACTAATCAGTATACTAATATGCTATTTTTGTCCTCACTAAACACCAGCCATGGTCATACTTTTTCACCGCTCCATGACAGCTATTCTCTTCATACTAAATAAATCCACAGTCCTGTGTGTCACTCTGAGAGACAATAAAGAAAGCAAAAGAAAATTATTGTGCGCGAGAGAGTGTGTGAGAGAGAACGAGAGTGAACAGGCGGTAACATTAGCCACCAATCGTAAGCTAAACACATTCAGAGATGAACAGAGCCTTACAAAAGAGATCACGGTTGCAATGGCATCTGAGAAACATGACTCAATACTTCAAACACAAATTACCTGACGGCATATGACTAAAAGTAGTTTCTTTAAATAATGAAAACATTCAAACAACCACTGGAACATACTATACTTTACAAATCAGATACAGAATGATTAAAACCCTCCAAACATTCTGTAACTAACATAGAGAAGCAACCACTCCCAATATGCAGTATGCGTTTGTCTTAAGGACATACGAAGTATACCTTTCCCATATCATCTTAATTGGCGTTATGTTATGATAGATCTGAGGCCTAGCCAATTACCGGTACGGAGGATAAGACGGATTGGGTTGTACAAGTTGTACCGAGTATAATCCCTAAATGGAGTTCATAACTATTTCTTAGCAAGAAGAAAAGAACAGCTGGCAATAAAAGTAAATGAAACGTGCACAATGTGAAACTGTTTCAATTGTGAGCTCTGTCAATATTGCATTAACTTATTCCTTTGTGACATGAGCAGTTCATTTTCTATGAACCTGGAATTTAATTAAATGAGTTCTATCTCTCGAAAAGGACACACTTTAGAACTTAGATTTGGTTTCTAATGCAGCATTGTAAGTAGTTCTAAAAAAGAAGCCAGCAATCTGAAGTAGTTAGCTCATAACCCGTAGATTACAATGCAGGAGCAAATCAGTCTCACTTGATTAACACACTTAAAAGAGTGCAACCAAGTGCACCAAGAGTTCAGGTTCATTTGAATACAGTCGATATAAATCTGCCCATTATTATGTAATTAGGCAGATTTCAAACCTGCATACATTATTAAATTATATTTATTTATTTTGATGTGTCAAAATAACGTATTTAGAAGTTCAATGGAGACAGTAACATTGCACTCTAATGTAACATTTTTAGATTTCAATGCTTTTTTAGGTTCAGATTATTCTTATTGTTATTATTTCACTCCATATTTTATAATTCCCAATTTGCCATCATGGTCTTCCTCATAAGGAAAACACCTCAGTGGAAATGGGAGATTCCAAGATCGAGACATGTGTCCTCTTATACACCTCCGGGCAAGCCGTTCTGGTTTCTTATCACAATGCTGGCTCAACCAGGAGGTATTTGCCAGAAACTAAGCGCTAAACTGACTGCTGCTCAGAAAACACCGGACAGATGCTGGTTTCTCTGACTGCCTGCTCAGTGCTCACACACTCAGTCAGACTACACACTCCAGTCGGCATTCCTGTTAGCACATGGTTAGCCACTCTCTACAACATCCAGTACATTTCATGAAATCCAACAAACACCTGTAAAGGGAGTGAGCACACATTCAATATATCAGCCAGAAGATTAATGCAAATGTCCCTAAATGGTGCAGCTGTCAAACGCACAAACTCGTAGTCCAGCCCTGTTCCAACAAAACGTTTTACAAGGCACACCCGTTAACGAAATGCATTATATTATATTATCATGCTAGAAATAACGCAAACAGTGAGCAAAGCTGGGATCAAAGAAAAAAGGGGGCTGCTTTGAAGAGCATATAGTGCACTTTAAGCTGTTTAACATATTTTTTAGTTGAAACAAATTGTATGTGTGTTATTTACTAGTTGTGATGTCTTCAATAATATACTACTATGCAAAATATTAAAATTCATATAAATTAGTAGGCGTGTCCAAACTTTTGATTGGCACACACACAGTCAATGTCTCCCTGGTCTCTATTGATTATTTGACTGATGGCAGCAGCAGAAGGATGAACTGTAAAGTGTGCTGATACATGTTGTCTGGTACATGTTGTCTGGTACATGTTGTCTGGTACATGTTGTCTGGTGCATGTTGTCTGGTGCATGTTGTCTTGTGCATGTTGTCTTGTGCATGTTGTCTGGTGCATGTTGTCTTGTGCATGTTGTCTTGTGCATGTTGTCTGATACATGCTGTCTTGTACATGTTGTCTGGTACATGTTGTCTGGTACATGTTGTCTTGTACATGTTGTCTTGTACATGTTGTCTTGTACATGTTGTCTTGTACATGTTGTCTTGTACATGTTGTCTTGTACATGTTGTCTTGTACATGTTGTCTGGTACATGTTGTCTTGTACATGTTGTCTTGTCTGGTACATGTTGTCTTGTACATGTTGTCTTGTCTGGTACATGTTGTCTTGTACATGTTGTCTGGTACATGTTGTCTGGTACATGTTGTCTGGTACATGTTGTCTGGTACATGTTGTCTGGTACATGTTGTCTGGTACATGTTGTCTTGTACATGTTGTCTTGTACATGTTGTCTGGTACATGTTGTCTGGTACATGTTGTCTGGTACATGTTGTCTGGTACATGTTGTCTGGTACATGTTGTCTGGTACATGTTGTCTGGTACATGTTGTCTGGTACATGTTGTCTGGTACATGTTGTCTGGTACATGTTGTCTGGTACATGTTGTCTGGTACATGTTGTCTGGTACATGTTGTCTGGTACATGTTGTCTGGTACATGTTGTCTTGTACATGTTGTCTGGTACATGTTGTCTGGTACATGTTGTCTTATACATGTTGTCTTATACATGTTGTCTGGTACATGTTGTCTGGTACATGTTGTCTGGTACATGTTGTCTGGTACATGTTGTCTGACACATGTTGTCTGACACATGTTGTCTGACACATGTTGTCTGGTACATGTTGTCTGGTACATGTTGTCTGCTCAGATACAACCAAATGCCTCTCAGTGGTTCTTAACCTGGGTTCGATCGAACCCCAGGGGTTCGGTGAGTCAGTCTCAGGGGTTCGGCGGAGGTCAAGACCAGAGCTGTAGTACTCATCTCGAGACCACCTTTATGGTCTCGGTCTCGTCTTGGTCTCGGTTACATTTGGACTCGGTCTCGACTCGAACAGTAAGGACTCGTAAATTCTTCCCGAGACCAGTCGAGACCAGCGTAGAAATTATCGCCCACAATTTTTTCTACCAAAATATTTAAGTATGACATGTAGAGGCTGTATTTCCATTGGCTGTATTTCGTCCAAAGTCTGACTGTTTTTTCTGATGTGGCTTATCCCGCCAATGGCTATCTACTTTTGAAGAAAAGCCCACCCCCAGCGTCGCTAGAGGGTGCACCCATTCACGTAAATACTTCAAACTTAAACAGATGCTGCTCTAAACCCATTGGACGGAGCTAATCAGCCCACAGGACAACATCACCCAGTATACTCATTACAAATGGGGTTCCTCGGGGTCAAACTGTGAAATATTCTGAACTGGTCGAGTCAATCATCTGAATCCACATGAGCATAACCTTACATAGTCTGAAGACAAGATTGAAGATAGAAAAGCCCAGATTAAAGATGGAACTGAAGATGGCTACAATACAGGCCTGGCAGAGCATCACCAGGGGAGATACTCACCGTCTGGTGGTACATGCAGAGAATATGTGACAGTATACTAAATATACTTTATTAAGCTGGAGAAATACTTTTGGCACCCTACTTTTGGCACTATGTGCATAACCTGCTGTCATGTCTAAATAGTTCATCTGATCTGGATCAAATACCCTCAAATAAATGAGACAGTTTGCACTGTAACCCATTTTTTCATTGCATCATTTCGAATCAAACGTTTTCGAACAGAGTGCCTGAAGACATATCAAAGTGTCACCGTGTATCTGCATATGAACATTTAAGAATTAGTGGGGATAAATGAAACAGTATATGCTGTCACAAAACATTGCATCAGATTTAGAGTTTTCAGGCCTGAAGAGAAACATGAGCTGTTTAGTTTTTTATCCCTTGAATTAATGCACACAGCAAGTGCATTAAAGGGCAAGTCCATCCATTCTACATCCGTGTTTTATCATATCTACATGCCGTGACTGAGATACAAGTAACGCAAATGTCACTTAATCACAGCCACGACACCTCGCAATGAAGGTATATTTCATACAGCTCAATGCAGCGATTTGCTTGCTTCTCTCTCTCTCTCTCTTTCTGTCTATCGCTACATACTTCTCTCATTCCTTCCCCCCTTCTCTCGTTCTCTCCATCTCCTACACATGCGTGTGACCGAATGCAATTAGACATGGCTGGCTGGTACCGTGATCCGAATTGCTGGCCGACAGAGCTGTTTATCATGCTCACAGCTCCTCGCCACTTTAAGCAAGAAAAGGCACTTTGATAATTAACTGAGATTATGCTGTGAGAAATGTGTGGTACTGCCTCAGTCAGCACAGGTGGCGATGGGATTCACATACGTAATCACAGGCTTTCTTCTCTCGCGACCTCCAAGTTATCCACATAAGTCTCGTGCACAGAATGAACACACTTTAGAATACACACAGCATCCAAATACGCTTTAGTAAATCACTTCGACAGAAGTTTGCAGTCAGTGGTTATAAGGGAATTGTGATCGAATCTGGCACAAGGCTTGTAAAGCCCATGACGTGCATTTTGTCACTTGCTGCCGCTAATCGTCCTTGGTGAGTAATATCAAAACGCCTCCATATAATTCAACACAATTGGGTGAACAACTGTGACAGGCATGCAGTAATATATTAAAACAGAGGAGCTATTCCACTCACAATGAGTACACACAGGGCGATTATTCAAGTAATTACAGCATATAGCCCTCTCAGCCAGAATAGTGCCATTGAAATGTCTGATAAACATCAAACATATACATCGACTTATTACGACTTACTACATGTGGCTTAGTTACAGGACAAACTGCAGTTGATGAAATTATATTGTAATAAATGTTCTTATCGTAGATGAAACCAATTACTAAAATATACATGTCACTCTTATTACTATCTTGGGTGACACCAAATTCATCAGCGGGGAAGATATTAGCTAAAGCTTTTTGCTGTGGTAGATCTGTAATGCATAAGTTCTACCCCACTGGCAAACCCCATCGCTGCGAGTCAGACACAGGAAGCTTTATTTCCAGGGAACATCTGATGAGCTCAACGTTGGGTAAGGGAGATAAAGATTTGGCATGAATTCCACACAGCACCGCCTTCAAGCCAAATGGGAGGTCCCCTTGGCAATTCCAAGCAGACAACACCATAAGGTAATTTGGAAGGAGCGGCACACTTAGCCAAATCTGTCAGTTGTCTTTAAAAGTTAGTGGGAGTGGCAGCTTTGTTTTTAGGAGGACTCTGCAACACGTTGTGTCAATGCTGTCCAGGGCCTATAGACTGGGGCCATGTGGATGGGGCGCCCTTGGCGACAGGCTCCATGTCCTCCCAGAGCGCCTGGCAGGGATCCAGAGGAATCAAGCCTGCCAGTGCTGCCTGGCTCCTCTTCTCTCTGCTCCTAGAGGCCCATTACTCTGCCAGCACCACGGCCCATAATTCAAACATCACCCCTCTCACACTGTCACTCTCTATAGGTACTGCAGTCTGGCTTGATACATTCCCAACACCTCCAAAGTCACACCAAATCACCTAAGATGTTTCAGGTGATCTTCTCACCACAATCCAGAAAATACCCATATGATTTACAGTCCCAGTTTAGGCCTTGACATTTCCATCTTTAAACCGGAAAATCGAACTCAGCGTGAACACCACACAAAGTGACACAAGTGAATTCAATTGGCCTACTTAAATGGTTGACTTGCTGATGATTATCAAGGAAGACGTAATAGAAAAAGCACAATGGGTCCACGTCTACGGTACACACTTTCTTTCACATAGATTATTTCATTATTTTGACTTCAGAGCTCACTTTTCTTTTGTCATGCCTTGTTTGTTCTTCTGCAAATGTAGAATCTAAAGATTTCAAAAACAATATTTGACTAGAATAATATTTGTAGAGAAATATATTTTCTAAAAGAAAAGACTGAAATGTTCAGGCTGGTAGATGGACTAATCATTGACATGTGATGAGTATGATTCAGGATTGTGACAGTAGGAAGCCGAAACAACATTGCCTTGGGCAGATGCCAGACTACAGATCACCTTTTCCAATGTTACAGAGCTATGAGGCTTCAGACAAAATAATATATCTTTCACACTTATTCAGAATAAAATGCACTAGCACTTGTTAAAGAAAGAGCACTCCTAAGTTACAATTTCTGAATGCACAGAAGCAAAAAGCATGAATGTTCATTTATTAAACTGGCACACACATTGCCCGGAGTGACCAAGGCAATGAAGGCATCCTAGGAAGGGAGTTCCTGAACACAACCTGGTGTGTGTGTTTGTGTGTGTTGTATCGGAAACCCCCTGTATATAATGCAAGGAAGTATTTGAAAGGGTATTTCAAATAAAAACCTAAACAATTCCTCCAAGAACCTTTTAAAAGATATTGATGTGTCCTTTAGGGTTAAATGGATTTCTTTGGAGAACCTTTTTCAAATGTATCTCTAATATATTGGGGCTCCGCTCAGGAGTTAAAATTTGAGGAACAGCCAAAAGTTCAATGTGGAAGCTTCAATTACAAATGCTTCACTAAAAGCCTACTCAAATTACAAAAAATCTGGAAAACCTGATGATGGCTAAAGAGATAACTAGCAGTCTCCCTCTAGTGAATAGACTATTAACTGACAGGTTGGGTCTTTCATCTGTTCCATCAAAGACACCAAATGTAAACAGCATCTGGTTAAAATGGAAATGGAACACAGCAATAGTCCAAAAGCAGCAAAAAATAGATACCAAAAAGAAAATACTTCTGTCAGACTTAAGAAAAAAGAGAGCTGTCAATGGCTGCCTTTTTATACTCATCATGAGCCAAAACATGCATGATATGTTGTTGTTCTCCACATGCCGTCAAAACAGAGGCAATCTGCCGAAGCATGGACTCTAGAAGACCCCTGAAGGTGTCCTGTGGTATCTGGAACCAAGGCATGGACTCTACAAGAACCCTGAAGGTGTCCTGTGGTATCTGGAACCAAGGCATGGACTCTACAAGACCCCTGAAGGTGTCCTGTAGTATCTGACACAGAAACATTAGCAGCGGATCATTCAGGTCATGGAAATTGCGAGGTGGTGCCGACGTGGATTAAAATTTGTTGGTCCAGCACATCCCACAAAATCCCACGGAATTCGGAGGCAAGGGTGACACCTTCAACTCATCATCATATTCCTCAAGCCATTCTCAAAAAATGCAGTGTAGCTGTTTAGGTTGGGAGAACATGCCTATAATAAACATCATTAGCATTACCTGTGACTTGTGCCACAGCAAACACTCTGTTAGTTTGGACAGGATGGGTTGCCCTCAAACATCAATGATCCGCCCAACACCCTGTCAGAGAGATGCTCTGAACCAATCATCTGGCCATAACTATTTGTCCCTTGTCAAAATCCCTCAGGTCTTTACTCCTGCCAATTTCTCCTGTATCCTGCACGTTGACTAAGATACCTGATAGTTCTCTTATCATTAAATCTACCAAGACCTTGTCATGTGCTCCTTGTAAGGAGATAGACAACCTCATTCACTTCACATGTGGTCATACCATTTTGGCTCATAAGTGTATATTCCAATAAGTTGCAAAAACACACATCACTAACGTGTATCAAGGCACTCCGGATTCAGACCAGATCAGTCATGCAGTATAAACTGCAGGCTCTTGATTTATTGATCAAGTAAAAAAACAGATAACTGAAATAAATATGGATTATACAGAGCGTATTGATAGACTTGTATGCTTCAATGAGAAATCAACATTGAGAAATGTTCCCCTTAAATTAAAACTTAAAGCTATCATAGATGTAATGAAATGCTTGTATTTCAGCTCCCAACTAATGTAGGCCTTGTAACAAGAGTGTCTACAACAGTGGCTATAACCCTCTAGTATACCATCTTTGTGATACTACTTAGTAATGATGTCAATTAATAATATTACTGTCCAGTAGCCTAGACACCAAAGTGCAAACATACTCTGACTCATCGTTCAATATCAGCATGGGAGCCTGTCAGCCAATAGGAGGCTACCGAAAGATGAATGGATGATAATTAATTAGAACATAAATAGAACTTCTGTCCCTCCCTCCCAACTAAATGATATCATGAAGATTTCTAATACCTTCCTGGGCTCTGTGGGAGTTATTAGACACCAAGACTTTATGAGCGAGATGTCATTGTACAGCACAATGTAAAGGCACATTAAGTAGTACACTTAATGTATCACATTTGCCTGAGGTGGGTGCAGAAGCCATAGCTAATATACATGTATATGACCGTAATACTCCAAAAACACATGGTGATCAATTGAGATGAGCTGCAATCATGTGTTATGTATGCACTTGCTCACTGTGCTCGAAACAAATCACGGTTGAACATAGGATTTAAAATAAGCATTGTCACTTACGTTGTAGATGTGAATAATTGTCCATTGGGTTGTTCTACAGAATGTCTATCAATCCAATGAGTACTAACACCGGGCCGTATATCCGGTACCACTGTGTGGCAGGTACCCCTCTGTGTGGCAGGTACCCCTCTATGTGGCAAATACCCCTCTGTGGCAGGTACCCCTCTGTGGCAGGTACCCCTCTGTGTGGAAGGTACCCCTCTGTGTGGCAGGTACCCCTCTGTGTGGCAGGTACCCCTCTGTGTGGCAGGTACCCCTCTGTGTGGAAGGTACCCCTCTGTGTGGAAGGTACCCCTCTGTGTGGAAGGTACCTCTCTGTGTGGCAGATCTGTGCAGAGACGAGGAGCCTATTCAGGGAGCATCAAACCATGGTGCAGTTTGCCTTCCAGTGGCATGGAGGAAACGGGTCTGTATCGGTACCGAACAAACGAGCATCCACATGCTGACCATGTAGGCCTATAGGCTGGGTTGTAACACGAACATAAACGCTGTGCCTAATCTAAGAACACATTTCAGGTGGTAATACTGAGCACTGGTGCGCGTGTCCGCTTCATATCACCGTGCGCTGATAGAGGAGCACCTATCCCTTATTGATTTCCATACTTGGATCCGGGTGTTTAAATGTAGTCCGTTCTTTATCTTCCGTACACGCGTACAATCCTGGGTCCCGACGTGTCTCGGATGTGTTACATGGTGAAACAAACGCGATCGCATAGGTGGTTTGATTGATTCATTAGGTGATTCCGTCCTCACAGGTCGGATCCGCGAATAATCCGACGTCCTCCTGTTCACGGATGGAATCGAATCGAGGGTTTTCTTAGTTCCCTCGCATCCATACGGGAGCGTAGGCAGAACGGAGGGACCGAGGAAATGAGAAATGGATGAAGGTGGAACGAACCGGGGCGCACAAGAGCTGGTTTAAATGGAGCGCCTGGATGAAGTGTGCGGCAGGAAAACACAGATCAGATCCGATTAAACGGTTCATATGAGTCACAACTGCACTCTGACCGACTCAAGACTTCACCTAAAATATTCTGGAATTAGACCTCCCTGTCTCCCTGTATTTAATTTGAATAAAACCATACCATTTTGGTTTACAACAGTATTTAACAGCCCTTTATTGCATGCTGCTTTCATCATTCATCTTTAAAGATATGGGCGAGGAACCTTAACACTGTGCAGCTGACAGGCAGATGTGAATGGCGGGAGCATGTTTGGCTTACCCCGAAATCTGCTGGATCTTTAGGCATTACATTATTTTACTAAGTGTTGCTGGGGGTTGGAAGTCAAGGAAAATTAAAAAATGCAAAGCCACACAACTCATACCAAACTGACAGCCCTTACTATATTCCCCTGGGGGTATTTAGAAGTCATTTTGAAAGATGACTGAATCTCGTACTTTTTATTAGATCTTCCCCCATACATTTAAAGGACAATTATTTGAGTTCCTCCCGTGCAATGTTGGCAAGCTAGAAGTCCACAGTACAGGATAAAGTAGAGGAATGGCATGGAATTACTAAACACTCAAATAGATATTGGGATGTTTCAGGATATAGCAGCCTATATGAAGTTATTGTTGGCTTTTAAATACTAGACCTCTAAATGGCTCCATTACTTCCTTTTTACTTTCAGACAGGCTATACTTTGGCCATGCATGGTGTTAAAACAGTCCTTCTTAAACAATAGAGAATGTTTGATGCTTGTTCTTTTAAAACAACAGAATCAAATATAGTTATACATCCTCTTTTTTCAACCACTATACTGTACATGGCCATTTTGTGATAAAAATACATGCTGCCAAGACATTTCAAGTAATACAGTCTCTCTGTATTAGGCACCATGTATTATAGGGTCACATTCACATAGTAAATCCAGCTTCTCTTAGTCACTATGGAAACATTCTGACAACCAATTGTAATCCAAGGAATAAAGGCAATTGTCTTTACTAGTTTAACACTAGAACTAGCCTTTACTAGTTTAACACTAGAACTAGCCTTTACTAGTATAACACTAGAACTAGCCTTTACTAGTATAACACTAGAACTAGCCTTTACTAGTTTAACACTAGAACTAGCCTTTACTAGTATAACACTAGAACTAGCCTTTACTAGTATAACACTAGAACTAGCCTTTACTAGTATAACACTAGAACTAGCCTTTACTAGTATAACACTAGAACTAGCCTTTACTAGTTTAACACTAGAACTAGCCTTTACTAGTATAACACTAGAACTAGCCTTTACTAGTATAACACTCGAACTAGCCTTTACTAGTATAACACTCGAACTAGTCTTTACTAGTATAACACTAGAACTAGCCTTTTCTAGTTTAACACTATAACTAGTCTATACTAGTTTAACATTATAACTAGCCTTTTCTAGGGTAACACAAGCCTTTCAAATCCTACTACAAACTGATGTGCAATATATTTACACAGGTTTCACAAAGTCATTCCACAATGTTGTTCAATCAACACACAGTGTAATGAACCTCAGCGAGACTGGAGTGGATTCAAGCGCAGAATGCAGTGTTTAATAAAGATCAAAACAGTAATCCAATACTCATAGTCGTGTAGCAGGCAGCGATCAAAAACCAGGAATCCAATAACACAGTTAGACAGTACCAGGCAGTAGTGAAGTCGTAAAACAGGCAGGGTTCAAAATACCAGGAGATCCGAATTATCAGGCAGAAGTACAGGATAGTATAGGCCAAAGGCAAAAACGTAACGGACAGAGTAAACTCAAATATCAAAATGGCTAGGAACAAAGGCTCAGATATGCTGCACAAACAAATAATACTTCACAATGAGCTGAGGAAGAAAGGAACTATATATACAAGAGATAAGTGGTAACAGGTGCCTGTATTCCGGTGATTGAGAACGCTGATGTGTGGTGGTGGTAGCAGGAGTGTCGATGGCTTGACTAGTGGCGGTAGCTGGTGTCACAAACAGCTACACTTGATCTAAGACTCCCTGAGAGTGCAAAATGACAGTTGGAAATCACTGTAACCTAGCAACATTGATTCACAAAATCCATGTGGCCAAATTGAAGGAGAATCTGGTAACTGCAGCGAAATCCACAAATTGCATCACTTCCAAATACACCAGGGGTGTCCAAAGTCCGGCCCGCGGGCCAACTGCGGCCAGTTTTTATTGGCCCGCAGCAAATTCTGAAAATATAATTGAATATGGCCCGCACAAGAAGATTGAGCTCAACTCTGTTGCACTTCTCAGTTTCAACACTAGTTGGAGCCAGCCATGGAAACGGTGCTTCTCCACTAAACAAAATTAAGCAAACAAAAACTTTTACTGCGAGTCACCAGAAATGGCAGCACCAAAGAAACGCAAAATAGCAAGTGAGTGTAGAAGATTTCAAACACAGTGGGAAAATGAATATTTCTTCAAAGAAATCAACGTAAAGTGTATCTGTTTTATTTGCAATGAGTTGCTGTGATGAAAGAGTATAATGTCCGTCAGCACTATGAGACCAAACATCAGAGCTACACATCAGTACACCAGTGCCGAACGAACGCAGAAAGTCAAGCAAATGGCAGCTAGCCTGCAAGCTCATCAACAGGTGTTTTTCGTGCTAACAAAATAAAGGAAAACGCCACAACAGCAAGCTATAAGGTCGCTAAACGTATGGCCCAGCACGGCATTGTTGTCAGCTAACTGAAAACTTCAGCTGAGAGACAAAGCTAGTGCTTTTGATTTGTACTCGATAGCATGCGATTGGTTATGGATAGGGTTAGCGATAAGAGCACAGATGCCACAGACACCGCGCAGCTGTTAATGTTTTGCGGGGAGTAGATGGTCATTTTTGCTGTACGGAAGAGCTGCATGATATGAGGAGTCTAAAAGGCACAACGACGGGCAGAGATATTTTTGAAGCTGTGTCGGAGGCAGTTGGAAAGATGGGGCTTAAATGGGACAAACTCAGTGGAGAAACAACGGATGGAGCTCCGGCCATGACGGGCGTAAAAACTGTCAACATAATTAGAGCTAGAGGACAGCACAGTTCTTCACATTATAGGTGAGTTAGAAATACACACATTATTCATGTGTTAATATGTCACCTCTAGTGTGCGGCCCGGCCCTTTGTTTATTTTTCTGTATTTGGCCCTCACTAAAAAAAACTTTGGACACCCCTGAAATACACCAATGAGCCAAAACATGGCTCATATGTTGTTGGTCATTCGAGTGCAACAAAAACAGCACGACCTGCTGCGACATGGACCCAACAATAACCCTGAAGGTGTCCTGTGGTATCTATAGATGATCCTATTCCAACCTGTCTGTTTAAGACATGTTTTGATCTTTATGAGCCTGTCCAATCTGGTTATCGTAAAATTCAGAGCACAGAAACAGCATTGGATCTGGACTATGTTATATGCATTTAGTAATTATTAAACAGTTATAAGTTCACCCAGCACAGCCGGAAGAGGACTGGCAACCCCTAAGAGCATGGTTCCTCACTAGGTTTCTTCCTAAATTCGACCCAGGGAGTTTTTGTAGCCGCTGTATATCAACTTGTTGATGTGTTCTCTGTCGGGTTCAGGCTGTGTGTTTGTAAAAGCACTTTGTGACTACTTTGTTCTAGAAAAGGCTTCATAAAATAAATGTGATTGATTCAAGTCATTAACAACTTGTTAATGGCCTCAGACACTTGCAGCCTTTTATTTGTGATTCTTCTTGATCTCAGGGTCTTCTTGATCTCAGATCTTTGACATTGTAGATTATCCTATCCTAGACACTCGTCTTGAAACAGTATTTGGTGTCACTGATACTGCTTTAAACTGGTTCCCATATCCCAAAAGTTCCATATTCCGGAATATCAGCAGTTTATTTCCTTGGGTGAATGTAGGTCCCTCTGGGATCAATCTTGGGCCCTTTACATTTTAGCATCAATGTGTTTCTCCTTGGTCAGCTCTTAAGTTCACTACGTCTTATTTATAATTTTTACGCCGATTTATATACATTCATAACGTTGTGATTGTGTGGCTTTGCCTTTCTTTCACAGTTTATTATTGAGATAAGGGAATGGATGTCTCAGAATATCTCAATAGTGACAAAACTGAGGTCATGCTCAATAGTTCAGCCCACCAACATCTTAAAGCAGGTCTCTTAACTTTAAACATTGATGGCTCTGCTCTGAAATTCCAAACAAAACTGCAAAAGTTAGCGGTAATGTTTTATGCTAAGCTAACATTTCATGCCCATGTCAAGAATATGGTTAAAACATCATTATTTCATCTTGGAAACATTGCTTGACTGTGCCTTGTGATACCTTCTTCTGTGGCTGAAAACTGATACATATAATTGACTACTGTAATACATTACTTGTTGGTGTCTGTGTATGTGCAAAATTCTGCTGCTTGAACCAAGACCAGCACAGGTGACCACATCCCTCCTATTTTGAGACCCTGCTCTGGCTCCCGGTCATGTTAGATTCTCATGCTTACCCATAAGGCTGGTTTGGCCCCTCTGTACCTGTCCAAACCTTTTACCCAACACACTCTAAGACGTAACCTTCGCTCATCTGATTCTGGTATGTTAACAGCTCTTACTTCTCGTTTACGTTCTATGGACCTTTTGTTATTGTGCTCCGTAACTATGGAACTCTCTTCTCTCTGAGGTAGGCATGCTCAATCTATGAGTTTTTTTTTCAAACCTTCTTTGAAAACACATTTTTTAGAATTGCTTTTTTGTGATTTTTAGATGACTATCTTTATTACTGAATGTTTTGTCCTTGTCTGAATTGTATTGCTTTTATGTTGTAAAGCACTTTGAGATGCAACTTTTAAAGGCGCTATAGAAATAAAAAGTGTATTATTATTAGATTATTATTACCTGGCAACCAGACAATAGCAGTAGATCCTTCAAGTCCTGAAAATTGCTAAATAGAGCTGCTGTGATTGCATTTGTTGGTCCAGCAGATCCCACAGATGCTCATTGGAATTAAGATCTGGGGAATTAGGAGGCCAGGGAAACAGCTTGAACTCCTCACCATGTTCCTCATCCTGAGAAGCATATCTCATGCAGTTTATGTTGTTATCATGCTTCATGTCTAACCAGGAAGTCTATACTGGAATCCATACGCGCCGGAGAGAAGGCATACTCGGGTTTTCACTTGATAAAATCGCCACAAGGAGTTGCTAGATCAGGATGAGGCATGGCAACCCTATTTCCTACACCCCCCTGGAACGCCAACGTTACCGTCTACCACCTGTTGCACCACTTTTAGCGGGGCGATTAGCCTGACGCTAATCTGCACACAAGACCCTAGCCGCACACGGATGCAGCTAACTGCATGGCGATAACTTTACCACTGCAACATTCAAGGTCCAAATAAATATGAAGTTTGATTCCCAAGCTTTCATTACGGCTGTCAAATTGAGTGTGCATTTTTCTTTTTTTCGAACCTCAAAACTATCCATCACTAGAGTTTGACTTGAGCGGGCTGTATGAAGCACAGTACATTATTTTTCAACAGAGTACTGTTAACTTCTCTAGCAAACAAGAAAAGCCAGAGGTTGCCACTTCTAAACCTATTCTCTATCTGCACAAATCTGCTTTTGTGTTGTGTGCCTGTATGCAAGTGTTGTTGTTCAAGGAGAAACCCAGAGTGAGTTCTGGTAGAACCCATGCCTATTAAGGAGTGAGTTCTGGTAGAACCCACGCATACTAAGAAGATGATAGACAACAGACTAAATAGTCAACTTTAGCACCTCGCTTGTTATTTTTTGTTATTTCAATTATCATTATGTTTTGTTTCACTAGCATACTAGCATTATTGTATCAGTCGTGTTTTCCCCAAAACATAGTGTAATAGTGAAATTAACAAAAACGTATGCATAAATTACAACATACAAACACAGCAGTTATTGTACGCGTTGCCTTAATAAAGGGCACATTCATTTGCGATAGTATAACTATTCTAACTGACCATAGCTTTTAATAAAACGTGTTTAACATAATACACTGCTTTTTAAACATTTTTAATTTTTTTATTTCGGCCACGAATAAAACAAAATTTTGATTACCGGTAATCGCAATTAACATGCTTCACTATCTCAATTGTTTGACAGAACTCATTTTAATACATTCAGCTCACTTTGTTCTGAGAACAATTGTTCATACATTCATACCACTACTTGGTCCTCTGAAATCCTTTAAACTCACAGAATAATGCTGATTATTAAGAAATGGGTAAGCAAAATCAGGGTAGAAAAATCTAAATTTGAGTGGGCAAACTCCACTTGGCCTTGGCCACCCGTCTCTCAGGTTGACGCAGATTTATCAATTGGTTGAGTTAGCTTTTTACAAGCGGGTGGACAGGCTCCATTCTATTGAATGTGTCCCATTTTATAATGTGTAGACCTCAAGCATAAGGCCTACGCAACACTGGCAATTAGTATTCTGATCTAAAAGTCTTTGTATGGTACCGTCCGTTGAGAAGTCATAGGGATGCATGGTTTTGCAGTGGACTCTCACAGATGGATTAAAAACGTCTCCAGATCCTCATTTATCACCATTACACTCCCACTCTGACAGCGGTCTACTCCACGCAAGATGCCCACAACATTTCACAGTGAGCAGGACACAGACAGACATTGTACAGTTGGCTGTTAAAACAAGAAAGAATTATAATAATCCCCCGCGTGTAATGGTTCAATCTAATCTAGCAATTTTAAGGATAGTCAGATACTGTTAAGCGGGTCTTCCTAAAACCTTTCCGCACAAGTCAAAACACCTAGGTAGGATATATGGTAGGATATATGATAGGATATATGGTATGAACTTACCATTTGGGCATTGGTGTGATGACTAGTTCCACTAGTCACCCACCTTTCGTTCAATTTGTATTGTGCTCACCTTTTCCTTTAGGTTGGTTTGAGGTAACTATGCACACCTGGTTTGACTTGGTTAATTAGGAGGTGTAAATAAGTCATTGGGTGTGGTTGCACTTTGCTTAGCATTATTTGAATGTCACAGTATGTAGAGGTGGAGTGTGGTTTTTCTGTCGCTGTATGTTGTTAGAGGACGCTTGTTATGAGCGCCTTTAATTGCACATCAGTGTACATATTTTTCCGTTCTGGGTTTGTTGTTTGATTTTAATAAATAACCATGAACGAGGTATACCTGCTCTGCACTGAACTGGAAAGAAAGAATGTTCTGGTTGCCTTAATTTGCTTGGTTTGTAAGCAAACTTTCTCAGTCAGTTCGGTCAGGTCCTGCGTGTTGTTATAAAAATGTACCCGGGTCTGTTTGATGTTGAGAGCTGTTGGTGGAGCACATTGTCAAATGCTAACGATATTTCCTAGTCACCGCTAATAGTGTCTCTGCAGCTATTCTGCACTCAGTGTCAGCCTGACTAATTTAATGAGAAACTTCTGACGCTCGGGTGGAAACCAACCCTGTTCCATCGCTGTGACCTTTGGAGTTCTACCTGGGGTTCCATTTAGGTCTGTGATGAGGAGATTTGGCTTCTAAGACAAGGCAGTTGAGAGCATCTCATTACAATAGGTCCACACAGCAGTTATGGCACTCAATTGATGGATTCATTACAATTATATATCCCCATCTAGAAACCGCACTCACACAGCACATCAAAAAGCCTAAAATAATAACATAAGGGGAGTGGGCCAGGGGGGGTGGGCCAGTGGGGAGTGGGCCAGTGGGGAGTGGGCCAGTGGGGAGTGGGCCAGTGGGGAGTGGGCCAGGGGGAGTGGGCCAGGGGAGTGGGCCAGGGGGAGTGGGCCAGGGGGAGTGGGCCAGGGGGAGTGGGCCAGTGGGAGTGGGCCAGTGGGGAGTGGGTTGTTACCATCCTCTCCATTTGAGGTGAGCGTTCATGGAATACATACTTAAAGAAATAGAAACATGGACCAACCATTACTAAACATTTAAAAAATAAACATCTGACTGCCCCTACCGCTTCATCCCATCCGTCAGAAGTCCAAAACTTTCTCTGCGGTTCAGCGCAAGTGTCAGCACTTCTGCCGGGCGATGAATAAATGAACGAGATTATTCTTTACCGGTCCTTTCATCAGCATTTTCGGCCCGTCACTTTGGGGATGGAGATGTCTTTTAAGCCCACTACGGTATGACTGCAGGAGCCCATGAACACTCGAATTAACATCGGTGGTCAATGCTCAGTCTCAACACACTACCAAGGACCATTAATACAAAACCAAATAGCAAAGGCTCCGATGCCAATAGCCTCATTAATTATGATCCTTTCAAAAGCACAACCTCTAAGAAGTCTTTCTTTGCAAATCAATGTCGTCAATACGGGCTGTATATTTATATTGCGCGCGCATTATCTAAACTGAGGAAATCATTCATCCAGGAAATATTTAGCTGCATTTAAGCAAACTAAATCATTAGGGTGACACATATAAAATTATATCCCAGAGATTGTTCTTGTATTGGAATAAAAGAGATGTCTTTGGGTGAAAGACTGTGGGTGTAAAGAGTGGTCTGGAACATCCAACCAGTGCTATAATGTGCACTGTATTACCTTAACAAACACCAAAGAGAGTCTTTCCTGTAAAGGGTCTCCAGACATGTTTTATTATGCTTTAGACAGGTGAGGCTACATTAAAGCAGTGGTGGCCTTCTCATTAGGGCATAACGAACCTATAGGCCTATCACCCAAATACATTTTTGTTATATTTTGGATTATGTTACTTATTCTCTGAAATGTATGGCAGATTTGGTAACATAAAACCAAAATATAACAAAAAAAATATAAAAAACAGTGTTAAAAAGAAACGTTTCAATGCCCTAATATGGGTATGAGCTGGTCGCTTCAGTAGGGATGAGCGGATTGAATCGTATCAAAGCTAACACAGAATATAGCAACACTTAGCTGGAAGATGATTGCTGATGTAAATTGATTAGAAACTTGAACTTGTTAGCAGTTGGCAAGTAAGAAAAAAAAGTCCCAAAAAAGCATATAATTGCTTTAGTGTAGTGGATTTTGGCCTGCAATCAATGAAAGACGAATTATAAAAAGTGCAAGCTAGACTGTATTATCGCCATTATGCAAAGAAATAGCTCAAATGGTTATTCTTCTTTTGTTTTACTACAGACTTAAGACAATGACAGTTATTCAACTAGACTACTTTTTTAGCTACAGTATATAATGTGATGGTCAGTGCAAGTAGAGTAAAGCCATGACTTGAACATAATGTGTGTAAAGGAACTATGAATTGTTTTATAAGTGTGTAATCATAAGTAGCTAGACTAACAACCTGGCTTTGGCCATTAGTTTTGGTTACTTGTGGTTAGGTGAAAAATGTTTTTCTCTCATTTTCCAGAATTCCTACTCGCCAAGTTATTATTCCAGCGATCAACAGTGCAGTATATTATGCAGTCATACTCCATTGTTGACGTCTATGTCGTTATGTCATGTGCTAAAACCCATGCTATGCATTTTTTTTTGCCCTGTATTTTTTCTGTTCATATAACTGAGAGCAAAAGTGACTTGAGGTAAATCCACCACCGCTACCGCTACAACAACCACCACCACCACCACTAACACCACCACCACCACCACCACTACCACTAACACCACCACCACCACCACCACCACCACCACCACCACCACCACCACCACCACTAACACTAACACTAACACTAACACTAACACTAACACCACCACAACCACAACCACCACCACCACCACCACCACCACCACTAACACTAACACCACCACCACCACCACCACCGCTACCGCTACAACAACCACCACCACCGCTACCGCTACAACAACCACCACCACCAACACCACCACCGCTACCGCTACAACAACCACCAACACCACCACCACCACCGCTACCGCTACAACAACCACCAACACCACCACCACCAACACCACCTTTACCACCACCACCAACACCACCTTTACCACCACCACCAACACCACCTTTACCACCACCACCACCTCTACCACCACCACCACCACCTCTACCACCACCACCACCACCTCTACCACCACCACCACCACCTCCACCACCACCACCACCACCTCTACCACCACCACCACCACCTCTACCACCACCACCACCACCTCTACCACCACCACCACCACCTCTACCACCACCACCTCGACCACCACCACCTCTACCACCACCACCACCACCTCTACCACCACCACCACCACCTCTACCACCACCACCACCACCACCTCTACCACCACCACCACCACCTCTACCACCACCACCACCACCTCTACCACCACCACCACCTCTACCACCACCACCACCACCACCACCACCACTACCACTAACACTAACACCACCACCACCACCACCGCTACCGCTACAACAACCACCACCACCGCTACCGCTACAACAACCACCACCACCAACACCACCACCGCTACCGCTACAACAACCACCAACACCACCACCACCACCGCTACCGCTACAACAACCACCAACACCACCACCACCACCGCTACCGCTACAACAACCACCAACACCACCACCACCACCACCAACACCACCTTTACCACCACCACCAACACCACCTTTACCACCACCACCAACACCACCTTTACCACCACCAACACCACCACCACCACCACCACCACCTCTACCACCACCACCACCACCTCTACCACCACCACCACCACCTCTACCACCACCACCACCACCACCACCACCACCACCACCACCTCTACCACCACCACCACCACCTCTACCACCACCACCTCGACCACCACCACCTCTACCACCACCACCACCACCTCTACCACCACCACCTCTACCACCACCACCACCACCTCTACCACCACCACCACCACCACCTCTACCACCACCACCACCACCTCTACCACCACCACCACCACCTCTACCACCACCACCACCACCTCTACCACCACCACCACCTCTACCACCACCACCACCTCTACCACCACCACCACCTCTACCACCACCACCACCTCTACCACCACCACCACCTCTACCACCACCACCACCACCACCACCACCACCACCACCACCAGACAGACGCTTTTCCCACTAGAAGCAGGCCAGAGAGTAGATGGACCTGTATTATAGGATACACTTGGATCATGAGAGGACACGAACAGAGCCAGAGATGAAATAAGCGAGACGGAGAGTGTGGAAAGTCAGACGACTGGGGCTTCCAGCCATTCATCACACACTGATCCCTCATCATTGTGCCTTAAACGCAACTGATCCAGATCCAGATTCCGTACAGTATAAATAAACATGTGAATGTGTGCTAATTGCAGCCCTGGTAAAGCATATTATTTGCTAGATGGTTCCATTGATGTGCACTACGTTATTGACCATGTCACTGTTGCCTACTGTACTTGTCACAGGTGTAATGCATCACACACATATCATCTGTGGAACATGGGTTCTATGTTGTATAGGAAAGAGAAACCATTTGTTTCGGGGAGACGAGGAAAACAAAGTGAAATCCGTATAAGAA
The DNA here is from genome assembly GCA_029465975.1 of Dallia pectoralis. Classification (NCBI taxonomy): domain Eukaryota; kingdom Metazoa; phylum Chordata; class Actinopteri; order Esociformes; family Umbridae; genus Dallia; species Dallia pectoralis. The sequence goes on from CM055751.1 coordinate 2,788,595, forward strand.
AACATGCGCAGTATAGAGAACCCTTGGTTACATAAATACTGATCGACTTTCATATAGTAAATGGTATGTGTCTGTGATTTGTATAATATGACAATAAATCAACAAAACAACCCACTTCATAATCTTCCACACTTCCCAATAATGATTATTTCTGCCGGTACTGCACATCAATTGTGCATCTGCATTCTGCACTAGAGAAATCTCAGCCGTGCACATGCTCACCAACCACCGCTCTCTGTTTCCATGGAAACCCCGTCCTGTAACAAGCCAATTCTTTTCCATCTAAGAGCGGTGGAAATGGATAAAATACCTGAAGAGGAAGTGGATTAGATGCCAGGCCTGGCAGGATGGCCGAGGTAAAACAAATAACGTAAGATTATTGTCATGGTATAAAGGGTACTTAGAGTTTGAATTGAGTTATTGTGGACAGGGAAAGGAAACAAGGGAGTAGAAAGATATTACCTAAAAACCTAAAGAATAACAGTTTGGTTGGCTTGAATATACCAAAACTCATGTTTTGAGAACACAATTTGATTCTGTGCCACTCATTATTTCATCCTGGCAGCTCTGGAAAGCACATGGTTAAATAGTTGTGAATAAGTGGTCATAAATTAGCATGCATCTTTTTAACCAATCTTTGTCGTTTGCGAGAGCCGCTTTTAATAATCTCATTGTTTGTCTGGCATAACAATTTTCTTTTGGCAGGCAAACCTTTTGAGTTTTCCAAATCCATCTCTGGAGTATTCCGACAAGTCCCGCTCTTACTGGTCTGTCGCTATTGCTTAATGCACGGGCATGATTCACTCGGTTCAAATACGACTGTGGCACATAGCCTAGTGGTTAAAGTGTTTGGACAGTTACCAAAAGGTTGCTGATTTGAATCTTTGTGCTGCCCACAGCTGACGCTAGACACTCAACCCTAATCGCTCCTGTACATCAATCAGCATGGCAGAGTGCGCTAAATGCCATATTTAACAGATTTTAGGCTCTGTAGTTTGTCATATAACATGTTATATTCCATTGGAATGGCCAGATCTAGTTTATTCCGCTTTCTCTAATTCACATGGAATAAAACAGTACAGGGTTGAGTAATAGAAGCGATCTGAGGGGCGGCTGCTGAGTGTAACTGAAGGTTTTATGATCACCTGACTCAAATGTGTTCGCACTCACAGTTCCACCCCAATATGCCACCCAGAATCTCTCTCAAACAGTCACAGTCCACTACTTTGTAATGTCTGTTTGTTCGGCTTGATATGGGTTTTATTGGAAACCATAAATCAAAATAACGGTGTTTGTCGCATATAGTGAGCAGCTTTTCTTATCACATACAGCTGCGATACAGCAAAATTCTGACAAAATAAAGATGTTCAAGATTTTAAGAAAATAAAATATAGAGGAAATAAGAAGATCCTCCTGACCCCACTTCCTTTCTCCTTTCAGTCATATAGAGGAAGTAAGAGATCCTCCTGACCCCACTTCCTTTCTCCTTTCAGTCATATATAGGAAGTAAGAGATCCTCCTGACCCCACTTCCTTTCCCCTTTCAGTCATATATAGGAAGTAAGGGATCCTCCTGACCCCACTTCCTTTCCCCTTTCAGTCATATAGAGGAAGTAAGAGATCCTCCTGACCCCACTTCCTTTCCACTTTCAGTCATATAGAGGAAGTAAGAGATCCTCCTGACCCCACTTCCTTTCCCCTTTCAGTCATATAGAGGAAGTAAGAGATCCTCCTGACCCCACTTCCTTTCCCCTTTCAGTTATTTAGAGGAAGTAAGAGATTTTCCTGACCCCACTTCCTTTCCCCTGTCAGTCATTTATATGATGACTGTTTATGTATACAGAGTATTTTAATCATTTTCAGCAGGAATGTGTGTGCTCGCGTGCGTGTCTGTGCGTGTGTGTCTGTGTCCGCCCCCAGAGCCTCATACAATAACTCAGCCAGCCAATGACAGGATGTGTGGGCTGCTTTACAGCAGGAAGCCATGCCGCCTGAAGAACATGACTTAGACGATAGAAAGCACCAGGCTACACAGTCGTTAAACACCATGTTGTCTGTTTGGCCGAAAACACAGATCTGCAATGCTGATCTTCGGTGACTAGCAGGCGTTAGCGGTATCACTGAAGAGAAGACAAAAACGCAGTTTTAAAAACGATAGAATTGGTTACTCAGTATGAATGATACTGTAAACGAGGGTTTCGGATGCAGCGTTATAATGGGCACAGGATGCCTCAGAGAATGTCATGCTGGCATATTTAAACCAGGCCTGAATAAAGGAAAAGGTCTCAGTGGTACATCTCAGTGTGCCTGCTCCTGCACTAACAGTCGGACAGGTCTGGCACACAGATAGGGAAGATGTCAGGACAATGAGGGAATGGTGAGATATGAGGCCAGATATAATTCAGACATGGGTCACCCCGACGCCGTTCAGTGAACGGTTTTATGACGCTGAAGTCACAGCTATCGTCCACATCCGTTCTATCACTTATTTCACTATAGTGGTTTTGTTTTTTCTACAGGCCCGGCCATGACCAATATGGTGCTCTAGGCAACGCAGCCAATTTGTATAATGTCTTTTTACTTGTATGGCGCCCCCTATGGATGAATGGCAGCCTTAGCATTGGCCTATGTTTGCCTGTGTTTTTGTATTAACATTTATGCTAAGTGAACCTGGTACCGCATTTATAAAGGTGTGTATGTCGTACACCAGGGATGTCTTGTTTAATCGAAAACATGAGCATTGAGACCACAGAGAACTGCACTATTCTGCACGTGTCAGAATTCTGCTTGCATGTCAGCTCGTGCCAGAGTTTTGACACAAAATAAGAGTCCCCAGTCCTGGGCTGTCAGCTTTACACTAGATCCATAGACCGGTCGAGGGGCAATGGTGCTTTACTATGTTTCCGAGTCAGTCAAATTCCATATGGGCATCTATGAGCCTAAATACTCTGTTTCATCAGTATTCAGGTCTCATTGTTTTATTACACCAAAGCCCCGAGGCAAATGAACAAGGAAGATACAGATTACTACTACGGTGAGGACATCTTTCAAGCGAACCACAAGCTAGATTCATCACTACCACAGATCAATTCCGATGACAGCGGACAGCTTGTTTTATTTTTTTGTTAACTTATTTTCTCTTTGATTTGAAGTGTTTTCTACTGTGTGAAGTATCGTTCGGCAGCCGTCTTCCTCCCTAATCTTAAGCAAAACCACACCACAACTGTGCGCAGAGAGCAATATCTCCTTAAATCCAGCTAGCAGGATAAATACAATCGTGTCCCTGCTTGGCTTTCCTCCAGTGTGGGTGGTGGTGGAGAAGAGACACGCCAGCGAGCACATCCACTCACTTTACTGAGGACCCCGGTCGCTCTCTGCTCTCTGCTGAGGTATGGTTCCATCAGCTCACGTTGCCATGGAGACCAGTCACACTGATCTAAATAGGAGGCAGTTGAGGAAAATCTGCTAGAGCTGTTCCTATTAGCATGACTCAACTGCACGAAGCACCAACCAGCCAACCAACTCCCGAGTTCTGCACACCTTGGTGAGACCGTCAATGATGTCACAGCACAATGGCGACGCATGACAGTACTGGAGTTGAAACCATAGAGTTTAGATTTTGAAATACATGAAGAGACATTGACAATGTCAGACACTTTCTTTTACATCCGATCATTTACAGTATGTTGTTTTTTAATTGTTTCCGCAATGGAGAATTGTCTCATCTGACAGAAAATATGAATAACTATTTGTCAGTTTGAGTTTCACACTGCCTTGTTGAATCCAAAGGCAACTACAAAGCCTATAATCCAAATTACACATCTACAGCTCTCCTATACCTGCACAAATGAGACGAAACACAGCTGACAAACCTAAAAAACCTGTCAAGCAATCTGTCCTAATATTTGTTGAGTGCGGAAATAGGGGGACATAAGTGTGGTCATTTGTAAACATATGCTGAAATAAGGCTAAAGCATTACCTCAAAACTCTACAATAAAAGATGAAAAACTACACTAATTTACATTTTTAAGGTAAAATCCAAACCTTGGAGTATCGGAACCAAAAAAACCATGAATTTACCGTCACAATACTTTGGAGAGTGCAATGTATATTGTGAATATGTTTGGCATATGTAGACACTTTTGTTCTCTGAAATTGTATTCTGCTAGGTCACAAGACATGAGTAGGCAATATATTTTTCTTAAGTGGAAATTGTAAATGTAAACAATAACATAATTCCCAGTGTTTTTATTATGGTTCAGTGACCTTAGGTTGTTATTTGGAGGAACAGAATCGTGCAGAGGTGAAAACTCACCACGGCGATTTAGAGGAATCGAGGACATGTTGTGAGTTATTGATCTAATGATAGTGTACGACAGATATACCTTTGATGAGTTTCTATATTGATTCAATAACGTATGATCTCAAATCGTGTTCCAAATCATATGTACCGGTAGATGTTGTGTTCTAAGATGTGTGTGTGTACCGAGTCATGCTCTACACACTGAATGCATTTTCAACAAACTAAAGAAGTATTCAGCCAGATTCTCTGAGATTCAATAATAAGTGATGGAGGCTCTTTCCTCGTGTTAAATCTGCAGCTTAGAAACTTTTCAACGAAGAAGAAGCTTGAGCAATAGGAATTGAAAAAACCTAACCAGCGTTATTTAAAGGTCTTAATATTCATGGCTGGTTGACTGTGTTCACCATCACATCTGACAGGGCTGTTGAAAGCACAAAAGCATTCCCTGAAACTCTGTCCCTGTTCTAGCGTGTAGAATGGACACTGAGCCTAATACACACTTTCTCACAGCTATGTGGGTGTTCTTAAAGAATACAAGTAAGCACTCCAATGCAACAGCGTAACTCTAGACAATTGCATTATGGGATGTGAATAACACTATATACACACACACTGAATTCTCTAGTTACAGAACACGATGAGCCAAAACATGATGACAATTTGACAACGTGCCACTTACCTAAACGTTGTTGCAGACCAGGTACTCGCCTTCAGCAGGATAATGCACCTTTCCACACATATTATTCTAGAATGGTATAAGGAACTTGATGAAGAGTTCAAGGCGTCGCCCGAGCGACCAAAATCCCCAGATCTCAATACAATCGAAAATCAGTGGGATGTGCTGAACCAACAAGTCCCATCCAGAGCGACTCCACCTGGTTTCTTACAGGACCTGACAGATCTGCTGCTAATGTCTTGGTGCCAGATACCACAGGACACCTTCTGTGGTTGTGTGGAGTGCATGCCTCGGCGGGTCTGCGCTGTTTTGGTGGAGCCAAAACCAACAGCATATTTGGCAGGCGCTCATAATATTTTGGCACGTTTTAGTTCCCGATACATTTTGCTTCCAGGGCTTGGACGTGTGGTTGTGGTGGTTCGTCTCCTAATTAAGCTGATAGATCTGTTGATCCTGAACCTCTGTAAGGCTCTTCAATATTTTTTCTTGAAATAAAACTCCTCCCATGAATGAAATGAAATCCCGCTGGTAATTAAAGCTGAACATTAGAGCATTGAGAAATCCTGCCTGCTACAGCTGTGCATGGCACCCAGTATTATCATGGCTCCCTGGTGTCTGTCAATCTCTCTCCTATATCTTACAGATGCTTTTTTCAATTCAGATTGTAACATCGGGGTCCTGATATTATAGTATGCTGAAGACAATGCACCAGGAAGGACAGTGGTTGACCCAATAAAATAGGGGACTTCCTGTGGGCACTATGCACCATTCACCCAATCATACCTTAAAAACCCATTAAGCAAATTATACTCCACTATTCATGAAATTCCATTTGTCTTGTAATCTTTATTAGTATAACACCCATCTTATCAAAAACCATATCAATAAATAATTAAGTAATACAAACTAAATAAAAAATAAAAACAGAGTAAATACCTTTGCCCAGTACGCGTGGTTAGTGTAATTATTTGAGGAATGTTATTTTATAAACATATTTGTTGATTACGTTGACTGGTCCTATTCATTGGGCAGAAACTCATAGGGCAGAAACTCATAGGGCAGAAACTCATAGGGCAGAAACTCATAGGGCAGAAACTCATAGGGCAGAAACTCATAGGGCAGAAACTCATTGGGCAGAAACTCATAGGGCAGAAACTCATAGGGCAGAAACTCATAGGGCAGAAACTCATAGGGCAGAAACTCATTGGGCAGAAACTCATTGGGCAGAAACTCATTGGGCAGAAACTCATTGGGCAGAAACTCATTGGGCATAATCTCATAGAGCAGAAACTCAGAGCAGAACAAGTCTTACAGTTTAATGGCACCAAAGCGAGAGAGTACCATACATATGCCATCCTCAAACCTCCCTAAAGGGTCAAAGAGAAGGTGCTAATGGGAACATCTGGTCAAATTGCTGAAGGCCAGAAATGTTCTTAAGAAGCTCTACAAGATTCCCACGGTTTGCCATCAGCATTTTGCCATAAAGCCAAAAAGCCAGAAAAGCCTGAATAAATTACGTTCACAGCATCATGCATGTGTGATTTTCAACTTTGAATCACAAAGAAGAATGTGTTGCAGAAATAAGATAGATCTGGCTGTATCGTCTGCATTTGTTTGTAAATCACATAGCACAGATTTAAAAAAATTCATAAAAATCTAAAATATATATATAATATTAGCTCTTACATACATGTTGTGAGATCTGCGCTTATAACGTGAATAGCTTTAAGTAACATTGACTGGTGAAAAACATGTATGTTGCTATAAGAAAACCCATTTGTCTAAAATAGTTCTGTTCATATTGCTGACAGATGTGGTGCAGAACAGAACAAGGAAACAGAAAACCCTCACAGTCAAATGGCTACGCTAAATTGTGTCTCCTAATGACTCAACACAACTCTGTTAGCATCTCAACCAAAGCAGGTTAACATGTGATTTCAACATAGAGGCATTTTAGTCTAGCCAAACATAAATAAATGAAAATTATGTTACGATCTCAGACCGGTAACGTTACAACCTTTTGGATTCATGACTCATATTCTGCCAATCTGCCATATTCAGAAAAGCTCTGAGAAGTGTCCACTGGTCATTAATCGCTGCCCTTTTGATCCAGCTGTTGCCAATCTTTTTCCTAGAATTGGAGGCCAGAAGTTAATCGGCCGTATAATTGGACCTATATACTGTTTGTAGGGCACTGGGAGTCAATTACATCAGTTAATTCACCCTTTCACAAATCACCATTCATATAGAGCCGTACAGACCCAGCTTGTGCCAGTCAATCCAGAACACTGCATCTACATCCCTCCCAAAAGAACCAGCAAAGCAGTATCTGAGAGACGTACATAACCAGCACTCTGACTGGAGACGTCCCCAAATGAACAACAGCATGATCGTTGATTACATCGTAAAGGTCAGATGTATTTCTTACCTGGGCAGACAGGGGATGGCTTTGGGTTTGAGTTGCCTATGACGGAGGCGGTTTGGCCAGGGTTAATGCAAGTCCCCTGGATATCACTGGTGGTTGTAGGACACACTTGCCCATTGCGTTGGCCTGCATTTGTTCTTGTTGTCTGGTCGCATCTTCGCCTCCCTGACCGGGCAAGTCCTGCAGGGCTCTAGGCTCTGAAGAGGTTCGTGGTTACATCATCCATATTATGTTCAGTGAACACACTCCTGACACGTTCTCTCCTGCTTTTAGTTCCAATAATGAATGCTCGTTACTTCATAGGCAACTCCTAAGAAAATGTGAAAGAAAATAAGTCTTTAGTTATGTATTCCTATGCTTTGTCACCGATCTCAAAGAGCATGTATCACAATGGGTTAATCCTTGAATCTGCACAAGAGAGGCCCATGTCACACTTTATATTCCTCACAATTATTACAAAATTCCCAAAGGGTCATATTCAAGACAGGTAGGAGTGTTTTACAACTCAACGTACACTATGTGGAGAATAATGAAGACTTTAAAATACTAGCAGTGGTTGTGAAAGTGTGAAACACGCGGTGTTGCTATGTTGGCGGTTGGCAAATAAAATGTTGCCACGTACATGTTTATATACTGTAACTATGTCTATATACACTGCATCTTTCAAATTATCTATCATTGTTCCAGGACCAAAAAACAGAAGACGTCTTGTTCGATTGAGTACTCTATTGACCTGTAAAAAACGGCCACGGTCATCACGGTCGCCACGGTCAACACGAACACCATCAACATCGTCAACCCAGAACTACCCCAAGCCAAACTCTCTGCGCTCAAAATATGTCCAGCTCCATTGGTCAATCAATTAGTGACTTTCTTAACTCAAAAAATTTCCAGACCACAAGGATGTGAGCTCTCATCTCTCCTCTATTCACTCAATGGATCAACAACGATACCGTTGCATCTGTCAAGCGTTTCAACTAGGGTTGTGTCAGGATTGGGGATTTCAAGCAGGTTCAGGACACAAATGCAGAGTACTTTGCAATACAAGGGTTTATTTTCTCCCAAAACAGGCAAGACAGGCACAGGAACGGGTAACTTAACACAGACAATCCTAACACTTAACAAAAACACAGAAGAACAACATAATTAACAAAACCTCCCCTTAGTGAGGGAGAACATACTAAACGCAGAACACCAGAATAATCACACAAATACATAACAGGACCAGCAAACGTAAACCAAGAGAAACATACCTTAACAATGACCGACACTGAAAGACAGGAAACGACAGAACTAAATACAGGGACTAACGAGCAAACACAACACAGGTGCAGACAAAAACACAGGTGAACGAACAAGTCCCTAATTTTCCCTCTCTCCGGATGCGGGGGAGGTGTCAGCACCACCATAACGTGGGGAGACAGGACTCTGTCCCTTACTATTCGGGTATTCGTTCATTTAGTTGGTACTCAAATTTTAATTCAGTATTTGGAAGCTTGTAATAGTTTTGCAACAATACTTTGCAATAGTAGCCTACAATACATTTCAGCAGCTAAATCCATTTTATATAGATGTAAGATAAAGCTGATATTGTTTACATTTTGAATATAAACATAACAATATCTGGTTTTATTGTATCATAATGTGCACCGCGTATCCACATAGCCTGATTCGCCTCACCTATTTGCTCATGTTACTTTCCACATGTCTGGAGAAGCTAAAGCGGGCAAAGGCTAAAGAAAAATATGGTTTGGAAACATTTCACATCATCATATGATAAGAAAGTCTCATTGCCATATATGCAGCCAGAAGTTGGTGTACCATGGAGGCACAACAAGTTGGTTAAATCATATCAAACATGTAAGTATATTAATTATGTCACGGCTCACTCTGAAGCAGCTCTACTGCCATCTAGAGGCAAGCTTCAGAATTCATAATCACCAGCTTTCTAGTGCCACCGCCCCCTCTTCATCACCTTGTCTTGTCTGTGGCACACAACTGGTGCCCATTCCCTCATTAGTATCTTATATAGGCTTCCTGTGTTTGGTCATGTCTTTGTGTGGTATTGTTTTACGTTACGTGTGTTGTATGAGGTTGCTCCTAAAGTCTCTGAGTCTCTGTGTGAAACTTTTATACATTTATAAGTGCTGCGCTGCTTCTTAGACTTTGTAAGTCAGAGGTGTGACCAGTTCCCTTCAGGTCATTATTATTATATGGCAGCGTGGCTTGCTTTCGCATTAAACAGCCGTGTTCAGTACATCCGCATCTGGACTCACCTTCTCTCGCACCTCACAGCCGTGACTTTCAAGCTCTACACATTATCTTAAACCTATTAGCATCAAGTTTGATACCTTAATAATTATTATTATATAATAGGTGCAACGCCAGACATTGCAACCATCGACCACAAAAACAACTCAAAGGACACTGCAGTTTGTGAACCCTATCACAGAGAAAAGACAGAAGCAGATAGTGATGGAGCATTTCTTTCTTTGGAGAAGGATACAGATGTTATATGTTCTTCTATCATTGTGAATCGCTTGCATTTTCGAACTTGCTTGCTTAATTTGTGGAGAATAAAAACTAGTTCTTGTAATCTTATAAAACATAGCCCATTCAGTTCATTTGAGCTCAATCCCTTGCACGGAATTAGTTCACTTTAAGTAGTTTTGCAAGCCTCTGCTAGGCTATGCATTTTTTAATACATTGTCTCTCTCTTATGTTTAATTATAAAACATGAATTGAGTTTTAAAGATTTTTTCTGAGAACTAGTATTCAAATTCTCTTTCGGAATTACTTAAGATTATTAGAAGCCTGGAAAATAGACCGCTCAGAAAAATAAAGGGAACACTTAAACAACACAATGTATCTACAAGTCAATCACACTTCTGTGAATTCAAACTTTCCACTTAGGAAGCAACACTGATTGACAATCAATTTCACATGTTGTTGTGCAAATGGAGCAGTGTAGTATTTGGGCCAGCCCTAGTCTCAACCAAGTGGCAACCTTCCGGTCTCTCTCCTGAAACCAATAAGGAAGTGAGTTAAACTGCAATTCATTGACTGGCCGCTTGAGGCTGGCTCCAGAAGTGAGTCAAATCTGTATCTCCCCTATGTTAAAATGATCAACTTTACAGCAGAAAAAAAACATGTTTACAGCCTGGTTCTCTATTTGGCTTTGGCCTATGGCGTTATATTTGTGACACATTCCTGAGCGCGTAATTGTACGTTTTGAGCACAGAGTACTATATTGTGCGCGCTCAAGTCTTGATACACGCTCCCTCAACTTACAGGTGCGCGCTCAAAAACTCGTTCTCTGCGCACAAGTCATAACCCCCGCGCACTCAACCACATCTATGGGAAGCCAAACAACCCAGAACTGGGACGAGACAGCGGGGGTTTACAGAGCTCGCGCCGCGCTGACATGTCATCTGCGCGGTTCAATGGTCCGAGCTCTGTAAACCCTGCTGTCTCGTCCCACTTCTGGTTTGTTTGGCTTCCCATACTCATCACTCTGTGCGCGCTCAAGTCTTGAGACACACGCTCGCTCAACTTCAACAGAGCATTACAAATGTGCCATAAAACCAACCAATCAGAGGATTAAACAAGGTCAATTGTGATTGGCTGTTGTTCTCCAATCTCAACGCTTCCCAAAAAAAGACGAAAAAATATAGGGATTTTATGGATTTTAGTTGTTGTCTAGCCACCCACACAAAACTTACAAGCCACTTCTAAATTAATAATGAAAACTACTTAAAACAACAACATTGTAAGGAACTCCCTCTGTTCCCCTCTATGCTGGGGCTGACACGCCCCCAATCAGCAGAGAGGGAAAATCAAAGACATTCCTTGCACCTGTGTTTTCGTCACACCTGTTCAGTGTTAGTTCGTTAGTGTCTGTATATAGTTTGGTCGGTGTCTGTCTGTCATTGTTGGGTCATTGTTTAAGGTATGTTTTCTCTGTTTCTCGTTCTGTTGTTTTGTGTGCTTGTTCTCTGTTTCTTAGAGGGATTATGTTTACTGTTAAATGAAACGTTCTGTCACCTGTCTGTTCTCTGTATGATAGTTTGTTCTTGTTCTATGTTTGATTGGTTGTCCATGTTCTCTGTAGGTTAGTTTGTCCAGGTTTCCTGTCATTAGTTCCTGTGTTTTAGTTAGTCCTTGGGTGTCGGTGCTTGTTAAGGGGTGTGGGTTATTGGGGTTACGTTTGTCCGGTTCTTGGTAAGGTCAGTTTGTTTATACTGTTTAGTTCATGTTCTTTGTGTATTAGGTTCCTGTTATCATGTTCTGTGTTGACCCTTTGTTTGACTCGTGGTTTTGTGTTTGTTTAAGTTCGATGTTTCAGAGCCTGTCTGCCTGTGACAATGAATAAAAGCCGTCATGGAAAGTTCTCTGCGCCTGTGTCGTCTACCTGTCATCTGCCCAAAGCGTTACTAACATGTGATTTAATCCAGTAGTTCAGCCGCATGCGGCTCGTTGTCCGGTTTCATGCGACTCTTACGTTCATATAGAAGTTTGTGTTTTTAATGTCCGTGTTTGCTTGGCTTGAATTCAAAATAGTTTCCGTCAAACATGTGTCATAAACTAGGGGTGTAGTGCAGTCAAAAGCTATTTGCAGAGCCAGTATATACGTTTGTGGTGTTTATATTAAATACCATTTAAATTAAACACGTAACAACAAACTGAAATAAATTCCTATTTGGAGCAGTAGTTCGATTCTCACCACCAGATGCCGTAATGTCTTGAAATAGTTTTTAAGCTTTTATTTACATAATTTTATTTTTGCCCATGTGTATGACGTGGCTCTTTGCGGTAACACAGTAAAAAATGTGTTTCTGACTGGTTGGCCCCTGCAGTAGTTGAACAACTCGCTGTGGTCAGTTATTTTTTGCAGCCACCTGGATGCTGTAGTTCTACTAGTGATTCAATTGGAGAACAACAGCCAATCACAATTGACCTTGTTGAATCCTCTGATTGGTTGGTTGTGGCACATTTGTAACTCTCTGTTGAAGTTGAGCGAGCGTATGTCTCAAGACTTGAGCGCGCACAGCGTGATGAGGTTGAGCGCGCGGGGACATGACTTGTGCGCAGAGAACGAGTTTTTGAGCGCGCACTTGCAAGTTGAGCGAGCGTGTTTCAAGACTTGAGCGCGCACAATATAGTACTCTGTGCTCAAAACGTACTATTACGCACTCAGGAATGTGTCACGTATAACGTCATATTGGTCTATAAAGCTAATTTTGCCCTTGATAACAACTGTGAGGGGGTGAATTTTTTTATAACTCATCCGTTTAGTTGATTAATATTTAAAGTTCTGCATAATTAAGGGTGTGTCCAGCGGATTCCCACATTACCGGATGCCTGCATTTTCATAAATAGCGTAACATTTATTAACACTGACTATATTTGGAAGTATTTTTTGACATGGCCCAAAAGATATGTGTAGGAATTTAGCCTATAATTACTCAGTAAACAGCATCCAGGCTCCTCGGCTCTATCCACGTACCGCCTCTTGGACCATTTTCGTTTATCCGGGAGTGACGCGCTGCCAAGATGGCGACGGTCGGCTACGCCCACTTTAGGCTTCAAAAACCGTCTTCAGAAACCTACGGGTGACGTCACGGATACTACGTCCATATCTTTATACAGTCTATGGTCTCAACTCAACACTAATAACTAACAGCCCATGTCACATTGCAGGGTTAACCTGTTGGTGGCCTGATGCTGTCAACGTGTTCTGTGTGGTATTCTTTCAAACTTAATTGTGGTTGATCATTGGGTAATGCTTCATCTCAGCACGTGGTTACCAGCAATAATTTGGGTAAGCACTGGATGTGTTTGGATAGCAAGCTGTTTTTAGAGGAAACTCCCGCAAATGTGATGAAGGAAATCAGTGAGGGAAATTGGATATCAGGAAATCAGTCAGGGAATTAGATATCAAAAAATCAGTGAGGGAAATTGGAGTACAATGTTAGAAAGGTCAAGTCTAGAGCCCATCGGGATGACTAAAAGATTTTTCATTTGCTATTTTATTTATTTAATTTAACCTTTATTTTACCAGGTAGGCCAATTGAGAACAATTTCTCATTTGCAACGGCGACCAGGACATCATACATACAAAGCATGCACTCCACGACTGAACTACCAACTCATATTGCTGTATTGCTATTTCTGTATTGCTTCAGCCTTGCACAAGAAAACATTAGTTATGTCATTTCTGTAAGCTACCCTTTCCTTAACTTACACCACCAAAACAGATGCTGTTCAATGGTGTTATTTATTGAATAATGGATGTTGAGGAATACAGTTAGCTGTAACTAAGCCTAATATAAACACAACGATCACATGGGTATTATTCCAAAACTGCAGCTCACGGATGGAAGCTAATCAAGATGTCCATATTGAATTTGTGATTAAACTTTGATGACTTGGCTAATAGAGTAGCTTGTTAACCCATGAGTGACGAGCAGTGACCAGAGTATGTGAGCGGAGCTGAGTACAGTGCAGTCAGAAATATCACTCGTCCTGAGATCAGTTTGTCGGCACCGCAACATGCACTCAACCTGCTCTCTGTCTAATCCAAATTACGTGCCTTTTTTGAATTTTTCAGCGAAACTAGAGGTTGAGCACTCCATCGCACGGGGTAGATGCTGGAGGACCGTCTCATAATCAACCACCATCTTTACTGTTGTATTGAGGGGCTCCTGAGTAAAGCGGTGGTTAAGTCACTGCCTTACAGAAGCATTGTAACCAGGAGTTTAAATCCTGTCCTAAAACAAGTATTGTGAAAAGCATGTCTAGTGTCAATGATCCCTTGTTCATTGATTGTCACACTGAGTTTCATCTGTCTGTTTATGTGTGGACATCATTTCCGTAATTCACCCAAGATGATATTCCTTTGGGAATCCCAAAGTCAGCGAGTTTGTAGAAATTTGCTAAAGTTGGCCTCTTCAGTTGAGACTATATTGTCAAGGAAGTAAGATGCAATAAACAGGATGTTGAGGCATAATGTTCTGCCAGGTTTGCTGGCTGACGGACAAACCAATAGACAAATTGCACCAATTGCAAACTGGAATCCAATGCCAAATTTAAAAAAACCTTCAGCAGGGTTTTGATAGACTGTGTTGGCCGTTGGTCAAATTGAGGAGTTGTTTTTCTGGAAGCCATCACTAAGAGGAAACCGACAGCTCCCAGTAATGTTTAAGCCCCTGCTCCCAACATGTGCTACACAAGTTATGTGTTACCATTTTCACCTCTTGTTCACATTACCCAGAGTGCTTTGGCGCTCTTTAGAAATTCCATCAATCTGTAAGAGTATTTGCCTGAAAAAGACTGGAGGGAAGTCAGGGAATCATTGTTTTCTTTGCAGAAAGAAATGTTAATCAAGATTCTTTACATTTTTATTGTGAATGAGATTTAGACACCTTGTGAGGTGTCCTTTAAAGCTTTCATCTATTTCTCAGGATGCATGGGGTGAAATGTCTTCAGATAACCTCAACAAAAAGACAACTGGAATGCCAAATGTGTGCTGGAAATGGGGGATACTGTCATGGGTGGTGAGGTTTTTGTTTCACACAGGGATTTTAGTGGGGTGCACTTCTTGTTTCCCGGTGTGTATGTTTTGTTATTAGCACAGCTGGGTCTGGTTAGCTAATCACCGGGGCTATTTAGTTCAGCAGTTTGGGTTGGCTCTTGGTTGGACATTGATTGTTAGTCACGCTAGGTTAACAGTGATTGTTTGGTTTGTGATTTCTTGATCTATTATTTAAGTAAGTCGCATTATTGCACATGTTTTATTCCAACCAGTATAGAGGTTTTAATTCGTTCGTTGTTTTATGGTTTTATTGGAGTAATAAAACTCACAAACATGTACATCGGCTCTTCCACTTGGCTTCATTCCTGCGCGACACCTCTTGATTCGAAACAGATACTTAGACAAAAACAAAGTTGGAAGAATTATTATTTCAATGAAAATCATTTATAACCTTATCTATTGTCCCTATTGCTTTTCTATATTTTCTATTCAGACATAGAAGTGTTTAGAGTTTGATTTGAATGAAAAAACAACAAGTATCGCTGTGTACAAATGAACATAATGGCCAGGCATTTGGCCAGTGGTGGGTTTGTGTTGAAATGACAATGAGTGGGTCTGGTGGATATTGTATTGGGCATTATTAAGGACACATCCAAAACTTGACCCAATCTTTGGAAGTTTGCTAATGACAGCAACAAAAGTTATAATTTAAAGTAACACTCTGGGGTAGTTGGTTTTACCTCAACTTCTGGACCAGCTTACAGAATCTGTAGTGATCAGTGACCATCTTCGACACCTCAAGTTCATGTTCATGAAAAAGCAGATGCTGAGGGTTTGCCTAAAAGCAACTTTTATATGAGTTTGTATTATTAGTGGGTCTTGTGTTGGTTATAGCGACGGCCAGTCACCAGAGTGTAAAGGTTACATAGATTATTGTTTAAGAGGGGCACCGGTTTCAAAACTGGTAAACAACATAACATTTACTGAGATAGTGGAGAATTGGCAGGATAATGCTGTATTTAATGGTATAGTTGTATTATATTTGTATTATGTGACATTATATTTGTCACGTATCTGAGGTGTAGTGCAGAGGAAGCCAGAACGAGAGCGTAAATATCCGTTCCTAACAGGTTTACTTTAATGAACATAAAACAAACCGAGAAAAACCAATGGTTCTAAATGAAAAACGCGCTAAACATCGTCTTAATAGAGACATAGAAAACAACACTCACCTAAATGTTCAACACAGTGCCGTGAGGCATAAACACATTCAATAATCCACACCGTGCCCCAAGACCCATTGACTTTAGTATCAAACATAATCACACAAAACCCAAACAGCTGTGACAATCTCATTAAACTTTACACATTTCAGCTGTGTGACAAACCCAGTGGTAAATGATCAAAATGTGCACCACCCCTCCTAGACCACTAGATGTCCTACTTGGACTAGGAGTCGTGACAACATTAGGTAGAATGGGTGATGGATGCCTTATGCAGAACCAAAACACATGTTTAACTTTAGACTGAAGATGGCTGCTTTGGGTATTGAACGGGTGTGTAGGTGTTGACATACTCTAACTCTGACCCATTCACAATCAAAAGGTTTGGTGACAAGCAGGTTAAAGTTGAAAACTGGTACAGCAAGGCAAGTTGGATGTTTGTAAAGTTAAATTGTAGAGCGGGCAGCACAGTATTCAGTGAGAGGTCAGATGTTTACAGCATAGTGTCAGCGACTTTAGGGGAATTATCTTTACCTATATTTTACCAGTCAGTATAACTGCAAACACATTCTCATTTTCAGTGATTACATGAGAGCAGTCAGGTTACCTGCCTTGGTCAGGAATCAAATGACAGATTTTGAACATTGCCATATAAATCTGTTGCCATGTAAAACTACACTGACGCCACTACATTTTAATTTCATATGGGCTGTTTTGTGTCCGCTGGCCATGGGACCATTGTAATGGCCAACAGCACCATAAACAGTACCAGGATATTTTAGGAATTTACGTGTGTGCCTCTGCCAGACAGCCAGTACTCTAGAAAACAAAAAACCAGAGCACATTCCCAAAAATTCATTACAAAAAAATCGAGCTTTTCCAGTTACCATAGCAATTGCCAGACTAACTGTAAAAACAACAACTCTAAAACACTGTGGTCCATAAGACTAGACAAAGACAAATCCACACTCCCCTATTTTGGAACCCCTCATGTCTCCGCAGTATTTTTAAATAATCTCGTGGCTCATCAAAAAGCAAATACAGTACATACACAACGTTCAATGTTCCCATCAACTCGCATCAAAGGCGTCATCTCTTTGTTTTCTCCCAGATCAGAAGGAAATAAACCTCACATCATCACGCCTCAAGGAGAGTACGCACCTGTAAATGGGAAATGTATTAAAAAGTAATTTCTGTGGTGCTCAAATGTACCCAGTGTTCATATTGCGTCAACACTAAGAGTGTTTGAAATCTGCACATCACGGTTTTAAACTACAGAGCAAACCCACACCCTGATATTCATGAGGAAGATGATGATTGAGTCATAGGCACGAATGGAATCCCACATAGTAAACCCAAATCTGAGCTTAGGGAAAAGAGCTTGTTGCCGTGAGTGACAGCAGGCAGCATTAGTGTTGTGATGAAGACGTCTATTTTAAGGAATAATTATCCTCAGGAAATCCACGATCCACTCTCTGGGTGTATATATGTGTATCTGTATGTGTGCCCATTTATTTGCCCGCCATGCCATGGATTTCAGAGGACAAGCCCCCGATATTTGTATCAATCAGGCATAATCATGACCGCCCATTTATTGCTGCATACAGGGCTTGAATAATGGAGCAGCTTCTATACCAGATAATGCAGCTTCAATACCAGAGAGCTTTACTAATCAAGTGACAAAATGTTGCAGAGTCTTTATAAATAGTTCAGGTTTTTCAATGTTGGTCACGCAGCTAGCAAGCACGCTAGATAGAGCCAGGTATCATAAGCCAACTGTATAAGCTAAAATCAGCGCTGATTTGTCATGTCCTGTGGTTTGTGAATGTGCTGTGGTTTGTGAATGTCCTGTGGCTTGTGCATGCGCTGTGGCTTGTGAATGTGCTGTGGCTTGTGAATGTGCTGTGTTTTGTGAATGTCCTGTGTTTTGTGAAGGTCCTGTGGCTTGTGAATGTCCTGTGGCTTGGGAATGTCCTGTGGCTTGGGAATGTCCTGTGGCTTGGGAATGTCCTGTGGCTTGTAAATGCAAAAGTCAAAACAAAACAGCAAACATGTCCACGTTCATAAGAGCATTATTCCATTTTGTTTTATTATCATTAGTTTGTAAATAAACCTGTTTTGACTTTACAGATGTTTAATTGGAACATGAGCAGGGAAATGTAACCAAACAAGCTCAGCAGCGTGACATTTTAACCAACACCAGTGAGTCATCTCATGTGGAGCAGTGCCCAAGCAGGTAAGCACCAGACTACCCCACATACCCGCCACATTCCTGCCCCACACACCCGCCACCACACACCCGCCACCACACACCCGCCACCACACACCCGCCACCACACACCCACCACCACACACACCCACCACCACACACACCCACCACCACACACACCCAGCACCACACACACCCACCACCACACACACCCACCACCACACACCCCCGCCCCACACACCCGCCACCACACACCCGCCACCACACACCCACCACCACACACACCCACCACCACACACACCCACCACCACACACACCCACCACCACACACACCCAGCACCACACACACCCACCACCACACACACCCACCACCACACACACCCACCACCACACACCCCCGCCCCACACACCCCCGCCCCACACACCCACCACCACACACACCCACCACCACAAGCCCACCACCACACACCCACCACCACACACACCCGAACCACACACCCACCACCACACACCCACCACCACACACACCCCCACCACACACCCACCACCACACACCCACCACCACACACCCCCGCCCCACACACCCACCACCACACACCCCCGCCCCGCACACCCACCACCACACACACCCACCACCGCACACCCACCACCACACACCCCGCCCCACACACCCACCACCACCATTTTGGAGAAATCATCTCTAGAGTGACATTTAGCCATATATTCTGGTAAAAAGTTTTAATAATGGCAATGTAATTCTCATATTGTATTGTACCACAAGGCAATGCGTATCATATTATTTCGTGTTTATGACAATGAAGCAGATACGGTATATTTCAATGCAATTTTTTAAATGCACGCCAACTGTAGCTAAATGTTTTCCCATTGAGTGAGT
Source organism: Dallia pectoralis (assembly GCA_029465975.1). Taxonomy (NCBI): domain Eukaryota; kingdom Metazoa; phylum Chordata; class Actinopteri; order Esociformes; family Umbridae; genus Dallia; species Dallia pectoralis. The sequence continues at coordinate 2,807,860 of CM055751.1, forward strand.
CAAAATCCCAAGCAGAGTCATTGAGCACTTTATATCCCACATAGAAGGTTTGAGGGTTGACTCAGTAAGCATCCCCATCTGCTGTGTCTTTCCTACATAACACATGTGTGACTCAGAAGTCGGTCTGATTTAATTTCACCCCTCACAGACTAACCCAAGTCACGATGGTCCCCAGATTCAAGCACAGCGGCTCTATCCATAATATCACTCGGTCATGTTAGAATCCTAGCTGAAATGCAAACGTCGTAGAAAATGCATACATTCTGAGTGTTAACTAGGCTAACAGTATTCAGAGTGTATCGTCGAGCTTAGCTGCTAATATGAATAATGAACAATAGAACGAAGAGCCAAAACATTATGCCTGATATGCTGATGTTACAAGGCACAGACTCTACAAGTCTCCTGAAGGTCTCTTTGGCTCTTACTAGAGCAACACCTTTAACTCCTTATCATGTTCCTCAAACCAATCCTGAACAATGTGTGCAGTGTGGCAGGACGCATTATCCTGCTGAAACAGTCATGATGGTATGTATCTGGTCTGCATCAATGTTTAGGTGGGTGGCACGTGTCAAATGGACGTCCACATGAATGAACCCGGTCCCAGAGAATACAGTGTGAATGTCTGTTGAAGGTCCAGACAGAAGCCACTCCTCCAGCCGGCTCTTTACCATTATCTGCCGCACATCCATCCAACCAGAATGAATATTAAGGATGTAAGTTTCATCTAGTGTTCTCAAATGTACCTTAATTGTGATAGCACTTTGGCACTACTGTCGATATTGAATCTAACAGCAAGTAGCTAGCTACACACATCAGATACACACCGGCTACACACACACACCGGCTACACACACACACACACACACACACAAACACACACGCACGCACGCACGCACACACACACACACAAACACACACACACACCGGCTACACACGCTAGCTACACACACCAGATGCACACACACCGGCTACACACACACACACACACACACACCGGCTACACACACACACCGGCTACACACACACACCGGCTACACACACACACCGGCTGGCTACACACACCGGCTACACACACACCGGCTACACACACACCAGGTCTGCATGGGGCCGGGCTGGGAAAAAGATTATAGTCTGTTATATTCATAATGATGAGCAGGTGGTATGTTTGCCATAACAACAGAACCGGTTGTCCCAAAGGCAGGAAGGCAGCCCTCACATTTGTTTTGCACACCTCTAGTTATCATCATATAATATCTTTACTAGCCGAAGCATTAATGTCTTAATGTCGCAGTTTGTATTTCCACCAAAACGTATCCTAATATTGGAATTAACAAACTTCCATGCTTTGCATTAATGAATCTGTTCTGATTTATATTTGCAGATAAACAGTTCCATGACTACATTATGCTTTTCCTGACTCAAGTAGCCCACAGCATGCATTTCATTGAATCTGGAATACATTTCATAAAACATAACTGATATTGAAATTAAAGTGTGCTTAAAGAAGCATCCACTAAATTGCACCACCACCTGCACCACCACCACATGTACCACCACCTGCACCACCACCTGTACCACCACCCGCACCACCACCACCTGCACCACCACCACCTGCACCACCACCTGCACCACCACCTGTACCACCACCTGCACCACCACCTGCACCACCACCACCACCACCACCACCACCACCACCTGCACCACCACCACCTGCACCACCACCACCTGCACCACCACCTGCACCACCTGCACCACCACCACCTGCACCACCACCTGTACCACCACCTGCACCACCACGACCTGTACCACCACCACCTGTACCACCACCTGCACCACCACCTGCACCATCCCCTGTACCACCACCTGCAGCACCACCTGCACCACCACCACCTGCACCACCACCTGCACCACCACCACCTGCACTACTACCACCTGCACCACCACCTGTACCACCACCACCACCACCTGCACCACCACCTGCACCACCACCACCTCCACCACCACCACCTGTACCACCACCTGCACCACCACCACCTGTACCACCACCTGCACCACCACCACCTGCACCACCACCACCACCTGTACCACCACCACCTGCACCACCTGCACCACCACCTGCACCACCACCACCACCACCTGTACCACCACCACCACCTGCACCACCATCTGCACCACCACCACCTGTACCACCACCTGCACCACCACCACCTGTACCACCACCAGCACCACCACCACCTGCACCACCACCACCTGCACCACCACCACCACCTGTACCACCACCACCTGCACCACCACCACCTGCACCACCACCACCTGCACCACCACCACCACCTGTACCACCACCACCTGCACCACCACCACCTGCACCACCACCTGCACCACCACCTGCACCACCACCTGCACCACTACCACCACCTGTACCACCACCTGTACAACCACCTTTACCACCACCTGCACCACCACCTGTACCACCAACTGCACCACCAACTGCACCACCACCTGTACCACCACCTGTACCTCCACCACCTGCACCACCACCTGCAGCACCACCTGCACCCCCACCACAGATGTACAGAATAAAGGAATAATAATAGCAAACACATAAAATGTATGAATATATATTATTATATATACACAATACAGATCTATAGTATCTATAGTAGCTATAGCAAGTGTAAAAATGTGGAATATGGAGTATATATGTTTTATAGAGTAGCCTAATGTAGCAGTTATTTTACTTGGTGCTTCATTCAAGAGAACAATGTTTGGAGATTGGAACTGAGTGACTATAAATGCACAACAAATAACTGCCAGTTACTGTGGTAAGAAGTGGACTGAGATGTCCATCAAAGGAAAATATTATTTTCACATTTCAAAATAAATTATTACATTATTCAACGGAACCAAATTACAAGATAGTTCTGACAATAATAAGCATGTTTAATCTAATCATGATTGAAGAAATAGAGACAGAACAAAAATCCATAGCCAGATGAGAGAAGACTGAAAATATTCCTCAACCCAGCAAGATTGAAGCAAAACAAAAAGAGCAATTGAACCATTGCCCTATTTATAACCTCTGACTTGTTTGTTTTCAAGCTCTGGGTTTTGACCAAACACAAACTCTAAAAACCTTTTCTCATAAATGCTGAATAATACTTTGGTCATATGGCGTAATTAACAATTTCTCATGTGCCTGCAAAAATTTTCAGCAGTATTTTTTTTCTAATCTCTCCCATTCCAAAATAATAGTGGGGTGGGGGGTTAGGGAAAAAGTGTGAATACTACCCCCAGACATTTGAAGGTCGTTAACATCTGAGATGAATACCACAATCTCAGGCCAAAGTGTGGAAATTATGACAACCAAAAAACCAATAGCCTGTACAGAGAGATTGGAACTGGCAAGATGACCGACATTCACTGTGAACTTCAGCTGCTCTGCTGCAATTTCATCCCAAATGGGCCACGTTTCGGTCTTTATTTAGATGAATACTGGCATTGCATAGACGCTGTTAGAGCTGGACTTGTCTAACAACCTGGTGATCCAACATGCTTTCTCTATTTTCCATTTTTAAAACACTCCGTTCCCGGAAAACAAGCTTTCATCATCAATCCAATAGACCATTGATTACAGACAAGGGTAGGTTGGCAGACTTCAGACCAATCACCGTATTCTAACCTCTATCCAACACAGAAGAAAGTTAGAAAATAATTCATGTGCACAACTTGCCACAAAATAATTTATTGACGTACAGCCCCCCTGGGAAAGACCCCCAGGGGCGTAATCAGGGCACAAATGGCCTGACAGATTTGGTGTGAGAACAGTACCGATTCATGAAGCACAGAATACAATCTTGGCTAACCGTCTAATCCCCGGGTTTATATTCTATATATACATTTACACCAGATAATTTCACTGAGAACACATTCTCGTCGTTTCCAGCAACCTGGGAGCACTTACGGCTAACTGCATTGCTCAGGGGCAGAACTATACTTTTTTCCTTGGTGGTTTTAAGATTCAATCTAGCCGCCTGTCCTGCCCGACACCTAAGAATGACTGATTGCAATGCATGCATGTTCAGATCAGCCCGCGGGCTCCAATGGACTTCCCATGTCTGGTTTGGTGATAAATCCAGCAACACATTAACTCCAAGCGGATTGATCATATCTGTCAGAAGCGTAATGTTTTTAAATACTTGTTTGGAGTTTATCTCTCTAGAGCGGAGATGCGTGTGGCGTCTGGCACGTTGCCAGGGACAGAGGTGTTTTGGAGGACATTTGTGTGTCTTTAGTCTTTTCTGACGTCTGCCTATTGTCCCGATCACGTGGAGGGGACACCCCGGAGTGACATGTCTCACCGGCAGCTCACGGTTGGGCGTCGGGCGTCGCGCCGAATAATTCATCTCTGTTTATAAGCTCAAATGAACAGCGAGCCTGGATTTACCACAGACTTTTGGAAGAACGGCGATACTTTCATCGATTTATCAGAGTATGAAGTAATTAATTATATCTCTGTGAGAAACCGTTCAGTAACAGCAGGGGGTATTTTTATCCCAAGGTTGAGGGAGCTTTGTTGAACATTCATGCTGCTAACAAGCTACCTTTGTTTCAATAGTCTCGTGAGTTATATGAGCATGACAAAAAAGTAGTCTATTATTCTTTCTGTATAGTCGATATGTATGTTGCTCTGTTGCTGAGCATGAAACTGAAGTAACATTTCTCACAGGACGCCGGAAGCTCCCTATGCTTGTCCAATTTGGATTGGGTAAGTAAAATGTGCAAGTCATACCGTGTTTGGACCTTGTATGCAAACAAACAGCCTGGGACAAGCTTAGGGGAAGGAAGTTTTTTTTACATTGTAATGAGTGGACCACTTCCCTGAAGCATAATGAGTGGAACACTTCCCTGAAGCATAATGAGTGGAACACTTCCCTGAAGCATAATGAGTGGAACACTTCCCTGAAGCATAATGAGTTGAACACTTCCCTGAAGCATAATGAGTGGAACACGTCCCTGAAGCATAATGAGTGGACCACTTCCCTGAAGCATAATGAGTGGAACACTTTCCTGAAGCATAATGAGTGGACCACTTCCCTGAAGCATAATGAGTGGAACAGTTCCCTGAAGCATAATGAGTGGACCACTTCCCTGAAGCATAATGAGTGGACCACTTTCCTGAAGCATAATGAGTGGACCACTTTCCTGAAGCATAATGAGTTGAACACTTCCCTGAAGCATAATGAGTGGACCACTTTCCTGAAGCATAATGAGTGGACCACTTTCCTGAAGCATAATGAGTGGAACACTTCCCTGAAGCATAATGAGTTGAACACTTCCCTGAAGCATAATGAGTGGAACACTTCCCTGAAGCATAATGAGTGGAACACTTCCCTGAAGCATAATGAGTGGAACACTTCCCTGAAGCATAATGAGTTGAACACTTCCCTGAAGCATAATGAGTGGAACACTTCCCTAAAGCATAATGAGTGGACCACTTCCCTGAAGCATAATGAGTGGACCACTTTCCTGAAGCATAATGAGTGGACCACTTCCCTGAAGCATAAAGAGTGGACCACTTCCCTGAAGCATAATGAGTGGACCACTTTCCTGAAGCATAATGAGTGGACCACTTTCCTGAAGCATAATGAGTGGACCACTTTCCTGAAGCATAATGAGTGGAACACTTCCCTGAAGCATAATGAGTGGACCACTTTCCTGAAGCATAATGAGTTGAACACTTCCCTGAAGCATAATGAGTGGACCACTTTCCTGAAGCATAATGAGTGGACCACTTTCCTGAAGCATAATGAGTGGAACACTTCCCTGAAGCATAATGAGTGGAACACTTCCCTGAAGCATAATGAGTTGAACACTTCCCTGAAGCATAATGAGTGGACCACTTCCCTGAAGCATAATGAGTGGAACACTTTCCTGAAGCATAATGAGTGGACCACTTCCCTGAACCATAATGAGTGGAACAGTTCCCTGAAGCATAATGAGTGGACCACTTCCCTGAAGCATAATGAGTGGAACACTTCCCTGAAGCATGGGACACAGGTAAGGTAAAGGCAACTATTAAGCCCACATACCATATAGGCCCACTTGCTGAAGGACGGCATATTATTTTGCTGTGGGATGTTTCTTCCTGATGAAGCTGCTTGTTACATAAATTATACTTTTTACGGTAAGCAAATCAGATTTGTCAATATTGAGTTATCAAAGCATATGTGTGACACAAACCCAGAAGATCCCAGAAGAAGTTGCAAAAAACATTGGTCATTTTGGTACCCTAAGAACATAATTCTTTTTGCATATTTATACTCCTGTTTTTGGGAAATACTAATTTATTATCAACATGTGAGTGATTTTTGTTCTACATATGTTAAAGTATTACTTATAAATCATTTATAAATCAAAATATTTTTTGCATGCTTGCATATAGACTACATGCTGCATCAATACAGAAGCTGCATAGTATGTTTAATCACAATGACATAAAGCACGATAAGCAGGTATAGTTTATATTTGTATGCGCAGTTTATATTATGATATTGTTAAATAGACAATAAATCCCTTTGCTATTGAGTAGATAAATGAATAAACATTTTTACCTGGTGGGCTTAAAGGGGACGCAAGCAAAAATATTACACTGTCTGGATACTACACTGGGTGAATGTAAATAGCTTATTTATTTTCTACATGATAGATGTATATTGTGTAATGTTATGTTAGTGCACTATTTATAGATTTATCAAAAAACTTCTGTCTAACCATAAACGCACTGGTGTTCCCTTTTACCCCACCAGCTCAGTCCCACTTGACTGTGTTTCAATAGGGACTTTCTTTCTTTTGACCTTTGAACCATTTTCCTTGACCTCACCTGATTAAACAGCTCAAGAATTCAGATAATTAGTAAATTACATATTTCTTGTTGTTTACTCTGGATAAATAAAAGGCTAATGATACATGCGCTTCAAGACGTTATGACTGTTGTCTCCTCACAATTAACTGTATGTTTTAATTAGGCATGCACTGATTTTCATGGGTGAGTGAGGTGTGTAGTGTGGAAGGAGGGAGCCAGGCGCAGGCACACAGAGGCAACGCCTCTAACTAAAGTATACACAGGCACTTAGAAAACTTTTAGAAAACAACAAACAATGTGACGCAGCGCAGCATACACCTCTCCTCTCAAAGAAAGGCTGTACTCATCAAATATCTCCATAGAACACGTAACATAGAACAATTCCACACAATGACCAAACACAGAGAACCTATTTAGTCTTGCTAATTAGGGAATGAGCACCAGGTGTGCCTTGCTAGCAGCATCTGCAGGGAAGCTTCGGCGTGTCTTCTAGTCCCACCGTTCCTCCAATCACATCATTGTTTTGTTTCGTCATTACACACACCTGGTGTCCATTTCCTCATTATTAGTATTGTGACATTTTTATTTAACTTCAGCCAGTAGTCGTGATACTGGGCTGATTGAGTTAATATTTCAATAATCTTATACCTCCCCTAAATGTGATGTTTCATTTATATGATTTGATTTTAAATGTGCCAAAAAGGTATTCCGTCTATTATGCAGAATTTATTTCTAGAGTAACTGAATAACTGTCTTCTTTTTAGGCCTAATAATGTAAAGCTCTTTGAATTGCTCGTGTGTCTGAAATGTGCTGCGCAAATTAACTTGCTTGGCCTTGGCTTAAAAATGGTGCTCACCGAACTGGTCAGTGGTGTTGCTTACAATGTCATTCCATCATGTAAACTAAATGACTCATTTCGCAGGTTACAACATTGTGTTTGTGTGCAATTAGCTTTTTACCCATGCAATTTGCAAAATATCATTCAGACTTGGTATGCTTCAGGTTCTGCTGTGCATCTTTAGACGAACAGTCCAGACTGATAAACACACGAGTGATAAATGTACGGAAGGAGCGGAAAGTGGAGCAAAAATCTTATGCATCTCCAAAGAACACAAAGGGACTGCAAATAGACAGACCTCTATTCCTATTACAGAGATGTGAGAGAACATGGGGCACAGTGGAATCCATACATGCCATTCATGCTGCTTCTGTTCGTCAGAGCCGCCCCCCAGGTGGAGTGAACAAAAGGGGCAGAATGAATGGGGGGAGGGAAGGAGAGTTGAGGAGAGAGTGAAGATCACAGTGTGTTGGAAACAATTGCACCTGCAGCCATTTCCTGTCAAGCGTATGGCCACTCATTCCCTCACCGGCCTGTAGGGTCTCGGCCTTCACTCGGCTTTCTTAGGTAAAACACACGGACGAACAAAAACTCTTCCTTCGATCTACCTTAAATTCATCCGTACTGTATGGATAATGATATATTTGCAATACGTTCTACATTTAAGCATCAATGCATTGGGTTGTGAGGTTTGTGGAAATAAAATTCCAATACACTGGACCTGGATATAAGCCTTGGCCGGGTATATTGGATAAACATTTATTGGCTAATAGGCGTTGAATAATGTGAATAATGACTTCTCAACTTTAATTGCATTGGTAATGTGGTGGAAATTTGAAACTCCGAACCAAAGTATGATGTTTTTGATAATATCACTACTTTATGTTATGTTTGCAGTTGTGTGTTTTTATATTAATTTACAAATAGTATGTATTGTGCTGTGACCAGTGTAGCTGGTAGTAAGGTTACATTTTAAATGTAAAACATTTTAGGTACAAGTTACCTGTATACATATCTAATGAGTAATGTAACTTTTAGAACACTCAAACTTTGTATTGTAATCTGATTACATCTAATTACGTTTAATCAGGGTAAATCAATGTTAGAGTTGACATAGCTGGCCACAAAATTAGGCAATATTAAGCATGTAACCTCATGGGTTAGGTACAGTGTCTTTGAAAGGGATTTCTAAACCATTGCTTTGTACTTCAAAAATGATTGGCCTACATGTCTTGTCTTGTCTTTCTTTTTGCTCTTGGTTTAAGTGGAGTTTGGTAAATCCAAATCAGTGTAAAATGAGTGGGTATGTTTTAATGTGGTTCTTTCTCTGTTTGACTAGTGTGAAAATGTGCTTGACGGTTAGTTGTTTAGCAGCGTGTTTTAAAGTTAACCTTCTACATTAAACTTTTTTTTTCTTTACACGCTAATAGTCTGTTAGATTTTCAGTCATTCCAAATAATCCAATAATGGTGTCTGTGAAACAGTTTGAGGCGATTCTGGAGATGCTAGCAACAACAGAACAGGCACAGGACCAACTATAGGGAACTGATTGATCAGGAAGAAGTTAAACTCGTCACTGTTCTTTTAGATTAGCTTTATAACCAAACATGTAAACGTGCCTTAATATGCCGCTTCCTTTGCAATTGAGTAGACAAATGAATGACAATAATGTTTTACTTAAGACTAACTGCTAGGTGCTCTGCTAGGGCATTTGACCCCGCTGGCTTGTAGCCAATGTTAATACATAAGTCAAGGCCCAACCGTGATTGGTCAAACAAAAGTTATTGAACACCGGCACACAAATATGTTTGACCAGCGCAAAAGTAACCTGCGATTTATTTGGGCCACCAGGTGATGGATTTTCAAAGCGCATTATTAGCTTAAGACCAACGTCGTCAACGTCAGTTGAGGTGACTACAAGATGCTAAAAATCCTTTGGTAGATTGCTGCCTCACATAATGTTTCTCATCAAATATGATGAGGAGATCAATTCCCTATAATGTTTAATCTTTAAGCCAGCGCCATTCTACAGCGATCTAACAAATAGTTGCCTAATCTTCAAATCTCAACATTTCCTGTCAGAAAACCCCCAATGTGGCCTAACGACTATCATTGCTCTTAGAAAGATGCATTTTGTAATCTGTTACTCCCGTCTCTAGCTTTGGCCTGGCTCAATGAATAAGTTATTAACAGAACATAGGACTGTTGGTTTATCTGTTGAAGAGATCTTTGCTTGACCGGAGAATGACCAGAAATATGTACTTTGTTAAATGTGTAACTGAATAATATGAGTAAGGGGAGTGGCCAGTGAAGGAGTACTAACAGGCTGGTGGTTTATTGTACGAACCACATACGAACCACCTTAGAGACTAATAGAGTGAATCTCTTTCCATCAGTGAGAAATATTTAAACTGTCTCATATCATTTCTGGTTATCGGAAACAAAAACCTGCTGCTTTTTGCATGTGGGTTAATGATCAGATGCACTAAACCACCAGTCTAACTGACACCCGGGTCTATTATGTCTCTCTGTTGTTAGGGTGAAAGGATAGACACATTATGCCGAAAAAAATACAATTTGGTATCTAAAGCAGACCAACAATTGACAAATAAATCTTACATGACATCAAATTACAAAACTGATTTAATTGGAAATGCATTATCTCTCTTCCACGATACCATCACAAATGAAACTGAAGCAGTGGCAGATCTTAAGCACGCCTTAATTTAAAGAACTTCCCATGTTTAAATATGAGGAATGAGGGGATGCTACTCTATATTACATGGCTGTCTTCTTTTGTAGTGCCCAGCGGGTGTCCTGGCATCCCAGAATGCCTCACACTGGCCTACTTCGCTTTTTCTGTTCTTGCATTTTGTCACTGCGGATAAGGAGCGGGAAATCCCTCCCAAAAAATCTGCAAGTGTGGGCCTCAATGTGATGTACATACGTATAGAGTGAATGTGACCTGCCCTATCCGGAGATAAACACTAAGCATTTAAGTGTCTGGTACTACATCCTACAAGATAATGGCAATATCAATATCGTGAACTGAGTAAGTTTCAGCTTACTCTGACGAGCAATAAGGCATTGTTTTCCCAGTTATCTTTCCCCGCGCCCAAACGCCGATTTGTCATGTGTTCCAGGTTTAGGAGCAACATCCCATCAAAGCCGAGAGCCTCAATTGCTTTTATTGCCAGTGTGTTTCACTGTTATTGAGACCATTAATCTGGTCTCACAGCGTGTGAATGGCTTTATAATACTGAATCAATGTGCTGAGCTCACGTTTGCATCAGGTCCAGGTCCAAGGGGAAGAGGAGACAGATGAGGAGACAGATGAGACACACGGCCTCACGTATCCAGGGTTTTATAGCGTTTGCTCTAATCACTGGGTGGCTATTCGTGCCATTCATAATTCACACATGCACAGGGCGTATGATGAAATGCCAGGTCGTGGCCAGCAGCTCGGCCATCGTTTAAAGCGACTACATATTTCTCACCTTGTCGGCGAGGGGATTCTGGCTGGCAAGCTATTGGGAGGCATCAGGCCCAGTGCTCCTACCAGCGAGATAGGTGCCGGTCAGAGCAGTGAAACGAGGCCCAAAAGGGCTGGCAGGAGTTGCCTGGGCCTCTCTGCTGTGCCCGTGTTGGTGAAATGGTGAGATGATGAAATTGTAGGAGAAAATGTTTTATTTGTGATTTCACACAGAGCAGGCAGCGCAGCGCTGCTTGAGTGGGCTGACAACCGGTCATGGAACACAGAGTTGCCATGGAAACTGCCAGAAAGGCAACGAGAAAAGTGTAAGACAGGGGATGAGAGCGGAAGTCCTGTCATTTTCACCTAGAATTTCAACTGTGCGACCACCGACCTCTGACCTCTGTGTCGCCTGAGGTAAAATGTCTTCTTTAGCTCCTTCCAGAATCAGGGTGGTGTGCTACGGAACAGTCCGTCTGATTTTCACTTGTTCTTATTGGAGGTTTTTTTTGCCGAATCATTTGAAGCCTGTTAGGTAAACTCTTGGTCCACAGTACAGCCCAACATAGAATGATCTGGTCAGTCTTGCGCTTTCCCTCGGACAATGAGATGCTAGCCTGCATGTCACTTGCAGTAGGCCTGTTTCAGGTTGGTCGTTATAACACCAAATATGGATGATTTAAGAGCACAATTAGCACATTCCTGTTCCAGCTGATTCAAATCGGCACCAGGGCTCCATCTGCTGAACAGAGAGAAGCAGCGAGGATTTTTAGAATGGAAATCTATCAGGATCAGTCTTTTGTATATATCTAGTATTTAATCTGCCAGCCATACCTAAATGTAGGTCACACTACAAGGAAGAGTAGGAGATTGGGATTTCATTGGTTTAATCGAATGACGCATGATATGTTAAAGATGAGATAGCGGGAGTTTCATGCAGTACACAAAATAGACACCTACACGCAGTACACATAATAGACACCTACACGAAGTACATAAAATAGACACCTACACGCAGTACACAAAATAGACACCTACACGAAGTACACAAAATAGACACCTACACGCAGTACACAAAATAGACACCTACACGCAGTACAACAAAATAGACACCTACACGCAGTACACAAAATTGTAGAAGTACAAGTCCTTTCCTATTCATTGTAAATGTGATTATTACAAATACAGTCAACCAGAGTTAGTGTTTGAAAACTGCATCGTACATTTCCAACAGTCATTGCAATTTCACGTTACTTTTCAAAATTCAAATGATTCAATAAACGCTAATTAAACATTTTGACATTGTCTCATTGGTGAGTTAAGTGGGTACGCCACTGCCATGAAAATAGATCACACTGTGGCTTGTTATTTAAGACAGGCAGAGAGGCTGTGAGGTTTTCAAATTGATTAAACATTAGGGTAGACAAGTGACCTAAGATACGTTTAGTTGCGTATGAGTGACGATGCGTTGCGCATGTTACAGACTGGTCAGTTAGCACTGCATTTGTAGAAGATACCATTTATTTACACTTTGTGGGCCAATTCACTCGTTACGAACCCTGATTGAGGTGGTTGGAGAAATACGTTAAACTCTCTGGTTCAATATGTCAGAAACAGCCACACACTTTGTTATTTTTAGTGCCTATGGCTTTTTGAGAATGAAGCAAACAAAACCAGATCCAGTCAGCAGCAGTTCTGTGGGTTAAACAGTGCATGTATGAGGTTAGAAGAGGAGGTCAAGAATCATGCCAATAGACAGGCTTCATTCAAGTAACGGCAAATTATAACAAATTATAACTGCATGGCGGAATGCTCAACCCGTTAGCTTTAGCTGCAGATTGGATTGCAGCGGACGACCACACAGTGGACCACCCATTGCCTGTATCCGGGTTTTGTTTACTCGACCGTCTCCGGGATCACATGTAATGTTGTTGACCTGAAATGAGTGGTTCACGGCAGGAATACATGGCTGTTCAATCTACAAACTCTGCAAATGTCATTAACATGAACCTAACATACACATGGAATGGACACCTTGTAAAACCACAGCTGGAAATAATTCTGTTCTGATGGGAATGGGTTCCAACCTCCTACTTGATAGGTGGGTTGGAGATAGGGCCAGTTTGCAATAGAGCCAGGCACCAGGAGGTGAGATAGAGCCAGTTTGCAATAGAGCCAGGCTCCAGGAGGTGAGATAGAGCCAGTTTGCAATAAAGCCAGGCACCAGGAGGTGAGATAGGGCCAGTTTGCAATGGAGCCAGGTACCAGGAGGTGAGATAGGGCCAGTTTGCAATAGAGCCAGGCACCAGGAGGTGAGATAGGGCCAGTTTGCAATAGAGCCAGGCACCAGGAGGTGAGATAGGGCCAGTTTGCAATAGAGCCAGACACAGGAGGTGAGATAGGGCAAGTTTGCAATAGAGCCAGGTACCAGGAGGTGAGATAGGGCCAGTTTGCAATAGAGCCAGGCACCAGGAGATCTGAGAGCCAGTTTGCAATAGAGCCAGGCACCAGGAGGTGAGATAGGGCCAGTTTGCAATAGAGCCAGGCACCAGCAGGTGAGATAGGGCCAGTTTGCAATAGAGCCAGACACCAGGAGGTGAGATAGGGCCAGTTTGCAATAGAGCCAGGTACCAGGAGGTGAGATAGGGCCAGTTTGCAATAGAGCCAGGCACCAGGAGGTGAGATAGGGCCAGTTTGCAATAGAGCCAGACACCAGGAGGTGAGATAGGGCAAGTTTGCAATAGAGCCAGGTACCAGGAGGTGAGATAGGGCCAGTTTGCAATAGAGCCAGGCACCAGGAGGTGAGATAGGGCCAGTTTGCAATAGAGCCAGACACCAGGAGGTGAGATAGGGCCAGTTTGCAATAGAGCCCGGCACCAGGAGATCTGAGAGCCAGTTTGCAATAGAGCCAGACACCAGGAGGTGAGATAGGGCCAGTTTGCAATAGAGCCAGACACCAGGAGGTGAGATAGGGCCAGTTTGCAATAGAGCCAGGTACCAGGAGGTGAGATAGGGCCAGTTTGCAATAGAGCCAAGCACCAGGAGAAGCTGCAGTGACTCTATGTCAAGACAGTAAAAGTGGCCCAACACAATAAACCAGCGCTGAGAAACTTCACTATAGCTTTTGAAAAGTTTAACCTATTATAATCCCTTAATTTCTAAGTAAACTCAGCGAAACAAGTGCATTTTGTCTTCCTTCTTTGTTACCCACGAGATGTATAAAACATGTCACAAGGAACTGTGGGGATATTGCAATTAAAGAAATGCCTGAATACGTTTATTCTTTTTGATGATTCCCTGTCTGGTTCATAAAACTCCCATTAGTAAGTTCATGTATTTCAGTCATTACAAAGAATATATTTAAATCCTTCAGATTTCATCAGCGCTTATGTCACAGCTTGTGTAAGTCGTGTGTATTAGAATGACGGAGCCAGGAGCAGGAACGTGTAGCTGTAGTGGTATTTTAATGTAGCCACTACCGTAGGGGACAGCTTTTCGATAAAGCACTCACAGGTGCTACTACTTCAATAAAATAACGAAATATGCTACACAGGTGCTACTACTTCAATAAAATAACGAAATATGCCACATAGCCTAGGATAAGCAATATTGCCTTCACACTGAAGTACAGAAATAATTATGTCATTATACAGCTCACATCAGAACATGTAACGTGCAACAATTCCACACAAAGTCAAGACTAAACACAAGGGACCTATATTCTCTACATGAGGAAATGGGCACCAGGTGTAGTGATGACGAGATCAGACAATAATGGGATGTGGGAGGATATGCAAAGGCAGCTAGAAGGCCGGTGAAGACAACGCCAAAATCTGCCCACAGGTGGCAGTAGAGCGGCCTCAGACGGAGCTCTGACAGCTTACCTCTTCCTAATTACATTTTGTGTACATCAGAGGGTGAAATGGTCCACAACGCCATCCGGGAAGGTTTGCCGTAAAACATTAATGATCTCTGTCAAGCAGACAGCATTAATATTTCCATGCATATGTAGAATGGCTGCAACATGAGCACCGAACTGCATCTGCTGCAATGCTGCAGGGCAAACACACACACATAGTAAATCAATGTAGCTCCGCGGTAGGTGTGATCTACCCTTTGATAGACTAGAGTCGGCCCAGGGGGAGTATGTGTAAATCCTGAAACGGAAGACTTTTGATCGACACGCTGTAGCTGCTTTAAAGGCATGTGACGTCAGTGAGCCACGGAGAGCAGTGTGGATGGTCCCGTTATCACTGGGCATCAATACCAGGCAATATCAGAAGACCTGGTACCACACAAACTATTGCATTAGTGCATCAAGTCTAGTAACAACCCGAACTCTGAAAACCCGGCTAAATAGTTTGGCCAATGTGTTTTTTTTATTGTGGTGTATTGTTTGGCTTTCCTTGGTCAGTATGCTGGCACACCACTGACATTGTATGTATAATATTTATAAAATCATAGACAACAGATGTCTGTAAGTCTGGTAGTTCATTTGCATAGTACAGCACCATTTTATGACTCCCAGTATTATGCAGGAAGTGATTCAACACAGACTTGTGTCTTGGGAATTGAAGGTTGAATCTGTATAATATATATATACACAATTATATACATATATATATATGCAGCAGATGTTAAAAGTCTTAAATTGTATTGTGCATAAAACATGCTAGTAACTATTTATAAAATATATCTTACTCTCACTCTTTTTTAATTCAAAGGTTATTACAATTCATCACGTTAATAATTGAATACCAATAAACTGGTTCTACATTATATGATTCATGTATTTACATACTGTAAGGGACAGAGCCCTGTCCTCGCACTCCATGGTGGTGATGACACCTCCCCCGCATCCGGAGAGAGGGAAAATTAGGGACTTGTTCGTTCACCTGTGTTATTGTCCGCACCTGGGTTGTGTTTGCTCGTTAGTCCCTGTACTTAGTTCTGTCGGTTCCTGTCTTTCAGTGTCGGTCATTGTTAAGGTATGTTTCTCTTGTTTTGCGTTTGCTGGTCCTGTTATGTATTGCGTGATTATTCTGGTGTTCTGTGTTTAGTATGTTCTGTCTCACTAAGGGGAGGTTTTGTTAATTATGTTGTTCTTCTGTGTTTATGTTAAGTGTTAGGATTGTCTTGGTATGAAGCTACCCGTTCCTGTTTTGGGAGAAAATAAACCCTGTTATTGCAAGCACTCTGCGTTTGTGTCCTCAACCTGCTCGAAAGCCGCAATCCTGACAGAATGACCGACCCAAAAGAGAGGACACAGCAGGGTGCAGTATCGTGGGCCAGCCTACGGCTCGAAAACCCCGACGAGGGGTTAATGCACGGGCTCTTCATAGAGCCCTATGAAGCAGAGGACTCCGAGCCAGAGGACGAGTCCGAGGATGAGGAGTACCTGGAGGGGGAGTTCCGGTGGGATCCCTTCACCCTCCAGCTGATTCCCGTCTCAACCTCCACGTTTCTGTCCCCCACCTCACCACCCATGGCTGCTGCCCCGCAGCATGAGATGGCCGCCGCCCCGCAGCATGAGATGGCCGCCGCCCCGCAGCATGAGATGGCCGCCGCCCCGCATGAGATGGCCGCCGCCCCGCAGCATGAGATGGCCGCCGCCCCGCAGCATGAGATGGCCGCCGCCCGCAGCATGAGATGGCCGCCGCCCCGCAGCATGAGATGGCCGCCGCCCCGCAGCATGAGATGGCCGCCGCCCCGCAGCATGAGATGGCCGCCGCCCCGCAGCATGAGATGGCCGCCGCCCCGCAGCATGAGATGGCCGCCGCCCCGCAGCATGAGATGGCTGCCGCCCCGCAGCATGAGATGGCTGCCGCCCCGCAGCATGAGATGGGCCCCTCGAAACGGGCCCCTATGAACCGGTCTATCCGGTGTCCTCCAGGCCCACGCCACCATCGGCTACCTCCCCGGCCTTGGAGAGGGCTCTACGGGAGGATCTGGGGGTATTTGTCGACTTTCTGGCCTGGGTCCAGGAGGTGGCGGTGATGGACGATGAAAGGAGGTGGTGGCATCAGGAGTTCTTCGTGTGGAGGAAGGGAAAAGAAGATCTCTGCCCTGAGCTCCTGGACTACCTGAGGGCACAACTTCTCCGCCGTGCACCACACCTTCGGCCAGTCACCGAGCTCCCTCCAGTTTCCTTGCCCGAGTCTGTCCCCGTGTCCTTGCCGGAGCCAGTCCCCGTGTCCTTGCCGGAGCCAGTCCCCGTGTCCTTGCCGGAGCCAGTCCCCGTGTCCTTGCCTGAGCCAGTCCCCGTGTCCTTGCCAGAGCCAGTCCCCGTGTCCTTGCCAGAGCCAGTCCCCGTGTCCTTGCCAGAGCCAGTCCCCGTGTCTTTGCCTGTCCCAGTCCCAGTTTCCCTGCCTGTCCCAGTCCCAGTTTCTCTGCCTAAGCTCGTTTCCCAGTCTGAGCCTGTCCCCGTCTCTGAGCCTGTCCCCGTCTCTGAGCCTGTCCCCGTCTCTGAGCCTGTCCCCGTCTCTGAGCCTGTCCCCGTCTCTGAGCCTGTCCCCGTCTCTGAGCCTGTCCCCGTCTCTGAGCCTGTCCCCGTCTCTGAGCCTGTCCCCGTGTCTGTCCCAGTCCCCGTGTCTGTCCCAGTCCCCGTGTCTGTCCCAGTCCCCGTGTCTGTCCCAGTCCCCGTGTCTGTCCCAGTCCCCGAGCTCACTCCAGCCCCAGAGAGCACTCCAGCCCCAGAGCTCACTCCAGACCCAGAGCTCACTCCAGACCCAGAGCTCACTCCAGACCCAGAGCTCACTCCAGACCCAGAGCTCACTCCAGACCCAGAGCTCACTCCAGACCCAGAGCTCACTCCAGACCCAGAGCTCACTCCAGACCCAGAGCTCACTCCAGACCCAGAGCTCACTCCAGACCCAGAGCTCACTCCTGTCCCCCTGCCTGACTCCAGCCCTGTCCCCCTGCCTGACTCCAGCCCTGTCCCCCTGCCTGACTCCAGCCCTGTCCCCCTGCCTGACTCCAGCCCTGTCCCCCTGCCTGACTCCAGTCCTGTCCCCCTGCCTGACTCCAGTCCTGTCCCCCTGCCTGACTCCAGTCCTGTCCCCCTGCCTGACTCCAGTCCTGTCCCCCTGCCTGACTCCAGTCCTGTCCCCCTGCCTGACTCCAGTCCGGTCCCCCGTCCTGTCCTCGAGCCCCGTCCTGTCTTCGAGCCCCGTCCAATGCCCGAGGCCGTCATCCTGGCCGAGCCAGTTCCCGGGCCAAGGACTGTTGCCGGGCCAAGGACTACTGTCGGGCCAAAGCCGGTTCCCCGGCCACCTGAACCGTGTCCTCCGGCACGGCCTCCTGAACCGTGTCCTCCGGCACGGCCTCCTGAACCGTGTCCTCCGGCACGGCCTCCTGAACCGTGTCCTCCGGCACGGCCTCCTGAACCGTGTCCTCCGGCACTGCCTCCTGACCCGTCCCTGCCTGGTCGACCTCTAGACCTGCACCCTCCTGTCCGACCTCCAGATCTGCTCCCGCCGAGTAGACCTCCAGACACGCTCCCGCCGGGTAGACCTCCAGACACGCTCCCGCCGGGTAGACCTCCAGACACGCTCCCGCCGGGTAGACCTCCAGACACGCTCCCGCCGGGTAGACCTCCAGACACGCTCCCGCCGGGTAGACCTCCAGATCTGCTTCCGCCGGGTCGACCTCCTGACCCTCATCCGCCGGGTCGACCTCCTGACCTGTCTCCTGACCTGCATCCGCCGGGTCGATCTCCTGACCCGCTCCCGCCGGGTAGACCTCCTGACCCGCTCCCGCCGGGTAGACCTCCTGACCCGCTCCCGCCGGGTAGACCTGACCCGCTCCCGCCGGGTAGACCTCCTGACCTGCTCCCACCGGGTAGAACCCATGACCCGTCTCTACCTGTCCGGCCTCCAGACCTGCTCCCGCCCGGTCGACCACCTGATCCGTCGTCGCCTGTCCGTTCTCCTGACCCGTCTCCGCCTGTCCGGTCTCCTGACTGGCATCCACCAGACCGGGCGGCCTCCTGGTCTGTCAGCCTCTGTCCTGCCCGAGACCCGTCTCTCCGTCCTGCCCATGTCCAACTCTTGGATTATATTCTGCTCTTGTGTTTTGGGCGCTTCAGGAGCCGCGCCCCTTGGTGGGGGATTCTGTAAGGGACAGAGCCCTGTCCTCGAACTCCATGGTGGTGATGACACCTCCCCCGCATCCGGAGAGAGGGAAAATTAGGGACTTGTTCGTTCACCTGTGTTATTGTCCGCACCTGGGTTGTGTTTGCTCGTTAGTCCCTGTACTTAGTTCTGTCGGTTCCTGTCTTTCAGTGTCGGTCATTGTTAAGGTATGTTTCTCTTGTTTTGCGTTTGCTGGTCCTGTTATGTATTGCGTGATTATTCTGGTGTTCTGTGTTTAGTATGTTCTGTCTCACTAAGGGGAGGTTTTGTTAATTATGTTGTTCTTCTGTGTTTATGTTAAGTGTTAGTATTGTCTTGGTATGAAGCTACCCGTTCCTGTTTTGGGAGAAAATAAACCCTGTTATTGCAAGCACTCTGCGTTTGTGTCCTCAACCTGCTCGAAAGCCGCAATCCTGACACATACATTACAGCTCTGTCCCTTAAATCACAGATTATTATCACTCTAGCAAGATCTAATATCTCTAGAACTAATATGTCCATCATGATAGTACCAATTACATGAATACCCTTTCTGTCCAGGGTATTACTAGAGGGACATTCATCGCCACACACTGCCACACACTGTAGGTCATTCACGGATATGGCTCCTTCGGCAAACCGTTGTCTGGGCGGTTTTTAGAATGAACGTGTCTCCGTTGCAATATGTAAATTGCCACATTATCATAATTTGAAGAGGTGGAGATTGAGCTTGCATCTAGACATTTAGTTAAGCCATTTCACCCGTCTGCAGCATTTTGTCAAGTCACATATTTTGAATTTAGCAGTCTTCATTATTTTCAACTATAAATGTTATTCCAGGAAAAGCCAATAACCAAGTCCAGCGCTGACTAATGGTGTATAGGTTTTTATTAAATAAAGATTGTCACAAATTGGTGAGTTGTTCTACCCAGGGTGTTAGGAGAGAGCACTTCCTTTGTATCGTATTGATTAGGAGCACAGCTGTTTTGGGTTTAGCTAAGCACCGGGCATAGGTTAGTTAATCAGTTTAACGTCCCTGGTTAGGTTCACTGGTGCTTATTGTTTTGGTTACGTTTCATGTAGGTGAGTGTTTTTTGTTATGTCGTTCCCTGTGTTTTATAGAAAGATTGAAGTCTATTTGTGTAAGTAGTTTTTTTTCTGTTCACTGTATGTTTTCCGTTTGTGTTATGTGTTAGTTTTATATTATTAAACCCCACCACAAACGTGATTCTTTACTCTGCGCCTGGCTCTCTCTGCATTTCACCTAAAAGGATTCGTGACACAGATATGAATATATGATTTTAGTAATGAGGCACTTTATGTACTTTTCAAGTTTGATAAATATGAATTTGTGTATATCGTTTGATGTGTCTACTAGCATTTTGAATGAAGCACCATGTCACGATCGCGGGAGGTGCAGTGCATGAAAGCCATGTGCAGAGCCAGGTATCCGTTCAAATGGTTAATTTTAAACATAAACGTAAAACAAACCGAGAACGGCAAAAAAAACACAAACTAATTATATTAGTTAAATATATTGCACTTAAACACTTTTTGAAATACACAACACTCACCTCTACATAACTTGTGAACTGGAAACACCAACCGACACCCAGTGACATTCCCAAGAACCTTAAATACCCACCTAATTGCTAATTCACCTCAGCCGTGAGCATTAGCAAAACAGGAACTAATACAGGAAGTGCATCAAAAGCCACCGTGTAGAACACAACTCACCACTTACGTGACACACCTGATATTTTGTCAAGGAAACATTCATGGTACAAAACAAATATACTGGCTCCTCTGGCCAAAATTCCCAGTCAGATTGTTTAACGGGGACCGAAAATAAACATGTAGATATTTTTTGCGTCTTTCACAGAAATAAGCGTTGTATATAAGTGGAGCAGCAAATGAGCCAAAATGCGACTGCTTTCACGGTAAACAGCAGCACTGGTCCCCTGGAGACAATTACATGAAATGCCTGCTGTTGATTTGAACGCGTTTGAGATGTTGTTCTGAGTCTGTTGGTTAAAATGTGACCTTTACCAGTTATGACTCACCCGGAGTGCTCTGTGATGAGGAACACATCATAAGGCTGGCCTCTACCGGGATAATACACGACAAACACATTATGAACCTGACAACTTGTTAGCAATCCTAAAGGGATGTGTTAACAGCACAGATGGGGCAGTTCAAAAATGTGTATTGATTAAAACGGTTAAATAAGAAAGAGAACTGAGCACATATCAAGTATTCTACCTTATACCCACAATAGAGTATATTTTTAGACACAGTCAACACTTATATGTACTGTGAATATTTGAAGAATATTTGAGTCTCTGATAAGGAATTTACATCAATACATGAGACCATTACTTGAGACCATCACATGAGACCATTACGTCAGACCATCACGTGAGACCATTACATGAGACCATCACGTGAGACCGTAACATGAGACCATCACGTGAGACTGTTACGTAAGACCATTACATGAGACCATCACGTGAGACTGTTAAGTGAGACCATTACATGAGACCATTACATGAGACCATTACGTCAGACTATCGCGTGAGACCATCACGTGAGACCATTACATGAGACCATCACGTGAGACCGTAACATGAGACCATCACGTGAGACTGTTACGTAAGACCATTACATGAGACCATCACGTGAGACTGTTACGTGAGACCATTACATGAGACCATTACATGAGACCATCACATGAGACCATCACGTGAGACTGTTACGTGAGACCATTACATGAGAACATTACATGAGACCATCACATGAGACCATCACGTGAGACTGTTACGTGAGACCATCACATGAGGCCATTACGTGAGACCATCACGTGAGACTGTTATGTGAGACCATTACATGAGACCATCACATGAGACCATTACGTGAGACCATCACGTGAGACCATCACATGAGACCATCACTTGAGACCATTACATGAGACCATCACATGAGACCATCACGTGAGACCATTACATGAGACCATCACATGAGACCATCACATGAGACCATTACATGAGACCATCACGTTAGACCATCACATGACCATTCCATTGACACAATGAATCATTTCATATATATATATATATATTTGTTTACGCTTTTGTATACGTAATTCAGGCACCGAATATTTAGCCGCTTTGTAACTCTGTTAGATGCCTTGTTGCTTTGGAAACTCATCAAACATCAAAGCATTGATCTTCAGACCTCTTTAATAGCTGGCAGATGTGTACTGCTAAGTAGCAATCAACCTGTGACATGTGTCCTCTGCAGCTCCATATGACAACAATGGAGCTGGTTGAGAGAATGACAAGTGTGCAGAGCTGTCATCATGGCAAATTATAAAGAATAGAAAATACAAATGTATTTGAATTTGTTTAACCATTTGTTTGTTAGATTTAAATGATTCCATATGTGTCATTTCATCGTTTTGCCGTCCTTACATTATACTACAATGCAAAATATATTTTAACGAGTCTCATCGCAGGTTAGCTTAAAAACGCGTAAAATGGATTGAAGAAATCTGTTGAGACTACAAAACCCACACTGCAACACTCTCCGTAGAAAGGCTCTGGCTGGCAATGGTCATTTTAATTGCTTCGCTAGGTCATTAAGTGGCTAGTTAGATCATTAGTACACAGTCAATATAAGCATGTGAAATAGTTACTTAGTTGTACAATTGTTTAAACAAAACTGCATTACATAATTTAGGAATTACATACTTGACTTGGCAAACATGCTTTCAGGAAAGATTTGTTAAGGAAATGTTAACAGTATATATATATACACTTTGTCATGAGATAGACAGATGGGTGCATTTAGACAAGAATACCCATACCATCTATTGGCTGCTTTCAGAATCCTGAGTGCATTTAATGCTGTTAAAAGTGTCATCATTCGTCTCCAATCCAAAGAATTGAAATTGATAACGTGCTAAGCCAAGTTTTGGCAGATGGACAACATAGATCTTAATAATGGTGAAACAACATATTTTACTTGCAAATAGACCACAGACATTCCCCAAATATATTGATTTGTGTTTTTTTTGGTGGTCTTGAGGAAACAATCCACACCCAAACCAGATATATCACACGGAGTCATTAGGGTGCCACTTGGCCTGGGTACATTAAATGACTAACTCAGAAGGTGCTGGTGAATTGCATGGGACCCCTGGAATAATCCGCAAGCAGGATTTAAATGCTTTAAGGCAGTGCCTTAACCGCTGCACCTGGAATAAGGCATTAATAACAGAATACATTGTCTCTAATAGTCTACATAGTTTCTACTGTGTTGATGATTGATGACTCACAGTTTTTTGCACAGTGGCCATCTCACTCTAAATAATCTGCTTGTGAAATACATTTTCACATTGCGTTAAAAGGGTGATTAAATCTGCAATTGGATGAAAGTGTTATATTTGAGTGAAAGGTTTTGGTAAGAACATAAGAAGTTGAAGAAGTTAGACAATCTGACAAAATTGTTTGTTAAACCCCAACCTGAGAGCTAGAAACAGGTGTGACAGCATATAATAGCAGGAAGTATAGAGGCTACAAGATTCCCCTCTTTTCATGAGATCAAACTAAATCCAAGGAAAGTCCTTCCAAATTAATTGTGTTACAAAACCGTCCGTTACAATGTACAGCATAACCATTTGTTCTCCAAACATAATGTTACACTCAGTGATACTAGGAAACACAGAGGTGTTTATGCTCTATGATGCATGTCAATTCATTTACCGATAAAAACATACAAATAAGAAAATGACTAAATATAGATTGAGAAGTCCCTATTTTTTCTAAAACCTCTCTCTCTCTCTCTCTCTCTCTCTCTCTCATCTCTCGTGATAATTGTGATACATTTTCAATTATCCATTGAAATTGCAAAAACATCCATAATTATAAACGTAAAACCACAGAACGTATTAAGTACCAGTTTAAACAAAAGCCTCATCATTAGGATGAACTCAAACTGCTATCTGGGTTTGTCACGTTTCATTCCATACAAATGTGCTTCATCATTAATAGAACACTGCTATTCCCCGGTGTGATTTCCTCTTATAAGCAGCTTCTAGCCACATGCCTGGCAGACAGAGGCTCATGCTATTGGAAGTGACTGCGGCTATGTGTGTCCTCTGCAGTGGCTGCTGCCCAAGCCCAGAGCTCAGTGGAACAGGAACTGATGCTGCATTCAGAATATCTAATTCTCGCTCATTCTCTACCTCTCTCTCCTTTTCTCTTATACACACACACACGTACAAACTTGTCGGAAGCAAAGACACCTATTTGTATTACACACACACACACACACACACACACACACACACACACAATGAAGTATACCTTCCAATCACTGACACGCACACACTAGTCGGCACTCAGGGGCCCTGCTCGGCTGATGCCTTAGTAACTGTTCAGAGTTCAGACACCCACGCTCTGTTATAAGCCGGAGCTGTGGGCGGACAAGCCTTAAGAGTTGCCGAGCTACAGTCGTGTTCTATCGGAGCAGACCGGAGATGGACTATGCATATTCATGACCTACCCAGTGGACAGTCATGGCACCGGCTCGGAAACCCCGGCATCACACATCCACATGGACGTTGATGAGCCCGGAAAACTAACTACAAGTTCCACACTGCCCTCACACTGCCCTCACACTGCCCTCACACCGTCCTCACACCGTACTCACACCACCCTCACATCGCCCTCACACTGCCGTCACACTGCCGTCACACTGCCCTCACACTGCCCTCACACCGCCCTCACACCGTCCTCACACTGTCCTCACACTGCCGTCACACTGCCGTCACACTGCCTTCACAATGCCCTCACACTGTCCTCACACCATCCTCACACCGCCCTCACACCGTCCTCACACTGTCCTCACACTGTCCTCACACTGCCCTGACATCGTCCTCACACCGTCCTCACACTGTCCTCACACTGCCCTCACACTGTCCTCACACCGTCCTCACACTGTCCTCACACTGCCCTGACATCGTCCTCACACTGTCCTCACACTGCCCTCACACTGTCCTCACACTGTCCTCACACCGTCCTCACACTGTCCTCACACCGTCCTCACACTGTCCTCACACCGTCCTCACACTGTCCTCACACTGCCCTGACATCGTCCTCACACTGTCCTCACACTGCCCTCACACTGTCCTCACACTGTCCTCACACCGTCCTCACACCGTCCTCACACTGTCCTCACACTGCCCTCACACTGCCCTCACACTGCCCTCACACTACCCTCACACTGTCCTCACACTGCCCTCACACTGTCCTCACACCGCCCTCACACTGCCCTCACCAAAAAACAGATCTCATCACAACGGGGCATGATTCTTCAGCCGGTTCTCTGGAATAAATCTAAATACTTGCGTCCTTCCCCTTCCATTGAGATATGAGCAAACATAGGGAGAGGGAGCATCCTGTACACTGGTTAGAGGGTAGACAGTGCACATGACTCAAATAGGGAAATGCTGTGTAGCTCGGTGAGGCAGTGTGGACCCAGGGACCAAACTATGTGACGACATGAGGTAAAAGGTAATGATGACAAGGTGTTGAAGAGCACTATGGCACTGGATCTTTCTCTCTCTCTCTGAGATGGGTAGTGTGTGGGCTGGCTTCTCCGCTCTCGGACTCTCTCGCTCTCTGTCTTACTGATGATGTAGCACCCTGGCAGATATCTGCAGCTAATTACGCAACCAGCCGACAGATATGAGACTGAAAAAAGTACTATGGAGTTAAGCTGCCAGCTCATTCAGCCTGAGGCTCCTGTATATTACTTCTCTTTCGCTACTTGTCTTCTTAATCTACCAGTGGAGTACAACAAGGCATATGCCCACTTGTAAAACCAGTTTCTTTTCAGTAAATAGCATAATTGCAATGAAAAACGCTCAAAGAGTACAAACATGCTAAAATACAATCTGAGGGAATTACACTTTTATGCTGTGTTCATCCACTGCATTGTTGCTATGGTGACAGGAAGAGGTGGCCAGCACACTGGCAAGTTAGTTAGTTGTAGATAGCTTTACAATCATCGGAAGCTCGAAACATGTCTTTCACAAGAATAGATGAATTTCTATGTCAGGCAATGTTTAATATCATCGCTCCTGAGCAGAAATCATTTTCAATACAAATTGAAAGGGGTTTTGACAACTGCAACTGTTCTAGGCAATGTTCCAATGTTTTTTATTTTATGTGCAGTATGACTTTCCATTCTTTACATTTCATTTATTCTTTTATATTGTGTGTAAAATATATATTTAAAAAGCAATAAGTGTGTTAATATAAGTTACTGTTTATGTTGATAATAGCCAAGTGCTTATAGAATATGACCAGCAACCAGAGGTTACTAGATCAGATCCTACCATAGGGTGAATTGGTTGAAGCAGCGTTTCTATGTCACAATACAGAGACATAAGGCACATTGGTGAATGTTGTCTGGACTTAATGTATTTTGTTGCTGGAACTAGGAGGTAATGACCCATGTGGTGTTGTTAATATTGCACTTGTAAAACCGATTTCTATTGTAGCTTCCGCAATGTTAAAAGCCTGAATCTGATTGTTTGTGTGCGTTATGCAGAGATGTTTTTGATTTTCATTATTAGGTCTTTTCAAGGATGACAATGGCACACTGAAACTGTACTGGTGGGTAGGATGGTCCAATAACTTACTGAGGCCCTTGTTCCATTAAACATCCATCTGTATGTACAAAAAACGAATTGACGTTCCTGTGTCAGTACGTTCTCAGTGTAGTTTCGCAGTTACGCCACAGCTTTCTATGTTTTGCAATTTCCTGCTTTACCAGCAGGTGGTGCTAGTTGTAAGCAACAGGGACAAAAACAGACATGGTGAGAAGTGACCATAGAGATTAGATGACAGATATCTATATATTTTCACATTATCACAGGCCGCACCATTTTAAAGTTGACAACTGAGTGCCAGGATTTCCGAATCCATAGGCTGACACCTGGCTTCAACAGGGAAAATGTGAATTAGCAGAGGATTTGACCGTGTTGACTTAAATATTACGAGGATTGTCGATGTAATTATACATATCTTTAGCCAAAAATCAACAGACTCAAAATTCAATGCGGTTACCAAACTAGGTAAAGACTCAAAAATGCAGTTCTGAAAATGAGACAGCGGAATTATGGACAAACATACTAAGCTGAATTATAATAATCAATAAATATTAACTCTATTATAGAATGTATATTTTTGAAGAAACAGTGAATTTAAAACGTTTACCCATCACCACTAAATCAAAAGAATGTGAAAATCACAGCTTTTCTATGAACAAATCAATTTAGGCCATAGTGACCCAGATGACACAGGACCTAGTTTCATCTGATTGGCTTTATCAAAGCAATCTACCCCGTGTTTCCTGGCCCAATCCAAACCAGCCACATCTCACAGCCTTCTCCTCCCGATTCCCTGAGTAGCACAGCTTGAATGTGACATGTCATGGAACGCAAGTTCTTACATGTGATGAATTAGCACGACAGCGTTTATTTGTCTAGGCCGTGAATATGGTGTTTATTTGTCCAGGCCGTGGATATGGTGTTTATTTGTCATTATTATGTACTCTGTCTACTTGCAATTCAACGCCTTTGGCCGGGTTTTCATTGGAAATTAGATTTGGTGGTGTTGAGATGTCCAGGACTGCTGTCTCTGGTACACGTATTGTCGCATGTGGCATGGGTTTGAATCTCACCAATCGCTATCGCGGCAACAACTATTATTCCATTTCACTGTAATAATGCACTAAAATCCTGAAAATACAAGTGATATTTGACTGAATCAACTTACCTGGTTACTGCGCATTCAGAAATGATTGAGACAATGTATTTTTTTACATTAACATATGTTACTGCCTTTTTCTAAAATGTATTTAGAATCAATCTACATACATTACCCTACAATAACCAAGCAATAACAGTTCTTTAGAAAAGGTAGCAAGTATATTACAAAATAAACATAAGTAAGTATTCAGTATTCAGACCAATTAACTTAGTAGTTTGTAGAAATACCTTTGACAACAACTACAGCTACAAGTCTTTTTTTGAGGCCAGAAACTTGATTCACATGTATTTGGGGAATTTCCACCGTTTATCTCTCAAACTGTCAGGATGATTGAGGAACGTTTCTGCACTGCACTATTTTGTGGTCTCTCTATTGATGATATAGAGAGTTCAAGTTGAATTGAGTTCAAGTCAGGACAACTCAACCAAATTCACAGACTTGTCCCCAAGCCACTGCTGCATTGTCTCCAATGTGCGCTCAGAACCTTTGCCCCAGTCTGAGGCCATAAGAACTCTGAAGCAGGTTTTTATCCAGGATTGGCCAGGAAAAGAACGGTGCCTAGTTTCCTCCAGGAACTTAGCATTCAGGTCAAATATTTGAATCTTGTTTCTCAGTGTCTGAGAGTCCTTCAAGTGACTTGTGATCAACTCCAAGTGGGCTTTCATTTGCCTCATTGCTGGAGTGCTGCAGAGATAGTTGTATTTCTAGAATGTTCTCCCGTCACCACACAGAAACACTAGAGCTCTGTCTGAGTGACCATCTGGTTCTTGGTGATCACCCTAATCCAGGCACTTCTCCCCGATTGCTCAGTATGGCCAGCCAGCCAGCTGCGAGAAAAGTGCTGGAGATTCCAAACCTTCATTTAGGAACAATCAGGCAACTGTGTTCTTGGGTGTATTCAGAGTCCTGGGCCACCCTTACAGATACTGCAGTATACAGATACTGTATATGCCTGGGCCACCCTTACAGATACTGCAGTATACAGATACTGTATATGCCTGGGCCACCCTTACAGATACTGCAGTATACAGATACTGTATATGCCTGGGCCACCCTTACAGATACTGCAGTATACAGATACTGTATATACCTGGGCCACCATTGCAGATACTGCAGTATACAGATACTGTATATGCCTTGGCCACCCTTACAGATACTGCAGTATACAGATACTGTATATGCCTGGGCCACCCTTACAGATACTGCAGTATACAGATACTGTATATGCCTGGGCCACCCTTACAGATACGGCAGTATACAGATACTGTATATGCCTGGGCCACCCTTACAGATACTGCAGTATACAGATACTGTATATACCTGGGCCACCCTTACAGATACTGCAGTATACAGATACTGTATATGCCTGGGCCACCCTTACAGATACGGCAGTATACAGATACTGTATATACCTGGGCCACCCTTACAGATACTGCAGTATACAGATACTGTATATACCTGGGCCACCCTTACAGATACTGCAGTATACAGATACTGTATATGCCTGGGCCACCCTTACAGATACGGCAGTATACAGATACTGTATATGCCTGGGCCACCCTTACAGATACGGCAGTATACAGATACTGTATATACCTGGGCCACCCTTACAGATACTGCAGTATACAGATACTGTATATACCTGGGCCACCCTTACAGATACTGCAGTATACAGATACTGTATATGCCTGGGCCACCCTTACAGATACGACAGTATACAGATACTGTATATGCCTGGGCCACCCTTACAGATACTGCAGTATACAGATACTGTATATACCTGGGCCACCCTTACAGATACTGCAGTATACAGATACTGTATATACCTGGGCCACCATTGCAGATACTGCAGTATACAGATACTGTATATGCCTTGGCCACCCTTACAGATACTGCAGTATACAGATACTGTATATGCCTGGGCCACCCTTACAGATACTGCAGTATACAGATACTGTATATGCCTGGGCCACCCTTACAGATACGGCAGTATACAGATACTGTATATGCCTGGGCCACCCTTACAGATACTGCAGTATACAGATACTGTATATGCCTGGGCCACCCTTACAGATACGGCAGTATACAGATACTGTATATACCTGGGCCACCCTTACAGATACTGCAGTATACAGATACTGTATATACCTGGGCCACCCTTACAGATACTGCAGTATACAGATACTGTATATGCCTGGGCCACCCTTACAGATACGGCAGTATACAGATACTGTATATGCCTGGGCCACCCTTACAGATACGGCAGTATACAGATACTGTATATACCTGGGCCACCCTTACAGATACTGCAGTATACAGATACTGTATATACCTGGGCCACCCTTACAGATACTGCAGTATACAGATACTGTATATGCCTGGGCCACCCTTACAGATACGACAGTATACAGATACTGTATATGCCTGGGCCACCCTTACAGATACTGCAGTATACAGATACTGTATATACCTGGGCCACCCTTACAGATACTGCAGTATACAGATACTGTATATACCTGGGCCACCATTGCAGATACTGCAGTATACAGATACTGTATATGCCTTGGCCACCCTTACAGATACTGCAGTATACAGATACTGTATATGCCTGGGCCACCCTTACAGATACTGCAGTATACAGATACTGTATATGCCTGGGCCACCCTTACAGATACTGCAGTATACAGATACTGTATATACCTGGGCCACCATTGCAGATACTGCAGTATACAGATACTGTATATGCCTGGGCCACCCTTACAGATACTGCAGTATACAGATACTGTATATGCCTGGGCCACCCTTACAGATACTGCAGTATACAGATACTGTATATACCTGGGCCACCCTTACAGATACTGCAGTATACAGATACTGTATATGCCTGGGCCACCCTTACAGATACTGCAGTATACAGATACTGTATATGCCTGGGCCACCCTTACAGATACTGCAGTATACAGATACTGTATATGCCTGGGCCACCCTTACAGATACTGCAGTATACAGATACTGTATATGCCTGGGCCACCTCACCTATTGAAGAGGTTGACATTATTACAATGAGTGGGCCATGAATCCTATGCACCTGAACCTGCGTTAGCATTGGCCCTCAATGCTTTTATCACCGCAGAAAAACTGGTACTCTTCCCCAGATCTGTGCATTGACGCAATCCTGTCATGGAGCTCTAAGATCTCATGGTTTGGTTTGTGCTCTGACATACACTGTCAACTGTTGGACGTTACATCGAACAGGTGTGTGTGCCTTTTCAAATCATGTCAAATCAATTTAAGATACCACTGGGGGACTCCCCAGTGTGTTGTAGAAAATATCAGATTCCTCCAATCTCACTTTATTATTGCTTTTCTAAGAAATGCATGTCATCACCTCATGAATCTCTGTAGAAGTATTGTGTGAAGTAAATAACAGAACTTAAAGAAGGTGACAAAGACATGTATACTTCATAGGTATAGTAGATTTTGTCATCCATCTCATGGCAAAGACAGATCCAGCATAGTAAAGACAGATCCAACATGGTAATGAAATATCCAACATGGTATAGACAGATCCAACATGGTAATGAAATATCCAACATGGTGAAGACAGATCCAACATGGTGAAGACAGATCCAGCATAGTAAAGACAAATCCAACATGGTAATGAAATATCCAACATGGTAAAGACAGATCCAACATGGTGAAGACAGATCCAACATGGTAAAGACAGATCCAACATGGTGAAGACAGATCCAGCATAGTAAAGACAAATCCAACATGGTAATGAAATATCCAACATGGTAAAGAAAGATCCAACATGGTGAAGACAGATCCAACATGGTAAAGACAGATCCAACATGGTGAAGACAGATCCAACATGGTAAAGACAAATCCAACATGATAAAAATAATTCCAACATGGTAATGAAATATCCAACATGGTGAAGACAGATCCAACATGGTAAAGACAGATCCAACATGGTAATGAAATATCCAACATGGCAAAGACAGATCCAACATGGTAAAGACAGATCCAACATGGTAAAGACAGATCCAACATGGTGAAGACAGATCCAACATGGTGAAGACAAATCCAACATGGTAAAGACAGATCCAATCTGATAAAGACAGAGCCAACATGGTAATGATTTTATACAAATCTACGGAACTGGTTGGCTGCCATATTGAAATTGTTTTTGGTTAAATCAACAGTCTCCAGCATCCCCAAATGATGGAGATTATAATTATTATTATAACTTCATCTGTGTTGTATTATGCAATTACAACTGCCTTAGTATGAGAAGATCATAATCTGATTATACAAAATAATCCTGTACCCTCAATCCTGTTGACAGAACTAAACCCGCAAGTAATGTGCTGTATACAGTAATGTGCTGTAATACCCACCTAAAGTTATCCCCAGTACAGTTGGATCAAAAACAAATTACACAAAATATTATAATAATATTATTATTATTGAATGATGTCTCGGTTGTTCATTCAATGAAGTTATGCATTCATTTAATTTGCATGTTTGTTTGAAATAATCGTTATTAAAATTATTCCATTTCCACACCAATTTCCATCCTAATATCCACCCAATTTCCACAATAAGGCATATCTGACATAGGTTACAAACGCAGCTATACAATATGCTGCAACAGAACCCAGGCTAATAGGCATTTTCTGGCAAGTATAATTTCAAGGCTTTATTGTCTTATGCAAACAAAGATGGCAAGATGCACAGACCTTAAATGAATAATGACACACACACACCCACTCAATGACAAACTGTGATTTTAATGAGGTTTGGAAAATTAGCAAATTGAAAAGGATGTATATTAAAAAAACAAGAAATACCGACAACAACAGACAATATTTCATTGACAAACAATCTGTTTTTGGCACACTCAAAAGATGTGGTCAGAACTTTAGATATAAACATTCTGGGACGTTTCCATGTGCCCAGTGTCCTGTCCTGGTAGAAGAATATTACTACAAAATAATCGTAACCAAAACAATACAAACAGCAAATCCAGCAAACAAGTAAATGGTCATTAGTCATGTATCCATTTATGCTACATATACGGGACCAGCTTAAATACAAAATCGTTAAATTCTTGTGTCCAGATGCATTTGGACCCAGAAAATGTATGGGCTGTGAACCAAAGCGCTGCAATTTCTAATTTGTTAACCCAAAATGTGTCAAAATACCTTTAAATCAAAGCAGACTGCCTGCAGGTATCATTTAAAACATGCTAGATCACAGAACCAAAAAAAAAAAAAACAATGTGTCACTAATTATTGCGTTGTTGTGTTTTTTCGTTTGATCCCGATATCGTGGGCGGGTAACGAGCAGCTAACTAAATAGTGCCTTAAGACAAAACGTTCAAGAGTTGGTGCTCCCTGTTATTTAGTCATTAGCAACAAAGTAGTAATGTAATCGCAGTGAACATAATATGTGTTACCATTACCTCATTAATGGATTTTACATCATTTGGGCCATGTTCAACATGCCATCCTAAAACTGCACAATCCTGGGAGCACTAATAGGACATACATATTCGTACATTTCAAATGGCTAATATCAACACATGTTTAATATGATTCTTTATATCAAGGCATAAATGACCAGAAAATACAGAAAATAAAACTCTAGATCATTGTAGATGTACGATATTATTGACCTGCTCAGCTTGCCTAGTGATGATTATATTGGTTTTGCAACCAACCACAGAGACTAATTGGCACTATGTTATAACGTGATTTGTCAGTGCATTAGAGAAAGGTTCATTTGATTTAATGGGAAAAGGCTGAACAGGCGTTGCAATGTAATTATGAATGTCATTATCGATTTTGCGTGGCTAATACTTCCCAAACCTATTAGAACTCTCGGAATATGACAAAGGCAATGGCTACTGATCTGTCTTTTTTCTGACCAATTGAAAACACGTCTCGAATTTTGCTCGTCAAAATATAAAAAACGTAAATATTTCCTCTTTAAACAGTTATGCACACTGGTGAGTGCCCGTGAGACACTTTTTTGTCAGATATCTCTCTTTTTGACCCATAATGCTCACAAAACAGTCATCAAATATTGCCAGCTATTACAAACACTTTCCTGTTACTAACGCCTTTAATTTGCATGGAATTATACAAATAAAAAAGCAAATGCCCTTTTCCAGAGCCACTTACTAGGGGGAGATTTCTTTTAATCCTGGCCAAAAATGAGAATGAAATAGAACCCTGGAGATGGAGGCACCATGTTCTATGAACTAAGTTATATGAGAACCCAGTTAGCAACATGGAACCCCAATGCACCACAGACAAGCATTGCATTCTTTATACGATCTATGTGCTAACTAAATTAAAATAGTTTAGTTAGGCTATAATGTATCCAAAATGTACGACTACTCCTGTGACTACCACTGTGTAATCAATGGACTGGTAATCAGTGTTAAAATTACAATGTTCTCCATTAAGGAGTATTTTTTAAATATTTGTGGTACTGGTATGAGTTATATAAATGCACATAATCTGTTGTGTACATCTACTGTTCATGATTTAAATATATTTGTTTCTCAGGCCTTTTTCAGTTTTTGGGGGGCTAAAAATATAATGTAATGTTTTTTTTAAAGAGGGTTCACACCCACACTGCAGCAGTACAAGTCAAGCAGAAGCAGCAGCTCATATATCTGCATGGACTCCCATATCCGACTGCTGTTCACATTCAAATTAATGAAAATTATAAAAAATACTGTGAAATGTTCAATTCAATTTAAGTAATACATCCCTAGGTGCATTTCTGACTAGTTGGTGTTGCACAACCTTTTATCTGGGCAGTGTTTTCAAGCAACATAAGTACCTTAAAAGCTGTTGAGAAGCAATTAGTACAAACTGTCATGCAACCTGGCAAACATACCAGCAAGCTCTCCAAGTCACCTTCCAGAATGTACTTAGGTGACATAGACGCACAACGAAATATCAAGACTATTTGTGAAACCCTGGGACTCAATTGAATTGGCTTTTTTAATATGATTATCGGTAATTTAGAAGATAAACATTTCTGTGAGCGTTCATTGGTGTTTTGTACCTTTTCAGGGACCGTGCTGAACATAGAAATGCTGTATCTGATTTCATATGTCTGATGAAGACTCTGAAAAGACCACGGAAGTTCTATCCCGTTGACTACCTGGTGGGCTAATTGCTAGATTCTTCAAATAAAAAGCCCTGTTTCTAAATGCTCTAAGCAGACGCCAGTTCGCGTTCTGTGACTAAGCACTTTCAAAATGAATAAGGAAAACAACCTGTTTTAATGGATATTCTATCATTGATAACAATTCGATCCTTTCGCTTTTGATGTCTCTTACCTGAATGTGATGTGTCAGTCTATGTTAGCAACTGACAGAAATCAGCTGAGTTGGCAAGGACACAAAGGGCCCCTCCCCTCCCTAAAAGGCAAGCAAGACATTGTAATTCTACTGAAACAATAATATCTTACAATGGTGAAAGACAGTACAGAAAACTGTTTATACGCTGATAAGTATACGTTGTGTTTGGCCGGGAGCTTGGCCTGGGTATTCCATAGCAAATATTTGGTTGGCAATCAACTAAATAGAGTGTTTAACGGAAGGTAATTAGTGTGACTTCCTGAGGCATTCAGTACAGTATGATGTGATTTTAACTATACTAGTATCGAAGATATAGCGGTATTCAAAAGTGACTGAACAAAAAACAAACATAAAACTGAAATATGGTATAATCAAATCAGAGTTACAGCGCAATTCACCGCAGACTGATGAATAATTTATTAATAGGTCCAAGTATTCTTATTGCTAGTCTGATAATGAGACATTTGTTCTAACATGTTCTCAAAAGTGTTAACCCCTTAGGTCTTTTCCACATTTGATTGTGTTACAACATGCATTCAAAATGGATTTATATTGAGGGTTTTCAATTGAACAACACAAAGACCTGATATCTATAATGTCAAAGTGAAAAACCAAATCTGCAAATTCTTCTTAATCATTTGCAAATACAGAACAGAACATACTTGACTGCTTTAGTATACACCCCTATCAATATTTGGAGAGGAGCCGTGCAGCAAATACACCCATGTGTCTGTGGTGTTTGTGGTGTTTGTGGTGTATTGGGGAAGGATGAAGCCAGATGCAGGAACAGATAGGGTTACGTGGTCCTT
Source organism: Dallia pectoralis (assembly GCA_029465975.1). Lineage (NCBI taxonomy): Eukaryota > Metazoa > Chordata > Actinopteri > Esociformes > Umbridae > Dallia > Dallia pectoralis. The sequence goes on from CM055751.1 coordinate 2,844,180, forward strand.
ATAATGTCCCAGTCATAAACCAGCACACTAGTAGATAACAGTACTTCACTAGTACTTGATCAAAACAACAAACGTTGCAACACAGCGCATAAATATCCAAAGGACACAAAACAGTTCTCGTAGGGAAAACAGCTGCTCCTCTACGTAAATGTACTCACACAGTACGACACATAACATTCAACAATTCCACACAAAGACATGACCAAACACAAGAAACCTATATACTCCGACTAATGAGGGGATGGACACCGGGTGAGCGTAATGACAAGACAAGAAGACCGGTGAGGACCAACGCCGCAGCTTGACCCCAAATGGCGGTAGAGCAGCTTCAGAGGGAGCCGAGTCACCATGAGTCAATTTGTACTCATTCCCTACCAGCTTGGCACATCTGGATACAGAGATTTATGCCCATGGTTCTTTTCAAATTGCTCATGCTCTGTTGAGGTGGATGGGAAGCGTTGGTGAACAGCAATTTCAAATTTTTTTCGCATCTTCTCAATAGAGCTGATGTCCGGGCTTTGACTATGCCACTCCGGGAGATTAACCTTTTGGTTTTTAAGTAACTCCAGTCTGACTTTGGTTGTAGGTTAGAGGTCATTGTCCTGCAAGAAGATGAATCTTCTCCCAAGTCCTAGGTCTTTTGCATACTTCTGATGGGTTTCTTCCAGGATATTGTAAGAGCTCTGTACTGGTCTCATCAGACCAGGCAAATCATCTTACAATTGGTCTCAAAATCTGCAAATGCCTTCAGGCAAACTCCAGGATTTTATGTGGATTTTCTTTTTGCCAGTTCCCCATTAAAGGCATTTTGTGAAGAATGCAGGTTATTATTCAGCTGTGAAGACTGTGACACTTTTAGAGTTGCCGTAGGCTTCTTAGTGGCCCCTTCAACTAGCGCCCTTCTCTTCCAGATACTCTGTTTTTAGGACGACACAGTTGTGCCATAATCTCTTGATTTTTAATAATGGGAGTTGTCTGTGCTCTGAGGGATATTCAAGGCCTCGACAATTTTCTTATATCGTACACCTAATTGGTGCTTTTGAAGAACCTCATTCCGGTTTGGCTTTGGATGTGCCCTCGTCTTCATGATGTACTTGACACAAGTAGACAGCATTCAAATAATTATGTTACACAGCTCATTCGTGCGTAAAATTGCAAAGCTGGTCAACACTTATGCATTTAACGTTTTATATTGAACTAATGTAAAATTATTTGCCAATGTTTTTTTAGCATTTTGAATGTTGGCAGAAACACTGAATTCAATAAAATGTCTAATACAAAACAATAAAATGTAGAACAGTCGCAAGGGGATGAAAAGGAGTCAACGAATCTAGCAAGCCATAACTGTTGGTGCCTTTTGATTTGAACAGCATAGCTACACCACCGTGTTGATTTATTTGGTTATTTAGCTTGCAGTCTAAACAACCAAATGTGAGGAAGACTGCAGTCGATGTTGAGCTGGCAATAGCTTCATTAATGAATCATTCAGACGGACTCCTCCAGTGCTTATTGTGGACTGCTATCATTTATTGGAAATAGACCAAAAACCTCATCTCATTGTCAGACTCAATGACCACACAGTGTCTCTATAACAACTAATAAAATGTGTAACCTTTGCATGGTAGTGCCGCTAAGTTTGCCCAAATGTCATCCAATTCAATACAGGTCCCTCTCCTCAAAAAGAAGCACCTTGTTTAGAATTAGAATTTTGTGAAGAAACACCTAAAATGCAACACATTCTTCATTAGAAAATAAAAGAAGATGGCCACAATTGACTAACATACATTAAATACTCAACTAAACATGAATACTAACCACGTAGTGGGGCTAGGAAGCATGTTTGATTTTGATCTGTTTTACTGAACTTGGCAGACATGCTCAGGGAACCTTGTCTCGCTTACACAGGAAATCTCAGGTTCTGACAAAACTTTTGTCAGCAAGATGACTAAATGACCCTGATTGGCCCGGGGGGCAGTGTATCTTTTTCAGGGAAGGACATGTTCCATGAGTTAAAACCAAAATTGGCATCCAGTCCAGTGTTAGACTATTCATATGATTCATACTTCATTAAAGAGGCAAATCTGTTTAGGAGCTGCTAGTGATATGATGAGAAGCAACAGTGTATATAAACTATCTCGATTCTAGATCTCATTGGCTACTTAAGTGATGGAGCTTTTTATAACGCTATTAATTTAAAGTTCGCTTTGTAGTAATTAACCAGTAAAAAGAAACACAACCGGTAACCTACATATACGTTATTAGCCTAACTCTGTAGGCGTATAGTTTCTCCTCCACAATGCAGATAAAGTAGACCAGCAGTAACAGGAACCGCACCGTTATATGATGTAACTCCTGCTGCACAGCATATGCACAGCATATACACAGCATACCGTATACACAGCATATACACAGCATATGCACAGCATATACACAGCATAAACAGCATATATGTATATATACAACATGCACATGCACACTGGTGTATATGTTACATGATGTAACTCCTGCTGCACAGCATATATGCATATATGTATATATACAACATGCACATAAACACTGGTGTTTAAATAAATCACCTACCGTATTGAAGTCGTACATGTTAATGCAACCCCTAGAATGTCATTAGATGCTGATAATAAATGCTGTAGTTTTCCTTCAGTCAAGTACTCTATTTTAAGAATCACTTTGACTATAAGCGCTTCCCTTTGGATGGTCAGGATCGGAGTAAATGTTGACATGTGCCGGAGATACTTCCTCTCATGATTACATTTATCTATCTACATATTCTGATCTGAGATAGCCTGGTTGCTGCGCTACGGACTTCCCACGTCAATCACTCGGGTTTAGTTGACAAACAGAGATCCCGCCTTCCTGTGCAGTGCTGATTGGCTCGTTATGTTTGATTGGCGTTCATGCTCACCTAACTGCACCAATGCTCCTGAACTAGAAGGCAGATTGTGAACTCACATGGCGCAGACTGTTGATACAGATGGTTACATTCTCTATTTATGAAATCTATTCTCAATTAATGCAGACATTTTCCGAGAAACGCACTTCGGAATGTATTATGCAATTCAAGCCTCCAAATATATATTGATGGTGTTTATTATGCAGTTCTCTGGATCAGCAGTGTATTTACATTATGTATTATTTCTTAGTTTTTAATGTATTGTCAAGAAAGCACAGAGTTAGATTATGCCATTCCTGAATCCTCCATCAACAGTCTGGTAACCATAAAAATGTTTTAGCACTTCGTCGTGTCCCTTTTGGAAAAGCATCACTGACGCCTCCGTCGACCAACTGTTGTTGACCAACAGAGCCAACAGGTCTGTGGATGAAGATCATTTCTCTGGCCTCTACTACATCCACCCACACCTCACTACACCCACCCACACCTCACTACATCCACCCACACCTCCACTACATCCACCCTCACCTCCACCACATCCACCCACACCTCCACTACATCTACCCACACCTCCACCACATCCACCCACACCTCACTACATCTTCCCACACCTCACTACATCCACCCACACCTCCACTAGATCCACCCACACCTCCACTACATCCACCCACAGCTCACTACATCCACCTACACCTCCACTACACCCACCCACACCTCCACTACTTCCACCCACACCTCACTACATCCACCCACACCTCCACTACATCTACCCACACCTCCACTACATCTACCCACACCTCCACCACATCCACCCACACCTCCACTACATCTACCCACACCTCCACTACACCCACCCACACCTCACTACATCGACCCACACCTCCACTACATCCACCCACACCTCACTAAACCCACCCACCCCTCCACTACATCCACCCACACCTCACCACATCCACCCACACCTCACTACATCTACCCACACCTCCTCTACATCCACCCACACCTCCACTACATCCACCCACACCTCACTACATCTACCCACACCTCCACTAAATCCACCCACACCTCACTACATCCACCCACACCTCAAAAACCTTTAAGACCTGTGCAAAGATACAGTTTGTGGACTTTACTTATGCATTCACCCTGTCATCTCAGAACTACTACCAGACCCACTCTACCAGCTGAGTGTGTCCAGGTCCATCTGTCAGTGGAAACAGCGACTTCCAGGCAAACAGGATTCAACACATAAACATTAGCATGCCAGCTTCTGACTCTTTATCCCTCAAGAGTAAATCCCTCTTTCACATTACTTTACATTAGGAGATGTACCAGCAATGCACCTTGTATGGTAAAGCAGAAAGGGTCATTGTCTGCCTGCCCTAAACCATGGCCATAGATGACTACAGGGCAAGGAAGCATGCAGGCAAAATGATGGCTGTAGCTTTTCACCCTGGCAACCCTCTAAATAAGAAATGTAGACGCTATACTATAAGTAGGGTTGACAAGTTATGTCGGTGTACAGTGTACAATAGCAGTTAGGCACCTCAGGAGTTTGTGGTATATGGACACTATACTAACGATAAAGACTGTATGCTTACTTGTGTACACTGTTTAGATAATGTGTGAAATGGGACACTTATGGGGCACTCATGTAATCATTATGAATTATTATTCGTACTAGCACCATGTCACATGAATCGACGTATCATTTTGATATAGTTGCATGAGATAACTAGACATCTTGTCATTCCCTGAAGATGGGATCAGTGAGCTGAGGAATGTCATGGAAGTACAAAGACTAGACCTTTAACAAGGGAGGAAATTGATCAAACTATTATTCAAAGAATTCCATGAAGTGCGCATATTTCCCCATGAATTTAAATGTACGTTGTTTGTGAGTGTTAAAAAAACATAATCACTCCCTCTCCTATGTAATGATGGAAAGGACCACATCTACGCTGTGAATTTGAAGCGGAGGATGATTAGTAGGAGGTTATCTGACTTCAGAGGTTTTCTGCGTTATTTTACAGTTGCTTAGCAACAGGCTGATCTGTGGAAATGCAGCATTGGAAGGGCTATGAAAATACAGTAGCTGTTAAGAGCTGTTTGTCTTTAGTTATCAAGTCCTTGACTCCATACCAGGTCGGTATGAAATGTCTTTTATCATTGACATGAATATGGACTAGCTCAAACATCTTAAATGAATTGTTATGAAAAAATGCATGAAGTCAATTATACTACTGTGTCATACATGTACTTTTATTTCACATGCTTTAATTCACTCATGACAGATCCAAAAACAGTGACACTTTCATTCAAACACATTGATGTCACGTTTCCAGGTCAAAGGACACAAATTATTCACCGTTAAATTCGAGCAATTAAGAAGTGATCCTCGTTCAAATGATCTTCATCACAGCGTTGTTATTTTTGTCGTTGTTTTTGTTATCTCTTTATACATAATTTACAGTTTTTAGCAATCCCTTTGACCATTATCTCAGAACCTTAATGTCATTTTCCACAACTCTAGACACAAAACTCACAACAGTAAGCGCAGCATTTAAACACTTGTAACACAGGCTCTCCAATGTTCAAAACATTGCATTGTGCATTCATATCTTTAAAGATACCTTGCATTTGCACAATCAATGGTTCAAACAATAGATTTATCGTGGAATACCATGGGTACATTGATTTAGATCACCCAGACAAAAGATACCCATAGTTTCACTAGTTAGTTGTTTGTCCAATCATTAGATATTGGTGTACAAAATTGATGATACATTCCATTATGATTCTACAAGCTAATGAATCCCTGTAAATGTACTTCTGTGGTAAAGAGAATAGTACAAACACAGTGGAATCATTGAACAAAATTTGAAATGTATTACTGTAATGAAATAGAATACAATCACAACATATGTTTATTTGAATCAAAGCAAAAAGAATTAGCTATGAAATAGAAAAATAGAGACAGTACTGTAAAACATCAAATGCAGTGTTCCTCAACTTGCTTGCTTGTACTGTAAGAAACAAAACAGAAGTGATTACTGTACATCTTTATTGTCATCAACTCTGTGTTGTGGATTTGGCCACTGGTTCTCATCTACATCTCATTGGATGTTTTCATTAGCCAAACGTCTTGGACACTATGCTGTTGGAGCCGCTGTCTTGGTCAGTGGCCTTGTCCTCTACCACGTTTCCCCACACCTCTCAAACGAGGCCCATGACCACCTCTCAGAAGGGGTGCCTGCCATGCTATTCCTTTGACCAACACTTCTTCCTCGTCTTCCTGCCACCACTGCTTGACCTCCATTGTGACCTGGATCACCTGCTGACTCCATGTAACGAATCACTATGCTCTGGCAATTGGATCCAAATCCTTTATGTATATACTCATTTCACAATGTGCACTAAATCATCAGTAACGGGTTGGCTGAATTGGACAAGCAATTACAAGGGCCTGCATCTATACAGTGCAGTAGTGTCAGTACTGTAAATAGTCTGAAAAGGTGGTACAGTATTTGGGACCATAGACACAGTGTCTGATGAAGCATTACAGTATGATAAAATATTAGGCTACATCCATGGATATTGTAGTCTAATTGGTTCATGCTCCATGCTAATTTGTGGCAATAAATCTCAGTATCTTGAATCTTTCATGATTTACTGTAAACGTGGAATATTGTTTGTCAGTTTCCATAAAACTATGCATTAAGATTAATGCAGCAAATACTTATCATTTTGACTAGATGTATCAATAGATCTGTCAAATGAAATGAACAGACTATCATTTCAAACGTAATGTAGGAATCGCATTTTGAAACAGTAGTACTTTGATGTTACATTGTATCATATTGAACCGGTGATAAAAGTTAAATGAACAAATGATCTTCAGTTTAGGTGTATTGTATCCAAGCAATAGAAAAAACGTGTTAGAGTTTTGAGAAAAGTGCATTTTGATCTTCGGTTGTGAGTTTTGTGTCTAGAGTTGTGGAAAATGACATTAAGGTTCTGAGATAATGGGCAAAGGGATTGCTAAAAACTGTAATGTTGTGTCCATGTATGTCATTCACCTCTTTATTGTAGTAGACGGGTCCCTGCAATATCGAAATCATTGGTTTGTGGGGGATGGTTGCAGCAAGTAATATATTCTAAAAGATTAGCTGCCGAGCATCGCAGAACAACAAACGCATGGGCAGGAAACCAACGCATAAATACATCTCAAGAGTTGTCCATTAATCGTCCACCAATAGAATGCAGTTGGCCCCTGCATCTTGGACAGTGTAGCTTTTAGATATAAATGTTTGAAGTTGCAAGTCTTAGAAGTATTGTGATTTTAAGAAAAAGACACGGGAACTGGTTCAGTGTTTTTATTCTACTGTCAGACAATACAGTCCCTATCTATTCATTTGCAATCCCTTTAATCAGTCTAGACGTTAGCATATCAATAAACACTACCCTAAACCTTTTCTGACTATGTGTATCTTACTGACTTCCCTTTAATCTTCTGTGTCACAGCAATGCCTAACTGGATAAAACACAGCAGGTAGTGTCAAGAACTCAGAGAATAATAAAATTGTTTTCTTTGTGCAACTTCTTTGTACTTTTGAGTACAAAATGGCATTGTCATTTTATCAAAACTTTGAACGAGTGCGCAAGAAACATTCGCAAACTTTACTCTCAATGTTAATTTGGGGAATTTTTAAAAGAAAATAACACAAGCTCTATCTGAAAGCAATAACATGGACAAAAGTAGAAGGCTTTATTAGAAAATACACACACAGCATGTTGCTATGCAGCTGTTCTTCACTGTAATTCAACACAGCAAGGTCTTTTGTCATACAAAGTAGAGCCCCTTTCTTTGGTTTCCCACACATCAGTCAACCCCTAACTGTCCTCAGCATAAACTCCTATCATTCCCTGAAAGCAAAAGGAGTGGTGGATCTCTGTGGCATTAGCAAGTGCCTGTGCCATGTTTGCTGTATATTCATTTTCAAAGGTTTTACAGGCTCTAACAGAACATGTCATTATACTCCAATGAAATATCATCCTAGAGTGGCATATTGGTTATGGGTATTGTATTTTTTATTTTGATCTACCATACTGATCTTACAGCTTTCAAGTTATGGCCAAAGGCTCGAAAGGATTTTGTACCTGGCTCCTCGAAAAATGATATTGACGTCAATAATAGTATCTCACAAGACTTGAAAGCCATACCTATTCCATGTCCAAATAAAAAGTTGTATAAATAATTCAATATTGCTGAATAGATATACCAAGATCCAGAGATCAATTATAGAATAACATTATCATTAGTGAATAAGGAAGGACTCTGCATCTACAACTCACTGGTTGTTGAATGGGTGTATGGGGAGACATGTTAGTGGCCTAGGCAGACATGAATAGCCCTGAACACTGCATGGAGGACCTTGGTGAAGAAACTAACATAGTGTTGGGGCTTCCTGTTCTTCAGTGCTCTATAGTAATGGCTGTTTGTAGTACTGAAGCCGACTCTGCTTCTTCTGATGACCTCATTAAATAGAACCACACTGTATTTTTATACAACTCAACAAATCTTTCCCCAAACAGTTTAAGCCACCACATTTACAAGTCTTGTATGCATGACTTGTATTTCTGACCATCTGCACAATGAAAAGGTGCCATATGTTAGGTATCTAATGTACTACTACAATAAATACGAACATAAATGACAGAAAGATATATGCAGTGAATGTTTTAGTGGCAGAGATTTTCCACATTTAAACATTCTATAGCTGTGAGTCTAGGTAGTAGACTATTATTTACTAACCTGCTTGCACGTGTAATGTGTTTGGTTTGTGTTTAATAGGCAAACTTGTACATGCCTCAAAGTGATCTGATCTTAACATTTCTACATGACCTTACAAAAAATACTGCATCTAAATGAACAGTTACTGCACTTTTCGGGGAACATCCAGGTCAATATTTTTGTAGTTTTGTTGAGGTGCACTGATTAAGTAAATCATAAAACTTTGGTGTGGGTTATGTTCCTCTATTGGGTATAAATGCGTAGCTGCTAATGTAAATGCCTGTGGCCCCAACACTGGTTGGCAATAAAACACGGCTTTACAGTAAGAAACCACACGAAATGTAACCAACTGATCAGTGCGATCACACAGCGTGCGCAAGGTGGCAGTAATCAATTAATCAAAACGTTCTGCTTCTCGAAATTCCCATTCCAGTTTAATTATAATATTGATATTTTTACATGATACATTACTGCCAGTGTTCGTCAAGTCTTTCGCCAAAAGCTTGATTTATTGAAATACGCACAGACTCATTCACTTGCCCACGTACAGTCACGTGACAACATGGTAACCAATGAGCGTCCTCGGAAAACAGGCTCGTATTTTAAACAGTGGAATGCGACTAGTGAGTAGTGGTTCTGCGGTAGGAAATCACCCGTTTACATCGTTACTTTGAAAATAACAAAGTTAAGAAGTTGTGTTTTTTAAAGTTGGCTATTCGCGTGTTTAGCTTTAAGACGATGACTTCTCATATTGTCACTCCCGGTCCTTACCGGGCAACAAAACTGGTACGTTTTAACGTTTTTTTGTCACGTTAGATACTCGTTTTCTTGTTGTGAAGCGAGTACAGTAAGACAGGGTGCTAATGGCGTAACGTTAGTTAGCTTGTTAGCTTAATGTTAATATAATATGCTGAAATAGCATTGCTAAGTTACCAACGTTGCCTTTGTGCAGCCTCTAACGACTGTTAGCTCTGTATTTGCTGTCTTATAATGGATATATGCTAGGACTAGCATTGCAGATCACTCAACAAACGCTGTCTTGTACAGCAGAAACAGCCATTCTGTGACTTCAGTAGATGACATTCATTATTATGTTGCTGTTGTGCCGCTGGACGTTATATTATGAAAATACAGTTGGGTACAAAACAAAAGTTACGTTTTGTTGAGCAACTGGCAGATGTGTTGTATTGTACGGATGCATGGAATTTACTGTACTTGCTGATTTACTTACTATAAATGGACGGGTACCCCAGCAAGCCAAGTGGACCTCAGTTTTGCCTGTTTGGTCTTGAGATGATAACCAAAAAAAACTATATTTAACACAACTATTGTACTAAATGCTTAATCCACATACCAGCTAAAATATAGTATGACAAGTATTCAAACCACTGACAAATCCTCTATTCCTCTATTACTGAATTATTTTAAGTCTAATTTTGATAATATTTTATTATAGAACACTTAACATGTAATTTATGTCATGTGACTTTAAATGAGTTGCTGCTATTCAACACCTACATTTACATATTTGCTGGAAGCACCTTTGCTGCTATAAGTCTTTTGGGGTAGGTAACCGCATTCTGCACATTTTTTTGAGAGATTTTTGTCCCAATCTTCTTGCAAGAAGAACACAGGTTGTTCAGGTTGGTTGTGTGACTCTGTTTTACCAGAATTTGTAAACACTGGTACACAATTTCAATGCGATTAATATCATGCTTAATACTTAGACTAGAAAAATACATTATTTTGTCTGAGTCAACATTATAAGATAGGCAAAACAAACAAAATGCTGCAAAGTGAGTTGGCAATAAGCCAATGAACAGCAAATCATCTCAATGTGTGTACCAACATTTTTGTTGTTGATAACGTTTGATTCAGCCATTTGGCCAGCATGTCATCATTGTGTCTGTTTGGGATAGACATGAGGAAGGGGTTCCAGAAATATTTTCATGGTCACAGGGCCTTGGAAGCGAAAGGGTGGAGAACCACCGCTTAATATCGTTTAAGCTGCTACAACTACCATTGATTAATTTACCTTTGCAGTGGAATGAAGTCACAAGGCTATTTCGAGCGGGGATGCCTCTGCGGAAACATCGGCAACACTTCAGAGTGTTCGGGAACTGTTTTACTGCCGCAGCAGCTGTCGACTGGTTGCATGAACTGCTCAAGAACAATAGTAACTTCGGGCCAGATGTCACCAGGCAACAGACTGTCCAGCTGCTGAAGAAGTTCCTGAAGAATCATGTGATTGAGGATGTGAAGGGTAGATGGGGTTCAGAAGATTTAGAGGACAACAGCCATCTCTTCAAGTATGTTATTTGTTAGATCTTTTTATTTTATTTGACTTGTGGCTGCCTGCTGCTGATCCAGTGCACTTCTAAACATACCGTATGTGGAAATTACTTGTTTCCTGCGTGTGTGTTATTGTGTCATTGTTGAGAATACATTTTCATGCTTAATTAAAATGATTGTACTTATTCCACCTGAATGTCCTAGGTTTGCTTCAACCTCACCTTTGAAGCCAATTCCCCACCATCCTTCTGCACCAAGGCCAGCATCGGTAAAGAAAAGCTTTTCAATGACAGAAAAGGAAGGATTCTTAAAATTTAGGAATTCCAAAAAAAACGACAGAGAGAGTTTAGTAAGTGCAGTTCGTGTTGAAAATGTATCTTTATTCTGCCTATGGTATGACTGTGCTACATATTTGACCGATCATTCTGTTTCACACAGGAAAATGTTGATCCCTCTGTACAAGACATTGAGACAGAGCCTGTGATAGAAGTGATCCAGCCCAGAGAGCTAACCGAGGAAGATATACAGAATTTGTGGAAAAGCATCACTCTCACACAGTAAGATACTCTCTTAATAGAAAGCATGGCGTTAACAATGGCACGCTTGTGGGTTCGCTCTGGATTACAATTTCTGCGAAATTATGTATTGTAAATTTAGAATAACTTAATTCTTAAGCCATTTTTTGTTTTTAGCCTGCAGAAAACATTGGGATTGGCTGCACTTGAGGATGTTTTAGACCCAAGACTCATCAATCCTCAAAATATTGTGAACAACGTAACAAATGTGAACAAGCATGGAGTTGTTACGCTTGATGACAAGACTGGTATGTTCTTTCTCTTTGTCTCACCGTGTGTAAATAATGCGGTCTATCTATGTCCGATCTGTGACTAATTCTAATTTGCCTTGTCTCCACAGACGACCTCCCACATTGGGTTTTGTCTGCAATGAAATGTCTTGCAAACTGTAAGCGTTTATTTTTTTGTAATTGTTTTCATGGTGTATTTGTATTTACATATACAGTCTGGTGACAAATTAAAATGTTCTCCTTGCCGAATGAATCTTTTTTTAGAGACAACTTTGATCCTTAGATTAACTGGGCCTTTGAAGCATTTTTCTAAACCTGGCAGTTCTAAAGACTTCTCTGCCAGGTTCTAAAGACCTGAAAAGGTTCCAAAGATCTTTTGAATAAAGTTCTTAAGACCTGGAAGTTCTAAAGACTTCTCTGCCGGGTTCTAAAGACCTGAAAAGGCTCTCAAGACTACTGAGATGTAATGTAATTTCTAGAGAATTGCAAAAGAGACCTGAAACCTGCAAAGCTTCTAGAGACCTTTTGAATAACGTTCTTGAGACTTCTCGGCCAGGTTCTAAAGACCTGAAAATATTATTTATTTTGACCTTTTGAATAAAATGTACACTGTACACAGTTAATACTGATAAGTAATGTTTTAAATGTACATGATGTCAGTAAATAGGTTGCTATGAATATGAATTGCATTATTATTATTTTCCAATGGTAAAGCACATTGAATTGTGCTATATAAATAAACTTGCTTGCATTCTTTATTATCTCATGCAATACACCTCTGTGGAAGCAATTTTATTTATATTGTTCCTCCACTTATTTATTCAGGGTTTTTCATTTTATTTGTCATGAGCCTGAAAATGTCAATTTGTAAACGAAAAAAAAAGACTCTCGGTATATGAAAGCTTTGGTTTGAATGATTTGACCATGTAAAAACGACACCCATCCTCTTCTAGGGCCAAAGTATGACTCCAGTCAGCCATCCTATCCTGGGTTTGAGCGGGATGTGTTTAAATCAGTCTCTGACTACTTCTACAGTCTTCCTCAGCCACTTCTCACATTTCAATACTATGAGTTGTTTGTCAACGTCTTGGGTATGTATGTTTTTAACAATTGTTTTCTTAACTCTTGAATTGATTACAGTATTATTTAGAGGTTAACTGGTTTGAATGGATAGATTTAATGCATTCTCTTTACACCCCGAACCTATGGGAGTTTCTATAACCTGGATTCATTTATCTTTTCATAGCATTTGTCCTCTCTTAAATTTTAATGGACATTGTATTCGCTTATACATGTTCAAGTTGAAGGCACATATCAGTTATATTTATTGGATTCAGGCAAATATAAAAAAAAATTGCTGAACTTTCATTGACAAATGTAGAAGGGGTTATACATGATCATCTATCAGTATCACTTAATTTGAGGCATATTGTCACTGTCTTTAAATGTTTTATGTTATTAGGTTGGATAAGACCGCATGGAGCTGCAACTGGTTGTTATATGCATTTATAACAGATGAAAACGTGACTTGCACTGCTCTGTGGCTGTGACTTGTGTTATAACTAACTTAATTGTCTAATTAGCACTTCCCCTTTCTCCCTTAATGTGTGCACTCGCTTTTTTATGTCCTGCTGGCATTATAAGTTGTTGTCCTCCAACATGACTGTAGAGATCTATCTGTGATTGTGGACAGTTCAGCAAATGTGGCTATAATTGTGTTTCTGCTTGTTTGCTTGGTTCACTATATGTAGGTAGTCAGCTTATCCTCATCTAATCTGTCTTGCCTTTGGTCATATTCAAAATGTGAACCTGTCCAGGGACATAGTCTGGCTATCATTTTTACAGGAGGATTTGTTTTGGTGTGAAGCTGGCAGTTTCGTAGCCAAATATTGCATTTTTGTTTTAGATGATACGATGGATCATAGTTTAAGTGAATTGTTTTTAAAACTTTTTTGAAAACACAACAATACTGTAACAAAAAGTGTTGCAATCACTGTCAAGACTGAACATGTTATGTAACAGTCTTATGAAGTACATGGTAGTGCTATCACAGACTCATTTGTTTGTGTTTACAGTGCACTTTTTGAAATTTGGCAAACATGCACTGGGATGTTTGTCTTGTTACCCTTGTGATTACATAGATATGATTATCGGATGTCTTATTAGAGATTTGGCGAAATGACACTGGCCCTGGGTGGCATCATTTGTCGGGGACTAGATTTTCACTGTTGTTTTTGTCTTATTCCTTGCTAGTTTTATGTGGCTACATTGTAGTTCCTAAAACTCAGAGAGGAAAGCGGAAGAACCAGGAGGAGCCGACCTATCCCCAGCCGGCAAAAACCCCACACATGAATGGTGCCGTTAACCCGTTTAAATCTACTGAATGCTTGCTGTTAAGCTTAATACGGAAGGAGGCTTGTGAAGAGGGTGACTCGCCTATGAGGGAAGTGTTCAGCTCAAGGGTCCAGGCGACGTTTACTGCTCAGAATTCAGGCGTTGACAGAAAAGTCCCCCAGATTGTCTTTCCAGGTCGAAGGGCAAGTTCTGGGGACATCCTGGAAGGCAGCCGTCTGAAATTGACCGGATCCGAGAGCAGTGGCGCCACGACGGTTAGGCCCAGAAGACCCAGGAGCTGCTCTCTCTCTAGAATCCTTGATGAGTCAGCAGATTCAGAGGTTTTCCAGTCTGAAACCGGTAACCATGGCGGCAAGTACAGTACCCCTGCTCAGAATAAAACAGACCCTCCTCCAGATGGCTGCCCTTCTGCCACCCAAGTCTTTATCACAGAAACTTTGCCCGATTCTGACACCAGTTCAGGTGTGAATTCACGAGCGGACAATACTCAGAGCTCCATAAGTGAATGTGCCGGAAGCAGCAGCAGCAGCTCTCTACCGAAACCCCGCCCCGCGCGCCCCAGGAGTATTGGTGCCTGTTTAGATTTGATTGAGCACAGAGAGATGTCTGCTAGCTGTTTCAGTATTAACACTCCGGTGGCAGAGATCACCATGATGCCAGACTCCTCCTCCATTGTGGACCTGAGGGGCCCCAGTTTGCGTAACCTGAGAGCCAGCAGCACAGACCTGAGAGCCGGGCCCTCTGTTAGCAGGCGCTGTCAAAGCTCTCTGGATCTGTACAGGCCAACCCTTACTGTGCCCTTTGTGTCCACTTATGCACGCCATCTGAGTCCCGAGCAAAGTAAGCCTGCGTCTGCATGCGTGTCTGTTTGTGCTTCTGCTGCATGTGTAACACCTGACCAAACATTACTTACTGTGCTTGTACCAATATGGGTGAACTGAACTGGCTTTTACAGTCCCCGCAAGAATTTCTACATTTGAAAAGTTTTGCTAAATAAAATTGTTCTAATTAAGTGTTACCTTCATTAATAATAAAGGTCTAGCTGTAGGGATAATTTCTTACCGTTGGGATATGAAATTGAATTAATCTTGTTGAAATCACACGCTGAATCTGCTTTAATACATTCTACTAGCACCCAGCGTACATAATACAGCCTTCCTGTGTGTGTGTGTGTGTGTGTGTGTGTGTGTGTGTGTGTGTGTGTGTGTGTGTGTGTGTGTGTGTGTGTGTGTGTGTGTGTGTGTGTGTGTGTGTGTGTGTGTGTGTGTGTGTGTGTGTGTGTGTGTGTGTGTGTGTGTGTGTGTGTGTGTGTGTGTGTGTGTGTGTGTGTGTGTGTGTGTGTGTGTGTGTGTGTGTGTGTGTGTGTGTGTGTGTGTGTGTGTGTGTGTGTGTGTGTGTGTGTGTGTGTGTGTGTGTGTGTGTGTGTGTGTGTAGGTCTTCTCCAGCCTGAATTGGAGCGCGTGGCCATCGAGGCGCTGCAGCTCTGCACCCTCCTCCTCCCCCCTGCCAGCAGGAGGAAGCTTCAGCTGTTGATGAGGATGATATCTCGGATGAGTCAGAACGTGGATATGCCTCGGCTACATGATGCAATAGGAACCCGCACACTGGTGAGGAGATGTGTGCTCATCTACCAGTTCTATTGTGTCTGCTGCGTGGGTTCGTCGTCTGCTGCAGCGTGGGGTCGTCGTCTGCTGCAGCGTGGGGTTGTCGTCTGCTGCTGCGTGGGGTGTCGTCTGCTGCTGCGTGGGGTGTCGTCTGCTGCTGCTGCGTGGGGTGTCGTCCGCTGCTGCTGCGTGGGGTGTCGTCTGCTGCTGCTGCGTGGGGTCGTCGTCGTCTGCTGCTGCTGCGTGGGGTCGTCGTCGTCTGCTGCTGCTGCGTGGGGTCGTCGTCGTCTGCTGCTGCTGCGTGGGGTCGTCGTCGTCTGCTGCTGCTGCGTGGGGTCGTCGTCTGCTGCTGCTGCTGCGTGGGGTCGTCGTCTGCTGCTGCTGCTGCGTGGGGTCGTCGTCTGCTGCTGCTGCTGCGTGGGGTCGTCGTCTGCTGCTGCTGCTGCGTGGGGTCGTCGTCTGCTGCTGCTGCTGCGTGGGGTCGTCGTCTGCTGCTGCTGCTGCGTGGGGTCGTCGTCTGCTGCTGCTGCTGCGTGGGGTCGTCGTCTGCTGCTGCTGCTGCGTGGGGTCGTCGTCTGCTGCTGCTGCTGCGTGGGGTCGTCGTCTGCTGCTGCTGCTGCGTGGGGTCGTCGTCTGCTGCTGCTGCTGCGTGGGGTCGTCGTCTGCTGCTGCTGCTGCGTGGGGGCGTCGTCTGCTGCTGCTGCTGCGTGGGGGCGTCGTCGTCTGCTGCTGCTGCTGCGTGGGGGCGTCGTCGTCTGCTGCTGCTGCTGCGTGGGGGCGTCGTCGTCTGCTGCTGCTGCTGCGTGGGGGCGTCGTCGTCTGCTGCTGCTGCTGCGTGGGGGCGTCGTCGTCTGCTGCTGCTGCTGCGGGGGCGTCGTCTGCTGCTGCTGCGGGGCGTCGTCGTCTGCTGCTGCTGCGTGGGGGCGTCGTCGTCTGCTGCTGCTGCGTGGGGCGTCGTCGTCTGCTGCTGCTGCGTGGGGGCGTCGTCGTCTGCTGCTGCTGCGTGGGGGCGTCGTCGTCTGCTGCTGCTGCGTGGGGGCGTCGTCGTCTGCTGCTGCTGCGTGGGGGCGTCGTCGTCTGCTGCTGCTGCGTGGGGTCGTCGTCGTCTGCTGCTGCTGCGTGGGGTCGTCGTCGTCTGCTGCTGCTGCGTGGGGTCGTCGTCGTCTGCTGCTGGTGCGTGGGGTCGTCGTCGTCTGCTGCTGCTGCGTGGGGTCGTCGTCGTCGTCTGCTGCTGCTGCGTGGGGTCGTCGTCGTCGTCTGCTGCTGCTGCGTGGGGTCGTCTATACTAGTAGCACATTGACATCAAGTCAAATTCTGTGTGTATGTAAAAGTACTGATTAAAGGTTATTATTAAAACGGCCCTATATGATGACACTTTCCATGATGTTATCAGATGGTACACACATTCTCTCGTTGTGTGCTGGGCTGCGAAGAGGAGATGGACTTGGATGAGCTGCTAGCCACCAGACTGGTCTCGTTCCTCATTGACCATCACCACGAGATCCTTCAAGTGCCCGTCTATTTGCAGGATGCTGTCCAGGACCACACTGCATACCTCAGGAAAGTGCAGGTATAGTACTGTAATAACAGCACGCAAAGACAAATGGTATCCATCTGTTTGTCCTAATATATTGTACTGTTCTCTCCTCCAGATAAACTACCCAGCTAGTGGTGATATGGGGGTACCAATGCCTGTCTATGCCTACTGCAGACAGGTCAGCACCAAAGAGTTTGAGGAACAGAAGATGACAGTGTCCCAGGCTGCCATCGCTGATCTCCTGGAGAACCTGGTGAAAGACAAGAACATGTCTGTGAAGGACCGAAAGAAGAAGCTTAAGCAGGTAATGGGTGAGATCAGTGTTTCCTCTGATCTACAGCATCTTACCAGTAACAGCAGCTTACTGGACTGACAGCTTGCCAGGTGTGATGTTAGCTAACGCTAAATGTGTCCTAGATGTTTATCATGGCAAGTCCCTGCATCTTCAGGTGGAATGTAAAATTTCTGTTGGAAGAACAAAAGGTGTCTGGATTGTGTCTGGAAGTAATGATGTTGACATGCAGGCATAGGCTGTGTAGCTATTACCTAGACATTTTACCTTACAAAGAAGCCAAGCCTTAATTCTGCTGTGTTGACTGTAGTACATCATTTTTTACCATGTTGAATCTTTATTCATTTTGAGATAGCCTCTTGCTGCCAGCACACAACATTTCAGTGCAGTGAAGAACTATTTAGGCAACAATGAAACACTGATTTTGACCTGTACTCACAGGCTGCAGTGACTTCAACAGATAGTGTGTTTGCTCTGCAAAATGCATGTGCAAAACAAAAGTTGTTGAGAGCATATTAGCAACCTTTACTGAAGCAGCAAAGACGGTCAGAAAAGCACTGGGTTAGACATTATTTTGTGGATTATTTGAGTTATTCTCTCATCAACCCAATGTGCAACTTCAGAATTGCGGTATTATTTAAATATGTAATTAAAATAAATGTCTTTTTTCCTTCTCAGTTTCAGAAGCTCTATCCTAACATTTATGCTCGCCGGTTCCCAACCACTGAGAGTGAGGCCCAGCTGTTTGAAGAGAAACCAAAGATAAAGCCACCAATGCTGATCACTATGAAGAAACCAAAAGCGTTTGGTATTAGAAACTGAAGGTACACTTGGGATGCAACCGTTTGTATGTCGAATATGTTGTGTTACCTCATAAGCAACACATGAAGGACTGTGGGAGAACTACAGGGGAGACTGCTTCTGTTAATGTACCATGTCTTTGTAGTTAAATTATGCATATTGTTTGTCAACTAAAGTTGTATTAAGCTTTAGCTTTATGTTTTAAAATATTTGTCTTTGGTTTATTAAATGTGTTTTATTTAATTTGTTTTGGTATTAATAATGACATTGGGAACATACTGGGTAAGATTGCTGAGGAACATGCAACTTACTATTTGGGAGTCAATTAAAATTGCTTATTTTAAGTCTAACTTTTTCTTAATCGGATCCACATTGACCAAGTTCAGTACCTGGTTTATTTAGTAGGACCCACAAAGTGATTTGTAATGTACTTTTCTGTAATGTCCATGGTTTATGTAATTTGTCTGTTTTGGCATTGCACTTTTTTGGTATATTTTATTCCATTAACATTCTTTGAATGTTGAGCTTTATGTTCTGACTTTTTATGGGTAATTAAACATGTTGCACAATTTTCTGTCATTTTACATCTACCTGTAGGTTAGACCAGTCAGAAAGAAATACACTTCTACTGTGATCGGTAAAGTATTTAACCTTCTTTAGAAAGGACTTTGGATCCAGTTTGATGCCGTTTTCTCAACCTTTCTGGCTTTTATCTGACCTCTACAGAGCCACAAATGCATGTTATAATTGATGGACATGTTGCAACAAATGTTTGCTATGCAAAAACCTTCAAAATAAAGTCAAAATGTAAAATATGCTAATTTATGCTGAAATCTTTATACATGCCTTATACTTTATATGGGTTTAGTCAAATACAAATTATTCCTTGTCCCATAGTCATTGGATCTATAAAATATATTGTCTAATGCCCTTTTTACAATGACAGCTGTCACAAACACCTTCCTGAACCCCGACAGGTTTCACACAGTGGCTATAGGATAACCCCCTGATGAGTTGAATTTAGGAAGAAGCCTAGAAGAACCAGGCTCTGAGGGGAGGCTAGTCCTCTACATGAGGTTTACTAACAAGGTTCGGGAGGAGGACTTCCAGCTAATTAATTACAGGTGGAAGCCCTCAGCAATTAACAGCTAGAGGGTACATATAGACTCGGCAGTCTTACCTCGCTCCGCTGACAGCTCGCAGCAGCTTCTCTCGCCCAGATACTACTCGTCTCGCTAAAGCGCTTCCTCCGCGGAAGGCACTAACAATCCCAGGAATGTCCCCCCGCAAGTCGCGGGTCTCCCGACCATTTCGGTCATGCCGGACACCACTCCTGAGCCCAGGGCTTCTCGCGGCCGCACTCCGGCCCGACCATCCGCGCGTTCACCCGGACGCCGGTACCAGGCTTCGCCGCTCCCAGCAAAACCACCACCTTCTTCCCCGGCCTCCTCCTACCGCTCGACCATCCCGACGATCCCTCCCGTCGGGAACTGGACTGTAGCCGGGCTAAGACAAGCGCTGGGCAAGTCGGACCCACAGGTCTCAAGGAAGACGCACAAAGCGGAGCCGTACGACCTATATGTCTCCCAAACCGGCCCGCAGGCAGGGCAAAACCCGCAGGGCTCAAAATATACCGCCCCAGGCAACTCCGTCGTCCTCCCGCTCAGGACACGGCTCGCTTTGCTCCGCCAATGCCTCTGCCGCCGCAGCGCCGCATTCGGACGAGCCCAGCTGCTCCCCTTTTACAGCTCAGCCTTATACCCCTAATAACCCTCTCCCTTTCCAGCGGCCCCGAGCTCCGCCCCGGGCACTAGCGCGAAGCTTTCCCAGCCAGCAGTACAGGCTAACCCTCGCCTCCAGTCTCTCTACCCTCCAGGTGCCAACCCCGCCCACTGGCAGCGGCACAACCCCGCCCACCGGCAGTGGCCCGCAGCCCCACAGCTCCAAACCAGCGCGGGCCCGCCCCCGCTCGCTGCGCAAGCTCACTCTTCATCCTTCCAACCGCCATTCCCCCTCCCCTCCTCCCCACTCCGGTTCGAGCAACCCTATTTGTCCACCAGCTACGTAACTCGTACAGCAACCACCAGCGCAACCCACTGAACCCAGGTCTCCGCTCTTATCGAAGGCAGGCAGATCGGTGATAATTTCAACGCGGGCGGATGCCATAGAGCACGCAGCCGTTCCATGCATATTTGTAGCTCTGCGGCGGCGTACGTCCAGCCTAAACCCGCAAATAAAACATCCAAATTATTCCACGACTCCCGTAAAAAATAAAAAAATAAAAAAATAAATAAATAAAATAAAAAATAAATAATAATAATAAAATTAATTAATTAAAAATTTCAGGCAATGCATTCAGAACGGCCATCCACCCGGACGAGATAAAAACGCATTTTTATCACCCTGTCAGACCCACGCAATTCCCGTTCCCAAGTGTTAACAGCCTGTCCCCTCTCGACGAATCTTCGCTTAAATTCCACGGCATAGACCAGGCATCTACCTGATTAAAATCGCGGGTCGGGGTGCCTGGCTGGCCAAAGTTGACGTTACATCCGCTTTCAAAGTCATGCCCATCCATCCCGACTCATGGCATCTCTTTGGAGTCCGCTGGCTCGAGAAATACTATTTCGCCGTACGTCTAACGTTCGGATGCAAAAGCAGCCCTAAAATATTCGACATGCTATCAGAAGCAGTCTGCTGGATCTTGTCAAAAACTACGCCATCCCCCACCTCATTCACCTGCTAGATGATTTTCTAATAATCTCGCCTCCCAACGCCATCCCGGCCGCGCACCTCCTCTCAGTCCAAAACGTCTTCTCCGAGCTTGGAATCCCCCTCGCAGAGGAGAAAACCATGGGCCCCGCGACGTCCATCGAGTTCCTAGGGATTAACTTGGATTCTAGGGAATTCCAAGCATCCCTGCCAAAGGAGAAAATCGACCGAATAATTCTCGTCTCCTCTACTTTCCTCGAGAAATCGGTTCTCTCGAACGTGAACTCTTGTCCCTGCTTGGCCATTTAAACTTCGCGACGCGCATCATCCCGCAGGGTCGCCCCTTTATATCGCATCTCCTCTCACTCGCGTCCTCCGTCCACTCGCTAGAGGACCCCATTTCCTTAACCCAAGCATGCCGCGACGAACTTAGGCTATGGGTAACATTTCTAAAGCAGTGGAACGGCCTATCGTCTTTCCACAAAAACCTCGTCGCGTCCCCCACCGAGATCCAACGGTTCACAGACGCCGCCCCCTCAATCGGGTTCGGGGGATTCTACCAAGGTCGTTGGTTCGCGGCTCCGTAGCCACCCCAGTTCCAGCAATTACCGCAATCCTCGGCGCTATTCGAGCTCTACCCTCTCGTAGTAGCAGCTTTCCCGTGGGGGAAGGAATGGTCCTCTACAAGCATCCTAGTGCATTGCGACTATGAGGCGACCGTGCACTGCATTAACAGAGGCCGTTCCCATTCACCCGCTCTGATGCCACTCTTAAGGCGCCTCACCTGGATCGCAGCTTGCGACCAATTCATTATCGTTGCTAAGCATATCCCGGGTCGGAGAATCAAATTGCTGACTCCCTGTCTCGCTTTCTGTTTCAGAAATTCAGGACGCTGGCTCCGGAGGCGGACCGTATCCCTACTCCGGTACCTCGCTATTCAGAGTTGATATTCCCGTAAACCACCCGCTAAAAACCCTGCTCGACTCATCACTCAACACCATCCTTCACGCAGTCGCCCCAGGACCCTCCAATCCTACCTTACCGCCTGGAAAAGTTTTAAATCATTCCACGCTTCTTACAACCTACCCTTCCCCGATGTTTCCCTTCTTTCCATAACGTATTAACTAAGTAATAGAACTCCGTTCTAATTAATAGAACCCCCTTTTTCCTTTTCTGTCCCCTCTTTCCGTCCAGCGAGCATTGGCCTCACAGCGGACGGAGTGAGAGCCCCCCCGGTAGAGCGCTCCTGTTTTCTCTTTCATCCAGTGAGCATTTGGTCTCCCGCAGATGCCGCGTGAGGAAATCTCCCGGGCAGGCACTCACTTTCGCTATTTCCCGTTTCCTTCCGTCCAGCGGGCACTAGTCTCACAGCGGACGGAATGAGAACCTCCCCGGTTGAGTTCGTACGTTTTCTCTTTCATCCAGTGAGCTTTGGTCTCCAGCAGATGCCGCGTGAGAAAATCTCCTGGGCAAGCACTCATTTTCCCCTTCGCGTTTCCCCTTTCCGTCCAGCGAGCACTAGTCTCACAGCGGACGGAGTGAGAACTTCCCGGTAGAGCTCCAACGTTTTCTCTTTTCATCCAGTGAGCATTTGGTCTCCAGCAGATGCCGCGTGAGAAAATCTCCCGGGCAAGCACTCATTTTCCCCTTCGCGTTTCCCCTTTCCGTCCAGCGAGCACTAGTCTCACAGCGGACGGAGTGAGAACTTCCCGGTCGAGCTCCATCGTTCTCTCTCTCATCCAGTGAGCATTTGGTCTCCAGCAGATGCCGCGTGAGAACCTCCCGGGCAAGCACTCACTTTCCTGTACGTTCCTCCTTTCCGTCCAGCGAGCATTGGTCTCACAGCGGTCGGAATAAATCTATACCAAACGGGCATTGGTCCCACAGCAAAGCTCCCACGTTTCTCCTTTCCGTCCAGCGAGCATTGGTCTCACAGCGGTCGGAAAAAATCTATACCAAACGGGCATTGGTCCCACAGCAAAGCTCCCACGTTTCTCCTTTCCGTCCAGCGAGCATTGGTCTCACAGCGGTCGGAAAAAATCTATACCAAACGGGCATTGGTCCCACAGCAAAGCTCCCACGTTTCTCCTTTCCGTCCAGCGAGCATTGGTCTCACAGCGGTCGGAATAAATCTATACCAAACGGGCATTGGTCCCACAGCAAAGCTCCCACGTTTCTCCTTTCCGTCCAGCGAGCATTGGTCTCACAGCGGTCGGAATAAATCTATACCAAACGGGCATTGGTCCCACAGCAAAGCTCCCACGTTTCTCCTTTCCGTCCAGCGAGCATTGGTCTCACAGCGGTCGGAATAAATCTATACCGAACGGGCATTGGTCCCACAGCAAAGCTCCCACGTTTCTCCTTTCCGTCCAGCGAGCACTGGTCTCACAGCGGTCGGAATAAATCTATACCAAACGGGCATTGGTCCCGCAGCAAAGCTCCCACGTTTCTCCTTTCCGTCCAGCGAGCATTGGTCTCACAGCGGTCGGAATAGGAATACCAAGCGGGCCTCGGTCCCACAACAAACGTTCAAACGCCCCACGTCCACAGGCCAGCAGGGCCCATCTAGTCCAGGCAGTGAACGGCTTCACAGGCCCCCGCGCATACAAAAAATAAAATAAAAAATAAAATCAGACCCTTCCTCACGATGCCAGTCCGCCAAGCTCGGCTCTCTGGGGGGTTTATAATCCAGCGGCTGTCCTCTGCTCCTTAGCGTTAGGGGGGTACTCTGGGTTCGGGCCAAATTCCGAGCCCGGAGCCCCGGGCCGGATTCCGAGCCCGGAACCCTCCCTCCGGACAGCACGCCAAATAGGCATTAAACCTATATCCCTTAATTGGCATGTAAGTGCGAACTCGTGAAATGAGGTTTACTAACAAGGTTCGGGAGGAGGACTTCCAGCTAATTAATTACAGGTGGAAGCCCTCAGCAATTAACAGCTAGAGGGTACATATAGACTCGGCAGTCTTACCTCGCTCCGCTGACAGCTCGCAGCATCCCCCACCACCCCTTCTCCGCTCAAATTCTAGTCCTAACCACTTACATGCGGGGGGTACTCTGGGTTCGGGCCAAATTCCGAGCCCGGAGCCCCGGGCCGGATTCCGAGCCCGGAACCCTCCCTCCGGACAGCACGCCAAATACGCATTAAACCTATATCCCTTAATTGGCATGTAAGTGCGAACTCGTGAATGGCTGTGCCGGGTGAACTTCTAATATTTATTAAATGTCCAGAGTCTTTAAAACATGGTCCAGGTCAGACTCATGACCAGTCGAACCTGGACAAAGGAAAGCGGTGAGGGGTTAATGGAGTGGCAGGTGTAACTGTCAGGTGTCATCAGCTAGGCTCATCAGATGGGAAAGTTATTTGGCTAGTCAGAGACAAACTCCTTGTGTCACTTGAGATCCATGCTCTCTGTACCATTAATACATGTGGTTGAAAGGTTGAAAACTGCAGTAGCAATACCAGAAATATATCAATGGAGGACATTGAGGTATTTTGAACATTTCATATGGTTGCTGGCAATCTAACTACAAGCGCCACCAGGACACTGTAACACTTCCAGATTTTATAATCAAAATCGCTAGAATGTACAAGAAACCAACGGAGTAATATTGACCTGACTCATTGGACCTACTCCACCTCAAAGCCTGAAGGAGATGCCTTTTTCTCAGGCTCCTCTGCCATCATGGTTGCCTACAGAGATGCCACTTCTTATTTCACACTTGTTTTTTAAGCCATAAACTACTGGTGTTTGCAGATCACTCCAGATGCACTTTTGCACCCCTTTTTTGCCCCACCAAGCTATGAGTGACCCATGATAATGAAAAGCCTCTGTTTGATTCTCCAGATGAGACGATGAAGGTCTGCCCAGAACCGAACGGGTGATTCCTTTAGTACCGCTTTATACCTGCCTATGTGCTTAATGGGTTCAGCCAGAAATACATAGACACAGTGATTTCACCACATTTCTATGAATCATGTACTTTAGGTTTAAGACGATAATGTTTTGTTGTTTATTCTCAAATAATTAAGTAAGAATAATCGTTCACCTTTTCATTACCTTTGTTTATCTTCTCTTCCTGGGTTTACCTCCAAAGTTTCCCAAGAGACCAATTTATGGTCAGTGTTTCGTTTTCTCATTTCTTATTAATGTACTTTTTCTATTGCACATTATTATTCTCTACATGTTATTTCTGTGGCAAAATGTGTCATGCCAGTCCCATCCGGCGTCTCACCCCTGCTGAGTTTAGGCGTGCTGCCCGTCAAGTGTGTACTGTCAGATGCCGCATATCATGCCATTGTAACTGACATTTTGTTAGATTTGAATATTCTTACTATTGACGCGACGTTGGTTTGTCATCCGAATGGGCCCAGCCTTACACAAGACATGGACGGACACTAGCCTTGTGACAGGCAACCAAATTACAAATGAATCCTCTGGGAAAATGACCAGAAATAGGCTAGTTGCTGGGTTATGCAGGTCAGCAGCTTCAAGCCTCTGAATAATCAGAGTGATGGCAGAATGCTTATCAGTATAATGTCGGTCTTCTGCGTGCCACCAAGACAGAGCCAACCCACGAGACATGGACTTTCCAAGACTTCTGAAGTGGTCCGGTGGTTTATGGAACCGAGACGAAAACAGCAGATCATGTAAGTACTGTAAATTGCGAGATGGAACAGCCGCGGGTCAAATCTGTCGGTCCGGTACATCCCAGAGCCGCTCAATCAGATTGAGAAATTTGATGGGAAATTTGATGGGCAGGGCAACAATTTTAACTTTTAATCATGTCCCTCGAACCATTCCTGAACAATGTGTGCAGTGTGGCAGGGAGCATTGACCGTGAACAGGGACATTATGGACACTGGACGATCTACGCAGCCTCACACACAGCAGGGTGCTACACACTGTGTGTGTCGTGACACGTTTTATCACACAACTGTCATTAATATGTTCTGTGACGTGTGCCACAGTGGACCTGGTTCAGTTTGGGCCCAACAGCGTAGGCTTCGTTGTCCTTGTGCATTGAGCCTCAGGCGCCTAAAACCCTGTCACCGGTTTGTGGTATGTCTCACCTCAGACCACTGTCAGTAGGTACTCACCACTGTTTACCTGGTGCGCCACACATCTGGCTTACAAATGTGGCCCTTTTCAAAATTGCTCAGTTCATTGCTTTTTCCCAGTGTCCCGTGTATCAAACACGTTGACTACGAGAACTGTATTTACGCCTATCATCAAATCTACTCAGACCTAGACGATGTGCACTTGATAGGAGATGTTCAATCAAATCAATTTTATTCACATCCCCTGTGAATGGTCTTGATGGTTTGGTGAATCCCTTTATATTGTACATGAAGAGACTGCTTTTATTATGGCAAATTTGGGTGCAT
Source organism: Dallia pectoralis (assembly GCA_029465975.1). NCBI lineage: Eukaryota > Metazoa > Chordata > Actinopteri > Esociformes > Umbridae > Dallia > Dallia pectoralis. The sequence continues at coordinate 2,870,667 of CM055751.1, forward strand.
TCCAGTAGTGTGTTTTTGTATTTCAATTGGCATATTTGTTGAAAAATGTTTAAACATTTTGACCTTGAAATACTGGGCCATCCAGATGTATTAATTATGATCACATGCCTGCCCTTATAGTGCTCTATGAGGGGTCATATATGTTGTGAAGTCTAATGGCCTTATACTGTTTTTCACCAGAAGGGGGAGCTAAACGCAAGCCAGTGACAGACCCCACTAGCATGTCACACTTATTCGTTTTGATATACTCATTCCACAACCTTTGGTGGATATGGAGAAGTAATTGGCTGTTAATGATGAGGAATTACATCTTCTGAGTCTGACCTCAATTGACAACTGCACTCACCTAAAAAAGCATGAAGAAAAGGAAGACACCTGTAAGATTTATTATATTGGAAATATAATACAGTTCCCAGCCAAGTCTATGAATAGATACATAAGTTATTTATTGGAATTGCAGCATAGTGTCTTCATAATGTTTCAGCATCATCTCATCATTAGAAAGATGTTCTTATATATATATGTGTGTTTACCTACAACACGTTTGTTTACCTACAACACCCAAGTTTGGGTCTCACAAGTTAGCAAATATGGTTCTGGTGCGAGTCTTAATTAGGCTGGGAAATTCCTTGAAGCAACATATTGTGTGGCTCCGGTGGGCAAAACGTCAATGGAAATGTGAATGGTGTGAACACAATGGGATTCTTGTTTCAGAGACCAGTGATCGCTTTGGGGGTGGAGGTTTTCAGACTCTGTGCTCTGTCGGAGAATTAGAACTGTGTCTATAAAGGCTGCGCTCCTTCCTAACCTTCCTGCACACAAGCGATGTGTTTATTATCAACACTGAAATGGTTAGTAGGTGAGTAACATCTTTTGTAAAGTTTACTTGCTGTTGCTTGGCATTTCACCGATTCAACTATACTTTTTGCAGATTTTGTGTTATTAGACGTAGAGTTTTAGTTAACAGTTTAGTAACGGTATCCTTGTTCAAATTTTGTTAAGCATTTTATCCTCACAGTAGCCTACCATTTCTTCCTCATGCCAGTGTCTCAGAATGCAATGTAGTGCTTTTCATTCAGGGCTGAAAAGTTATAATATCAGCAGCCTAAGCTTTTATTTAAATGTTTATTTCTTTATTTTAATGCCCAGTAGCCAACGCAGTATTTTCTGGTTTTGACAGGAAACACATAATATAAATATTACAAAACACTAACGCATGCGATAGAACAGACCAATCTCTCGAAATGCAATTATGATCACTGTCTGTTTAATTTTCAGAATTGAGCACCCGGCGGGGGGTTACAAGAAACTCTTTGAGACATGTGAAGAACTGAATGAGCCTATTTCTGCAGTGGTTGTAGGTATGTGAGGGTCCGATGTTAGACGACCGCTGTTTGGTGAAATCACAAAGGTTTGGGCTTTTATGGTGGCTGAGGCAAACAATGTAACATGGATTATAATCACATTGCATTTCCAGGTGTGATACCAGAATGGCTCAGTGGCAGCTTGTTGCGACTGGGACCCGGCATGTTCGAGATTGGGGCTGAACCTTTCTACCACCTGTTTGATGGCCAGGCCCTGATGCACAAGTTTGACCTAAAGAACGGCCATGTGACCTACTATCGCAAGTGAGTTCCTCTGCATGTTAGTATTCACTTCTGTGATGCCAAACTGTAACAGTCTTACTTTGACTGCCCAATGCGAGACTCGAACTAGCGACGCTTTGAATTCAATGACCGCCAAGCAACCTTCCCACTGCCCTTATAAAGTGGTGGGCATTAATGACAAAATGCATTCAATTAAATATAAAATCATACTTTACAAAAGCTTTAATACTTCAGAGAGCAGTGGAAGTAAATAAATGCAAACAAATATACTGTACTTTAATAACCATTGTGTTTCACTTATGAACTGTACTTTATCCCTGATGGCTGAACACACAACGAATATACAGACAGTGACACATTCCTGCACTTTTGATTTGAAATTACTCCATGACGGTGCTGCTTTAATTTGAAGGTGTTTTATCCATATTGGATTAACCACTTGAATGTTTTGAACATACGCTACTATTCAAAGAACATTCCTCCAAGCCAAACTATCGATACTAGATGGCAAAATGCAAGAAAAATAGGTAACCTAAAAAATAGGATGCCAAAAAAAATAAAACGCTGCGTACTTAAAAAAAGTTAATGCAGACAGATGACACAAACATTAACACGTACCAGAGTGATGGCAAAAGAAAAAATTAGAGAAACAAGAAATAAAAACTAGGCCTGGCATCCAGTAGAAGTGATTGTGGTGAAAGATATTTAAGCCAGTATCCAATATTGTATTGAACTAGAGCTTTCTGGATTGCTTTTTTCCTCTTTGTATTTTCTTAGTTTATCCTTCAGTTAATCTTGTCCAGACTGCCAGTACCTTCTGATCAGAATATTTGGATGCTTCCACCACCATGCTTCACTGTAGTTACAAAATTAGGCAATGAACGGTACCTTGTTTTTGCCAGATGAAGCGCTTGGCATTCAGGACTCGCCTTCAAGCTAGAGAATATTAACCTCATCCTCTCAGAGACATTCAGGTGACTGATAACAGGCCTGATCGTGAGAGTTCTGCAAACCTGACCAAGGCACGCTTCTCGAATGAGAACTTAGTTTGTCCAGACGGAATGCTCTAAGAATGTCCTGGATTCAAAGCCCAATGCGTTGCTTTTAATGTATAATCAAAATGTTCATGAGCATCCCATTACTTTGACAAATATACTGGAGGTCTGTAGAGAGTTCTTTGGACTTAACCTTCACATCACTCAGTTGCTCTGACCTGCACTTAAGTGTGGTACCTTAGACCTCTCTAAATCGTGTTCAATCAATTAAATTTGCCACAGGTGGACTCTATGTCAACAGGTCAGAATACAGATGCACATGAGTTATATTCAATAAATTCACACAAATATACAAAAGAAATGACCAAAGAATTCATCATTAATTAAAAGTAAAAAAGGTTGTTAGCTGGCCAAGTCAAACTTCAAATGTAAGATTACAGACCACATGGTAACCCTAACTTGCGATTAACAAATAACTAAAATATATAAAAGCAGTTGCAATTGTGTGGTTTTGTAAATGGTTCCCCTGGCTCAAAGCATTCACTAGAATGTTCTGAGTACTTTAGGGAAATATGTTCCTCATTAAAACAGTGAACAGCTACCAAAAACAAGAGTCTGCTACTGCTACAAGAGCCTGTTTTATTTTTTAAAGCTTCAAATATAACTCAAGTTGAGTAGGGCCGTGCCGTCCCTTATTAGAAATGTTTCAAGACACCTGTTTTCTAAATTATGTTGGCTTTAACATGCTTCTTTCGCAGATTTGTCAAAACAGACTCCTATGTGCGAGCAATGACAGAGAAAAGAGTGGTCATAACTGAATTTGGAACAGCTGCTTATCCAGACCCCTGCAAAAATATATTTTCACGGTCTGATTTTCACAGTTCTGTTCTAATTTTCTTTTAAACTGTCACCATAATTCAGTTACTGAATGTGTGATAGAAATGTCATCATTTAATAAGTTCTCTTTTCCCTACATTGTTGTCAAGGTTTTTCACCTACTTCAGAGGGATTGAAGTGACAGATAACTGCTTAGTGAGCGTGTACCCGGTTGGTGAGGATTTCTATGCCTGCACAGAAACCAACTACATCACCAAAGTGGATCCTGACACACTGGAAACTCTGAAGAGGGTGTGTGCTGCATGACGTGCAACTGGAGATATATTAAGAATTACTACTATCATCACAAACAGGAAGTCTAAGACTCTGTTGCTTCTCCAGGTTGATCTCTGTGACTACCTTTCAATCAATGGAGTGACAGCTCATCCACACATTGAAAACGACGGAACTGTGTACAACATCGGGAACTGTTTTGGGAAGAACATGTCACTGGCCTACAACATTGTTAAAATCCCCCCGACACAGAAAGGTTGGTTCTGCATTAAGCCTTGGAAATATTTTCTCAAAGTGATTTACAGTTTTACATGGAAGTCTCAGGTTTGAGGATTGAGTTTGCTTGATTCTATTTTCTCAAACTACTCTAGGAGACTAGTACTTAGTAGCTGAAAATATTGTTTAGCAAGCTTGTCGGTGACACACAAGTGAAGTACACTCTTGGGTGGACGTCACAAATTATATGACAAAGAAATGCAGCTTAGACTACATGTGCGTTGATCATCTGGTTCTGATCACACAGCTACAACCCCTACAGCCACTATAGAAGTCATAGCATAAATAAAAGCCACTTATGGGCAATTGAGCCTTCTGGAGAAGTTGAAACTAATATGTTATATAGACTCATTACAAGCAAAGTGAGATATTTCAAGCCTTTATTTGATATAATTTCATGATTATTGCGTACTGCTTATGAAAACCCCAAATTCAAAATCTCAGAAAATTTGAATATCACATGAAATCAATCAAAAAATGATTTTAAATACAGAAATGTCAGCCCTCTGAAAAGTATAATCATGCATATGTACTCAGTACTCGGTTTGGGCCCCTTTTGCCATATTACTGCCTCAATGCGGCGTGGCATGGATGCTATCAGCCTGTGGTACTGCTGAGGTGTTATGGAAGACCAGGATGCTATCAGCCTGTGGTACTGCTGAGGTGTTATGGAAGACCAGGATGCTATCAGCCTGTGGTACTGCTGAGGTGTTATAGAAGACCAGGATGCTATCAGCCTGTGGTACTGCTGAGGTGTTATGGAAGACCAGGATACTATCAGCCTGTGGTACTGCTGAGGTGTTATGGAAGACCAGGATACTATCAGCCTGTGGTACTGCTGAGGTGTTATGGAAGACCAGGATACTATCAGCCTGTGGTACTGCTGAGGTGTTATGGAAGACCAGGATGCTATCAGCCTGTGGTACTGCTGAGGTGTTATAGAAGACCAGGATGCTATCAGCCTGTGGTACTGCTGAGGTGTTATGGAAGACCAGGATACTATCAGCCTGTGGTACTGCTGAGGTGTTATGGAAGACCAGGATGCTATCAGCCTGTGGTACTGCTGAGGTGTTATGGAAGACCAGGATGCTATCAGCCTGTGGTACTGCTGAGGTGTTATAGAAGACCAGGATGCTATCAGCCTGTGGTACTGCTGAGGTGTTATGGAAGACCATGATGCTATCAGCCTGTGGTACTGCTGAGGTGTTATGGAAGACCAGGATACTATCAGCCTGTGGTACTGCTGAGGTGTTATAGAAGACCAGGATGCTATCAGCCTGTGGTACTGCTGAGGTGTTATAGAAGACCAGGATGCTATCAGCCTGTGGTAATGCTGAGGTGTTATGGAAGACCAGGATGCTTCAGCCTGTGGTACTGCTGAGGTGTTATAGAAGACCAGGATGCTATCAGCCTGTGGTACTGCTGAGGTGTTATGGAAGACCAGGATGCTATCAGCCTGTGGTACTGCTGAGGTGTTATAGAAGACCAGGATACTATCAGCCTGTGGTACTGCTGAGGTGTTATAGAAGACCAGGATGCTATCAGCCTGTGGTACTGCTGAGGTGTTATGGAAGACCAGGATGCTTCAATAGCGGCCTTCAGCTCTTCTGCATTGTTCATGTCTTTCATCTTTCTCTTGGCAATGCCCCATAGATTCTCTATGGGTTTCAGGTCAGGCCAGTTTGCTGGCAAATCAAGCACAGTAATCCCCTGGTCATTGAACCAGGTTTTGGTACTTTTGGCAGTGTGGGCAGGTGCCAAGTCCTGCTGCAAAATGAAGTCAGCATCTCCATAAAGCTTGTCTGCTGAAGGAAGCTGAAAGTGCTCTAAAATGTCCTGGTAGACGGCTGCGCTGACTCTGTCCAGGACCCGTCTGTGTGTGGTGGCTCTTGATGCAGTAACTCCAGCCTCAGTCCACTCCTTGTGAAGCTCCCCCACACATTTGAAGCCCATGTCCAGGACCCGTCTGTGTGTGGGGGCTCTTGATGCAGTAACTCCAGTCTCAGTCTACTCCTTGTGAAGCCTTTTCCTGACAATCCTCTCCAGGCTACGCTCATCCCTGCTGCTTGTGCACTTTTTTCTTCCACACTTTTCCCTTCCACTTAACGTTCTATTAATGTGCCTTGATACAGCACTTTGAGAACATCCAACTTCTTTTGCAATGACCTTTTGAAGCTTTCCCTCCTTGTGGAGGGTGTCAATGATGGTTTTCTGCACATGGTTTTCTGCACATCTGTCAGGTCAGCAGTCTTCCCCATGATTGTGAATTCCACTGAACCAGATTGAGAGACCAGTTAAAGGCTCAGGAACCCTTTGCCGGTGTTTTGGATTAATTAGCTGATTAGAGTGTGACACTTTGAGCCTACAGTCCTGAACCTTGTAACAATATTCTAATTTTCTGAGTTGCACCTGTATGTATGTATGTATGTATGTATGTATGTATGTATGTATGTATGTATGTATGTATGTATGTATGTATGTATGTATGTATGTATGTATGTATGTATGTATGTATGTATGTATGTATGTATGTATGTATGTATGTATGTATGTATGTATGTATGTATGTATGTATGTATGTATGTATGTATGTATGTATGTATGTATGTATGTATGTATGTATGTATGTATGTATGTATCATTAAATGATCAATTATAAATAGTCTACAGGACCTTGAGCCTAAAGTCCATTGACATGGCACAAACAGTTACCAAAGCTGTTGTATTTCCTTCATAGGTTTTGTTAGCAGATTCACTCCTTCAGAGTGGCTTACATAATCAATTAGGGCAAAAGGATCTTGCTCAAGGCGAAGAGCTGCAGATTAAACGTATCTTTGTTAGATTGACGATTTAACCGGTCCCACACTAACCACTAGGCTATCTGCCAACCCCATAGTGGATGTCTCTGAATTAAATGTACTGGGATTTTATTTTGGTTGTTGTTTTTCAGACAAGACAGATCCTATTGCAAAGTCTGAGGTTATTGTGCAGCTCCCTAGCAGTGAGAGATTCAAGCCCTCCTATGTTCACAGGTTAGTAACAAAACTAATGATTGTCTGGAGTTGACTATCTGGCTTAGAACATTCTGTCATTTTACTTTTCATCAAGTTCATGTTAGATGGATACTTACTCATAGCTGGTCATAGTTGGTTATAGCTGGTCATAGTTGGTTATAGCTGGTCATAGTTGGTTATAGCTGGTCATAGTTGGTTATAGCTGGTCATAGTTGGTTATAGCTGGTCATAGTTGGTTATAGCTGGTCATAGTTGGTTATAGCTGGTCATAGTTGGTTATAGCTGGTCATAGTTGGTTATAGCTGGTCATAGTTGGTTATAGCTGGTCATAGTTGGTTATAGCTGGTCATAGTTGGTTATAGCTGGTCATAGTTGGTTATAGCTGGCCATAGTTGGTTATAGCTGGCCATAGTTGGTTATAGCTGGCCATAGTTGGTTATAGCTGGTCATAGTTGGTTATAGCTGGTCATAGTTGGTTATAGCTGGTCATAGTTGGTTATAGCTGGTCATAGTTGGTTATAGCTGGTCATAGTTGGTTATAGCTGGTCATAGTTGGTTATAGCTGGTCATAGTTGGTTATAGCTGGTCATAGTTGGTTATAGCTGGTCATAGTTGGTTATAGCTGGTCATAGTTGGTTATAGCTGGTCATAGTTGGTTATAGCTGGTCATAGTTGGTTATAGCTGGTCATAGTTGGTTATAGCTGGTCATAGTTGGTTTTAGCTGGTCATAGTTGGTTATAGCTGGTTATAGCTGGTCATAGTTGGTTATAGCTGGTCATAGTTGGTTATAGCTGGTCATAGTTGGTTATAGCTGGTCATAGTTGGTTATAGCTGGTCATAGTTGGTTATAGCTGGTCATAGTTAAATGTAACCATGGATTATGGTTTCTTTTGGACCATTAACTTCTTGTAGCGTGAAAAACCCGGTGATATCAAATTAAAACAAATTAAAGTTCCCCTTGACATCCATTTTAATATGTTTTCCGTGTCCTCATTTAGCTTTGGAATGACAGAAAACTACTTTGTCTTTGTTGAGACTCCGGTGAAGATCAACCTTCTCAAATTCTTGACTGCTTGGAGCATCTGGGGCACAAATTACATGGATTGTTTTCAGTCAAATGAAACAATGGGTGTAAGTGAATGGAACTGTTTTCAAACTGTTTTTCAATGAGAACAATTAATACATTTTTATTTGCTATATTTAAAAAAAAAAGGTGGGCCATGAATGTTGATTGGCTGTAAACTGTGCTATATAGCACGGGCATTACAAATCATTTATTTGAATTATTCTTATTACCAGGTTATTGTAGCAAGCTGTGCCAAAGAACAGGGATTGGCTATGGTATAATATAATCATATATTATAATACAACCATATAACATACGCTATGGTGAGCCACAGCTTAAATATACACGTAATGGCCAGTTTAATAACAGAATTCTTACCCTCTCAAAAAAAACGGTCTCCGGCCTACCTCGATTTAGCTCACAGATACCCATGTGGCCACAAGGAGTCGCCGACGAGGCAAAGCAACCCAAATATATTACCAACCCCCTTAGACTGGACAGAGTAACCTGATTGCAATGGTCTCTATGATAAGGGCTTATCTGTGCAAAGAAGTTTTTCAGTATATTTTCCTTAGTGGATTATGAGATATCAATAAAGGAAATGTCTTTTATAAAGCCCCCACCCCCTCTCTCCCTCCATCACCACCACCCAGAAGAGCCCCCCTCTCTCTTCTCTCCCTCTAACACCACCACCCGGAAGAGCACTCCCTGTCTCTCCCTCCATCACCCCCACCCAGAAGAGCCCCCCTCTCTCCCTCCATCACCACCACCTGGAAGAGCCCCCACCCCTTTCCCCTCCACACTCTGCACTGCTCATAGACTCATGACCTTATAGTTGAAGTTACAATGAATCTGTACATTGTATTTTACTATTTATTAATTGTGCTGTCGTTTTATTTAATTTGTTCTGCTGCTGGTACACAAAAAATTCCCCTCTGGGATTGATAAAGTGTTATTCTGTTCTATTCTATTCTAAAAACCCTTTTTACAACAACATTGTCAAAAAATGCCTTTACAAACACCCAGCCTGAACCCGACAGAGCACAGATCAACAAGTTCATGCACAGCGCCTAGGAAAAGCAAAAAAATGTGGGTCGAATTTAGTAGTAGTAGTTCCCTACGTCCCCGGCACAATAGTATAGCTGCATACATTTTGAAACGGAGGGGGGTCCAGTAAAACAGTGGCCCTGGACAGAGCCCAACAAGCCGGAAAACACCCACCCACTTTACCGAGCATCAACCAAGGAACACCATTTAACCACAACCACTCTGGGATGATACTGGAATGTGTGCGCTTAACACAGACGATCAAACTACTCTTAAAGTTTTGCCTATTCCAACGTTCAATGGAAAACCACCTGAATGCCTGGTCTTTATAGACACTGCCTCAAGACACACACACACACTGCACGACTAACCTGGATGCATGTAATAATATGAATGGTTACTGTTGTATATATCTTGCTATTTCAAAAGTTGCAGTTCTTTATCGCCAGTTAAATATTTGGTCATTTTCCAGACATGGTTCCATCTGGCCACCAAGGATCCCGCAAAATACATAGAGCACAAATTTAGGACGTCTGCTTTCAATCTCTTCCATCACATCAACAGCTATGAGGACAACGGTTTTATTGTGGTTGACCTGTGTACTTGGAAAGGGTAAGTATTGTTAGTCTAGTACGTCGACTTATACGTGTCCAAAATAATAGCCCAGTGCATTTGTTTTGGTGTAGTCATGAGTTTGTCTACAACTACCTTTATCTGGCCAACTTGCGGGAGAACTGGGAGGAAGTTAAGCAAGCAGCTACGAGGGCACCCCAGCCGGAGGTGAGGAGATACGTTCTTCCAAAGGACGTCCACAAGGTGAGATTTGTGCTTTCAATGTAGCAATTTCTCATATGAAGTTGTACGACCATATCAGTAAGTGGTGTCTCACATTGGTACGTACAGGAAGCACAGGGGAAAAACCTGATTTCCCTTCAGTATACCACAGCCACTGCTGTGATGCGCAGCGATGGGACAATCTGGCTGGAGCCTGAGGTTCTGTTCTCTGGACCACGACAAGGTCAGTATCAGCTGGTCTTTTTAAAGTGCAGTGCAGATAAACACTAAAATTAAGTCTTATACGGTACTATTTACCACTTTTATACTCTTACAGTTAGGATTCAAGAGACAACAATTCTCTTCCACAGTTTAGTTTATTATAGAATCTTACAGAACATTACGTCTCCTATTAGACAGAGAAATCCACATCCTGTCTCTTTGAACAAGACATGAACCTCTAACCAGATCAAACAGTTGGTCAGTATTATACAGGTTTAAACAGGAAGTTAGTTGGTCAGTTTCACAAGCAGTCACACAATGTGGTCCAGTTCAATATAGATAACAGAAATAAGACAGGGTATTTGCAACCAAAACACAATTAGTTATTCCTTCAGTCCTAAGAACTAACTTATCTCCAACATTACCCAACCATTCCTTACTGAGTGATCTAAAATAATATATAACACTTTTTTTGCACTCACGTGGATGACACACTGATGACACCTTCACCAAGTATTTTCAGCATTGACCTGGGAGTAACAACACTGCTGGCTTAGGGATTCTATACGTGTAGTTCACTGGCTGACCACTAGGCAAACCTGCCCTATTAACATAAACTACACTTACTCCAGTCATATTTCATCTGATGCCACTACAAATGTTTGCATCAGTTATTTTTCAAACAGCTGTTTGATCTACCTTATTGTTGCAGCCTTTGAGTTCCCTCAGATAAACTACAATAGATTCTGTGGAAAGGACTACAGCTTTGCCTATGGACTGGGCCTGAACCATTTCATCCCAGATAGGGTGAGTAATGTGCAGACACTAATGGTAGATTACCCAAGTCTGATTGTGTGAATGAGTGCAAGCAGCGCATGTGCTACCAGAGGCATGTATATAACTGATGAAGCCCGGCACAACTTCTACCTCTACGCCATGAGACTCAAACTAAACTGCTATGTGATTATCAAAGCTTCCAGCTCTCCAGTGTTGGTATTGATTATTAGCGTGCGCACGCAACACACACACACACACAGACACAAACAAACACACACACACAGACACAAACAAACACACACACACACAAACAGACACACACACACACAGACACAAACAAACAAACACACGTACGCACACACATATACATTACCTCATACCCACACCAACCGTATACTATTATTCTGTTAACATCCAGGTGGTTATTTTAATCCCTTTGCCTTAATGTTCCCTCTTACTCACAGAACTGTGTACATATTGCATGTATTCACTTTACTGTCTGTTTATGTGTTACCCCCATTTTATTATTGGTCAATTTCCTGTTTTATTGTTAATCAACACCTGTTTTGACTAAAACATGTGACTAAATGTGTTTTGACGGACTGTCCTTCAGGGAGTGTGTCTTGACTGTATCTCCAGATATGCAAATTAAACGTGAAGACCAAGGAGACGTGGGTGTGGCAGGAGCCAGACTCCTACCCCTCAGAGCCCATCTTTGTGCAGACCCCAAACTCGGCAGAGGAAGACGACGGTAATCACAGGTTTTTAGGAATCGACACACAGTCATGACATAGGCTACCGACAGTATGTAATAGTACAAGTTGCCAAGCGACACACCAGTTTGGAGCATTCCTTCCTGTGCATACTTTCAGGTTTGTGGTTTTTATACGGCTTACATTACATCTTGCCAGGGGTGTTGTTGAGCATCGTGGTGAACCCCGGGGCAGATCAGAGGCCTGGGTTCCTCCTGATCCTGGATGCCAGAGACCTGACAGAGATTGCTCGGGCTGAGGTGGAGGCCATCATGCCAGTCACCTTTCATGGGATGTACAAGCCTTAGGGGCTCATTTATAGCACCTCAGTACACCTTCACACGAGACGAAACCATTATAATTCTGTTAGGAATATGTTTTTATAGACATGTAGATATCTAGTTTAGATATGATGTACAGCCCCAGTCAATCGTTTGGAGACACATACTCTGGGTATTTTTCCTTAATTTCATGTTAATTTCTTTCCACAACATGACAGCTTTTCACACTCCTGGTATTTCCCTACATCAGACTCCCCAAATGGCAGTTTGTTATTGGTCTAATCTCCATTTTTCATGTGTCTTGCCTTGGCCCAGGCTTCATCTTGGTGTCCTTCAGTATGGGATTCTTTACAGAAATTCTATCTGATTCACACGGTCTCATCTGAACAGTTGATAACAAGAAGAGGTAAATCTGGGTCTTCCTTTTCTGTGGTGATTCTCATGAGGGCCAGTTTCAAGATACCGCTTAATGGTTCTTTTGACTGGACTTTCTAAGTTCTAGAAATGTTCTAGATTGGCTGACCTTAATGTCTTTAAGTAATGATAGACTGTGGGGTTTTTTGCTGGTTGAGAGAATGCAAAGTGTGGAAAGCTACTTGAAGATGTCTTTTTATCTGTTTAACACTTTTTGGTTATTACATGATTCAATGTGTTTTTTTATAGTTTTGACGTCCACCCTTATATTTTTTAATGTGGAAAATAAAGAAATACTAATTGCATATTGTTGATATAAAAACACACCCATGCCAGGTTTTTAAGATGTGATTAAAGGAGAGAAAGATAAATCATGTCAGAACTTTTTCCACCCTTAATGTGACTTAAAACATGAAACAAACTGAAATCTTTTGAGGGGAAAAATTAAAAACAAAAAACCTTACAATAACCTGATTGCATAAGTGTGCACCTTTTTATTTTATTACAGCACAAGTCTTCTTGGGTAGGAGTCTATTATAGCATGACAATCTTGACCTGGCAATATTTGCCCAGTCTTCTTTGCAAATGCGGTCCAAATCTGTCAGATTGCGAGGACATCCCCTGTACATCCCCTGGACTTATTTAGATCAACCCACGGATGTTCAACTGGATTCAGGTCTGGGCTCTGGCTGGGGCATTCCAAAACGTTAATCTTCTTCCGGCGAAGCCATGCTTTTGTGGATTTGGATGGGTGCTTTGGGTCGTTGTCATGCTGAAATGTGAACTTCAACTTCAGATTTCTAACTAAAGGTTTTGAGACAAAATTGCCTGGAACTGTTCATAATTCCCTCCACCCTGACTAAGGCCCCGGTTCCAGCTGAAGAAAAACAGCCCAAAAGCATGATGCTGCCACCACCATGCTTCACTATGGGTATGGAGTTCATTGGGTGATGTGCAGTGTTGTTTTTGCGCCAAACATACCTTACAATACATAATAGACTTTAGTAAACATTTGTAATACTTTTAGTTGAGCCATTCAATCTCTAGAAGTCAACAAAAATATCCATTCAATTTCAGGCTGTTTAAACAAGTTACATTCTAATAAAAAAATGAATATGGTGAAATGAAGCACAAAAGGGTGGAAAGCAATACACGCTGATGTTAGTTATTCATTTTATAAATTTACACCTTGTATCTTTATCAAACATATTTTACAATTATGAAAATTGATTCATGTTCTCTCAAATTTTGCCTAACAGGTTGGACATGTATGAGTGAGTAATTAACATCATGATTGTTTTCCATCCCAAAAGTGTTTTCATTCGAGCAAGAGGCTTGGTAATTAATTACCAGGAAAAACAATCTAACCGATGGAAAGTCATTGCAGGAACACAGTAAGTGTCAAATATAATTAAAAAACATAATTTAGGGGGAAATCTTTTTTGATGAGAGATAACTAGGAGTAAAAAAATAATTAGCTAATATTTAATTCCTAGCCTTTCTCATTAAGGTTGATAAGTAAAATCACCTACATTAACTGAACATGTTGAAAGTGCATATTAATCCATTGAAATGTCCATATGTTTGTGTGTTATATGGAACACCATCCTCTATAATTAAATACTTTAGAATTTACATTTTGATCATTTAAAACTGGATTGAAAAGATTGTATTCATTTTGGCAGCATGAATAGCATCGCATAATAGGAATGACACATTTACATAAAATAAAAACTAGTTCCACTAGTTCTAAATTAATGGAGTTCTTATTTTATGATTATTATGATTCTGCTACTTTTGTGCAAATAATAAAACAAATTTGCATTGATATTGTTATTGGATTAATACATTACTATTATAAATCACAAATGCAGTTTTTCTGTGATCGACATGTAATTTAGAAAAAGTATTTAAAAATAATGAAAAACTGTGAGGCAATGTTAGAATCGAAGTAAAGGAGTCCTTAGTCTCGTTTTGGAGAGTTGGTATTCTTGCTGCTTCATGATTTTCAGACAATCACGTAAAACCTTAGGAGAGATCAAATAAATATACATGGAGTTAGTATGTTTGGCAATCTCACTAATATTGTCACTAACACTTTTTTTACATTTTATTTTACCGTTATTTTACCAGGTAGGCCGATTGAGGGAAAAAATCGCATTTGCAACGGCAACATGGCCAAGATAAAGCAGGAACATGCAAGGCAGCATACATTTACACAATAAATGCACAGTACACAAGAGTGCAAATAGAAGTGGGATTCTACATGGCAATACAGGATTAAGTGGAGAGTTAATATACAGATAAAACAGGATGGGGTATAAGTAGGTCAGTTGAGCAGCATTGATATGGCAATAACAACTATATAAATACAAAGGAGTGTCTATATACCTGTAAAAAAATGTTAAAGTGCCTCTTGCAGTTAGGTTATTAGTGTGCACAAATTATATGACCGTGGTTTTGGGAGGAAGTGCATTTGAGATTAATTAAATAGTGTTCATAGATATGACAGCAGTGCAGGTGAGAAAGATCCACTGTGCAAAATGGGCATGGGAAAAGTAAAAACACGGGGTGGATGAACACCAGACGACAGTTAACATGTACAGTGATCAGACAAAAGTTCAGACAGTAGTAGTTTGAAGGCAATGGGTTTAAAGTTTTAGTTTTTTTTAATTCTTTCCAGTCATTGGCAGCTGAAAACTGGAATGATTGGCGGCCAAAAGTTGTGCAGGCTTTCAGGGTGACTAAGGCAACGACCGAGCGTAGACTGCAGGTGGGTAGAGCTATTCAGACTAGAGAGCTTAGGTACAGCGGGACTTTAATCTGAGAGTCTCCAACAGCGAGAGCCACATCATTAATGTAGAGAAAATATATTCAGCCCAAGAACTTCCACAAAATAAGAAGGCATACAAAGACTTACCTTTCTTGTGTCCTGAGGAAGAATGACTCCGTCATCCCACAGCCTGCCAGATGAAAAAAACGCAGAGCTCTCTTTCTCCAACCTATAAAAGCATAATCAATCAATGACAAAGTTGTTCATAATTGCTATTACATTTCAACCTTGGTTTTATTCATATTTTAACACAGTTGGGATATATAAATACATTATACAGAATTCCAGAGATTCAGATTTATTAAATTCCCCTTGATCTTTAACACATTAACACAACACATTTCTTATTATTACATTATAACATGTAATTCAGCAGATGCATCTTTCCAGAGCAAATATAATAATGTCTGTACTGGCCTCTTTACGAATCCAACCCAGAACTCTTCTAATCAACTGTATGGGACTATTAGATCGATGCATGCTAATACCGACTTGTGTTCCTCACAGTCCCACAAGATTTTAAAAGGTCGCTACCTTAGCTCAAACATGCATTTGAACATTCAAAATGTTGCTAGGATTGATTTAGATGAGCCAGTCCAGGGCTACAACAGCTGGGGACTAGGTTTTCATCATCCCTAAATCCTGACCCATCTCCCAGTCCTCTGTCACGTAGAAGCATCTTTAGAGCACGCTCCTCCCACCCCGATGCTTCCCTGTAGGGATGGATCTGGATATTAGCCAGATGATTAGCGCCATTTTGTTTTGACCGGACGCAGCGCTGGTGTAAATAAAGACAATACTTTTCCTCATGCACTCATCAGACAGCACGTTATATGTTTTTCCTCAGGACTGTCTAGCCACTCTACCAAAAATAAACAGATTAAATGCTGTATAGATGGTTGTACCACAGACAAGACTATCCATCTTTGCACATTAACTCTGAAGCTCTGTTAGAGTGGCTATTGAGTTCTTATTCACCTTCCTGACGAACTCCCTGCTCATCTAGGTGGTTGAAGCTCCCTGTGCTACTGGGAAATTCCAATGCTCTAGCAATTTTATTTATAACCGTCCCAGATTTATGACTCAACAATTTTATTTAAAAACCTATCCCTCGTCAATTTTATTTAAAACCTACCCCTCTATGCCTCGACAATTTTATCTCGGAGGTCAAGGGTAAGTCCTTGGACATTAGAGTAAAAACAAATCATGATGTGCACTGTGAAGTGTGGGAGTTCATTTAGAAAGAGTCACAAGTCACACCTGTCTACATAATGTCCAATCAACTGAATTTGCCACAGGTTCTGAACATACCCAGGCTGCACCTACACATCAATTGGAGTGCTACAGCACAGGGCTAATGCTTTCTGTCACTATTTATGTTATGTGCAACAATTAAATGGCCAAACCTTTACCTTGGAAGTACAGACATACAGATATTTTACTGTTATACCATAGGCCTACATTTAAGACCAGATAAAATATGGAAAGGTTCTTTCATTTGCAATCACTAACTCTCGAACCCTGATTCGTAAGATATATCTCACCTCTTATTGATTTTTTCCACATCTTCGTCTTCTTCTGCCAAAGCCTCAGCGTGATCAGGGGCCATCAGTGATACTTTGGCGTTAGGCCATAAGAACAAGAAGTTTGGGTCAAAGGACCTACCACACTACACCAAGAGAAAGAAAGAAGTGTGATTTTGTTTTTCAATTATTAATACACTTTACGTGACAATGTGTACGCACTAGACAGATTTAAATACAGTAATAACTGGTAGCACACATCTACCAACCATAGCATAACTGTCAGAGCCATGGCATCCCCCAATGACAACAGTGACTTTAGGAACAGAGGCACATGCCACCGCAGACATCATGGAACCCTGAGCCTTCAGTTTGTTGCTGTTCGCCTCCGACTAAACGAGAAACGAGGCACACAAACAGTTAAGTCTGTTACATTAACATGTTAGTCATTATGCCAACGGTGCACCTATCCGGAGTAACTTACATGGAGGACATAGGGTGCTCAATGACACCTTATTGACTTGGGAATTCAAATCTCTTGCCTATGTGTAACATGCATAACCTTAATGTGTAACATGCATAACCTTATTGTGTAACATGCATAACCTTAATGTGTAACATGCATAACCTGTGTAACATGCATAACCTTAATGTGTAACATGCATAACCTTAATGTGTAACATGCATAACCTTAATGTGTAACATGCATAACCTTAATGTGTAACATGCATAACCTTAATGTGTAACATGCATAACCTGTGTAACATGCATAACCTGTGTAACATGCATAACCTTAATGTGTAACATGCATAACCTTAATGTGTAACATGCATAACCTTAATGTGTAACATGCATAACCTTAATGTGTAACATGCATAACCTTAATGTGTAACATGCATAACCTTAATGTGTAACATGCATAACCTTAATGTGTAACATGCATAACCTTAATGTGTAACATGCATAACCTTAATGTGTAACATGCATAACCTTAATGTGTAACATGCATAACCTTAATGTGTAACATGCATAACCTTATTGTGTAACATGCATAACCTTATTGTGTAACATGCATAACCTCGATGTGTAACATGCATAACCTCGATGTGTAACATGCATAACCTCGATGTGTAACATGCATAACCTCGATGTGTTACATGCATAACCTCGATGTGTTACATGCATAACCTCGATGTGTAACATGCATAACCTCGATGTGTAACATGCATAACCTCGATGTGTAACATGCATAACCTCGATGTGTAACATGCATAACCTTGATGTGTAACATGCATAACCTTGATGTGTAACATGCATAACCTTGATGTGTAACATGCATAACCTTATTGACACTGGCAGTACATTCCACAACCACGTTCCACAATGAGTCTGAGAACTTGGGGCAGAACAGCTGATGTAACACTCTCATGACACGTATTGTATCCAGATCTGGCTGAATTCCAGAGGAGCGTCTCTTTACAAAAGGCCTGTGAAGGGGCCTCTACGTGCTTCATGTCGCCAGGCTTTGTAATTCACAACAGAGGGTTCTTGTGTTCTTGGTCGACTGCTTAGAGCGGCTTACAGTGGCTCACCTGCGAATGGGAGAGGGTCTGCTCTGGCGCTGGGACGGTGTTCTGTAGAAATATCAGGGGAATGTCTCGCTGGTCACAGAGCTGGACAAAATGGCTGCCTTTTAATGACGCGTTGTGCGTGAGTTCCCCGTTGCTCGCCACGATGCCCACCAGGTGTCTAAAGAAAAAGTGACAAATTAGTCGTTCAACTCTAATAAAGCGGATAAAATTGGCACAACTGCTGTAAAATGAATAGGCTTTAGCGTTGTTGTCTTGTTCAAATGTTTGATCTCCATCAATTAATGAGGATGCCATGGCAACAGAATGCTCTCATAGAAGCTTTTGTAAAGCAGATGAAAGCTGGCTGAAGAGACTTATTTTGCCCTGTGTTCGCCATTCTTGTTAAAAAAAGATTGCCCATCTTAATCAGGCTTTGAGTAGAGAAAGATGTGATTGGTGCGAACAGAGAATCACACTAATCTGATATGCAAATTAAAAGAGCAAACCATTCATCTCCTGGGAAACATTTTTTAAATGTCAGAAAAATGCAATTAATGTTATATGAACAAATAGAGTTTAGGAGGGTTGAGTATGCATGCATTTTATGCATTTGTATCAAGCAATGAAAAAACACATTTTAACTTGTTCTAAAACTGTTAGCCTGAATCTTATTCTAATTAAACATTGGAAGATGATGAGTAAATAGTTCAGAATAAATGACAAAACTGTTACCCATGAATTCTGGCAAAACCAGTAACCAGAGTTGTTCCATATCGAGCCTTGAATTCCTGGAACTTACTCCCATCAGTCAACCGACTCAGTATCTAAACCAGAAATAAATGTCAGCAGATCTATCATCTAAACCTGCCTTCTGTTATGGATATAATTCAATATCGATAGTTACACACCCAAATGTAAATTGCTGATGTGAATGACATTTTATCACTTTGGTCTGAAATTCTCCTAATCCACAAAAGGAGACCAAAATCCCCAAAACCTTATTCATGTGCATTTTACATTTACAGTAGTTTTCTGAAGAATTTGAATTAGAATATCCTTAGGATATATTTAATAACATGTTTATGGTGTAACTATAGCAAAAGGAAAAAACATGGCGGGGCTTCGTGTGAGTTCATATTTTGCTCTCGAAATGCATGTTGACTCTAAAATGATAAGCATCTATGAAGAAAGTAGTCCAGTCTGCCTGGAAAAAGAGCATAAAAATTTACTTGTTAAAGGCTGTCATCAACAAAACATGGGGACCAAAGGTTAGACCCCTGGTGTGATGCTACAAATACTCAAAAACTTTTGTACCTGCCTTGCTCAAAAACAGAAAAGATTTATCACCTTGTTGGCTCAAGGATTTGACCTACAAACAATTATAATCCAATTATAACAACTATGATAATTTCCCCTCTAATAAGAGCATTTCTCTGAATAAGACAACAGAAAAAGATCCAACAAAGTCGTGGGAACTATGGGGGAATCATCGTGTGCTTGAACTCAATTTCACCGGCTTGCTTATGTAACCACAGTGCATATTCATCTCTTCGTATATATTGAGCTGACCAGTTTGACATCCAGGCTGTGGTCGTAGTCACGAGGTGCTAGGCCCAACAACTGTTCACCACTGTGTAAAGGTTCCTCCACTTCTTCCTCCACTTCTTCTGGCAACTCAAAGTTCAGGGTGGAGATGATGTTCCGGGTGGTTTCATACGCATCCTTTTCCAAAGAGGCAAAGTGGTCCACACAGCCACTGACCCTGAAACAACAGACAGGAGGATAGAGCCTGTTCGTAAAGCTGCTGCGGAACTTTACTTGAACAGCAGTTTTCTGTGAGATCTTGGACCAGAAGCCGTCTAGGCTTTCCGTTCACTCACTCTGCATGGAGTGTGGCCCCACCCAGATTCTCTGGGGACACTTCTTCCCCTGTGGCAGCTTTTACTAGGGGCGGTCCTCCCAGAAAAATGGTCCCGATTCGGTGCACCATCACGGTCTCCTCTGCCATGGTGGGGATGTATGCACCACCAGCCGTACATGATCCACACACTACTGACACCTAGAGGATGGAAAGATTATAACATGCGTTTAATGGGTTGAAGATACTGGGGCCATACGTGTTGTTCATTTCAAGTTTAAGCATCAGGCAATAAAAATCCTTGATAAAATCATAGGTAATCCAATTCTACATTGTAGAGGGTCTCAAACCAGTGCCATTTAAATAAGTCAATAAATACTGAGCATTTAAATTGGCTGAAGCCACAATTTTTTTTTTTAAATGTCAAAAGTACATTTTGATTATGTCAGCTTTACACATTTGTTCTCACTTGAGGGATCTTCAAGGCTGACATAATGGCTTCATTGTAGAAAGTGCGTCCTCCTTGGTTTTTATCGGGGAAAATCTCCGACTGTGTGTTGAGTAAACATTAAGGTATTTACGGTGTTAAATCACATTTTGTTTGTTTTGCAATTAACCTTTACAGGTTTGTCCGATTGAGATGAAACATATTTTTTAGAGACCTGGTCAAAACGGAGTTACTGAGTTGGTTTTGTACCTGAAGAGGAAGAAATGCACCTCCACTATCCACCAGGTAAACACAAGGCAGCCTGTTCTGGATGGCCACATCCTGGGCTCTGAGCTGCTTCTTTACAGTGATTGGATAGGCAGTACCACCACTTACAGTGGCATCATTAGCAATAAACACACACCACAGCCCATTGATTTGACCTATGCCTGCAACAGTCGATAGCAGAGAAGCTTTCTGTTTTATTCCCATTTATTGTAATGAAAATAAATTGCATGTTAGTCGATTTGGGTAAGAGTGACAGACCAAAAATAATTGAATGTCGCATAGTTACAATTACGACAACAGTAAAAGTATTCTTCACAACAAAACCCTAGCACCATTTCCTACCAGTTATACAGCCAGCTGAAGGAATGTCTCCATAGGGAAGGCCCATTCCAGCAAATGGAGACAGCTCAAAGTAAAATCCGTCATCAAACAGCATGCGAAGGCGCTCTGCCACCAACATCTTCTTGTTTCTCTGGGTGTGCCTCTTTACTGCGTTCTCTCCGCCTCCCTCTTTCACTTTTTTCATACATTCAATATATCTGGAAGGGCCACCGTAATTACAATGATCACACTATACAGCTCTGGCAACCTCGTATTTAGCAGAAATTGAGACCTGGCTGATCCACGGACATTGCGGATGTGTGTGGCTTTATTACCTACCTCTGTTGGCATGCCTGACTGTTCTTAAGGTTAGCCTCGAAAATATTGTTGCGTACAGGTTGGAGGGATTCAACTAAAACTGGAAAGGAACTTGGTAATCGCTTTCTACGCATTCCAGTGCTCATCAAACAGACAGGCTGCTGACTAACTCTGTATGAGGAAATGTTCAACAAAGGTTGGCTGCAGGCGTTGCCTGCTAATACTATTGAGTATAAATAGCGTTTCAGAAACCTGTGCATGGTCGTTGTGCAAGGGTCAACATTCCATTGAAGTAAATGGGAGAAGGCATACCCACCACCACTCAAACCCCTGAAAATCAATACAGTACATATTTTAGAAATCAGTGTTTCTGGTAGCTAAAGGTTTGCAGCTTCTAGACTATTCTAAAACAAATATAAGTTGCAGACTGTGTGAATATATTTGGGGTCACATACAAATGTACATGCTTTCAATAGAAAAACATATTTTTGTTAAAAATAACATAAAATAGAGAAATACATTGTAGACATTGATAATGTTGTAAATGACTATAGCATCTGTTTTTATGGTCTATCTAGATACAGAGGCCCCTTATCAGCAACCACCTATTCTCTAGTCTAGTCCATTGGCACTGTCCTGTTTGCTAATCCAAGTTTATAATTTGTTTTTAAGCAATAACACTGGCATTCTTTACACTAGTTAAGTATCTAAATTAACACATTTGTTTTGCAATTTGATAATTATAAATTATTTCTGGGGCAGAAAGGCAACAATTAAAATGTATACACATAACATTTATACTGCAGGTCCATTATTTCAAAATAATTTTCATGGAGATTCAAAAACATAACAATTAGATTATTTCCATTATTTCAAAATAATTTTAATTCAGATTTAAAAAAAAAACAATTAGATTGGCAATTTATTTTTTACTTCCTCAAAACTGTTTAATAACTGGCCAGATGAAATTGCCTCGAGGGCCTGATTTGGCCTGCGGGACTTAGTTTGATCTAGACTCTAGAGCATCAGCAGTTGTTGGTTCCATTACAGGCTCAAATTGTAGTAGAGCATGACTTCCTGAAGATACTATTAAAAGGTTTCAATGGGTCAGAGAGCTATTGTGCAACGTATGGTAAAAATGGGTTTGAAGTTTATTTAAAATAATTAAATTTCAAATATAAAAAATCTAAAGAATGTTGATGATAGAGCAGGACTTACTGAACATATTACAGTTGTTTTTAGTAAAAAAAAAGTTTCAATGGGTCAGAACTATTATAAATATGCAAAAAAGTGAGTTCATAGTTGATTTAAAAGAATTCATTTTCAGATTTTGAAAATCTAAAGAATGAAGATGGTAGCCTACTGCAGCACTTCAACATACTACAGTAGTTTTTAGTCAAAAAAGTTTCCATGGGTCTGAGCTATTGAGCAAAATGTGAGGTATTTAAGGTATATTATCGAAGTTACATTGGGTCTCAGGTATTGACATTTATTTTAATACAGGCGATAAAAGTATT
Source organism: Dallia pectoralis (assembly GCA_029465975.1). Classification (NCBI taxonomy): domain Eukaryota; kingdom Metazoa; phylum Chordata; class Actinopteri; order Esociformes; family Umbridae; genus Dallia; species Dallia pectoralis. The sequence continues at coordinate 2,893,659 of CM055751.1, forward strand.
TTAAAAATTCACTTTTCTACTAATGCAAAACAATTATCATGTAATTGCCTCTTTATACTTTTTTGTTTGGTCAATGTGTCCTTGTTGCAATGCAGAATACACTGAACGCAACAGAGAAAACAGGGAGTGTTGCTTGTTCTCTATCGACAGCAGATTCATGTGTTTGTTTCTAACAGGATTCGTTTAAGCGGTATTGATGATCAAAGTCCGAATCTTGAATATAAATCTAACTTCACCACAGTCTTGGCTTGACGTTTTCGCAGGAAATAGCCTTCACCTCTCACAACTAGAATTGGCCAATGAGTTTCTGAATAAAGTCCGATGTTCTGGACATTGTGAGATTTTCATCAAATCCAGAACATCTGATGCTCCAAAGGCCAGTTGTATTACTTATTTAATTAACAGTTTTCAACTGTGTTAACAATTGCAACATGTTTTTCAGATGATCACATTGCCGTTGATAATAAATAGCCACACTTGTATTAGCAAACACACCGAACCATTGGGACAAAGCACTGGTTGTTGCTGACAACGGGCCTCTGTCACTTAAAACATATTTCTGTTATGTTTTTTATTTTAATGGACAATTTTTTTCGGGGAAAATAAGGACATTTGTAAGTGAACCCAAGCTTGTGAACGATAGTGTAGGTACATCACAACAGCTTTATACCAAACACATGTACAATATTAATGTAACTGATCTACCGTGGGCAGAATGCACCAAGCACTTACCTTAAAATTGACCTGTACATGACTGTTTACCTTAGTTATATACTTATCTGCAATATATTTCGTTATTGCATTAACATTAGCTCAAACATAGGTTCCATGTGTAACACGATTTAACGTCCGGGCGGAAACAAACGTGCGTTTCCTTGGTTGGACCGAATCCTTTGTGTTTCACTTGAGGGCGCTAGATGTATATATATGGTATACAGAAAAGCTAAACAGAAGAGATGTCCGTGGCAATAAAATTTGTATTAATTCTCCGGTACATTTCGATTTTATAGGTTTCCAATCAACGGTTAGGGTTAAGGTTTTTGCGTGTTTGTGCTCGTGATAATTGCAAAACAGTCATTCATCCACACAACTTTTTGACAACTAATCAAGTGGACGATATCTGTTTCTAATCAAGTGGACGATATCTGTTTCTAATCAAGTGGATGATATCTGTTTCTAATCAAGTGGGCGATATCTGTTTCTAATCAAGTGGGCGATAGGCCTATTTCGACCAAATTATTTAGAACACAATTTATTCAAAAAATAGTCCTCCAATTAATAAGTGTATAAGAAATCCACAGCAGCATTGTCTCAATCGGATCAGCGCATGCCAATAATACCTACCGTTTACATACACCAGTCAGCCATAACATTATGACCACCTGATATTGTGTAGGCCCCAAAACAGCCCTGTCCCGTTGAGGCATGGACTGCACTAGACCTCTGATTTTCTGTGGTAAATGGCACAAATACATTGGCAGCAGATCATTCAAGTCCTGTAAGTTGCAAAATGGGGCCTCCATGGGTCAGATTTGTTTGTGTCAAGCACATCCTACAGATGCTCAATTGGATTATTAATCCCTTTGGAGGCATAGTCACCCTGAACATTGTTTGTTTTGTGGCAGGGCACATTATTCTGCTGAAAAAGGCCAATACCATCAGGGAATGCCGTTTCCATGAAAGGGTGAAAATGGTCTGCAACAATGCTTAAGTAGGTGGTAGGTACGTGTCATAGAAACATCCACATAAATGGCCATCTTTTTCCACCTTTGATGTGACCTATGACGAACAATTCGATTGAAAAACAAATTGAAATCTTTGAAGGGGAAAAATAAAAAACAACAATAAACTGGTTGCATAAGTGTGCACACCCTTAAACTAATACTTTGTTGAGGCACCTTTTGATTTTATTACAGCCTTCAGTCTTTTTAGGTAGGAGTCTTTTATAGCATGGCACAGCTTGACTTGGAAATATTTGCCCACTTTTCTTCGCAAAAGCGCTCCAAATCTGTCTGATTGCAAGGACATCTCCTGTGCACAGCCCTCTACAGATCACCCCACAGATGGCCCTCTGGCTGGGCCATTCCAAAACATGAATCTTCTTCTGGTGAAGCCATGCCTTTGTGGATTTGGATTTGTGCTTTGGGTCGTTGTCATGCGTAAAGGTAAACTTCAACTTCAAATAGCTGACGAAAGCCTGAAGGTTTTGTGCCAAAACTGTCTGGTATTTGGAACTGTTCATAATTCCCTCTATACCCGGACTAAGGCTCCGGTTCCAGCTTAACCGCTGAACAGCCCCAAAGCATGATGTTGCCACCACCAAGCTTCACTGTGGGTACGGTGTACTTTGGGTGATGTGCAGTGTGGTTTTTGTGCCAAACATACCATTTGGAGTTATGGCCAAAAAGATAAACCTTGGTTTCATCAGACCATAGCATATTTTTTGGAAGACTTGATGTTTGTTTTTGCAAACTTCAGCCGGACTTGAATGTTTTTCTTTGTAAGAAAAGGCTTTCCCGATTTCCACCCTACCCCATACATATGAAGAATACAGGACATTGTTGTCACACGAAGCACACAGACAGAACACAGAAATTCTTCCAACTCCTTTAATATTTCTGTAAGCCTCTTGGAAGCCTCCTTGAACAGTTTTCTTGTCTTTTCAATTTTGGAGGGACGTCTAGTTCTTGGTAATGTCTCTGTCATGCTACATTTTCTCCACTTGATAATGACTGTCTTCACTGTGTGCCATGCTTATCTAATGCTTTGGAGAAAAAAAGTGTACCCCTGACTGATATCTTTCAACAATGAAATCCTTTGGAAGCTTTCAGAGATGCTTTCAAAGCTTTCTGAAATGCAACTACGAAAATATCAGGAAAATCCTACAGGAACAGCTGACAGTCATTTGTGATTAATCAGAGTCACTTTAAATGATGGCCGGTGTTCAATGACTTCTATTTAACATGAGTTTGAATGTGATTGGTTAATTCTGAACACAGCCACATCCCCAGTTATAAAATGAGATGCACGCTTATTCAACCAGGTTATTGTAAGGTTTTTACTTTTGGTTTTTCACCCTCAAAGATTTCAGTAAGTTTTTTTTAAATACATTTTTCACATTTAAGGTTGGAAAAGTTCTGACATGATTTATCCTTGTCAAATTCTTTCACATCACAAAAACCTGGCATTTTAACTGGGGTGTGTAGACTTTATATCCACTGCATATATGAACATTAAGTTGCATAAAAATAAACACTTAATCTGTGGCGGTGCTTTGGTAAACAATGACTGGATAAAATATCACTATTCAGATACATATCACATTCTATATTTACCCATTACATATGCAAACTAGGCAAGGTCTGGAATATTGCCTTTCACACCATATTCAATACATCTTTACTACAGCTGCACTAATCAGAGAGACTTTTGCCATGTGTAGTTCAAACATTGATTCTTTTTTATTACATTTTCTGACATTGGATGCAAAACAGTTTCCTTCAGCGTGTTTCTTAACTCACTAAACATACATTACAGCTGTTCACCATGGATTTTTTTCTTAACCAAATTGAAACACAGTATTGTCTCTATTCCCTTTTACTCCAGCTGCAAACTCTAAACACCACAGCCACTTCAGGCCAAAAGATAAAGGCAGATGAAGTAAAGCATCTCTCAAAGTTTAAGTCTGTATGATAATACAGAAAGATCCAAGTACCAATAACCATGTAGCGTTGCGTCTAAGATGGCCTCCAATTGTCCAGTTGCCTCAGAGCCAGTCGAACAATAGTTTCTCCTTCTACTGTTAATTGCCGTGTCAATTAATTTTAATTAATTTTCCTGTGTGTCCTCTTCATGTGTCCCTGTCAGGTAGCCCCAGTCTCGGAGCAGGCTTTGTCGCTGACCTGGTAAGGTGGAGAAGTATTCTCTCTGTCTCTGAGAGTATGTTTGGGCCACAGGGATGACATCTCTGTAACTCCAGTCCTGTCAATGCAGATTAGAGAAGTAAAATATTTTTAGTAAACGTTTCAAATTTTATTTTTCGTTATGGGGACTCAACAAACAAAAATCAAATGATGATTAGACATTGAGACTGTCTGTGCCATGAATGTAAATATTGGAAAGGCCTACTAGCCATGCATTATACCGATCTATAAATGCATTGAGTCCTACCTGCCATCGAAGGTTGAAGTTCTCCAGCAGCTGTATCCGGTCCTCCCTTGTGGGAACGGAGTCAGGGGGAGGAGTTTGCTGCAGTTCAGAGCCTACTTCAGTCCCAACAAACACTAACAGAGCACGAATGGCAAACCAGCCCCCAAACTGCGGGTGTATACACACACCAAACATCTTCTGTAAGACAAAAATAGGTGGTGGGGGGGCATGGAAAAGGGTAAGTAATGAATTTTAGCAGAACTAAATCTGGGAAGAGAACATACAGTCAATCAATCAATAAAGATGAACATACAGCACAATATACATCCATTTGATTTTACAAAATGGATTTAATAAACCCTGTTGTCGAGTTCCCGACCTTGTTCCCCCAGGGCTGGTCAGGTACATCAGAGCGTTGGTAGTAGTACGCTGCTCCTGCCACATGGGCAGCGCTCTGGGCCAGGAACTTGGGCTTCCTGCTGGGCAGCATCTCATAGTCATAACTCACGTCTACATTGACACCGGGGAAACACTACAGGGACAGAGGTATACAGACACAGTGTGTGTGTACGGCACAGAGATTGATGACTCGACTGACACACATAGACTAACCAACATATATAACATAATACAACAAATCTTGTAATTCTTTCTGTCAAAGAGACCAAAGACCAGCCCGAAAAAACAGACAATCAGTACCTCAGAGACAATGTTGCTGATGTAGTGTTTGACACACTGGTCTATGGGGTCTGTAATCACCTCCTTCCAACCCCTGTTCTCCAGAAAGGGCAGGAAGGCCTGTTCAAACATGGCTGGCGTGCTAAGCACCACAGCTGCCAGGGTGTCATCGGGGTAAGATTGGTGGAGAGGGGGAGACAGAACTGCATTGTACCAGCCAATCTGAAAGAGCACACACACACCCAGACAAAGCGACCATCCGTTTATGGGACAGATATAGTATATTGAGTCTCAGACCTCTACACAAATGTACAATAGAGATCAATTGAGTAGGCCACGATATGGACATGAATACTTTTAGAAAGTATTGTATATGCCTTGGAAGACACACATCTTAACATCGACTGTTCAGTTGTCCTTGACTGGACTGCCAAAGCCACTTCTAAGTGTCTGAATACTTACTTATGATATATTTAAGTTTGTGTCAACAATAAATTGGGTTAGGGTTAAGCTACATCCATGGTGATGCAAAATGTTCACTTGCTTTCTAATATATCCCACCCACTGACAGGTGCCATGATCAGAGAAACGTCCAAAACAAACATCTTCAGTCCTAACAATCTCAGTCCTGAATCTCGCAGACTCCGACATATTATGCATCTGGTCCAGATTTTAGAGATCTCAATTTAAGTACTGGGAGTAGGTGAACATGCACCTTTCTGTGGACGTTTAGTACTTAATTCAACATTCCAATTTCTAAGGAAGCATTACAATCAAGACCCCTTGCAGACTTTGTGTTCCAATCCGTCATATGGCCAAAAAGTTTCAGTATCCACCAGACAAGCCAGCAAAACGGGACACGTTTTCGACTCCAACACCTTCAGACAAACAGGTCGAATGAAACCATAACGTTACCTTTAGTGGATAAACTTCAAATCCCAACTTTGATAGTGAATTACACAGATCTCCTCTCACATCATCCACGGCGACCCTGGGCTGCGCCATTACTGACTTTAAAATGATGCTGCTATATGGGATATGATGTTCTATATGAAGTGATTATCAACGGTCGGTGTAGTATATTGGTGCAATCTAAACTACAACACCCACAATTCCTTACGGTGACGTGTCTGACGCAATCGCGTTGTTGTTATGGGCTCCATGATTTAAAATTCGGGCAGGATACCGTGTAAGTAGCGTATCATTTTTGTTCTCCAATTTAAACGACTAGCTAAGTTTCATATTATTTTACCAAAGACGAGGAGACCAAATGAAATGTTAACAAATGCTTAATCCAATGACTCGACTATTTACTTCTGTAGCATTCTGTTTCTACAATCATTTAAACGATTGTCTTTAGTAGGATGGACAACGCTTGTTTTCGGGTGAAACCTATATCATTTTGTTCTTATGAAATGAAAGGCCAGTTTCAAATAGTATATATAATTACCTAATATCCAAGCTGCTTGTTGTACTTTTAGAGAAATATTTTAGTTATGTGGGAATTAACGCTATGTAGTCATATTGTTGGCATGTATCTCCTTTTTCTGTATTTCAATATATCATACTGGCAAATAATACGTTTTGCATCATTTTATTTAGCAGGAGTTCAGCGTTTTACTAACATATGACAATTTAACGGGCTTCCATGTCAGCACACACCAGTCAAGAAAGCGTGGTTCTTTAGAACTATGAGCTCTCCCCATTCATTTCCTATGGAGGCAACTGTGAACTTTAGAAGTAAATATCTCAAAATGTTTATTTTCAGATTTTTTTTCAAATGGGGAATAATTTTAGGTTCGTATCGGTTTAGTGAAGGTTCCTATTAATTTGTTATGGGCTCGTTCAAGCGTTCCATCTCAATAGTCTATCTAGAGACGGGTGTGAACTTAGCATGGGTGCATTTATTAACAGTCTATTGGCCACCCTATTAACAGGCTATTTAGAGACGGTTGTGTTAAGACTGCTAATAAATGCACCCATGATATTGGCCACCCTATTAATAGGCTATCTAGAGACGGGTGTGTTAGCATTGTGCATTTATCAGCAGTCTTGTGTTGGCCATCCTACCTTTTAGCTAGTGTTTGTTTACTGTGTGGTTTCCCATGCTTTGCTAACATTACAGTTGACATTAGTATTTTTGGACTAAGTGAGTAATAAACGGTAAGGCGTTACATGTACATACATCTCTTAGTTGTGTATGTTCGCTAGCTAGCATTTCAGTCCTGATCGTATCGGTGTCTACGCCACATTCTGAGTTAATATTACCACAAGCCCAATGAGCCCAGCGTGTAATATGAGCTAGTGTGGCTGTATAACAACGTCTGTCACGTAGTGTCATTTATGTTTTCATCAGCCTGCCACCAACGTACCCATCTAAAGTTACAACATCACTAATTAAGACAACGCTCTTTTTAAAATAAAGCTAATCTGGACAATCGGGTGGGCCATATCTATGTTAACCTGATTTGGAAAAAGTTCACAGTAAACAGTTTTGGGCAAAAGAACACATTAATGAATGAACACAGCAATATAGAGAAACAGTATAGAACTTAATTACAAATCCTGCAGCTAGAGGATTTTTGTACCAACGCACACTATACCACCCCTGTTCAATGAATTGTGTAGAGCAGTCCTGAGATGAACTGGGACAACCAGCTAAGCTCCATCCTGTCTGCAGCTGATGGCAGTGTTGCTAAGATGAGGGTAAGTAGCCACTAGATGGCACTTTAACATTATTACACTTACAGTATGAGGCAGTGCATTGTCAAAGACTTCCTCTAAAAAGACATTGAATACTTTTTTAACAAGCCCAGACAATATTTGAATGGTAAATGATGTAAGCCGTGAAGTTCATAAATACCATTTGTGGTTTGTGCTTTGTTTTTCCAGGAAAGACTGACCTCTCCAGGAAAGTACCCAAAAGGTAGAGGTCAAAGGACACCTTGTTGGTCTGTAAGATTGCTGAATGGAGCCACTTTCTTTTGTTTGTGATTCCCTCTCTTCTCTCTTATTCACCCATCAGTGGATCTCTACCCGATGAGAGAGGTGGCTGGTGTGTCAGATTTGGAACCACCTCGTCTGCCCCCTCTGACCCATCTGGCCGGCTCGCTCATCCCCCCTCCCTCCTCCTCCACGGCGGTACAGTGGGCAGACTTGGCAGCCGTCCAATCACAACTGCAGATCCAGAGCCAGGTCTGTGTGTGTGAGTGTTCGTATATATCATTAATTTCCATTACACAAAAAGTTGTCCATTTAAATAGTTTCTTTACCTTCCCTACCTCCTCTATCTTTGTAATGGTTGTCAGGCCATTGAGTCTTTGACCCGAAGTCTTTATGACATGGACAGAGAGCGACACAGTCATCAGCGCCACATAGAGGCGCTACAAGGTACTGAACCTACACCTGTGAATATTGCATAATAGTAACATTTGCTGCGTTTAGGGGCGTGACAACAACATATTTTAATTTGACGGATTGTCACTGATGTGTTTTCCTTTCGTTTCTCCAAGTCGAGGTTCGCCGGCTGAGAGAGCAGTCATTGGAGCGAGAACGAAATGAGGAGCAAAAAGGGCTCGGGACTGCGAGCCCAGGAGCGGAGAGAAGGTTGGAGCAGTGGAGGAGAGAAGTGAGCCATGAACTCAGCTCTCTGAGAGGCCATGTCACCAGAGCCACATCGCTAGGCAACCTAGAGGAGAGGTAAGGTGGCGGGATTTACTCAACTCACATTATTTTTCTGTATGTATTCCCACTGTCGACTCAACCGTTAGCAATCTTTTTAGAAGTATTTGTCTTTTACAGTTTCAGCTCTAAGCTGCGAAGGGAGGAGTTGGATCATCTAAGGAGAGAGATAGACAAGCTCAAATCCCAGTTCAGTGAGTGACACACACACGCACACATACAAACAACAAATCCTGGATACAGTATACACATGCTGTTGTGATATGTCTTAGACTGAGAACTGGCCTCTATTAACTTGGCAAGCACTGTCTCGCTTACTATTCCTCACAATTCTTTGCGTGTGTGTGTGTGTGTGCGTGTGTGCGCGCGTGTGGGAAAAACAGGAAGGCAGGAGGAGGACATTTTTCTCCAGCAGTCAGAGGCCAAAGAGACAAGGAGACAGTATGAACGCAGCTCTAAAGTACAGTATGAATAATAAAACCATAGAACTGTCCAGACTTTTTTTGACTCCTGACCTCTAACCTTTCACCTTTTATTTTCTCCAGATCCTGGAAGAACTAACAGAGAGCTATAGAAACAATAGCTTTGACCTGGCCAAGACTGTTTCTAAATACACACACACAGAGCAGGAGGTCCGACAGATCAGGTGTGTGTGCATTTTGTGTGTGTGTGTGCATTTTGTGTTTGTTAGTGTGTGTGTGTGTTTATGTGTTTGATGCCTTTTCTGTGTCTTACAGGACAACTGTTTCAGAGCTAAAGGATGAGATCAGCAGTTTTATTCTGAGGGAGAGACAGCACACACCTACAGTCAAAACCCGCGCCGCAGGTAAGATGAAGACCTGCACACACACACACACATTCAAATTGCAAAAAAAGGATAGGATCGAAAGGACAACATATTTTCTACCAATACAAAAAAATCTCTGACTCTAAAATATGCTTTTCTCAAACGAGCAATGGGAGTCAGCAGCAAGAAAAATAACTCAGTAGTTTGTAGTTGTTTGTAAAATTACATTGTTAATTGTACTTCTAGCAATAATGACCAAATGTCTGCAAGGAATGTTTTGAGTATTGTTTTCTATAAAAATGGTTCAAGTACATGATTCTCCAACTAAACTTTCTCACTGATCCTTCTATCAGTTTGCATTGCATTGTAGTCTTCTCATTGTGGTTTTAGACACTCCTAGCACAATCCACCCCACATTAAACACAATCATTTTCCTTGTGGATGGACTAGCTGCTACTATTCAGTTAGGGAATAAGAGGATGCATTTGTTTCAAATTAAGTCTTCCAAATGTTAGAGGCAGAATTCAACACAGTACAAACATTTCTTTAAAAACAATGTCTAGTGTTAAGTAGTTTTGTGCCATCTAAATCATTTTATTTATTTTGTATCTCAGAATTTTGTTTTACAGCTTTTGTAAGCTGCTCAACCAAAAGCGAAAGTAAAGGAGAATTTCTATTACTGTAATTCGCTAACATCCGCTAGGTGGGAGAACATTTTGGATTTTCCCACAACCCAAGCATAAATATAGTCTTATAGTAAGAAAACTATAAGAAATTCTAACTTTCACAATATGTCCTAACTTGAATAGTGGAAAACTGAAATCACTTTAATAGGAATAATAGGACACCACAAACATTTGATTTTTAATTCTGTCCTCCATTCCAGAGTTAGCGGCAATCTCCCTCCGTAGGGAGGTCAAGGGTCAAAGGGAGAAGCCAGAATCAGACTCTGATGACTTTAGCCCTACCCCCAGTCTGGCTGAGATCAGCTCTGATGATCTATCCTGGCTGGATGACAGAGACTCAGGTACACACACACACATTATTCCACTGATTTTGTGGGGGATCCATTGACAAATATATATTGTTTTACTTTAATATGAGTTTGAAGCATTAATTCACTTTGATTTTGAGGACTTTGATTTCATACAAGACACTGAGAGTACGGTATCTGACTGTAGTAGTCATTGCCTTAGGAAAGTGAATCCCTAATTTCCTTCCCACAAGGATCGCTGGTCAGCAGTATGGGAAATGTCTGTGTGTCATTTAATTATCTTGGCCGTATGTCTTTGGGAAACATTTAGAGGTCTGATCCTAATCTCTTTTATGGAAACTCTTAGCATACTGAAATAGCCCCTGGGACTACCATACAAATCCACGCACACACACACACACACACACACACACACACTCACATACATACACACACACACACACACTCACATACATACACACACACATTAACTGTTTTCTTAGTTCCTCATCCAGCAGTGTCCCGGGTACGCCAGAGCACCAGGCCCAGAGGAAATCACCTCAAAGAACAAGGAAGTGGTCTGGATGACGACGACAATGATCTTGATGAAGATAACCTGGGCTCAGTATCAGACAAAACTTCTGACCTTAGCCTAAATGATCTTTGACCTTTCACAGGCTCTTGCACGCTATAGACTGATTTATTCGATGCCAAGTACTTTTTGAAAGGATAAAGAAGAGAAGTGGAGACGGAGGTTTATGCCTAAAATCAAACTATGAAGTAGATGGCAACGTTAAACTCTGCTTGAGAAAAATGTGTTATTTTGTACACTGTTTTGTTTTATTATTAAGCAATTCTATGTTTGACTTGTTTCACATATGATATACAACTTTACAATCCCGGATGTTTTGCAAGTCTAGAGACCATGTGTAGAACCCTAATAAATAGATGCTAGACGTTTTACTTTGATTATTTTAAAGACTAATGCAAGTTGATTAGATCTTATCTCTTTTATTTGATTCTGATTTCTTATCTCTTTCCTATCAATTCATTGAGATTCAGCCATAACCTCGTATCCCTTTAATCTCTCTTTCACAAGTGATGTCCTGCTGTATAACAGGAGCTAGTCTGTTCAATACTACAGCGGTCAGGAGTGTCCAGGCAAATGGGCTGCTGAGGTGAGGAAGAGTGAAAAAGAGTGATATAAGAAAGAAGCAAGGCTTTGGCCATAGAGATAACCTACTTTAATTGTGGATGAATCAGGTCTTTCTGTCACCGTTCTGTCTTCCACCACGTACCGGATCTCTGTTGTTTAAATAATACATTGAGTCACTGTACAGCTTGTGAAACACATGTCCTGTGTTTAAGCTTTTGCAATAAAAACCTTTATACAATGCTGTTGTAAGAGTTAATGTGTGTGTCAGCCTAGTACACAGCCCAACAACGGCGATCTGCAATGAGACAGAATCAATTCTGTATGGTTTTAATATATTTAATAAAAAACATCAACGTCAATCCGGACTGCACATCAAACAGTGAAACATTTGATACATCTTGTTCATTTTGTGGCACTTAATTTAAGTAACTACTTACACCGAGATGGAGCTGAATTACCATTCCCCTCCACATGAAGTCAAATAAAACAAGAAATGGCCTGACAACAAAAGATTCTGCAAAAAATAAAAAATCGGGCAAACCAGAGGAGAACATCCCAAGCAGTAACACTAAGTTGTTAATCTTTCGAATAGAAATAACGAATGCTTGTCCATAAACCTGAGCATGCAGTGTTAAGTCAGTGATACAATGTCTATTGATTTCAATGTAACATTGAAATGTAGAAGTTATTTTGGGAGATTCTGGAAGGTGACCCTGCTTTGTAACATAACCCCGTCCGGGTGGTGTAAGGTGCATAGCAGGAAGCGGTGCTGGACAATGGTCTGCTTCTATCCCTCGGGTTAAAACAATAACCATTACATTGTCTTCAAATATGGCTTAAACAAGCCTCCCGTTAAAGATGTGTGCTAGATAATGAGGAGACTGGGCCGGTGGTCCTGTGTATGTAGCACACATCTCACAGCCTCCATTCACCTAGTTTCAACACAGCATTATGCTCATTCAACACGTTCTCCGTGATTTTGTGCTATACATTAACCATGCATGAGACCGTGGCTGATTTCTCCGAGTTCCTGTTCCTATGTGACAGAAACAAGGAGTCATTTGTATTGTAATGACTGGCCAATTTCAGTTGGAAAGTGTCATATCCATTCAGATGTCTTCTGCTGAAACTTGCCCCGGGGTTCAACTCAAACATGTTACAGCAAAGATCACAGCCTGTCTGTCAGGCGGTGGGAACTAAACAGGCAGACAAACCAGCCTCAGAGTTCAGGCTAGGAATGATGAGAAAATGCAGAGTAAACCCCTCTGGAGGGGATGGAGGTTCACTTAGGGTTAAATAAAAGTTAGGGTGATTATGTCGGACCCCCCAATCAAGTTTGAATCCAGGTTGCCTGCTTGCGGCAAAGCGGAATCAACACACCAGACAAGCTTGCCAAGAAAGAAACAGAAGAAAAGAACAATAACAAACTGGAACTCTTAGAGCGGAACTGGTCCATAAAACACAATCTTGCATCTGAAATACTTAAAACCATACTCGCCTTAACTCCCATCCATCCATGCACACACACAAACACACACACACACACACACACACACACACACTTAACCTCTTTAACGTAAAGTGCAATCGTACTGTAATCAACTATAGCCAGGAAACAGCAGCCTACCAGGCTTAAACTGTTGATGAAAGTAGATGATCCCTCAATGCCGTTCAACCAAAACAGCTGACAGAGTAAACCCATGAATGCACAATAAAGTGGAAACGTAGCCAAAGCAGCGTATGGACGTCTGCACAGACCAGGAGGTGAGCTGTTCACACTTAAAACCCCAATCCTCAGAGACAGCAATATAGTGAGGGAACGCCCAGGGAAATCTTCTCAACAGTCAAACATGGCTCACGGTCATATATCCCCAATCTAAACTGACCAGTAAAACTAGTAAATGAGTGTACCGAGCCCTGTCAGGGCATTCTCTAGTCCAGGTCTTATGTCAGTGTAGATGAAGGGGACACGACTAGGATAGTAGGCCAGGTTGGACTATAGAGATGCCACCCCAGAACTAATTCACGTGGGTCTGGGGAGGGGGGGGGCTGTTCCATTAGGCCAGTCTGTCTTCCCTTGGTCTTCATCAGTAGCTGTACATAGACAGTGGAGTATCCTCCATCATATCATCCTAAGCGGGGAAAACAGGCAACAGGATATCAGCAGGAACACCAGTGAGCGCTGGTCTCAAGGACAGTCGGTGGCTGAAGTAAATGCTAACAACGCTAGCATGGTGAAAAGGCTCACAAAACAACAATCACACTAAATCACATTTCAGCCTTGATCTTCTCGTTTCTGTTAAGAACTGGGTTTGAAATTGGGTTTTTGTATTATTGTATCGATCCAGAGCCAAAACATGGTAGGTCCTGGAAACAACTGAGGCAAATTACTGCATATTCGGCAAAACTTACATTTTAATAATAATTCCAATGCATATTATATGTACACAATGTTTAAGCATTAAGCAGTTTTATTGGCTAACGGCTCGTGGTTCTCTTTCTTACCATAGGCAGGTCTTGGAGCCTGCGAAACTCAGGCTGCTGGTTCTGTCGCCACTTTCTGATGAAGAGGAGAAGGGTTATGAGCGCTGCAGAGACGATGAAGGCTGAGACCAGTCCAGCCTGGAGGGGGTCTAGGGCGGGGTCATTATGCGATATGGGTTGTCCTGTTTGGATGAGTGACAGATTCACATGTTACCCTAATTGGTCCGAACCCTGCTGGTTTTCTGTTCGACCTCATCGTTGTTGACACACACCTGCTGTCCCAGGTCTCAATAAGTCCCTGATTAGAGGCTTGCAATGAACAAAATAAAATGGAACTGAGGTTTGAGGTTCAGATATGAATAACCATTTCATACATACAGGCATACTTGTCATATTACAATTATTGAACACACACACACACACACACAGACAACATTTGCAGTACAAAGAGAACATGCAACTTTTGCACAACAAAGAGAACATGCAAAAAAGCTCAGACTGAGTTAGCAGCAGAAGTTAGCGACAGAACGCGAACGGGCCTGAGGCTTTCTGGGCAGGGGACTACTAAATTGACGTGCCCAGCATTGAACTGGCATCCCAACAAAAGCTACACTGTTCTTTGTTCCCTCGCACAAGTCTGTCCCTGCTCCTACACAAACAAACAGAGACACACACATACATACACTCTATTGCTCTCCAAAACTGCTATAGGTACAATCAGCACTCCTACCCCACAATCCGCTCTCTGTCTGGCAAAAGACAGAGCCAGTCATGGGACTGACTACTAGACCATGAGGGGTTTGTGTGTATGGTTTTATTAGACCAGCACTGGGTTTCTGCTGTTTGATAACAAGTGACAAAACACTCCCGTGACAACAAAACACACACACCCAGACACACATACACACAAAGAAAGCATCTACTCACCGTTCACCACATTGAGCTCAGAGGGGGTGTCCGTTTGTGTTTTAGCCTCGGCTGGACCACTGCTGGTCGGGGCCAAGGACTGGGTACTGCTGGAGGTGTTGGGTTGTGGAACGGACTGAGGTATCGCTGGGGGAGTGGTGCTGGTTGTGGTCGTGGGCTTGGGATAAAAGCTGTGGGTTGAGTTGGGCTGGGTGGTAGAGGGGGTGTTTGTGGTGGTCTCAGGCCTAGGGGGAGATGATTTGGCTGTGGAAGTGATGGTGGTTATGGTGGTGGCTGTAGTGGATGAATTTATTTTCGGGTTATGGGTGGAGGAATTAAAAACATGGATGGATAGAGTGGTCAGGGAGACAGGTGTGCGTGGAGTGTGCGGAGTGTCAGGACCAAGTGGGGTATTAGAAGGATCAGTTTGGTTAGCGGAAGAAGTGACCAGGGTCTTTTCAGTGACGTTCCCGGAGGTGAAGTTCTTCTCAAGGACAGACTGGGTAGAGACACCCACACTGGAGGCTGGAAGACAGATAGGGTGATGCAGTGAGAGATTCTCATTAAAATGGAGTACAAAAGGATAATATATAGTTCAGCTTCATAGCAATTGCTAACACTGACCATGCTGTTAAAACAAAACTATTAACCGAAAATTCACGCACAAACACACTCAAATTAACTGTGTGAATGTTTATTGTGTTAAAATGTTAAACGAGACTACATTTCATCCTTAGGTCTGTTAAACTTTCCACGAACAGTCAATTTCAGTTTGCTTACGCCAGTTAGCGTACATGAACGAGCTACCATGGAGCCAATGTATACATGTGATACCATGTATCTGTGTACATTACCAGTAGCTTACTAGTGCTAGTAACACCAGGACTCGAATTTCTGAAAGGTCCTTGATTATTAGATAGGAGTGTGGCCTTAACGTTATTTAGGCTCAGGGATTTCAGGGTTAAGGATTACGGAAAATTTAATTTGGATTTTGGATCAAATGTCATACCATTTCTACTACCCAAAATGTTTTCACTGGCGAATCACGAAGGCTTTTGTGTGTGTGTTGTGTGTGTCAGGCTCCAAGTATCACCTTTCTGTGAGAAATCACACTGTATTTAATTACCATGCCTCTCTACCTCCTCTCCCATCCCCCATCTTTCTTTCTACACTTCATTCTTTCTTTTCCTGTGACAACACTTTCCTGGCTGTGAAATCTTTCATGGTAATCTTGTTCGTGCTCCGCTCCTGTGTGTGTGTGTGTGTGTGTGTGCGTGTGAGTGCTTGCATATGTGTCATAGATAGGAAGATGACAAAATACTTCTGCACCAGACCTGCAACTTGCGAAAGTAAAGGTTGTCGCTCATGTAAAAAACAAAACCATGAAAGGAAAGGAAAAGATACGGGCGACCACAAACAAAACGGCTCTCATGTGGCGACCTAAAACAACAAGTAATTCCAGATTGTCATGAGAACAATTTGTTTTTTCAAAGGAGCACTGTTCAGTCTAAGAGTGCAATATAATTATAGTCACTTTATTTTCAACAATAGTGCATTTACCTGAGGGGTGAGGTGTTTCTGTGTGAGAAAGTAGATTGGTGCCCATGGTTGATTCCATCACTACCACTGTTCCACTATTGTTTATGCTGCTACTGCTGCTGGAGAGATCTGTGCTGATTGGCTTAGGGGACACTGTGCTCGGGAGGGACGGAAATGCGGTCTGGCCTTTAAAGAGAAAGACAATTTCAGGTAAAACACTTTTACTTGTAGTTATACCATGAAAAGTGTTATTGATCAAACACAACCCATTAAAGATGTAAAAACAACACAATATTAAATTTTTCAATAGACACTAAAAGATAAAGCTGCATAGGATAATTGATACCTCACCATGTGCAGCAAATATCAAAATGCAGAGGACAATTTACTACACAGCTTTGTCCTGTGTTCTGTACTGTAGCAAAAGGTCGCTACTAAACCAAATCCCTGAGCCGATTAGGGAAAAATCATTCTGTGCTCATTATGCAATTGCTGCAGTGTCGTTGTGGTAGGCTGGTCCCTTAGCTGTGGGATATGTTAAATAAATCACATTTTCAATTCACATGTGTAAAATATTCAATGTACATGCCTAAAATAGGACACAAAGGACTCACCAAACTTAGATTAATTATAACCTAAACTCCATTTCCAGTAGACCCGGACCTGCTGCTGATAATTCAGGGATTTTTGTAAACTATGTGAATATCGAACAAGTTCCAATAGCAACTAGTCATATACAGTGGATATGAAAAGTCTAAACACCCCTTTTAAAATGCCAGGTTTTTGAGATGTGAAAAAACGAGAAAAAGATAAATCATGTCAGAACTTTGTTTTTTAATGTCAGTTTGTTTTTCAGTTGTATTGTTCACATTGTAGGTCACATTAAAGGTGGGAAAAGTTTAGAAAAATTAGTCTAATTTTTTCACATCACAAAAACCTGGGGTGTGTAGACTATTTATATCCACTGTATAGTTTCATTTTAAGTTAATATATCTAAAATAATAGGCTTCTGCAATAAATAATATTTCAGCGATTGGCAAACACGAGTTTCCTTTATGCACTCTCATTCAAAGGTATGTGCTCACGGAAATTCCTTGATTTCGAAAGAAAAGCATATTTCTTGTCTACTTATCTAGTGTTCAATTTAAAACAAGATGTGAAAACAATATTCAGGATCTCTGAAATGAGCCCATCTGTGAATGACGTATTTCTGAGGTCAGAAAGTCCTATTTTGAATGTCAAATGGTCCTTGTTTCCCTGATGACAGAGAGATAATTTCGTTTAACTTTCGCTGAGGAGACTACTATTTTTAAAGCAAACTGAGACGATGGATGGCCTACTGTTGTAGATGGTGAGTGAGAATACAGATGGAACATTCAATATTTCAACACTAGTCTTTGTCTGCTGAAAAGAACCTGCTAAGTATCCACACACACACACACACACACAGACACACACACACACACACACACACACACACACACACACACACACACACACACACACACACACACTACTCCCATCTATCTAATCTACAGTGCCTACCAACTTCATGTGTCTATCCATTTCTCTCCTTACTCTTCGTCAATCTCATCTCTTGCTTCCTCTCCTCTCTCCAGCCTCTCCTCTCTCCAGCCTCTCCTCTCTCCAGCCTCTCCTCTCTCCAGCCTCTCCTCTCCCCCTTTCCATTCGATGATGTCCAGAGTACCAGTCTAATGTTGTTACAAGTCAGTGACACAGTGTCATTGACCCGCTCAGTCCTTTCTCAATTACTCAGACAGCTAATCAACATACAAACAGAAAACCGGGTGATGGCAGTACAAACCGTTGCAGATATTTTGCATCGTGTTTTACATAAAACGGCATGCATACACAAGCACCCAAACAGACACACAAACACACTAGTATGTAAAAAGTGAGTTGGTCCTGAATACTGTTCCTTTGCCTTAGCCCTGTTAGGGATCCTAAGGCCTATGAGTGTGTGTGTGTGTGTGTGTAATGAGCTAGGGAGTTATAAATGGAATCACTGTTTACCATCGAGAAACACTTTCCGCTCTTTCCATGTTACAGGGTCTAACACACACACACACTCACCCATGGTGATATGGTATTTACCAGGGGAAATAACTTACCCCTTATTTCTGAAAGAACAGCCTACCATTTCTCTGCAAGTAGCTGGACTGTATTCATTTCAGCATAAGATAACATAAGAATGTCAGTGCGTCATAATGTAAAGCTGTATATTAGACCCATATTTGGTCTAAGCTTTAGACAGTAAAAATAATACCCCTTTGCTTTTCACTGAAATAAGAATACACTTTCAAACACCCTAAGCATGAGACTTCTTTTCCTGTATATCTGTAGATTGAAATACAAACATATATAATGGAATAGGAAAAACAAAAGGAAAATTATGTTCAAAAGTGGCCTTTTCAGAGCTTTATATTTGAGGCAGGGATGAACGATTAACTGCATTTGCGATAATATTGCGATATTATAAAACGGGATTTATCTTGAAACCGCAAAGGTCGCCATTAAAAAGTGTCAAAAGAAGAACAGTATGTTAGTTATGTGGGAATTATTTTACATTAAAAGAATAAGATGCTGTGCAGCATCAGGTATTGTACAAAGCCTGCCTTGCTGCTAACGCTGCCTTGCTGCTAACGCTGCCTTGCTGCTAACGCTGCCTTGCTGCTAACGCTGCCTTTGCTACTGACGCTGCTACATCACTGCTACCTTATTATTCTGTACTCTGTGTTATGTTACTAACTAAAGATCATGTATAATATATATACGAATTGATATTTAAAGACTGTTGAGAAATGTTCACAGGCGATGGTTATAAATGCAATCCACATGTTTACATATCATATGTTTATTACAGTAACTTTATATTATATAAATACTGAGTGTGGCAAACCACCAATGTTTTTATTTTTCATATTTTTGCGATTCACACTTACGTTTGTGTGATTTGTTACTAACTTTGATATTAATGTTTACACCAGTCTTATTTGTTAGTGCTTTATGTTGTCATGATAGTTATTACATGTTTACAAGGCTGGAAAATCAGAAAATCAGTCAATATACAAGACTCAGTTCTTGCATTATTTTAACCACTGTAAATCATATGCCATTGTGTCAAGCGCATTCAAGGTGCAGTTTGTTATCACCATCTCCCCTAAATCCAAACCATACACAGCTCCATTTTCTCCTTTGTGCCGTTGAACTAACTGACTTGGTTGGTTGATTTACCGGCAGCAGAATCTCAGTGATTGAAGTAGTTACATAAAAATATGTCATTCATGTCAATTCATGCATCACCTAATTTCATCATAACATATAGGCCTGGCCAACAGGAATAGAGCAGTTTGTGTTTTATATATCTAATATTGTGTTGGTCATACTATACAATATTAATTGCTTGTCTTAGTTGAACGATACAGAAGATAAAGCGCTTGAAAATAATTGCATATCAAATCACAATTAGATTTTTTTACGAAATCGTTCAGCCCAAATTTGAGGTGTCAGTTTTCCTACAGCTTCTCCAACTCCTTAGCTCCTTTATCTTTATGCTACTTGCTCAGTCCTGCTCTCTAACAATGGAATCAAACCAAGCTTGAAAGAAACATGTCAATTGACAAGATCACCAAACATAAAAGAAGGACCTAGAGGTAACCTGAGGGACTGTGCTGCAAAACCTTTTGAGAGTATTTGCAGCCAACGGCAGATATTGCCATTCAAATGACAGGGTTTCTACACTCCTTTAAGAGCAGCAAATGCCACTGCCTGCCTCTGCACTACTTCCAATATCATTTGTGTGATAGCTTAAGCAGCCTTTGACAGCTGTGTGGTTCAATAAAAAACATATTTAAATGTCAAACTGGTGTCCCATGTTTTACCACTGGAGGATAATGCCCTTGGCCAAGTTGAGTTCCGAGGGAGGGACAAAATTCTTTAGAAAACAAATTGTGAGCGAATACAAGATGGTTAGACGAACGATGGAAAGGTGAGGAAGAAAGATAGGGAAGAGGTGACAGAGAGTTATGGGTGTTTTGAGGGAGAGAGGCGTGGGAAAAGCGGGGTTGAGAGAGAAAATGGAATGTGACAGGTTATATATCAGAAAGGTGACAGAGAATGAAACAAGAAGCAGTCGAAAGAGGAAATGAAAAAGGAGCATATAGTTGCTCAAATAAATCTGCACCTTTACATAATACAGAGGCATGTGCTGTCGCTGTGATGATACAAAATATGTGAGAACCTCTGGGCTGGCTTCATTGCTGTTTCAGGGAGACCTATAACTAAGTTTCTCAGGAACAAAATAAATGCAAAATGAGTCACATCTAAATACATAGAGAAGAAATATAGGAAAGAAAGAAAATAATGATGCTGGAAAAAACATTATGTCTGTGCTAATTGTATTCCAGGGACATAAATGAACTGTAGATAACTGTACGTCCTACTCAGTTACAGTACTGCTGAGCACACACACTAAATAACACACACAGTAATAATGTTTTATCTCTCTACACAATTTATCCAATCAATCTGGATCAGAAACATACTTCAGACAACTATGTACAAGTTTGACAAGTTTGATTGATTAAGCACCTCTAGGAGTGCTAACGATTGTGAAACGCATGTTCATGAATGAAACCATTACTTCTTAATGACAATTTTTCACGGTATCTTTTAACCACAGTAAGTCAAACGCAATAAAGGTGCTGTTTTTTATCACCATCTCCCCTAAATCCAAACCGTACACAGCTCCTTTTTGTCCTTTGTGCCATTGAACTAACCAACTTGGTTGATTTTCCGGGAGCAGAATCCCAGTTTACAACACATATTTGAGTTTGAGTTGTGGTCAGGCTTTAATTTGGGCCTAAATTCTACTTACATTTCCACAGTGATCACTCACTTCCGTTGCAGCCAAGCACTAGAACTCTGGATTGCCGTTGATCTGTTCAGAACAGAAATGCTCAACCCTGTGGCTGTCTGTTTAGTTCATCTGCACCCTTGAGATAGCAAAACTGTTACAGTATCCATGATGTGCACAAATATATATATTATCACCAGAGTACCAGGCACTCACCCTACCACGCCCTGTGCTTGTCTCTTGAAGTGTGATATATATTTGTATATATTAAAACACATAAATATTTGAGCTAAATTCCAATCACATTCATTACTAAAGTTACACCAAATATAACAAATCACAAAAAAGTACATTAAAACCATGAATACAATTAGAACAATCAGAAATACAATGTTTGCACTTGGGAGGGTACAGTCTTTCATAATGATTAGAAACTTGGAATCCCAGTTTACAACACATATCTGGTTTGAACCATTTGGGTGTGTGGTAACAACATGCCTAGATTAAAAACCTAGCATGCAGCCCTCAGAAGAAAACATATTGATGCCCAAAGGTCTGGAAGGAATGTCTCCAACAAAAACATCATGGTTTGGGGCTGCTTTGTTGTCAGGCTCTTGTCAACTTGCCATCCTTGTGACAACCATGCATTTTATATTGTACAAAAGAATCCTTAAAGATAATGTAAAGGCATTTGTCAAATAGAACAGAACCGAACAGGGTTCTTGCAACCGAACAGTAATCCAAGACACACAAACAACGCTACAGCAGAACGGCTCAAAGTGAAGAAACAGGAAGTTACGGATTGGCTGACTCAAACTTTAGATCTAAATCTACATGCTGTGGGGGATGTAAACGATTGATAGACAAGACACCGGAAACGTCTAAATTAGGTAATTTCAAACAAAGGACACTACACCAACTATTACAGCTAGGGCTGTACTTTCCAGACTAAGAAAACGCATTTGAATGTATAGTTGCAAATGATTATCTTTCAGTGTCATTTCTTAATTTTGGTTTCTAATATATATTTCAATAGTGTTGAAGTGAATATAAAAATCCATCTGTACAAATAGTTCAATCATACTACTTTACAGGGGATGTCCTGGAACAAAACGTTTGTTAAAAGACCATGCGGGCATTATGGATTTCTGGGTCAGGGTTAGGTCTTACAGGTCCCATCAATAGAGAGGCAGATGTATTTGTGTCAACGTGTTTGTGTCAATAGTGTACGTGAGATTTTTAGACTGATAACAAAAAAGACAGTCATTCAGAGAGATCAAACTGATCAGTAATGTGTATGTTTGTGTGTGTGCTGTAATGTTTTTGTAAAATGGTGGATTTTGCATGAATATAAATAAATACATTTTAGCAGACCTACAAGACAGCCTACTGTGGTCCTGTAAATCAGACATACCACAATGTCATAACATGGTAATATACTATCAGAATATCGATCATGAAGTCTATGAAGGCTGTGAAATGTTCACCAACATCTACAGGGCAAATAGACTAAACACAGAATTGGCAAAGATTCCAGACAACACAGCGATGTGGTCTATTGAGACAGATAAAGATAAGAGGACAAAAAACAGAATGTAGATTTAACATGTTTGTATTTCCGTTCATGTAACCAGTACCGATAGGGTTGTTTGGTAGTAGAGGTAAGAATATAAAAATATGATCAGCTAATTATAGACTGAAAGACACAACACTTGGATATACAATATATACAAATCATTATTATCCGAACAGTGCGCACATGTTTACATTGAGATTGTACGTTCACTTCTAAATTAAACGTCGGAAGATTCAAACAAAACTCTAAATCTTATCGGAAGTGTTCGTCGCCTATTCTGACTCTACATGCTTTCGAAACCCAGCGGTGTGAATCATAGTGTCTTACCTTTAACGTTCAAACACAGCAGGCTTATAGAGACTAGTGCGAATATCGATAGGTAAGTTTTCGTTTCCATGACTCTCTCAGGTGTAGCGTATGAGTAACAATTTAAACACTGTCGCAGACTATCCTCTCCACTGTTCCTTACAGCAACAGGGGTCCGTTTCACTTAGTTCAATGTGCTCTATCTACTATAAATAACTGTAAAGAGGAGGAGCGTGATGATGATCCAAAGTGCCCTGTCTCTCTGCTGGCAAATACTAAGTGCCACGTGTTTAACCCGTTTTTGGTGGGACTTGTTTTCTATCGGGACTCAATAGTAAAAGCTGACTCACACCAGCGCAAAGAGATACCGAGACAAGAAGACCGTGTTTCTGATTTGTATCGGTCGTAAAGAATGCTGTCATTGATGAACCATCTGTGCGAGCTGCAACTGTATTAGGCAAGCCCAGAATGAACCGGGCTGTCGGGGTTGGGATGAGTGCCCTTCTAATATCGGACAGTGATCTGTTCGCCTAATCATGTTGTCCATAGTGTCGCATGTATGCATCATCCAGAAATACACGTGTTTTTAATATTATTTTATTTCAAGTAGGCGATTTAATTAATAGCAATTATCTTGTCCTGTTACGTTATGTTAAGATACATAACTCCATGTGCATATTACTAGCATTTGTTCCGTTATTCATCCAGAACAAAAAAGCAGGCTCACGCCCGGAAGCGAGACCAATCCAAAACGATTGCAGTCAACTTTCACCCAATCTGGGGGGGGAAAAAGATGGCGGCTTAGGCACACATACATTTACAAGCTAGTTATCGAAGTCTCAATTTTTTTTACCAATAACCTTAACTTCTCTCATCTAAATATATCCTCCTCAATCCAAAATACTATTCAAGCATTACATTGTATTTCTTATCAGAAATAAAGAATGTCAAAATCAAAAGCTACCTCAGAAAATAGCTCTACAAAAATAGTTAGCAATAAGGCTACTACAAGTGGGCACCTTTCTGACCACGACTACGTCATCAGTTCGCCTTCAGTGAGACCAAAAGATAAACGAAGGGACTCATCACACCTTACCCCCATCAAGGGTACTCAATCAAAAAAAGATAAGCATCAGGAGGAAGAGGATGGTGAACTGGAAGTGGATGATGTTTCCAATAGGGTACTGCTTGAAGCAATCAACATGCTCACTAGCAGAATTGATAAGCAAGCCAATACCCTCGAGGATATAAATGCTCAAATTAAGCAGAATACCCTTTTGATTACCAGTGCGACAAAGTCAATTGAATTTAACTCGGCGGAGATACAAGATAACAAAGTGAAGACTGCCAATTTGGAAAAACAGGTGTCACTACTCCTCAAAGACAACGAGGAGATGAAAACCAAAACAGTGGAATTGGAGCGCTACAAACGCAGGTGGAACCTCCGAATAAACGGGATGAGAGAGAATCACTCAAACGAGGAAAATGCAAGAGATGAGACCATCCGTCTGCTTGCGAAGATCGCACCCCACTTGTCTGGGAAGCTGGAGGACATTGTGGATGTTGCGTATCGGATCGGTCGGAAGGAAGAAAAGAAGAGCAGAGAGATGATCGTGCAATTCAGCATGCGTCGGTACCGTGATCAGTTTTGGAAAATCACAAAGACATCTACGGTGTGCAAGGAACATGGTATTCGGTTTGCAGAGGACTTCACAAAAGAGGACCGTGAAATGCGCGCTGCTCTGTGGCTAGGGTTGCCACCTTTAATACTGAAAAATAAGGG
Organism: Dallia pectoralis; assembly: GCA_029465975.1. Lineage (NCBI taxonomy): Eukaryota > Metazoa > Chordata > Actinopteri > Esociformes > Umbridae > Dallia > Dallia pectoralis. Next base: position 2,918,553 of record CM055751.1, read on the forward strand.
ACGCCTGCCGCGCGGGGGGGGGTTGTCCTATGACGTGCCAGTAGTGGTAAATCACAACTTAATACATGTTTTAATACAAATATTAAGATTGAACATGGGTTTGACAGTAAGAGCACAAAAAATAGGCATTTGGAGGAACTTGTGAGATGTGAACCATATTTTATTAACTTATTAAATTAACAGATCCATAACTAACTAATAATGAACTGCACTTACAGCATTTGTTCATCTTTGTTAATGTAATTTCTACATTTACTAATACTTTATTCAAATCTTGTTAATATTAGTTAATGCAATGTGAACTAACATGAACAAACAATGAACAGCTTTATTTCTATTAGCTAACATTAACAAAGATTAATAAATACGGAGGGGTATCTGGAGCAGCCTCCGCTATTCTTTCAAATAGACTCTCTGCCAAGAGACCCGCCCTCATCTGACTCTGATTGGCCGTGACCCTGAAACAAACCAATCAATCCAAAGATGGCAGCCGCGAGTATTACCCAATCAGGGGTAGAATAGTACGAGTCTTGAATGATTTGCATTGAGAGATGGTGCATTCATTGAGACAACTCCGAAAATACGGGACAAACCCCGTCCCGTATTGATTCAAAATGGGACGCGCTATTTTATTCTCAAATACGGGACGATTCCGTATTTTAATGGACGGGTGGCAACCCTATCTGTGGCCCATTATTGAAAAAGCAAGAAAGCAAGGTGAGAAGGCGTTTTACAAAGGTCCTTACGGATTTATTAATGGTCGGCGCATCACAGGCTTGGACTAATAAGGATATAACAATGAATATAATATATCGGTGAAGTTGAATGTATGAAGTAACAAGAGAGACTATTTGATTAGCTTGGTCCCTATCACTCATCTCAGAAGAGAAAGTAGGGTACTTATATTTTTGTTCATTGCGTTTTTACTGGTTGTTCTTACACTTTAGTAAGCCAGCGTTAAGAGTTTATGTTTACGTTAAAACATTCCTTAGTTTGCACTTCTTTGAATTCACGAGGTCTTAAAAATAGTATTAAAAGGAAAGCAATATTTTTATTTTGCAAAAGTCGAGGTTCTAACTGTGTTTTTCTGCAGGAAACCCATTCAAGCCCAAATGACTGTGCTTTCTGGACTAGCCAATGGGGTGGAAAAACTTTGTATAGTCACGGTTCAACCCATTCCGCAGGGGTTGCTATTTTGTTTAATAATTGCGCAGGGGATATTGTAACATCTAAAGTTGACGAAAACGGGCATTGGATAGCTGAGGTTCTAGACATTGAAGGGACATTCTTTATTTTGATCAATCTTTATGGTTACAATATAACAACCAGAATTTTATTTTACTTAACAAATTGGAAGATGTCATTTCAGAATTGAAAGGGCTTTATCCGACAGAAAATATAATTATTGGAGGAGATTTCAACATAGCCCCGGATGAATCGGCTGACAGATATCCACCTAGATTTAGTTCAAGTCATTATAATAAGAAAATATAAAGTTTTTGTAATGCTCATGCCTTAGTTGATATCTGGAGAGCTCAAAACCCAGATGTCAAGCAATTTTCATGGCTAAAACCTAATGGTACCAGTAAATCCAGAATAGATTATTGGCTAATCTCTAACAATTTAGCTACATATGTTCATGACACTTCCATCTCAGCCTCTCCTCTTACTGATCACTGTATCATATCCCTAAGTTTAAAACCCACATCACATCAACCTTGTAAGAAGGGCTACTGGAAATTTAATGCTGACCTCCTTAAAGATGAATCTTATTGTAAGGAAATTAGAAATATGATTGTAAACATGAAAGCCAGCCGTGATTTTGGCACACACAAAGTTAAATGGGAATATTTGAAATACGAGATTCGGAAATATTCAATTTCCTTCAGTAAAATGGCATATAGACACAAAATACAATTAGAAATTGACATGATTACTGAGATGAATACACTTTGTAAAAGATTGAATCCATCAGTTGAGGACAAAGATGAGTTACAAATTTTACAGACAAAATTGGATGATATCTATGTGAAAAAAGCAAATGGTGCTTTCATAAGATCCAAGGCAAAGTGGAAAGAAGAAGGTGAAAAAAGTACATCTTATTTTTACAGACTTGAAAAGAGGCGCCAAGGAAGGAATGCTATTAACTCCTTATATATTAGTGGGGAGGAAAGAACTGAACCAAAATTAATTGCTGACGAATTGTTTTGTTTTTATAAAGATTTATATTCCTCATCTTATTCCGGTACTGACTGCAATATTCTCTTTGAGAAAATTAAAAGACACATTCCCAGTATAGATCTACAGTTTAAAGAGTTCTGTGAGAAAAGGCTACAAATCAAAGAATTGGATAACGCAGTGGAGAAATTAACACTAAATAAATCGCCTGGCAATGATGGCTTAACATCTAACTTCTACAAGTTTTTTGTGGAATGATTTAAGGGAGATGCTCTTTAATGCATTCACTGAATGTATTGAGGACACTTGTCTTATGCCCACTATGAAGCAAGGTATAATTATATTAATACCTAAACCAGGTAAAGATAGCAAATGCATTGATAACCTTAGGCCCATTTCTCTACTGAACACTGATTATAAAATATTCTCGCACGTTTTTGCCAATAGATTAAAGGACGCCATAACCCAAATTGTAAGTGAGACGCAATCTGGTTTTATAAAGGGAAGGTCAATACACAATAATATCAGACTGGTCTTGGATTTAATAGACTATGGGGATGTGATAGAGGATGATGGTTTTATCTTATTCTTAGACTTTAAGAAAGCTTTTGATATGGTTGAACACAACTTTATTTTTCAGTGTCTTGAATTTTTTGGATTTGGTCAAAGGTTTTGTGATACCATGAAAATGTTATATTATGACATTGGCAGTTCAATTTCCCTTCCTCGTGGAACCTCGCAACGTTTTGATATACACCGTGGAATTCGGCAAGGCTGTCCAATCTCACCTTTTCTATTTATTCTAGCAGCTGAAATGTTGGCCATTTGGATAAAAAATTATGTAAATATCGAAAGATTGAACATTATGGATAAATCCTTAATAATAAGTCAATTGGCTCATGATACAACCTTGTTTCTTAAGGACAAGCAGCAAATACCCATTGCTATTGAACTGGTAAACCTTTTCTCAAATGCCTCAGGTTTAAGACTGAATTTGAACAAATGTGAGCTTATGGCCATACATGCCCATCCATTAGAATTATTATATAATATCCCTTTAAAAAGCACCGTTAAATATTTAGGAGTCTTTGTCACAAAGGACGAACAGTCAATTGTTAAACTCAATATTGATAATAATTTTGCTAAAGCCAAAGCCATTCTTAATAGTTGGCTCCAAAGAGATCTGTCCATATTTGGAAGAATTCTTTTAACCAAAGCAGAAAGTTTATCTAGAATGATATATCCAGTTTTGTCTTTAGCTATCCCACCTAAGTATATTAAAATGGTTAATCAAGTTAATTTCAATTACATTTGGAGGAACAAGGTCCATTATATAAGGAAGGGTGATGTGTTAAAACCATATGAGGAAGGGGGTTTGAACGCTATTGATTTTGATTGTATGAACGGCATGCTAAAATTGAAATGGTTACAATCTTTTCTTTGTAATTTGGACAGCTTATGGTTCAGTGTCCCAGCATCTATCTTTAAAATGGTTGGAGGAATAGATTTGCTACTCAGGTGTGACTTCAATATAAACAAGCTCCCTCTAAAACTCTCTAATTTTCACCAACAAGTGCTATTATATTGGAAATTGGCATACAAACACAATTTCACCCCACACAACACACCAATATGGGATAATAGATATATATTAATTCGCAACAAAACCATATTCTTAGATGAATGGTTTAAAAAGGGTATATGGTCCGTCAAGGACTTGTTGGATGAACAAGGTAACATTCTCAGCTATAATAGTTTTACTCTTAAATATGATGTCTTATGCCAACCTAAACAGTTTTGCTCAGTTACGAATGCTATACCCAAGGAAATCTTATTGTTAGTTAGAGGGATGCTATTATATTCAATTATCTCTCTATGTCTCCCGGTGCTACAGATAGGCGGTTATTGCTTATGTGATCAAAAATGCAATAACAAACACATTAGGCAAACGCTATCCAAAACCATTTTCCCAGAACAGCTGAAAAGAAGATATATTTGTCAGACCCTTGATTTTCTAGTTACCAAAAAGATTAGAACAAAATACCTATCATTTCCAATCACACCCAAGGCAAAGGAAATCCACTTTAAAATTTTAAATGATATCTATCCATCGAATAATTTTTTAATGTTTAAATTTAATATTGAGCATAATGACTGCGCCTTCTGTGGTAACAACTATGAAACGACTGAACATATATTTTTTGAGTGTGTTTGTATTGCCTCTTTCTGGTTAGAGTTGCATGACGTACTTTACAGTAAAAATATTCATATTCCCTCCTTTACTTATAATATGGTAAAATTTGGTTTATTTGAAGAGAACAATAAGTTCAATTTTCTTGTCAATAATATCATTTTATTAGCTAAGTTCTTTATACACAAATGCAGATTTCTTAAAACCTCACCTTTGTTAGACATTTTTGAACGAGAGTTCTATATTTTTGTATGCTCACTAAGACTTGTGAAAACTAAACCTGCCTTAAAACTATTTACGGACCTGAAAGCTTTCAAATTAATATGATGTACTGAAGACCTCTTCTGTTATATGTGAATGTGGTATAATGTGTTTTTATTTTATTTTGCATATTATTTATTATGTTATTGTGCCTATGTATAATTTCAATTGCAGATTGATAATGTTATCAAAGTTTGTACATGTTGGAAAATTGTTAATAAAAAAAAAAAAACTTTCACCCAATCTCACTCAATCTGTTTACAACCGGCGCGAGGGTCAGACAAATGAACTCCCTCATTAGTAACCAGAGTAACTGCTGTTAAAGGGGCGTGGTCAATAGAGATGCGGAAAGAGATGATGGAAAAGGTGGGAGATAAAGGATACGCCCTGTATTGATAATAAATTATTCTGATTAAGCAGTTATATCCTATTGGGTTGCTTAGAGGTACATTAACTGAGAAAACATAACAGACGAAAGTCACAGTGCATCACTCTACTTGACAATAAATCTAGACATATTTATTACTGAAAGTGTATTAAATGAATGATCAACTAAATTGTATCTCCAAAGAAAGTCATCACGGGCGTCTTGTCGTCGTTAAACAATAGCCACAGTGTTCGTATGATATTACATGGCATTATAATAGTGTATGCAACCTTTGAAACTACCACATGGAGGCACTTTTGCACTATAAACCATTACACAAGGCGACGAGAATCCCATCATAAGAATGTATTCACAACATTGTCGTTTTCTATTGAATTTATACATTGCTCGAAACAACTCGTCTGCCAAGGCCGAAAAATCCTAACCGCCCGTATCGGCTTTCCACAGAAACTGTAGAACTAGAAAATGCCTGACATGCTGTCACATTTTACACATTGTGATTGTCTAGCGTATGGTTGTTTGTTGGAAATAAGACCAAAATATCCAGTTTCATCCAATTTTTTCCATCCAATTTCCATCCAATTTCCCACCACAATAGACCTTCAAATGCAAGCATGTAACCTAGGTAAAACATATCATGACATTTTTAAATATGTCCATATAAAATTATCCCTGGAAAGACATGTGGCATGACCGCTTGTGATTGGTTGCCGGGGTGGTGACGTTTCTGAGGCTGTAGAGGCGGTAGTTGGCAATTGGCAGCATCGTTTCGTCCGTCGTAGCTGAGCCACAGTTACCAATTACATTGCTGGATATTAAGCCTCATATACAATCATTTTGTAATACCAATGCATGTTGGATGGTAATCAACCAGGTAACGGTAGGTGTAGTTAGCTAGCTTGTCTTTTACAGGCAGATTGTTATTAGAATAAATATATGTTAGCTAGCTTGTTAGCCAACTAGCTAGCTAATGTCATTAAACCATACATTGTGACCCCGTACCCAGACTGCAACATCGGGGCCCTAAGAGGCCGGTCAGCTAGGGGTTAGCTACGGAAGCTAACATCAGTTAGCTACCATAGAATACGCAATCTATCACGTCGTGGTAACAGAAAAGTAACAAGTGTCCCGAGTCCTGGCATAATAGCTAGCTAGCCCAGTCAGCTAGCTTGTAAAGAAACTGCCCCATCACACTATTTATTGACAAACAGGCCGGTTGGGCTAACATGGAAACGTCGGCGAGAATAGCAACCACACCAGACGCCCTCGACTTCACAGTGGACAACGTTGAGAAGGTAAGGTTGTTAGTATGGCTATAATTCACAATTGAAATGCATATAACCATACGAAAACAAATGCTATCAGATGTGTGGGGCCCATGTGGGTTTTGGTAATAATGACGTATGCTCTTTCTATGCGGTCTACGTAATGTTGTTGAGGGCATTATAAGCAAGACAGCATGTCATTTTTATTTGTATTAGCATTATTTAAAGGGCGTAAGTTATACGCAAGTTCCATAGGTAGTCTATCGGTTGTCAGTAAATGCTTTTAACCGGTATGACTGGTTATATAGTGGACTTTGTGTATCCATCCTCGTATCACCCTGTCTGTACACACTATCACTCAGAGTTGAAAAAAAGTGGTTATGAACGACTGTCCGTTTGAATTGGAGCATGATGGAATGTTGGTACTTTGTGGGTACATGACAGCATATTAATAGCGAAGTAGGATTGTAATAGTGTTTTTTTGGTATAGAGTTCTATCATGACAAGACGCACTTAATACTAGTAGTCAGTGTTTTAGTTGACAACATTTTGTGACATGAGGTGTTTTTTTCAGATTTGTGGATTACAGGAAACTATCACTATGTTACATATGCCTAGTGGACAAATTCCTGAGCTAAATGTCTTGCTCTTTCACTAAACGAGACAATTATCGCCTAATTATGGCTTACAGTTAATGACAAATGCTCATGAAAATCTCGCATATGTCACTGTCTGGCTGTGTTAGGTTGTCAAGTGTTAGGGGTTCATCATCAGAATAAATAATCTAAACCTTATTTATAATTTCACAATGCCTATTAACATTCAAAGCAACAATGATAAAATGCATACCATACTTGGGGAGATATACTTTTAATATGGAGAATATACACCTCAAGGAAGGCTTTAAGTGCTTGTGCGTGTGTGTGTGTGTGTGTGTGTGTGTGTGTGTGTGTGTGTGTGTACGCACGCACACTGTCTTCTGTCTTTGAGCCACAATGCGTCATGACTATGAACACCTCTTAGCTGTGGTGTATTAGCTAAATACCACATGTCCTTGGGCAATGGGCATGATTTGTTACCTATTGCTATATGTTGGCATTGCCTATGTTAGTGACAAACATGCTAGCCATTTACCTAACTTAAGATTAGGCAGATTGAATTAATTTTTTCTTGGCATTAAATCGCTGGATGGAAATCGATTTATGACCAGGTAGTAATCGTGCTACAACAATAGCAACATTAGTGCACTTGGTAGCTAGCTAAAATGGTTCTCTCGCTACGGACACACAGAGGGACAAGTTAAAGTTTAGATTAAAACTGAATTACTGTACTTCTACTGTCTGGTTTGATGCATATCCAAGATTTAGTAAAGTAAAAAATACTGTACTAAAATGTGAGTAAAACTCACACTCTGTGTTTTTGGTCTAAGGACATCTAATTGTGTTGTTGCAGTACTAAATCCTATCCACCTTATGCCTGTCTGACTGTGGACATTTTTATCCATTTGTCTCGACCTCAGTATGTCTGGTTTAAACTGCTAATGAGAATGATAAAAGGTGGCTAATTGGGTCCCCATACTGGCCTGCCGAGGAGCTCCCTACTAATGACCTGTCGGCTGGGTTAGAAGCTGTCAGATGGAGAGGCACATTCAGGTTCTGGAGATCATTATAGCCACAAGCTAACACTCTCCATCTCTGTCTAAGGTGTGTGTGTGTGTGTGTGTGTGTGTGTGTGTGTGTGTGTGTGTGTGTGTGTGTGTGTGTGTGTGTGTGTGTGTGTGTGTGTGTGTGTGTGTGTGTGTGTGTGTGTGTGTGTGTGTGCGTGCGTACATGGGTGTGTTGGCAGGCTTGTGCATTTCTGCGATGACACTCCTTGTTGCTGGGTGGTCTGTGACCATGGCGGGGGAGAGTGGCGGGGCAGAGAGCAGCAGAGTAGAAAAATATGTTACTGCATTAAAGCTCAGAGGGGTGGGGGGTGTAGTAATGGTGGGAAGTGAGAGGGCCAATGTGGCCGCCTTGATTAAAGCCTTTGGGAGGGTCAGAGTGTACTGAAAACGAGTGAGAGGTAGAGGGAAAAGGAGGCAAGTGCAACAGTTAATATTATGGAAAAGAGCATAATGGCTAGAGCAGGGGAGATGGGGAGAGGATATTGGAGTGCACAGGACATGGCTGAATCGCTTTAGAACACAGATGGTTATGTAGGGGTTGCATGGGGAGTTGGAGAAGGGTGTGGCTGCCTTCATTAGATATACAGGTGCATGGCTTACAATGTGTACAAGATATAAAGATTCTCCATATTGTTTTGCCATGTATTGGTTAATGTAATCAACATATAATTGAGATGGCTTTTGATCCATTTAACTTACCATAAGACATTTGTTTTTACAGCTAGACTATTGTGACCACACATATACTGTATCTGCTCTTCAGTCGCTGAATTTACAATGAACACTTTTAGTAGCCTAATTATTGGAGCTTGTGAAGAAATATTCCCCAGTTTCAATTGTCAAAATTGTGTTCTTGTTTTTCTTCTGGTATTTTTCTTCACTTTTTTATACTCTTTTCTTCCTTTATTCTCTTCTATTTTGTTCCCTCCATCTCACTCCCTCCACAGTTTATCTCCTATTTTATTCTCCTTGCTTATCTGTCAGTTTTTCCCTTTGCTCTCTTTCTTCACTTTCTCTTTTTCCCTGATTCTTCTCTTCTTACTTTTTGTGTTATTACTCAACTTGATGGCTTTTGGGAACTCACTTAAGCGGGGAGCGGTCTTGTACTACGGGCTTGTGTTGGCTACCACTTCACGACTGAGCTGTTGTTGCTGTTAGACGTTTCCACTTAACAATTAGAGTGCCTACAGTTGACTGGGGTGCTTCTAGCAGGGCAAAAATTTGACAAACTGACTTTTGGGAATGGTAGCATCTTATGACTGTACCATGTTGAAAGACACTGAACTCTTTTGTACTTCTACTATCATTCTTTTGTTTATGGAGATTGCATGGCTGTGTGCTCTATATAATTCACCTGTCATCAATGGGTGTGGCTGAAATGGACAATTCCACTAATCTGATGGGACATTGAAAATCTCAAACTGACTAAAATATTACATTAGATAAAATCACCATTAATTCACAAATAAAGTGTCTCACTGTTCATGCTATTTGCTTCAAAGATTTTTGGGCCAACTATTTCTGTATGCAACAATAAAGTCTCACTGGCGACTGCTTATTCACCCATATGCTGGCAACGCTATTCTGTATACTACATAGGACTCTGCCTTGGCAGTGCTTCACCATATCTCCTTCCAGAATCACATTATCCATCCCCAGGTTAATATGATGCCGTTTACCGGTTCACGCTAGCATTCATCCTGAGATATTTGATGTTTTATAACACAATGTCACTGAATGACACCAATGCCACCTTCAACACCCATCGTTGTGATGTTTCTTCACTGGTTAACTGACTCCAGCGGCACATACAACGCAAAATTCACTGGTTCCAGCTCATCTATATTTCCCATAGTGTTTTCCTATTTGCCGTTGTGTTTTCCTATTTGCCGTTGTGTTTTCCTATTTGCCGTTGTGTTTTCCTATTTGCCGTTGTGTTTTCCTATTTGCCGTTGTGTTTTCCTATTTGCCGTTGTGTTTTCCTATTTGCCGTTGTGTTTTCCTATTTGCCGTTGTGATTTGCACTTCAGGGCCACCGTAGCTTCCTACTTCAGTTCGCTCTTCAATGACAGTCTACCTAACAGCCCGCAGCACTCTGGTAAATGCCTCACTCTGGTCAACACTTCCTTCAGCCTTTATTCTTTAAGTTCTCCGCTGCAACTGGAACAAACTGTGTTGTCACTTATCAGCACTTATCAAACTCAAGCTGTCTGAGCTGCTCATGGCCATTCCACAGTCAATGTAAATGGGCCAAACGTGTTATAGTATAAGGATTCTGCATTTATTTTCAATATTATTTGGCCCATTTTGAGTAGGAAATGTTTTTGTTAGATTTTGAAGGTTTAAAAATTAGATTCTGTGGTGAGACGCTAATATGGCTCAAGATGAGAGGAAATGTTAGAGATGTGGCAGAGACTCCGCGCCCTCTGGCAGAGACTCCGCGCCCTCTGGCAGAGACTCCGAGCATGTGCTTTAAGAAAGCTAAAATCATGTTTGGTCGATTAATTCAATTAATATAATGCATTTAGTTTATTGCAATAAAATTCTAGCAGTTTTTTAATCAGCTTTTTATTAGTTATGGAAAGAGGTAGACTCAGCCAAACTAAGTTAATGCTGAAAACATGTGTCCAGATACATGATTTGATCTTGTTTATCTCTATCTTAAGTCCTGAAAGACCTTCTATAGCTAGTGTAGCTTCTCCTCTGCAAAGTGGTTGGCTGGAACGAGTCCAACCTTATGTGCTCCTAATTCCAGATTGATGCAGATGAGTAGAGTGAAACGAGACCATTAGATTATTGCCATATACAGGGTTATTCCTGTAAGAATTTAGACCAAAATAGATGCAGTAGTGGAGTCACAAATATTTGTGGGAACTTTTAATACGTTCTTTTTTTTAAAAATGTATATTATTTTTTTCTGAATATCCTTCCAACTTCTAGGATGTTTAAGGAAATTTCGGGCATTCATCACGTTTCTGGATATTTTGCAATCCGGTACTAGAGTTGGTGTGTGTGGTGTGTGTTGGAGATGTTGGTTCCTAGCTCTGTCTTGGTTCCAGCTGTACAATATAATAGCCTTTGTCCCCGATTTGTGTGAGATGATGATAATAGGTGGTTGGATACTGTGCCCCGAGAGGCAGGGAATATACACACACATATAACCAGGAGGAAAGTATTCAGGCGCCTTTACTTTCTTCAATAGTTAGTTGTGTTATAGACTTTATTTAGAATAAAAAAGAATGACAACGACATACAAAACACCACAATACCATAGTAACAGACTACTTTTTGAATAGTTAATGGTACTATTTGAATAATAACGTGTATTTTTAACAGTTACCATTGAAGTGTAATTGACTTTTTTAAGGACAATTACTCACTGCTGTGGAAAATAACCACATATTCTTTTTCTGATTGTATAACAAAATAGCTGTCACGAGTGCTGGACACTCGGTTCCCACTCCTGGATTATTAGTGGGGGTGCACACTTTATTTCTGGTGTAGTTGTTTAGATTGGGCATACCAGGTTTGTGTTTTTCATTCACTGGGTTATGTTTCTCCTTGCTTAGCATTGTTATGTGTTACTGTCTACGTTGTCGCTGTGTTGTTGTATTATTTAGTAAGTCGTAGTTTTATTTCAACCAGTTTAGATTATTGTATCGATGCTACGTGTTTGTTTTTTAAATAAATACCACAAACAAGTGATCCTGCCTGCATTAGGCTATCATACACTTTTAATACGTTTAATATGGGCCTATTTAAGCGCTTTTGCTGTACTGTTTTTTTCCGTAACATTCTTGAACTTTGCACCAATATTGCCCTGGGTCAGTCTTGACCATCTTTGGCAGCAAAAGAATCCACATGCAAAGACCGGATCAAAATCGCTGCTTAATTTGCTGAAGTGACCGCCTTCGCCTTCACAGTTAAATTCAATACAGTTTCCTTAACAGTAATTAATGTAGTTCTGTGCACTTTACAATAAAAGAAGTAGAACTTTGAATGTATTGTATGAGATTTTTAAAATTAGCTTTTCCTTATTGCCTCGTTTCCACTGGTGCCAAACACTGATGTTTTCCACAGAATCCAGAATGGCCTAGTGCCAGTCGACCAGTAGAGGATGGCCGAGTAGCCTGGATTGTGGATTGGCTTCCTGCTAAAATAAAAATAAATAAAGGGACAGTTACATGGTTACAATGACATTATAAACAAACTGTATGTTGTTCAAAGCTTGGATAAAGGCAGCACTGTATCACCAGCAGAAAAGTTTATTTTGTCATTTCTCTTTTAAATTTTGACTATGATTGTTATTCAGCAACATTTTTATGGTTGATGCAGTTTTTTTTTTAAGAATAGACATGCAATTTTTGTCAAGACAGACAGTGGCTGTAAACTAATCCTTCAGACAGGTAGACAGACAGTGGCTGTAAACTAATCCTTCAGACAGGTTGACAGACAGTGGCTGTAAACTAATCCTTCAGACAGGTTGACAGACAGTGGCTGTAAACTAATCCTTCAGACAGGTAGACAGACAGTGGCTGTAAACTAATTCTTCAGACAGGTTGACAGACAGTGGCTGTAAACTAATCCTTCAGACAGGTAGACAGACAGTGGCTGTAAACTAATCCTTCAGACAGGTAGACAGACAGTGGCTGTAAACTAATCCTTCAGACAGGTTGACAGACAGTGGCTGTAAACTAATCCTTCAGACAGGTTGACAGACAGTGGCTGTAAACTACTCCTTCGGACAGGTAGACAGACAGTGGCTGTAAACTAATCCTTCAGACAGGTTGACAGACAGTGGCTGTAAACTAATCCTTCAGACAGGTAGACAGACAGTGGCTGTAAACTAATCCTTCAGACAGGTTGACAGACAGTGGCTGTAAACTAATCCTTCAGACAGGTAGACAGACAGTGGCTGTAAACTAATCCTTCAGACAGGTAGACAGACAGTGGCTGTAAACTAATCCTTCAGACAGGTAGACAGACAGTGGCTGTAAACTAATCCTTCAGACAGGTTGACAGACAGTGGCTGTAAACTAATCCTTCAGACAGGTTGACAGACAGTGGCTGTAAACTAATCTTTCAGACAGGTCTTTCAGGCATATCCACAACTGCAGGCTGTTCAGTTGCATAGGCTGGGACAGCACATATGTTACATGTTGCATGTTGCATGTTACAGCACAGCTGCCTTCAACTAGCTCTATGACGGTAATTGAAGACAACATGAAAATAATCAAATGCAGGTCAATTGAGTTAATTGCTACCGGTTCTTATGTAGGGCTAAATAAATACAGTGTGTTTTCTTTTTATAATATTTTTGTCGCTGATTATTTGTATATAATTGACACATTGAGGCTTAATCAGATAATTCTGTTTACATTGACAACGTGCCATGTAATCCTCATGGTTATTTGATATAACACGTTTTCCTTTTTAATATGCATGCATTTATGTTATCAATTCCAACCAACCACAAAATTGTCTTTCCCTTCATGCTTTTTGTATCAGCTCTTATTTGTAGTCTATATTGTATAAATACAATAGGTAGACTTATTGTAAAGTGTCTATATTTTAAGGAATGGATAAATAGTTATTTAATTAACTTGCTAATGATCTCACTCATTTTATATGGCTTCCAGACTCACTAATAACTCTGGGCTTGGCTCTAATTGAATGATATTGTAAAGCCTATTCTTGTTTTGTCTAGTTAATTTGTCATGGTTGCATCTTCTTTAGGAATGTAATCGCCATTCCCAAAGCTTTTTATCAAAGCAAGAATGGCGGCAGTATTGTCAAGGAGTCACAAACAACAATCTTTCGGAACAGCTTGTTGGTTCTTTTGGAACCAAATCTCATCTGTGATAGAGCTCGTAGCCACAGGGTGTGGGGGCGCTTCAGCCTTTTATAGCCTGAGTCAGTACCCCCTGTAGATATTTTGAAAGTCACCTTTAGCTTTGCATTGACCACTGTTCACATGACCTTTATCAGGCTGCCTGAACAGTTAAGGTCTCATTATGCTTCTGCGTCAACTCCACGGCGTAGCTACGCCGTCACTCCTACGGTCGTTGTCGTTTTATGGTTCTGCGTCGGGTTGCGTTGCATTTCACATCCAGATGTATAATCTGACCAATCACAGCCCTTGTGGTCTGCGTCGTCTCGACGCGTAGTTACAACTTTTTGTAGGTGCACGTCGAGCTACGGCGTAGGGGTTGGAGAGGGGTTCGCGTCGACGCAGAGGGGTCGGAGAGGGTACGCCGTCAATTTGACGCAGAAGCATAAAAAACAAGTGTGGTGCGTTATTGAGATGCATGGAGATGTATTACAACTGTTATAGCAAGCTACGGGCATTAGGACATAGGATGAGCAAAGGAGAGAGTGAGTTTGGATTAGGAGGCTAGTAGGGGTGTGACGAGATCTCGCGAGATTAAAACGCGACGAGATTTCTTGTCGAGGTGAAAAGTTGTCTCGTGAGTTGTGATGTCAGGGTGTATGGAACGCCAAGTGGCTGAAAAAGTGACACACTTCAAGCGTTTCTTGTGGCTGAAACCGTTCAAATCAAGTGTAAGTTTGTGAAATACAAGCGCTGACATCGCCTGTTATTAGACGTGCGTTCTCCTCATGCTGTCCAAAGCGAGTGTCAAAAGTGCATTTCACGCGATCACAACGCCTGTTCTACAACGCACGTTGTCTAATAAGACGTTCAAAACGCCTGTTCTACAACGCACGTTGTCTAATAAGACGTTCAAAACGCCTGTTCTACAACGCACGTTGTCTAATAAGACGTTCAAAACACCTGTTCTACAACGCACGTTGTCTAATAAGACGTTCAAAACGAGTGTAATGATGTATTTTCGCTTGGTCTGTTCAAGTGTATCTACATGTTTTTTGCATTCGCTTAGTTCTAGTGTAATGTCATTTTTACACTAGTCGTTTACGTCTTTAATTTTGGACGCTCGTAATTGGTCGTTCTTTCTCAGACACTCGTCGGACTTTGGCACCATTCATTTTCATTTTTAAGGCTACAGCGCATGCGTATTTTGAGAAGCTGATAGAATCTTTTTCATGACATTTCAAAACATTTGTTTCTGTTTGCACTTGTAGTTTTGAGAGAGCAATACTTTGGTTATGGATACATTTACTGTTTGCATTTAATGTGTTATTTCTGTTATTTATATATTTGTTTTATTTATACAGTTTTATATTTTTATGTTCGATTTGTGGAAAGGAGTTAGATTTCTCATGTGAAATACAGGGGAGAAGCCAGTCGGTAGTTTATAGCAAAATATTTTGCAGTGTTTGCATGTCCTTTACTGCATAGAATTCATTAAAATAATATTCATTACAAGTTGATTTCAAAATGCACCTAAATTGTTTTGCATTTTGTGATTTTCAGTTGAATAAAAGAGTATTTTCCATTCATATATCATCATTAAGGATTTCTTAAACATTTTGTAAAAATCTTGTCTCGTTCTCGTGAACCCAATTTCGTGTCGCGTGGAGTAAGCGTCTTGTCACACCCTTAGAGGCTAGTGGAATGAGTGAGTTTGGATTAGGATGCTAGTGGGATGAGTGAGTTTGGATTAGGAGGTGAGTTTGGATTAGGATGCTAGTGGGATGAGTGAGTTTGCATTAGGATGCTAGTGGGATGAGTGAGTTTGGATTAGGAGGCTAGTGGAATGAGTGAGTTTGGATTAGGAGGCTAGTGGGATGAGTGAGTTTGGATTAGGAGGCTAGTGGGATGAGTGAGTTTGGATTAGGAGGCTAGTGGGATGAGTGAGTTTGGATTAGGATGCTAGTGGGATGAGTGAGTTTGGATTAGGATGCTAGTGGGATGAGTGAGTTTGGATTAGGATGCTAGTGGGATGAGTGAGTTTGGATTAGGATGCTAGTGGGATGAGTGAGTTTGGATTAGGATGCTAGTGGGATGAGTGAGTTTGGATTAGGATGCTAGTGGGATGAGTGAGTTTGGATTAGGATGCTAGTGGGATGAGTGAGTTTGGATTAGGATGCTAGTGGGATGAGTGAGTTTGGATTAGGATGCTAGTGGGATGAGTGAGTTTGGATTAGGGGGCTAGTGGGATGAGTGAGTTTGGATTAGGATTAGTGGGATGAGTGAGTTTGGATTAGGATGCTAGTGGGATGAGTGAGTTTGGATTAGGATGCTAGTGGGATGAGTGAGTTTGGATTAGGATGCTAGTGGGATGAGTGAGTTTGGATTAGGATGCTAGTGGGATGAGTGAGTTTGGATTAGGATGCTAGTGGGATGAGTGAGTTTGGATTAGGGGGCTAGTGGGATGAGTGAGTTTGGATTAGGATGCTAGGGGGATGAGTGAGTTTGGATTAGGATGCTAGGGGGATGAGTGAGTTTGGATTAGGATGTGAGTTTGGATTAGGATGCTAGTGGGATGAGTGAGTTTGGATTAGGATGCTAGTAGGATGAGTGAGTTTGGATTAGGATGCTAGTGGGATGAGTGAGTTTGGATTAGGATGCTAGTGGGATGAGTGAGTTTGGATTAGGGGGCTAGTGGGATGAGTGAGTTTGGATTAGGATGCTAGGGGATGAGTGAGTTTGGAGGGATGAGTGAGTATGCGGAAGATGCAGGTACAGAGAGGGAGGACCGAATGGATGGTAGAAGAAAAGCAGCTTTCTGTTCCTCTGATAGTGTTCATCCACTACAGGAAACATAATGTGGCAAAACAACGTGAATTACACTAATGACTCTAAATCGTTATTTTACTGTTTACTGTTCTACTGAAATTGCATAGCTATTACAATCACTTTTTCCTTAACAAATCAATTTCTCTCCCCCTGTCTCTCTCTCCCTTTCATGTCTTTCTCTCTTCCTCTCTATATTTCCCTTCCTGTCTCACTCCTCTTTCTCCAGGCACTCCACCAGTTGTACTATGACCCTAACATAGAGAATAAGAACCTAGCCCAGAAATGGCTGATGCAGGCTCAGGTTTCTCCTCAGGCCTGGCAGTTCTGCTGGGCTCTTCTCAGCCCAGACAAGGTCAGATACTCACACATGCAAACGATGCAATGATGTACACACAAACACACACATCATTCTTACCCTTTTGTCTCTTCCAAGGTTCCTGAGATCCAGTACTTTGGGGCCAGTGCCCTCCACACTAAGATATCCCGCTACTGGTCAGACATCCCATCTGACCAGTACGAGACCCTGAAGACACAACTCTTCTCCCAGATCGCCTGTTTCTCCTCGGGGTCCAAGATGGTGGGTGGATGGAGGTTATTTGTAGTTCTAGTGAATTATTCTCAGTGTATCTTTAATCATGGACACAGGGTCATGGAGATTCCTATTGTGGTTCCAGGTGCTGACACGTCTTTGCGTGGCGCTAGCCTCCCTGGCTCTAAATACAATGCCAGAGGCGTGGCCGGGCGCTGTGCCAGAGATGGTGCGCGTGTTTCAGGAGGAGGGAGGTGGGCTGGATGGCCGGGCCAGGTGTCTGGCCCTGTTGGAGCTGCTCACCGTCCTGCCGGAAGAGTTCCAGACCAGCCGTCTGCCTCAGAACCGCAAGGGACAGGTGAGTGCTGACCGAGCCAGGCAGACAGAGGAGGGACAGGCATAGAGGGGGGGAAGCAGGGGGGGTGACATGCATATATGGGGGGTGACATGTATATATTGGGCTGTGGCAGGTATGTATGGGGGTGGGGCAGACAGAGAGGGGAGGGGCTGCCAGAGGGAGACATGGGCAGGCTGATGGAGAGAGGAAGTGGTAAAGCAAGACGCAGACAGACACCCACATATTTTCTTCTCCTGTCTGTCTGCAGGTCCGTGGGGCCCTGGGGCGCGAGTGGGGATCGGTGTGTCCACTTCTCCAGCAGCTGCTCCGACGAGGAGACAGTCCCGGTGCGGTGAAGGCCCGCGTCCTGCGCTGTCTGTCCTCCTGGGTGCTGCTAGACGTCCCTCTCAGTGAGAGTGAAGGCCTGGTGGAAGACTGTTTCACTGCTCTGCCAGACCCTGAGCTGTTTGACACTGCCGTGGAGGCCATCGTCAACGCCATATCCCAGCCAGACTCTCAGAGGTGGGCAAGACTGTTTCAGACTGACAATACTCTAGACCAATAGACCCTGTCTTTATAATGGAGAAATATGTGTAGGGAGTCAAAGTGTTCAGTATGGAGAAAGATGTGTGGGTGTCACAGTGGCCAGGTAGGTGTGATTTATTTTGGCCAGATGAGTGTGATTCTTTTGGCCGGGTGGGTGTGAGTGATTCTTTTGGCCGGGTGGGTGTGAGTGATTCTTTTGGCCGGGTGGGTGTGAGTGGTTCTTTTGGCCGGGTGGGTGTGAGTGGTTCTTTTGGCCGGGTGGGTGTGAGTGGTTCTTTTGGCCGGGTGGGTGTGAGTGGTTCTTTTGGCCGGGTGGGTGTGAGTGGTTCTTTTGGCCGGGTGGGTGTGAGTGGTTCTTTTGGCCGGGTGGGTGTGAGTGGTTCTTTTGGCCGGGTGGGTGTGAGTGATTCTTTTGGCCGGGTGGGTGTGAATGACTTTTGGCCGGGTGGGTGTGAGTGGTTCTTTTGGCCGGGTGGGTGTGCTGGTTCTTTTGGCCGGGTGGGTGTGAATAGAGTTTGAGGAGGAAGTGGGTTCTTCTCACCCTGCCGGCGGGTGTTTTTCTGCCTTTCTCACATTGCCTGCGTCCCCATCCTCTCCCCCCTCCTTACCTCCCACCTCCTCGCCCACTTTTTGCTTTACCCTCCTCCCCACTCCTCCTGTCCCTTCTCTCCATCCCCACTCCTCCTCCTCCTTATCACCCTCCCACCCCTCCTCCCCCTTCTCTCCTCCCCACTCCTACCCCCCTTATCTCCTTCACACTCCTCCCCCTTCTCTCGTCCCCACTCTTTCCCCCTCTCTCCTTCCCACTCTTCCTCCCCCTCGTCTCTCACTTTAATTACAGTGACACTGAGACAGGGGAAATGAGTTGCCTGGCAACAGGATGCAGTTGGACCAATAGCGTCTTCCCAGAAGACTTGACTGTAATGTGGTTAAACAGTCTGAGGAGGGGAAATCAAGAGAGTGGCCTTTAAGATTAATTACAGGAAGAAGAGATAGGATGGAGGGGAAGATGGAACAGGGAGGGAGAACGAGGAGGTATTTGGGGCTGCAGCAGAGCATCTCTTCAGAATCTGTACCATGTCAGATACCATAGACACGTGTACACACTGTCCTTTGAATACCACGCGTAGGGTTTTCAGGAGAATGTACAGGCACAGACACACACTAATGTCTGAAATCCCAATCCACCCGGGGTGATTTAGTCACTCAAAATAGGCACATGTCAAAATAGGCATATGCTTTTATTTATTTTCTCTCCCTCATCGCTCTTTATCTCTGTTACTTTCTATCTCCCCATCTCACTGTTACTCTCTCCCGATCTCTCTCTCTCACTCTCTCCATTACTCTCCTTTTCTCCCCCCATCACTCTCCCGATCTCTCTCGCCATCTCTCCCCCATAACTCTCTAATCATCTTGCTCTTTCTCTACCAAATTTGCACTTTATCCATCTCACTATCTCTCCCCATCTCACTCTATCCATCTCACTCTGTCTCTCCACATCTCACTCTCTCTCCCCATCGCACTCTATCCATCTCACTCTGTCTCTCACCATTTCACTCTCTATCCATCTCACTCTCTCCCCATCTCACTCTCTCCCCATCTCACTCTCTCCCCATCTCACTCTCCCCCATCTCACTCTCTCCCCATCTCACTCTCTCCCCATCTCACTCTCTCCCCATCTCACTCTCTCTCCCCATCTCACTCTCTCCCCATCTCACTCTGTCTCTCCCAATCTCACTCTCTCTCCCAATCTCACTCTCTCTCCCCCCATCGCACTCTGTCTCTCACCATTTCACTCCATCTATCCATCTCACTCTCTCCCCATCTCATCTCTCTCCCCCCATCTCACTCTCTCCCCATCTCACTCTCTCCCCATCTCACTCTCTTTCCCCATCTCATCTCACACTCTCCATTTCCCATCTCAAAATAGGCTCTTTTATTTATTTTCTCTCCTCATCCCCATCTCACTCTCTCCCCATCTCACTCTCTTTTTCCCCCCATCTCACTCTCTCTCCCCCCCATCGCTCTTTCTCTACTCTTTATCCATCTCACTCTGTCTCTCACCATTTCACTCTCTCACTCTCTCTCCCCATATCCATCTCACTCTCTCTCCCCATCTCACTCTCTCTCCCCCCATCTCACTCTCTCCCCATCTCACTCTGTCTCTCCCCATCGCACTCTATCCATCTCACTCTGTCTCTCACCATTTCACTCTATATCCATCTCACTCTCTCTCCCCATCTCACTCTCTCTCCCCATCTCACTCTCTCTCCCCATCTCACTCTCTCCCCATCTCACTCTCTCTCCCAATCTCACTCTCTCCCCCATCTCACACTCTATCCATCTCACTCTCTCTCCCCATCTCACTATCTATCCATTTCACTCTGCCTCTCACCATCTCACTATCTCTCCCCATCTCACACTCTATCCATTTCTCCATTTCTCTTTCTCCACATTTTGCCCTCACTCTTTCCCCATCCCTCTCTTTCTCCCCATTTTGCACTTTCTCTCTCGCCATGTCTCTGTCTTACTGTGTTCCTGCTGGGTGTTCTGTCTGTCTTGTGTAGCTCAATAAGATCTCATAATAAGAGACAGCTCTCAGTTGATTGTGTCTTGATGTGTGCACAGTGGGGGCAGTCTAAACTCAGTGTTCATTCATTTTTAATGGTGCACTTTGAAAAGGCAGGTCGTCCACTGTCATTTAGGGGGATGGGGTTTGTTTGTGTAGGCGTTTGTCTGGAAAGTGTGTGTGTTTTAAAGATGATGGTTTGGGGAAAAGAGGCTTCTTTAGAAGCTGGTTTGGTCAAAGTTTGTGATGTGTGTGTGTGTGTCTTTATGTCAAAAAAGGTCAATAAAATGGTTGTAGTGTGAATATATGTTATGAAAACAAACAAGAACTGCACTTAATTCTTATGACTTACAGTTGTCTCTAAAATTAAGATAAAATGTACCCTTGTATTTGGTCTCCAAAATGAAAAGAAATGCCATTGGTAATGTTATTGATACTCGTGACTCAGGATTAGCCCACTCTACTAGTTTAAACAGTGCCAGTCCTCCCAGATTTTAAGGTTTTTGTGATGCCATCCAGGAACACTAAGCCTAAGACATCGCTGAACCTCCATGTTTGACTCTGGGGAAGGTGTTCTTTTCTTTGAAGGTTTACTTGACCAAAAAAGCTCTACAGTGTGGTCTCATCTGTCCAGACAAGATGAACAGGTGGACTGAGGCAGATGGCAGTTGGGTTTTCTAATGTCTCTTTTAGTAGTGTATCTACTACCATACATCTACAGTAGTAACAAAGTGTGTGTGCGAGTGTTAATCTGGGGTAGTCTGGGAGTTTGAGGTTCAATATAAAAATGCAACCCACTTGCCTACAAGCTTTTTCTAGAGTATGCCTGATGTCTCCCTTATCTGTTAGTCTTTTTTTGTGTAGCTAACCCACCCCTTCCTCCCTGTGTGTGTGTGTGTGTGGTGTGGTGTGTGTGTAGGTATGTGAACACATTGCTGAAGCTGGTTCCCCAGGTCCTGTCCCTACAGGAGCAGCTGAGGGAGGCGGTCCAGAGTGGGGACATGGAGACATCACATGGCATCTGCCGTATTGCTGTTGCACTAGGAGAGAACCACTCCAGGTGGGTGCACTTCCATTGACTCTCCAACCTCATCACTCATGATGATGTTGCTCTGTCCCAGGATTTCTCCCATTTCTGTCCTAACAAGCTATGCTAACAAGCTATGCTAACAAGATATGCTAACAAGCTATGCTAACAAGCTATGCCAAAAAGCTATGCTAACAGGCTATGCTAGCAAGTTATGTTTTCATAAGCCAAATCTCACCTCAACCTCCTCCACAACTTCAGAAATGATGCTTGTGGATTTGTTTCAAAACAAACACGGTCCGATCAGATGATGTGTCTGGACATGACTGTAAAGCAGAATGCGCAGCGTGAAAAGAAAATATAGGTTTATTATTGTTATTTTACCATTATAAAGTCTCTGATTGTTGAAAGAGATACATATATTTTTTTTTTTAATACCTAAAACGTTTTCTTTTATGGTTGAATTATTTGTATTTACTGATGATTCTGGGAAATGAACCTGTCTTATATCCTGCCTTTTAATAAGAGCCCTTTCTCTAGTTCTCTCTGGGAGGTGCTGTTGTTGTTTTCCACAAGTTGTGTTGTTCAGGCTATAACCTTCTCACTCTGTCTGTCTTTCTGTTTATCTGTCAGGGCTCTGTTGGAGCAAGTTGAACACTGGCAGGGTTTTCTGGCATTGGTCAACATGATCATGTTTTGCACTGGGATACCTGGACATTACCCAGTCAACGAGACCACCAGCTCACTCACACTCACCTTTTGGTACACACTACAGGTACGTGAGCACGTTCTCCTTTGACAGTTAAATCATTCCGTCGGTCCGTTCAAATTTAACCTCACTGCTCACAGCTATTAACAGCACACACTCCTTTCTCCCGTCGCCTCTCTCCAGGATGACATCATGTCGTTTGAGACGGAGAGACAGGTGGTATATCTGCAGGTGTATCGGCCTGTGTATTTCCAGCTGGTGGACGTACTGCTGCATAAAGCCCGGTTCCCCTCAGACCAGGAGTATGCCACATGGTCCTCAGATGAGAAGGAACAGTTTAGGATCTACAGGTACCGTGAATGTGTTCAGGGGTGTCCTAATGAATTTGAAGTGGTCGATGCGTGTACGTTTAGAGTTTCGTATGAGAATGTGTACACTTGCCATTGTTTAAGTCGTCCGGGGTAAGAGCATTTAGAAATGTATTTAAATATAAAAACGTGTCTTGGGTTGTGTGGGTAAGAGTGATCTGCTGACGTGTGCGTGCGTGTTGGGACAGCGTATGTCGTGGCAACTTTGAGTCATCAGATCCCCAGAAGCGCATTACTAACTGCATGAAATTATGTCCTGTTGTTTTTCTTGGCACAGTCAAACGATGCCTTTTATTTCACTTGATTTGAAGCATAAACAACATATGAAACTGCCTTTTTTGCAGCTTTACAATAACCAAAATGATACTTCAAACAACCAACACTGTTGTTTTTGTGTCAGACTGAAGCTGGCTGTCGAACAAAAACCCATAAGGTGTTAAACAGCCTGAATTCAGTGGATAGACACAAATATAACCTAAAACTACATCTATTAGGTAAAGTCTTGCAGTCCATTAATTACTACATATATAATCAAACCACAGTATCAAGTGTCAGCAAAATGCCTGTTTAAGGTGGTCAGTGTCAATCTTTATTGTATTATAACTGTCTCCACATCAGATGTCATCACATTGATGTTTGTCTACTCAACCGTAACACATTTCTTCCAGGGTGGATATCTCAGACACTCTGATGTATGTGTATGAGATGTTAGGAGCCGAGCTGCTTAGTAACCTGTATGAAAAACTTGGACGAATACTCACCAACACAGAACCAGCCTCATCGTGGCAGGTACAGTTTAGATACACACAACCACTGGCTGAACCATCGCACACACACACTTAACTCACTGCTGTTTATGTTTTTTTTTCAGCATACAGAAGCATTGCTATATGGGTTCCAGTCGATAGCGGAAACGATAGATGTAAACTACTCTGATGTCATCCCAGGTTTGATCGGACTCATCCCCAGAATCAACATTAACAACGTCCAGCTGGCAGACACCGTCATGTTTACTATAGGTATCAGCACCGTCATGTATACTATAGGTATCAGCACCGTCATGTTTACTATAGGTATCAGCACCGTCATGTTTACTATAGGTATCAGCACCGTCATGTTTACTATAGGTATCAGCACTGTCATGTTTACTATAGGTATCAGCACCGTCATGTTTACTATAGGTATCAGCACCGTCATGTTTACTATAGGTATCAGCACTGTCATGTTTACTATAGGTATCAGCACCGTCATGTTTACTATAGGTATCAACACCGTCATGTTTACTATAGGTATCAACACCGTCATGTTTACTATAGGTATCAACACCGTCATGTTTACTATAGGTATCAACACCGTCATGTTTACTATAGGTATCAACACCGTCATGTTTACTATAGGTATCAACATTGTCATGTTTACTATAGGTATCAACACCGTCATGTTTACTATAAGTATCAACACTGTCATGTTTACTATACGTATCAACACCATTATGTTTACTATAGGTATCAACACCGTCATGTTTACTATAGGTATCAGCACCATCATGTTTACTATAAGTATCAACACTGTCATGTTTACTATACGTATCAACACTGTCATGTTTACTATACGTATCAACACCATCATGTTTACTATAGGTATCAACACCATCATGTTTACTATAAGTATCAACACCATCATGTTTACTATAAGTATCAACACTGTCATGTTTACTATAAGTATCAACACTGTCATGTTTACTATACGTATCAACACTGTCATGTTTACTATACGTATCAACACTGTCATGTTTACTATACGTATCAACACTGTCATGTTTACTATACGTATCAACACCATCATGTTTACTATACGTATCAACACCATTATGTTTACTATAGGTATCAGCACCATCATGTTTACTATAAGTATCAACACCGTCATGTTTACTATAGGTATCAACACCGTCATGTTTACTGTAGGTATCAGCACCGTCATGTTTACTATAGGTATCAACACCGTCATGTTTACTATAGGTATCAACACCGTCATGTTTACTATAGGTATCAACACCGTCATGTTTACTATAGGTATCAACACCGTCATGTTTACTATAGGTATCAACACCGTCATGTTTACTATAGGTATCAACACCGTCATGTTTACTATAGGTATCAACACTGTCATGTTTACTATAGGTATCAACACCGTCATGTTTACTATAGGTATCAGCACTGTCATGTTTACTATAGGTATCAACACTGTCATGTTTACTATAGGTATCAACACTGTCATGTTTACTATAGGTATCAGCACTGTCATGTTTACTATAGGTATCAACACCGTCATGTTTACTATAGGTATCAACACCGTCATGTTTACTATAGGTATCAACACCGTCATGTTTACTATAGGTATCAACACCGTCATGTTTACTATAGGTATCAACGCCGTCATGTTTACTATAGGTATCAACGCCGTCTAGTTTACTATAGGTATCAACGCCGTCCAGTTTACTATAGGTATCAACGCCGTCCAGTTTACTATAGGTATCAACGCCGTCCAGTTTACTATAGGTATCAGCACCGTCATGTTTACTATAGGTATCAACACCGTCATGTTTACTATAGGTATCAACACCGTCATGTTTACTATAGGTATCAACACCGTCATGTTTACTATAGGTATCAACACCGTCATGTTTACTATAGGTATCAACACCGTCATGTTTACTATAGGTATCAACACCGTCATGTTTACTATAGGTATCAACACCGTCATGTTTACTATAGGTATCAGCGCCGTCATGTTTACTATAGGTATCAACGCCGTCATGTTTACTATAAGTATCAACACCGTCATGTTTACTATAGGTATCAACACTGTCATGTTTACTATACGTATCAACACTGTCATGTTTACTATACGTATCAACACTGTCATGTTTACTATACGTATCAACACTGTCATGTTTACTATACGTATCAACACCGTCATGTTTACTATACGTATCAACACCATCATGTTTACTATACGTATCAACACCATTATGTTTACTATAGGTATCAGCACCATCATGTTTACTATAAGTATCAACACCGTCATGTTTACTATAGGTATCAACACCGTCATGTTTACTGTAGGTATCAGCACCGTCATGTTTACTATAGGTATCAACACCGTCATGTTTACTATAGGTATCAACACCGTCATGTTTACTATAGGTATCAACACCGTCATGTTTACTATAGGTATCAACACCGTCATGTTTACTATAGGTATCAACACCGTCATGTTTACTATAGGTATCAACACCGTCATGTTTACTATAGGTATCAACACCGTCATGTTTACTATAGGTATCAGCACCGTCATGTTTACTATAGGTATCAACACTGTCATGTTTACTATAGGTATCAACACTGTCATGTTTACTATAGGTATCAGCACTGTCATGTTTACTATAGGTATCAACACCGTCATGTTTACTATAGGTATCAACACCGTCATGTTTACTATAGGTATCAACGCCGTCATGTTTACTATAGGTATCAACGCCGTCATGTTTACTATAGGTATCAACGCCGTCATGTTTACTATAGGTATCAACGCCGTCATGTTTACTATAGGTATCAACGCCGTCATGTTTACTATAGGTATCAACGCCGTCATGTTTACTATAGGTATCAACGCCGTCATGTTTACTATAGGTATCAACGCCGTCATGTTTACTATAGGTATCAACGCCGTCCAGTTTACTATAGGTATCAACACCGTCATGTTTACTATAGGTATCAACACCGTCATGTTTACTATAGGTATCAACACCGTCATGTTTACTATAGGTATCAACACCGTCATGTTTACTATAGGTATCAACACCGTCATGTTTACTATAGGTATCAACACCGTCATGTTTACTATAGGTATCAACACCGTCATGTTTACTATAGGTATCAACGCCGTCATGTTTACTATAGGTATCAACGCCGTCATGTTTACTATAGGTATCAACGCCGTCATGTTTACTATAGGTATCAGCGCCGTCATGTTTACTATAGGTATCAACGCCGTCATGTTTACTATAGGTATCAGCGCCGTCATGTTTACTATAGGTATCAACGCCGTCATGTTTACTATAGGTATCAACGCCGTCATGTTTACTATAGGTATCAACATTGTCATGTTTACTATAGGTATCAACACCGTCATGTTTACTATAGGTATCAACACAGTAACTCACATTTTGGGAGGGATAGTGAGGTCTCTGCTTTTGTCCTTTGCTGTATTCTTTTCTCATTCTTTACAGGAGCGCTAGCAGAGTGGTTGGCCGACCATCCGGTTATGCTCAGTAGTGTTCTACCTTTGGTACTCCAGGCGTTAGGGAACCCAGACCTTTCTGTCTCTTCAGTCTCCACTCTCAAGAAGATCTGCCGAGAGTGTAAATACGACCTGCCGCCCTACGCTTCCAATATAGTGGCTGTTTCACAGGTTTGTTTGTTTTATTGGTGTTTGTGCATTTTTCTTATATTTCAGTCTAAATATTTTCTCATATTGCCTGTTCCATTCTCTCGGTTCCACACAGGAGGTGCTAATCAAGCAGATCCACAAGGTCAGTAGCAGTCCCGTCTGTTTATAATGCCATCCCTGACCTATAACCCAAAATGTCCTAACCCAATGGGCCTGCTATGTTCAGCATCCTTTCATTTTAGTGAAAATCGGCTAGTCAGATGACTTCAAAAGACTTTGTTTTTGGCCTTCGTTAAAATGCAACAATGAGCCTATTGAATCAATTGAAATGAACCGCCTGGGGGACATCGGTCCACAGAATTAGTCGGCCCATTCAGTCTTGAAAACAACAGTCATGGGTCGATCATGTGGCAAAGGATGGTCACAGTCAAATTGTCTTCCAGAATCTCACCAATGCTTGCTAACCATGATAGCCATCAGGCTGATATTTGTGATATAACTGTCCGGTGAATTAAACATTATTTGACCCCACCCCCAGCTGAAGTATATTTTGTGTCAATGAAAAAATCAATTTGTTTTTAAATGAGTGTGTTCTCTGCTTTCCCTTTAGACCAGTCAATGTATGTGGCTGATGCAGGCTCTGGGCTTCCTGCTGTCTGCGTTGCCTGTGGAGGAGATACTGAGGAACCTGCACTCTCTCATTACACCTTACATACAGCAACTGGAGAAGCTAGCTGACGAGACGGTACACACACACGCACACACACATTACACCGTCCTAGAGTTGGACTGGGGCCATCTGAACAGATTGTGGGTCTGCATGGATGCCCCACACACACACTAACAAACACTAACACACACGAACATACTTACAATCACACACACAACCACACAGATTTGGACTGTGGCCATATGAACGGGGTTGTATCTCTTTGGCTTGATCATTTCTCTGTGGGACCAGATTGGCTTCACCACTGCACCATGGGTTTCTGAATCATAGGACCATAACATACACACAAAGACACAACACGAAAACACAGTGCCTTGATATTCTGCTGTATTGTGAAGGGGGATTCGGTTGGTCGATGAACATATAACTGAGGTCTGTATTGTGGAGTGAATATGATGAAGATGTTGCTCTGTCCCAGGATTTCTCCCATTTGTGTCCGTACAAGCTATGCTGACAAGCTATGCTAACAAGCTATGCTAACAAGCTATGCTAACAAGCTATGCTAACAAGCTATGCTAACAAGCTATGCTAACAAGCTATGCTAACAGGCTATGCTAACAGGCTATGTTTTCATAAGCCAAACCCAGTGAACAATTGTAGGCCATGTGCTAGCTCTATGTTCTATGGATTGACTTTTACTGGGGCACATTCAGCAGTAGTATTCACCAGTTTCATAATACATTATGCTTTATGCCAATCGAGAAACCATCTGGTCTGAAGGATCATTAAATCAGAATAGTGCAAGAAAATCCTATAACTGTTTTTAAATAATCATTGGCAAAATGGCAAAATCCCTGTGTTAAAATGACTCTATTTCTTTATAAGGACAAAATCCAACCCCTAATTAATAACTTTACCATGTTTAAAGGGATATTCAGTTTTCATGTTTTATCCGGCTACCAAGCAGTGACCTATTCTGCTAGGTTTTGTACTTGTTGACTTGGAGGGACTGTGTGTGTGTGCGTGTGTGCATGTGCGTGTGGGTCGGGTACAGCGCTCGGGGGTTTATTAAATATCATGTAAACCACTTATCATTGCTCAGTGTACATAAAACAAAATATTTTGTTAAACAAGTTTTTTTTTCAGCAAAAACGCATTTATGCTTGCCATAACAAATGGTTTAATCTTTTTTCATTCAACAATTTAGTGTTCCAGGGCATATGTGGTATAGATTGAAACACAATCTCAGTTTAAAATTCAGGCTGTGTTTGAGGAAATCCTTGTGAAGGTTAGGTTGTTGGCCTGGGAATGTTTTTGCCTGAAACACCAAAATCTTGTGGCTGTGCAAATAGTGTGGTAAGCAGAATGTCTTGGTGACACGTCCGTTGGAGGACATTTTATTTTCAAGGATCTTTCACCTGCTCTGGAGTTGTTGTTACTGGAAAGGCAATTGGACAAATAATTATTCACTCCGTGGATAGGACTCGAAAGGTTATATTGGCACTACATACACGTAGACTGACACTAGAGATACAGACTAGATTCTTACTTTATTAAAAAGCTTTTTTCTTGGAGTCTTGAGGAATTCATACCGCAGCTATAAATAGTTGTCATTATCTAAAAATAAGGATGCGACATTGTCACTATTGAAACAAAGTCTGTATCCTCATTGATTGTTCTAGAGACAGTAAACATGTGAGCTTAGATGCACCTTTGTCATGCACATTCTATTTCTGCCTGTCTTTGCTTCATCCTTTTTATCTCATACTCTTTCTGCATCTTTTGCTCGTCTTTCTGTCTCCCATTTCTTGTCAGGTGACATTACAGTAGGGCATGATTTTCCAATCTGGTGGCTGTGTCCAAAATATGGGAGGCGGACAGTTATCTGCCTTCCTAATATTTGATAGGAGTTGATAGGATTGAGATTTGGGCATTGAATTAGCAATTCCATAACCCTCGCGTTATTTAGTTGTCTCTAGTTGCAAGATTCATATGCGGTTCCGCTTCTGTTTTTTTACATATGGCTTCACATTTTCTTTTGCCATTTTATGATTTGAAGCCTACGTTCTTCTTTGTTTTTTTCGAATGTAATTCTGGCTGCCTGGAGTTATGTTTAGGGTCATTATCTTTTGGTAAACCCGACAACCAACTAGGTGTGCACCCGAGGGCATTGCATGATGCTGCAAAATGCTGTGGTAGCCATTTTGGTTCAGGTTGCCACACACTCTGTGCAAGTCGCTGACTCTGGATCCAGTCAAAGAGCCCCAGACCATCACGCTTCCTCTTCCATGTTTGACTGTTGGTGTTTCACACTGAGGAACGATCCTTTTGCCTACTCGTTGGTGTAGAAAATCCCTGATTTGGATTCATCCGTCCATAAGACTTTTCAGTCTTCAGTGTTTCACTGGCAGTACTTGATGTTTCTTATTTTGCCATCTTAGCGATGGCTTTGTTACCTGCAATACTTTTTTACTTTAAACATGGTGTTGTTGAAGCTGCTGTCCTGAGACCTGCTTGTCTCACAAGCTGTTGACTCTGTTGTGGCTTTGGGTCTACTGCTATTGAACTGTCATTTGTTAACCCATTGTTTGTTGCCCGAAAAGGCCTTTTTCTTATAACCTAAAAATGTATTCTATTCTTTGGTTTTGAAAAAATCTAAACCTCCAATCAAAAGTTTAGACACAACTACTCATTCATATATATATATATATATAATATAATACAAAAATGAGTAGGTGTGTCTCAACTAGGGGTGTGCGATATGACGATATTTAATCGTGGACTATTAAAATGTCTCCACGATTCACTTTTTCTGAAATATCGTAGAATCGCGCTCCAGTGCACATTCTATTAGATGCAGATCTATGGCGTTTTTTCAGCTACGTAACAACATGCAATGCGCGGCGCGCTAGATGTCAGCGTGTTAACACTAGAAGCGCCAACAGCCCATGCCCGCGGGCGTTGCAGTTAGTAATTAAAATAAATATATAATGTTGAAAAGCTACAGCCTCGTTCTTCCATGACTTTTCCTAAATACGTGCATTTTACCTTGTCCCGTTTTCAGAAACTGGACGCGTTTTGGTCCGATCTATATTGGACACCGTTTTGGTCTGGTCTATATGAAACTGGATCCGTTTTGGTCTGGTCTATATAAAACTGGATGCGTTTTGGTCTGGTCTACATGAAACTGGATATATGTAACGGATTAAGCACTGCTGTCTCATGTGCACTCATAACATCACTAATGAACACTGTGCGCAGTGCAACCGGTTAGTATGCGTGTCCTGCTCAGGCAGACAAAAGCTGCGAGATATACATAGATAATAGATTGATTGGCTTGGTTGAATTTGAATGAACTAGAAAAAAGAGGTAGGCCTACGTTTATAAAGAAATATATGTTTTACTAAATAAACAGAACGAAAATATAAAACGAAATTGATTAATGTATCTACCGGGTAACAGCAGAATATACCCGACCGTGACCAATATACAAACTGTGTTGTAAAATACGTGTTTCATTGTCTACAGTGCCTTAGTTACTGGACTGTAATTACTATAGGCTAATACATTTTACAAATGTAAATGATCGAATTATACACTGTAGCCTAATGTTTTTATTTCAAGAGTCTGTGTTGCAATATATACGGCCAATCATGCGCAAATCATTTGATTGCGCGTCGCTTGTGATCTAAAATGTTTTAGCATTTATTACATCAAAATAGGACATACAGTTTGATGGATTTTCATTTATTCGATCTTTAGAAATTTAAATATCATAGCCTGTGCATTTTAAAATCATAGTTTTAATTTTGTATTGTATGGTTACATAAGACAATAAATAGGCTACATACTATTTTAGTAAAATGTTTTACTTGATAATTCATAATTCATTTACATCAGGATGATAACACAGTAGATCATCTGATGCTGTAGATGGCAGGTTACACAGTGAATGGATGGTGAAGCTGCGGATGAGAATGAAGGTGCTTCTTTGCACCATTGCACTTCCATTAAATATACACGTGATTAAAATATGCTACTTTAACATTTTTTTCCCTTTTATGTTTTGTTACCTTGTATCGCTATATTTTTTAAATGGAGATATAATTTGCTTGTATTGCAGCTCAGTAATTTGCAAAATAGTCTTAAAAAGCAACATGAAAAAGAATTGTGATAAAATCGTGAATCGTGATTTTTCCTGAAAAAATCGTGATATGATATTTTTCCCATATCGCCCACCCCTAGTCTCAACTAATTTCACGAAAAACAAGTTAATTTCTGATTACCCCGTGTTAAGTAGCATTGTAACATATTGCTCGTTAACAGATGGGTTTCCAGACCATTCGTATTACTCCTCCCCTGTACGCCATAGTTCCGTTGCCATGGATACAAGCCAGTTATTAAATCGTTGCTAACTAAGCTTTAATTACTGTTGTCACTCCTGGGAGTGTTTGCGTTTGGGGGAGAGTTTGTATAATCAGAAGAGAGAAGAAGCAATCAAATGACCCAACATCCCAATCTGTATTATTTTTATTATTTGAGTATTTCACTTCTCCTTTAATCCTCTTGTGTCTCTCTCTACCTTCATCTTCTCACCCTTATGTGAAAAAGAAGAATTTAAATGTTATTATTCACAAAATAACAAAGTTATATTGATCTTGTCTGATGAAGCTATTGATTTCCATTGCTTTTCTCTTTTCATTTTTTCATCCATCCATCTCTCCAGCCCAACCCATCCAATAAGCTAGCGATCATCCACATTCTAGGACTGCTGTCCAATCTTTTTACCACGCTGGACATCAGCAAGCAGGAGGACGAATCAGGAGAGAGCACTGCACCGCCTGTGAAAACTGCCCCGCCCCCACCAGGTCCCAATCCGGTGAGAGACACCTTCATCCGTCAGACACATCAGCTCCTTTCTTTTTGGTTATTTTGTTGTAATTATTTTTTTGATTGGAGTAATTTAGCAAACACCTTTATCCTGTGTTCCTTTTAGTGCAGCTAGTGCATTTATCTTTAGTCAGCGAGCTGGGAAAACTACTTAACACACACTAACTTGTTATCCGCTAATGTTAGTTCTCTAAATGTAACAGAGTTAAAGTCGTATATGAAATAGAAGGGGTTGAGAGGAAGCCTGTGTCTCCATTGGTGTGCAAGGACAGACCTCAGGTGTGTCTGTAGGGTCAGAAAGCCTATGAGCTCAGCTCTGTAGGCAACATGGTGTTGTAGTGAATGCAACTGGAAGTAGAGTGAGCAGAGCACCTGGGGAAGTTGGATAACTGGTCGGCTGTGGCATTCTGGATTAGTTGCAAGGGATTGGTGGCACACACTTTAATTCCTACCAACATTGAGTATTCGTGATCTACACTGGAGATTACAAATGCCTGGATTAGTACTTGTTTTTGGCATGTTCACTTGGGGAGTACAAGAAGGGCAGCTCTGGCTAGTTAAGGTTTAGCTTGAGGTGGTAAGCCGATATCCAAGCCGATATCCAAGCTGATATGACATGCAAAGATTTTGCACTGCCTGGGTGGGGTAGGATCTGATGGGTCAGTATAAAAGGCAGTGGATCTAACAGGAGGAGAACAAAAGAGACGGTTAGCTTGGACATTGCAGAAAGCTTCGGCTACATAGAGCAGAATAGTCTTGGTCAAATGGCGCCAGCACTTTAACAGTGACTGTTTAGCATTGTCCATTCCATAAAAAAATCCTGTGTGTTTTCTAGGTGGTTGTGGTCCTACAGCAGGTCTTTGCTCTCATTCAGACGGTCCTCAGCAAGTGGCTCAACGATTCACAGGTGGTGGAGGTGAGAAACACACACTTAACAGAGTTCATAGTTAGGCGTTGACTTAAGTGTTTTAATACACAAACTGCACAAGAGAATTCGAAGCTCAACTGCTAATCAAAATGTATCAGTCACTGTCCTCTCCCTTCTCTTCTTCTCATCTCTCTCTCCCCCCCCTCACTCTCTTTTCTCTGTCTCTTTTCTGACTCTTCCTTTCTCCTTCCAGGCAGTGTGTGCTATCTTTGAGAAATCGGTAAAGACTCTGCTCCACGACTTTGCACCAATGGTCTCTCAACTCAGTGAGATGCTCGGTCAGATGTATAGCACCATACCACAAGCATCTGCTCTGGACCTCACACGGCAGGTACACACACACACACAAATACACACACACGGCAGGTACACACACACGGCAGGTACACACACACGGCAGGTACACACACACGGCAGGTACACACACACACATGCACACACACCTCTCAACATTTTCACCTCTTTACACGTGTGAACTCGGAGGCGCGCACACACACACATAATCTCTTGGCCCCACTGTGAAACCCTCTGCGGTTGTGTTCAACAGATGGTCCATATATTTGCCAGTGAGACGGAACACTTTCCTC
This sequence comes from Dallia pectoralis, assembly GCA_029465975.1. Taxonomy (NCBI): domain Eukaryota; kingdom Metazoa; phylum Chordata; class Actinopteri; order Esociformes; family Umbridae; genus Dallia; species Dallia pectoralis. The sequence goes on from CM055751.1 coordinate 2,952,773, forward strand.
CCATCAAGGCACTGTTCGAGCTGGTTACCTCGGTAACACTCTCCATCTTCCAGCAAGGTAGGGGTCCTGCACGGGAGCGGGGTGGCTGTTTGTTTGGGCATTTCCATTGACACGCTTTGAGGAGAACCAACGTGCAAGGTGGATTATGTTCTCTGATGTGGAGTGAGAATTGCTGTGCTTTGCAAGATATCTGCATGGCAGCAGGGGGATTCAAGACGGACGCATCTTAATGTTTTAATAGTCAAAGGGTCCTTGTCTCTTTGGACACCTGGACGGGAGAACATACTCTAACTACTCTTGTAAGTCGGTACGGGAGTGTCAGTTAAATGACAACTCATGTTGCCGTCACCTGGCCAGTTGTTTTAACTTTTGATAGAAGCTGCAAAAACACTTTGACAAACGGGGTTGGGTAGCGAATTTGTCTGTTGTATGGCAGAATGAACCCCCCATAAAGGGGTGAAGATGACATGTGGAGCATTGGTGAAAAACACATTATACTGTTAGTAAAGGCTAGTTAGGCTTCCTCTGTTATTCCCCTGCTGACATGGAAAACTGGACCGGAAAAGACTCAGAAGGACGTTTTCAGACTGACGATTTTTAGTGGGTCTGAATTCTGTCTGTGTCTTTCTGTCCCCCTCGTTCCCCTTTACGTTTTCCCCTCATTCCCTTATCTCCTGCTTCGACCGTGTTTGATAATGGCTGCCTCCTCCTTTTAAACCCTGTTTTTCTGAGCAGGTGTCCTTCTATGACACATGAACATTGCTGAACCACGTACCATTTGTGTCTAAATAAATGCGTGGTGTAGAACAGACGCCCTCCTGTCTTACAGAGCAGGGAACGGTGTGCGCTCAGTCTGTGTGGGAAGGGTTGCGTCTCACGTGTACACTTTTATTTGTGGAAGGGGGTCAGGTTTGCTATTGACCCAATCTCAATTTGACCCTGTAGCCCCTACTTCCTGGGCACATGGACTGTTGTCAGCCACACAGACGGATGTCAACCACTCCAGGGCTCTTGCGGAGATGCCACTGGCTTCTGGGGCTAGCCAATGGGGAGTGCCTGGGGGCGGGTAGGGGCTAGGGGTTGATTTGGGATTGGTTGAGCCCATTTCTCTAAAGTGTCACAGTAGCAGAGGTGCCTCCTGGGTTCCCCACTTCAAAAACCCACTTTAGTTCTTTTTAGGTTTGTTATGTTTCTCTCTCGTTACTTATTTTTCTGTCCAAACGGAACCCATGTTGTCTTCTCTGTCTGTCTCTCTCTCTCTCTCTCCGCCCGTTTTTTGGTTTATTCAGCCGTTCACTGTTTTTTCCTAGCCTCGCCCAAAGCTTCACATGCCCCCCTTGTTTCTTCGTTACTCACGTGTGACAATTATTTCAATGAGATCTTTTCTGTTCTCTTTTCTTTCTACATGACTGTTGAATCGGTTGAGTTGCTGTTTGTATATTATTATTCTCTTTGTTCTTTATGATTTGTTAAGTTTCATCTTTATTATATTTTAGGACCCAGGGATCATCCTGATATTGTTGATTCATTTATGCAACTCCAAGCTCAGGTGTGTTTTTGGTTTCTTATTTCATTCACTTTGGGTTTCTCTCTTTCTCTTTCTCACTCTCACTCTCTGTCTCTGTTTTCCTTTTCTTTTCTCCGTTAAAGGGTCCCAGAGTGACCCAATGTGGCAGGGCTGAGAATAGACTGCAGGTGGCGCTGTTGAAGGACAGACACAGTTTGTCCTTCAATACTAAGGGGCTTTAACAAGTAGCTACAGCTTTGTCTGATGATGGACACCTTTGTTTATGAGGGAGTTCACCAATGCTTTGTCCAGTATGCACAGTCGCAAAAACTGGCAAAAATGTTTTGAGGAAGTTCTTCCTGAACATAAAACAAATCTGGTCAGGTTTTCGATTGCGCTACTGAATATGACCATGTGTGAAATCAGGCCGTAACCTCACTGGTTAGAATCCCAGAGCCACGGTCCTACTTAAGTGTCATTCCAGCCCGCAGCCAATCAAAGCCCAAGTTAATTAATATGCCATTAATTAATCAATTTAGGCTAAATTGGCTACCTACTTTTGTTAAGTTTTTGTCTTCCTTCTACATTCTCCTTTTATTTCTATCTTTGGATAGATATGATCTCCATCTCTCCTCCTCTTTCCTCTCTCCCTCTCCTAATCCTGAATGAGTTCATTACAGTATCAGTTGTATTTATTAGAACATGTACCTTACTTACGTTGCATATTCAATCCAACCAAGCCAAAAAGGGGGGAAAATATTATATCAGAATGAAATTTATGAAAACAAAAAGTACCAACCATCTGCCGCCTTCAGTCAGACTTAAGGTTTTCAGAAATGTCGTTTTTTCTACAGTTTGTTTTCTGAGTTTGCATTGAAGCAGTTAATAACCTCACTTTCAGGTTGTAGAATGAGGGAGAGTGGTGTAGTCTAGCCAGGTATCCTCATCAGTGTTTTCTGCTTTAAACACCTTGTTTATTAAAATGTCCCTTTACTCCCCCTCAAAGATATAAAAGCATCGGATTCACATGAACCAGAGTTATCAGGACAGGAATTTAATTTGAATAACTTTCAAAGTAAATATAGTGTAATTATACTTTTCTATTCACAATTGAGACTGGGGACATAATGCGCCAGCAGGTTTAGCCCCCCTGACGGCCTCCCGCTCAGCACCCCCCGACTCAGTACCTCCATCCGCCGGAACTGATGAATGTAACCTACGTCGCCCCGGACGATTTATTCTCAGAAGATCATAAGATCTTCTGCCCCCTGGAGAGTCTTATAAGCCCTGACACTGTTGATCACTTGTGTACTGCCACAATTGGGATGCTCAGTGTCTAGGGAGAATGATTTATTTGTTTAGCAAGCACATTTGCAGATAATGGGCAAAAGAGAGACCGATATGTGCGTAGAGACACAGAGGCCAATATGTGCGTAGAGACACAGAGAATATGTGCGTAGAGACACAGAGAATATGTGCGTAGAGACACAGAGGCCAATATGTGCGTAGAGACACAGAGAGACCAATATGTGCTTAGAGACACAGAGACTAATATGTGCTTAGAGACACAGAGAGACCGATATGTGTGTAGAGACACAGAGAGACCAATATGTGTGTAGAGACACAGAGAGACCAATATGTGCGTAGAGACACAGAGAGACCAATATGTGTGTAGACACAGAGATACTAATATGTGCTTAGAGACACAGAGAGACTAATATGTGCTTAGAGACACAGAGAGACCGATATGTGCGTAGAGACACAGAGACTAATATGTGCTTAGAGACACAGAGAGACCGATATGTGTGTAGACACAGAGATACTAATATGTGCTTAGAGACACAGAGAGACTAATATGTACACAGAGAGACCGATATGTGTGTAGAGACACAGAGAGACCGATATGTGCGTAGAGACACAGAGAGACCAATATGTGCTTAGAGACACAGAGAGATCAATATGTGCGTAGAGACACAGAGACTAATATGTGCTTAGAGACACAGAGAGACCGATATGTGTGTAGACACAGAGATACTAATATGTGCTTAGAGACACAGAGAGACTAATATGTACACAGAGAGACCGATATGTGTGTAGAGACACAGAGAGACCGATATGTGCGTAGAGACACAGAGACTAATATGTGCTTAGAGACACAGAGAGACCAATATGTGCGTAGAGACACAGAGAGACCAATATGTGCTTAGAGACACAGAGAGATCAATATGTGCATAGAGACACAGAAAGACCAATATGTGCTTAGAGACACAGAGAGACCGATATGTGTGTAGACACAGAGATACTAATATGTGCTTAGAGACACAGAGAGACTAATATGTACACAGAGAGACCGATATGTGTGTAGAGACACAGAGAGACCGATATGTGCGTAGAGACACAGAGACTAATATGTGCTTAGAGACACAGAGAGACCAATATGTGCGTAGAGACACAGAGACTAATATGTGCTTAGAGACACAGAGAGACCAATATGTGTGTAGAGACACAGAGAGATCAATATGTGCGTAGAGACACAGAAAGACCAATATGTGCTTAGAGACACAGAGAGACCGATATGTGTGTAGACACAGAGATACTAATATGTGCTTAGAGACACAGAGAGACTAATATGTACACAGAGAGACCGATATGTGTGTAGAGACACAGAGAGACCGATATGTGTGTAGAGACACAGAGAGACCAATATGTACACAGAGCGACCGATATTTGCGTAGAGACATGGAGACTAATATGGGCAACACATCTAAATTTGACCTCTAAACGGAAGGTCTTGCCATCTTTGCATCTGTAAGTTGCTCTGGATATTTCCAAAAATTGTCAATGTTTACATTGAGCTCAGCAAGCCATTTTGTCATAAGCGTTTCAGTGATCAAGCTACATTAGATTCTAAAAGTCAATTGGTGGCCTTGGAGACTCTCTGTGATCACCACTAGTGGTTATAATTCACATCAGGCGATGCTATTATTCACACTGCAGTGATTGATGAGAGACTGATATCTATTCTGGGCTTCGTGTTACCGCTTTAGGTAACAGGCAGACTTTTTGAGATTTTCAATAGAGCATCATGAAAAGGATATTTCAGATGCAGATCACATGGTCCTAACAATCGCAATGAAACTCTGGTCTGTGTATATGTTTATGCTTTTGTGTCCCAGAGGACATGTGACCAACTTTCTAATCGGGGAGATTGAGAAACACAATTTGGCCTTTGATATGTTTATCTCACCGTATGACCGAAACAGTTGGACATTTTAATTGCAAAGGTGTTGGCTAAAGCAAACTGTCCACAAGGCTAGTTGAGGGAAGACTGTTATATTATGGGGTGGGTGGGGTTGGGGTGTCACCCTGCCCTGGTTCATGCCTCTGTCTGACTTCTACTGTAGGCCCTCAAACGGAAGCCAGATCTCTTCTTGTCAGAGAGTCTTGATGTGAAAGCTGTATTCCACTGTGGTAAGTGTCTGGCGCTCTGCACTCAACAATACACACACACACACACACTTAACGAATTGTTAGTGCTGTAGCATTTCTCTCTTTAACACACACACCTCATCACTCGCATGTTTCAATCCACAGAATTGGGTAAGAAAAGAGACCAACTGTTGGTCTTTAGGTTTTTAATGAATACCCCTTTCTTATTCCTTGCTCTCTGTTTTGTAGGAGTACTGTCACTGAAATTTCCTGAGGCTCCAACAGTCAAGTCGACTTGCTTGTTCTTTGTGAGTATATATGCACACACTTTTATTATACTTCACAGTTAGATGTAACCCAGTGGCCACGAGCTGAAAGCCTAGTCACTTGGTCCGGACTGTAAAATTACATCAACTAAGTTCCACTTTTATTCCATATTCACCAAGTGTCTTCTGAAGGTCTAGTTATTTTGGAACTATGTCAGCCAAAGGTTTCTCTGTGTAGCAGACACTGAGCAAGTCATATCCCTCCCTGGTCTCCAACAACATAGCCTCCCCATGTGTTACTGTTTAATGATTGGCTGATTGGGTGTATGTTTGTGTGTGTGTGGTTTCATGTGCACACTCGATAGACGGAGTTGTTGCCCCACTGCTCAGATGTGCCTCCATTGGCCAGAGTAGTACAGGAAGATGGTAAACTACTGCTGCAGGCTGTTCTAGAGGTAAGCCTATATACTCACATCCTCACTAAGGTCTGTTATCTGTCCTTTACGAACACATCTCACCTCAGAGGTAATGTTTGGACTTTAGCTTAACTTCCATCTCTGTCTCTTAAGGCTATTGGTGGAGGTTCATCTCGGGGCCTGATGGACCAGTTTGCAGAAGTTCTGTTCAGTCTGAATAAGCACTGTTTCTCGCTGCTCACCATGTGGCTGAAAGAGGTACTGCAGTCACCAGGCTTTCCCTCAACCCGGGTAACCAGCCAACAGAAAGACACCTTCACCCAGCAAATACTTCGGTAACACAGACATGAGTAACAAGCAATGAGTCAAACTCACCTCATTATTTCTGCCGTTGGATTTACTGTCTCTGTCCGTTTCCTTTCCCTCTCTCTCCCTCTGTCTCTCTCTCTGTCTCTACCTCTGTCTCTACCTCCTCCCTGTAGAGAGCGGGTGAATAAGCGGAGGGTAAAGGACATAGTGAAAGAGTTTACGCTAGTCTGCAGGGGGCTTCATGGGACGGAGTACGCCGCTGATTACTGACACCTGACCTTTCCGTGAACTCTTCCCAGGCTGGACATCGCAGTACTACAGTATCCAAAAGCCCCTTAACACTGGAGTTTTCATTGGACGGTTGAAATGTAAACGCCCCTCTTGGAACAGGAAAGAGCTTTCCAACAATACCACACAGCAGTCTAACAGAGGTCCCTCCTTTTTTCTCTCGCTCATGTCTTTTCATTGGGATCTTTTCACCGTGGCTCTCAGGCCATTTCCCTGCTGGTCGTGTAGCGTCTGATATAATAGTGGTACACAACTTATCCTATGTAGCTAGCTAGTTTAGCTAAGTATCTTCGGAAATAAATTAAATGTAAATCTAAACATATATATATATATATACGGTTTGTGTGTGTGTGTGTGTGTATATATCACACACATCTATTTAAAGAAAACCCAGGGGGTGCCGGTTCTGCTGCTGCTAATCAGGAAGACAAAGGGGACCAAGGACGAGACATGAGTCTGTGGACTGAAGGCATATATATATTTAGTATATATATATACTACAGCGTATATCGTACATGACGACCTCCCCCCCCCCCCAATTACCACACCCCTAAGTGCTTGTACGTTTGCCAAACTTTTTGTGGAACGTCGTGTGATGTTTGATTTTGATATTTGCCTTCGTTAGAGAAATTACCACAGAGACTAGAGCAGGAGATTATATTGTCTGCTCTCCTGCCCGGTGCCACACACACACACATATAGACAGCGTATACAGCCTCACACACACATACAGACAGCGTATACAGCCTCACACACACATACATACAGCCTCACACACACATACAGACAGTGTATACAGCCTCACACACACATACAGACAGCGTATAGAGCCTCACACACACATACAGACAGCGTATAGAGCCTCACACACACATACAGACAGCGTATACAGCCTCACACACACATACAGACAGCGTATACAGCCTCACACACACATACAGACAGCATATACAGCCTCACACACACATACAGACAGCGTATACAGCCTCACACACACATAAACATACGTACATACATAATTATAAAGCTGTTGTTCCCTCATTAATCTAAAATGTTCTTCACAGATGAGTGTTGACGAGGGTACAGACAGGGGAGTAGGGGCACAGACAGGGGAGTAGGGGCACAGACAGGGGAGTAGGGGCACAGACAGGGAGTAGGGGCACAGACAGGGGAGTAGGGGCACAGACAGGGGAGTAGGGGCACAGACAAGAGAGTAGGGGCACAGACAGGGGAGTAGGGGCACAGACAGGGGAGTAGGGGCACAGACAGGGGAGTAGGGGCACAGACAGGGGAGTAGGGGCACAGACAGGGGAGTAGGGGCACAGACAGGGGAGTAGGGGCACAGACAGGGAGTAGGGGCACAGACAGGGGAGTAGGGGCACAGACAGGGGAGTAGGGGTACAGACAGGGGAGTATGGGTACATTGTCCCACCTGTGGTCTGAATTTGTGCAAATTATGAATCATGTTGTGCGTTTTAAAAGTCACATTACTGAAGACTGTGTGCGTGTGCGTGCGCATATGTGCTTGGAAATGTCTGCCTCCCCGATTCTTCAGTGCACTTAAATTGGACCAACATCACTTTTTCCTACCAAGCACACAGGCTCCTGATGCCTGGCCTGTTTTAAACATTAATCCTTTTTTTTAAGTAGCAACTGTTGGTCCTCCCTGTGACGAGTACTCCAATGTTCTTGACTCGCAACTGTCCTCTAACCTCCACATTGCCTGGATGGACTGCACACCGTACTGCTCTTAAACAGTGTCACGAAGCAACCGGAGTCCTATTGCCCACATGGGTGCCTGTCTAGAACTTACGGGGGGGTGGTCGCTGATGTCATAAAGGTAGTTAAGGAAGTACTGTATGTTTTTGCTAGAAGTCAGATGGAATGTAACTCCATCAAGTGATTAGTTGCGTACTATTGAAGATGGAAAAAACAAGTGGAGTGTTTGGTCTTCCATGCGTACCTCATGGTTCCTTATGACATCAACTTTGTCCTATCCCGCTTTGTGTCTGTCTAGGAGCCTACAGACATGTAGCATGTGTGTTTTTGTGGAGTGGGTTTGGGAGATTATGAAATACTGTACTAAGTGTGAGAGAATACTTTCTGGGTAGATGTTGGCCCTGCGTGGGTCTAAATGCCTCCATAACAGACTGAAGATACAGAACTACCCAAGATCTATGACTTTTGGGGTGACTTTATCATAGGACTGTGAACAGAGAACAGGGATGGAGTGGGTGAGGGGGTAATGATGAAATGTACATTGTTTCTTTTTTGTACCTTGTTTTAATTTATTAAATATATCTAATATGGCACTTCCTGTGACTGTGATCCCGTCCATTTCATGAATCTTTCTGGGGCATCAAACCCGTGGCGTCTGGTGTTGTGGTGGCACCAGGGCTGGGGACATACTTGGGCCAGGATCTGCAGAACAACAGGCCCTTTATGTCATTTCAATACCACCCCACCATGCACAACGATTCATTGTTGATCCTGGTCACATGATATTTTAGAGTATTGACGACAATAAATGAAATTAATTTGCAAAATAAATCGTATTAGTCAAGCATGGTGGTGGGAGTGTCATGAATTAGAATCTCCATTGGGACTGTAAGCAGCTCAAACTCCTGAACGGTGTACATTTAAACTTCCGTCTAGCGTTCTCAGGGTTTCCACCACGGGGCCAGTGGATACATATTATGTTTTATTGACTATTGAACTGTTTGAATGTATGGCGGCATTCGTTGTAAGAATGCTGCTGCGGAACCAACCACTTACATAAATACTTGACATTTCTCGGCCACCTGAGTGAGGTTACGGTATAATAGTTAGTTATTCTACCTAAACATACACCCCAAACCAACATTTAACCAATCATATAGCATATGTTAGAATATATAACTGTACTCTATGAACTTCTTATACATGTATGTTTGATATCAATTTGTTTTTTGGCATGAAACAAAAACGCATCAAACCTCAATCTACCCCCCTCCTTCCCTTTATACTATTGTGTACAAAGCAACACTCAAAACCCACAGGCCTTTTATACCAGCAAATACAGAAGTAACCGCCGCCAAGCAAATATCATACTAGGGTGCACGTACTGCAAATGCGCTGGGTGGAAATGCCCTTCTACAGCGCCTTGAATATCCAATACGTTGGTGTAGTAGCTAAACATTTAGCTTAAGGATCCCTTGGTGTGTTAAGTACTGAGTAAGTGACTGACTGATGCTTTAACAGCTAGGTCGGATTGAAGCCAACATTACTGTAAATGTGGTTTATACTGGGCTGTTGTAGTCTATCGGGCTATTTCAGATCAGAAATCGGCAAACCAAAGGTTTTATTATTCCAGAATTTAGCACCGTTTAAGCAGAAGCACAGCCAGGTAAATTTCTGCACTGTAGATCAAAACAGCCAGAGGGTCGACAGTTCTATTGAGCACAGCCACATGTAATCTGAGAGGTAAGTCCACAGCGCGTAAAACCAGAGGAGTAATTATTAAGCGCAATGAATATATGGAGATCCTAGAGGATGACGAATTAACGGGAGAACAGACTGGTGAATGGGCAGGCAGGCAGAGATGATAGCGAGAATGTTGTACTGTGTGATAAGCAGTGTTGGGAGTAACGGCGTTACTAACGGAGTTACTTTTTCAGTAACGGAGTAATCTAATTAATTACTGTTTCCATCGTTACAACGCCGTTATCTTTACTGAGATTGAAAGTGTCGCGTTACTACAATTTGGTTGAATGAAGCGCGAGGTGTCATGCTTTGGCTACACAACAACTGCAGCTGGGGTGGGGATGATGACGCCGTTGCAAAAGCGATGATGATTGGCTGGGTGGGCGGTGCCTTGCTCAGGCTGTCTCGCTGCACACACTCTGACTACCACTAAACAAGACTGCGTCAGCGATAATGGCGACGAGCCGGGGAAGTTCAAAAATAGCGGTGTCAAACTGGAAGTACCGTGTACCGGCACTACTTCTCGCTCATTGAAGTCAAAGGCAAGAATGTGTATGTTACATGCACGCTATACCCACATTGCCCAGGAAAAAAGACGTTATCCACGTCTGCCTCAAGCAAAGATTTCTTTTTATCCAGGTTTTTGTGTCTTAAGTTTGCACTTGAATTTTATTTTCAATATTTATTTATGTTTTTATCATATGCATATCATATGGCAGCTGCAATCTATTGAGTTCAAATAAATACCAAATGTTCTAAAATACTGTATATAGTGTTTTATTCTTCAATAAGTTAACATAAACATCTTTGACGTTAAATGTTATAGAACGTAATAGCGTTTAGAACATAAACAAAATAATGTCAGTTACTTTGCTGAGTAACTTAAATACTTTTAGAATGTGGCAACTGAGTTACTAACTCAATTACTTTTTTGGAGAAGTAATTTGTAACTGTAACTAATTACTTTTTTTAAGTAAGATGACCAACACTGGTGATAAGCAGGCAGGAAGACTCAGAACTGCTGGTGAAAAAAAAGACTGGACCGTTGGCTGAACACAAGGAAAAAAGTGGTCAAAATCGAGACAAGAATACTTGGCGCAACGAGACACTTAGCGTAGAGCCGATGCGTAGTACCAAGATTAACTAACAATCCTCTCGAAGTCTGGAGTGTAAAACCGGGAGTTAAGTACTGTAGTGTATGAATGGAGTACATGAGTGAATGGAATCAGGTGAGCAGCTTAAAACATGGGTGGGAGCAGGTGAGTAGAGTTGGATAATTGGACCGGAGCCATGACGCCATCGCCACAACACACAGGGAAATAAGACAGACACAAAGGGTAACAGAAACCAGGGAACACACGGGAGACATTGGAACATGACAGCCAGAGGGTCTAGTTAAATTGAGAACATCAATAGGGTCTACAGTTCTACTGAGCACAGCCAGAGGGTCTACAGTTCTACTGAGCACAGCCAGAGGGTCTACAGTTCTACTGAGCACAGCCAGAGGGACTACAGTTCTACTGAGCACAGCCAGAGGGTCTACAGTTCTACTGAGCACAGCCAGAGGGTCTACAGTTCTACTGAGCACAGCCAGAGGGACTACAGTTCTACTGAGCACAGCCAGAGGGTCTACAGTTCTACTGAGCACAGCCAGAGGGACTACAGTTCTACTGAGCACAGCCAGAGGGACTACAGTTCTATTGAGCACAGACAGAGGGTCTACAGTTCTATTGAGCACAGCCAGAGGGTCTACCGTTCTACTGAGCACAGCCAGAGGATCCACAGTTCTACTGAGGACATTCATTTATGAAGCAGCACATCATGGAGCTATAAATTTATTTGTGGAGCAGCACATCCTTTAGCTCCACATTAATTTGTGCAGAAAAATGTCATTAAATAACTGTACGAAGACAAAGACGCATCATAAATAATAGGAAATCTGGACATCACAAAGATAAGTCTCAATGTTTTTAGCAAGCGATCAAGTTTTAAGATAGCTAGTAAAAACTAGAATGGATATCCTGATTCAAAGAACATCAACCTGTCATTGATTATTGCCAAACTCTGTCACTGCTTGCTTGCTGGCAGTTAGCATAAAGTTCAACATATAACACTTAACTTTGAAATGTCGCTCTTGCTGGGATATTTGGTCTCTGAGCGTAGCTTCATTCGCAGTCCACAGGACTGACGAGGACCAACAATTGACTAGAGGAGGACTGACGATTGACAAGAAGAGGACTGACGATTGACCAGAGGAGGACTGACCTTTGACCAGAGGAGGACTGACGATTGACCAGAGGAGGACTGACTTTGACCAGAGGAGGACTGACGATTGACCAGAGGAGGACTTGAAGCTTAAAGAGGTGATGTTTGAGATGGGGAGAGATGGTACTTGACTAAACGAGGGGTGACGTTTGTCCAGGGGAGGGCTGATGTCTGAGGAGGAGGGAGGACGGAGTTCCTGAAAGGATAATGGTCCTAATATGGATGCTGTATACCGGCAACCATTTGAACCATCACGTCCACCACGCACTCTCTCACCCAGTTGCCACTAGCAACTAATGCATCCGCTGTCATTGGTCAAAAACACTGTCAATCTACGACAATGCTCGATCTGACCCCTGGTGCTATGTGATTGTCATCATAGCCTGTACGTTTAACTAGTCCAGGCTATAAAATACAAGTAAGCACAAACGAGTCATATACTATCAGGGCATGAAATTGGCACCCGCCAAATGCGGGTAACTTTTGTGATTGGCGGGTGAAACCGTCAATCTACCTGCCACGTTGGCGGGTAGCCAATAAGACAACACAACATCGAGCAAGCGTTGTGTTGTTGACCAATCACGTAGCCTATTGTTTTTGTTAAGCAAGCCCGGCTATTTTCTTGGACGTTCGAGACAAAATGCTGGCGTGAAGAGGTTGCCGGCTGTAGAGCAACGAAAAGAGGATGAGGAGGACGGTTCCAGAAATAAAATATCACGTTGCACAATATCAATATCGAAAATGTCGCAAGAAGTGCGATATTTATTTATACATTTATTTTGTGGAGAGATGCGTCGGTTGGCTTTGTGGCTTAGTTGTGTTCGATTTAAGCGCACGCTTGAAAACTATATATAATGATCACGTTTAATTGGTCAGTTGCCCTGTCACATGCAAGTGACAGCAAACGGGTCCACTAAACGAACAGACCCTATCGAACACGTGACGTATGTGTGAAAACGACTAAACGAACAGACCCTATCGAACACGTGACGTATGTGTTAACTCCGACTACGTGAGTGAAGAGAAATAGAGACATCCGGACAAAGCGAGAAAAAGCGAGTTAGAGAAGTTTAAGAAAAGTTTCAGCAAACTAATGTCGCTCAATCTGTTGTACTCTGCACACCATGCGGTATGGTGATACACCGGGCAACAGGAAATACAACCAACCCTTTTTTCCCATCTTAAAAACCACACATGCCACTATAGGATGAGTGCAAACGCCACAATCAATTGTTTATATATATTAATCTATTTTGAGGCATTTTCCCACAACTTTTGTGTTTTTACACATGTTTAATAATATCGAAATTAATATCAATATCGCAATATCACATTTTGTCAATATCGTGCAACCCTAGTACAAACTTAAAAATGGTATTTTGATATAAATGTTATGTTTATTGTTAATCTAAAAAGTGACTAATGGATTGCAGTTAACTTGCAGGTGTTAACTAAATAAATGAGACCTTCAGTGAGATGATTGGCTGTTTATATTTGTTATTTTCTATTCTAAACGCCTGCCACACCAGGTCAGATACAGTTGTAAGTCATTATGTTGATCTAGTCATAAATTAGATTGGTTAAGTTGGTTAATAACTCGACAGCACTTTAATGTGTATTCTGTACAAGTTCAAGAACCATTCTTATGCATTTTCTGAGTCATTCACCTTTATTTTAGGCACAAAACATTTTGGCTGGTAAAAAAACACTGTGGCAGGTAGATTTCAAAATCCACCTGCCACAGTGGCTGGTGGCCAAAAACGTTAACTTCAGGCCCTGTATACTATTAAAAGGCATGCTGCTATTCTAGCAATCGTTTTGAATGCTTCACTTGATTGATTTGCTATTGTTTTGCTGTAGGCCTCTAGTCAAGTCAAAGTATTTTATTGTCATGTGTACAGAATGACTTGCATCAAACTGCACAATGGAATTCTTGTAAAAGGAGAGGGAGAATTTTCTCTGCATTTGACCCAACCCTGAGGAGCAGTTTTTTTCCACCATGGCGGGATGGGATTAGAACCAGGGGCCTTCCAGTCCACAGTCTATACAAGTACCTGTATGTCAGTTTTGCAGCCGTGCATAATTTCAACCAGTATGTACTGGGTCAATAGATGTGTTTAACACACAGCCTTACCAACAAAATTATTATAATGGAAATATGGTTGGTGATTGGGGTCGGTAATTTGGGGTTGGGGCACCTCCGCCAGTCGTGAATAAGCTACGCTACTACAACATATTGTCTAAGTTGTAATTTTCCAAAGCAAAGAACATGCTGTACGTTTTAGGTTCATGTAGACATTATAGAATACATCAATACACACGTTTTATATGTTATATATGTATTTTATGTATTTATGTGATGGGTTTACATCAGGCCTTAAATGTGCCATAACTACGCATGCGCAGAGTGACGCGTGGGTGTTCAGTTCCACACACGTGGGTCCTCAGTAGGGTCCTGAGAGTCAGTAGGTCACTGTTGTGTCCCGTAGGTAAGTAGCCGAATGAACATATTTACACATCTTTTTTCTCGTTTTTTCCAGTTCACATTATATTTGCTATCTAGGTTGTCGCAGTTCAATTTGCATGTTAATGACATTTGGACATCCTGCTAAGCTAACTGAACTAGCAGGAGCCCATTGCGGCTGGCAATGTTTCATGCGAAAGTGCGTGATGTTTGTCATCTCTTTCAGGACAGAATAACGCTTTTTCCCGCAGTAGACATAGTTGAAAATGACGTTTTTGTCTTGCGTCGTAATATCCGATGTTTTTTTTATCTCTTGCGCTTGTGTTCTCATTGTTTTGGTACTCAACTTAATTACGTATCAAAAACAAAATGCGGACATTGAATAGACACCATAAAAAAGTTCAAACTAGAATCCTTATTCAGGACCATCACAAGCCAACTATCCCGTGACTTTTAAATAATATAATGGTGAAACTACATTGTGAAAAGCTAACAATAAAGTTAAACACATCTTTTATTACGTTGGCTTTGTTGTGAAAGTTCTTAATTGATAGCGGACTAAGCCTCATTTAATGAAATCCCCCTGATCGATAGTGCCAATCTGGGTGCTGTCTGCCATGTGATGCAACAAGCAAATACCTGTAAGCTCATTCCTGACTCATGTGGTTCTGTGGTCCCTGTGAGGGAATAGGACTGGTGACCCATATCAACAGATCGTGTCATCCTACGCTGTATTTATGTCCAATCGTTTACCTAATAACCGTTGGGACATTGTGATTATAAAAAAATAAGAAAAAAATCAACACATCTGGTTGAACAACTTAGGCTAGCTTAGACTCGAGCATGACTCTTAGCTGAGGGTCTTGGAGCAGTTTTCTTCTGTGGAAAGTGACTGTAAACCGGGTGACAATTGTGGCCAGTTCATTGATATTCCTTTATTCCCAAGTGCTTTGTGTTGAAATCTGCACTGATTTCCCAGATGTTTGACAGGCATTTATTCAAAATTTCTTCACACCATCTCTAACGTTTGGCTAACCGATGGACTGCTCTATCATAAACAAACAGCTGATTATAAAAATGGCCTAATCATGTCAAAGGTCAGCATAGGTTTGTAGTCAGCTCTTCAGTCATTTTAGATGGTCATGGACAGATTCGTTGGTTGTTGAATGAAGAGTTCCTGTTTGTTTAATGTCCATTAACATTGTGCAAAGTGACCTGTTTTGAAAGGCATAATGTGTTTGGAATACCTTATTTTGAAGTGCAGAGCATTTGTTAATCATTCTTATTCCCTCTGTATTTTGCTGTCTCTCTAGTCATGGCAGTTGTAAGGTTTTACAGTAAGGAGGGTGTGAGGGGCCGTGCCTTACAGACAGCTGCTCAGCTCCACCCACAGCTGTCAATCACCAGCGAGCTCTGCTACAACGTCGAGCTGAATAGTGAGCATCTCTCTCTCGCGCGCTCTCTGTCTGTGTGTGTGTGTGTGTGTGTGTGTCTGTGTCTGTGTCTGTGTGTGTATAACAGTGCTTGCGTCAGTTCAAACTGAGACTCATCTTTCACTCTCCCTTCCTGTAGGAGCTGAGACTCTAAGTGCAAAGCAGAGGGATGTGTTACTCTGGCTGTTCAGTTCCCCTCTGCAGACAGAGCAGCTCTCTGACAAACCCTTCCTCACAGATGTGGAGAGGGGGCGACTGGTGGAGATTGGGCCCAGGTACACACAAACCTAGAATACATAGAAATGTGTTGTCCAGATCAGCCATATCCATCCAAAGGTAACACGTTCTAGTCTGTTGTTTATAGTTATTGATGCTCCCCCCCTGTAGGTTGAACTTCTCCACTGCTTGGTCCACAAATGCAGTATCCATCTGTCAGAGCGCTGGATTGACCAACGTCACCAGGGTAGAGTTGTCCAGACGACTGCTGATACAGGTACAGAAACACACACACACCACTTTGAATGTTCTGTGCCTCAGGCTGCCATATTGCCCATCTCAATTCTCCCCTCCAGCCCAAGAACGGACAGAGTGAGCTGCCGCCGAACGTAGTGATGGAGAGACTGGTCAGTTCTCTGTATGACAGCATGACAGAGTGTGTGTACGCACAACCCATCTCCTCTTTTGCTGTGGCAACCACACCACAGGAAGTGTACGAGGTGGAAATCCTGGGGAAAGGAAGAGCTGCCCTGGAGATGGCTAATGATGAACTAGGTTTGGACACACACACACACTGATGAAGTAGGTTTGGAGACACACACTGATGAACTAGGTTTGAAGACACACACACACACTGATGAAGGTTTGGAGACTTCAGCGCAGCTCTCTTTTAGTTAATTTTTCACTTGGTTACTAAATATGTTTTAAAGAAAATGCTAATAATACCAAAGAAATAGAAATGTGTCACACGTATCCACCTTTCTCCTTGGTGTGAGCAGTGAATTAACCTCGCTCTCACTTTCTCTGTGTGTTTCTCCAGTTTTGCTACTGAGACTATATTTCCTCTGTCAGCTATAGCTCTCTAACATCTCCTTTTTCATTTTTCTCTTCATTCCTTGAAGTGAGTACTCTCACGAGTCCTGTGTGTCTAATGTCATTGCATAGACGGAGTCACAAGATTGTGACAGTGTTGGTAATTTGTGTGTGTGTGTGTGATGACGCTAAGCATGCCCTTACGTGTCATTAGATTAAGGCTGCATTGGTGATTAGATTAAAGCTTGCTGGTTGTGTGTATTTTCCACTTTTTAGAAGGATGTTTTGCTTGTTGTTTAGTGACTTTATGCAGCTTTTTCTTGACTGCTGTTTGCTTATTGTTTTTGTTTATATTCTGATTTATGTTTGGTTAAAAAAAGTGTGTTTTTGTTACACAGCTACAATTTGGACCAAAAGTTTGCACAGGGATAGTAAAATATGAAATATTTGTCATTATTTGGTATTTACTTACATACATGCAATCTGCGTTATTGGTAGAGTTGGGATTGCTTAGTCATTAGTTAGCGTTATGCGAACTTATTGAGGTTAGGTTAATGTTAGAGTTTTGATAATTAGTCCTTTGGTCCCCATAAGGATAGACATTCAAGTGTGTTTGTGTGTTTTTAGGTCTGGCCTTTGACCCGTGGGATTTGGACTACTACACATCCATGTTCCAGAGAGTGAAGAGGAATCCAACCAATGTGGAGTGTTTTGACTTGGCTCAGTCCAACAGGTGTGTGTTCTGTAGCTGCGAAAAATCTATAGAGTAATATTTACTTCGATGACAGCATGTCTCTCCATGAATTCCCATTGTAAAACTTTGAGGAATATGTTAGGAAATAGTCATGTAATGTGGTTTGCTCCAGGAATTCATTGTACTTCACAATCATTTCACTGTTTATCATTGTTAATAGTGGTCATTAAAATATTTTTGTCAATGTCACCTAGCCCAAATGTGACCTCTATCTCTCTCTGCCCCGCCCCTCCTCAGTGAGCACAGCCGTCATTGGTTCTTCCGGGGGCGTATGGTGATCGACGGACAGGAGCAGAAGGAGACTCTGTTCAGCCTAATTATGGACACCCAGCGCCATAGCAACCAGAACAACGTCATCAAGTTCTGTGACAACAGCAGGTAGGCTGGAGAGGCATATGGAAGGATGGTTATCAAACGGTCAGACAAAAATATTAACAAGTCATTTCTCATTGTGTGCTATAACAGTGGTATTAAGGGGATGGATTTGAAGTGTGTGTACCCCAGAAACCCCCGCCAGGCCAGCCCCTATGAGACGAGACAATCTGAGAGACATGTTATCTTCACTGCTGAGACACACAACTTTCCCACTGGTGAGGGCGCACCGCACTGGGGGGCGCACCGCACTGGGGGGCGCACCGCACTGGGGGGCGCACCGCACTGGGGGGCGCACCGCACTGGGGGGCGGCACCGCACTGGGGGCGCACCGCACTGGGGGCGGCACCGCACTGGGGGCGGCACCGCACTGGGGGCGGCACCGCACTGGGGCGGCACCGCACTGGGGGCGGCACCGCACTGGGGGGCGGCACCGCACTGGGGGGCGGCACCGCACTGGGGGGCGGCACCGCACTGGGGGGCGGCACCGCACTGGGGGGCGGCACCGCACTGGGGGGCGGCACCGCACTGGGGGGCGGCACCGCACTGGGGGGTACCTTTTCTCGATCACCAGAAATAATTGATAAGAATGTCCCACACTGAGTGCACGCTCAAACTAGTTGTCCGTTTCACACCAGGTGTGGCTCCTTTCAGTGGCGCCACCACAGGGACTGGAGGGCGTATCAGGGATGTGCAAAGTGCCGGCCAGGGGGGCCATGTCATCGCTGGAACTGCCGGGTACTGCTTTGGCAACCTGCACATACCTGGTGAGTCTGTCTGCCTGTTTGCTGCTGTCTGGTGAGTCTGTCTTCCTGTCTGTCTGTATCTGGTGAGTCTGTCTGTCTTCCTTTCTGTCGGTACCTGATGAGTCTGTCTGTCTTCCTGTCTGTCGGTACCTGATGAGTCTGTCTGTCTTCCTGTCTGTCGGTACCTGGCGAGTCTGTCTGCCTGTTTGCTGCTGTCTGTTTGTAGTCAGAATGTTAGAAAGGGCAGAGGACAATGCTATATTTCTTCACCCCCTTTCCACTCACCAGGTTACAGACTACCATGGGAGTGCGAGGGGGAGGGGTGGGAGTACCCCCCCAGCTTTGCTCCTCCCCTCCAGGTGGCCATCGGGGCGAGTGATGGAGCATCAGACTACGGCAACAAGTTTGGAGAGCCCGTCTTAACGGGTAAACTCACCAACACTGGAGACATCTGTCCCCTATGTAGCACATGTTAAACAGCATCCCTGTAGACTCACCAACACTGGAGACATCTGTCCTCTATGTAGCACATGTTAAACAGCATCCCTGTAGACTCACCAACACTGGAGACATCTGTCCCCTATGTAGCACATGTTAAACAGCATCTCTATAGACTCACCAACACTGGAGACATCTGTCCTCTATGTAGCACATGTTAAACAGCATCTCTATAGACTCACCAACACTGGAGACATCTGTCCTCTATGTAGCACATGTTAAACAGCATCCCTATAGACTCACCAACACTGGAGACATCTGTCCTCTATGTAGCACATGTTAAACAGCATCCCTGTAGACTCACCAACACTGGAGACATCTGTCCTCTATGTAGCACATGTTAAACAGCATCTCTATAGACTCACCAACACTGGAGACCTCTGTCCTCTATGTAGCACATGTTAAACAGCATCCCTATAGACTCACCAACACTGGAGACATCTGTCCCCTATGTAGCACATGTTAAACAGCATCTCTATAGACTCACCAACACTGGAGACATCTGTCCTCTATGTAGCACATGTTAAACAGCATCCCTGTAGACTCACCAACACTGGAGACATCTGTCCTCTATGTAGCACATGTTAAACAGCATCCCTATAGACTCACCAACACTGGAGACATCTGTCCTCTATGTAGCACATGTTAAACAGCATCCCTGTAGACTCACCAACACTGGAGACATCTGTCCTCTATGTAGCACATGTTAAACAGCATCTCTATAGACTCACCAACACTGGAGACATCTGTCCTCTATGTAGCACATGTTAAACAGCATCCCTATAAACTCACCAACACTGGAGACATCTGTCCTCTATGTAGCACATGTTAAACAGCATCTCTATAGACTCACCAACACTGGAGACATCTGTCCCCTATGTAGCACATGTTAAACAGCATCTCTATAGACTCACCAACACTGGAGACATCTGTCCCCTATGTAGCACATGTTAAACAGCATCCCTATAAACTCACCAACACTGGAGACCTCTGTCCTCTATGTAGCACATTTTAAACAGCATCTCATACCAAGCAGGGTGACTTCCATGTACACATTTATCCAGGGTATAGAGAATGTTTATTTGGGGTTGAAATGGCAGCAGGTTAACTAGCGTTCGCATCCATTCAGGCTTTGCACGCTCCTTTGGCCTGCGATTGGCTGGTGGGGAGAGACGGGAGTGGATCAAGCCAATCATGTTCAGCGGCGGGCTGGGCTCCATCGAAGATGCACATGTGAAGAAGGAGCTGGCAGAGAAAGGTGGGGTTGTCATTTAGACCAATCACAGTGGCCTTTTTCATTAAGCATTCAGAAATCCATTTCAATTGAGATGATTGACATTGTAACATTATTTGAAGAGTCATGCTGTTTTGTCTGCCAGGCATGGAGGTGGTGAAGATTGGCGGTCCGGTTTACAGGATCGGCGTGGGAGGTGGGGCGGCCTCCTCGATTCAGGTGCAGGGGGATAACTCCAGTAGCAGGGATCTGGGGGCAGTACAGAGGGGAGACGCAGAGATGGAGCAGAAGATGAACCGGGCTCTCAGAGCCTGTCTGGAGAGAGCAGAGGGAAACCCCATCTGCAGCATCCATGACCAGGGTGCAGGGGGCAACGGTAAGGTGTGTGTGTGTGTGTGTGTGTGTGTGTGTGTGCCTACCAGTCGCCAGCAGGTCAATGTGTAGTTTAGGTCCTGCGGGGCGCAGGTGATGGAACACGGCAGCAGTGGGTTCTATGTCTATTGGGGAACAGTATGTTAAAAAGATGGATGGTGTCGTTCACTGGTGGATGATATAGTGGTGTTTAATTCTACCACTGCGCTGCCTGGTGGATGATATAGTGGTGTTTAATTCTACCACTGCGCTGCCTGGTGGATGATATAGTGGTGTTTAATTCTACCACTGCGCTGCCTGGTGGATGATATAGTGGTGTTTAATTCTACCACTGCGCTGCCTGGTGGATGATATAGTGGTGTTTAATTCTACCACTGCGCTGCCTGGTGGATGATATAGTGGTGTTTAATTCTACCACTGCGCTGCCTGGTGGATGATATAGTGGTGTTTAATTCTACCACTGCGCTGCCTGGTGGATGATATAGTGGTGTTTAATTCTACCACTGCGCTGCCTGGTGGATGATATAGTGGTGTTTAATTCTACCACTGCGCTGCCTGGTGGATGATATAGTGGTGTTTAATTCTACCACTGCGCTGCCTGGTGGATGATATAGTGGTGTTTAATTCTACCACTGCGCTGCCTGGTGGATGATATAGTGGTGTTTAATTCTACCACTGCGCTGCCTGGTGGATGATATAGTGGTGTTTAATTCTACCACTGCGCTGCCTGGTGGATGATATAGTGGTGTTTAATTCTACCACTGCGCTGCCTGGTGGATGATATAGTGGTGTTTAATTCTACCACTGCGCTGCCTGGTGGATGATATAGTGGTGTTTAATTCTACCACTGTGCTGCAGGTAATGTCCTGAAGGAGCTGTGTGAGCCGGCTGGAGCTGTGATCTACCGCAGCAGGTTTACAACTGGAGACCCCACCCTCAGTGTCCTAGAGCTCTGGGGGGCCGAGTACCAGGAAAGCAATGCTATGCTCATCCGCCAATCAGATCGCTCATTCCTGGAGAGGGTGTGCCAGAGGGAGAAATGCCCTGTTGACTTTGTTGGGAACATCACTGGAGACGGCAAGGTAAAGACTGATATGGATGAGGAGGAGGAGGGTAAAGACTGTTATGGATGAGGAGGAGGAGGGTAAAGACTGATATGGAGGAGGAGGAGGAGGGTAAAGACTGATATGGAGGAGAAGGAGGGTAAAGACTGATATGGAGGAGAAGGAGGGTAAAGACTGAGATGGAGGAGAAGGAGGGTAAAGACTGATATGGAGGAGAAGGAGGGTAAAGACTGAGATGGAGGAGAAGGAGGGTAAAGACTGAGATGGAGGAGAAGGAGGGTAAAGACTGAGATGGATGAGGAGAAGGAGGGTAAAGACTGAGATGGATGAGGAGAGGGAGGGTAAAGACTGAGATGGATGAGGAGAGGGAGGGTAAAGACTGTTATGGATGAGGAGGAGGAGGAGGGTAAAGACTGATATGGAGGAGAAGGAGGGTAAAGACTGAGATGGAGGAGAAGGAGGGTAAAGACTGATATGGAGGAGAAGGAGGGTAAAGACTGAGATGGAGGAGAAGGAGGGTAAAGACTGATATGGAGGAGAAGGAGGGTAAAGACTGAGATGGAGGAGAAGACTGAGATGGATGAGGAGAAGGAGGGTAAAGACTGAGATGGATGAGGAGAGGGAGGGTAAAGACTGAGATGGATG
This sequence comes from Dallia pectoralis, assembly GCA_029465975.1. Classification (NCBI taxonomy): domain Eukaryota; kingdom Metazoa; phylum Chordata; class Actinopteri; order Esociformes; family Umbridae; genus Dallia; species Dallia pectoralis. The sequence continues at coordinate 2,975,326 of CM055751.1, forward strand.
AGGAGAGGGAGGGTAAAGACTGTGATGGATGAGGAGGAGGAGGGTAAAGACTGAGATGGATGAGGAGAGGGAGGGTAAAGACTGAGATGGATGAGGAGAGGGAGGGTAAAGACTGATATGGAGGAGGAGGAGGAGGAGGGTAAAGACTGATATGGAGGAGAAGGAGGGTAAAGACTGAGATGGATGAGGAGAGGGAGGGTAAAGACTGAGATGGGGGAGGGGAGGGAGATTTAATTACTGATAACAACATTTGCTCACTACTGAATCAATTTTGAGTTATTTGACTACTCTTCTTTCGTATTTGTTCTGTGGAAGGGACTGATAGAGATGCTTTCTTTTTGTTTCTAGATTATTCTAATAGATGATGTGGGTGCAGGAGGGGACCAGACAGACATGGGGCGCTGTCCTGTCGACCTTCACTTGGACTGGGTGCTGGGAAAGATGCCACAGAAGGACTTTGTGATGGAGAGGATCACTCCTGACCTCAAGCCCCTATCTCTTCCTGCCGACCTGGGAGTACGACAAGCCCTGGACAGAGTTTTAAGGCTGCCTGCTGTTGCCTCCAAACGCTACCTCACTAATAAGGTGTGGGGTTCTCCAGTGATTTAAAATAGGAACTCTTAGCACTTTAGACTTTGACAAAATAACATTACATTGATGGCTTTAATCACTGTTAGTCTCTCTTCCTGTCTCTCCATGTGTCTGTCATTGCCTTTCTTTCTTTGTCTCTCTCTGTGTCTTTATCCGTCTTCTCTCTCTGTGTCTCTCCATCGCTCTCCACTCTTCCTAGGTGGACCGGTCAGTAACGGGTCTTGTTGCCCAGCAACAATGCGTCGGTCCTCTTCACACCCCGCTGGCTGATGTGGCTGTAGTTGCTCTGTCTCAGTTTGACCTGAAGGGGGCAGCGACTGCCATCGGGGAACAGCCAATCAAAGGGCTGGTTTCCCCGACTGCCGGAGCCCGCATGTCCGTTGGTGAAGCATTGACTAATCTGGTGTTTGCTGAGGTCACAGCCCTGAAGGTAAAAATAGATCAGACAGGGAGGAGTTTGCACTCAGCAGGGGTACTAACAGAACATGGAAGACATGCAGGAAAAGACCACAGAAATATAATTGTAGGGCCGCAATGACATTGGTCACTGTCGAAGCCCTTCAGAAATACAGGAAACTCTGTCAGCAAACACAGGAACCAGTCTATGCTGATGTTTCCTGTGTGTTTTACAGACCAAGTTATGATTCAGGTGGCGGTATACATTAAAAACATTTGACCTTCATTAGGACGTTTTCTGTTCCCCACAAGAAAGATGTATATTTTCTCTGTTTAGACAACAAGGTTAGATGTAGATTAGTATCATAGGTTATTGTCATGAGGGGTTGGAGACCCCTGGGTTAAGGGTGTAGTAAGGGACTTGAACCAGGTTAAGTTGGAGTTGGATTTGGTTTTATTTTTTCATGGAAGGAAATTGGAACTTGTTTGTGTTTAGGATGTTAAGTGCCGTGGTAACTGAATAAAGATTGGAATTTGTTTATTTGTTTGTGTTTAGGATGTAAAGTGCAGTGGTAACTGGATGTGGGCGGCCAAGCTCCCTGGTGAAGGGGCTAGTCTCTGGGAGGCGTGTCAGGCCATGTGTCATGTCCTGAGTCAACTGGGCGTGGCTGTTGATGGAGGGAAGGACTCTCTGAGCATGGCAGCTAGAGTGGGCTCAGAGACTGTCAAAGCCCCAGGTAACCTGTGTGTGTGCTTTCTCCTTTGACTAACCTGGTGGGGACACACAAACTCACAAGGATGATAAAACGAGGAACCTTCGACTCAGTGGCGTTCTCTCAACTAGTCCTTATTAGGGAAAAAACATTTAAAAACTAACGAAGGGGGTATGTTTAGAGTAAAAGTTGCAGTTGGGAGTTTGAATTCAGGTTAGGAGCGACTTGGGGGAATGTAGGAATGGCAGTCGGAACTGGGAATAACATGTGTTTGTTAAGTGCGTAACTCCGCCCCCTCTCTGTAGGTGCTCTTGTTATCTCTGTGTATGCTGTGTGTCCTGACATCACAGCTACTGTGACCCCTGACCTAGAGGACCCTGATGGCCAAGGTAGCATTTGCACACGCGCACACACACTGAAATCACAGGACAGAACCAGGTCAACATATAATACTGTTACTCCCTGTACAGGTGTGTTGCTGTGGGTTCCAGTGAGTCCTGGCCATTATAGACTGGGAGGCTCAGCTTTGGCCCAGTGTTATGGACAGTTGGGTGACTGCTCACCTGACCTCGACTTCCCAGAGCTACTGACTGCCTGCTTCAACGTCACCCAGAGCCTGGTCCACGGTCAGTGTTCTACATTGCTGGTGTATTCTTCAGCTGTACTCTCCACTGGGATAGCAGTGTGTCATAGGACCATATTGACAGTGTATTGTTGGAGTGTAATTTAGTGGGTTTTCTGGGTTACAGATCGCCTGCTGACTGCAGGACATGACATCAGTGATGGAGGCCTCATCTCCTGTCTGCTAGAGATGGCGTTTGCAGGGAATCGTGGGATTGAGGTGGATCTGCCCTCTCTGGGAGCAGGAGGTCAGTAGGACAGGTTGTCAGATCTTGTTCCTGGAGAGATGCTGTCCTTTAGATTGTCAGATCTTTTCCCCTGAGAGATGTTGTTCTTCAGGTTGTCAGATCTTGTTCCTGGAGAGATGCTGTCCTTTAGGTTGTCAGATCTTTTCCCCTGAGAGATGTTGTTCTTCAGGTTGTCAGATCTTGTTCCTGGAGAGATGCTGTCCTTTAGGTTGTCAGATCTTTTCCCTGAGAGATGTTGTTCTTCAGGTTGTCAGATCTTGTTCCTGGAGAGATGCTGTCCTTTAGGTTTCACTCCAATTATAACTACATTCTAATAATACAGTCATGGGGAAGAGTGAGTGAAGATTCTGTATCCATACGTCCAAATAAAACTAAATTAGTTTAGTCACAATTGTGTGAAAGCATACAGGAGAGTTGTTCTCCAGGTACCGGGGTTAAACAAGGTATCAATATAGCAGAAGGAAATTATCTCTATACAATACGTGGTACATCACACAACCCTCTTAATGGGTGCTCTTCTTTATTCATTGTCTCTGTCTCTCTCTAATATATCTGATAGTCCTGGAGCTGTTATTCAGTGAGGAGTTGGGCTTGGTTCTGGAGGTGTGTGAGAAGGATGCAGATGTTGTGTGTCTGAGGTACACACATGGCGGACTACAATGTCACCGTATTGGCACCACCCAGGGCTTTGGGCCGGAGTCCATGGTGAGGACCACTGTTCATTTAATATTCTTACTATGGGAGGGGCTATGCAATTGGGCACCTTGCTTTTGAAATATAAGTATGTTTCGTGGTCGATCTTTTATTGTTATGTTGCTGAAAACACCCTCTTGTTTTCTCAGGTCAAAGTTCAGGTGGATGGACAGGAAGTACTGAGTGAGAGCCTGCCTAGCCTACGGGCATTGTGGGAAGCCACTAGTTTCCAGCTGGAGCGCCTTCAGGCCAACGAACTGTGTGTGAAGCAGGAAGAGGATGGGCTAGCTGCACGCGTACAGCCATACCTCAATCTCACCTTTGACCCCGCAGAGAACCCTCTGAAGGGTTTGGGTGCTGCTCAGCCTCGTGTGGCGGTGGTCAGAGAGGAGGGCAGCAACGGAGACAGAGAGATGGCTGTCTCTCTCTACATGGCTGGCTTTGAAGTACTGTACACACATTCTCTTAAATGTTAATTTTACTATCCAAATGAGAACTTGCAAATATGTATCTGAAACAATATTTCCATTAAAAACATAACCTCAATAAATGTATATAAACTAAAGTTAATCTGAACTTAAAACGTAATGCTAAAATGTGTTCCTAACCTGAAGTCTGATCCTAAACTTTACCCTTTACCCTACTGTAAAGACGCATAATATGACATAAGAACACACACATTAGACTCACTGTGTGTGACCTTTGTATTTGTCTGTTTAGGTTTGGGACGTGACCATGCAGGACTTGTGTTCAGGCTCTCTAACTCTGGAGAGCTTCAGAGCTCTGGTGTTTGTGGGTGGATTTAGCTACGCGGACGTACTGGGCTCTGCTAAAGGTACACACACACACACACACACACACACACACAAAACCAAGTTCTCATCCATGGTACAGGTTTAACGTTCTCTCAGACAAACACACGCTCACTAATGTCTGTTTCTTGATAGGCTGGGCTGCCACAGCGACCTATAACCTCCAGGCAAAGGCAGAGTTTGAGCGATTCCGTGGTCGCGATGACACCCTCAGTCTGGGTATCTGCAACGGCTGTCAGCTCCTAGCTCTTCTGGGATGGGTTGGAGAGGGAGAAGAGGGTGAAGGTGAGACGAAGGGAATATGCAAAGTACCTATTAAAGTTTGATAAACCTCATTAACTGCGTTAACTGTTAGTGGGATCAGAAATAGTTGTTTTTATGCTGGGTATCTTTTTAGGGTGCCATTGACAGTCTGGTTATGTTTCTACAGAATCTGGAGTGGTTCTGACCCATAACCAGTCAGGCCGGTTTGAGTCTCGGTTCGTCAGTGTGGGGATTCAAGCCTCTCCGTCTGTCTGGCTGCAGGGGATGGAAGGCTCCGCCCTCGGCGTCTGGGTGGCTCACGGGGAAGGTGAGACACTAGCCCCCTTAATTACACTAGCTTTATACACCACTATGGCACTTCTCCACATTGATTTGAAAACATGTCAAATGTTAGCCCAAAGTGGTAAGTGTTATATTCTCACACCATGAGAGGCAGTACAGCAGATGTGGTCCCATATTGTTTAGGTGATGTGTCCTGACAATCAGCTGCACCAGGTGGTGTACTTTTTCGCATAACTGTATAATATGTTACTTTATGTGTATGTATTTTAAATTTGTAAAGGAAATTGACTCACATAAGGTGATCTGTATACGTTCTCTTTCCAGGTCTGGTTCAGTTCCGTTCCCCTCAGGCCAGGCAGCGCATCATCTCCTCTGGCCTCGCCCCTGTCCGTTACCTAGATGACACCGGCGCACCCACCGAGGTGTATCCCCAGAACCCCAATGGTTCCCCTGAGGGCCTGGCCGGGTTGATCTCCAGGGATGGGCGTCACCTGGCCATGATGCCCCACCCTGAGCGCTGCACCATGGGTTGGCAGTGGCCGTGGGCCCCCAGAGAGTTCCGCAGCTCCCTGAGCACCACCTCTCCCTGGCTCCGCATGTTTACTAACGCCGCAGCCTGGTGCCAACATTAACCCTGAACATGCTGCTTGTTAGGCAGTACAACTCATTAACACTGGACCAACTGTGAAAATCCATACTGACTTGTATGTTTGTTGCACTGCTGAAACGCATTCCTGTCACCCAGTACACATATGTGTCAATGTGACAAACCCCCAGTTAATGTCAGTGCTTTAATTGGTTTCTTTTAATGTTATGTTACTGTCCAGAGGAACAATATTTGGTGGATCACTTAAGCGGTCTTCAACATTCCAACGGTTACCACAGTTTGATTGTTCCTCTATCACATTTATGTTGGTAGATGAGTGCTTATGTAACATACTGAGAAATGGACAAAGGGTTTGTTGTTTTCCTATCAGCCTGAAATCCCATTAAATCCGTTTCAAAACGTGGCGATGCAATGATTTACACAAAAACAAACAATATGTACAGTATTTTTTGAATTTTACAACTGTTTTTGTATAATGTATTTATAGTATAAACAGTTTAATTGCTCAGTACTGTCAACTGAAAAACAGTAAGTTAGTGTTCAGCAGTGTGTAACTGAACCCTATTAACAAAACATTGTGAAACACTCCAGTAAATTGGTTATCAAAATGTGATAACCAAAACATTTTCGGATTGAAAGAAATCACAAAAATATTTTTTGTGTAGGTATCTGACTAAAATTTTACATTCCCCTAAAACGACATTTAAAGCAATCCATAAAACAGACCAATATTAAGAGAACTATAGACCTCAACAAAATGTAAAGGTGTGTTTCTTTTCTTTACAATGGTTGTGAATGCAATAAGGTTAGGCATGAATTCGATGAAACCACACCTGTCTATCGATACTGTAGTAACAGAGCAGGGTTATTTCCTGCTGTGTGTTGCTCTGGTGCCATCTGCTGGTTGATGTTGGAAACAAAGAAGCAGGGAAAAGCAGTTAGGCTAGTTAGAGGTTAGTTGAGCCTACCAACATTACATCACTTATCTAGCTGATACTAATGGTCTCAGGCAGGTAAACTCATTAGTGGAATCCGATAGTGGGATTCTACATGGATCTACAGGATTAAGTAAAGAGTTACTATACAGATAATAACAGGATGAGGTATAAGTAGGTCAGTTGGGCAGCATTGATATTGCAATAATAACTATATAAAATACTAATGAGAGTCTGTATACAGAATGTGAAAATGTAATTGCATCTAGCAGGTAGGTCATTAGTGTGCACAAATTATATGACCATAATTTTAGGAGAAAGAGCATTTGAGCATGCCTGAGCAAATATAGTAATTCAAAGAGTAATCAGGCATGACAGCAGTACAGGTGAAATGATCCATTGTGCAAAATGGGAATGGCAAAGGGTTTTTGATGATTGGTGGCCAAAAGTTGTGCAGGCTTTCGGGGTGACTAAGGCAATGTACCTGCTTGAGTGTAGACTGCAGGTGGGCAGAGTGATGGTGACTAGGGAGCTGAGGTACAGTGGGACTTTGCCTAGCAACTAGTTTATTATGAGTTAAACGCAGAGTGGTTATTGACGGCCAGCCGACTAATGCATAAAGGTTGCAGTGGTGGGTGTCGTATGGGGAATTGGTAACAAATAACCCTGAGGTAAACAACATCCAATTTTTTCAGGAGAGAGTTTGAGGCAGTTCTATAAATGACATCACTAAAATCAAACATTGGTATAATAGTCAGGTTTGGCAGCATCAGTTGAGGAGGCCCTGTTGCGGAATAGGAAACCAATTATGAACTTAATTTTAGATTTGAGTTTTGTGTGACTAATGAGTTAATTCCATTGTCGGCTGTGAATAGCTGCATTGTAAATATGTGTTTTTACAATATTATTGACACATCAACTACTTATTTCCCCTTCTGTATGTTTGTGGCTGCCAGGTGTTATGTAACCATAGCAACTATAGTTAAATATTAACCCTACCTCTGACCAGAATGTCACGGCTGAGGTGTAAGAGAGCGAAGGATGGAGTCAAGTTCAGTTCAGACGAATTAAATCATTAACGTACCCTCTTGTACGAATAATGATAATGAAAACAAAGTAACAAACTAAGGTGCATGTAACCAATCTTGGATTTTAATAGTTAACACAATAAGCACATGTAACATATAAAAATTCCACACAAAGACACAAATTTATTATCTATTATTCAAGTAAATTAACATCCGGTGTGTGCAATAACAGGACGAGACAATTATGTGACAGGGTGGGAACAGTGGAGCTATAAGACCGGTGAAGAAGACCGCCGAAGCCTGCCCGAAGGTAGTGGTATGCTGGCTTGGGAAGGAGCTCGGACACAGAATGTAATCAAGTAACACACAAGTATAGATGTTTTTTTCACCAGACCTCCTGAATATTGACAAACACATGAGTTCATTAATACGATAATTGATCAGCAGTTAAAGGTGTATGTGAACACCTTCATATGTACATATTCATTAATGCTACCCCCTGGACTATAAACATCTAATTTGATCTCTGTTGCCACCATGAACAGGTGGCTTTGGGGCTTTTCTTTTACCACAGAACAGATGGCCACAGTTGGGTTGTATGGGGATGCTGGCAGTCTGAAGACACACGGGACAGTGCAAGTCTCTGCGACCCACAGACGGACAAATCTGAGATGAGTACTTGAAAGATAGGACCACAGACGCCAGAGCTATGAAAGTATGCCAAAAGGTCTTTTATTTTCTGATTAAAATGTATGTTTAAAAAACCAGCGGAGAATGTCATCCCTGAAATACAGTGGATATTAAAAGTCTACACATGCCAAATTTTTATTTTTCCCACTCAAAGATTTCAGATGTTTTTTTCAACTGAATTGTTCACGTTATGGGTCAGATTAAAGGTGAGAAAAGTGTGTAGACTTTTTATATCCACGGTATCTGCCACACATACATAGGATGTTCTCTTTTTTCTGTAACTTACATGTTTCAGGATTGTTCAGTCCCATGAGCATTCTGACCCGCTGTGGCCTCAGGGAGAGGGTCCGTCTGGACGTGGTTTGTGGGTCAAATGAGGGGTTGAGAGATTGAGTAGAATATAAGAACTACTCTATGGTTCAACCTACTTTTACATTTATTCCAAACACACCAAATATCCGAATCCGTTAGCCATTGAAATAATTTGATTCACAGAGCAGCAAGCTACTAGCTAAAACTAGTTACTAGCTAAACTACTATTAATATCTATGCACCAGAGACAGACATTTTATGATATCCAAGTCGACTTACACTCAAGGGGATAGATCCCCAGTATATGCCAAAAGATAGTAGACATACCTGGAAAGAGTGGTGTGGAATATGTTTAAATACAGAGCCAAAACAACAAAACATGTGTCACTGACTAAATACTTACAGACTGCAATATGCTTAGGATTTCATTATGAGTGTATCTAAAATTGAAGTCAGTGATATGTGTCATCTGCCATTCAAATTATAGACTGATCATGTCTTTGTCAGTGGGAAAACATAGAAAATTAGCAGGTGATCCAATATTTTCTTCCTTCACTGTATGTAGTCAGTCATGTATGCATACAGGCTCTATAATTCACCTGCTTCCTAGTGTTTTCTTATACCCCAGTTGAGTGAAATGTGAATAAACAGACATCCCACCCTGCAAAAACTCATTTCATGGAACTGTTCTGAGAACACCGAAAGGTTTGTTTGCACAATCAGGATGTGCTCTGTGTCACTCCCTTCATGCATGTCACGCGCTTTCTCGGTTTCTTTAAAAATTAGATTTTCTTAAATGAGAACAACAGTCACAGGCTCAATCTATTCAAACCTACACAGTCCTTCAAAAACAAGCAAGAATTGAGTCTTATCTTTATGGAGGTTACAGTCATGCTATCAACGGACTCCACTATGCTAGCAGGCTGGCTAACAGCTAACAACAGCTAGCAGCTGCTCTCTGACCTGCACACTATCTCATGGTGAGGTTATAAAAGTGAGACCCTTGTCTATGTTCCTAGATAAAAGAAGTGCACCACTCCAGCTAGGATGGAGTCCATCACTTTTCAGCAAATCAGGCTTGGTCCAATTTCTGTGAGAGTCAAAAAACGGGCTAAGTACCTACGAACTATATCTCCTGCAATTGGCATAACTCCAGAATGGGCAGAAAAACAATGTATCACTGGGAAAAACTAATTTCTATTGTATTTTTCCTGAAAATTCAACTGTGTTCACAATTTACTCCAGGGGACCTTGTACCCCTGATTGGGAACCACCGGCCAACGACATAGAACTTTACTTACAAAATATGTTGTAAGCTTAGTCTGCCCTCCTGAACAGTAGACTGTTTTATTGTTACTATAGTTTTTGCTAAATCTGTGCTAAATCCACTAATCCACCAAATTTGCTAAACTCTTTATGGTGCATGGCTCCATCTACATAAGACATGGGGAAGTTGACGTTAAATATTCACTGTGCATCTAAATATGATTTCAATTATAGAATGTTGATAATTATTTTAGCACTCAAGTGCTTGATGGAAATTCAATTGGTCGATCTGGCTTTAGGCTACTGTGTGAGGAAATGTGGATTCGTTTCTTTGAGACAAGGCACGTGATTAACTGGGGTAAAAAGGTGTATTTCTCACATGACACACACACACACACACACAGATTAGAATAAAACCACCCAGGAATAGTTTTAAAAACAAATTCGACCTAACGGTTATTTTTAAAGCAACGCAATCTTCCCTATTCAGATCAAGGTTTGAATAAACCATTGACTTTTTTAATTAATTTTAACATTTCAGTCACCAACACCTTTTAATACAATATATCGCACACATCTGGCAAAGGTTTCTGGTGGATATTGCCCACGCATCTTCCATACTATCTTCCCTAATTAATCTGACGTGATTGCATTTGTTGCCTATGAGCAATAATGTCAGGCCTCTATTAAGTCTCCTTCGTTTCATATTCAACAGTGTTACTATCCTTTTTTAATTATGCTAAGTCGTAAAGTAGCGAGAAATGTAAGCAAGGATGTAAACCGAACGAAGCTCCGATAATGGAGGCGTTTACGAACTCTTCATTCGGCTTTGTGATTGGTTGTGTATTTTTTCACACAGACCTGTCTGTCAGTCAGATACTCCTATCCGATTGGCTTGCATGTTTCAGTCTTAAGTACAATTGGTGTTCCCGGCTTCTTCCATTGCGCACCTTACGAGGTCAATTCCCCAACTGTCGCAACCGGAGACGTCACATCAAGAAGTGTCAGTTATTCACGTAGATTGTCACGGTGCATTTAGAGCGCAGCGGAACGGACGCAGGGTCACGTTACGTACTTAGCGTTCTCTCCTAAACGCCTGCAGGTGAGGTCAAATGCTGAAGGAGGGAGAGCCGCGTCGACGCTGACAGGTGAAACGGACGTATCTGACCAAACCCGGCCGGTAGACATGGAGTCTGACGAAGCGGTGTTGTGCGAAAGTCTTATTGTATGGGTGAGTGTCTATAATATCCTCCGTTTAATTATATAGCGGGTTAATTCGTCTGAATGCATCAATGTTTACTGTTACTGGTGACGGTGTCGTTTACCTGTGGCAGGTAGATTACTGTCAGTACTCGAGTAGTTAGGGCCACCATTAATATGAAAGTGAGTGTACCTGTTATCATATAGGCTAGTTGCCTGATGTATCACAAATGTTTACGTGTTTGTGATAAACCAGTGTCGATATGGACATGCTATACCTCAGGATATTTATTCACACACACACACACACACACACACACACACACACACACACACACACACAAACAAAGTCAACTATTTCCCTTAATTTAGTTTCTCCTCATCCGATTTAGGGCGATAATCCCATTAACTGCAAGATATTTGTGGAATGCGCTTTCGATCTTTTGTTAGTCCTTCAAGTAATAAAGGCCTCTCCCCACGACAACTAATGGGTTGTCTTAAAGTTGGGTTATCACACCTGAAGGATGGTGTCGCGTTATTCTGAACCTTCCTTCTTGTAGCCATTAAGTAACATTTCAGATTTTGTCAGTTAGGAACTCTATTTTATTACATCTGGTGCCAAATGTTTCAGCATTTGCTTTCTGTAGTACTGCTTGCCTCATACCACTGCTTTTTATTTTTGAGGCCAAGCCGACCCAATCTTGGTCAGTATACGAGAGAGCAGAAACTAATCAAAAGCATTGTTGGAAGGCTGGTAGTTTATTGTATGTTTGTTTTTGTGTGTTTATGTTATTATTTGTTCACGATTCTTTCAGTCATAAGATTCAATCTGACTCCAAGCTCTCCTGACTCTTCTGTCACATAAACACAGATACACCTGTTATACCAGTCACCACCATATTCCTAATAGGCATACTTCACCTCTCCACCTCATGTAATGTGTGGTGAGGGTTAGGTTGCATTATTGTCTGCTATCAAATGGGATCTAAATGAGTGAATGGGCACACTGTGAGGTCAGGAGGAAGACTGTTTACCAGCGGGTACTGCAGGCTTTCAGCCCAGAGACTAACGGTCATCTGACACCTCCAATACAGTCCCTGTGGATGAATTATATATAACTCTCCCATTGCAGGGTGGAGCCAGGAAAGATCTCTCTCATCGCTGTCTCTCCATCTCAAAACACATCGATTTCTCTCTATTTTCTAAAGGGACACCTGTGATCTCTCCACACAGCTGTGGAGTGTGATGGTTCACAAGAGGCTTAATGCAATAAAATGACTTGAAGCAGAGAAGGATGAGGGGCCCTTCCTTTTGTGTTAAGGCTGTCTGTCGTCCACTCCTTTGCTGTCTTTGACTTGCATTTGTACCCCTGTTTGTTTCAGCTGCAGACCTTCAACACTGCCGCACCATGTACCACTATAGAGGAGCTGACCACGGGAGTTGCAATTTCTCAGGCTCTGCATAAAATGTAAAATGCAAAATACATACATTTTCTCACTGCATCCAGTTTTCAATTATATTGTCTTGCCCTAGCTCAATATTTAATTACGCTCAAACTGGATTGGACCTAGTCAGACTTGGGATGGACTTCTTCATGAATTTATCTCAGTTCTTTCAGCAGAACTTTCTTCATCCGATGCTAACGCATGGTCATTTTGCTTTACCGTGCAGAGATCCAGTGTGGTTCAATGAAAGTTGGCTGGGACGCATTAAAGAGGATGTGGGAACCAACTGGAGACTTAAGGTACTAAGGTCTCTCTGACGTTTCTGTCTCCTCTCTCCCTCTCTTTCTTTTTCCAATGATCCTATAGCCCTTACTGAAATCATACTCACTTGAGGAAAGACCCAATTAAACATTTTCAAAACATTGATTTAGCTGCGTTCAGCCTCTCATTGGGCAGCACAATACTAGCTCAGTGAGGCGATTCCTGGTAGGTGTGCATATTGTTTATCTAGAGTAAAGACTCAACACAATGTTTCTCTAGATGAACAACCTGAAGAAAATCCTTCAGATGATGGTGGATTACTACAATGAGGTAGGTAGACGGAAAGATTAATTATTCTGTCTTACTATTGGTTATGTCTTTTGGGTTCTCTCTGTCATTAGCTCATAGCCTAGCCAGCAGATACACTTTCTGTTACAGGTTATAACTATGGACATCTAGTTAAAGCTGTTTTATTTTGGTTTATGTGACAAGGTTTTGAGCCAGCAGATCCAGGAGTTCCCTCTGCCGGATCTCATCAAGGTGGCAGAGCAATCAGATCCTGTACAATTTGGCCGACTGCTGCAGCTCATTCTGGGATGTGCTGTCAAATGTGAACGCAAACAAGGTAGATGAACACAAGCTGTGTCCCGGATGCTGAACTACGACAGTTCAACAACATCATATTGTTTCCTTGACAAGACATGGGGTCAGCTGTACCTGAAACCCAAATAGATACTATTTGCATATATTAGTGATTGCTTATCAGTGTAAAATTCATTCCCTTCTCACTTGCTGTCTCTTCCTCTTTTTTGTCTCTTGCACTCCATCAATCTCTAGCTTCCACATTCATTAACACTTATTCTGTCACTTATCCCCCAGAATACATCCAGATAATTATGACTTTGGAGGAGTCAGTACAGCATGTGGTGATGACTGCTATTCAGGAGGTGAGGCCTAGTTCGACCCAGTGTCAGTGTGTTTGTATTTATGTAAAGAACACGTACTGTGATGTTAAGCTTGTGTTAGATCCCATTTGTTTGTAAATTAATTGATGCAGGCTGAAAAAAACATTCTCTTTTCTTTCTCTCTTTTTCACACCCTCTCTCTCTCTTGTTCTCTCTCACTCTCTCTCACTCAATCTCCCTCTTTCCCCCAGTTAATGAGTAAAGAGAACATGGCCCAGTTTGGAGCAGAACCAGCAGGGGATGTAGAATCCCAGGTGAGAGAACTTTTACCCTATTAGCCTCAAACAGCATATAGTGGTTGTTTTTGGACTGCATGTCTCTCTTCACTTGACTCTAGAGCGCCTGGAACAAGCAGTTGGAGGAGATGCTCTTTATTAAGCCTCTTATAGAATGCTGCTCTTTGTATTGGTCTTTACGGGTCTTCGACCCTGGTACTGTTAGTTAGTTAGTACTGTAACCCTACTCTCTTTGGTACCGTGGATGCAGACTGTAGGGAAACTAACTGTATTCTGTGTCCAGTTGAAGAAGGCTCTTCGGGACCTGGTGGATCTGATGGCAGAGAAGGAGGAACTAGCCCAGCGCTGTCAGGAGCTCGACGTACAGGTACACACACAGTCACACAGTCTTTCAACTGTCCGCCAGACCTAAGCATTGCTGATTTTAGTTTATGCTTTATCAGGTTTAGCCCCCTACACACACACACACACACACAACACACACTAGCAACCGATTCTGTCATGTCTAAAAAGATAACTGACAGCAACAGACTGTGATTTTGAAGTGACTAGGGGTTTATAATGCTTTGGTTTTATTTAGGGTCAGAGCGTTTATTAGTTTGGCTTAGCATGGTCCTGTGGTCTAATCCGTTACATGTACCACTGCCTCTGGGGTGTAAATCTGTCTCATGACTCTTGGAGCAAAACTAGAATGCAACTTTACCCTTGTTTGACTGTAGAGATGTATTGCTAGTAACCAAAAATGATATAAAATTGGTTTTAGTACAAAGATGGTCTTTGAGATACTAAGATGATTTGTGAGATCAGAAGGAGTGGAGATGCCTTACTATAGGTGTTTTCTAGAAAATAAAGTTATAAAGCATGGAAAATATGTCACACTATTTGCAAGTTAAGGTTAATACAAATTGTTGGAATTGAGTTCTTAATAATCAAAACCTAGTTTTAATATGCAAGAATTCTCCAAAGGTTTTATTAACCTTACCATTATAATATAATTCTTATTGTTACTCCCGAATTCCATCCGCTCCCCCTCACCCACCCTGGGACAGTGTAAACGGTGCCTGTGTAAATGTGCTGTGATGCTACAGGCTATTGTCTGGGGCTCGTGTAGCAGAAGGGCTTTGGATTTACAGACTGGGCCACTCTGCTCTCCCCCTGGTCTCATTCCCCACATACCCTGGCTGGAAGAAACGTCATTCTAGTAACCAACAAAAACTATTCTACTGGTCATTGGTTAGGACGTGTGCATGGCACACCCATGTAAATGTTCTGATGCTGTTGAATGGGGTTCTCGTGTCTACAGCCTTGTTACAGTAGAACGTCGGTGTCTCTCTTCGTGGACACACAGAGGTAAGTCAACATGGCTGCTCATTGTCTAGACGGACTAAAAACATCTAACGGCTGGTTGCCGGGGTGGACTGAAAAATCTAAACCCGCTTGCTCTCTGTCACTAATATACAGCACTGTCCTCAACTGTTTGTTGTTTTTGGGAACAGGTGGAGAAAACCCAGGATTTATTTTTGCTTTTCTAACTAAAACACACTCCCTTGTTCATTAATTGTGCTTGAAATAAAAGGTGTGTGTGTGCTAACCAGTCTTTCAAACTATTAATTACCATACACATGTTTGCTGAAAGTGCATGCTAACTCTCTATAGTTTCCAGGTATAGTTATGGTGTTTTGTATGTTGAACAGTTTTTTATGCTCATCATCTTTCCAAATCTTCGTTTAATGGTCTGTAAAAAATGAAGATTGAAAGTTGTCGAGGGCAGCGGTTACATTGACTTTGGGTTTTACCAGTGATTCTGACAGCTCTCAACTCTGACCCTGGTTTCTCTGGTCAGGTGACAGTCCTTCAGGAGGAGCGGAACAGTCTATTGGCTGAGAACGACGTGCTGACGGACCGCGCCAATCAACTGGACTCATTTGATGACCCGAGCACCCCCTCTGGACGGAAACACAGCCAGCTACAGGTTCAGCTTGAGGCATTACAGGAGGAGAATTTCAGGTGTGTATCTGTGTTTGTGTCTGTCTGTAACAATCTCCATAGCACTTCCTCATTTATCTGTCTGTGTAGGTTAGAGGCAGCTAAAGATGATTACCGTATCCACTGTGAGGAGTTGGAGAAGCAGCTGATCGAGGTTCAGCACCGTAATGACGAACTCACCGGCCTTGCTGAAGAGTCCCGAGCACTTAAAGACGAACTGGATATCCTCAGGTGTGTAGTCTTTATTACTGTGGTCTGATATATATTATCTGATCTTCTGAGGCAACTACAACCCAGAATGTAACCACAGCATTGGCTAACAAACTAACCAGGAGCCCATCTAGCCAATCTAGTTGATTGAAGACAAATGTATAAATTGTGTCAGTGAGTTTGTCTGTTTCGGTCTTCACCTGGGATGGGTGCAGGAGTTGTTCGGACCGGGCTGTGAAGCTGGAGGCGTCAGTGGAGACGTACAGGCGTAAACTGGAGGACCTGGGTGATCTGAGGAGACAAGTAAAACTCTTAGAAGAGAAGAACATGATCTACATGCAGAATACTGTCAGTCTGGAGGAGGAGCTACGCAAGGCAAATGCTGCCCGGGCACAGCTAGAGACCTACAAGAGACAGGTACAGACCTACAATATTAAAGGGAAAGTTAATATTTGGTTGAGATATAATTCAAAAACACATTGGTAAACGGTGCCTGACCTCCATACAATCGGTACATAATTTACATATTTGGTATGCGTCAGACATTCATGAGATGGGTAAGATGACAAATCTCAGAACGTCCTGGTGGTTGGACAGATGTCCTATGTCTCCGGCTTTATGAGTCTGACAGGACAGGGTTGGGAATATCAACACGATGCAAACTGTTTCCCGTTGCCAAGTTTTCTTTAAGGAGCCTCATTTAGGAATGACAAACATCATCTAAGGGAACTTGCAGAATCGACTTCCTGTTTCCTGCCAGGTCCAAGAACTGCACCGGAAGTTGTCAGAAGAGTCTCGGCGGGCAGACAACCTGGCCTACGAGATGAAGAAGTTTGAGGAGAAACATGACACTGTTTTAAAGGAGAAAGAGGTAGGGGCTGGCCCCCGATACATTATGTCGTCCCCTCAGACATCCACACACAACAGGACCTAATGAATATTATCAGACAACACAAGAGTCTAATGCAGTGGTTCTCAAAGGTCTCCACATGGACGAACTGACATTTCAGTTTTGTTACCTCGAACTAGCTCATCTGACTTTCCTAATCAAGAAAGTGGTCATTAGTTCATTCATGAAAATGCTACCTCTGGAAAAGTTCAGACGCATGGAATTGCTGTTTGTAAACCCATAGTTTAATGTCCATTGGCTTTCTTTTATTTGTGGTCTCGTGATGATGACATCAGAGGATCATCATTGAGCGAGATTCTCTGAAGGAGACAAATGAGGAGCTGCGATGTAACCAGGCTCAACAGGATCAGCTCCTACAAGCAGGTAGCTCATTGGTCAATTACATTCACATGAAATATTGATTTGCTAGTATTAAAAACTGATTGATCAACAAATGACCTTGCATCACAAATTACTTCATATTGTTTGTAAATTATTCAGTTAGCTGATACATCACTGGTTTGATACTCACCATCAAGGTCTGTTCCTCTCTGAGGCACACATGTAAGCACTGAACGTCTCTCTTTCCACAGGGCTGGCGGGAATACCAGCTGGTAGTCCCACTCACGATAACCTTGCTGCAGAGATTCTACCAGTGGAGTACAGGTAGTGTGTGTGCGTGTGCGCGTGCGTGCGTGCGCGTGTCAGACGATGACTGCAGTAACTGTCCTTGTCTTTTCAGGGAGAGGTTTATCCGGCTCCAGCATGAGAACAAGATGTTACGTGTACAGCAGGAAGGATCAGAGAATGAGAAGATCTCTGAACTACAGACTCTGCTTGAAGAAGCTCACAGGACACGCTCTGAACTGGACACTGAGAATAGGTTTGTTTTATTCCAAAGTATTAGTAATCAGAAAGGCCTATGTGTAAAGATAAAACATATTACAACAGATTTTCTGTAATATACCATTTGTTTGACCATAATGCACTTCCTGTCTGTGTTTGATGCACTTCCAGGTTAAGCAGGGAGAGGGTCGCTGAGCTGCAGCAGCAGGTGGAGGATCTGCAGAAAGCCCTTCAAGGTCATGGAGCCAAGACTGATGATGTGGGTGTTACACTATAGTATTTAAAATTAAGTTATTCACAATATCGTGATTATACCAAGGAGATATGGAAAGATCTACAGAAATATGAAAGCCCCAGAAATATAACCACACAATTATGGTATAGTTGGAATATACACCAAAAGTGTTTGAATTGAATTCCCCAATGTAGACCTTATCATGGTGATGGTAGCTTGTTCAGCTGGTGCAGTTTTTTCTTCTCCCAGCACCTTGTGAATCCCCTGTCTGGTCTGGCTTGTCATTGTTCTCTAGTCCTGTGGTGTTGCAGGTTTCGGTTCACAGATATTATGGCATACACCCATATATCAAACATAAAAACTGTATTCTGCCTCTGCTGTATTGTAGCAGCCATGGGTTGATCTTTTTTCTTGTTTTCTTCAGTCTCATCTGAAGAAAAAACTGGACGCTCATATGTAAGTATGATCTGTATTGATTTGAGAACGCTTATGTTTCTACTGAGCATAAGATGTGCAATGTAAGGTGTTCTATTACCCAGGGTGCAACTGAATGAGGCGCAGGATGAGATCATGAAGAAGAAAGAGTTACTGGAGGACTTTCAGCCAGACAACACACAGGCCTGTGAGTGTAACCTTGACACAACCATATCACAACCATAACACAACCACACCACAACACAACAGCCCCAGGTTCTGACTGTTTGTTTGTCCATCAGCCCTGAGACTGGATGAGCTTACAGCTGCACTGAAGAAGAAGGATGATGACATGAGAGCGATGGAGGAGAGATACAAGATGTACCTGGAGAAAGCACGAAATGTGAGTTGGCCCTCCTTTATTATGGTCCAATCAATGATTCCTCTCATCCATACAGTGGCTGGACATCATAGAACAGTATTTAGAAAAATTATGCAAAAAGCTTTAGCTCCAGAAGCAGATCTCACTCGCGTTGCCAAGTTAAACTGCCTGAGATTTGACTAACTACGTTTAGGTCTTCTGTGTTTTTGTAATTCTATTAAGGCCTCTGGCCAGACAGCATTTCACCGCTCTAGAGTTTTTTTGGTTTATCACTTAGTGATATCATACAGTTTGTATGGTGGCATACACGCATGCTAATGTATCTGAGCTTTATTTTATGTTAACTTTGTCTCCATGTGACTCCCTCTTATATTGTCTGTGTGTTTCAACTGTGACCAGCAATAAAACACTATATTAAAAAATAAAGTCTATCATGGACATTTGACAAAGGGACAAAACCGACCAGGACATTAAACTGCAAGAACTACTGTCATTTAATTTCAAATTCTACAAAATCCACATTTTCTTTCTTAAAATATTACATTTCAGGAAATGGTTCACAAATTTAAACATGTCTCTGTTCTGTAGGTGATCCGTGCATTGGACCCCAAGCTGAACCCAGCCACAGCTGAGATCCAGTCTCTGAAGAACCAGCTGACAGAGAGGGACAAGAGGATCCTCAGCCTGGAGGTAACATTGACCTTGACCTTTGCCCTTTAGCTATAGCATTTATCCAAGAGGCCCCATCTATTATGAAGTCTGTGAGGGCATGGCCATCTTTATTTAAGGCTTCTGAATGTAATCACACACATTCACCTTATCCTTCCTGATGGACCGGTTTGACAAGACTTTCAACTAGGTCATCAGGGAAGATTAGCCAACAAGGTTTTGGGTCACAGTCAGTTGACCAGCTACAAGTCAAAGCGTGGATGCCTTTTGACCACTAGAGGGCTCTAACTTGTGGGAGGCAGTCGTTCAAATCCACTGTCTTTATCTCATTCTGGATCTCTGTGTGTATCTTTCTGTAGAGAGAGTGTGAACTGGCAAAGCTAAGGGAGCATGAGGAGAAATTGATTGTAAGCGCGTGGTACAACAATGTAAGCGTGGTAAATCCTAATACTTTTTACAATGTTCTTCATATTTAAAATGACATAAATGTGCTGTTTACGGAATAGAACTTAAGTTCCAACTTGTCTACCCCATCCAGAGTCTGAACTTCCAGAAGCTTGCGATAGAGGCCCGTTTGGGGGGTCGTTCCACCTCCATGGTGCCCCCTGGTCAGTCCTTCCTGTCCCAGCAGCGCCAAGTCACCAACGCCACCCGCAGGGCCTTTTCTGTCAGCGTCCCGTCCACTAATGCTAAGTAGACCTGAGATGATTGGCTCCTGAGGTGTCCATTTTGTGTACAGACTCCTGCTCTTAAATTAACCACCATAGGTTTGGTCAGGTATGTTAGCGCTGAGCTGGAACAAAGGCCTGCTCATACAGCTGCCTCCTAGGACCGGGGTCTCTTACATTTGATATAAACAAAAGCATGGCTCTTCAACTCTCTTCCACAAGTGCACACTCAAGTGACCTTAAGCACTCTGTCCCCGCCTCCGGATAAGGGGGGCAGGTGTGATGACTGACGTGAACACAAGCACTTACTTTAAACCAGGTTGACCACATCTCATTGATACAGTGACACAGTGGTACATCACACTACAGTTTAGGATATTCATATTCTCCTGGATTGGAGTTTGACTCTTCGTCTAGCAGATTAGCCGAGCCATACAATATACCTGTTAGCGTAGCTAGCACCTTGCTCGAAATTAAATTACTGCAATTTAATAAACCAGCCGTGATTCCTAATCGTGACCTACACTGACATGCTTCATATTGGGTCAGTAATTATATGAATGCTTCTGTCTATGGATGTGCTCAAACATAATATTTGCAATTGGAGCTTGCAACAGAATTATGGCCTTGAATAGCTTATTTTACCTCTATTCCCAGCAGAATATAAGAGACATATTATTAACGGGTTTCATTCTTTACAATCAACGAACTGCACTATGCACAATATCAATTATTGGAATAGAGATTCATCTCTGGGATATGCTTTTGTGTTCTCAGTAAATATTTGGTGCTGGTCATCAAGAGTTGCTATTGCTGTGCAGATTGATGCTTTACTAGATCATTCAACAGACACAGGATGTCTATACCATTCTGACAAAACTGTCTTGTGCTGCAACAACTAAAAATATAATAATAATAATATCAGAAGTCCAGACCTGACTTCTAGAACGTCATACATTATTTAACAGTGCACTGGTTGTGCCTTTTGATTCTCTGTTTAATGTTTTTGATCAGTGGTTAAGATTTTCAGTATAATTCGTTACAATCTATACTGCAATGCAATCAGGGGTCAAACAACAGCTTGAGATTTAAGAGCTGGTTTCACAGACCTAGATTAAGATATAGGTAGGGTATCATATATAGGTGGATAATTTAACCAGATGGACATCTGAGTATTCAGGATTTGCGAAACCAGCTTCTAAGTTTCAATTTTTCTTCTCTGATGTCCTGTATGTCACATTTAGATGCATACACACATACAATAAAGTGATGTGATACCTGTATTCCATTTTTTAGACTGTGTTTTTTTTTTCAGTAAATACATTGTATGACTCACAGACATACTGTATATAATTTTCAAAACCGCACTAGAGAATGAGATCGCAAAAAAGCTGTTCTGTTAGATCTTCATTGTGTTGGTAAAACAAATATGGAATTGTGAATTACGAAATGATTTTAGGGAATTAGAATATTATACATCTTTGATTCCTGTAAAGAATAAATGCCTACATTTCTTAGTGGTGAGCAGTTGCCACCAGAGGGTGCCATGTCTATATGAGGAGATGTATTACTACACAGACTACTTATTCAAAACAAGAGTGAACAAAAATAAACACTAACATACTAATTTATAGATAGATATACAGTATACCTTTATTTAAAATACATGTTAATGTCAATATTTCTAACATTTGCAGAGCATTTGTTTATTTTTTCATAGCATTTCTTGATCTCCTGAAACTTAACCTTTGGTTCAATATCAGTTTATGTAACATATTAGTTTAATCATAAATTGCCTTGTTATTTGCATTAACCCAATGCTAATCTTTGGCCCAATAGCGTTGGCCCACAGGTGAATGTAGATGAACTTGAAGGAGGTCCATGGTTGAAATACTGTTGTGTCTTAATGACTTTGCACATTTCACCACTTGATAATAAGTGGACCAAAGTTCAGTCTCACCAAACAGCACTGACAAGCTTCGATCTAAACACTGGCTTACTACTCACTCCACAATTTGTAGGGGGTCCCAACTTTTGAAAAAACCCTAAACAATGAATATAGTGTATATAAACATATCATGAGTAATGACAAACAAATATGGTGTTGCACAACTAGCTATTAAAAAGAAGGATTTTCTCAGCTTCATAGCCACATGAATTGGAATTGGAAATGTTATAAATTATGGTTTGGTGATTCTTATGAATAAATTAAGACTAAACATGCTGTAGCTGCTCATGTTAATAAAGACAATATGGAAGCCTTTACAGTTTTTTAGAAAGACTGTTTATAACAAACTAAAAAGATTAAGAAAGACACATTTTCTATAAATTGATATTTACAGTAGTGTAAGGAATTCATACGTTCATAGACACTTGAAGTATTTAACCACGTTTTTAGTTCATAGTTTGAATATGTTCTCACAAGCCTTGTTCTAGATCTTGAATAGGGTTCTAAACGGATTTGAAAAGGGTTCTAACGAGTCGTAACACAGATCTTGAAGGGGTGAGGTGTCAGTGTTGCTCCCACCGTTCCCTCCAAACTCAGCTCCACACCCTCCACAGTGGAAAAATGAAACTTCTGAAACAAACCAATGAAGAAGAGGAAGAGCTCCATCCTAGCTAGACCCTCCCCCAGACACGCACGTTTACCTAAACAAAAAGGAGACGTGATGTTTTAATGTGAAAACTGTAGAAAACATTCTGCACAAAACCACCAAAGTGTAGCTTTCTATTTTTCTGGGTACGACAGTATTAAGCATGAGGGGATTTGGTATATTGTGAATGACAAACCCAGTGGTTAAAATTCTGAATTGTGATTGATTGGTTTATGCAAACATATCCCATGGGTTTGATATCATAACCTTTTCCTGATCATAATTCCATTGTTAACTGGTGTATAGTGGCAATAAGGCATCTTAGTGGTTTATAGCGTTGAGAATTATATCACCATACTATTTGTCGTGACTAAGCACATGTCTTAGTCATGCTATATTAGGAATGAAACTAAGTGGGATTTAGGAATGGAACTGGCTTAGGGAACAGGACCAAAACCCCCAAATTATATTTTCAAAAGGATATGAAATAGAACTTGAAACAAATGTGAATCCAAAAAATGGACCTGTTATGTTTAATGCATTGGAACAGTATAATAAAGTTTAAGGGACCATAACTAAATAAATACATATGTCCTTAGCAAAGAACAAAAACAACACATTATCAGAATGTCTGTGTCTAGACGACTTGCTCAAATGACAATTTTAGACTTTATTACCTTCTTCACGGCTAGTATAGAAAACTATTAGGTTTCCCAATGGTTTTATTAAATACAAATACATTTGATTTTAAATACTATATTTGCTTAATGTGAGACAAAATCTTTCAAGTCCAGGGTTAGGACCTATGGTTAATGGCTGAATTTGGATTACCTGCAGAGAAGGGCAAAAAGGCTTCCCTCCTTACAAACTTGCCGTCCTGATCCAGGAAGTGTCCTGGGTTAAAGGTGTCTGGTGTTTCCCACTCTGTCTTATCAAACAACACCGAGGTTAGAACGGGCATCAATGAGGTTCCCTGAGGGAAATAGACAACAGTCAGTACTCTCCCATATGTATCGGATTCTCTTAAATTAGGTTGTGTCTAATTAATTTGGCCATCTCATTAAGCAACTAAAAAGAAAAGAAACTCACACCTATGGCAGAGGACTACGGTCTATCAAGACCAAAACATCGCGCTACAAGAACAGCTTCTTCCCCACGCAGGTCAGTCTAAGGAATATGCCTCTAGCATTAGTCTGCCCTTATTTTCGGTCCTTGTTTTCCATAAAAACATACATGACATGAGTTTCAATGGGAAATATAGCATAATCAACAGGACATTATTGATTGACAACTTTAGAAATAATGATTTTTTATTAAAATAATAATTGTCTAATTTAAACAGCTTTCGTCGAAGACTTCAATGTACTGAAGCACCTCCCACAAAGTGGCTTGATGGGCACCTCTTCCCGTTTCATATGATCAAGCTCAATTCACATACTACAAATACCAATATAAAAGCATACCATTTTTTTCGAGTTTACATGCAATCTTTTATAGTCTATAATCTGTACTCGTTTGTATTTGGATAGCAGTAGATTGCTCATTCAAGGGGGAGATTATTTTTGTTCTTTAATTCCACTTTACATTTCTTTGTCCTAACGGATTTATGTTCACTTCTTAACAAAGGATTGTGGGTTGGCCCGGTGAGCTTTACACGAGGGAAGGATGCTCTCTAGTTACTTATGTTCGGACCGGAACAAAACATAGTCGGGTGACATTGTTAGCTCCATCACGCTCTGCTTTTATGGTTCAATTAGAAATGTAGTTCGAAGGCCAGGTGTGCTCGGGTTTAGTTATAAAACCGAGATGGGATTATATTCTGTTGTGCAATTGCAGCCAGGCGAAGGTGTGTTTGTGTGGGATCGGCTAATAATATTGCCTGCTAGGTTGGTTGTAGTTCCGGAGTACGGCTTCCACACTGACCTGTAGGAATTGTTATCAGTAATTATCAGTAATAATAATTTAAAAGCCATTCCCGAGTCATTCCAGATTGGCAGATTCAGTTCACCAGACATATTCAACACATTCTGTGTTTACGGCACATTGTTAGCTTCATGGAATTAGTCCATTACATTAGACTTGTTGCAGCCCATAACCTATCCTGTATTTTTTGCGAGTGTCGGTCAAATGTCTGATGCCAGTATTGGATCTGTGCATCACTATACCAAGACCTGTTAGTGACAAACTATCAGAGTTCAGTCACATGCTCAGCCAGACAGATGGAATCCAGGATGGCAACAGAGATACACAGCCGGTATTGTCTTCTGTTGTGTTGTGTGGACATTTCTGAGTCACTCCAATTGTTGCTTGAATCATGGGACTATAGATTAGCAGTTGATTTCGTAAGAATGTGCAGATTTCTATATATTATTGTGACACCTGTCTCCTATAGATGAACATACTTCGGTGGGAAAAAAGCAAATCAGTCCTAAAACTACAGCAAAAAACCTTGTGGTGATGCTGGAGGAAACATCCACATATCCACAAGTCTTACATCGACATAACCTGAAAGGCAGCTCATCCAGGAAGAAGCCACAGCTCCAAAACCTTCATCAAAAAGCCAGACTAAGGTTTGAAACTGCACTTGGGGACGAAGATCATACTTTTTGGAGAAACGTCCTCTGGTTTATTAAATCAAATATAGAACTGTTTGGCCATAATGACTATAGTTATGTTTGGGGGAGAAAGGGTGAGTCTTGCAAGCCAAAGAACACCATCCAAACCGTGAAGCACAAAGGTGGCGGCATCATGTTCTGGGGGTGCTTTGCTGCAAAAGAGACTGTTGTACACTGGAGCACAAACTATATGGCATCGTGAGGAAGGAAAGTTATGTGGATATATTGCAGAAACATCCCAAGACATCAGTCTTGAAGTTAAAGCTTTGGATCTTCTATCTGACCTAAAACAGGGAATATTTACTTGGACTAAATGTCAGGAATCGTGTAAAACAAAGTTGAAATATATTTGGCTGTATGTAAGGTGTGTGTTAGGTGTATGTAAGGTGTATGTAAACATCTGACAACAACTGTACATTACCTTTGGTATGAAGTATCCTCCTAGTGTTGTGTCCCTGTCTGCCATTCTGGGTCCATTGAGAGGTACAATGTTTCCCATCCTCTGGATCTCATGGATGACAGCATCAGTGTAGGGCATGTTAGGTCTGTCAGACATGTTGGCCTGGCGGGATTGTCCAATCACTCTGTCTATCTCAGCCTGTACCTTCTCTGGAAAAGAGAGGGGGATCCGTTTGCAAACAAAATCACGACTGAATCTTATTTAAAATGAAAATCAAAGCATTGATGACCAAGAAAAGGACAAATTAATGTCCGACTATGGGAAAGATTTAATGTTGTCAGTCAATGTAGTTGGCAGAGAAATTAGGGAACTGTTTTTTTGTGAAATGGCAAATGTTCAAATGGCATTGTGGAAATTGGTTTCTTTATTTAATAGAATGTTGGCCGAATTCGGTGTGCGTTTTTTAAACCTTGATCTGACATGGGATCGACTAGATTGGTCTGGCAATGAGAAAGCCCTTGTTCTGGAAAGCCCTTGTTCTGGAAAGCCCTTGTAACCAAATGATTCTGCTGTCTCACCCTGAATATGTTGGTATTTGATGAGGAAGATCAACGCCCAGAGCAGCGTGGTGGTGGTTGTCTCAGTGCCAGCCAGAAACAAGTCCAGAGAACACAACACCAGGTTGGTCTCCTGAAATCCATCTTCCTTGGAGTGCTGATGCTGTCAGCGGAGAGACCGGCAAAGAAAGAGGAAGCCATAACGTTCAGATTGAAATGTATAACAGCACTAAATCACCAAGGGTCTGTGAATCAATTGCAGAATGGCAACAGCAAGTCCATCTGTTAAATTGATCACCCCTAATATTGCTTCTGTTCATTCTACCAGAGTAGGAAAATGTGCTAGCTGCTTACGTTCTCCATCTCAATGAGGAAAGAGTCTATGTAGTCCCTGGGGTTGCTCGCATCTAGGTTCTGCTTGTGTCTCTCCACGTCCTCCTGGATGAATTGCCCCACGGCCTTATAATGGCTGAACATGGTGTTGTGGGGACCTGGGAGATGTTCCATCAGCGCGGGAAATGCTTCATACAACTACAGCAAATAGAGGCAACACCCCACGGCCTGTAAGTCATACTGATGCTATGCAGAGAGAACATTAAATTACATAGGTGGGGTCAGTTTTACATTAACAAGAGAACCTGCTCTGTTGAGGCAGATGTAAATCAATCGTATTATACCAAATCAAAGTCAAACATAATAATTGGATATAATTCACTTAGTTCCTACCCTGCCCCACAGTGATCCTTCTATACCGACGGCCTCGTTCATATACTTCAGCATGGTCTGGAATTTGTGGTCTCCGTAGTCAAATCTCCTCCCGAACACCATCTGGCAGATGATGTTGGACACGGTGTTGTTGAACATGGAGGCAGGATAGAATGCTCCACCTGAAGACAACCAGGAAGTGAGTCACCATTGCAGTCAGGTGACATTACTGAATGTCAACAGTGTATCTCTGCATTTCTTCCATTTTCTTCCACTCCACTCATGTTCCTACCTATCTCCTTCTCCAGATCCTCCTGTAGGTAACAGATCTCCTCACAGATCACTCTCTCCATTGAGTTATTTCCCAGGCCGAAGGTTCTCAGGCTGGACAAGGCAAACCGTCTTTGCTTCTTCCACGAAAGGCCGTTACTCATGAAGAGACCATAAGAGAGAGACGCAGCTGTGGAGTAGATAGTCTTCATCTATCAGGTTTGTGTGTGTTCTCTCAGACTGTCATCTAACCATTTCAGATTATAAATGTCTACTAACGGTTTTAGTATATAAATGTCCTGTAACTGTTTTAGTACATGCATTTCCTCACACTGTGTACATGCAAAACAAAGTTTTATGATTAGAGAAAGCTTACAATTGGAATTGAGTGTCTATGGTTAAAGGAGCCATTTGTAAGATTCCTACTGTTAACTGCTAGCACAAACACAACAAAAAATGACTGGTACTCAGCAGTTCATGTTTCAAGTTAATGATTATGTTTCTTCGAAATGGTTCAGAGTAACTGAGATACTCCCCATTTGAACTTTATTGCCAGTCCGTCCAATCAGTTAGAATTGACTTAAATCATACCTGGTTAAACACGCACACTAATATCCCACCAATAACCCTAAACTATCCCTTATTATCATTCTGCTTGTGTTTAGTAAAGAGGAAGACAAGTAGTATTATGGTTAAGATTTGAAAATATTTCACTTTCATAGGAGAGAAACCTCGTTGTCCCCATTTGTATAGTCGCGGTTGACGTATGTGTGTGTCTGTGTGTGTATGAGAGAGACATACCTGAGCTCCCTGTATAGACTCTTGCAGACATTGGACTGTGTGGCCGGCTGGCAAAGTTCTCAGCTTGTGTCACCAAGACCTCCTTTACCATCTTGTACCCTGTCACAAACACTGTCTTGTCTCTGCCCAAACTCATACTGAATATGTTCCCATAGACATCACCCAGCTGTGTACAACAGAACGGTCAAGATTAGACCAAATGATTCAGGCTGGGTGTTTTGTAAAAGCACTTTGGTGACAACTGCTGGTGTAAAAAATTATAAAATACATTTGATTGATATTAGGTTCCCCGGTTAGGAAACTTTTTAATTGACGTGTATATCGCTGCATACCTTGGTCAAGTAGATATGTGGCTTCTTGGTGTCAATGTTGAAGATATTTCCTACAAAAGGCAGAGCCAGTGGTCCAGGGGGATAATTGGGTGGGTTTCTGCTCTTCATTAAGTCAGCAATAAGGAGGAATATTACGAGGAAGAGTAATATTCCTTTAAGATCCAGCCCTGGCAGCAGACTGTACAGCCACATGTTTAAGAGAATCAGCTGGATCGAAAGAGCTGTGAGAAAGGAGTGCTCCCAAATGCCACTTTCCTACTTGTGTTCCACCACAGTCCAGCATGTGAATAAATATCACGCTGTCAGACACACACACAATGGACTCTGTTATGTCACAGAAAGGAGGTCAGCAACCCAACCTCTGCATGTGAAGGAAATGTCTGTCATTTTTTTCCTTCTTTAAGCTTGCGGACACTTTTATATTGGCTCATTCTGAAAATGAATGACTCATTACAGTATCATAGTGCTCAGCTGGAGCAGGTGAAGATTGTTAACATGTAATAATACTGTATTTTATAGCAAATGTTACCTGACCGTGTAAGTGATCAGTGGTGAGATGTCTACATTTATTCATCTTTGATTGGAGAGGGAAAACTCTTAATAATGTGTGTAATGGAGTGATGTGTTATCTTGATGCTAGCTGTACACTGTGACAACACATATTCCTTAATCTCACATACTTATTATTATTATGTGTGCTTGACAAGGACAGATGGACAAAAAAGGTGTCAAAATGTGCGTCCCGAAACCTATTTTGTTGCTATTGTTTTGTAGAAAGTTTTGTTATGTAGTTTACGAAATATTAACGATATTGTCGCAAATTAATCTGCATTGAAATACATTGACGGAATCTTCAAAACTAGAGTGTGAGAGCCCATTCAGCAGAAAATGTAGAGAACATTTGTAAACTGCTCCTGCTGCCTGAGTTTCAACTTTTAACACACAAATGGCATATGAAAACGTTCAGCTATTTGTGCTGTCACTCAAAATGTTCAAATATAAGCTGTAACATAAATATTGATTTCGTTATGTCCTTTTGTTTCCAACTTGCGCCTCCCCATAGAAAGCCATTAAAACCGTTTGAAACTGCACTCTAATTTGAAAGCGATTTTTGGTGTTTTATTGGCCGTTTGTAAATTGTGATAGCGCCTACATTTCTGGGGTTACATATACATATTATATATCAAAATGTAGGCCTGGTTCTTAGAATTCTCATGGTGTAATTATTTAAACTGTGTGAGTAAAACTCTGGTTAGTAGAGCTAAAAGTATACGACCATGCCTGAATCTATTCAACAGAAAGATAGACTAGCTGCGTTTTCTGGTTGTTGATTGGCTAAATAGGAGGAACATTCTGGAAGGGGCGGGGGGAAGGAGGCAGCGCGCTCTGATATCGATGACAACAGGTGTTCTTCCTGACAAAGGCATGGTTGCCTGGCTATAGCCACAGACACTGCATGCAACAGCCACAGACATATGCTGCTCCTGTATGACCGGGTAAGTTCTTTCTCTGGGTCTCTGTTTACACGTTGGCATGTTAGCTAGCGTTAGCGCGCTAGCTAGCGTTAGCTACTCCTGTGAGTGTATGCATACATTCAAACAGCTAACAGCTGCTTAATAGGCAGGTTACACACTGTTTAATAGGCCTGTTTACACGTTAGCATGTTAGCTAGCGTTAGCATGCTAGCTAGCGTTAGCTACTTCTGTGAGTGTATGCATACATTCAAACAGCTAACAGCTGCTTAATAGGCAGGTTACACACTGTTTAACAGGCAGGTTTGCATGATAATTCATAAGCAGGTTACATGCTGTACTGTAGGCAGGTTACATGCTGTTTAATAGGCAGGCTATTATGCTGTTTAATAGGCAGGTTACATGCTGTTTAATAGGCAGGTTGTTATGCTGTTTAATAGGCATTTCATTATGCTGTTTAATAGACAGGTTACATGGTGTTTAATAAGCAGGTTACATGCTGTTTAATAGGCAGGTTTTTATGCTGTTTAATAGGTAGGTTACATGCTGTTGAATAGGCAGGTTATTATGCTGTTTAATAGGCAGGTTACATGCTATTTAATAGACAGGTTATTATGCTGTTTAATAGGCAGGTTTTTATGCTGTTTAATAGGCAGGTTTTTATGCTGTTGAATAAACAGGCTTGCATGATAATGAATAAGCAGGTTACATGCTGTACTATAGGCAGGTTACATACTGTTTAATAGGCAGGTTATTATGCTGTTTAATAGGCAGGTTACATGCTGTTTAATAGGCAGGTTGCATTCTGTTTAATAGGCAGTTTATAATGCTGTTTCATATGCTGGTTAATATGAACGTTATTATGCTGTTTAATTTGCTGGTTACTATGCTGTTTAATAGGCAGGTTCTTATGATGTTTAATAGGCTGGTTACATGCTGTACTATAGGCAGGTTACATGCTGTTTAATAGGCAGTTTATAATTCTGTTTAATAGGCAGTTTATAATGCTGTTTATTATGCTGTTTAACTGGACAGTCGACTATGGGTGGCAGCATGCACACATCACAGTTTCAGCAGAAATTGTACCCTATCTAGTTGTATTGTACAACAATGTCAGCTCAAGTAGATTTGGTGTATTCCTCTCCTTATATGTAATCTAACACTAGCAGCACCTTTACACTAATTACATTTTTGGGTATGTAAAATTGTAGTAAGCTTATTGGATATTGTCATCAATTTAGGGTGAAGTGTAAGGGGAGCCAAATGCAGAGCTTGTGGGACTGTTTGTGGTATTTATTGAAAGTAGAACAAACAGGAAACACACGAACAGAGCCAAACAGAAACACTGAACAAGGAAAAAATAAGTGCGCTACAAGAAGTGATTACAATTTAACAATAGTGATCTTTCGGATAAAATAACACTCACCTAACATAACCATGAATTGAAACACTGCAAAGCAAAGTGCAACCACACCTAGTGAACAAAATAGACCTGCTAATCACCCAACTGAAACCTGGTGTGCATGATTAGCCTACCAACTAAACAAAAGGAGTGAACCTGCTGATACTTGGTATGCATGATTAACCTACCAACTAAATAAAAGGAGTGAACCAGCTGAAACTTGGTCTCATCTCATCTTCAACCGCTTATCCGGGGTCGGGTCGCGGGGGTAGCAGCTCTAGCAGGGGACCCCAAACTTCCCTTTCCCGGGCAACATTAGCCAGCTCTGACTGGGGAATCCCGAGGCGTTCCCAGGCCAGTGTGGAGATATAATCTCTCCACCTAGTCCTGGGTCTTCCCCGAGGTCTCCTCCCAGCTGGACGTGCCTGGAACACCTCTCTAGGGAGGCGCCCAGGTGGCATTCGTACAAGATGCCCGAACCACCTCAACTGGCTCCTTTCTATGCAAAGGAGCAGCGGCTCTACTCCGAGTTCCTCTCGGATGACTGAGCTTCTCACCCTATCCCTAAGGGAGAGGCCAGCCACCTTTCTGAGAAAACCCATTTCGGCCGCTTGTACCCGCGATCTGAAACTTGGTGTGCGTGATTAACCTACCAACTAAATAAAAGGAGTGAACCAGCTGACACCTGGTGTGCATGATTAACCTACCAACTAAATAAAAGGACTGAACCAACTGAAACCACCTGGAGTGAGGAAAATGTCCTCACTGTGTGGACCGGCTCTGGCAAGCTGGCAGGGACAGGCAGTGGAGGAAGAGGTCAGTCCAAAGGGGTCACTGCTTATACATGAACCATCAGTTATTCACCTTTTTATATTTAAGTAATACAAAGTGCTTCATTGTACACAGTGATAAATCAATACTCAGGATTTTTTAAAATCTCTGTATTTTCGCATTGCATATTTTGATGGAATGTATAATTGCACTGGAATATCTTAATTGCACTGGAGTACTCTAAGAAAATAATAAGCACATATATTGTAGTACAGCATCGAGTACTCTTGAAATTGTAATTTGTTGGCTTGATAAAAAATACACAAATGAATGATTTATTACACTTTATGCACCAATAACACTAAACAACACAAACAGAATTTTCCTGCCTGACTGCTGAGATAGATTGCACCATCATGTGGTGCTCAATGTTTGGGTCGGTTTTAGATGTTGTTCACCGCAGCAGGGCTCGGATTAGGAAAGGTTCTGGGGAATAAGTAAACCCCAGTACCCCGTTTAGACAGGGCACAGCTCCGGGGACCGGGGAGATGGAAAAACGCTGAAACAGGGTGGTGAAGAACAGGAACAGCTCCATACGGGCAAGATGCTCCCCCACGCACACACGCTTACCTAGACAGACAGAGACACATGCTTTCATACATACATGTAATCTGAGGAAACACGCTTACCTAGACAGAGACACATGCTCACATACATACATGTAATCTGAGGAAACACGCTTACCTAGACAGAGACACATGCTCACATACATACATGTAATATGAGGAAATATTTTACCTGCTGAGAAAGCCATAAAAGCTTCTCTTCTACGGAACTGTCCATCAGAATCCAGAAAGTGTCCTGGGTTAAAAGTGTTCGGAGTTTCCCACTCATCTTTGTCAAACAGCACAGAAGATAAGTTGGCGTGGATGGTTGTCCCCTGAGCAGGATAGAGAAACAGCAATTCACAGATGGCCCCCTTGTGGAACAATGTGCACAGAATACAGAGCCTAAAGATTAATATTACAATACCCAAATACTGTGAAACTGCATTGATATATGGATGAATATTAGGGTCAACCTCTTACACTTTGTATCACAAACCTTCGTCCTCTAGTGGGCTAGTTGGGCATTACTGCCCTCACAGATGATATTTTTGTGTTTAGCACCACACAAACCAGTGTAGGTAACTACCCAAGCACTGTAGTTTTCACCAACAACCACGATTAAGCTTGAAGATGCCCAACCTAGGACAAGTAGAGCACAATGCAGCCCTGTATGATATCCACCAGTCCACCCCCCCGTAGCACGGACACAATATTGTGTTAGCCTGTTTGCTTGACCCTTGAGGACTAGGATTCAAATGCCTGGCCCCAATAATGAAGTTGAACCCTGCAGACTCCATGACAAACTGTAGAAATAATCTAGAGCCTTTTGATAGCTATGTTCTATTGTGCTAGCCTTGAGCGATAAATGCCATCAATGTTAAGGCAATGACAAGCATTAACTTGTTATATAGATGGACTCTGAAGTTTGGTTAATGCCGTTGCTAATGTCTCTCACCTTGGGTATAAAGTATCCTCCCAGAGATGTGTCTTTACTGGCCATTTTAGGGAAACCCAGTGGTACAATGGTTCCAATCCTCTGGATCTCATGGATGACAGCATCAGTGTAGGGCATGTTAGGTCTGTCAGACATGTTGGCCTGGCGGGATTGTCCAATCACTCTGTCTATCTCAGCCTGTACCTTCACTAGAGGATTAAATGAGAAGGGGTAAATCAAGTGAACACTATATAATGCGCTGGGGTGCTGAAGAGTCAGGTACCTTGTATCTCAGGGTATTTCATCATGTAGACCAGAGCCCAGCGTAAAGTGGTGGCA
This sequence comes from Dallia pectoralis, assembly GCA_029465975.1. Classification (NCBI taxonomy): domain Eukaryota; kingdom Metazoa; phylum Chordata; class Actinopteri; order Esociformes; family Umbridae; genus Dallia; species Dallia pectoralis. The sequence goes on from CM055751.1 coordinate 3,008,990, forward strand.
ACAGACTCCATCCCAGCCTCAAACAGGTCCAGGGTACATATCACCAGGCCTTCTGTGTTGAAGCCAGCCTTTGGGTCCTCTTTCTTCTAAAATACATTATAGGTAAAGATGGATTGGAGTGTGGCAAATATAAAAAAAATGGCTACATTCATGTAATACGACTTCGATCTTTGTAATAGTTTTGACTACACTTCTGGTATCATACCTTGTTAATCTCTGTGAGGTAGGTGTCTATGTAGTCTCTGGGATTTAATGGATCCCAGTCCTCCTGGTGCTTGTCTACCTCCTCCTTCAGGAAGTCTGTGATCTGGCGATAGTTGGAGTTAATGGTTCGGTGGGGACCTGGCAGGTGTTTTATGATGTTTGGGAAGGCATCATAGAGCTGGTAAAGGGAACACAAATCAGACAGTATGAGCTGAACAAACATAAGTAAAATAAGTGAAGAAACTTGAAAACGCTTAATGAAACAAGCCATCCCATCAGATCGTAGAACTAATGTGACAGAATTGTTCAATAGCTTAAGTATTAAGTAAAACCTAGCTAAAAGGACAGATAAGAAACAATGTAAGAATATAAGAAACAAAAAAAAATACTTTTTGGCTTGGCTGACCCTGCTCATTCCTGATTTATTCAGGATTTTAGAAAATATCTATTTTGTTTTATAACATGTAGTGTATATATATGGAATACCATTAAAATAAAGAAAATTTTAATAATAATACATTTTATTTAGTCCTGTTGAGTAGAAACCAACATGCAAGCCAATTAGTTTGAGCTGCATAACATAACTGAATCACTAATGTTAAACACATATAATACTTAGAATAAACACTTGGATGAACCTTAGCCTAAACCCAGAACACATAAGGAATGGATGGAGAAAGAAATATATGCCGATTAGGAGAGACAGGGGTGATTATGGTTCAATGATGAGTGAAAAGAACAGATTGACAATTTCCCTACATGAAATACTACAAGGTTTTTGAGAATTTATTCAGGACACTGGGGTTAACACACATATATATCCCTACATGATATACCATAAGTCAGTAGTCACCAAACTTTTGATGCCCGAGATCACATTTAAATAAAAAATGTAAGCCAAGATCTACTATTGCAAAAAAACACTAGAAATATAACATTTGATATTTTTTATTTATTTTCCCATTAATTCATCATCATTTTGTCTGTAAGCACCAACAATCACAGCCTTAATACACAAAATAGAGAGTCCGACAATATTATGAACTATGTTCACAAATAGACACACACATGCATGCCCATCCATAGCATTGCATTTTAACAAGGCACATTACATGTCCCAACTGTACTAATATACGATAACAAACGTATCACACACAAGTGTAATTAACAGGCTTATCACACACAGGTAATAAGAATATTGCTTTGTAACAAGGAACATATTTCAATATTATACCTTAATTTTTAATAACTCAACATATATATATACATATATACACAGACACCTACATACACAATAACTATTCCAATAACATGCTCCATACAGAAACTACAATTTTGAATGGCTGTAAAAAATATTCAGTTACTTTAGAGAGGCTCAATATAATACATGAGTACAGGAGCACAGTCTGTCTGCCTTTAATTGAGTCAATGTGATGGATGTGACTGCACAATATCTACAAGTGAGTTGTAATCTGGCTCACTGTTTGACACAGCCAATCTAATACAGTCTGTTAGATGTGCGTCAGTAAGGCGAGAACGGTATTTGGACTTGATAATTTTCATTTGTGAAAAGGCCATTTCACACAAGTATGTTGAGCCAAAATAGGCCTTCACCTTTAAGTGGGCAGGATGTAAGGAGTGCATATTTCTCTCTATTCACAAGTCCCCAAAAGTCCTTGTCTCTCGATCCAGCTCTCAACTCAATGTCACTTTGTAAATCAATTATCTCCAAGTCAACCCCTGTTGGTAAATCAAACACTTCCTGCATTTTAGCGGACAGCTGTTCAATGTCAAAAGAAAAGAATGGATTTGAAATAAAAGTGACCACTTGGTCCATCTGCTGTACATCCTCAAATCTGCGGTTGAATTCATTCAACAGTTTGTTAATATGGTTACAGAAATGTTCAGTGCTAAACGCGTTTTTGTTTTTTATGTTTTGCAACATCTTTTCAAGGTTTGGAAAGTGTGTCAGCTTCCCGTTTTTTACATGGGTGGCCCACAAACTCAGCTTTACCGTGAATGCCTTCACGGAGCTCAGCATCTGGGCAAAGTCCCTGTCTTTACCTTGGAGCTCACAGTTGAGCTCGTTCAGTTTTGCTGTTAGATCTGTGAGAAACCCCAAATCCAACATCCATGCATCATCGGACAGCTGCTCATTACTTCCGTTTTTGGACTCAAGAAAGATTTTAATATCAGGCAGCAAATCAACAAAACGCTGAAGCACTTTTCCGCGACTTAACCACCGCACATCGGTGTGGAGAATTAGATCTCCATATGCTGAATCAAGCTCATCCAACAATGACTTGAACAATCGGCGTTGAAGTGCTTTAGCGCGAATTGAGTTAACAATTTTGACCACAGTAGACATCACATGTGAGAAATCAATTACTTTTGCGGCCAAAGCTTGTTGGTGGATAACACAGTGGTAATTCACAAACGGCGGAAAATCAGGATCTCTTTTACACAGTGGGCAAAAGCCTGAATGCACACCACGCATTGCGGGGGCACCGTCAGTTGTTATTGAAACCAACTTCTGAATTGGAATGTTTTTCTCACTCACATACTTCTTGAAGTCGTTGTACACATCTTCACCTCTTGTTCTCTCTTTCATTGGGATGAGGGTTAGAAAGTCCTCCTTCGTTGTGGAATCCTTGAAAGCCATTCGAACAAACACAATCAGCTGGGCTGTGTCTGTAATGTCCGTGGACTCGTCGAATTGAAGTGAAAAGAATTCACATAGTGATAAGTCTTCAAGCACTTTTTGGGAAATATTCTCAGACAGCATCTCAACTCTTCTAGCTACTGTAGATGCGCCGAGCGGCACATTCTTTATTGTGGCTTTAATCTCTTCTTTGTTTTTGAAGTCTGTAAATAACGTGTCCGCGGTGACACTCATAGCTTCTTTGAGCCACTCACCATCAGTAAACGTTTTTTTGTGCTTAGCCAAGATGTGACTTACACGGAATGATGCCTCTGTAGCAGCCTTGTTTTTAGCCGTAGGTTTTGTAAAAATAGTCTGCTGTGCTTTTAGCAGGCCTTTCCGTTCCTCCACTCGTTTAATTCGTAATGTGCTTTGCAGTGGATAGGTGTCTGTAAATTTTGGATGTAAGCTGCTATGATGGCGCTCCAAGTTGCCTTTTTTAGATAAAGATATGGCCTTTTGACATATCAGGCATATTGTTTTCTCCTTTACTGTGGTGAATAGAAAATCATGTTCCAATTTTACATGAAAATTATATTTCTTTGCTTTTTTTTAACTGGTCCTTCAGCCATTTTGCTAGAAGTCCGACAGCTAGCATTTGATTATAGCACCTCGATGATGTGCAGTGCACGGACTGAGGATGGATACAAGCGAAGTGCACTGACTGCGGATGTATACACGCGAAGTTAGACACATTGCTCTAATCTAGAGTCTGATTGGTTGCATTATATTTCCCATCACAGTACAACACACAGACAGCCAATCATATAACCAAATGCAATTCAAAAGATTTCAGTACAAAAACGGCACATTTACGAAATGCTTTGCGATCTACTAGAAATGGAAAGAAGATCGACCGCAATCGACCGTTTGGGGACCACTGATATAAGGTATCTGTTGGTTCACCCGGGACCAACTAGGACTGACCCTGGAAGGCAAGTCACCAGCAGAGCAGGGGGTGCTATGCTTCTATATTGTTTTTGACAAAAATGTTTTGTGACAAAGACTTCAGACTCTTGCCACTAGGAGACAGAGTCCAGATTTAACATGTTATCAGAATCAGAAATGTGTTTAATCGCCATGAATGTGGGTACAGACAAGGAATTTACTTAGGCAGGAAAGTGCGTACATACAAAATATAAGGAACATAATAATAAATAAGGTGGTGAGGGGATATAGGGATAAGTAATACACAAAATACAGATAAGTAACTGAGTGCAAAAGAGTGCAAATACTATAATGCAAATGGCAGGGGTAAGAGTTTAAAGCTTGTGTGCACCTCTAACCTTTTTGAGGAGACCAGTAGCACCAATGAAGTTAAGACCAGTAACCCGGCAACTACCTGAACTTACCTGGGCCATAGCCGTGCCAAATAGTTCCACAGCCTCGTTGTCCAAGCGTAGGAGCTTCTGGAATTTTCCATCACTATACTCAAAGCGATGGCCGAACACCACAGAGGCAATAATATTCCCCACTGCATTGTTCAAGATGAAATGGGGGTTGAATCCCCTTCCTGACAGAATATACAATACACTGGTTATAAAAAGTGTGGATTATCTCTTAACTTTATTGTCATGTAAGCACAAGCATACCAGGTTTACACACGTACTTCACACCTATGTTACACAATACAAGTGGCTTCTCAGAACATTACAACATATACGTGGGTAATTGTTTTTACTCTACATTGTCGTTATTTCTACATCATTTAGGTAAGAACCCTAAATGTGCCCGGCTGTATACATACCCTGCTCCTCTTTAAAGGCCTCACAGAGATAGTTGCTTTCCAGTTGAATGTAGTGCTCCAGTCCTTTCTTCCCTTCTCCAAAGTTGTGCAGGTGGGTGTTGGCAAACTTCCTCTGGTTCTTCCACATGTACCCGTTGCTTAGAACAATACCTAAAGTGAGAGTATACGTTTATTTTTATTATACATTTATTTAACCAGTCACGGTATAGGAAATCAAGAAAGGGTCAAATCAACAACTCCCTGAGACCATCATTCCAGTCATATTTGCATCCTGCCTGGCCTGTAACACCTGCCTCAGACAGCACTGATAGCAGGACAGGCTAGGGTTCTTGCAGTAACACAACCTTCTTCACCTTCACAGAAACGATTAGGCCGGAAACATCTAAATCTGCCCACAACCATTGTAATAACCCAATACACGCTTCACGTGTCTCGGAGTGCAGTTGGTGAGAGTAATCACACAAACTGATATGTACATGTACATGACCCAAGCCAAGACACCCAGGTAGACCTTGTTCCATGTTCAGATAGGTTGATTTGACAACAGGTGTCACACTTCATGGTGGAATGTGGCAGGAATCAATTGCAGGACCCAATAATCACGTCTGTGGCTTTTAATAAAACGAATATGACCGACCGGTGCAAACTTAAACATTGTGATAATGGAAATAAAGTGGCCTTAACAAGTGATGACTGAGACTACAATGGCATCAAACTTTCTATAATAAATAGACTATTCAAGAGTCAAACCCAATTGCGTTCCCTTCCCTCGTCAACGGCCCAAAAGCCTCCCGATTCTCCCGATTGCCACTCAAGTTCTTCTCCAGAAAGCTCTTTTTCATTTCTCTCCCTTGTCAGCTGTGTGAAGCGCGTGTCTACGACATGCTGGTAGACGGCTTTTCGCTTTTGTACTGTACGGCCATATTCTGATACCGTGGCGGCAGAAATTTTGCCTTGAAGGGCCGCCACTACCAAATCAACATAGAGGAAACACTGGTCCTCAAGCCGTTACAACAAGGAACAAACTGTTTAATAATTGTTGACAGTGACAATGCCCTGAGGGATACAAACTATAAGAGATCAGCTAACCTGATGCAGAAAAAGCAGTTCCTTGATTAGAGTACATTGACCCAGAAGGCAGGGCTTCCTGGTCAACTCAACGCCTAGTTAGCCTTAAGTGGTGAGTGTGGGTTCAGTTTCCAACTGGAATAATTATTAATTAAGCACACCTGTGCCCACTGATTGCTGTGTTCTCTGTGCCCACTGATTGCTGTGTTCTCTGTGGTGCCCACTGATTGCTGTGTTCTCTGTGCCCACTGATTGCTGTGTTCTCTGTGCCCACTGATTGCTGTGTTCTCTGTGCCCACTGATTGCTGCGTTCTCTGTGCCCACTGATTGCTGCGTTCTCTGTGCCCACTGATTGCTGCGTTCTCTGTGCCCACTGATTGCTGCTGTGTTCTCTCTGTGCCCACTGATTGCTGTGTTCTCTGTGCCCACTGATTGCTGTGTTCTCTGTGCCCACTGATTGCTGTGTTCTCTGTGCCCACTGATTGCTGTGTTCTCTGTGCCCACTGATTGCTGCGTTCTCTGTGCCCACTGATTGCTGTGTTCTCTGTGCCCACTGATTGCTGTGTTCTCTGTGCCCACTGATTGCTGTGTTCTCTGTGCCCACTGATTGCTGTGTTCTCTGTGCCCACTGATTGCTGTGTTCTCTGTGCCCACTGATTGCTGCGTTCTCTGTGCCCACTGATTGCTGTGTTCTCTGTGCCCACTGATTGCTGTGTTCTCTGTGCCCACTGATTGCTGTGTTCTCTGTGCCCACTGATTGCTGTGTTCTCTGTGCCCACTGATTGCTCGAGAGAGCAGGGAGGAAGAGCACTTGTGTGAAGACTGCTTTAAAAACAGAGCATGAGGATGAAGGACAGGCTAGTAAGATTAGGCATTTAGGCAGTGAGAAAGTGCAGTAGCGGTTCCCATTCATAGTACAACGTACAGTGACAGCCAGTGATTACCTTCCTGTTAACTCCAATCTCATTATCATTTTCCTGCAGCCTTTGCATGGAAGTTTAACTTTTGTTTTTCAGCAGCTGGACACCTGGCATGGTGACAATCCCTGCCCTACAACTGTACAAATGTGTGGACAAGTGTGAGAGAAAAGAAAAACACTATTGTATTGAAGAAAAATCCCATTGCTTCCATATTTTTTATTTCAACCTCCGGGCTGTTTGCCTGAGGGCTGAACATTCTTACTGATTACAGGTGTGATTTAATTTAACACGCTCATGACAGTACCTACATAGTTTGTCCTACCTATTCACATGCTAAAACCATTGGTGCTCTTCAGTTGATATTTTAAGTTAACAAAATCGTTTTGTGGCTTTTCCATTTGATAATAACAATGTTGGGGCAGTGGCTTGTAAAATATTTTGGCCAAGCTTTGCTCACAGCTGTTTAGTGCAAATGCAAATATGAATGTAAATCATGTTTATCAAATGCGATGAGCCATTACATATTGCATGTTGACGGTCACTCTGTCATAGAATTTCTCAGTCAGGGGTTTTCACTTGCCATGTTTATTCCGGACATTCAGACTTGAAATAACGTGAATCAGGAAGCATGAATATAATAGAAACCTTCTTTTGCATGTAGATACAACTCACCATTGCCTTTGAAGGTGACGTTAAACAGAGGGGTGATGGGCCTGTCAGCAAAACTGTTTAGTTGGTTGACCAGAGCTTCCTTAACCATCTTATAACCAGAGATAAAAATTATCCTCTCACACCCACGACGCAGGCTGAACACTGGACCATAGTCCTTAGCCATCTGCAGGGAAGAAAGATGGTGACACATCAATGTAAATGACACAAAATAATTGACACGTTCTCAAATCGATTTGTTTTCCCCACGACTCTTAATGAAGTTTGTTTTAGTTTTAATGTTGTAAAATGTTTTAGTTTTAATGTTGTAAAATGTATTATCAACACACGTGTACAAAGTTACATCATTTTGTTTTTAGATAAGAGCAGTTCCTAATGATGATTGAAATATTCAGTGTAAGGAAAGTCCCAAATAGACTGTGAACAAAAATTATTTAAAAAAATTATTAAAAGGATAAAATCTAAACAGTATAATATCGTAAATACTAAAAGGTGACTGTATTTGTTGTATTACAATAAGCGATGTATGAACTTCATGAGAATTTATCTGACCTTGTCCATGGACTTGAAATCAAGCTTTGTGAATACATTTCCCAGGAATGGAAGAGACCAGGGTCCAACAGGGAAGTTGGGTGGAGGTCTGTTCCTGACGATGTCCAAAACCAGGAGAAACACGAAGATAAAAACTAGCCATCCCCTCAAATCAAAATAGTCCAGTAGTGACTGCAGAATCATGTTGAGGACACGCGTTGATGCAAACACTGTGGAGATGCTCTCCGGTTTTTCACCCTTTGTCGCCTCTCTCGTCTGTATTTTTCTTCTGTCTGTCGTTATCTCGACAGAACTACCAAGCCGTTTCAATTTGTTTTACTTTCACTGGTTGCGAAATCAGTCCTTGGGAGTAAAACAACCAAAATTTGTGTTCTCACAGAGAGTTGTTATGTAATGATGGCAGGAAATCATTAACAAGTCTCAAAGCAAGTCATAATGCCAAAATGGCTAAAAGTAAGTAGCCTTGCCATTCGACAAACATATATCTTGAAAAACCATAATTGATATACAATTCAATGAAAGTATTGAAGAATTAATCGTTCTAGGTGATATATGCAAAAAGACAAAATTGGGTTTGGATATTATGTCATTGTTTAATAGTTTTATTACATCTGTTGTAGTCTAAATCTAAATAGATCGATAATCTGAAATATTTTACAAAAAACACTGTAAAAGTTGTTAATGTTCAATATGCTAATGTATAAAGTTTGTAAATGTAGTAGCACACATTTTTCTTTTACAGCATGTCCTCTGTTCATTAACATTAACAGATGTTTTTCCTACTTCTCCCAGGCAGATATTGTTCGGGGGTCACTATTTTTTGGCCTGAGGTAGGACATGTACAGTAGATGAGATTGAGAGGGTGTAGTCCATGTAAGGAGAAGGTATTCAGCCCGGCAGAGCTTGGACCTGGAACTCCACTGGGGAGTGAGTGAAACCCAGGACCCTCTCCACAGTTGGCACAGCTCCAGAGATCGGAGAGGAGAAACATTGCAACAGAAATGAAAGACCAGATTAATGGTCTACAGAGAGTTGTTATGTAATGTATGTAAAGTAATTGTTATGTAAAGTTTCTGAGAAAATAAGGGAGGGGGAACATAGGCTCCCTAATGATGGCCAGTAAATCACTAACAAATCTCAGTGCACAACATAATGACATGACGACAAAATGGAATATCGTTTTCAAGGCTACAAAGCTGTACACTGTAATGCACAGAGAAAATGAATGATGTCAGGTTGACAGAAGTAAAGTCAAACCGAAGGTGAGAACACCAACAACTAGCCCACTAGATATTCTGATTCAGACAAAGTGTCCGGAGAAACTTAGAGACGTTACTCACCTAAACACAAGTAACCATATGAGAGAACATGAATCATTACATTTCTGAATATTGTGGTTGGCTATTTTGTTAACGCAAATGATGATGGCTGATGGCAAACACTGGTTAATATTGCTTACTTAAGTTACACCTTTGAAAACAATTTCTTTACTTTTGAAAAATCATGTTCAAGTTATGGCTATAGAAAAAAGCTATTAACACTGACCGCCAAAATACACACCAGAGCAAAAACATTTTGTCAAAAAGGTAACAGTTGTTGTGCTGTGCAACAACATCAAGTAATTCATGTAAATATACACAAGATACAGTATTTTTCTTCAAACTAAGAAACTACTGAACGTTGAAAAGGATTTGCTAAGTTTTCCCAAACTGTAACACCATGACCATAATTATTACCCCCCATTCTATCCAAGGAGTGTTAATGGTTTAATGACATACATGTGTTTATATGTTTGGTGGTTTTACAGATTAGTTTGAGTTAAAACTGTAATTTCAAGCAAAGACATGAAGTTATTATAGCAGAGTGGTAACAGAAGAAATTCTCCTACAACCATTCCACAGTATACTCATTCTAAACAAGAATGTTAGGTTCTAGATGGACTTTTTCAATGAACGTTCCAATTATTATTTTTTAATGAAGCTCTAGGCAGTATAGAGGCATGCAAACTACAAAAAAATGCCAAGCGCTCTTTCAAATGACCCTATTTAGGTGCATGGCACAAAAGCACCACACGTTGTGATGTCTATGGGAGAAAATGCCTTGGATTTTTCTAAGAGCGTATACCGCATAGACATAATATACATAGATGCCGCATCTACCGCTATGCCTACTGGCGCTGATGAGAAATGCGGCCGCCATCTTGCGGCGGTCCACCGCTCCACTCAGTGTAATCCGTTTGGCAGGTGCAATGAGCTGTCAGCGCATTCAATTAATCATATCTCACTAAATACACAACTGATTTTCACGTGTGTTTTTTGCTGCAAATGTCATACATGTAGCTATGACACAGGACACATGATTCAGCGTATTTTAATATTCATAGTGGGCTTAACAGTAATATCATATTCTGATATATGATGTGATGTAGGCTATGATAGGTATTTTGCAAATCACACACTAGAATTATGATAGAGTGGCAGAAACAGATAGTGGCAGTAAAGTCAGATATTTAATAAGTTGAAACAATACATGCTTATATTATATTCTACTTTAAGCTTTTTATATTTCACACACACACCACTAAAACCCCTGGAAGAGGACTGTTTTGCAGAGCTTCTTTCTCGTGCTCCCTTTTTGCAGTTCAAATGAGGGGAGTTTGGCAACGTGGTTCTGCCTTAGCTTGAGAAACACAAACACAACCAATGACAACAAGTCTGAATGATGGTTGTCGATGCCAATCTGGGTCTCCTCAATGTGTTCCCCAGCAGAAAAACATCTTTCGTTCCAATCTCCTCTCGGACAATGTGTGTGACTGTCGACACCTTAGGAGCTTGGATTGTTGAAGCTCGGCGGATCACCCTCTCTGCACCTCTCAGAACCTAATATAAAAAAAATAATACATGTTTATATAGTGATTTACACAGTGCTCACAGCAACTGCACACAGCGCCTGCCCAACACTGATAATACAGTCTGATCATACAGTCTGACATACGGTCTGATAATACAGTCAAATGATACGGTCTGGTAATACAGTCTGGTAATACGGTCTAATGATACGGTCTGATAATATGGTCTGATTATACGGTCTGATATACAGTCTGGTAATACAGTCTGATCATACAGTCTAATGATACGGTCTGATAATACAGTCTAATGATACGGTCTGATAATACGGTCTGATAATACAGTTTAATGATACGGTCTGATAATATGGTCTGGTAATACAGTCTGATCATACAGTCTAATGATACGGTCCAATGATACGGTCTAATAATACGGTCTGATGATACGGTCTGATGATACGGTCTGATGATACGGTCTGATAATACGGTCTGATAATATAGTCTAATGATACAGTCTGATAATACAACACTGATAATACGGTCTAATAATACAGTCTGATGATACAGTCTGATAATACAACACTGATAATACGGTCTAATAATACAGTCTGTGCTGTGTAAATGGCCAATGTTATACCAGTAATAATAGGTTATATTTCTACAATAGCATTATTGTGTCAGTTGTAATCTAAGTGTTATATGACTTATCAAGTCTCAGTTCATAATCGGGTGAACACCGGCCGGTGAAGTAAACATAGCCAAGCTAGCATACTTAGATTTCAGTACAGTAATATCTAAGATACATGCTCCTTCTCTACTTTCTGGTAATATTCTTTCCACAAAACACAACCAATAATACCGAAATATTAAATCTTACTTGTGAAAGTAATCCCCCGAGCCCAGCTGGCGATGGTCCGCCGATTTAAGCAGGAATATGCTGCACAGTGCTGTGGCATGTATATCTTCTGCTGCTACCAACTAGGAGTTCGACCACATTAAGATGGCGGCCGCATTTCTTGAGCCCAGCAGCGGATGTGGCGTCTATGTATATTATGTCTATGGTATACCGCTATACCTTACATTTTATTTCAAGTTATTGTTAGTCACACAGGGTTTTCCATATAAATAATTAATTTATCAATACCACCCAGATAGCATACATATCCGGGCCTCATATGGGCCAACTATGGCACATGTGGCTCAGTTCTGGCAGCGGCAAAGGTTATATGGGCCGCAACTGGCCCACACACAAAGCCGGTTTTAGTGTGAGACGTGGCTTACTATTTGTGGGCCAGATCTGGCCCGTGTGCAACAAACCGGCTTTAGTGTGAGTCGTGGCATGCTGTGTGTGGGCCAGATCTGGCCCGTGTGCAACAAACCGGCTTTCGTGTGAGTCGTGGCATGCTGTGTGTGGGCCAGATCTGGCCCGTGTGCAACAAACCGGCTTTAGTGTGAGTCGTGGCATGCTGTGTGTGGGCCAGATCTGGCCCGTATGCAACAAACCAGTTTTAAGATTGTTGTGTGCGAGCCAGATATGATATTTAGTATGATATTAATGCATGGTTATTAAGTTTTAAAAAGTAAAGGAAAAATGGCTGACTTTTGTGAGAATGTTAATATGGGAGATTGTTGTTTACCCCGTCCCCTCCTCCTCAGACTTGACCCTCATGCAGGTTGCCAGTTTAGGTCACGCAACAGGAACGAGCCGAGGAGACTTACTCCTAAGTTGATGAGTTGATTTATTGTTACCCAGATAACAATGACCTGGGGGTCCACCAGCGTTTTTTGGGGAGCACAAAGTCAGCGGCTTAATATGGTTGGACCTAAACCAGGAACTTCCACCAATAGCTCTGAATTATGAAAAGGTTGCTCCAGTGCGAAAGCCCCTAATGGTGTTTGTATAAAGGCAGCAATGCACTAATCTGTGCGTAATGTGCAAAAAAAGAACAGCAAAAGAAATAACAAACTTTAGTTTAGTGTAATCGTGTGCAGTGTTTCCTCTGTCTATAAAATAACTTAACAAAATTACAGTATATAACTTAAAGTTCAAGTTATTTTTCAATTTGCAATTTTAGTGCCAAATATATATTTTAATTGTAGTCATTACATGACTACACCTTTTGAGGTTTAAACTAAATGAACACTTTGTCGTGCAATGCTCTCCTTCAGTCTATAGACCACAGCAGTTTAATTATATTATTAATTATTGAATGCCAGGATGATTTAACAAGGTATGATGGGTGATGACATTCATTTTATATATGTATAAATATTAAAATATATCAACTTTGCTGCCAGACTCGCGTGCAAAGCCCGCGAAATAAGTTGGCAGCGAGTATAAAAGCTGAAGTCTGTGGCCAGCTCGTGCAAACAGCCGGACTGCCGACTCACTGCTGAGAGGACTGATAACTTTGGGTTTTCTGGAGGTAAGTACTTTAATTATTCGATATACTTCACTTAGAAAATAATAATAACAATAAAGTATATGGGATTTATATATATAACTATTAATATCCTCACAGGTGCTTGGGAACTGAATTCGTTAAACATAAGTTAACGTTGCTGCTGAAGCGCGCCCACTTCTCAGACAGCGCGTGAACACTGCTCAAGCACCCACGGAAATGGCCGAAAACTCACGGGAAAATACGTAATTCTCCATTAATTTTAACCTCACAGCGGGCCCATGTTATCATTATATCTGCCTGAGAAGTTTTCATTTGTAGCTAGATTACATGTCTTGAAACCATTAAGTCCTGTAAACAGTCAGGGCTTTTAGAGATAAATGTTTGAAGTTTTCACCATGACAACGCCCTATCCTGACTGACATTGACTGGATGACTAAATTCGGCACTCTTATGGAAATATAGTTCGATAAATTGGATTTTGTTGTTTGTTTAAAAAAAAAATAAGAATTCGACGTTCTGTTATGAGACATGCATCCGTTTTATTCATGCCCATTTTAGAGGACACCGCGGGATTTGCTTGTCAGGCATTAAAGGAGACACAAGTGAATAGGAAAGAAATGCTTTTTTTTATTGACCCTTCGCTTAGCCATGCCCTCCTTAGTTACTGTTGGTACGCCTGTAAAGCTTTCGAGCCTGGCACGTCTATTGCAATGTGTATGCACCGGTGTCAGACATTCCCAATTAGATATTTAGTCATTTTTGGCGAACAGGTGAAATATCTGAAAGGGCAAGACAAAAGGGGCTGCAGTATGCATTCTAGGGATATATCCACGACATAATATGCAACCGATTAGAGAACAACGTCTTTAAAATTGAACCTAAAGCATAGGTTCCAGCGCAAGCAGCAGCTGCATACGCTAACCATTCAAGTGGGAAACACACACATTGAGGAACAGCTATGTTCATGCACAACATGGTAAGTGAATATAATCTTACAAATTTTGTGCAATAAGCCATTTGCTTGACCCCTTTACAATGCTAACATTCTACCGCTTATATTTTTAGCGCGCCAGGCTACTGCTTACATATCATCGGTAGTTGTCCCTAAAAAAGCAAATAAAAACCGAATGCGGAGACCAATATAAAGTATAAAGCATGAGAGCATGTGTGTTCTGTAATACATCTCGCTGCCCAAATAAAGTGTACCTATAGTGAGCACATGACTACTGTTGATGAACTGATTAAGTTCGCATACCAATCTTTTCCTTGGAGATCTCCGGCAAGCCCCCTGATGTTCGGTCCTTAGACCTAATACCCGTATAGAGCCGCGATCTGATTGGGGTACTCACGAGTATTTTAAAGTATGTCAGTGAGCCACCGTCCACGCCCGGCATTTCTCCCCTTGGGTTTTAGGTTTTGGGAAAGTAAAAAATTCCACCTCCCCGTCAACTTTTAGGATATCGGGTATCAGATTTACACAATCCATAAGCACAACGCGTTGGCATGTTTCCCTTGCTCGAAAGCTTGACAGACCTTCTGCGCCTAGTTACGGTTGCTAAACCACGATTGGCCTGTGGCGGTTTTCGGGCGTGGCTTAGCGAAGGGCGCATTGTAATTCTGTTAAGAACTTGTCTTCGCCTGTTTCTGACACTCGCTTGACCTTGTTCCTAATATGTAGACTGTTTTCGTTGGACTGCCTCTGGTTTCTGGCAGTCCTCCCCAGCTGGACCCCTGCCTGTTTTATTTTATTTAGTTATATAATATGTATTTATAATATGTATTGTTTCCTTTTTTGATTTATTCATATGTATGTTTTCTTTGGACTGCCTTCTGGTTTCTAGCAATTCTCACCTTCTGGACCCCTGCCTGTTTTATTTTATATATTTATTATATTTATATTATATTTAATGATATAATATGTATTTATAATATGTATTGTTTCCTGTTTTTGATTTATATTTATATAAAATTATTCTTACCATTTCTATATTTATTAAATCACTTTTGACTATGATTAGTTGAGTATTTTCTTTATTATAGGATCTGGGCAAAATATCCATGCCATTTCTGACATGTGGCCCACATCTGGCCCATGCCATTTCTGATATATGGCCCAGATGTGACCCATGCCATTTCTGAGATGTGGCCCATGTATGGCCCAGATGTGGCCCATGCCATTTCTGAGATATGGCCCAGATGTGACCCATGCCATTTCTGAGATGTGGCCCATGTATGGCCCAGATGTGGCCCATGCCATTTCTGAGATATGGCCCACATCTGGTCTGGTTGTGGCTGACTTCTAGCTGCCACACTCAGGTTGAGTCATCGCCGTCATTCCATGCGGTATGTGGGCCAGAAGAATGTGGAAGATGTGGGCCACTTCTGGGCCAGATGTAATTTGCTATCTGGGCAATGGCTAGTCCAATCTAAACTAAAATATCCATCTAAGTCATGTAGTGTGGTTGGGAGTTCCCTATATGGTTCTCCTATACTAATACTAATTTGACCTAGCAACTTCTAGCCAATGCACTGCTCACAGATATGTTAGGCATTATGACGTTTCTGTGTATATATTGTATTTACATATATTTTTATTGCGTTTGATGTCACAAATTGTGTTGTAATACGCAAAATAGACTAAGTAGTCTTGTCATTTGGCAGATATGTATACCTTTAAAAAAACACACATGACATACAATATAATGAATCAATTGTAGAATTAGTCCTTTATTGGGTTACATGCAAAAAACAATATTGCATTTACATATTATGTAAATGTTATTTAAATTAGATTGTTTTCGGGGAAAACTTCTGTACTTTGAATAGACCTTAAGGCACAGAAGATTTAATAACAAACAAAACAAACAGAAAATACCGTAATGAGTAGGAAGTTGTAAAAAAAAACAAATGTGTAAATGTAGTAGTAGCACACATTTTTCTTTTACAGCATGTCCTCTGTCCAGGGTATCTAATTAATATTAACAGATATTTTTCCTACTTCTCCCAGGCAGATATTGTTCGGGGGTCACAATGTTTTGGCCTGAGGTAGGACGGTAGAAGTTATTCATCGTGGCAGAGCTCGGACATGGAACTCCCCTGGGGAGTGAGTGAACCCCAGGACCCTCTGCACATTTGGAACAGCTCCAGGGGCCATAGAGATGGAGAAATGTTGCAACAGGGAGGAGAAAAACAGGAACAGCTCCATACGGGCAAGACGTTCCCCTAAGCATCCTCGCTTACCTGGAAAACATTCACCACACATCATGGTATGACGTCGGTCATAATTATCTGGCTTGGCCTGAATAAAATAATGCATACAATATGCATCCACTATGCATAAAATACCAACAAAAATGTAATAATTGTCTGATGTTCATTTCTTCGGCAGTGTGGTCTGTTTTGTCACCTGCTGAGAAAGGCATGAAGGCGTCTCTCTTCCTGAACTGTCTGTTCGAATCCAGGAAGTGGTCTGGGTTGAATGTCTCTGGAGTTTCCCACACAGTTTTATCAACCAGAACTGAAGACAGGATGGTGTTGATCGCCGTCCCCTAATCAGGACAGAGAGAGCATGACTCAGACAGCACAACGGCTTTATAATAGTATTAGAACCAATTCTAGCAGGTACCTGGTTTAGTTAATCTAGTACATTTTTGAGTTTTTTTATGTTGGTCACCAAATTATGTTTTTGATTTACAAAATGTAGACCAAGCCTTCACACGCTTATTATATTCTTTTGCCATTTTCATGCATTATTGGAGAGACAGAGAAAGTGGTGATGACGGAGAAGACTATGCTGCAAAGGGCTGAGGTGGGAACCAAACCCAAGCAGCAGCAACATGTGTGCGCCTGTAGTGTAATGTAGTCTAATGTAGTGTAGTCTAAATGTAGTCTAATGCAGTGTAATGTAGTGTAATGTAGTCTAATGTAGTGTAGTGCAATGTAGTCTTATGTAGTCTAATGTAGTGTAATGTAGTGTAGTGTAATGTAATGTAGTCTAATGTAGTCTAATGTAGTGTAGTGTAATGCAGTGTAATGTAGTTTAATGTAGTGTGGTGTAATGTAGTCTAATGTAGTCTAATGTAGTCTACTGTAGTGTACTGTAGTCTAGTGTAGTCTAGTGTAGTCTAGTGTAGTGTAATGTCTCTCACCTTGGGTATGAAGTATCCTCCCAGTGTTGTGTCTTTACTGGCCATTTTAGGGAAACCCAGTGGCAAAATGTTTCCCATCCTCTGGATCTCATGGATGACAGCATCAGTGTAGGGCATGTTAGGTCTGTCAGACATGTTGGCCTGGCGGGATTGTCCAATCACTCTGTCTATCTCAGCCTGTACCTTCACTGGAGGATTAAATGAGAAGGGGTAAATCAAGAAAGCACTCCATCGTTCATGGGAGTTGCTGTGAAACCTACTCACCTTGAATCTCAGGGTATTTGATCATGTAGACCAGACCCCAGCGTAAAGTGGTGGCAGCAGTCTCCATCCCAGCCTCAATCAGGTCCAGGGTACATACCAGCAGGTTGTCTGTGTTAAAACCAGCTCTGGGGTCCTCCTCCTTTTGAAGGGGACGGTAAGTTAACATGTGGCAAAATAAATACAAAATGTCTGTCTGGTCATGGTGCTTTGCTACATTTACCTGGCCTTTGTCCTGATTCTTTGTCATGTTGGCCAACTGTTCTGGAGCCATACCTTGTTAATCTCTGTGAGGTACGCGTCTATGTAGTCTCTGGGGTTTAATGGATCCCAGTCCTCTCGGTGCTTATCTATCTCCACCTGCAGAATGTCTGCGATCTGGCGGTAGTTGGATTGGATGGTTTGGTGGGGACCTGGCAGGTATTTCAAGATGCCTGGGAAGACATCATAGAGCTGGGAAAGGAAACACAAGGCAGAGAACATGTAGACCAACCTTTCTTGTACTCTTCGGGTAGTATCATGTTTTAGAGATTTCTGTGTCCTGTAAGAGACGCCAATGGTGTTTGCATAAGCATGAATTGGCTTGGCAACAGAACAATATTGTTAGGGACAAAGTCATGCAAGCCCTCATCAAGTTATATCCTCATCAACCCATTACAGTGCATATTACCAGTAAGCATCAATTTGTTTTGTATATTTTTATTTAACCAGTGAACTCATTCAGTAGTTTAGCAACAACCTGTAAGCAACTGGTGGTAATTGCCTTGTACAGGGATAGAACAACAGGTCGGTATGCTTGTTGGCTCACGATTTGATATTGCAACCTTTCGGTCACTGATCTAACTACTAGGCCGAATAACCTCCCCAGATAATGAACTGACACCCACCTGAGCCCGAGCAGACCCGGATAGTACCACAGCCTCGTTGTCCAAGCGCAGGAGCTTCTGGAAGGTTCCATCACTGTACTCAAAGCGATGGCCGAACACCACAGAGGAAATGACATTTCCCACTGCATTGTTCAAGATGTAATGGGGGTTGAATCCTCTTCCTGACAGTGTAGACATCACACTGGTTACGGAAATCAATTTTTCTGCCTGCTCCTATTTTCATCAACAACTGAATTTCTACGGGCCTTGCATACTTTACCCTGCTCTTCTTTAATTGCCTCACACAGGAAGTTGCTCTCAAGTTGAATGTAGTGCTCCAAGCCCTTTGTCCCTTCTCCGAAGTAACGCAGGTGGGTGTTGGCAAACTTCCTCTGGACTTTCCATAAATAACCATTGCTTAGTGTTAAGCCTTAAGGCAGAGAAGAGATGAATTAGTGCGATGCCTGCAGCTCAACGCAGCAGAATATAAAAGGCCAGGTATTTGGTTGACTTTAATAAACTAAAATGGCCTTCCCTGCTTTTTTTCCTCATTGCACTGATAAAGTACATACATTCATTTGGACCGTAAATGATTGGTGAGTGCTTTTTCCAGCATCTTTAGATGAGTGGAGATAAGCAATCAACTAATAATTGTGGACAATATACATACAATTCAGTTTGTTTCAGGATGGTTTTATCTCATAGTTTCCACCAAGCCCATTGTCTCACCAAGGCCTTTGCTGACAGAGTGAAACAGAGGAACGATGGGGCGTTCAGTAAAGCTGTCCGGTTGGTTGATTAGAGCTTCCCTCACCATCTTATACCCTGAGATATAGACATCCCTCTTACTGCCTCGACGCAGACTGTACACTGGACCATAGTCCTGTGCCATCTGCACAGAAGTCAGGGTACTTATTTAAATATTTGAATCATTATTTACAGAGAACCTTAGGTAACCATCACTGTGGCCTGTGTAGTAGTAATAAACAAGAATGTTTACATAATTTGTAATTTGTAAATAATTACAAAATATTACTGAACACTAATCGGAATTTTCGAGGAATGTTTATCCAACCTTGTCCATGCTTTTTGCGTCAGGCACTGTGAATACATTTCCCAGGAAAGGAAGAGACCAGGGTCCAGGAGGAAAGTTAGCTGGAGGTCTGTTCTTAATGATGTCCGTCACCAGGAGAAACGCAAAAATAAACACCAGGCAGCTGTTCACATCAAAACAGTCCAATACCGCCTGTACAATCATGATGAAAAAAACTGTTAGCGCGGACTACTATGTTGAAATGCTCCCTGCGAGCCACTCTTTCTCCCTCTAGCCTCTCTCTTCTGGTTTCCCTCGCTCTGTCCCCCCTTGATATCTTTGTTTCTCTCTAGAAGACTCGCCCTGTTGTTCAGTCTCTCTCTCTACTGGCATTGCCAAATAGTTTACTGCGTTTTCTTTTAGTGGTTCCTAGAGTCAGTGACAGTGATAAGAAGCAGTCTGCTCGACCATTCTCACGGTTTCAAGCGACGACTTACGTAATGTGTCTCCTTTAGAGTTTCTGAGAATAAATACGTTAATTCAGATAACAGTAGAGGTTGCATGAATTCCCCCTTTATTTACCTGTGCATCAGTAACAAGGAAACAGAAAACTCGTCTTTCAGAACTGCTTTTTGGCCAGTTACTTTTATTTTTATATTAATTGGGTAGTATCAGTGGTTAAGGTAGTGGTGAACTCAAAATGTCATGGGACTGGAAAATTGCTTGTTTTTAGTTTATTGCTGTCATGAGTGGAAAACCTTTGTTCCCAGTCCGGGCCTTTAGTGGGGTGCACACGGCTAGTTCCGGTTGGGTGGTTTTGTTTAGCAAATTTAAGTTCCCTGGGTATTTTGGCACCTTTCTTTCTACGTTTCAGTTTCCATGGTGAGCGTTCGGTTCTATATTTATGCTGTTTATCTTAAGTCACTCCATAGCGCATTTTCTTTTCATTCAGTGAATGTACTCCGTTTGTGCTTCGTGTTTGTTTTCCAGTTCGAGTTAATAAATTCCACAGATGAGAGTATACCTGTCTGTGATAACTTCCTCTGGTACAGCTCCACTGCCCTCTAGCGGTAGGTTTCGGCATTCGCCGCCGCCGACGTATTAGCGGCCGCCGCCCCCTCATTAGTCACATTGTCTAGTCCTGTCTATTACACACCTGGTGTTCATTCCCCATTAGTCTCCAATATACGCTTCCTGTGTTTGGTCATGTCCTTGTGTTGTATTCTTTTGTGTCGCGTGTTACATGTCCTCGAAAACGAAGATGGGAAGTGTTATTATATGCCTATTGGACATATTGAATCATTGTGTCAGTACTATTGGCAGCTGACGTTTAAAGCACTGTGTCGCTCGTTATGTTATTTTGACTTAAGTACTAGTGAGTACGGTTCTTACGTTTACATTGATCCCGGTGAGGGCGACTTCATTAAATACAACATCAACGATACTGATTCTGTGCCTGGCTTCTTCTTTCTAAATACGCACCTCATCCTGCTATGTGACATAGCCGGCGTGACACTGTCTCTGCATTTGGCTTTCACGACCTACACCATCGGAAAGCATGACATTTGCTTTTCCCCTGAGATCTAAAAACAATCACCACTGGCTTTACGGCTAGTTTTTCTGATACTGTGTTAACAGCACGTCTTACTTGGAGAACTACTGCTAGGGTTTACTTCAGTTTTTAACACGCTGGAATTAATGTCTAACGATGTTTGACGATGACTACATTAAAATAGGTTACTACATTTTTGGGGGTCCCTTCGTGTTCAAAACTTGTTCTCCCGTCAACACTATCTATCCTTAGTATTGTGTATGGTAGCGTATCTATTATCATCACACACAGTGCTTTCAAATTAACCATAAGTCATTCACCTTTGTATGTATTTGATGTATGTATTGTGAGAGCTACTTTGATTCATGTGTTTCGTGGCACCTTTACATTTTTATTGTCGATTTGACGTTTATGTACTGCCTCGGGCCTTTTGTTGTTTTCGTAAAGAGTACTAGTGAGAACCCATTTATTTGTGCTTCCTTTGGGAGTATTAAAGCACCACATCAACAGTTGTCGGTATTTCGTCCTTCCTACGTCCTTCCTTCGTCCTTCCTTCCTACGTCCTTTCTTCGTCCTTCCTTCCTCCTTCCTTCGTCCTTCCTATACACCTCACACAAACCATGACCCCTCACCCTCATGGGGGATTCCCTTCTAGTGTTCCCATGTGCTGATCCTCTGCCTGCCAGTCCAACCTACCTGGTCCCATTTGCCGTCCGACTGCACTTTTGCCAATATAACCTGTGTACCGAACCAATGCCTGTTTTACCTACCCGAGTCTAGCCTCCACAATCAGTTTAAATAAATATCTGAACGGTTATTCCTACCTCCTGCGTTTTGCATTTGGGTCCACACCTGAGTTTTGATACCATTGGCTCGTTGGTCTTTATTCTTTAACAGTAAGGCCTACTCAAGACAAAGTGCAAAGAAATCCTTTAAGTGTTCAATACCACATCATCTAGGTAAACTGACATATCAATGATTTTGTGTGGATAACTTTAAATTATATAAACCTTAAAATTAAAGTGTGAAAAAGGCATCTGGCAAATGGCAATTGGATTAATGCAAACAATTGTGATATCATATAACCAGGCATAGGATAGTCTAATGAGTAACAATATTTATTTGACAATTTCAATCAAAGTTTGTCTACCTACCAAAAGGATGGTAAGGCCTAACATCCTACGCATTGATTTGTTTTTCATATTCTGTTTTTTCAATTGTCAACATAAAATGAAATTACATACATTTTCCAGGTTTTTCAAAACACTTCATTATATGTGTTCTCCTGTCTCCTTCACTTTTCAACCAGCAACATTTTGTATAAATCTTATCACAATTAAATCTAAGCATAAAGATGAGACCTCCAATGTTTCACCATCATCTGTTTTTTCCCGAATGAGAACGGCAATGGCAGATTTCTACTACAGGCTGGAAGCTGACAAACTGGTGACCTGGTGTAGCCAGAACAATTTAGAGCTCAATGCTCTAAAGACAGTGGAGATGGTTGTGGACTTCAGGAGGAACTCAGCCCCACTCTCCCCCATCACCCTGTGTGGCTCTCCTGTCTACACTGTAGAGTCCTTCCGCTTCCTGGGTACTATCCTTTCTCAGGACCTCAAGTGGGACTTAAAAATCTGCTCACTGACCAAAAAAGCTCAATAGAGGATGTACTTCCTACGGCAGCTGAAGAAATTCAACCCGACCAAGACTATGATGGTTCACTTCTACTCAGCCATCATTGAGTCCATCCTAACCTCATCCATTACCGTCTGGTACCCTGCTGCTACAGCCAAGGACTGCAGACTGCAGCGTATTATCCGCTCAGCTGAATAGGTGATTGGCTGCAATCTGCCTATCCTCGAGGACTTGCACACCTCGAGGGCTCTGAGGCGAGCTAGAAAGATTGTGGCTGACCCCTCTCACCCCGGACACTCTGTTTAACCCAATCCCCTCCGGCAGAGGGCTTTGGTCCATGAGGACCAAAACCTCACGACATAAGAACAGTTTCTTCCCATGTGCTACTGGCCTCCTCAACAAGGCCAGGGGTGCACACGCCTTGAACTCTTACCCCCTCCATTTGCACATTGCCTGATTTTGCACCACAATATTTACAATATTGCACTACAACACCTATCTGTATTCTGTATAGTATTTTGCATATTACTATCCCAATACCCCTCACCCTCTTAGTATAATTTATATTGTTCTATTCTTATGTTGTATGTAAGCACCTTTCTGCCAAAGTAAATTCCTTGTATGTTCATTCATTCATGGCGAATAAACACTTTTCTGATTCTATACCACCAACAAATCACCAGAGGTCAACTTCATCCAGCCACAAAAAAAACCCACCCTTTCCCCTCCAAGAGCATAAGGACACAATGTAAATTACTCCACCAAACAAAACCATCCCAGAAAGCACTGCAACACCTACAAGATTCAACCTTCATAATTAAGATGAAGAGCACAAATTATACATGTACATGTTACGTTTCTGAATCACATTTTAGGGCCTGATATGGATTCTTGTCTTTTAATAATAATTTACAGCTTTTTTCTCTCTTTCAATTACTACTCAACCCATCTTATTTTTTTTTCTCTTAACTAACAGTTGTTACTAAGAGTACAGCCAAATCAATGTAGCATCAATTGTCCGATAATTTGTTACTTCGTAAATACCAAATAAAAAACGTAATTGATTATTTTTTGCTTCTATAAGCTAGACATATGGTCAAAGTGAAAATAAGGTGGGAATAAAGAGAAAGTTGTCAAAGTAAGGATGAGTCGTTCTGTATAAGATGATCACCGAGGCACAGCTAGGACCAGGAATTTCTTTGGTGAGTGAGTTAACCCCAGGACCCTGTCTAGATTTGGCACATCCCCAGTGTCCGGACTGAAGGAGAACCGCTGGAGCAGAGTGGTGAAGAACAGGAACAGCTCCATACGGGCAAGATGCTCTCCTAAGCAACCTCGCTTACCTGGAAATATATACAAACCCATAACCTAAGCAGACATGCTTACAAGAGTAAAAGCAGAAAGATAGCATTGAAAATATAGTTTTGTTATAAACGTTGGTAGTGGGAGGAGACTCGTGAAATAAATCAATACATAATTTTATAGAACAAATTGTTTTAGAAAACAACGCAGCCAGAAATAGAGCATGCTGATGATCAGAATGAGGCTGTCTGTTGCTGACCTGCTGAGAAAGGCATGAAGGCGTCTCTCTTCCTGAACTGTCCGTTAGAATCCAGGAAGTGGTCTGGGTTGAATGTGGCGGGAGTTTCCCACACAGCTTTGTCAACGAGCACTGAAGACAGGATGGCGTTGATTGTCGTCCCCTAAATAGGACAGAGAATGTAACACAGAATGACTCCAACCCAGCAACATGATCAGAATCAATAGTAGCAGCGACATAGAATAGTTGTTAAATCAGAAGTAATTGTAACTGCTTTTGGTAGCTACTATTTGCCTTAATGGGCTATACAAAATAGTTTTTGAAGGTGAGTTTTAGGTCTGATGCAAAGCATAGCAGCATTCTACTCAGACAATGCATCATTATAGGCACTGATCATGTGCATTTGGAAATTCTAGGCAGAGTTCTTCCCCTGTCCAGTCTCTGGGTTCCTTTTCCCATCCAAATCGATTCATTGGCCAGTATAAGATTTTGCGTTTTCTTTGCAACTCTGCCAAGTAGGCCAGCATCCCGGAGGCGCCTCTCCACTGTTGACATTGACTCTGGCGTTCAGCGGGTATTTAATGTTGATGCAAGTTGAGTATTTGTCTCTTGCTCAGTTGTGCACCGGGGCCTCCCACTCCTCTTTCTGTTCTGATTAGAGACTTAGTTTTATTATTTCTTTAATCAGCACAACAGTTTTCAGCGATGCTAACATAATCCGATTAGGGTTTTCTAATGATCAATTTGCCTTTTAAAAAGTCGGATTAAGAAACACATTTTGCTACTGCAATACGGGAGTGATGGTTGCTGATAATGAGCCTCGATACGACTATGAAGATATTCCATTGAAAATCAACTATTTTCAGCAACAATAGACATTTACACCATAAACAATGTCTACACTGTATTTCTGGTTTTTAATGGAGAAAATGTGCTTTTCTTACAAAGACAAGGACATTTCTAAGTGAACAGTAGTGTTGCTACCAGTGCTGATAAGATAATGCTAGCCTGGCTAGTTACCCAATAAAAATTATAAATTGGACATGGAGCGCTTTAGATAGAGATAACGGATGGATATTGCTCTAGAACAGAACTACGTAGGAAGATTTGGTAAAGGGCATTTAAAAGAAAACAGTCTGAATTTTCTAATAATTAAGGATAATGTAACACATAATATCTGGCATGAGCCATACATTTATTTTATTTTTTATTTTTCAGTGACTTTGAAAAAACTTGAAAACATTTCAAGTATCAGCATAATGCCAGGCTTTGTTTCAAGCCTCTAACTCGTTAATTCACTGAGATACAGTCATTTTAAAGAAAGCATGTCTCTTTAAGAGAAGTGAGTGAGTGAACCAACCCCTTCCAAACGGACAAATTACATGCCACGCGACTGCGAACCCGCCCTCTGCGAGATTAGCCATTCACCTTTGATTTCGACGTCAGTTCTTACCCGGAAGCTTCCTTTTTCAGTGAAAAAAAGTATTGAGTGTTGAAAACTTTTATTCTCGACCGAATATGGATTATTATGGATTACTATGGGTCATAAACGATGCTAATTATATCCCTGGGACTGTAGGAAAAGACTGTGAAGCATACTGAATAAACGGTTCCAGCGATGTGAAGGTGTCACGTATGGGTGAGCTGTGCTGTCACAGGGTGTGTGGGGGAGAGCACTCCTGTGTAATATGTTGATTAGAAGCACAGCTGTTTTGGGTTTAGCTAAGCACTGGACATAGGTTAGTTTATCAGTGGGCTATTTAAGGTCCCTGGTTAAGTTCACGGGTGGAGTGAGGTTCCACCCATTATTTGTGCTAGCATTGAGATCTGAATGTCATTAAGGTTCAGCGGCAACACACATCATTCACTTGTTAATGCCGTTCCTAATGTCTCTCACCTTGGGTATGAAGTATCCTCCCAGAGTTGTGTCTTTACTGGTCATCTTAGGGAAACCCAGTGGCAAAATGTTTCCCATCCTCTGGATCTCATGGATGACAGCGTCAGTGTAGGGCATGTTAGGTCTGTCAGACATGTTGGCCTGGCGGGATTGTCCAATCACTCTGTCTATCTCAGCCTGTACCTTCACTGGAGGATTAAATGAGAAGGGGTAAATCAAGAAAACACTCCATCGTTCATGGGAGTTGCTGTGAAACCTACTTACCTTGAATCTCAGGGTAGTTAATCATGAAGACCAAAGCCCAGCGTAAAGTGGTGGCAGTAGGCTCCATCCCAGCCTCAAACAGGTCCAGGGTACATACCAGCAGGTTCTCTGTGTTAAAGCCAGCTTTGGGGTCTTCCTTCCTCTTGAGATTTTTGAAGCATTGGTTGGAATGTGGCAAAAAGAAAACATGCCAAGTCAGTCTGGTCATGGTGCTTTGCTACATTTGCATGATCCGATTAATTCAGAGGTTTTTTTGTGTTAGCTATTCCTTGTTTTTCTGTGGAACCATACCTTGTTAATCTCTGTGAGGTACGTGTCTATGTAGTCTCTGGGATTTAATGGATCCCAGTCTTCCTGGTGTTTATCTATCTCCATCTGCAGGAAGTCTGTAATCTGGCGATAATTGGATTGGACGATTTGGTGGGGACCCGGCAGGTGTTTCAGGATGCCTGGGAAGACATCAAAGAACTGGGACAAAAATCAGACCAAATGAGAAGAGTTCTCCATTTTTGTTCTTTTGAATTGTGCACAATTGTCATCAGAATCAGAATCAGAAAAGTGTTTATTCGCCATTGAATGTGTGAACATACAAGGAATTTACTGTGGCAGGAAGGTACTTACATACAACATGTGAATATAACAATATAAATTAAAATAAAGGGATGAGGGGGTAGAGGGATAGTATGTACAAAAAAATAACAATAAGATACCAAAAAACAACAGTGCAATAGAGCAAAAAATGTAGTGCAAATCAGGCAATGTGCAAAAGGAGTGGGTCAGAGTTCGAGGCTTAAGTGAGATGGGTCATAGTTCAAGGCTTGTGTGCACCCCTGGCCTTGTTGAGGAGGCCAGTAGCACATGGGAAGAAACTGTTCTTGTGCCGTGAGGTTTTGGTCCTGATGGACCGAAGCCTTCTGCCGGAGGGGAGTGGATTGAACAGTTATTACACAAAAATATTTTCTGCATATGTACCAAATTAATTTTAAACAAGACAAGAACATGAAAACTATTTTCACTAACTGATAGGATTTCGGTTTAGGATCTTGTACTCGCTGCTACCATTCCGGCTTGGTCCATTTAATCTATTTGGGATGTTTTTCTTCTCACTATATTTTGGGCTTGCAGCGTCAGTTTTTTTACATGCTTTTTGTTGAGGAAATCAATACCTGTACCAAATTTCCTGTGCCTGCCTCCGATCCCTAAAACACTGTGACAGTATTTGACTTAATTGTGGAATGACAGTTTTTCACAATATGTTTTTACCCAGATATTATATTTTGGGTGCAAAAAAGACACAATTGTCACGATTGCTAGTCCACTGAGGACATCTATGCCTGTTCTGAGTGGAACCTGTCCTGTTAAACCATTTTATGGTCTTGGCCACCGTGCTGCAGCTCAGTCTCAGGGTCTTGGCAATCTTCTTATAGCCTTGGCCATCTTTATGTAGAGCAACATTTCTTTTTTCAGATCCTCAGAGAGTTCTTTGCCATGAGGTTGTTGAACTTCCAGTGACCAGTATGAGTGTGAGAGTGATAACACCACATTTAACACACCTGCTCTCCATTCACACCTGAGACCTTGTAACACTAACGAGTCACATGACACCAGGGAGGGAAAAAGGCTAATTGGGCCCAATTTGGATATTTGCACATAGCCTATGCACTCACTTTTGTTGCCAGCGGTTTAGACATTAGCCTGCGCGACCTGGCCCGAACATAGTCTGTTTAACACCTCGGGTATTTGTAATTTATCGGCCACTAAAACATTGTTGAAGCAAATTCCATATAATAAGCTAGTGGATGTTTTTAGACATCTGTAAAACATAATTTACTAGGTTTAATTGTTCTCAATGTGCTACGATTTTGAATCGATAGCAGACACAGACACTTGTTTGCTCTCAAGTGTCCAATCACAGTGTTCCAAGCATGTAATACACAGTCCAATGAGGACAGCTTACTGAAATAGGTTAGGTCTCGCCCCATTGGATTTGAACGACGTACAACATCACACCATCCAATTAAAATGTCTATTGCATTTGTACTACGTACGACATCACACCATCCAGATGAAATGTCTATTGCATTTGTCCTACGCACAACATCACACCATCACACCATCAGAAATAAAATGTCTATTGCGTTTGGAAGATTCATAAGTGTACACATCGCAAATGCAATGTGTATTTATATATTCAAGTATTGAATTATTATGTATTTAAGTATTGAATTATTATATATTTAAGTATTGAATTATTGATATATTTAAGTATTTAATGATATATTTAAGTATTTATGTATTTATTTACTTCATATTATGGCACACATAGTCCTCCATACAGTTGTAGAATCAATGTGGCATATTTCCTCTTAAATATTTCAAGCCAACTGAACACCCACCTGAGCCTGAGCAGAGCTGGCTACTATCATAACCTCGTTGTCCAAGCGTAGGAGCTTCTGGTAATTCTCGTCGCTGTACTCAAAGCGATGGCCAAACACCACAGAGGAGATTACATTACCCACAGCGGTGTTCAAGATGAAATGGGGGTTGAATCCTCTTCCTGACAGCGTAAAAATTGAATACTGGTTAAACAAAGCATCTGATGTGGTGTATCTGTTCAACTATTTTGTCTTTACACTTATTCTGTAGAATAAACAGTGTACATGATATATTGTATGATTACTGGTATCAAGTCAGTTTGCACAACTTTTTTTGTCAGGAATGCATATATAGTACATGTATGCATGGTGATTATGTCTACAGTACAGTATAGCAAGAGCACTATTGTATTTCTATTGAATTGACTCTAAGGTTAGAATAGGAATAACCTGTATCGACCAGCAAACCTTAAAGTTCTCCTATGCTGGGGGATGTTGGTCAAGCAGGTCTGACCAACATGGTGTAACTTATATTGCTGGCAGACCAGCCTTCTTTTTGATTTCCCACATCGATGACCAGCATTAGTAATACAAAACCAGTATTGAGTATCACATTATGCTAGCTTGTTAAGTAATGTTTAATTCCTATTGGATTTCTGCCAAGTCAACTCCCACAATCTGCAGCATTAAGAAGACCTGAGAAATCTCAACTGGGAGAATGTGTTATTTAGCCTGAGGGATAACACTATGGGGATTGAAAGGCAGGAACTTCAAATGATTAATGACGGGATGGCTCTGTAACAGCAAGGCTTAGCAATTTTAGCCATATTTATCTTTAATATAATTTCCATAACATCTATTGCTGAATAATTTATCTAGAAAACAAAGGCACTGTCTAAAATACAGTTTATGCTGCACTGGGTATGATTTTAAATAAAACGTTTTGTTTTTATAAGCATGTAGTCTAATACTTCCGCGGCAGTCCCTCTTAGCTGCAGTCCCTCCCAGCTGCAGTCCCTCCAAGGTGCCGTCCCTCCCAGCTGCAGTCCCTCTTAGCTGCAGTCCCTCCCAGCTGCAGTCCCTCCAAGGTGCCGTCCCTCCCAGCTGCAGTCCCTCCCAGGTGCAGTCCCTCCCAGGTGCAGTCCCTCCCAGCTGCAGTCCCTCCCAGCTGCAGTCCCTCCCAGCTGCAGTCCCTCCCAGGTGCAGTCCCTCCCAGGTGCAGTCCCTCCCAGCTGCAGTCCCTCCCAGCTGCAGTCCCTCCCAGGTGCAGTCAGAGCAGAGATCACATACTTTACCCTGCTCCTCTTTAAACACCTCACACAGGAAGTTGGTCTCCAGCTGGATGTAGTGCTCCAGTCCTTTCTTCCCTTCTCCAAAGTTACGCAGGTGGGTGTTGGCAAACTTCTTCTGGGATTTCCACATGTACCCGTTGCTTAGAGAAAGGCCTGAAGGCAGAACAGCAGTCAATTTTAATTATTATGTGTGCTTGACAAGCTCACATATTGTTATCTCACATATATATTATTATTATCACCTTTTGACCACCCTCTCCTCCCACAGTTTTTTGCACTACATGAACAAAAAAGGTGTCAAAATGTGCGGATGTCCCGAACCCTATTTCGTTTCTATAGTTTTGTAGAAGGTTCCGTTCTCTAGTTTATGAAATATTAACGATATTGTCGCTAATTAATCCTCATTGAAATGCATTGACAGAACGTTCAGAAATAGAGTGTGAGAGCTCCTCCAGCAGAAAATGCTGACATTAGTAAACTGCTGCTGCTCCTACAGAGTTTACACACACATATGACATATCAAAACGTTCAGCTATTTGTGCTGTCACTAACAATGTTAAAATATTAGCCGTAACATAAATAGTTATTACGTTATGCTCGTGTGTTTCCAACTAGCGCCTACCCATAGACAGCCACTGTAATCCTTGAAATCGCCACTCAAGAAAAGGGGGGTAGTTAGTGTTTTTTAAGCCGTTGGTAAACTGTGGGTGGATGAGTTTACAGTAACTATCCTGTCCACATTTCTGAATGTCTGAATGTTCTGTATTCTCAGCCAGGCCTCCTTCGTTGACATGCAGTGCACAACAACATAATGTTCACCTCCCATTCTTACTCTTCCTTTACCTCCTTTCTTTATCCTTTTCTTACACGTTTTGCTTACCTGTGGCCCTTTTTGTAAACCATTTTTGATTGACTAATTAGGCTAGTTACTGTTTACATTGAGTAACTGTGTAACAACCTAGGATTTTTTAACATTGTTTAACCCATATCCCTCCGAAGTAATTTAACCGCCACTCGCGGATTCGTCTTCATCTTCTAGTTCTTCTCATTACATCATTGTCCGGTCTCGTCATCAATCGTTACAATTGTTCACTTACAAAAAGCAAATACGAAAAGGTGAAATGTGAAAAAAGCTAATGTATTTCCATCACTGTAAAATCAAAAGCATTGAATAGTACTGTATTTTTAGAGATTAATAAGATTACAGTGTAATAATATTACTTTGCACTTACTGGGTCTGGCTTTAAACTCAACACAACGGAGAGCGAGCATTTTGGAGGAAAGACTACTGGGCACTTATGATGTGTTAAATAACATCTCATTGAGATATCTGTAGTGACCACAATACACTTATGTTGAATAAGGAATAGGATGCCGTTTAGCTACTGACTCACCAAGGCCTTTGAAGATGCTGTGATATAGAGGAAGGATGGGGCGTTCAGCAATACTGTCCGGCTGGTTGACCAGAGCTTCCTTCACCATCTTATACCCTGAGATATAGACTTCCCTCTTACTGCCTCGTCGCAGACTGTACACTGGACCATAGTCCTGCGCCATCTGCAGTAGTCCAATTTATACTGATTAGGTTATTATTCACACCGTGAATGTCATA
Organism: Dallia pectoralis; assembly: GCA_029465975.1. Taxonomy (NCBI): domain Eukaryota; kingdom Metazoa; phylum Chordata; class Actinopteri; order Esociformes; family Umbridae; genus Dallia; species Dallia pectoralis. The sequence goes on from CM055751.1 coordinate 3,040,576, forward strand.
TTAGACCATAGGGTTTTTTCAATGGTGACAGTGTAAAACATTTCACATGCAGGTTAAATGTATTTTAAGGATTTCTCTGAAAGCAATTATTATATTAGTATTTATCTGACCTTGTCCATGCTTTTTGCGTCAGGCACTGTGAAGACATTTCCCAGGAAAGGAAGAGACCAGGGTCCAGGAGGAAAGTTAGCTGGAGGTCTGTTCTTAATGATGTCCGTCACCAGGAGAAACGCAAAGAGGAACACTAGACAGCTGTTCACATCAAAACAGTCCAATACCGCCTGTACAATCATGGTGAGAACACCTGTCAATGCTGAGAACACCTGTTAATGCTGAGAACACCTGTTAATGCTGAGAACACCTGTTAATGCTGAGAACACCTGTTAATGCTGAGAACACCTGTTAATGCTGAGAACACCTGTTTATGCTGAGAACACCTGTTTATGCTGAGAACACTTCACAGAACAGAGATCCAACCCCCTCTCATCAGCTTTGACACTGGATACTATAAGAGTCTATAACGGGTCAGAACAAGCCTGCTCAACTTTCTAACTCCCACACGATAGCTTTGTTTGTTTTATAAGTGTTTTGCAATACGAAACGCGCTGCCGGTGTGCTTGGAGACCAATAGGGCAATTCTAAGCAGACCAACATTCGGTTTGAATCTGAAATGTCAACCATCAGTTATTCACCTCTGTTAATCTAATAGATACAAAGTGCAGAGTGGTATGAGAATAAACATGACAATCTAGAATGGTTGGGTAAAAGGTCCAAAGAACTTTGGTAGAAATAACACAACATGTACACAATATGCATGAGATACTCTATAATCAAATTGAAAATAAAAACAATTAAGTTCAATGTCCCAGGAACATTGGTAGAAATAACATGATATACACAATATGCATGGGATACTAATTGAAAATAAAAACATTTTACGATTTAGGTAAATTGCAGTTCGTTTAACCATTATACAGTAGTCTATGCCTCTGTCCAGGTAAATCTATTTAACATTTATTGCAGTTTCCTTATTCTCTGTATTTGCGTAAGTGATTCAATTGATATGGAAGTTTATATATTAATAAGGCAGTGAAACAGAGCTGAGGGTAAAAAATACTTGGTAGAGCTGAAGAAACAAAACTATCAACAGCAAAACATAGGTGGAAAAACAGAGGGATTTTACAGAACTTCTATCAAACATTATTTTACGGTTACAAGATTGTGAGAAAATAAAACACCCTTCACAATGTTCATCATTCACAATTATGTTCTTGGCATTGTCTGTGCTGGCATGGTTGTTGTGTTGGGCCTCTCAAGTTTCCTCTCTGATACGGCATTCATGTAGAAATTTACCAGTTGAATTCATCCTTTCACTTCGAATTTGATAAGGAATCCAAGTGATGGCCAAAAATATGTCCACGAAAACAAATAGCTTTCATATTTATTCAGTCAGAACATTTTCAACCTTTAATGTGACCTATAACGTAAACAATTGAAAAACAAACTGAAATTGGGAAAAACAAAGCAAAACGTACAATAACCTGGTTGCAGAAGTGTGCACACCCTCATATAAATGGGGGTGTTGCTATATATATCCACTGTATATAGAGTTTTCACTTGGCTAAAACTGAATTATGACACAGGGTGAGATGGGCTCTAGTTAATATAAAGGGAGTGTAGCCTACACTTCATCCCTCACAATTACAAATGTGTACTCTTTTACCCACAATCCTCTCTCTAATCAATTGATCCATTATATATCATTACCCTTTGGTTTTCTCCGAATCACAACATTGCGGTGTGTTCTTTACCATGGTTCCAATTTACAACCAAATATACTGTAACATTGTAAATGGTTTTTTTAAAGTAGCGTAAGTTGGTCTGTTTAAAGCCACAGCTTCCGGTACAATAGTACTGCTGCAGCGTGAGTTAGAATCTGGCCCTTTCTTCTTGAAAAGTTTTTCCACTTTCCTGGAGAACAAAGCAAAATACGTGTTTGTAAGAAAATTATAAATGATGGATGGATGTTGTCATTTCAATTTGTGAGTATTAAAAATATTCTCCAGTCATGGAAAAGCATTCAAAATGGCAGGAAATACATTTATAAAAGTCCACATTTGCCCTAGACACCAAACAAAAAGAATTATGTGTATTTTGTATTAATGCATTTTGGCAACCGGCTCAGCCCATTTCTCTCTAATGTTAGTTCTGTCACCTCCCACTTAACAAATGTGGTCCTGGATAACATTTCAATTTTGGGTGCAGGTTGAAGGCACATGAACATATATTTGGCTAAAGGGAAGGTCATCCATTTTCATTTCAGAGACACAACTTACCAGCATCATATTACCGTAACCTACCGTAACCATCTATAAAGCAAAATAAAATACTCATGGCTCTCCCAAACTACTACTCCTCTCCAGGCCACGTTTGGGCTCCATCCAGAATATCCGTAAACCAGTTCCTTGTGCGTCCAATTAGCCGTGCCTGTGGCTGTTGGGGTGACGTATCTTAGGCCTGCCATGCGTTGTTATTTCCAAGACCCTTTTGGGGGACCTCCTTCCTGTTCCTACCAGAGCTGATCCTTCAGGCTCAATCCTCCTCAGTGTGATTTATTTGGCTGTACCTTCAGATTGTCATCAGGGTGAGGCAGCCTCTCAGCTGTACACACTTAGCTGAATAATATTTTCCGCGAAATACGGTGTAAGTGCGTCAACCCAATAGCGTAGTGCCTTGGACTTTTATGGGTTGTAGATATCATTTCAAGCCTTTCATGTGTGATTGTGTGTGATTTCCCATCTCCATTCAAAACAGTTTACCACATCCTGCTGAACAAATCTGATCTTCTGTTGGTTAAAATACACCATGATATGCCATCGACATCACATTGTGAAATAACAGCACAGACAGCCGTCAGACTGCCGTCAGACAGACACCTACAACTTTATGATCTGTGTTTTGTTGTGGGATTCCCCCCCCATGACCTTGATCTTAACAATGATAACCAAATGAGTGTAGAAATAAGATATCTAGGGCATTGCAGATAAGCAGATCTTTTTCTCACGCTTTTTGCACACACTTTTCTAGGCACCTGCACATGCCGCCAACGTTGTTCCAGATAATTCTCTCTTGTTTCACCGATACATGTAATTGTGAGACAATATTCATCTGGATATGTACGTTACCCCGCACACATACACACGCGGACTGCATAGTAATTAGTGGATAATGTAATTATTTTATCGTGACAGGTTGGCTTTGGGACAACAGGTAGAGAGGAGGCATATTTCCAGTATGGTGAGTAGAGGGCATTTGATTAAACTTGACGAGGATAATGTAGAACACATGCTTAGAATTACACAGTAGCCTATATATACTGTTATCTACAGTCCAAATCGTTCCAATCTAAAACAATTGTTTTTACACAAAACTTTCATCGAAACCTCTGTGGTTCATTAATTGGGGCAGATTAACATTCGACGTTTCAGTATTCACAAAGAGACCGCAGATCTAGGTCACTGTCCTTATTTAAAATGATTCACAGGCAAGTTCTAGAACAAAGATTACGAGAACATCTTGCAAGCATGTTGTCAGCAGACTGAGGTTCAGTAATTGCTAGATTAGCCCGAGTCAGTCTTTATCTGACAACTTGATGACGGTCCCAGATGGATTATCAAAGGGGATGTAGACACCTGACGATGACCACAAACAGCTAAATACTTTTATCTATTTATTACGTTACGAAACATGAGACAGACACGAGGAAGACTGCTGGATGAAGTGTGATGAGAAGTATTCAAATAGTTGACTTTATAGTTATGCGTTTTATGACGTCCTAAGGTGAGCTAAGTAGCGTATTCAGTTTTTTAAAAATGTACGTTAATTTTGTACGGATTTGTGACTGTGTTTTGCTGTTTGCCAACACAGAACGCTAGAGTAGAACAGGCAGATGAGTCCCTTTAGAACCTTTTGGAGGACTGCCATTGCATTTCTCCTCAATTGCGTTATCAAATGTAAGTAAATACTTAATATGAAAGTAAATGTTTTCATTCTTAATCGTTGTTTTTCCCCAGAGAGTATTGGAAGTATGTCAAGAGCTGGTTTGGTGTGTGTTTGTGTGGACAGGTTCTTTCCAGGGTCTAGTCAGCTCCTCAGGTCCAACGATGAGTATCACCTGTCGGGGGTCTGTGTCGGTGGAACCTGGACCACTCTTCATAATGGGATCCAATCTGACAGTCTACTGCACAACCACAAAGCCCAACTGTGACTTCAGGTCTGTTCATCCAGCCAACCTGCCAGTCACTTTTCCATACATTTTTAATTAACTATTTGTTGCATTACAATAAAACAGTTTTTGGATCTTTTATGAAGTATGCAATCTGCTCTGCCGACGTAGATAAAAATACAAGAATGTAAGCTATCTACACAAGATATAAAACGGTCCAATTTGTAAGTTTCACAGGGTGCTTCAAATACATATATACACATATATATTATGTGTACATATCAGATGAAGGTGTATATTGTAAATTCATACACATTCACTTATTTCAGTGCATTGCCATTGAAGGCTCCCAGAATTGTGAACAAAGCATTGTCTTCTTTATTGCTTTGGGTTGCCTATGGTTTTGCATAATCATGTGCTGACATGAGAGACATTTTGCTGTATTCAACGCCCTCTGTGTTGTTTTGACAGGCTGTTTGTGGAGCTGAACGCTCAGGAGCAGAATCCAGTAGAGAGGTTGAACTGTTCCACTGTTCGACTGAGACTGGCCAACCTCCACCAACCAAACTCTGCTTTGATCTGTAAACTGGAGAGGGATGGACGGTTCAGTACTGTCTGTGGACTGGATCTACACAGTGGATGTACATACATCTGACAATTGGTTGTTAGGCATTTTTTGCAGGCTGATGTTGTCGCAGATGTATGCAATCCGTGCAAGCTATTCTGAACAATTCGCACAAAACAAAATAATTATTGTTAATATATAACTGTCCTCTACAGACCCTCCAGATGAGCCCAATAATATTGCCTGTGAGGCTCCAAGGGACTCAGAGGAGGTCCATTGCAACTGGGACAGTGGACGTGAAACACACTTGTTCACAAACTATACATTCTCACTCTCGGGGTAAGTGTGCAACCGGTACTGATCTGACTAGTACTGTTTATTTGTACTTACAAAAGCTCTACAATATATTGTATCTAATATTCTATGAGAGGAGACGGAAAATGTAAAACTGTTAAGACGTTTGAGGTGCAGGTACTTGTCCCCATTAAGCTCCTGCCCAAATCAAATGCTGCTAGTTTACATACATAAAATAAATTGATTGAGAAATATGGCATTGTGATCAGACTTGAGGGAAAGCCTTCCCTAATGTGAATTGCTTATCCACAGTAAAAACAGAACCCAGATATTTCAGCCCCAAATCCAGAGTACTGGTAGGTTCAGTTTTCCACGTTCTGAGTTAGATGAAAAGGAAGAGTACCAGCTGGGGATAAAGGCCCACAACCGTCTGGGAGAGTCATTGTCTAAACCTTTCATCTTCTCTGTCAAAGATATAGGTATGTCTCTCAGGACAAATGCATGCAGGCATCTTGTCTACAATTATTTATTTAAATATCCATGAAGATATGAATGTAAACCATACATTGTATATTTATTATGATATTCTCTGATATAAAACAGAATGTGTGTGTTGGTTACTGCCCTAGAGGACTGACATGTAACTGCACATGTGTGCATCAGAGCATTCAAAAGATGAGAGCATGCATATTTTAGGGTTTGTCATTTATCTGGTATTGTAATTTGCAGTGACACCAGACACCCCACATATTGTAAAGCTGGGGTTTGGGAATGGCTCTAGATTTGCTGTATTGCACTGGAACTACTCAGAATACCCAGAACCTTTAAAAGCCCAAATCAGGCTCAGGACAGGCAATGACTCCTGGGTGAGTGCCATCTTTTCCCATCATTAACAGCTCAGCTTTGGTAGAATCTACTCTAAATGTACCAATATGCACGTTAATGGTAGGACTAATGCAGAAGCAATACTCTTATTGTCGTTTGGTGTGTTTGTACAGGTGGAGAGACCCATGGATCTGGGCAGGGGCCTGGTCAAAGAGAAACCCATGGATCTGGGCAGGGGCCTGGTCAAAGAGAAACCCGTGGATCTGGGCAGGGGCCTGGTCAAAGAGAAACCCGTGGATCTGGGCAGGGGCCTGGTCAAAGTGGAGGAACCCGTGGATCTGGGCAGGGGCCTGGTCAAAGAGAAACCCATGGATCTGGGCAGGGGCCTGGTCAAAGAGAAACCCATGGATCTGGGCAGGGGCCTGGTCAAAGTGGAGGAACCCGTGGATCTGGGCAGGGGCCTGGTCAAAGTGGAGAAACCCGTGGATCTGGGCAGGGGCCTGGTCAAAGAGAAACCCGTGGATCTGGGCAGGGGCCTGGTCAAAGAGAAACCCGTGGATCTGGGCAGGGGCCTGGTCAAAGAGAAACCCGTGGATCTGGGCAGGGGCCTGGTCAAAGTGAAAGGCCTGCATCCACTGACTCATTATGACTTCCAGATCAGAGTTTGTTTTTGCATACAAAGGTCAACGTCTGCACCCACGCTTAACTCCACCCTCAGGCCCTCGTCAGCCCACAGGCCGAATTGCAGTAGATGGAGCCCATCAGCCATGGCTACAAGCCCAGGGATAGGTAAACCCAGAGTGCATATAGACTAAACTCTAGATCACAGTGAGAAATTGGCAGTTGGCAGTGGCTCTTCTCAGTGTTGTGGAAGGTGTCTTAAGATTAAGTAAACATTTTTCAAAAACATTTTTTTTTTTAGTGTTGATATGTTTTGAATGATAAAAAATACTTGCAGCCTTTGCGGCACATTCAATTTCTCTTATTACGATATAATCGCCATAACCGCATGTACATAGGAAAGGTCACTTGACCTGTACTGCACTGAATCAGATTGATGTCACTGAATCTAATAGTTATTGAGAAGACTTGTTTTGGGTTCACATCCACTGTCTTCAAACCCCTTGGGGATATTGTTACCTATCTTTAATGGGAGCTTCTCTAACATAAGATATATACAGCCTTCGTTGATTACTGTCCATATTATAAACAGGTGTAGCAAAAACGAACCCATTAAAGCCAGAACTGGCTCAAAACAGACCTTATTTTAATAAGACAGAACTAATTTGTTACAATGCATGATTGGTATTATGATTTCTGTTCTATTTTTTTTAGAAACAATTTGTATGTCGGCTATTCTTAACCAGATATTTGGAGACAAAAAAACATACTCCTCTAGACAGCACTGGACACAGTGGGTTGCTTCGCTGTACCATAACTAAAAACCCATTTAATGCTGTGTAATATTGTAATATTTCATCCAGTATGCAGTTGCTAATGCGGGGCCTATAAACTAAATGTGTACGTGTACAAACCTGTGAAGTGTTGTAAACAAACAACGTGTTTTCCTGTTTATTTTTAGCCCCCACTAGAGAGCTGGATGTCTGGAGGGTGCTTGGTGTCCCTGAGGTCGATGGGGTTCACAATGTGACAGTACTGTGGAAGGTACCGTATCACATTTGATCTGGCAGTTAACACAGCCTTTCTACCAGTTTCTTAAGCTAACATTTTGCTGCCTGTATCGTATGTCATGTGCCAAAGATAAGGAAGTGAAATGTTAGCCGTAGAGACTGGAACCACGATTAACCTTTGAAAAACTTTGGGAGGATTTCAAATAGCGCACTCTGGTGGACAGTGTATTGTAGTTCTTTGAGGTGCTATTTTAGTGTTGTTACTGCAATGCTTTGATTGTTTCATTTTGTTTCATTTTGTTATTTTGGGTGATGAATTTGAATACTGTAACATAAGGCTAGGACATCTCATTCTTGATATGTATCTATACATCTTGCTTTGTGTCCCTTCCTTTTCCGCCTTCTGTTCATCTGTCCTCCAACTGTTCCTCTCCTCAGCCTCTCTCTCCAGGTGACTATAGTGGTCAGGTGTTGCGGTACGAGCTGGTCTATCTAAATAAGGAACAGAGGCAGAATGTCTCATGTCCGGCTGACGTCTTCCAATGTTCTGTACCAATGTCACCTTGGGTTCAGGTGTTGTATGTCATGGCTGTCACCACTTACGGAACATCTCCACCAGCCACCGTTCACCTCACGCACAAAAGTGAGTAGAAACCTCCCACACACATGTTATGTATGGTGACCCAATACATAATTCACATTCTAACCCCTAATCTGACCCATAATCCTAATTATAACCTGAAAATGTATGATCACGAGACATTTACTGTTTTAGGTGTGTCCAGACTTGTCCTAAGATTCCCAGGACCTGCAATGGGAGAAGGAGGAGATTCAGTTGCCCTGTCCTGGTTATGGAATGGATCTAGTAGGGCTGGGGCAGAGTCTGGGCCTATAGTTGGCTCAGAGACAGAGGTTAGGCCAGAGGTACTGTTGGGCTTTGTGGTGGAGTGGATGAATGGATTTCCAGAACTGGGCTGGCAGAAAGTGGCTAGAGATAGAAACATCACTCTTATTGTAGGTAAGGAAACAATTTAGAAACACATGCACATTTCTGACTATTTGTATCTACAAATTGCTGCTAATTCTGACCATAGTGATTTTTGTGTAGAGAGATGCAATGCTCACTATCATCCACTAGAGGTCACTAGTGAAGAGAATATACTACTTGACACCTGAAGTGTAATGGCGCATAAATTATTGTTTTCTCAGGTCTGAGGCCAGGAGTGAGATACAATGTGTCACTTTATGCTAAGACTACCTGGGGGCTGTCCCGCCCCTCATGTGGATTTGTCTATTCCAGAGAAGAGAGTAGGCTCACGTGCACTTATTCATTTTGTTTGTGACCTCCAGATCTCAACTTTAGACAAATGTATTTTGCCATCTATCCTATTTCATATAGCAGACACAATTAGTTTTGTATTGTTATTATACCCCAAAGACAGTGCTTCCTGACTCTCTGTTCGTCTTTCAGAACCAGTTGCAGCACCTAAGGTGTCAGTGTTGGCTCAAAAGCCTGGACGGGTTCAAATCCAATGGGAGGAGTTGCCCATAGATCAACAGAGAGGTTTTATAACACACTATAACATCTACGTTAAGAGACTGGGATCTGATACGGACATTAATCTGATCGGTGAGAGGACAAAAGAGTATGTGTTTGTCTGTGTGCCTAAGGTGTTCAGTCTATACTACAACTATACTACAACTTTACATCATGGAAATAACCTGACATCCAACCTGTCATTTCTTGTTCAAATTCTCATACCTCACAAACCCACATCTGAGAAAGGGCTTTCCACCCGTTCACAACAGTACGATGGATCTTTTCTCCTTTGTTCCAGTAACAAGCCATTTACCCCCTGGATCATGCATAATTGTACTGTACATCTAATGAGGGTTGGATTGTGATGTCATCCTAATAATATTCAGGTAGTAAAATGGGAAATGGAGCTCTTTTCTGTCTACGGAAGTGAATCTATAGCTTCAGTTTTTCTATTTGTTGGTTTCAGTTTGAGGTAGTTTGCAAGTTTCAGGGCTTGGGGCTTCAACATATCGCAAGCTATTGTTAAACACCACAGCAGGATGCGGTTTGGTGCACAAAGTAGCTGAAGTCAACGCTTTGTTGTTACTTAAAATGCAGCATTCTGCTTTTACAAGCCAAAACCACACATTTCATCTTTAAAATGCATTTTAGGATACTTTTTAATTTGCCAAATAACATCATTCTTATACATTTGTTTATGTATTTAAATGCAGGAAATACCTTTATATATCTGTGTAAAAATTTATTTTAGATTTATTGTATTTTAGATTTATTTTCCAGCATGGGGTACTTTGTGTACCACTGCCCTGGTGCCAAACACAGTTAAAACACTACATTTTAACCTGTTCCTGTGTTGCAAGAAAATTGTACTTTTAAGAACAATTTCACTACTTTACAACTTAATGTCAGATGGTTCCTCACAAATGTGTTCGTTCACATTAAATTATATGGACAAGTAAGCAAGTAATAACAATACCTTCACAATCCCCATCACTGCAATCATTGTTAGCAAGCATCAGCTAAAGTTAGCTCAAGTTTTCAAGCCTTAAAAACGTTAAGTTAAAAAACATTTAACATCAAGTTAAAAAAAACAATGAAGTTGAAAACTGTCGTGGTCTTGGCTGAAACAACATGTAGGGAGTCATTTATTGCCAACATTTGTAATAATATTACACTTAAGTGTAATCGGATGATTGATTCTATTGTGCTATTCTGCTCTAGTGACTGTGCCAGTGTCCGAGCCCAATCAGAGATGGCTGGACTTTCCTGATGGGAGCATGTCAATCCGAGTCACTGCCTCCACAGTAGCAGGGGAAGGGCCACAGGGAGAGGTGCTACCCTTACAGTTTACTGGGCCTCTAGGTGAGATGGTACTACTGCCACGTTCCAAATTAAGGTGCAAAATCTGTGTTAAACTGTCAATCTTAAAGGTGCAGTCCCGAAACAAGTATATGTCTTGGAAGGTGAGACATTTGCCAGAAAAATTGTTTTAATTGTGTTTTTGTACTCTACAAATTCTCTGAACAAGTGCTGAGCAAGCTAACATTGGGTGTAGCTTTGACGTAAACTTCCACGGTCAGGATGGTCATACGAAGCAAATTCACTTATTAAACCAGTTTCCGCTTATTAAACCAGTTGTTTTTGATTTAAGCAGAACTGACTAATCTATATGTTTTACTGATGTCTGGAGTGGGCTGTTATTATTAACATGTACTTTGGTCTTTTTTAGTGAGCTTTTTGGCTGTTGTGGGTTTCGTGGCAACCGTTGTCATGGTGGTAATGGTGAACCTGATGTGCTGGAGCTGTGTGAGGAAAAGGTAGAGGTGCAATGTTTTTTTACATTGATTGAATGGTGGCGGTCCTTGATTTGGATTGAATGGTGGAAGAACCTTGCCAGGCACAGTTCTGAAGAGCAGATGTTCTCAACCAGGTCTATGGAATGAGTCCATATCCACCACTTAATCAATATAATCGCCAATACACGAGTAATCTGCCTCTGATACATCCATATGATAATAATATGAATAAAAATAACCCATTATAATTAGGACGGGCAAATCGTTTACATGTTCTATCAATTGTACTTCTATCCAGATAATCCTTTCCTATTAGCAAAATCAAGGTAGGAAACCTTTGAACAATCTTACCAAGATAATAACATGTAACTTTCAAATAAAATTAAACTGAAAACATTTTACCTCAAATTGTAAGCATTTTTTCTGCCAAGGCTATAGACTTTTCTCAGTTATATGAATTCACAATGCTGAACTTGCCCAATTTGGGTAGAATAAAGGTTTACTTAACTCGGACTGATACTTCATCTCTACAAGTCATCTGAACTCTAAGAAGACATTGCACATTTGCATAATAAAAGTACATTATATTTAAACACTGTATATTCTCGCTAGGCATGGTCTCTCTTGCTCGTATTGTTTGAATTGTTCCTATTGTTCGTATTTGTCCTTTTGTTTCCACTGCGGGAATTTAGTCGGGTGCACTGCCTGTTTTTTTGGTGTGTTTGTTTGGATCAAGCACAGGTGGGTTTAGTTAGCATCAGTTGGGATATTTAAGTCACTGGGAGACGTAACTACTTTGCTAAGCATTGTTTGTTTCAAGTCACCGGTATTCTAGGTGAGTGCATTTTGGAATAGTTTTGTATGTATTTTAGTAAGCCACTGTTAAGCTAACTTCATTTTTAATCACAAACGACATTCCAGACTCTGCATCTGGCTCACTCACTCACCACCTCGAAACTATTTGTGACAGAATGTGAAGCCCAAAGACGAGCCTGCAGAGCTCGATGGTGGGAGGTTTCCCCAGAGATTATTGCTACAGCTCCAGGGAGAATCTCTCCAACCGTTGCCTCCTGGAGCAGTGGGAGTGGATGCCAGAGGAGGAGTACGGGCATCTCTGTGCTTATTTTGGGTACGAACCACCAATGCGGTTTCCAGGGGCAACTACATCGGGTCCGCGGTTCTCCCTAGGGGCACGAGAGCACCCCGGAGGCACCCCAAAAAGGTTTCTCGGAGGGAGCTAACAGGGTGTTCTAGGAGGACCGTGGGGGAGTCTCTACGCGCTGGACCCAGCAAGCAGCTGGCTCCAATACACCATCTACGCCCGGTGCCAGGACCTAGACTCCGGGTGTAGCCACCTGTATGTTCAACGCCAACCATGGCCCTGGAGCCGCAACTGATGCCACCTTCTGCTCCGGGGCTGCAACCAGGGCCACCAAGGGGCCTGGAGCTGCAGCAACCACATCCACAGCTCCACTTTGCTACGACCCCTTCCAGCCACCAACCTTCAGGACCCAGAGGCCCCAGAGGGATTAAGTGACCAGTCCCCGGAGGAAGTTGGGAGGTGGTGGAGGGCATGACTGGAGGTCCAAGAGCCAGCCCTCACCTACAGCGTGATTTAGCTGGCCCCCGTCTGACTGTGCCATAGCTGACCCCCATCTGCTGGAGGTAGAGGAGGAATGGCCTCTACCTCCAGAGCCAGAGCCGGACTCCCAAGAGAAGGTCCCCTCAGGGCTGGCCAACCCAGTGCCGGGTCGTTCAGTAAGCCGCTATTAAGCGCACTGTATTTTCAATCCAGTTTCGATTTCTGTTCATTGCTATGTGTTTGTTCGATATTTCTAAATAAACACCACAAACGAGATTCCCAACTCTGCATCTGGTTCACTCTCCACTGTCCTGTGCTGCTATGCTCAAGCTTGGGAAACTGTGACATCTACAATTGGGAAAGTAGCGTGTGAGCCCAATAGGCTGTGGTTACTTATTGGCTTACTTGGTTTCGGTACATTACTGTACACTTTCTGTTTTGGAGTTTAATTTGCTCATGAGGGTCACAATGTTATTTTTGACGGAGCTGAATGCTACTGTGGTTTACACCTCGGTTTGACATCCTAACATACTAAGTTACATGTATTGCATTGCCTAAATGGCTGAACAAAACTGGTGACAACAGCTCAATCTCTTAACAACTTGTAAACAACCCAGGATTCTAAAGAGCCTTCTATCTCCAACAGGTTCAAACAAACATGCATATCCTTGGGTCCCATCTGGCTGTCTGAGAACTTCCCAAAACCAGGAAACAGCAACGCTATCAGACTGCTGAAGGTAATCTGCAGTTCGACAAATACTGGTACTAAAATAGTGGTACTGAAATACCGGAACAAAAATAGTGGTACTAAAATAGTGGTACTAAAATACCGGAACTAAAATACTGGTACTAAAATAGTGGTACTGAAATAGTGGTACTAAAATAGTGGTACTAAAATACCGGAACTAAAATAGTGGTACTAAAAGAGTGGTACTGAAATAGTGGTACTAAAATACCGGAACTAAAATAGTGGTACTGAAATAGTGGTACTAAAATACCGGAACTAAAATTGTGGTACTAAAATTGTGAGACTAAAATGATTTATAATTCAACATTGTAGGTGGTCAGCCTGGGTCTGGTTAACCCTGTGCTAACCTAGCTTTTTGGCAGTCATTGTGTTTTATTAGCATCAAGCTTGCCTTCTAATAGCCTTAAATGACATTCTGACGCAAGACATTTGTCCGTCACCTACCCATTTATCTAACTGCTGTTTTTGTATTGTCCTTCAAAAGCAGGGAAACCCAATGCGCCAGACCTGGTCTTGGTTGTTCACCCTCAGTGACACACCGTTGTCTCCCATCGAAGAGGTCACTCCAGGGGAGAAGGACGAATCCTACCCCATCATCCACACCGAGGTTCTCCATCCTGGGACAGGGGAGCCTGACACAGAGTGGACCCCACAGATCCAGTTGACATCATCACACATGGAGAAAATTGGATACAAACCCCAGATTAGCGTCACAGCCGGACAAAACAAAGAGGAAGTGGAAGACATCAAAGGGCATACTCCCATCTGTGAGAGGACAGAAATGCACCCTGCGGAGTGCCAGGGACTGTTAGAAGCCTTGCTCCTTGATGTAAATGTGGATTTACCAGACGTTTCCGCAAGACTGGATCCCAGTTCCATTAGGGCGCCCAAAACCCAATGCACTACCCAGATATTAAACCACCACCCTGTTGATATATGGCCAGAGGAAACGGCTTTGGGGGTGGACCGTGGCTATCTGGACTTGCCTCAGGAACAGACAGTGAATCCAGAGGACACAATCTGCTCTAAGGCTATGCCAATGACCTCTGGTTACTTCCCCCAGAATGCCAACGGCAACATCTCTACATAAATCCATCAGCAGATATCTTAAAAGCATTATCTTCTCCGTGGATGTCCTCCCGATTCACAGTTGGACGACACGTTTAGCTCATATGTTGCTAATCTGTTACAGCATCCAAACGTCCACATGTTGTTTCTGCTCACTGCTACATAACGATTATTGTTATTACATGTAATTAACATATTGTTAATTGCTAAATGTGTTTCTGTTGATAAATAGTTTTCTGTCAATATGTATCTGTTTAGATCCACTTGTTTTGTCATATGTCATAACAATACTGTATTGTGTTGATAAAAACAGGGATACATAATATTATTTCCATATGTTAAATCATACAATAGTACTGCAAACGATGCTGGGATCTAAACAAACAGTTCACACATTTAATAATATCTCCATATACAGACTATGACCCTTCCAACTGAACCAACTAAATGATTGTGTATATTGTTTCTGCTAGCTTAACATGTTAAGGTCCGAACACCAACTTGTATTAGTCTCTATTGTTAGATTCCCATGAATCTTTATCAGTGCTGGGAATGCTACATATCACTATTCACTGGGATTATAAATCAATATTTTTCATAGGTGCTCTTTACAGTCCCCCCAGACCATAAACAATGTTCCTCAGTGAGTACCCAGTATTCTTATCTAATCATGTAGTCGGGGCGGATACTATTCAGATTTTTGTCGTCATATCCACGTGGAAAAATCCAATGACTCTCTACAAAAGGCTGTTATTGACTCGGTGGGATTCCTCCAACCTGTCATTTCGCCACACAATGCCACAATCATTTCTTACACTTAGTCCTGTCACAAGGAATAGATATTTTGGATCAAATATGTTTTATAATCCTGGAATATCAGACCTCTCTTCTATTAAAATTGCCATTACGGCAGGTGGCCTGCTTGCACCCCACTAGCTGTAGTAGAAATTCTTAGACTACCAGAATATGTTTTGATGCTCTGCCATGCACATTGCAGCTAGGCAATGATCGAGAAATAAGAAAACAAATAACAGACTCCAAAAACAAATTTGACCTGCAATACACAACACTGCCATAATCTGTCAAAACGGGACATTAGATATATAGTGTTTTGCATTACAAAGCGGGCTCACTAAACAGATCCAGGTGATCTTGGCCGGTCAAGGCTGTACTTGTAGAGACACCTGTTGTATCAGTCAGTTACAGTGGTTTCCTGACACAGCACTCACTTCCTCCGTGTGCACTAGCACAACCGAGGGCGTTTCAATCATTGCGCCGAACCCCCCCCCCTTCTTCTCATTTTATTTATTTGTTACGATTTGGATTTGATAAAAAAATTAAATCACGTTACGACATGTCGCGGACGCGGGCAAGGAGCGGATGAGAGAAAACGTTGGGACTAGCTAGACGCAGCCATCCAGTGTTGTGAGGAGATCCTCCGTGGGAAGTTCTCAAGATGTTAATCTTCAAGTGAGGGGGAGATCCCCGTTGCCGTTATTGCTGACGTCACAGAGTGTGTCATTAGGGTTTAAGGAATGGGCTCAGATGTCTCTAGGCTACTTGCCATGCTCTGTTAAACCCACATAGGACACAGTAGAGGAACTGAGAGGAGGGTTGGTTTTAGTCAAATGTCAACTGACATGTGTCTCAGCCAAATCCTTTTGACACAATCGCTATGGATTAAGATTACACACTCGGATCAGAAGAACATTAATACACAAGCAACCACCCATGTACAATTTTAAGAAAGAAACTCAAAGGATCACCTCGTGATAATTAATGCTGTTTGGTCTGAAGTTATCAACAGTTGGGTGTCGGAGCTGGGTGAGTGGTACTAGTCTTTTTTTACAGACAACATACATGGAGTGTTTTCCTTAAAAGCAACATCTGATTATTCTAGTCTAGTTCTGTATTGTTGCCAATAAACATCAGTAGGGTATGTAATTTCCTACGCCGCCACAATGGTGCATTAAATCCCAAGTACTGTTGTATTATTTTCTCCGTAGTGATCTTGAAAGACCCCATGGACATTCAGTGAACAACCACGACGACCAATGGCTCATTCACTCTATGATTGCTGGTCTGTCCTTGTTCTTATCAGTTTGCTCTGGACCTTTGAGTCCAGTGGAGGTACGTTGTCTGTTTACCAATACATCAATCTAGCATTGTAGGCTAACTAATAGCATATTGTTAGCAATTCTACTTCTTGGTAGCTACTTGCCCAAATGTTCATGTTTTTCTTCCTGACTACCACAGTGTGGTCTGCGGGTCGTCTGTTATCTTCTACAGTTGTACAGTAGTCTCACATGCTAAATGAGGGCACTTGGTCTTTTAATAAACACTCCCTCTGTATGTCTTTCTAATAATACGAGTAGGTTGATTTCCTCTCAGTGTTTCACTTCTCTATTGATTTCCTCTTGCTGTCAAATGTGTGTCAAGACTCTAAACCTGGTCCTGGAAAGCTACTGAGCAAACACGTTTAGTCCAGCCCAGCACAAACACTTGATTTTAACCCACTAATCCACAGTCATCATTCCTTAGACTGGTAGAATCGGGTATGTCAAAGCTAAACTTGATTCAGTGGGGTCCTCTGTTCCGCCTCTGTGACATAGTCGCTAAAATAAATGTTTCTGTGCTTCCCTTATCTTCCATAGTTCTTCATTTCTAATTGTCAGCGTACTATAACGTTAATGCAGCATTAAAACATGAACATTTTTCTGTGTTTTATTGTGCCTTCAGCTGAAAAGCCGTGCACTGCTTTCTCCAGCAGAGGGGACCTGGTCGCTTATGGCTCTACCTTCCAGGTGTTCTGTGTCTATCTGCCTCACTGCAATGACAAATCGATGCACATTGACAAGATACGAACATATCAAGTACAGCATAACTATACAACCATAACCCTTAACGTGACAAATATACGAAAGGAGACCACATACACCTGCAAGTGCCTTGGAGAACCTGAACCTTGTGGACTCGACGTTGAAACTGGATGTATGTATGGAAAACTCTGCTTTAGAGCCTTCTGGATGTATGAACACAATTGGATAATCAGCTATAGAGCCTTCTGGATGTATGAATGCAATGTGGTGACACAGCTATAAAGCATTCTAGAATCTAGATGTATGTGTGGAATGGGATACTCAGCTAGCTATAGAGCATTCTAGAATCTAGATGTATTTGTGGAATGGGATACTCAGCTATAGAGCATTCTAGAATCTAGATGTATGTGTGGAATGAGATACTCAGCTATAGAGCATTCTAGAATCTAGATGTATTTGTGGAATGGGATACTCAGTTATAGAGCATTCTAGAATCTAGATGTATGTGTGGAATGGGATACTCAGCTAGCTATAGAGCATTCTAGTATCGAGATGTATGTGTGGAATGGGATACTCAGCTATAGAGCATTCTAGAATCTAGATGTATGTGTGGAATGGGATACTCAGCTAGCTATAGAGCATTCTAGTATCGAGATGTATGTGTGGAATGGGATACTCAGCTATAGAGCATTCTAGAATCTAGATGTATGTGTGGAATGGGATACTCAGTTATAGAGCATTCTAGAATCTAGATGTATGTGTGGAATGGGATACTCAGCTATAGAGCATTCTAGAATCTAAATGTATGTGTGGAATGGGATACTCAGCTATAGAGCCTTCTGCCCTTCAAAGGCATTACATAGAAACCATTCTGTCAAAGGTGACCAGAATACATATCTGAGTTTTACCACATGATAAGGATTTATAGTAAAAGCTGACACAAATTGAAAAAAAAGATCATGCATATTGGTATGGTAACCGCCACAAATTAGTCAGACATTCTGGGTGATATATTGTCACAAAATAGATTGAAAAGTGACATTATACCTTTGCACTCTCAGATTTTACCTCCAGAGTAGTGCTGACTACTAACTGGTTGAACCTCCTAAATCTCCTAGATCTGCCCGATGTCCCAGAACTAGTTGCCTGTGTCCAGAAAGGAGAATTTGGACAGGTGACATGCACGTGGATGAGAGGAAGGGAAACTGAAACAGATACCACCTCAAAGCTCTGGTGAGTAATCAAGAGAAAAGGTACAGATCCTGGGTCACAGGTTTGCTGGAGCAGAACAGCGTTAGTGATCAAGTATACATACAGCCTAATCACTTTCTATTGGAAGGCAAGAGAGCAAAAAGACAGCATAGAAATAGAATTGTCATTGTTACAGAACACGCCATATTTGAGAAATCTTCTATCAAAGAAAAGCAATGTTTATTGTTATCAAATAATGGAAATGTTTTTTACTGGGTTGACACATATTTAATTGGCAAATAAAGTCCAACATTAAAATGCACCTGATATAAAAAGCGTCTACTGCTTTGCCAGAATATCAAGCTATGGTGCGTCTTATTCCGTTTGTCTTAGTACAGTTCATACCCCACAAACCATAATTGGTAACAGAAAATAGATGACAATAAAATAAATCAGATAGAAAATGCATTAAAAACGTTAAGGATATCTTTGAGCATCTGTACATTCTCAGTATTGTTTCTAAAGAATAACATGGGTTCAATGTGTTTCAGGGTGAAGGCTATGAACAGCACAGCAGCACCTGTGCCCTACCCAGAATTGGATAACCGCTCTGATCCTGGTCTGGTGTCAGCTAGTTTCTCTGTGTCTGGTTCCGACGAGACACATTACTCCGTATGGGTCAACTCCAGTAACAAGCTGGGTTCTGCTGTCTCCACCACTCTCTACTTCACACTCGACCAAATTGGTATTTCAAAGCAACAAAAAATAATGACATATATTTTATGACTTTGGTTATGTTTTCTATTTATAACATGTTTTGCAGGTTTATGAGCCAATGTGAACTATGCATGCAGAAGTTATTGCTTGTAACTACAAATTAATATTAATGCATTTTTAAGTGAAATCATGAGACCATGTTTTTGCATTAGATATGACCAATGCAAAAGCTATCAGGCATTGTATGTTGGTATGTCGTTAGATTGCAGGTTTATGTGAGTAATATCGCTGCTCACCTTTCAACACACAATATATTTAAATCCTCTTTTCCCAGGTTTACTTTTTCCTTAACCACATTGATTACAGTTATTTTTAGGATGTGTGGATTATCTACAGAGTAGTTACAAAGTTATTTTATGGACATTGAGAATCATCACTGCAGAAACTGCATGAATTGTATGAAAAACACTTCTCTTACTTGTTCATGCAAAAGGTTTAAGATCTAATATATACTGTAAATAGGTAAAAACGCACCATTAGAGATTAGCATATTGGTTTGGTTCAAGATTTTTATTTTTACCTAATTTAATTTTATTCAGAACGTTTCATTAGCCAAATTCTGCAGTAACCAGAGTCATATGATCCGGCTCAACAGAGTAACTTATTTTGTCCATGTTTTGACGGTTCTTTCTCTTGCTCTCTCTCCCTCTCTGTAGTGCAACCCCCACGCCCGGCTGTATCCCAGATAGTGTGCGGGTCAAGTGCCTGTGAGGTTGGTGTGGAGGGGGTTCAGGGAACCCAGCTTCTGGAAGTTCGGTACAGAGCAGCACAGGAGGCGGGACCGTGGATTTTACCTTCACCCACTGTATGAACACCCCCTTGATATTAATTTATCATATTAATTTATATGTCTTATAAATCTTCTAGATGCAATTCTGTGTTCTACCTGCTCTGCCCCACAGGCAGGTCTAATGAGGAACCAGTCCAATCTGTCTCAGGTCATTGGGTCCCTACAACCCTACATGCTGTGTGAGTTCCAGGCCAGAGTGAAACTGAGCCCTGTAAAAGGTCTCTGGAGCAACTGGAGCAAATCTCTATTTAACAAGACAACGGAAGAGGGTAAGAACACTATAGGTCACCTGATCTGATCTGTGACCAGGCAGAGACAGACAGCAGTATACACTATGGATTCATAATACCTGATCTGATCTGTGACCAGGCAGAGACAGACAGCAGTATACACTATGGATTCATAATACCTGATCTGATCTGTGACCAGGCAGAGACAGACAGCAGTATACACTATGGAATTCATAATACCTGATCTGATCTGTGACCAGGCAGAGACAGACAGCAGTATACACTATGGATTCATAATACCTGATCTGATCTGTGACCAGGCAGAGACAGACAGCAGTATACACTATGGATTCATAATACCTGATCTGATCTGTGACCAGGCAGAGACAGACAGCAGTATACACTATGAATTCATAATACCTGATCTGATCTGTGACCAGGGAGAGACAGCAGTATACACTATGGATTCATAATACTGAGTGTGTGGTGGTATGTTGGTGTACTCAGACAGAGATCATTGATGTTCAGAAGTGGCTTATGGCACCACCGGACAAGGAGACTGATCAGATGGGTTACCAATAAGCCAATGGCATCTTTAACGGAGCTTTGTGTATTTATGGCAAAGACGGGTCAATGTGTGAATGTGACTGCAACATCACAAGCGCTCCACAAATCTGGCCTCTATGTGAGGGCGGTAAGACAAAAACACTGAAAAAAGACAACATCCAGACTAGTTTGAGCTATGCCAAAAACAACACATTGTAGATTCAGGTTCCGTGGCAAAATGTGCCGGAGATCAGAACAAGATTGTTGTTGGCCTGGTCTAGCGAAAAAACCCATGTACGGTACATCATTCCACCCAATAGTTAACTCCAGTTAAGCACGGCTGCGTCAGAATGCAGTGTTGTTTCTCTGCAGCTGGAACATTTGTCAGCAGGGAATGGAAAATAGAAAGTGCAAATTACTGACAGAACCTGCAGCCCCAATGTCAGGAAGTTGAAAAAGGGAAGATGGTTTTATGTTTCAATATGACAACAACTCAAAGCACACCACCAAAGCAAGCATACAGTGGCAGAAGGACAACAAGTTGAATGTCCTTGAGTGACCTAGTCAGAACCCCCGACCTAAATCCCATCGAAAATCTGGTCCAGCAGTCACAATGCAAAAAGACTGAGCTTGAACCATCCTGCAAGGAAGTCTAGTTGTGCAAAGTTAGTAGAGATGCATTCAAAGAGACACGTGGCTGTAATTCAAGGAAAAGTATTAACTCATGGGGGAGTTCACTTATCCAACTAAGGCTTTTTGACAGTGCATTGTTCTTTGCCCCAGGCTTAGCTTTCCCTGTGTTAGTTTAGCCTGTGCTCACACAAGAGTGTGTTAACCCTGGGCTAAATGGCAAAGACTATTCTACTTTCTATCTATGACAGGCTACACATGTTTAGTTCTTCCTGTCATGGGATAATGTTGCAATACATTACTGACATGCGATCAATTGTCACGCTATGCAGAGCCAGGTAATGACGTTCCAAAACACGTTTATTCTGCAGAAAACAGAAAACAAACCGAGAACGGCAAAAAACATTAACTGGTTGAAATAATATTGCGCATATGCAGCGACTTATAAACATACATTCAACAACAGCAACAGCCTTTAAATAGCACACTCTCATCTCAATATAACGTCATGAAGTAGAATGTAATAACCAACAAATGTAAATCCCAAATACAGTGACTTTTAAACACACATAATCACCAAATCCCCAACAGCCGTGATATTTAATTTCCATAAACATTCCCGGCTTTACAGTGGACAATATTCAAATGAAATATGCAGAACAGCGCTTCCGGCCAATTGCATTTCCACTTTCAAGTCACCACGCTCTTTTAGGGACAAAATCCGATCATAAAAATATATATCTGTCAGACCTCTCATCAAGGCGGGTCCTCAGTTAGGAACTTCCTTACTGGTTTCCAACAAGAGCCAGTGAGACTATGCAACAGTGGGTGGAGCTACGGTCTTAGACGAATTCCCTCAGCAGCACCTACATCTGAGAGTTGACGACTTTATGCTAATTTCCTGTGAGCGAGCAGTGACGGCGTTCCACTCATACGCATCTTCAATATTAACTCTGCCTACACAAGTCAACAGTTTTGAGTGTGTGTAGAAACCTTGGGTATGGTGTCAGATTAGCATTTCCCTCTCCATATACTAATGTTAAACATTGAGCAAGATTCAAGAAAAATCGATCTGATCTCAGCTTTTCACACGTACATTGACATACGGAGGGAAATGACGAATGTCAGTCGTAATTTACATTAGCATTGTATAAAACCATCCAGTAACATTGATAAGATACTAAAAGGTCTTTGCTATCCATACTTAAGTACAGTTTTAAATAAAGACCATTAAAAGTATAGGGCAGTAATTTTGTAAAATACCCTGTGTAGAGGTTCTTTCAGCACAATGATAAACAGTTCCTGACACTCGGTGGTCACTTCATATCAGATTCTACTTATCATAACAGAGGAATGTTAACCCTGGTGACCTGGTTTCATATCCAATCTTGTCCTACATATTATCAACAACTGCTGTAAATATTCCCTGTCCTCATCCTGTAACTATTACTGGTCCTCATCCTGTAAATATTCCCTGTCCTCATCCTGTAACTATTCCCTGTCTTCATCCTGTAACTATTCCCTGTCCTCATCCTGTAACTATTCCGTCCTCATCCTGTAACTATTCCCGGTCCTCATCCTGTAACCATTCCCTGTCCTCATCCTGTAACTATTCCCGGTCCTCATCCTGTAACTATTCCCGGTCCTCATCCTGTAACCATTCCCTGTCCTTATCCTGTAACTATTCCCTGCCCTCATCCTGTAACCATTCCCTGTCCTCATCCTGTAACTATTCCCGGTCCTCATCCTGTAACCATTCCCTGTCCTCATCCTGTAACTATTCCCTGTCCGCATCCTGTAACCATTCCCTGTCCTCAGCCTGTAACTATTTCCTGTTCTCAGCCTGTAACTATTCCCTTTCCTCGGCCTGTAACTATTCCCTGTCCTCGACCAGTAACTATTTCCTGTCCGCATCCTGTAACTATTTCCTGTCCTCATCCTGTAACTATTCCCTGTCCGCATCCTGTAACTATTTCCTGTCCTCAGCCTGTAACTATTTCATGTCCTTAGCATGTGACTTTTCCCTGTCTGTCAGGTATCTAGGGTGTCAAGTGCAAATAGAGCCAATTGCAGAGTTTGGATCACGTTCGTGGAGTTTGATTTTCTTTTAAAACCAACAGAAAAAAACACAGAAAATGCTTAGACTGTGAATGAAATAAATTGCGCATAGAAGACAACTTACTAAAAACACAGCTAACACTCAGCTACTACAGCCGTGACTTTGAAATAATATCCAGCAAGGAGCTCACACCTCCAGTGACCTAAATAGCTCTTTGCTAATCGCTAAATTAATACAGCTGTGCTCTATATCAAAGCAATCACCTCAATACAGGAAGTGGAGGTACAAAACCTAACCCTACGTGACACTGTCCTCTGCCTGTAACTATTTGCTGTCCTGAGCCTGTATTTAAGGTAGTTGCTGTTAATGAGAATGTGCTCTCAGTCAACATAGCTAGTGAAATGTGAAAGTAATTTCTCACTGACTGATAATGCAATTTCAGTTAGTGAGAAACACAGTTAATGTGTTTCTCACTGTGTTAATGAATTGCTCAGAGACCTTCAGCATGATCCGTTTTTCATCAGTGTGTGAATTAACCACTTTCCGACCCTGCTAAGCATTTCAGGACGTTTAGATTCATTTATCAGGAAAAATGTGTGGGAGTAAAAAATGTACAACATTTCTTATATGGTCAAAGTAAAATTTGAATGATAAGTGCCTCCCAACAAATGAAAATGACTAAAGTGCAACTTTTTTTTGTTTTTTATTGTGAATGTGTCGCTGCATCTCTGCTCAGTACGCAGATAGTTACAGTGTGGTCACCTCTGCACAATTTTACCTCTTTTCCCTGTCGTCACTTATCTGCCTTTGTCAGCCACACAACCCACAGCGGTGCCTATGTGATTTTGTGTGTGCACCGACCGAAAAAAACCCCTGTTCTCATTTCCTGATCATGAAGATACGAGTGCTTTTACAATGAACAGAAAGTGAGATGTTCAAGACGTGCCACCATACATGTACTACAACGGTCGTGTCCTGTGGTTATTGTGAGGTTGAGCGTATAACCTAAAATCTTGATAACATTTGCATTTCTAGTGAATTACATATCAGAAAAGGTTCTGGTTAACCTTGCTGTGTGGTATTAAAGGACTGTTTTGTTCTTGATAGATTTGGTCAGCAAAGCTTTATGTTACCTTTTTTAAGTGAGAAACGATCATGTCTCCATTTTTGGAATACCAAGAAATGTGAGTTCACCTACATACATCTTCCAGAGAAGTCTGGAATGGTGCTAAATGTGTTGTGTTGATGATGCATGCATGTTTCGCTGCTTGCTGACACGAAGCAGATACGTCTGGATCACTCTAGATGCGTTTAGATAGAAAATCCAATTTAAATATATATATATATATACCGGCATATATTATTCTGCCCTTGTTCTTAGCAGATTACCTTAATTACCTGTGTAGGTAAAAGCGACCTGAAAAAGTTTAACAACTTATTCTAGGAGGTATTGGTCTGAGACACATGTTCAGAGAAAACAAATAAAGTAATGTTTTGCCGACTAGTTGTCAGATCCATCAAAACATATGCTAGTAAAGCATCATGACTATAAAGGGGCGTGTAATGATTCTTATAGATTTAATATTCTGATTGTATTTTTTATTGCATGAATGTATTTTTTCTCGCAAGTAAGCACATTTAGATAAGTCAGAGAACAAGAGAACATCTGTGTTCAGATTATCACTCAAGGAGTATCTCTCAGCCAACATCAAGAGAGTGTGGTCTTTACTTTGGCCATATAATTTAAATAATTGTTCTTGGTACAAACGCAAATCGTGTTTATATTGGTGAGAAAAAAACGAATGAGATGATTTGTGAAATATTTGTGAACATAAGACAACTATGCTGCAATTCCAATAAATTACTAAATGTTTCTCTCGTCTCGACCGGGTACTCAAATGTATTTCCACTATACTTAATTGCTAAAATGCTACGTTGAAAAGTACTTATTCAGTGCATACATAGCAGAAACATATAGCAAATATTATGGGTGTATTAAATGCCTACATCGACTTTTGAATGAGCACAATGTCCACCACAGCTAAGTGTTGCAATAAATAAATTGTTTTTGTGCGTTTACAGTACCAGTTAAAGCCCTGGATGTGTGGTACACAACATCAACCCCTCCCAAGGACATTTATTTATACTGGAAGGTGAGCCTTTAAACTAGTGATTTTAATATCATCAGACACAAGCTCTCAATCAACATCACTGTTAACAGAATTTCTGTGTCTCACTGTGGTCCTCTCTCTCTCTCTCTCTCTCTCTCTCTCTCTCCTCTCTCTCTTTGTCTTTATCTACGTCACGGTCTTCTCTCTCTCTCTCTCTCTCTCTGTCTTTATCTACCTCACAGTCTCCTCTCTCTCTCTCTCTCTCTTTGTCTTTCTTTAACTCTCTCTCACTCTCAATCTCTCTTTGACTCATTTGCTTTCTCTCACTCTCTTGCACACACTCTCTTTATATATTTCGTTTTGGTCGTACTTCTCTCTCTTACTGTAGGTGTGGAAAGTGTTCTTAGCCAAACTGCTTGTGTTCTAGTCACTTCGTTAGCACCGGTGCATTAGCTAAAGGTCAAATTCTGACCACTTCTAAAGCGGTAAACACATTCCACCCAACACCCCCTAACCAAACCACACCCCCCTGCTTGTTACCTCACCCGTAGTCTCACAATAATATGTGAGACTGAAACCTGGGCCAGACAGGCATTGGTTTCAGTTTACAAGAAGCAATAGGTGATGCAGTTTAAAAGAAATGGCAGAATCCCTTATACATAGCTGACCTAGCATGTCTTTGTAGCTTAGTAGCTGGGGCATGACAGTTTCTGAATGGATAACGGAGAGATGGAAGTATGTTAGCACATCAACATGTTGAAAATGAAAGCTATAGAGATCCTGCTTAAAATACACTCTGTGCGCGTACTGTCAAAAGTGACATCAAAGAAAGAAGAAAAACATTCACTGCAAATACGGTTGTTGCCTAGGCTTGAGGGCCTCTGTCATAATGCATTCTGAATCTGTTTGCAGAAACTGAACGACACAGAGGCCAGAGGGAGAATCACAGGTTACAAGGTCATAGTTCACAACAACCTGACAGGGACAACTGAGATCTTCAACTCCACCACCAACAGACTGTCACTCCCATCATATCATAGCTGTAGTGTTACTGTCTATGCCCTGAACTCCAGAGGCTCCTCACCAGCTACCAGTCTTGTCATCCCCCTTAGAAAAGGTGAGACAAAACCATTTCACTGTTTCCATTCAAGGCCTATACTCAACCCCAGAACAGGATAGTAGTGGATTTTGTCTAAATCCAAGTAATAAGTGCAAGAAAATGTTCCACATTGCCTCTTTGAGAAGACTAAATTAATATTCACAAACCAAAAAAAAAACATTAATTTGTCAGTTTTGAACGAGGAAGAGTTACTGCTCTACTGACCGCATGACACGGTGCTTTCACAGCCCAGCCCCCTCAGAACGTCCAGCACAGCCATCGCAATAACCACAGCTTCGCCATCTCCTGGACGAGGCCGGGTACTGCGGGAGCAGCTGTTGTTATTGGCTACCTGGTTGAGTGGTTCCCTAAAGGCAAACGGGTGGAAGAGCTCAGGTGGAAGAGACTGGGTCCTGCTGAAAACCAGACCATAGCAGGTACACTCAGCCTATGGGTTGGCCAGCTTAACGCTACATGAGGTCTTTTATTGCACTATGAGTATTGATGGACGTCCCTCGCTCGCTTCTTCTCATTTGTACAGACGACATTAAGCCATTTGAGTGCTATGAGGGAGCGGTCTATGTCCTGCATGAGCAAGCGATGGGCGGAGCCTCATTTGAAGGGATCAGCCCCTGGGAATCAGGTAGGACAGTAGATGTTTGTTTCACCGATTCAATACAACGGAACGGCACAAAGAGCAGCCCTTTCATTTGTGGTTTGTCTTTGTCCTGTAGCACCGTCCGCAAGTCCACCTGATATCAAGTGGACGGAGAACGAAAACGGAGGGACCGTGTCCTGGTCAGAGGTTCCCCGGGGTCAACAAGGAGGCTGCATCAGCAAATACACCATCTATGTGAAAAAAGCAGAGACTGTCACATCCTACGGTATGAAGACTAACAGGTCAAACCCAAAGGGCGTTGGTATTTTAGATGTGTTTCAGCGTGAATGTGTACGCATGTGTGGGCATCCATCAATCAATCAATCACATTTATTTATATAGCCATTTTTACAACAAAGTTGTCACAAAGTGCTTTTACAATCGCCCAGCCTGAATCCGACAGAGCACGCATCAACAAGTTGAAAAAGAGACAAGCTAGTAAAAACTCCCTGAAGGTCAGATTTAGGAAGAAACCAAGAGAGGAACCAGGCTCTGAGGGATCAACCAGTCCTCCTCTGGCGGTGCTGGGCGAGTTTATGACAGTTAATATTATACAGTGCAAGCAGGCAATGTGCGAGCATCTTAAAAATCTAAATAGTCCAGGACGACCGGGAGGGTTGATGGGTATGATAGATCTGTGTCCATGTCTGTGTCCACATGTGTATGTTTGCACTGTGTTCTTAACGTGTGCTGTGTTCTAGACTGTGCGGCATCAAAGAGGTCCCACACCATCACTGGTCTGGTACACAATCAGTTATATTGCCTGCTGATGACTGCTTGGACTGCTTCAGGAGAGGGTCCACCTGGAGATTGCTTATCCGTCTTTATCCATAGTCACCGTGAGTGTTAAAAGATTCAAATCCCCATTCATTAGAATTAACTCTCAAAACTGGCACTCCAACGATGTGATGTGTTATGCAAGTGCTGTAATGTTATGTACTTTGCATCTTAAACCCAGGACTTAGCTGTCGTACATTTACAACAAACTTAAGACGGAGACAGTCGTCTGACTGCAATAGTGGTTAAAACAATAGAATAATTTGCATGAATGTCAAAACATTCAAGGAAAACAAGCCTTTGATTAATTATTTGATTCAATTGCAACTACAAAATCGGATCAATATAAAAGTCTCTCTTGCCTGTGTAACATTGGCACTGTGTGCTTCTTATCTATCAATGTGTCTTTGCTTTCAGAGGATATCTGGTACATCACGCTAGTGGTTCCCTGCTTGGTGTTCCCCTGCCTGGTGTGTCTGATAAAACGATGGTAACTGCAAGAACAGGAAATCTATTCCAAATTGGCAACCGCATGTGACTAAACATGGGGAAATTAAATAAACACATTGATTGACAGTCTTAGTGTGCCCTGTTCCTGACTCTTCCACGTTCTCAACTCCTCAGGGTCTATCATTACTTCATGCCTGATATCGTCCCTGATCCAGCCAACAGCAAATGGGCAAAAGAGTGTGCCACGGAAAAGGTAATCAAGTGTACTCAGAGTATACAGAGTGTCACGCTCTATTTAATTTCTATCCACAGTACCCCATTTCATTGTGCCACCTCCCGGTCTTCCCCAGGGTGAGTTAACTCTCCAACTCTACGTCAGTGAATCCAGCGTCAGCGAGGAGGACGAGCCGGACACCGTAGAGGTCCAGGAGCTGCCTGAGGAAAGCTGGTGCTCGGAGGACCCTGCAGAGGTGGCCTCACACGTCCTTCCTCCCCCGACAAATCATGTCACTGACCCATCAACAACAGCTTACTTTCAGAACTCTTACATGCAAAGCTTCTCCCATGAGTCAGGCTCCTCGGGCCAGACTCAGGACTCCCATGGAACAGATATGACTGTTGACTACATTTCAACACACCTCCTTGTGAGTGAGGAGGTGGATGAAGAGGACGAGGAAGGTCTTGGTGCGCTGGTATTTTTTCCATGCCAGCCCCTGGAGCCTCTGGGTCCATTCCAGGGGAAGTTGACTCTGGATGCAGTCAGGATCGACTGCAGTGGGTTCTGATACTCCTCAGAAATGCAATATGAAGCCAGGAAAAGGTTGTGTAACGACCCTGGCGTTGTTGAGCGCATTGCAAGGACATCCAAGCGAGCTGAGATGGCTGACCTTGGGATCTGCCAAAGAGTTGCAACTTCAATGCCTCAGTTAACCACTACAGTACTATTCTAGTACACAACTATAACACTGCGTACGCAAGCAATGATTTACATGCCTAGGATTTAAGAAAAGGATTCTTGGAAAATGCACAAAAGGTATCTGTCTCAAGGAATCACGAGGTTTCATAACTTTACTTCTCACTAATCAACAATCATTATATATATATGGCATTACAGTATACTTAAATCATGTGTCTTGTGTTGCACAAAGGGTTGTTGACTAAAACTCACTGTTACATTTCACCCTGTTCATAGGTACTGTAAGCAAGGATCTTCTTTGAAATAAACCTTGAAGCAAACTTACAAATTGAGATAGTAGCATGGTTTATTCTAACATTCCTTTGACCAATTTAAAAAAATATTGTAAGAAATTCATTAAAAAAGAATTTTTAGTGACAGCTCTCCATATATGGCTATTTAATTTCAACACACATCTATTTACCCACAATTGGTCAAAATCATCACTCAAGACTATGGGAAACATAGTATGCCATACATGAAAAAGAAAATACAGTGACACAAACCAAAAATCTTCAAAAATACCAAACGATTTCTGCTGAGCACTCGACATTTTTGCAAAAGGAAAATCTTCTATCAGAGGATCAGTCTCCCATTTGATTTCTCATTATCTCACGATGGTTTTGCAAGTTTACAAATAAACAAGTGACTTTACTTTATATACATTTTTAACATGACAAATTAAATGACGTGATTACATAAAATGCCATAACCTTTTAATTTACATTAAATAAATTCACAATGGAAAAATAAATACTTATTATTGTTTACATATTTTCTCTGAAGTTTGTCAACTACACATTACGCTAGTGTGTGAAGCAGTTCCCCTACCACCACTTGCCACTATGCATAACGGGTCATGGATTTTGTGTAAATGTACAAACAGTCTCAAGCATTCTCTTTCTTATTGATAAATCCCAGAGTTGATAACAAGGTTTATGCTGAACGCTCATATTTGTGCATACGCAGGCTTAATGAGCTCCCTGGATCGTAGAAGAAATAAAGTTGTTTTACAGTGAATGATTATCTTTTATCTTGTTTCTAATATTTCTTTATTGAACACAGGACATTTTACAAAAAATGCTTAGGTTTGTGCTTTTCTTTTTTGAAACAAAATATAACACACAGGACAAAACAAAGGAAACACGTACACATACAACAGTCATAAGGGCCTACAATGAGCATGTGAGCGTCTGAACTGGTACAAAGTGTTTCCCAGGCCTACAAATTCCCTAGATCTCAATTCCATTAAACATCTGCTTCAACCAAGGGCGTAGGTTTGGTCTCAGCTTTGGTGGGGACATCCCCCCCCCCCCTTTTACTGAGAATAATGTGATTATTTTTGCGTTTAGTTGAGACAATAGCCTGTTGCTTTTATACTACTCTAAAGTTTAACTAGCATAGGCCTATCCATGTGCAGACAAAAATCATTATGTAGTACCTGGTGTTCAACTTTTAGATGGTAATGCTGTTTGTCAGATTCAATATATTGTAGCGACCCTGGTGGTGCCACTACTCCGCCCCTACTAATGGGATATCTCAAATAGGCCACATTACATAAGTACGGAGCCCCCCTGGTGTCAGCCAAGAAAAAAAAGTAAACAGTTTATAAAACCGAGGGAACAGTTTACTTTTTTTTTTTCTTAGCTGACACCAGGGGGGCTCCGTAGTACGAAAGCTGTTGCAGAGGAAAATACTACCCAAAATATATTAATACACATTCCCCCAAACACTGGGTTCACACTCAACTTTGAATGTATTCAAGGTAATTGTTCTCTAACTTTAGAGTAAATGTATTAAATGAGGATGTAGATATGTCAAACCGTTCTTGGAGGGAGTATTGACCAGTTGTTTTGTTGCTGCACTCTTATTCACTTTATGACGTATGGTAGTTGTGTCTGTATGTGCAGTAGAGGTCTGCTACCCGACCCGAGCCCGACGGGTCCCGAAAAATGTTCGGGTTTCGGGTCGGGTTAATGTTTAATGAACAGCCTCGGGTTCGGGTTTGTAAGTAAGAAAAACTAAAAAGGCTATATATAGTTTGCGTGCCGTCACCGTGTGCTTTGCCTGCTTGGTGCTGTCATGCTGTGTGTTGTTGTGGTGACCGGTGTTGTGCCGAATTCTTACTCCCTGCCAGAATCTGACTGCCGGCGCGAGCACGCGCATGACGACAATTTGCGTCGCCTCGCCAGCTGCTAAAACAGACATGCGCCAGAAATTACATGATAGCGATTTAATTTGTGTCGTTATGGTAACGTTTTTACTCCTAAACATGAACATCATTACTAAAGAGATTTGACTTTACTGCCTGCACATTTTCTTTATGAAAACAAAACAGTGCTGCCAAAATCATACTCCCCTATGTAAAATACTTATTATTGAATATAAACACTTGTGCTTTTTTGTAGGTAGTATTTAGGATGAGATGTGTCTCCAGAATGAGTTTTTTGGGTGTCTGACCCAGCTAAAGTGATCTCAGGGTGGGGGGTGTGAATTCGGCAATGCTGCCAAAATCATACTCCCCTATGTAAAATACTTATTATAGAATATAAACACTTGTGCTTTTTTGTAGGTAGTCTTTAGGATGAGATGTGTCTCCAGAATGAGTCTTTTTTTTCTTATTGTATAATTGTTTTGAATAATT
Organism: Dallia pectoralis; assembly: GCA_029465975.1. NCBI lineage: Eukaryota > Metazoa > Chordata > Actinopteri > Esociformes > Umbridae > Dallia > Dallia pectoralis. Next base: position 3,072,586 of record CM055751.1, read on the forward strand.
AAAAGTAATTTCCTGTTGTCTCAACGTAAACCCACCCACCCATTCACTCACTCACAATTAGCTTGCAGACATTTCTTGGCGGTTATTTAGTTTTTTGGTGATTAACATGGATTCTGACATATACAAACAAATATTAAACTATAAAAAGAATGGTTCATACCCTGATGGGTATTCCAAAACGGAGAAATCGAATTTTAGAAAAAAGGCCAACACTTTTGAACTCCAAGGTAAGAGAGCGATACAATATTTAATATTTACATTTTTTTAAATTATGTTATCAGTTCTCTTTGTTTAGATGGTTTAAAGTTTTATCTTAAATGTGTATCATATGTTAAAGCCAAGGTGAAGCCAGACCTTATACAGTCAACCCCATTCGTGCCAACAAGATGGCAGTTCCTGTGGGCCTTTTGTTTTGAAAGTAAGTTAAATGGATCATTATGCCATATATGACTTTCTTTCCTTAGTGTAACACCAGAGGTAAATATTAATGGAGATGGTCATCCTAGATGGTAAATGAATATCAATGATAAATATTGAAACTAGATAGGTTACAATTTCTGCAGAAATTGTGATGATGTGTGCTTGCGGCCACCCGTAGTCGACTGTGTACTGATATCAACTGCCAGACTGAGGTGACACTGCTGCTGCTGCGCCATAGTATGCAATGTGTTAAACCTATCAGTCATTACTCATGAATACACACTACCGCTGCAAGCACCATAGTATACAATGTGTTAAACCTATCAGTCATTACTCATGAATACACACTAACGCTGCAAGCACCATAGTATACAATGTGTTAAACCTATCAGTCATTACTCATGAATACACACTACTGCTGCATGCACCATAGTATGCAATGTGTTAAACCTATCAGTCATTACTCATTAATACACACTGCTGCTGCATGCACCATAGTATGCAATGTGTTAAACCTATCAGTCATTACTCATGAATACACACTGCTGCTGCAAGCACCATAGTATGCAATATGTTAAACCTATCAGTCATTACTCATGAATACACACTACCGCTGCAAGCACCATAGTATACAATGTGTTAAACCTATCAGTCATTACTCATGAATACACACTAACGCTGCAAGCACCATAGTATACAATGTGTTAAACCTATCAGTCATTACTCATGAATACACACTACTGCTGCATGCACCATAGTATGCAATGTGTTAAACCTATCAGTCATTACTCATTAATACACACTGCTGCTGCATGCACCATAGTATACAAATGTGTTAAACCTAACAGTCATTACTCATGAATACACACTGCTGCTGCATGCACCATAGTAGCATATTGAACAGCATTATAAACTGCCTATTAAACAGTGTGTAACCTGCCTATTAAGCAGCTGTTAGCTGTTTGAATGTATGCATACACTTACAGGAGTAGCTAACGCTAGCTAGCGCGCTAACGCTAGCTAACATGCTAACGTGTAAACAGGCCTATTAAACAGTAGCCGTTTCTCAATGTCAAGGAAGGATCCTCAGAAGCCAGAATTTCGAGGATGCTACGTCATCAACATCCGTCGAAGGACTGTTCCAATGTCGAGGATCCTCGGAATTTCAACCAAGGACGAGTCCTTCGTTCGGAAAATATGCCATGTACACGAAAGGATGCATATGTGTAGCCTTCGCGCTCTCATATCACCCACAATCCTATGGGCTTCTTTGCTATCTTGTTAAAAATACAAGTCGGACGTTAGCGGAGTAATAAATACTTATGCAAAAAACACATTTCAGAATGTAAGTTACAGAGAAAGACTGAAGGGATAATTTTGCTCAATAGGGTAAAAAATAACTTAGTTAGGGAAATAAAAAAACGTGTTTGTGAGAGGACAAGTCTTTAACAAATAGCTCTTAAATTATAAATATATTTAAATATAAAATATTATTACATGGCTTGGTTGAATTCCGGTCCGGTCTGTTATTTCTTGATAGCAGACCGCTGCTAAGTAGCCTATAACACAGCGTTGCCATGAAAAACTATGTACGGCGGACGCAGTTCAGTTCACTCAGGCAATATAATAGTTTTTAAATATTTTTTTGTGTGTAAAATTATTTATTTATTTAGTAGCTAGCCATGTAATAAGCGGGATAATGAATAGCGGGCGGTTGTTACAGCAAATACAGGCTGATTTAAGACCCATCCGTCTGTAATTATTTTTCCACCTGGCGGACATTTTGATGTATAACATGTTTATGTAACCCCAGAAAAGTAGGCGCTATCACAATTTACAAACGAACAAAAAAACACCAAAAATCGCTTTCAAATTAGAGTGGAGAAAATCACCGTCTCTATGGATGTCTATGGGGAGGCGCAAGTTGGAAACAAAAGGACATAACGAAATGAATATATATGTTACAGCTTATATTTGAACATTTTGAGTGACAGCACAAATAGATGAACGTTTTGATATGCCATTTGTGTGTAAAGGGTTGAAACTCAGGCAGCAGTAGCAGTTTACAAATGTTCTCTACATTTTCTGCTGAATGGGCTCTCACACTCTAGTTTTGAAGATTCCGCCAATGTATTTCAATGAGGATTAATTAATATTTCGTTAATATTTCGTAAACTACATAACGAAACTTTCTACAAAACAATAGCAACTAAATAGGTTTCGGGACGCACATTTTGACAATTTTTTGTCTATCTACTGCAAAAACTGTGGGAGGAGTAGGGGTGGTCAAAATTTGATATAATAATAATAATAATAATATATATGTGAGATTACAATATGTGTCCTTGACCATAGTCAAGCACACATAATTAAGAATTCGGGACAACACCGGCACACGAGACGAGAGAGAAAGTATATGCGTGCGCAGATGTGCAATGTGCACTGCATGCCATAGGCTACACACAGGCTCGCTCGCTCGCTCTGCTCTCTCTCAAAAAATAAAATAATATATATATTATTTATTTTATCATTATATCATTTATATCACAAACATGTTTTGCGCATGTGCTACCGCTCTCGTGCGCTATTTCAGTCACAACACAGGTTATTTGTTTACCGTTTCAAGCAATCATTATATAGAACATATTGCCAAAAAAAAAATTTATGTAAGAAACAGAGTGGACCTCGGGGTCAGGTCGGGTTCGGGTCGGGTTCGGGCTTAACATGTAAATGTAACTGTCGGGTCGGGTCGGGTTAAATGATCGCGGGTACGGGCCGGGTTCGGGCTTCAGTTTAAAGCCTGTGCAGACCTCTAATGTGCAGTGGCCATAAGTGGTGGAAGTGTTTATTTCCCAGCCTGATGGCCATCTATGTGGGTGGGGTGATAATTATAATGGGAGGTCAAAAAGCTCTTCCTCTGACCTGTTTATCCACTGGAGGTCTGAAGCCCTTGGATATGGCTTGTGCATGTGGTACTAAGAAAAATATCACAGAGACACTTTTGTTTTTCTGTCAATTCGAGGGGAAAAAACAGGCTCTTTTTTTATTGTGTACCACAATAATTCCACTCTGGATAGAATGAACCTCCTCTCTGTCTTTGCCATTTTGGGTGAGCATGTGTTTATTTTCGATTGCTCAATGTCTAATTAAATTGGTTTTAATTATTCATACACATCCAAAATCAGTCCGGTTATGTGCATTATAAATTTGGTCTATGGTCGAAATTCAAAACCACCAAATTAATGTTTATGTACTGTCTTTGTTTTACAATTTTCATCCCAACCAAAAACAGTTTTACTTTTGAAACGTGAATCTCATCGTGTGTGTTGCCCTGGTGATTGAGTTGTAGGTTTTAAAGACCTGTCTGATTTAATTTCATCATTGTCAAAAGAGCTACAGTGTGTGTGATTGCATATAGCTCTGAAGCACATGGCACTCTGCACAGACTGCATTTTGAAATAATGTTAATTGTGCCGATTCATTCCCACTGGGTTGATTAAATTCAATTTTAATTTTCAAACGCAATGAAAATAGAATGTGGTAAAATGCTAAATAGAATGGGGAGAGCAGGTTCAGTGTGACGATGAACCTGTCCAATAAAGCATTAGTGCAGTTTTCAGTATGTACTCATATATATTAATACTCTACATGACCAGGATCAGAAAGTGTTTTACTCGTCCATTTACAACAAACAAGGAATGTATGTGAAGAGAAGTGTTGCTTGTGAGGCAGAGTGTTTGAAATGAAAGAAAGAACATACATGTTAATTCCTCCCAGTCCCAGTGGTTTGATAGGCATCTAGAGTGTCATTAGAGACTGTTTACCACTCCTCCTGCTGAACACACTGTACTGTCACATTGTGGATTCTCAATTAACATTCCCCCAGTTAACTTCACTCCAATATGCTTTTTTGTTTCAGGTATTACAGTGGTGATGATTCAAAGCATAGACTCTAAAGGTACACAGACAAACACACATACGAATACTCACATATACACATACACACAGGTCGCTTAGTGCCCGCAAAAGGCCAGAGCAGCCACTACACACACATAACGTTACTAAATGACAAGCTTTCCTGTTTCTCCAGGGTTTGCAAGTGTCAGGGCAGTTGTGTCTGTTTGGCCCCCCAGACCAACCATCTACTTGGGGGAGTGTGTGACCCTGATATGCAGGGCAGAAGCAGGTGCTAACTGGACCGTGAATTATCGATGGTTTAGCGACAAACCTCAGAAACATCTCACCACAAATTCAAGGCATCTGGTTATTGGTGACAGTTTCATAATCACTGTGGTGTCCAGGGCTGACGGCGGTAGCTACTGGTGTCAGGCTGAGCGGAATGTCTCAAACCCACCCGTACTCAGTAAACCTGTCCATCTGACTGTGTCCGGTGAGTAAATGATCACATCCAGTCCAATTACCGCGTCTTAATGATTGGAGGCATTATGTCCATTAGCATCGATCAGTCTTAAAGACTTTTTGCTAATTGGCCAGGGCCCAATTCCATTTTTTTTCTTGTATGCTAGGTTGTAATGTAGTTGACAGCAGACTTTAATGAGTATTATACAAATATGTATGAAGACATTCTATGCGTTTTTATGCTTGCATTTTCGCTAGTACAATGGGCAGTGCTTTAATGCAGAGTAATGTATGTTTTCTAAATGTCAACATTACATTTTCTACTCTAGATTGTTTTAAATTACAAATGTACTTTGGGGAATTCACCTGCACTAGAGACAAAAGCTTATAAAAATACATTGCAGCTAGGCTGCCGGTGACGATTAGCATGATAAGTGGACATGATTTGATATTTATAGAAGAAAAAACTCTCTTAAACTAAATCAGGGCTCACTATATTTACATTGAGGTATCGTAGGGAGTCATATAGGGCTGTCGATTTGCCATTGTGCCTGTTTTTGTGTATTAGACTTCTCTTTCTGCAGTGTTCAGGTTCACCCATTTAATTTATTTTGTGATTATTTCAATTATTTCGCGGGTACAAGCGGCCGAAATGGGTTTTCTCAGAAAGGTGGCTGGCCTCTCCCTTAGGGATAGGGTGAGAAGCTCAGTCATCCGAGAGGAACTCGGAGTAGAGCCGCTGCTCCTTTGCATAGAAAGGAGCCAGTTGAGGTGGTTCGGGCATCTTGTACGAATGCCACCTGGGCGCCTCCCTAGAGAGGTGTTCCAGGCACGTCCAGCTGGGAGGAGACCTCGGGGAAGACCCAGGACTAGGTGGAGAGATTATATCTCCACACTGGCCTGGGAACGCCTCGGGATTCCCCAGTCAGAGCTGGCTAATGTTGCCCGGGAAAGGGAAGTTTGGGGTCCCCTGCTAGAGCTGCTACCCCCGCGACCCGACCCCGGATAAGCGGTTGAAGATGAGATGAGAAGATGAGGAGATTATTTCAATTCACGTATAACATTTTTAGGAAGCAATGAACAGTGTTTATTATTGTGTTTATGATTGTACTGAATGTATTATCCGTTGCTTCGTAATTAACATAATTAAAATATTAAGGTGTTATTATGTCATTGATGTAGTTAGTAATTCTGGAACTTTCCGCCCCCTTGTCTCTATCAGAGTGGATGCCCCCATCTCTGTCCGTAACCCCCAACAGCAGACAGCACTTCCAAGGAAACCGCATTTCTTTCCAGTGCCCTGCTGTGTCTGAGAACAATTCTACAGAGAGAAACTCCACAGCCTGGACATTGCAGAAGCTCACTAATTCTGACGCTAGGCCAGCATGTCAGACACAAGAGGGCGCTGTCTATGACAAAGTTCCTGGAACATGTAGTTTCACCTCTCCGAACAGTGGAAACAGTGGGTTGTACTGGTGTCAATGCGGCGAGCGGCGGAGCAATTCGGTTACCATCTCAGTGAGCTGTGAGCCAGACGAGCTGCATCACATGGTTTTCTGACTATGTTGTTGGGGAGGGTGGAATAGTGCCACCTGCACAATATCTAACTGGTAGTGTGCTTTTAGCCCTTACAGATGGTTCAGTGATCATCATGGTACCTGCACACCCCGTCGCCGTGGGAGACCGTGTGCGTCTGCGCTGTCGTTTCTGGTTTCAAAAGTCTAACCGGACCACCTTCTACAAAGACGGAGAGGAGATTTTGACTCTAAATGTTACAGAGATGGTCATAGATAATGTAACCAGCGCAGATGAGGGCCACTACAAGTGTGCTGACCCAGAGGACAAGTCGGAGAGCACGGAGAGTTGGCTGGCTGTAAGAAGTAAGTGCTTGTGGTTGTTTGTGCCTGAGGCCCACTACTACATAGAGGAACGTCATTTGACATTGATGTTGAATAGGTTTTTTGGGTCCTCTATCTTAGGCCAATTGACTTCAGGTTATGGGACGCCCGTGCAAACTGAAGGTAGACTTTCATACTTTCATTCATGATTTCATACAGTATATAACAGGTGTTGACTTCTAACACGCTCATCCGGCACATTAACACTTTACAACTGTTCTGCTGCCAGTCTTTCTTGTAAAGCGTCTTTGGGTTTTTGAAAAGCGCAATAGAAATAAAATGTATTATTATTAGTATTATTATTATTAACACACACACACATATATTTAAAGTACAATGTGTATTCTCCATTCAGGTACCTGGATATGGGTGGTTCTATCCAGTTGCATTCTGGGAGTCCTGTCACTGATTCTCCTGTTTTTATTGATGGTTTGTCATTTCAGGTTCGTAAAATGAATATACTGTTTGATTTGTTTAATATTTTGGTCACTAGGCAGACTCTCTCATCCAGGGAAACATACTGTTAATGCATGCATTATATACATACATTATATATAAGCTAATTAGAGCACACAACTCTGTAGTTGTATGTACAGCCTATTCAATAAATTAGAAGACGTAGATCTCAACCAACAGCTGCGGTGAGAAAATGATGTGTGGGTTATGTCCATAACAAACCTGTCGCTGGCTTCCAGGTGGCACATGTGTTGCACCGGCAGCTGTTCGTCCTCGAAAGAAAGGACATCTCCAGTAGAAGCACCCACAACTCAACAAGATGGGACTGAGGTACAGTGGGACCTGGCCTGGATGGAGATGGCCAACTTGCTTGACAAGCAGCATTACCCGGCCACACTCGGCTAAATTCAAGATTTTATTATGGACGCATAAAAAAAGTGTACTAAAATCAAATACTTCTTTTGCTGTTTCTGTTTATTTAGAAAGTAGGTTATACCAAGTTATATAGAGGCATACAGAGGCCGATTATTAGCAACCATCCGTCCTTTGTTCTAATGGCACGTTATGTTTGCCAGTCAGTGGACTGTTCCGATTCTGTGACAGACTTAAGTTCTGAAAATATTTGTTACTTTTCGAACTATATAATTTCAAAATTCTACTTGACTATGATCTAGTTCTTTGACAATCAGTGCTCCAGTTGTTAAGGTGAGAGTATCTTTTTTTACCATCCACTATTGTAGAATTAACTGTTCTAAGTGTGTCCCAAACTCAAATGGAAAAAGTGCATTAGTCAATTCCGGCCCTTTTCTTTTTTTTTAAGTGTACACATGATGAAAAAGCGAGAGCAAAGAATTGTAAAAGTACATAGCTTTGGCAGGTTTCTGGGGAAGGGTGTGAAACGTGTTGCTCTATGCACAAAATAAAATGATATGTCTCACTAACATGTTGAGAAAGCTATTGTACATATTTAATTTTAAATACTTTTCTAAAATTGTTTAGGTGCTTAACTAGGAAACCAAAGCCGGTGCAATGTGTGACCCTTCCTTCTGAAGTATACATCATTGATGTAATGAGACAGCTTTTGAAATTCTAAACTGTACATTGTGTTTTAATGTGTTCATAGAAATTATATTAATATCTATATTATCCATAAAATGTTTAGCAAAATATAAGCCGTTACAGTTTAACATTGGTTTGAGGTTTATAGGTGATGTAGTTTAAGAGTTGTCGAAAATGTTTATGCACATTGTTGACGCTCCCTTCCTACGTGCTTTGGTTATGTGCAGACTGACTGCAATGTCGACATAAATGTCTCCTGTAATTTGACACGAAACGAGACCTGTGCATTGTTCTTCAACCTTTTTCTGTCATAACAAGACTAACCCGGGGGTTTGTAGCAAAAATAGATTGCGAGCTATTGAGCTTTGAATGTTTGATTAACTGTCAAATATCGAACGTGAAACTATCTTTACCATGGTGAAATATTCACGTTCTATACTAGCAAAACTGTTAGGTGAAGAAAACTAGTTTTTCAGTAGCTATGGCAACAGCAAATTTCACAAAATGCTCCTAGCGGAAACCTGACATTTCTGAAATGCGAAAGGCGGGAAGTAATTGACAACTGTAAAAGTAATGTAATGCCAAGCAATCTAAACGAAGTAAACTACTTTTTTAATTACTGTTCTTTAATAAGGATACTTTTCTCGAAAATTGACTTTTGAAATTATATTTTTTTTAATAACAAGTTAATAACAGTATGTTTTCTTGTACTAAGTTACTCGCAATTGCCGAACTAGCTAGCTGTCCTACATGCAGCAACGATCCATGCTAGTCTGCTTGCGCAAGCTAATTATTTTGAATTAAAACAACTGCTAAGTAATCAAAAAGTCATAATTTTCGGGATATATTTAATTTCCATGTATTTTTTGTTGTGTTTTGCATGCCAAAGATTGAGTAAATGAAAAGAAAGTCAGACATGTCAAGCTTTTTTGTAAAAAAAAAAAAATAACAAAGGGAGGAGATGGAGAGCCGAGAGAAAGAGTACAGGAAAGGGCATACGAATTAATGGGAGAGGAAGCAGTGGTATTAGAGAAGAACAAAGTGGAGCAAAAGGACGGATAAGAGAAGGACGAAGTGTAAGGAGAGAGGATGGAGAGGGAGAGATGGAAGAGCAAGCTTCTCATATATGTTAGTTTAGCGAATGCCTTTCCACATTTTTGTGTACTTTATGTTGCTAAGAAATTACAAATGATATAAAAATATATATAATTTATTTTCAGAATCATTGTTTTGTAAGCATTTAGTTATCGGTATATTTCAATATTTTTTTTCACACATTTTTGTAGATATATCCAGAAACAAAAACGAGGGACCCACACAGCCCCATTTAAAGTAATTTCTGAAAAGTTTTACGGGACATGCAAGCAGACGTTTTCGCAGTGAGCGGTACAAAGGACACATGTGGCTAGAGTAGCCTACTCATCATCTAAGGATGTTAAAACAATAGCGGAGTAGATTCTTACCTCTCATAAGAAATGCTGTGCCACCTCAGGCTGTCTTATTTATTTATTTTTTAATCAGCAGAGGTATGTGTGCTATGTCAACCCTGTTACAAACAAATTCATTTGTATCTGAAAATGTTTTAAAGTCATATTTAGATCAAATGTGATATATCATGAATACCCCCCTTTTTTTACATTATGAGTGTTTGCAAATGACAAATGTTGAGGAGTCTACTTTTTCCCCATAGGTGAATATAGTATACTGATTGACGTTATCTGATTTCTCAGAATCTTTTAAGTTATGAAAACAAAGTAATAATAACACAATTATTTGAGTGGGACATTGTTCTATTTTACTTAAAAATAAAAATTAGGTTAACATTTGTCTTTTAATAATTTGTATTATATTACAGAATTATAGAAGTAACAGGGTTGACAAGCATCCCCATTTGAAAGATATTTTGGAGACAGATTTGAGTGGTTTTAGAATTGACGATTATGGAAATAAATGATGATACTGCAGACAGTTGTGTTATTAAAAACATACATTTATTTCTTTTATTTGTTTCACCATTTCCAGTTACATCACATCTCCGTTTGTTTCTTTGTCAGTGTCTTTTTACTGCTCACTACTCCATTGATCCATTCAGCCATGGCACTGCTCTCTTGTCCAGCAATGAGGTGTTTGATGTCCTATCTTTTCTGGTGAATCATTTGATGGCGGATGGTCTCCAGCTCCTTAGGCCTTTGGGTGTTGATATTCTTATGTTCTCAAGACATAGAAATTGACAGCCGTGATGGTATAATGCTTCCTTTACTTTCCTTTTGTTATAGTTTTTCACATTATCACAGTTATGTAGAAGTAGCAAGAACTGACACACAGGTATGTTATACTTAGTTAGCGTTTCTCAAAATTCCTTGGGATTTTATTATTCTTATTCCTGTATAGTATATTACACATTTACATTGTCTAAAATACACATTTACATTGTCTAAAATACACCATGCGTCCAAATACTTCTTGAAAGGACGATAAAGCACAGCAGGGTGACCATCAGATTGCCAGCACACACAGGCACAACCAGAGACCCATCACCAAGTGGTAACGGAAAACTCACAGGATCCGGATCCTACATTGGTATAAGGAGAACTCTGTTAGCTTCTATTGTCACATTTTAAAACCACTAAAGTAGTTACCAAGGCATGATCATAATGATACTTTATTCACAACATTCATCTAAATGTGGGCACCAAACATTGCATTGTATCGCACCTGGATGACATATGAGAATGTATTCAATATACCTTTAAAAGTTGGATCTCAAGCCAGTGGCACATGCTCACGTTTTGAACAGAGCAGGGTGCATCCACCATTTTGTAAGGAGGAAAAGAAAGGAGATGTTCACCTTAAAACAAAGAATGGGGAAAAATCAGTAATAATAGAGCGGATGATTTGCCATGATAACAAAGAATTCCAGTTCATACGTTATTTCATTCCCAGACACAGCGTACTATCAGCACAGATCAAATCTGTAAACACTAACACAGAAAGGTTGTGTGTAAAGTTAGACACATTTACTCACATGTATTAGTCCTAAGTTTTAGCTTTGGAAGTTCAATTTTTACATGTTCAAAACTCTTCCCTGCAAGAGAGGGCTTATGATACCGGCCATGGATTGGAACTGTTGCTCTAAGACCTCCTTGGTCCAGAAGAAGATACACAAAAGTAGTAGCTTTCTCCGACATGTGTGCTGGAGCCTCCAAGTCAACTGGTGAACTCAAAAGCACCTACAAGAAAGGGGTACAAAAATGTGTTACTAAGCGCCAGAGCCTCCCACTTTAGATTTTTGATTGTAAACAAAGACAACAGCGCAGGAGTAGATAGAATCACCCGAATCTTCAACTGTCTTCTGTCATTGGTCTTAACAAAATGGAGAGAATAGGTAGCGGAATTAACTGAAACTTCAGAAGAAGATGCATTGGAAGAAGTTACAGGAGATCGAGAGGTGGAAGAGGCTGCATCAGAGGGCAGCCAGAGAGTGACCCCAAGCCGTGCTGCCATGACAGCTGCTCAGCCCAGGGACAAGGGAAGGAAAAAGACTACTTGGGGAAGTAGGATGTAGTGTCCAAGCAACGTAGGTGTAAACTTTCCAGAGCGAAGAAAAATGTACCGCTCGTAAATTTCCTCCAATCAGAAGGAAGTACCAGAGGTCAGTGGCTCCTAAAGGCTGCGACTAGATATTAGGACGGCTTTGGATGATAAAAATGAAAAAGCCAGTAACATAAGTGCTAGTTGGCCAAATTGTTCAGATGAAAAACATCTGACTTGTTACATGTCCAAAATGTCAAACTGTCCTCAGAAGGGACATCATATAAGTGTACCATCACTGGCAAAGTTTGCATTAATAAGCCAAATTAATATGTGCCCACGAAAAAGAGCTTCTTAGCAATTTGGAATATACAGTTTGTCATTCACAGATTTTACCTGTAAACCAGCTTCCTCTTTGAGAGATGCAAGTTGGTATGGATCAATGTATATCCCATTGGGTAGACTGTAAACCAGCAGTGCCTCTAGGCCATCTGGAAAACCAGGACTGAAGTCTACTGTGGTGACCAGCTCTCTAAACACAGAGTAACCCAGGATCAGTCATCATAAAATCAACATCTTGCAATTTTTCCTACAGTATGTAGACGGGTATTTCTCCAGATGGTCATGTTACCTGTGAAAACCATTTTTTCTAATATCCATTGTTACGGATACAGTCTCAAGCCATGTCCTTGACAAGCCACAATTATTCTCTGCAAAAAAGGGAGGCAAAGGGCTAGAGAAATGTGTATTTTTTTCATTACTGCCAATACTTTTTTTAAAGAGCTCATTGCATGAGGTTGCTCGCTGGAATCATCTATATGTCGTTGCTTAAGGGTTTAGGTTACAGAAAATACGACATGATGGGCATGTTTGAACATAACAACTAGCCAGCTACGTTCGTTTTGAGCAAATACCATATCTGAAACTTCTGAGCTTATTTTATTGTGTTGTCATGTACCTGCTCGTGTTGATCCAAAAATGAAACAGCAAACAGTAACCGTACATGTGCTGAAAAATCCAAACATGACTAAAAATTATAACCCTGCACTTCCGTTTACGGAAGAAATGTAACGAAGGACCCCATTCCAATGTGCTGTTCGTTATAAAGCCAAATTAAAACTCAAATTAAGTGCGATAATAATGTAATAGGTAAAACACAAGTTTCCTTGACTAGGAATTCAACCCGTCTTATCTACGGGAAAAAACATAAACAATATAAGTAATATTTTTTTGTGTAGGAGATTTAAAGATGCCTCTGGGTGGCTTCACGCAACTTCAGAAACTCGGACTTGCTAAGTCGCGTAGAAAACGCCTAAACATAGATGATACAACATTATGTCATATAACCGCCACTCATCAAATTGGAACAGTTGGTAGACTACCGGTCTGGGATATAGTCTAAACCAGCAACAATAAAAATGCATGCTTATTATAACAATCTGAAAAAATGCCAAAGATTAGCATTCATTGGAACTAAATTGTCCCTCATATATCCTGGCCCTACATTTTTCTGATAGACTGAAAATGGCTGCTCTCTTTTCATGCAGGTTTTCCAGAAGGTTTCAATTTAACTGGCCTTAACTTTTAACATTGAGTTGAAGTTCAAATGTACGATTCACTCTATACAGAAATATATTTTTTTCTGAAAGTTGTCTATAATACAAATCTGGAGACAAGTGGTCTGTGTTTTAAAAACATGCTACGCATCTCTAAAATGCGTCCTCTGTCTCCTGGTAATATGTGTGCTTTCTTTATTTCTTAAATTGGCTATTAATTAAGCATATGCTTTACCTGATCTGTGCATGCCAGCTATAGACATGTTCTCTGACATGCTACTTGACCTATTAAAAAAATTGAGAAAACCCGAGCTAGGATCATATATCTAGCTTGTACTAGTTGGTCGTAGCTGGTTGTAACGAGTTGTAGTGAGTTCTGAGAGCAGTAACACACGAGGCATTTATACATTTATACTGGTATGATATTCTATTCATTGATTGTAGCTCCTCACTCCGACAACTTGCAATTCCCCACACCCATTTGGTCATGAATGTAGCATCCGGCATACAGATAATTACGTCACGATTTGGCCTGGAAGCGCACTGTGTTGTAAAGCTTAACCAATTATTTAGATTTACGACGAAACCGCACTACCTGTTGTATTTCTGTTAAGTGTAAAACTCGTATGTCAAAAATGTTAGTGAGTTATTTTACCTAGCTAGCGCTTTAAATAATATAACAATCTAAAACGTTTGACAACGGTAAAATGCAATTTGTCGCTAAGCAATGCGGGGTGAAATTCAGCCCACCATCCGTCGTGTTGATTTATGAAAGTAAAGATACCAAAACGATGCGTAAACGAATTATACCTGTGAGGAACTTTTCGAATAGTTCAGGTAGGAAAACTACATAGTATACTGCTTACACACAGGGGGGAAATAGATGGCACCCATGTCGATGAAGAAAGCTTTCAGGGGTCATGATGATCTCCATATTTAGTCAGACACAGATCAATAGGTTTACAACTAACCTATAACCCAGGACATGCAGTGATCAGCCAAAACATTATGACCATTCACATGTTAAGTAAATAACGTGTAAAATAATGTCCCAACAAGGGCACACGTTAAGGTCTTTGTAGATTGACACAATATGCATCAACTTCAGATTGCACCTTCAAAGTTAATCCATTATTTTGCCCACAGACTGCTGCACAGCTGCTAACAGAATGAAGCACCACGTTAGGCACGAGGCATACCTGCAAGGTGTGACGTTGGCACAACTAGAGAGGCTTCACATCGTACTGCAAGACCACATGCAGGGCCGCAGTCTAGAGCATACATTAGCCTCCCTACGCTTGGACCCTGAGGAGGACCTCAACAAGCTGGATGATGGGGAACTGGCACGCAAAAAGGCCCAAATGGATGAACTTTTTGAGCGCAACCGAAGGCAGAAAGAAGACCCGAATTTTGTATATGACCTGGAAGTGGAATTTAAAGCAGATGGTGCTCAGGAACCCTGCAGCTGGGATGAAATGACATCTGACGATGGTTTTTGAAGTCAGATTTGGACTGCTTCTGATCATCAGCAAAGCAACCAAAGTTGTCACTTTGAACAGTGACACAATCACCAACCATATCCAATTGTACATAAATAACAGATGCTATTGAAATTGTAAACGTTTATTGATATGAAACAAAGATGTACAAAATACAAATACTTTGGCTCATTGGCCCTCAGTTTCGCCAGGATTTAACTTCAATGAGATTGATATTCACAGATGAATAAAGACACAGTTAAGCTAAAAGAATACCAAACAATACAAATTGTAAAAATCTTTGGAAAGAAAGTCTTATTTGGTTCCATATCCTTGTCAACATTGAATATTAACAACAATATTTTTTGTATGGTTAGACTAAAGTGGCAAAATGTCCTATGGTCAAATTTAAACAATCATTAAATATAATTTGAAAATCTCACTCAACATTTTAGGACATTGAAAATATTGCAGTTGATAATAGCTCAATCCTGTACATTTTTCATACATTTCTCTATCATCAGTACTTTACACAAGCTTGAATAAGAACTTGAACACCATACACCCAACAAAAAGGGCTTGCGCTATGTCCACTTAATATAAGGACTGCTAAAATGTTTATCATCAAAGTGGTGAACAGCAGAATTTCCTTCAAAGTGCCGGTTGGCAAAAATGTACCAGGTGCTTTCTACATTTCTGACCATTATACATTCACGAGTGGACAAAAGCTTTTGACAGTCAATATAAAAATATAGTTGATCTCCCATAATAGTCTAAGACTATATGGAGTGAGCATTTTTGTAACTTCCTTGGTTTAAGGCCGGACTCAAGATTGCAAAATACATAATTTCTGCATGTGCCTGAACCCAAGAGGTAGCTAGTTAACTAAAATTGAGACAAATGAGATCTGAACACTGGCCATTTTTGAGTTAGTACTGAATAAAATAGGGGAAAAAAACAAATGCAGGAAGATCAATCAACAGCAGTTGTATTTTTGGTCAAATACAATGACATTTCAAGCTAGTCGACTTAAATCTTTGTATTTAGACCATAAAACGTATGCACAACCAGAATAGAAAGGAAATCATTTTTCTAAATATATTACACTGCTTTACTACATAGACAAAATACATATTTAGAAGTACTTTTACATTTCACTTCTTCTTCTTATCCTGGGTGCATCGCGGACAAAACCTAAAACACAAGCCGATATACCAGATCAGTTCAGATCAGTCAAACGTTCAATTAATTATACATATAATCAGGCAAAAACATCTAGTCAGATATAATTACTATTTAAAGCATACTTGTAGAAATCATTATAAATTTACCAACCATTTTCCTTTGGGCTTCGTAGCAAGATCAACACAAGCAAAGTGAAACCACTCAATTGGACACTGTTTGGAAAAACGAAAACATCAACGTTGATCATGTTACTGAATCAACACTTTCAGCCATTCATGTCACCAAGAAAGTTACAATTAGTGCCACTACAGTCAACTCACAATCACGACTCCAACATTTGACATAAGAGTTGACACATTTAATATTCCATATTTTTTGCCAAATGTGTGGATTTGTGGAGACAATATTACACTACATATCACATTCTATCACACAGTGTAAGGAGAGTGCGTTTTAAAAAATGTATTAGTATATTGCTTGTTAAACCGTCACCATGTGGACAATATGCATTGCATGGTGTGGTGTAAACCGATGCTCCAAACAATTCTGCATGATTTCTAAACTTTAAAATGTGGGTTGAAAGCATAGTACGATTTCAGTCATTTGCAAAGAAATTTCACAGTGGAAACTGAAGAACAATAACTTCAATAGCGTTCTAGCATATAGACCGCTGGCCCTCAAAAAGGTGTTAAAACTAAGTCAGAGCCATACATTGCTCCCCCAATATACTCGTTCTCAATTACAAATATGTTGTTGTATATGTCACAAATTGGCCACACATTGAAGCCATGGATATAGTTATTTTTTTAAAGAAGTGAGAACCCAAGTTACCCTGCACTTTCGCTCACTCTACTGCCTACCAGTGGAAAAATGTTGATCCAGGACATCAATGTATGCATAGAGTGTATGTATACATAGTAGATCACGTTTCAAGAAATTTCATATAAATAGACAACCAATATCTAATATAAACTTACATCAGGGTTATCACATCCAATCATCTCTCCATACGACACTTGATGGCACAAGCAGTATGTTGGCTCATTGGGATCAACTGGCATGTCCAAAACATCTGATGGTTGCATTGGCAGGAGAGAATCACTGAGTTCAGGGCTAAACATTAAGACAAAATTAAAATTAGGAAAGAAAACAAGGCCAACAAACATAAACAGTTCATTATTTTCACTACTTTTTCCCCCAATACCTGTTTTTAATCTTTTTATTCCTAGGAGATTCCTCATCTGATGATTTCCTGCCTTTCCCTCTGGGTCGTTTCTCTCGGAGCCCTCGACCTTCACCCTCTGAAGCAAACATAGACGTGGACATTGTAGTTATACACAATGCCATAGTGCTGTAGAGATATTGCCATCAGACAATCTTCCCCTGCTTACTCTTTAACCCTCTGCCTTCAGGACTTTCATAGCCACTAACTTCCAGCTTCTCCTTCAGCTCATTCTCAAACCGTGCCAGGTCTGCATCCAGCCTGCGGATATGCTTGTCCACCTATCAAGACAATTACAGTCGTCAATAAAGAATGCAAAACCAATGTTGACATTTGTATTCATGACAGATTTGGCAAACAATAAATACTGACATCTTTATCTAGTAAGATTTGTTTTGATGCACTGACCATTTCATAAGTCTGCATTGCTAGCTGAACTTTGTCATCACTATACTCTTTGCACTTGCTGTAAGCACTCTGGATCTTCTGCAGGTGCTCAACCCTCTGTTCTGACGCAAGGTTCCTTACACTCGATATGTACTCCTCTGCCAGCTTGTCAATCTCTCCTTTTTTCTCTAGAGTAAGTAATGGAAAAAGGAAACATACTGAACAACAGTAATAGCTAAAAACCCATCTGGAAACGCAGGTGGTCAAAACAACTACAATTGAATGTGTAGTTTAACAATGTCAGTCTGATTTATGGTACCTTCAGTACGATTGTCCAGGTCCCGCATTAATGTAAAGTTTCTCTGTAGTTCACAAGGCAGATTCTCAATACCTGGAGGAATATATCATGGTTAAAAGCAGTTACGTAGTAATTTAACAGTGCAATGATACGATTGTTACTGCAACATTGTGTTGGAGCAAGTAACATGTTGATATATATACACTGACGAGCCCAAAGTTTTTTACGACTCACAGGTGAAGTGATTAAAATGTATCGTCTCCTGAATCAGCAGTATTTCTTTGACATTGACATACTATGTACGTTGCCACTAACCCGCTTAAATTACCTAGTTAGTTATATGTGATGAGGTCAACTAAGCCAAAAAGGAACCAGCGAAACTAGCACGCAGCGTACACCGAAAGAAACTTACTAACTATAGTATAGCATTCAAGATAAAGAGGCCGTCCATAGCATAACGGAACTGACAATTTAAATGGCGTAGCTAGGTACAAATGACAGCTAACCAACAGAAAACTATAACAATGTTAACATACAGTTAGTTAGTGGTAGTCCTTGACCAGCAAAAACGTACTCTCGTTAACTTACTAACTGGTTTGCCAAGCTAAATGCTCGCTAACTTAGCTAGCTAGAAGTTCCGAGCAAACAAACAATAACAGCGGTTATGTAATGTGAGCTAGTTTTCACAACAAATTGGCTTAGTAACTAGTTACTCACTGTCAAGATAATGTTCCAGGTATATTGCCGTTGCCATCTTTTCAACTTTATGTTACAGGGCTACGGTACACGCATGTATCTAGCTATTTATATAGCAACTGTAGAAACCCTTTTGGGGGTTATTGGAAACTTCACTGGATTCGCCTTACCGCCTATTGATGACGTAGGTTGGACCGCGCGGTTACTTGTGGGTAATATTTTATAGTTTAGTGGCAGATTGCGTCAAAATAATGGGCGTGTCTCCGAATCACTGTGCGGGAATCTTTTCCATAACGCTTAGATCTCGTTGGAGAAAATTATATATTAATTATACCAAACATATGAAGGCCATTTGAGTTATCAGAAAAACACATAACACATACTGAAAGTGAACTACGATTACAAAACAAAATCACTTAATAGCCACCATTATTGAACCCAGAACATCATACAAACAAAGCAGGCACTCTACCAAGCTACCAAGTTCTGCAAATGGGCGGCAGACAGGCATGTATTGCTGGGTGTGTATGTGTATCATACATTGATAAAGTCGGTGGTGGATTATGGGAGTTTTGTATATGGGTCAGATGTGTTACAGTGTTTAGATAGGATCCAGGCATGTGCTTTTAGAGTGTGCATAGGAGCATTTAAGACAATGCCAACAGCTGCAGTGCAGGTGGAGACAGGTGAGATGCAGGTGGAGACAGGTGAGATGCCATTGGCCTTGATGAGAGATAAGTTAGCTTTAGCATGTTGGGTGACGCTGAAGGGGAGCTCAATAGGACATCCTGCTGTTGAGGCTGTGGGGAAATGCTGGCAGAGAGAGGACGGTAGATGAATATGGGTATGGGTGGATAATGAAGAAGAAAGTGGAAGAATATGGATTGAATGGAAAGCATGTGGGTCCGGCGGTCGTGTTGGGGAGTGTACCACCTTGCCTGTTCCCAATGCCAAACGTTGACATGAGGATGGATGCTCGAAAGAAAGAGAGTGGGAAGCAGAAAACGTAAATCGTTGTGTGGAGAGGTTTGTAAGTGAGGGATATTATAACTTTGGAAGGATGTATACTGACGGATCGAAGGATCCAGTTAGTGGTAAGGTGGGAGCATAGATGTTTGTTCCAGATGTTGGAGTGAGGTTGAGTAGGAGACTAACTGATCCTGTGTCAGTATACACAGCAGAGTTGCTGGCAATGATTGTGGGGCTGAGTTGGGTAGAGAGGAGGTGAGGCCGGTTAGGAGGGCGGAAGGAGGGCATGGATGTGGGAGTACCGTTTGGGTGGGGGAGATGAAAGCACTGATGAGGATAGTAGGGATGTGAGAGTACCGTTTGGGTGGGGGAGATGAAAGCACTGATGAGGATAGTAGGGATGTGAGAGTACCGTATGGGGGAGATGAAAGTACTGATGAGGATAGTAGGGATGTGAGAGTACCGTATGGGGAGATGAAAGTACTGATGAAAAGAGTAGGGATGTGAGAGTACCGTATGGGGAGATGAAAGTACTGATGAAAAGAGTAGGGATGTGAGAGTACCGTATGGGGAGATGAAAGTACTGATGAAAAGAGTAGGGATGTGAGAGTACCGTATGGGGAGATGAAAGTACTGATGAAAAGAGTAGGGATGTGAGAGTACCGTATGGGGAGATGAAAGCACTGATGAAAAGAGTAGGGATGCGAGAGTACCGTATGGGGAGATGAAAGCACTGATGAAAAGAGTAGGGATGTGAGAGTACCGTATGGGGAGATGAAAGTACTGATGAAAAGAGTAGGGATGTGAGAGTACCGTATGGGGAGATGAAAGCACTGATGAGGAGAATGGGGATGTAATGTTGGCAGAAACAGTGGGATGAGTATAGCACAGGGAGAGGATATTATGGGGTACCGAAATCAATCTATATGGTGGAAGTTGGGTCTAGTGCAGGGGAGGACAGATATTTCATCTCAGGGGCCACATGAGCACTTATATGAAGGGCCACATTTGTTATGTCATTTATTCATTCTAAAAGATTTGTGGGCCAGAAATGGGCAATAATTAAAATATATACACATAACATATATACAGGAGGTGTGTTTTATCTAAATAACTTTAATTCAGATTCAGATATTACAATTGGACTGCCAAGTTATTTTGTACTTCCTCTCAAAACTGTTTTAATACCTTCCGTGGGCTTGAAGGAAATGCCTCATTTGCCCACCCCTGATCTAGAGGATGTAGGAGAGAAGACGTAATATAGTGTAGCATGAGATTGGGTCATACAGGGTTGAATGCCATGTTGAAGGCTATAAGGAGGCATGAGACCGGGTTGTGTGATTGGTGTCTAGTGGAGTAAACAGTACATATTGTTGTATTGTAAGAGGTATGATGAAGAAAGGGAGAGGTTGTATGAACGGGGTAGTATGGGGGAACAAGAATACAGTAGGTGGCAGTGTATCACCTTCAGTTGGTTGCGATCAGCCAATAAACCCAAATAATAAGAAGGCTAAATTGGCAGTGTTGCCAAATTAGCTAGTTAGTCGCTATATTTGGAGGGTATTCAGACCTCTCCTGCAACACATTTTCAGAAAACGAGCATTCAGAAAGCCGCCGCTTAGTGATCCCGACCTGACTTATACATTCAGGGCGGTGTGTAAAAGTAAAATGTTCTTCGTCTAAAGTTAATTTATTTCTATTGTCTCTTCCTGGTCCTTTTAGATGGTATGTAGTGTCTAAATTTAAAAAAATGTTATCGTTAACATTTTCATGTTATACTGTGACTTGTTGTAGGCTCCTTAACGCAAGTCGATCATAACGTTAAAAACAAAAACAAACTTTAGAAAACTAAACAAAAAAACGAAATTAAAATAAACTAAGTGTGGGTCAGTTTTCCAGGTCCCTAGCCCGGATAAAGGAGGGTTGGAATTTACATAAAAAAACTGAGATCGACAGAAGATATTTAATTTGTAGTTCTAACCATATTTGGGGTGTTTTTACTCACTTTTATTTGTATCTCCTACGACCTTATTCCTCTCTCCTACACAACCATCACAATATCGCGCATATTATGCAAATTGCCGACGTCATTTAACGACTTCTGTCGACTTTTCGGAGAGCCAATAGCCGCTTTCCTTACTCAGGAGTTGGCCACACTGGAAGGTGGATAACTGTCGTCGGCTCTGGGCATTGAAAACAGCGAGCCATAGGCATTCTATTTACAGGTATGAAACGTGTAGCTGTCTTATAATCTCCAGCACTGTCAGCATAGACATGCTTCAAACGATGCACTACCTGTTTATTTAATCAAATGCAAACCTAAATAGCTTCGTTCAGTTAGCTAATACGATAGCCAATAGCTGTAGTTAACTGTCAGTGAGTGGTACAACCATAGCACTAGTTAAAGATACTGTTGAATTTAAACATGATATTATTTATGAATTTTGGATTTCGCTAGAATATGTAGTAGGCTAAAGCTGTAATATCGTAATGTTTTTTTTCCAGAGTGACCTATATAAGGATGTCGATACGAAAAAGTGGCTTCCTCCATCGACAAAGTATGTGGACACTGTAGTTCAGTACCCTCATGTCACATAGCATACGGTTCGACAAGTTAACAACTGAAAACCATTGTTTGTAAAACTACATTAACTAGCACATGCAAACTGGCAGATTTTATACGTATTGGTTAATAAGTGGTATGCATGGTTAAAATGTTGATCACCCAAAATGTTGCAGTAAATATATTTACGTTAAGAATACGTTAAGAATTGCATGGTGGATATTAGGGTGCATTGAGTGAATGCACATTCTAAGCTATTGTTTACCCATGGAGTTGGTTACACCCCTCCCGTGACACCCATGCAATTACTACTGTGGTGGAGTGTGTACACTATGATTTGCATAGTCGCTCCTAGTACAGGGCTGTCAGCAACATGAGGCATGTAATCTGGTGTACATATTTAACATGCATTACAGAAGAATAACGAGAGTTAGGTTGCATACTCTTCACAGTCCTATTGTGGCTGTCTCCGTGTAGAAATACCATTTAATGTTTACACAAGCCTCTTGAACATGTTGAAAATACATTTCAGACCTGTAGCTGTAGTAACAGTTGGCATACACATCCTTCTGTGCTCTCTTCATTGTTGTGTTCTTTGGGGAACAAAACAATGATGAACCATTTGTTGTCTACATATTTCGGCTTGTACTCTTATTTAGGCTATCCTGGTTGGCTACAATGATGAGTTAGTTCTGTCAAGTCCCGACACAGGTTTAACATACTAGGAAAATTAAACACTATATTTTGTGCAGATGTCATGAGGCACAAAAGTAGTCTGACATTAAATGATTGATGTTAGGCATAGACCAGTTGTTACCAGCCGTACAGTTAGTGTCCAGCTCCTGATCTGATCTGCCTATATGCATCATAATCATACATACTCAATCAAACAGCATTTTATAAAGCCTATAGGTGCACATAGGTTAGGAAGAACTCCCTTGTAGGAAAATAAAAATATTTGCATAATTTCTGTTGGAATAATGTGGTTATGTGTAACGTCGGCCTTAAATGCACTTTCTCACCTTATTTATTTGTCTGGCTGGCTCAGATTTTCTTTTTACTTTTTACGCTTTTATCATTCAGGTTTTATTTTAAGGATATATTTTCAGTTATTTTTATACTTTACTGGATAGAGTATGGGAACATACAATTTTGTCTATATGCTGTTACAGTATATCTGCAAGTTATTGTAACACTTCTCAGTTGAAGCATTCTCATTAGTGCCAGATGACTCTGAGTTGCAGAAAGAGAACTTTATTGGATTCACTTCTGTCTCTAGTAAACAGACTTCCATTGCATTTTCTTGTATCAGCTTTCCTAATTTCTTCACATTTATCAAGATGGCATTATGTTTTTCGAGTACACAAGGCATTCTGGTTACTTGTTATTATATTGCTTCAGCTATTTAGCGTTGTATGTGTTTCTTGGCAATTTTTGTATGGAACAGCCTTTATTTCTCAGAACAAAGGAAGACTGGCACTTTTAAGAAAAAGCACTTTGTTTCTATCCATTTTGATCCTGTAATCTGGCCTGCAATTGCTGATGCTCCAGTTGCTCAATTAATTATTCAGATAAGAGAGACAGTATTATTGCTACTAACACAGCAGTTTTTATGGGCCTCTATGTCTTTGTAGATAATCCATTAAAAACAGCCATTTGCAGCTACAATTGTAATTTAAAATATTAAAATTTTCTACACTGTATTCCTGACCGATTTTTATGTTATTTTAATGGTCAAAAAGTTAGCATTTCTTTCCAAAATAGGAACATTTCTAAGTAACCCCAAACTTTTGATCCAACTATTGTGGATCTGGTAAAAATCCTAATAATGTTTCTGTTAATTTGCGTTAAGAAACCATTCTTAAGTTTTTCTGTTGCACTAAAGCATTTTGGGGGTTAGACTTGTGATACAGTGTTAAATCTTTTTTTTCTTCAATTCAGGCACTATTTTACGGCGGTGGAAGTGGAACTGGTTTGACCTGTGGTCGGATGGACAACTGGTTTTCTATGACGATCAGCACCGGCAGGAAATGGAGGATGACATTAACATGAAAGTTGATTGCATTAACATTCGCAGTGCAACTGCATGTCACGGTATTTTTTTTACATTTGTCATTTTTTTGCTGGGTGGACTGCCAACTAACTTTGGGTTTAAGTTTGTAGTATTTCAAACTGCTCTCCGCTTTATGCATTTCCCAGGTCTACAGTGGATATGAAGTCTACACACCCCTCTTATAATCGGGGATGTGGCTTTGTTCAGAAATAACCAATCACCTTCAAACCCATGTTAAATATAAGTCATTGCACATCTGCCATCATTTAAGGTGATTCTGATTTGTCACAAATAAAGGTCAGCTGTTCCAGTAGGATTTTCCAGACATTTTCTTAGTTGCATTTCAGAGCAAAAGCCATGGTCCGCAGAGAGCTTCCAAAGAATCAGATTGGTCTCATTATTGAAAGATATCAGTCAGGAGGAGGGTACAAAATAATTTCCAACGCATTAGATATACAGTGGAAACCATTGAAGACAGTCATCATCAAGTGGAGAAAATATGGCACAATAGAGACATTGCCAAGAACTGGGCGTCCCTCCAAAATTGATGAAAAGACGTGAAAACTGTTCAGGGAGGCTTCCAAGAGGCCTACAGCAACATTAAAGGTGATGCAGTGATTTCTGGCAAGTACTAGTTGTGTGCTTCATGAGATAACAATCTTCCGTATACTTTATACGGCAATTTTCCGTAGCCTTTTCTTACGAAGAAAAACATACAAGACCGGCTGAAGTTTGCAAAAACAAATATTAAGTCTCCTTAAAGCATGTGGGGAAATGTTTAATGGTCTGATGAAACCAAGGTTGAACTTTTTGTCCATAACTCCAAAAGGTATGTTTGGCGCAAAAACGACACTGCACATCACTCAAAGAACACCATCCCCACCATGAAGCATGGTGGTGGCAGCATCATGCTTTTGGGCTGTTTTTCTTCAGCTGGAACTGGGGCCTTAGTCAGGCTTGAGGGAATTATGAACAGTTCCAAATACCAGGCAATTCTGGCACAAAACCTTCAGGCTTCTGTTAGGAAGCTGAAAATGAAGAGAAAGTTCACCTTTTGGCATTACAGCAACCCAAAGCACACATCCAAATCCACAAAAGCATGGCTTCACAAGAAGAAGATTCACATTTTGGATTGGCCCAGCCAAAGCCCAGACCTGAATCCAATTGAACATCTGTGGCGTGATCTGAAGAGCTATGCACAGGAGATGTCCTCACAATCGGACAGATTTGGAGTACTTGCTAAGAAGACTGGACAAATATTGCCACATCAAGATGTGCCATGCTAATAGACTTCTACCAAAAAGACAGAGTGCTGTAATAAATTAAAAGGTGCTTCAACAAAGCATTCACTATAGTACGGCAATTTTTTAATTTTCCCCTCAAAGATTTCAGTTTGTTTTTCAATTGAATTGTTCACATTATAGGTCACATGAAAGGTGGAAACATTTCTGACATGATTTATCTTTGTCTAATTTTTCCACATCACAAAAAGCCGTAAAGTGCCTTTTGTCTCCTCTCTTAAGTTTTGACAAAATATCTTGTCATCTGGAGCACTTTATACGTTGGGCAAAAATGCCTGTATATATTTTTTAGAGTCAAAGTGTTCTGAAAGAGTCAAAGTGTTGTTAACTAAAAATACACTATACTCCCTCAATTGTTTTACTGTCCACAGATCTGAACCCACCAGAGGGCAGGAGGCGAGATGCTCTTATCCAGATAGTCTGCAGAGATGGACGGGTCATCAGCATTTGCGGAGACACTGCAGATGATGCTCTGTAAGACAACTCTGTTATAATTCCTGATTGATTGCTGTGTCTGTATGGGTTATATGACAACCTGTAACATGGTTTTCCCATTGGGTCAAGATGAACTGCATATCTATAATGAAATACTTTTAAACCAAGTTAGATTTCCTGGTTGACAGCACATCAGTGTTTTGGCCTATTATGCATTGTATTTCTTTTAATTGTAATAAAAATACAATGTTACTTGTTTGAACAAATGTGAACAAAACGTCTTAGAAAAAATATAGTTGAATGGTTACAAGGAAGTTACATTCTCAACTCACATCTTCAAGCTGAAATGGAAAAACTATATAATGTTATCATAACTTGTCTTATGGTTTTTGATGTGAAAATCACTGTTCAATAGTATGAAATGAGTTTACTTTGTAAGTACCGGTAGTAAAAATGTTTATGGTGGCCTGGATTGGGGATTTTTATTTAGTTGCAAATAGTCTCGCTGATGAAAGAACCTGCCCAAAGGACCAACATCACTCTAGCACCCCATTACTCTGGCATTTATGGAGTTTGCAGACCAAAGCTACACTCCTGAGTAAAAGGCTTTTGATTTATTGTCTGATTATTTACCAACAGATGGTCTGTGCCGCCATTGTCATGTGAGCAGTTAAAGTAAATTCCTTACCTACCTTTGTCTTTTCAGGGCGTGGACCATGGCTCTACAGGATGCAAGAATCAGATCTGTAAGTTTCTACTTGTCAACAAGACCTGGTGTTTTAATATCTTGTTTGTGCAGGTCTTAATTGATAACTTCTAGTCTGTTTTGAGTTACATTCAAGCATTCCAGGGCGTAATGTTTTTCTATATTGTAGGTGGTTGCTTTGCCTCAGGTTATTGCTTTTGACCCTCCTCCATGTTATAAATATGCTTCTCCACTTCCTCCTCTCCACTTGCTTCGTTTGTCTGGAGACCTGTCCTCTGTTACCGAAGGTTAATTCTTAGATGGTTTGTAGGAGATTTAAGGGATGTAAAGGATAAACATGCACTATAAATATACAACAGCTATGCATTTCATGATAAATGCAGCGTGTAGGCCTATATATTTTGAACATAATGTAATACTATCTATGTTCTTATTTTTTGTTAATAGGCAAGATATTTAGTCTGTAGTTGTTGGCACAATAATTGCCTTGTCATGTGATGCATTGTAAACAGTAAACGGTCGACTAACCCTCTTCAGTATTCTCCCAAATTAGTTTAAAATGAAAAGCACTTTTGGTCCCAAGACTTTGCTCCAACAGCACTTTCTGTCGAGGGGGTATTGGATAAAATGACCGGCATTGACATTGCTAATTGTCTCTTGCTGGACGTGATCGTCTCTGGGCTGCCTTCAATAGGATCCACTGAATCTCTACAAATCCACGGGACATCCCTGTAGCCGGCCTGGGAGGTGGCTGTTGACAAAGAACCATATGGCCACTCCAACAGAGCTTCAAAGTGTCTCTGTAGACATGGATGGGATTTCAAGAAAGAAAACTTGCTGCAGCACTCAAATTAGGCCTGTATGATAGAGTGCCTTGTCTGTAGCCACTAAATGCATATAATATGCAACCTGCCAAACAGTACTCAAATTAGGCCTGTATGATAGAGTGCCTTGACTGTAGCCACTAAATGCATATAACATGCAACCTGCCAAACAGTACTCAAATTAGGCCTGTATGATAGAGTGCCTTGACTGTAGCCACTAAATGCATATAACATGCAACCTGCCAAACAGTACTCAAATTAGGCCTGTATGATAGAGTGCCTTGACTGTAGCCACTAAATGCATATAACATGCAACCTGCCAAACAGTACTCAAAGAAATCTGAAAATATCAATCTTAATGCCTGAATGCTGAGAGCTGTGTCCTGCAAAAAAAAAAGCTACTGCTCGTCAGCTGGCTTTTACCATCAGTATGGAGAAGCATGGCAGATGCAATTTCGTAGTTCCAAAACACTGGAATTGATTTGCACTTTGTACCAAAATCTGTTCATCTCTAGGAGACTGAACACATCTAGATCCTGAATGATCAGTATGCCGGCTCCTTAGTTCTGAGGTGTTATATTTGCTTATGTGTCAGTGTATGTAAACTGCTGACCAACTGGAATTGTGATATTGTGAATTATGAGTGAAATGATCTGTCTGTAAAAATGACTTGTCTTGCACAAAGTTGATGTCCTAACCGACCTGCCAGAACTACATAGTTTACCTGAAATTTGTGAAGTGGTTGAGAATTGAGTTTTGTATATTTATGTATTTTTTGCAGTTCTCTTAGATTTCTCTGCAACACAAAAATCTGATTGTTGTTGCTCGTGCCGTCTTTTGTGATTATTTTGCTGGCCAAAGTAATAAGCAATTTGTACATTTCCAACAGGTTTATGTTCCAGATGCTTATGGAGACTATGCCCCAGTTTCTCCTGGAACACAGATTATTTACACCGCTCATGGGCAGTCTTACGCAGTTGCAAACCCCTATGAGTACCAAGGTATGAACAGAGTGAATGTCGGAACATTTTATTTGGCATAATGTTGGAAAGAAATGTTAAAGATACACTCTGTGCTTGACTTGAGGAACCAGTACTTGAGCTGTTTCTTATCAAGTCAGTCCATTAGACACGGCCCTTACAGTTAGGCATTTATTGTACCGCTTTAATTGGCAGCATCTATTTCTGTTCCAGTAGAGGTTTGTTTGTGTTTTATCCTATGCATCTACTATCTCTTGACATTGTTCCCTTGATCAAGGCGCTCAAGTAGAATAACTGCTATTTTAGGCCACTGAAGGATGTCTGGACACAGTAGCTCTGGTAGATGATTGGCCACCTTTGATAAAATAAATAACTAAATTGTCGTCATTAACGGGGCAATATGGATTATTCTAGTTGGTCTGTCCCTGCTATGTTCATAGGTTAGTAAACACCTCCTGTGTGATCTAGAACATGAGCCATAGTGCATCACTAGACCACTACATATTATGAAGCCAAATAGCATAAATGTCTGATTTTATTTATTTTTCTTTGTGCTTAATGTAAACTGGTCAGGGGACTATTTAATTTGTTCAATTAGAAGTGTGTGTACATCTCCCCTGAATGAAAATACATCTTAAAGTCATTTTTGTATTACTATTCTTCACATACACATTTGTATTATTCCCACTGCACTTCATCTTTACCCATGTGGTTTGTAGGTGCATATCCTATGAGGAATCCCCAAGAAATAAATGAGGTTATTGTCCATGAGCGTCAGCGTGATGATGGAGGTGACGTAGCTCTCAGCATGCTTGCTGGAGCTGCAACTGGATTAGCTCTTGGCTCGCTCTTCGTCTTCTAGTGCCTTCGTAGAGACAACCTACAACAATGCCTTTCTCCATCTGACACAGTATCCAAATGTGGGCCGCACTGCAACCTTCTCTCTTTTGCCATGTGGCGAACATGGAGAAGTTAAGGGTATGTAATGGTTGGGCTACGGTAACCTAGGAGGCTTGATTGTTTTGTGCCAGGGAATAGCTTATCTTGTGTCCATACAAAAGCTTTTTAATATTGCAATTCTCTTGTACTTTCAATTAGACACAATTGCTATAATGCAGCTTGCCTGTCCTTGTCTAGGAATAATAATGCCTTATAATAATAAGTAATAGTCGTCTAACTGGTGTGAAATGTAGTTGAATGAAAAAGAACACTTTTCTCCCCCGTTTTACCCAGACATATGTTTTAGTAAGCACATGTGGCAATGGATATGTTGTCTTTATCTCAATTTCATGGGTAGATTCAACAATTTTAAATTAATATTAAAAAAGAAATGACACTTTACGGTAACACAGAACGACTGCGGAATGTTAAAAGTACAAAGCTATTTTTATTATCCCATTTATTATCAAATGGCATAAAAATAAAATGCAAATAGGGATGAAAAGTCAATTTGTAATGTCAAAATCAGACAAGTTTGCTTTGGCCATAGTGCCATGGTTTTTAGTCTGGTAGAGGTTGCAGAACTGTTTGCAAGAAGTTTGAATAATTTCTCTGTTTGATGACCAAAACACACTCAACGTATCTTTATTACATTACTATAATAATAACATGCTTTAGACAGACGAAGGTAAAGTAAAAGGTAGAGTTATTTTGTCGCAATGCCAGACATGTTTGGTGAAGTCAATGCTGCACTAAGCAGAAAAAGGTTCATACATACCATAAAACATGGTGTTTGCGGCATTTAAGGCTTGGGACAGGCCAGCTAGATTGTACCAGAGCATACTTGGAACAGAATTGGAGGACATATGTCAAAAAGCTCATGCTAAACCCAAAAAAATAGTTTTGCTTTAGGAAAATACTCAAAAACACTAAAACAATTCACACCGTAAAAATATAAAATGGGTTATGGATTGATGAAGTCAAGGCCAATATCTTAATCTTATAAAAACTTTGGGGGTACTTAACACTTTTGAAGCAGTTCCATAAGCAATTGGATGCAAGTGGGTGGTCTTTAGCTGTTGATTGGCTAATCCTTAAACTTTGCCGTGGTGGTGGTTACGGTGCACCTTGCAAATGGAAATCTGGATAGCCACACTAGCTTCAGTTGCTTGCTTCATGTTGTAGTTGTATGTTTTCAGCGAAAATACAATGACTGACAATGCTTTAGCGGTCAGCCTAATATTGGCTACATTAATGTTAGTTACTTCACACCGTATTGTGGACATGTTTGATAATGAAAAAGGGAATGATATTCTAAAATATATCTAACATCTAACAACTGGATTAAAAGAATGATGTAGTCTATGATACCATTTTAAAGTGACAATGAAAAATATTCCATGATGTGGCACTTGCATTATTTTTATTTTAAGATGATGTCTTCAATAATTTTCTTTACTAATTAGATTGCCACGCTAACTGTTACCTGCTAAAGCAAATGAGTGTCTTATAGACGTGTTTCTGCTATGACATAGTGGGCTGGAATAAAACCGTTTCACTGATATTGCACAGATGTTTCACTAATTTTCTTGAAATGTACCTGCTAACAGTATTTAAATAAAAGATAAAGGAAATATTTGTTTGTCCAATTATGTAAAACAAAAGTGGTGTATGTTTTTTTTCTTTGTGATATTACTTGCCCTGTTTTGTTGTTACTTGCTAATAGTAATTAATTGAAAATAGTACTATATTTGTTTATGGGAAGTCAATATGTGATTTATTTTTCAACATTATTGTTTTACTTACCTATTCTTTCATAAACTTCGGATTTTTATGCATGTATGTGTTTCATACGATATGCATAATTATGATGAAGTTTCATTATTATGAAGTTTATAGTTGAAAAGCACCTTCTAAATTGTCTCAAATTGCCATTACGTTCTGTAACCTGTTATGTTTGGTATACAGTGCTATAAAAATGTAACCCTATTCCTGATTGTTAAATGTTTCATATTTTGTCATTTTAATGTTTTCTAGTTTTCACCGAAAGCCTAATAACTTAAATAAAAGGAACCTAAGTGAACAAATAACATTTGTAAGTATATTTATACTTTTTAGACGATGTAATGCCCCTTGTGGATAAGTAATTGAAGCATTACTCACTGATTTTACCATCTTTTACTGCAATGTTAGTGCTTGTATTGGACGGGCCTCTGTCCCGCGTATTGGAGTGGTAAATTTGGTGTCACATTTGCTTGATATTCATTAGTGAACATTTATACAAAAAATATTTTTTATTAGCATTCTTCTAAAACAAGACAGTTCAAACAATATTTTGTCAGCTTATGAATAATGTTATATTTCAAACTAGTTACATACAAAATAAACATTAACCATTTTGACATTTTATATCAGGCAGTCCAGAATTTCTAAAGTATTTTGAATAAATACCAGAGCACCCATTAGATTGTGGTTGCACCTGGAAATCCAGCGTTGGAGAAAGCGTTTACATGGTTAACATGGTAATTTTTATGGAATTCCTCAAAACCCAGTAAAATGGTTATTCTTGGTATGACAAATTATCACACTAATGAGCAAATGGAACAGCAACAGGCAAAAAGTACAGAATGTTTTTTACACCCAATATTTCCTAAACTAAGCACACTCCATGTTTTTCAAAATACAGCTTCCCCTAAAGGGGACCTCTCTTAATGACATAGTCGACCAAAAATGCAGTTTGCAAGTAGTCAGTGATTGATATAAACAAATATAAGATTGATAATGTGAGGCTGAAGACATTTGGGAGGTTTGTAGGGCCTTTGAGGTTTAACAGCAAGAATAATCTGTTCCAGCTCTCAAGGTCTTTCCTAGAAATGTATGACTTCCATCTTTGCTCAAGGTGAATCAGAGCTTATCTGTTCCAACAACCAATATGTTAAGCAAAAGAGAATGAGTCTGTCTACAAATTGAAAACAAACTGCAATTTCAGGAAATTATATTTGTATTTAAATATGCTTAATAATAGAATACAACAAACTGAAAATTCCATAAAAATATACAGAATATATATTCAATTAAAACTCACATCAATGTATATTAACGGTACTGACAAATGACAACATAATGAACACTTTGCAGACCTTTGCTTCCCTTTCAGCATTGTCATGCTATATTCACCTCAACCCAGTAACAAGATAAAATATTTGTAAACAACTTAAATTATAGAATAAAACTACCGTACAGTGAGGTTTATATTTTTTCCTAAATGTCAGGAGTTACATTTTTTTCCAAAGGGTGCGTAGTTTCATTCGCTGCAGTGGGAAGTAAAACAAAATATACTTTGATTCAAGGCACAAATTTTACATTGGGCAAAGATCTGGGAAGTAGTGGTAAATTGTTTTACCAAGAATTATTGCAAACTCAAATACAGATTTCTCTAAAGAAACTGTTATAACATACTCCACTCTACCAAACCCCAATTGCCTTCACTTGCTTTAGACCAACAAGGCACTCTTCTTTTAGTGTGCGGGAAAACATGAATATACTGTTCAAAATAACGACAGCAAGAAAATTGATTAAAGTTGTGAACACTTAATTATGATATGGCGGTTTTCAATAAACGCCCCTCCATACGACAGGCTGGGACCATTCGTTAGGACAACAGTCAACAAAAATATGGGTAAACTAGGGCCAAACGGCTTACAACACAGCAAAACCATCAAACCCCATATTTTATTTTATTCACAGTGTCTTCTGAAAGTAAAGCAATTTTCTTTTGGCTCTGCAAAAGTCTATATTTAAACAACACTGAGGTTAAAGTCTGCCATTGCGTCTGTACAAATGAGAACCAATAAGGTGTAATTTAGAGTCAACCATCCAATTATGAGGCTGAAAAAATCTTTGACAAAATATTAGCAAGGTTAAAATAACTTCAGGCAAGAACAGGGTACTACCACCAAAGTCGGACCAGTGAGGTGCAACGGTGAGGTGGAGTCCATTTCTCAATAAAATAACATCAGGACACATCCAAGGAACTCCCCAAACCAATGATTTTACAAACTAAACATCCATCACCTGAATAAATTGTACATTGGTCCGCCTACTTCCCCAGTAACTGAAGTAGGTGGCACCATAGAGCGCTTTTTCTATTGCGTAGACAGACTGTGGTGCTGGGCACGTTAGAGGGGATAATGAATAGCATAAAATATCAAGATACCCTTTGCCAGGAAGCTGAAGAACAATTTCACAAAATTGTAAAAGACTGGGATAAAGTGGCAAAAGTCATACTTGCTATGTTAAATAGAAGCCTATCAAAATAGACCTACTGCTGTAATCTAAGCAAGAGGTGCTTTTATGTAATAATAGTTGTTGGGTATGCACAAGTTTGCATCCACAATATTAAAATGTAAGTATTATTACTTTTGAGAGAGTAATATCCATTTGTTTTTCTTAACATCAACAAAAGCGGTGTTTTTAACAAGGGTATGTAGACATTTAATATCTACCGTATGGCTGGCATTGAAACTGAATACCTTGTGTGTATATTATTATATATTATATATATTGTAAGCTAATTACAAGCAAAAGCCTCAAAACTAATTAGACAGCAGTTCTTGACAAGCCAAGTCAATTTCCAGACATAATTTGAATGAATGAACAAAGAGGTTCATGCCCCTTAATTTTTGCTGTCAAATAGGGTCTTTGTATAAAAGGTGTCAATATTTTAAGACAGTGAAACCATTGGGTTTGTTTGATTTCTAATACACATTTAAAAATATATAGAGACAAAATAGCAATGCTTCACTGTAAAAATTTACAGGCACTGTATGTTTAGACCCCTGATATATTAGTATATTAGCCATAAAATGTATTCCTATTTAATGAGTAAAGGTCATTCAATGCACTATTACATGCATTGTTTATTTGCCAACAAGGACAAAACTGTTTGTTTTAAAGCAAAATAGTACAGTATGTCTACAGGTATTTTTGTAGACTACTAAATCATAGAAAATATTGTCCCCAGTAAGAATCTAAACACCACTGGCACAGTCATTACATTTTGCTGTTTGTAATAAGATAATAAAAAAAAATTCTACAGAATGTCATATTATCAAAGCCAATTTAAAGAAGAATATTCCCAATAAGTTAAAATCAAAATTTCTTCACAGCTCAGGAGGTAATACTTTGTGAATCACAAAGTATGACCTCTGAATAATTTTGCATATTTCATGGTGAAATATTTATTCATTATTTTTGTCACAATAGTTTCAGCTCAATCGTCAGTCAAGGGTTCGTGGAAAGACAGCAATATTCAAAACCAAATCCTGTGATTTTCAAGTACATATATTTGGGGTCAAGACCACTCAGGAAAGCCATCCTCTTTGAAAGTCATTCAAGTGTGTCTCATATTTGCAATCGATATAATTCCCCCAGAAAAACTATTATATTGATAATTAAAACTATAACATAGGGTTAGATTTTTACCATTTGCCTAGGTTTTGGTCCTGTTATGCTGCCTTTATAGGGCACTGTCACCACAATAATGGAAAAAGAGTAGCTAAAGTTTTATTTTTCCGCAGGACAATTACAAAAACATGTATTCCAGAGACAAACCACAGTGGTTTTTCAAGAGATGTTTTTTTACAGAGTGGTCTAGGTTGCAATATTGCTGTCCAAATGACCAACAAGAGTGTACTGATCTTGAAAACTGTTTTGCAATGACAATAGAAGAATATTGGCTAAGATCTTTGAAAAGTTTGTAGAATCTTATTCAAAATCTGATGTTAAGAAATGCAATTTTTTTAACTTTCTTAACAAATTAGGTAAAGTTCCACTTTTGGTAAACTTACTAAAGTAACAAAATATGACGACTGTGCCAAGGATGTGTGACTTTTAGTAATCACTGAACATAAACACAGGCTTAATGTGTAACCCGTGGAGAATAGTAAATACAGGCCTGAGGGAAACCCAGTGAATGAGAAATATTATAGAAAGGAAAGTTTGCATTATTTGAGTGTTAGCCCTCCTGACCAAAGTCCTCAGTAAATTTCTTAAGCTTGTCCAAGTCCTGCTCATTCACGGTTGGCTTGGTGTTATGCAGTGACTTGAGCATATCAGCCTGCAAACATCACAACATAAGGGTCTGTTAGCATTAAATACTTCATGGTTTTTCACACCAACAATCTGTATATTCCTGGAGTGTGCTTCTCACCATGCAAACAACAGGTTCCATGAGCTTGTCCCCATTCACATCCATCCAGGTCATCTCGATGCCGTCTGGATCTCCGGGTGAGCATGGGGTCAGGAGGTCATCTACCACAAGGTTCGGTAGGTTCCACGAGGACCCTTTGACCTGGGCGTTAGCAGCAGACATGAGCAGAAATGGTGATTACCCATAGCTTCAAATGATGAACATGAAATCAATTGTTACACCCAGGCAATCCCCGCCTCAAAAAAAAAGCCCAATCTCTTAAATGTCAGACGGTCACGTACCCGTTTGAAGTGAGTGGCCGACTGGACCTTCCTGATTGGCTGCATCAGAGCATCCCTTACAATGATGCTGATGTCTGCCCCAGAGTAGCCCTCTGTCTTCTTACCCAGGGTCACGTAGTCCGATTCGGTGAGCACACTGGGAGTAGAGCCCAGATGCAGCTTGAACATGAAGGAACGTGCATGCTCCTCTGGCAACGGTATGTAGATCCGCTTTTCGAACCTTTAGAACGGAAACATGACAGTTGTCATAGCTGACATGGGAATGACATTTTTGACGTGACCAGGGACAGGGCCTTCGATTAATTACAGTAATTTCCAGTCCATAAACATTGAGACCGTGACACAGATTTTGTTGTTTTAGCTCTACGTTTCAGCGTAGGGAATCTTCAATTATTCAAAAAGATTAAGTGCACCTGGAACAACAATAACGAGGCAACTAAGGATTTGTATTCCCAGAACTTGTTGGGGATATGATTAAGTGTATTCCAGGATTCATTGGTTCTCCTGGGAGAACTCTACAAGAGGATTCATTCTGGTTACTACACTGACAGCCCCCTTTATGTGCAAAGTTAACATAGCAAATGTAATGAGGCGCATAATATATACAGCAGGGGCGCATAATATATACAGCAAAGGCTCATAATATATACAGCAGGAGAGCATAATATATACAGCAGGGGCGCATAATATATACAGCAGGGGCGCATAATATATACAGCAGGGGCGCATAATATATACAGCAGGGGCGCATAATATATACAGCAGGGGCGCATAATATACAGCAGGGGCGCATAATATACAGCAGGGGCGCATAATATACAGCAGGGGCGCATAATATATACAGCAGGGGCGCGTAACATACAGCAGGGGCGCGTAACATACAGCAGGGGCGCGTAATATACAGCAGGGGCGCGTAATATACAGCAGGGGCGCATAATATACAGCAGGGGCGCGTAATATACAGCAGGGGCGCGTAATATACAGCAGGGGCGCGTAATATACAGCAGGGGCGCGTAATATACAGCAGGCGTGCGTAATATACAGCCGGCGTGCGTAATATACAGCAGGCGCATAATATATACAGCAGGGGCGCGTAATATATACAGCAGGGGTGCGTAATATGTACAGCAGGGGCGCGTAATATGTACAGCAGGGGCGCGTAATATGTACAGCAGGGGCGCGTAATATGTACAGCAGGGGCGCGTAATATGTACAGCAGGGGCGCGTAATATGTACAGCAGGGGCGCGTAATATGTACAGCAGGGGCGCGTAATATGTACAGCAGGGGCGCGTAATATGTACAGCAGGGGCGCGTAATATACAGCAGGGGCGCGTAATATACAGAAGGGGCGCGTAATATACAGCAGGGGCGCGTAATATACAGCAGGGGCGCGTAATATACAGCAGGGGCGCGTAATATACAGCAGGGGTGTGTAATATACAGCAGGGGCGCGTAATATACAGCAGGGGCGCATAATATGTACAGCAGGGGCGCATAATATGTACAGCAGGGGCGCATAATATGTACAGCAGGGGCGCATAAAATGTACAGCAGAGGCACGTAATATGTACAGCAGGGGCGCGTAATATGTACAGCAGGGGCGCATAATATGTACAGCAGGGGCGCATAATATGTACAGCAGGGGCGCATAATATACAGCAGGGCTAGATACAATAAAGAACATCATGTTGCATCTCTACAGAGTTAATGTAGCATACAAAACATTGACCGACATAGTACATTCGGTGTTTGCAAGCGTCTTCGGTAGAAATAAAGTATCAGAGTAAAGTCAAAGAACATTGAGTAAAATACACCGCAGTGTCTATACAATAGTAATGTTGTATTTGTACTTTAAGACCTCAGAACATTTATTGTCAAAGCTGCCTCCTATACGATTCTCTATTAACTGGTCTCGATGTTTTACAGATTCATCACCAACCTTCTCCTAATAGCAGAATCCAATGTCCAGGGAATGTTCGTGGCTCCTAGAACCAACACTCCATCATTGTCATTTCCAACACCTAGGAGGATAAAGAAGGCTTACTTTATATACACAGATGCCAGTTGACTGATTTTGTAAAGCTAAACTCTTGACAAACCCTTTATTGCTTGTGGTGATGCACCAAAAATAAATCTCACAGTTATTTTATCCGGTAGCAAATTCAGATTAAACGCGTCACAAAATGTAAGTGCCTATATAATTAGCATGCATAGTGTTTACATGAAACACTTCTATCATACTGACCAAAAATAAGTTTGCAATTCGGTCGTCATCTGATGAAAACTAAACTGATTCTTCCGACGTTTTGCGTGATGAAAAAAATAAAAAGTTCCACAACCGTTACAGCTCTTTTGAAGCAAAAATAACTGTAGCCTTGTAAACTGCAGGTGACAGGATCTACATTTGTGATGACTGTTTTTATGGTCTACATTTCAAAATGACTCAAAGCTATTTACTACACAGGCAGCCCCATTCAGAGCCGAATTCAGAATGATGCTACTTGCCTAAATACACTTATAGTGGACCAGTTGTTTCTGTCCTATAGAAACTAGGCTAAATGTGCGACAGCTCAAACCCCCGCCCTCTCACCCTGCATCTGGACCAGGAATTCAGTCTTGATGCGGCGGGCTGCTTCACTCTCGTTCTCACTCCTTGAGCCGCATAAAGAATCGATCTCATCAATAAAGATGATTGACGGCCTGTTTTCTCGGGCCAGGCTAAACAGGTTCTTCACCAACCTGAAAACAGAGAGAGTAATATGTATATATGAAAAGTTAAATAACAATAATTCTATAGATAAAATATGAGTGTATTTATGTGCGTTATTAGTAATTAAACTAGTCTTTCATTATTTCAGCATTATAAAAATCTATTATAATATCAATAAACACCAGCCATCACACAACCAACCATCACAATCAACACCTCCCCTGAGACCACAATGGCATCTATCAGCACCTTTCCTGTAGCCACAATGAGACTCTCTATACTGGAGAGAGATGTACACAGACTATTCAAGAGTCAAAACCCAAGGAAGGCAGCTGGTCCTAATAGAGTCTCTACCTCCACCCTCAAGCACTGTGCTGACCGGCTATCTGCTGTGTTCACAGACCTAACCAATAAATCATTGGAAACATGCAGCGTCCCAGCCTGCTTCGAGTCCTCCACCATCATCCCAGTCCCCAAGAAACCAAGGATCACAGGGCTAAATGTCTACAGACCAGTTGCCCTGACCTCTGTGATTATGAAGTCCATTGAGCGTCTGGTGCTGTCACAACTCAAGACCATCACAGATCCAGTACTAGACCCATTGCAGTTTGTTTATAGTGCCAACAGGCCTGTGGACAACACGATCAACATGGCTCTACACTTCACTCTCCAGCATCCTCTCCAATAGGAGGCAGCAGGTGAGGTTGGGGAAACACCTTTCGAACCCTCTGACCATCAGCACTGGCTCTCCTCAAGGTTGTGTCCTGTCCCCTCTTCTCTTCTCTCTGTACACAAACAACTGCACCTCCAGTCACCGCTCTGTCAAACTCCTGAAGTTCTCAGATGACACCACCCTAATTGGTCTGATCTCTGATGGGACGAGACTACATGGGGGAAGTTGACCGGCTGGTGTCCTGGTGCAATCTCAACAACTAGCAGCAAAATGCTCCAAAGACAGTGGAGCTGAACATCACCTCTATTACTAAGAAAGCACAACAAAGACTGTACTGCCTGCGGCAACTCAAAAAGTACAAACTACCAACGTCCATGATGATAAACGCCTACACAAACATCATTGAGTCCATCCTGACCTCCTCCATCACCGTCTGGTACGCTGCAGCCACTGTCAAGGACAAATACAGACTGCATCTCCCCCCCATCTCAGACACATTTTTATTTTTAACTATATATTTTTAGGGATTTTTATGCTTTATTAAATGATAGTGAAAGTGGGGAAGACAGCAGAGTGTACTGCTAGGAGCACTGGCCCGGAATCGAACCCACACGAAGCAGCATGTCTGTGCCAATAGACCCGGCCCAATAGACCCGGTCCAATAGACCACTGGACCTCCTCATTCTCAATCTTTAAACTCAATTTACTTGAGGCACATTTCTTCCGTAGGATCTATGATCCACATTTAAACCCAAAGAGGATTTGCACAGCTGACAAAATTACACCAGATTTTTCTTTGGTTTTCCACAGATTACCCTTCAATACAGAAACCTAAGTGGGGACCCATATACACAACAGTGTAGTTTTAAATGTCACCCTATTAATGTAGATTCACAACTGTTAAATTTGCTGCGACTCTACTTGTCCAACCTCTTTGACCAATCACTCACTTTTCACTTTCTCCCAGCCACTTAGACACCAGGTCAGAAGAGGAGATGGAAAAGAAGGTAGAGTTGTTGGCTTCTGTGGCCACAGCCTTAGCCAGGTAAGACTTTCCTGTACCAGGAGGACCAAAGAGCAGGATGCCCCTCCATGGAGTTCGCTTACCTGGACACCAAAGACAAATATACTCAAGTAAAATTTTTCTGATGAACTGGATGTGTCATCACAGATACTGTGCGTTGTATGTCATACTCCATACCTGTGAAAAGGTGAGGGAATTTAATGGGCAAGATAACAGCTTCTTTAAGGGCTTCCTTTGCGCCCTCAAGGCCAGCTACATCGTTCCACTTGATGTTTGGTTTTTCCATGACTATGGCACCTGTAAAATAGGTAAGTGGGTGAAATGTAGTGTGGTGCTTATCCTTTTGTTTAACATTAATTCTCATTTCTGCTGGTTAATATGTGTAACCACTCACCTGAGAGTTGATTTTGAAACTTCTTTTTCTCCAATCCATCTTCATCATTCTCATTCCTACAAAGGAAAAGGCACATTAAGCCTAAGTACTTTCAAAAAGGTCACGCAATATGCTTGCCAGGCTCAAGCGACAACCATGTCATCATGATGGCTATGTCTTAGTAGGTCATTTCTGAAAGTGATTGTAACCTTACCAATTGCTTTAAAAATGGACAATGGTAGATAAAAATTTCCATACACGCACTAGAAAAACTGCTGGTTCAGGCTGAGGAGACAACTCCTACCATGTCTAATGTGAGCACCCATCGTCATCCCATTAACCCAAAATATTATAATATATTAAGTATTTTATAAACGATCCTTCTTGCACTTAAAAGCAAATACTATGGCATTTATGAATTCTAATGTGTAACACTTTAGTGTTGAAACAGTTGAATAAATATTTCTGCATACAGTTACCGTTACAAGCTTTAATACTGCACAATACCAGAATATTGACTGAGAACCGCATACGAGACCAAGATAAAATGCTAAATACAACAAATAGCAAATCGCAATAGTAAAAAGCTATGTATTTTTTTGTCTGGTAAAGAAATCAGCTACCTTGGCTGGTCAGACAAATAGTACATTTTGGTCCCTGGTCTCTATTGTACATTATTCTCACCCTTTGTCTTCTGAGCTGGACTCTTTGACAGGCTTCTTTGGGGGGGCCTTCTTTGTCTTTAGGTAATCCTTCAGCTTTTCTGCTCGGTCCAGGTACTCGGCACACTTTGCCCTGATGCTCTGCTTGGCCTTATCTCCTTGGGCTTCATCTGCAGGAAAGAGACGTACCACAGGATGTCACATTAAATGTTCTTGTAGGCTGGGTCATGTTCACATTCAGGTCTTTTAATATGTAATAACACTTTTCAATATGCTTACTGAAGAAATCAAGTTTTAAGGCCTGAGAGTGTGGTACTTCTGAATTAATAACTGCTGGCAAATCAATGAAGCTGAACAGGAAAACACAGCAGTCCGAGGCCTAGCCATGTTTTTAGATTGGGGTATGACTGGGTATAATCACATTAAACATAACAGAAATGTTTCTCTCCCCAGAGAAAACAATATAACAAAGTGAAACCGTACCCCCAAAAACATTATGGAAACCTTGTCTAATAATGAAAGGTTAAAAATAGCATCACACCAGATCATCAAATATATGGGCTACACAAGAGACACAGGGGGGCTTTTCACAGTATGTGCTGCCTCAGGAAGATGTTATATTTTATGCTGGCGACTCTTGTTTGTGCATTGAGTCCAGGAGTATAAGCACGAACAAGGGGACTATCAATGGGAACAGTAGTAAATAACAGGGGGAACTGAGATTTCTTACTACTTACACTTAACAAAATGAAGGAAGTACTGAATGGAATGCTGGTACAAGCGGAGAGCTTCCTCATAGTTTTTCGCCTTGTCCTCCTCTGCAGCCTTGCTTGCGAGATCTATTGCTTTCTGGAACAGAATGCCCAGAATGTGTCATAGAAGAACAATTCCAGGCATATGGGCTTGATATCTGCATGCAAATTCACAACTGTAGTGTCTCAGAGAACGGATAAACAAAGTGTTAAATGTTAGAAGTGTTTGTCTATAACACCTAACAGTTAGTGAACACAGTGATAGTGGCTCATTTTCAATCAAAACAGCTTTAATGAAACCAACCAGGACAGTGTCTCTCCGGGAGCAAGGTTGAAGAGACATAAGAGATATTCTTATAGATGAAGCATTTCAGTTTACTAAAATGATTACGTCTTCTGCTTTTCCATCAACAAGATGTCAATTGCAAGCTGTTACGTTTTCCAATGTCTTTTTCAATTGTAATTAAAACAGATACCATTGAACTAAAACGGAACTAAAACGTTTCAAAAGCGTATTGCAAATGACTTTGGCAAACATAGTCAGGCCATCTGTACACTACTATCAGTGTCGGACTACATTTTCAGTTAGCTAGCTGAATTATCCATATGAGCAATTTTAACTACAGACAGTATAGCTAACTGATATTAGTACTGTACCACACTACTATAAGTGTAGTCGTTATCTGGCGGAATTATCTAGTAATTGTCTAATTATTATGTTAACTTTATCTAGCAAAGCTAATTTAGATAGTCGTGCACTTGATTTTACCACTCACCTGCAAATTGTTATTATTATTAGCCATGCTAGTTGTGTGCGATTGTAAAAATAAAACACAATACAGTTTTATCGTTGTCTGAACAGATCAACATGAAATAAAACATAAAGTGACATGTTGATAGTGGTAGCTAGATATCAATTCAGCACAACAGTCTTTGGATTATTTGTAATATCACCCGGATTAAACAGGGTTAACGAAATAATTCCACTTCCGGGTTTCTATTTACGAGTTTGGGTGCGTTCGAGGTTCACTTTTGATTGTTTTGGGTGCGTTCGAGGTTTACTTTTGTCGGTTTTGGGTGCGTTCGAGCTTCACTTTTGACGGGTTCGGGTGCGTTTGAGGTTCACTTTTGACGGGTTTGGGTGCGTTCGAGGTTCACTTTTGACGGGTTTGGGTGCGTTCGAGGTTCACTTTTGACGGGTTTGGGTGCGTTCGAGCTTCACTTTTGACGGGTTCGGGTGCGTTTGAGGTTCACTTTTGACGGGTTTGGGTGCGTTCGAGGTTCACTTTTGACGGGTTTGGGTGCGTTCGAGGTTCACTTTTGACGGGTTTGGGTGCGTTCGAGGTTCACTTTTGACGGGTTTGGTTGCGTTGGAGGTTCACTTTTGTCATGACGTTTACTAGACTGACGTTGTTTAGCTACTTTGTATGAGTGTCACATTTTTTTTATTTAATACGTGAAATTTAACTTACAAACCCACGGCAATTCATTGTACAAACGCAATAAAAGTAATTCAGTAAAATAGACTAGGTAGATATAAATATAAATTTAAGTACTTACTATTAAAACCAGGGAAATCCAAATATAGTAAAGAAAAATGCGTAACTTACATTCTGTTTCACACGGTAAATGCTGAGCTCCCTTACTCTTAATAAAAATGTTATAATTCTTATCCCATTTCGGTCACAAAAAACGTGGATTGTTTGTTCGACTAAACCAGTATCGTGTGCCACAGAATGTGTTTCAAACTAGTGACAAAATAAAACAAGTTAAAGTCGTGTTAGATTTTGTCTGGGACATTTTTTTGCCTACAAATGTATGCTCCCCCGCCACCCTTTACGTGGACTACAGGGTCTGGCACACAACATTTGGGAAGCTAAAGTTGAACAGTAGTGTGTGCCACAATTAGTATTTAACTCAAGTGACAAAGGAAGCAAATTGTAAGGAGTTT
Source organism: Dallia pectoralis (assembly GCA_029465975.1). Taxonomy (NCBI): domain Eukaryota; kingdom Metazoa; phylum Chordata; class Actinopteri; order Esociformes; family Umbridae; genus Dallia; species Dallia pectoralis. The sequence continues at coordinate 3,116,539 of CM055751.1, forward strand.
AAGTTTAATTTTGGCAATCCAGTTGACAAATAAAATTAACCAAGACTATCCAAGTGTCTCAGCAAGGTGATCACAAGTTTACATCATTTTCATAAACACATCGAACCATTCACTGACCATTTGTACCATGTAGATAGAGGCATTGTCATCTTGCATGAGACTCAATAATAAAGTCACTTCGATCAGTGTTTCCTGGTCCTGAAGACCCCAAAGGCTGGACATTTTTACCACTGACACACCTAATTCAAATTAAAAACCTAATTATAGGTTTTCTGATTCTGTCAATCAAAACTCTGCATTCCTTGGGTTTCCAGGACCAGGAATGGAAACCAGTCACTTAGATCCTCTGCCCTTACCAGCTTGATCCAAAAACTGAGGTCAACTGGGCCTGCTACTCAGCATTTTAATACATGTCACAGGGTATGCCATATTGTAAAATTTATTTATGGAATCATCTGCATTATATATGTTCCACTAACAATTTATTCATGTTGATTTGGTCCGCCGTCTGTATGGTCACCAAGTGGTGAATGATATTCGATCACATGTCTTTATGAAAGCCAAATGCAGATATTATACATCACTGACTGACAACAGGGCTTTAAAAAGGGCCAAGTTATTTACAAGTGTCCAGTGTTTATGGGGCTCCAAATAAGAGCAGACTCTAGTAATATTTTCTATGTGGGGGTGCTGTAAATAAGGGGGGCATAAAGCAGATAGACATTATGAATGGTATAGAAATATACTGGTGGCGGCGGTGTATCGAAATACAAGAAAACAATCCGATTGGCCAACGCTAGCTTATAATGCTCCTCGTTTACATAACATTGAGAATATATCTTGCACTGTAAAGACTATGCATTGTTTGTTCACCTCTTTAGGCCTATTCTTACAGTAGGCCTACAGTATGAGTATTTAGTGTTTTATTGTTTTTAAATTGGTTGGGGAAAAGAAACCTCCTGTCCTGCTGTACTTGAAGTCAGTTTTAATGAATGTACAGAAAATACCTCTGTACTATGTGAAATGTGTCCAATTAATGCAGTTAAGATTACACTAATATTTGCTATGAAATTCGCATCTCCAAAATATCAGCACACATACGTTTTCCTTGAAAAATATATATATACATGGAAATTAAATAGTAAAAAACAAGCGACAGATCCGTGGACTAGGCTCAAGAGAAGGACATATATTGAACATATTTTATACTGTATATTGAAGGGGACATATTGGTATTTTCCAATATTGGGGGACACAACCCCCCCAAAGAACGCATGGTAGGAAACCGTTTAAATAAGCACCATATTTATTTTCAGACCAGAAGATATTACCGCTCTGCGCTGAGTTCCAAAGCCTCAAGAGCATGAACAGTTTTTCGGCCCCAAATTCGTCAGATTTTGTTGATTTCCCATCACTATGAAAGTGAGTTTAATGCGAATTCAATTGTTCTCTGGCCAGGCTCCCCTGGGTCCACAAGTTCCCAGGACACCGTAGATTGTCATAACTACTGTTTTGGTTATGTTCCTGGTATATATATTCTAATTATATGTCTTTGGTCTTCATATTGAGATACAACAGCAAGCCTCCAAAAGCTTGCTTGTGCATGAACATACAAAGGGTCCAATTAGCAAGATAAACAAATAAAAAAACAACGTGTTAAAGATACAAGTGCAAATGTACTCTAGTATGTTTTTAATAACATTCAGGGAATTTACATGTCAACCAACTAAGCCAACCTGGTCCATCTTTTAACCCGATGTGGCCCATGCATGGCTAAACAACCAATCGATCAATGATAGAATTTGTAAAAATAGCCTTTGTCACAAAGTGTGTATATAGATAACCAGCCTAAACATCTAAAGACAAAGTAATAAAAACAACTAGACTACATTTTCACAATAGGGCATTGGGTGTTGCATACCTTTGCTTGAGAAATACATGATTTAAAATGTGTTTGTTCACTCTGGTTTCCTATTATTTAATATTATGTTTTGATATTAGATCTAATAGCATTCAGTGACAAAAATCTGCAAATCTATGGGGGAAATACTTTTTCCCGGCACTATGCTTTTTAGGTGTAGGCAACTTATATAACAATCCGCTTAGATATGTGCAGTGATGTTTACTCCAAACAGCAAGGAGTTTTCTGACGTTGCATGAAAGCAAGCACCATATATGTTTATCATATCCAGTTGGGTTGTCCTCTGTTGTTTAGGGCTCTTAGTGCCTTTCTCTCCACAAATAATCAATTTCTAAGGTACAAACAAGTCCTCTCATCAACTACTTTCATTTAATATTTGCGGTTCCAGAAGCCTCAGGATGCGGTCACTCTTTGTAAGATCTGCTGGCAGTTCATTGTTCTGCAAAGAATTAACATAACCAGTCATTACAATATAACCGACCGGAAAGACTAACATGCATGTCTGCTTTGGTTTTTCTGTTGTGTTCATATTACAGTGATTTACCTTATTGGGTAGTGTGGGGTCTGCATTGGCCCTGAGCAGAAGGTTCACACTTTTATGATTGCCACCCATAACAGCAGCATGGAGGGCTGTAGAGCCATTCTGGAGGAATTGAATAGTTCAGAAACTGAGAACTAACCACTGTTTTGTTACTGTTATTCACTAGGTTGACAGTGCTCTGTATTTATTCACTGGTAGTTAGGTTAGGGGTGGCAGGTGTCTTCTGTCAAACTTTGCATGTGCGAATCAAGCAAGATGTACAACTGGGTGGATGATCACACTCTAACACAGTGTCTTTGAAACATATTAAGACCCTCTTTACTTTAACCACATTTTGCACTTAATGTATAATTTAATAAATATTTGTTTGACAATTTCCACACAATAATTCATATTGATGAAGCAAAAACATGTTTTTAGAAATCTGGGCCAATTTATTTCAAACAAAAAATTCAGGTGGGAAGCATGCTGTTCTCTTTGATATTTTGATCGTCTATAGAAAATGATTGGAGTACACTTGTTTTAAATTCACTTGATTGGACATTATTTAGAAAGTCACACAACTCAAAGCCACGAAGTCTGAAGAACTTTAGAAGTGTCAAGGCATAAATATGAGATATACTTTATAGTTCCCAAAAGAACAACTTTCTCCATTATTGTGAAATACAAAAAGTTTGGACCGACCAGTACTCTATCTAGTGATTGCCATCTGGCCAAATTAACGGGACACGAAAGGTCTTATTTCGCTTCAAGAACAGCCTTGTATATCTCTATGGTAAAGCATGATGGTTGAAGCATCTGCTTCTCAGGTTCTCAGGTTCTAAACCTGATCTATGGTACACAGGACATCTGATTGGAGCAAAGACTGCTCTTTTACTCATCTTCAAGATAAGTCTGTGAATGTCTTACAGTGGCCAAAGCCTGGACTTGTACCCAATTGAACATCTGGACAGAAAACCTGAAGATCACAACTTGAGAGGATCCACAAAAACGAATGGTTTATACTGACAAAAATCCAAGTGTACACAGCTGCTAGAGGCATACCCAAGAAGACTTTAAGCTATGAACCTCCTCAAAGTAATGAATAAAGATAATGTATGTCAAAATGTTAGTACGGACTATTGTGTGTAGTTTGAAGTAATAGTTTGAAGTTAAAAAAAAAGTGAAATTAAAACGATAAATCAAATCTGTGACATAACAAATGGAAGTGAAAGTTAGGGGGTATGAATACTTTGCAAAGACAGTATACTTTTAAAAAATGTGTGTGTACAACTCAGACACGGCGACATGAATTTGACATCCCACTTCCCATCTTGTTTTTATTAACCTTAAAGGTTAATGGAGGCATTCTGTTGTTCTGTGGTCTGTTTTTAACAAATACATGCAGGGACTATATTTTGGGACAAAAATGCATATAATGGAGATAAATGGCAGGTTTTCAGGCCTGGGTGTAATCCCTTTTTAGGGTTACGCAGAAAAGAGTAAGTGACATCAGAGCAATAATCACTATCTTACCTTGAGAATCCCCGTTGAGGGGGAAAATTTTAGAAGCTCCTCAATTACACTGTTGTGTCCTTTGTAAGCTGCCTTGAATAGTGCAGTTGACCCGTCCTTCAATGAGATCAAAACACATTTACATTTTAATATTACTAATTCATTAAAATATTGAGACAAGATTTGAAAGGAGATCACATGCAAAGCAAGCACATGCAGTATGGCCGACTCAAAGACAACATACTTTTCTGTCAGAATCCCGATCTGCCCCACGCAGAAGTAAAACCTTGACTACCTCACTGTGTCCCATTTGGGCTGCCATCCACAGGGGGGCTGTCCCATCCTGGAGAGGGTGGTACGGGGGAAGTGATCAGGGAGAAAGACAAGTAAGATGGGGAGAAAATTCAACAAACAGGATGAGTAGATGCTGCACCTAAAGCCCAATGCTATTAGCCTTCGTAGCCCTGGCCTAAGGTAGATTTTGTCTCAGGGACGAGTGAGGGATAACAAAGCATTATGTTGACACAGGCTAGGCTAGCCCAGGTGCTATGTGATAATGTAGCCTTGTAGCTTCACCTCCCTAGGTTGGTTCACTTTGGCACCAGATGACAGCAGCTGACGTATAACAGTAACATGACCCTCCTGGGAAGCAAGGAAGAGGGGCGTTGCTCCATCCTGAAACATATCAGACAAATCTCACATCGGCAAAGCAACTGCTTGATGGAGTTACGCGATGTATGGCTTATCCTGTGATAAATGACGTAGGAAAACAACACGTAATTGTTAATAAACGATATCAGAACGAGCAGACAAAGAAATTAATAATGTGCCAATTAAATGTGCCATTTCATACAAACGTGTAGTCACATTGAATAGCCCAATATGTATTATATGGTGCAAAATGCATGTCGGATCTTCCAATGCGATTATTATCTTTTTTGTCAATAGTTTTGGACGTGGTCAGGGAGTCACACAAACAAAGTAGTATGTTCTATGAATTCTCACATGCAGCTGGTCATGTACATTGGCTCCATTCTTTAAAAGTGTGTCCACCACCTTAGAGTGGCCATACTGACAGGCTGCAGAAAGAGCCGTACCCCCGTCCTGCCAAAGGACAAAAATACAGATTAGTTATAGATCCTACAATACCACATGGAATATGACACGCGTTAATTTGCCAACCTTCCTTTTACTCATAAGTAGTTGGATCAGCGTACCTTTGTCTGGAATTCAGACGAGGCACCAAATTCAAAGAGGAGCTGCACTATGTCACTGTGACCCTGCTGGGCAGCGAAAAACAGGGCCGTGGAGCCTGTCTGAGGATAGGAACATAGATTTAATACCAGTGGATTTTGATTGGCAATATCTTTGTTGCTTGTTGTTTTCTGCTTAGAATCCATTAGCCAAAAGAACAACCTAAATAATGTAAGAACTATTCCGGACAGAAGGACTACTACTTAGCAACTAATAGACGTCACCAAACCCCCTGGCATGTTTCCTGGTAATGATCTGCAAGGCATGCATTGTAGCCATCTTTAGTTGCTGTAGGTTTCTGAACTTTTTTTCCTTCAGCCTTCTCTTTCGCAGGTGAACGGCATGCTCATTTGGATCAAGGTTGAACTGAGATGCGTCCTCATATGAGTTTTGAGACATTTGGCTTTAACTAAACAGAAAATATGTTCTGTACATATCAGATCTTTTCCAACGGCTGCAGTCAGAAGATACATACTCAGTGAAGTTTCAATGGGAGCTGTATGCCCGAGCCATAACACCCCTTCCATCTTATTTCACAGATGGTATCAGATATACACAGATATGTACTGTGCATCATCTCCTCTGTGTGCAAAACTTATCTGTGCAATAGCTACCTTTGTACCTATATCCTCAAGCCCACATATTTTATAATTATACCTTTTTAATTTTATTTTTATTTAACCTTTATTTAACCAGGTAAGCCGATTGACAACACATTCTCATTTACAACGGCGACCTGGCCAAGGCGAAAAATGTGCAGGACAACATACAGTTTCACAAATACACAAAACACAAGAATGACAAGTGTATGCGAGACAAACAAGGGAAAACGAGAATATTTACAAGGGACAGAGACAAAACACGTGTGGGGATGTGCGTTTGTGGGGATGTGGGTGTGTGGGGATGTGCGTGTGTAGGTATGTGCGTTTGTGGGGATGTGGGTGTGTGGGGAAAAGGGGATGTGCATGTGTGGGGATGTGCTTGTGTGGGGATGTGCGTGTGTGGGAATGTGCGTGTGTGGGGATGTGCGTTTGTGTGGATGTGGGTGTGTGGGGATGTGCGTTGTGGGGGATGTGCGTGGTGGATGTGGGTGTGTGGGGATGTGCGTTTGTGTGGATGTGGGTGTGTGGGGATGTGCGTGTGTGGGAATGTGCGTGTGTGGGGATGTGCGTTTGTGTGGATGTGGGTGTGTGGGGATGTGCGTTTGTGTGGATGTGGGTGTGTGGGGATGTGCGTGTGTGGGGATGTGGGGAGGTGTGTGGGGATGTGCGTTTGATGTGGATGTGGGTGTGTGGGGATGTGCGTTTGTGTGGATGTGGGTGTGTGGGGATGTGCGTGTTTGGGGATGTGCGTGTGTGGGGAGGTGCGAGTGTGGGGAGGTGTGTGTGGGGATGTGCGTGTGTGAGGATGTGCGTGTGTGGGGAGGTGCGTGTGTGGGGATGTGCGTGTTTGGGGATGTGCGTGTGTGGGGATGTGGGTGTGGGGGTGTGTGTGGGGATGTGCGGTGTGGGGATGTGCGTGTGCGTGTGGGGGATGTGCGTGTGTGGGGATGTGCGTGTGTGGGGATGTGCGTGTTTGGGGATGTGCGTGTGTGGGGATGTGCGTGTGTGGGGATGTGCGTGTGTGGGGATGTGCGTGTTTGGGGATGTGCGTGTGTGGGGATGTGGGTGTGGGGGGATGTGCGTGTGTGGGGATGTGCGTGTGTGGGGATGTGCGTGTGTGGGGATGTGCGTGTGTGGGGATGTGCGTTTGTGTGGATGTGGGTGTGTGGGGATGTGAGTTTGTATGGATGTGGGTGTGTGGGGATGTGCGTGTGTGGGGATGTGCGTGTGTGGGGATGTGCGAGTGTGGGGAGGTGTGTGTGTGGGGATATGCGTGTTTTTATTCTAACCTTTTATCTAAATGTATATTTACTCAATTATTTATTTTTATTTTTTATATCAGGTAGCCCGCCTGAATTTTCTTGTATACAGCAGTACAATGACAATAAAGAATTCAATTCCACATCTTTTTATTATTTCCACGCTTCCCTATTGCAAGCACTTTGATACATGTTTACACACATTCATTAACATTTCTTAGAATTCGCAAGGGGCTTTTCAGTATTTTTTCCAGGCAAACTTGATTTTGAGGCCAACTATTGTTCTTGCTGTCACGAATGTGGTGAGGTTTGTGTTCTACACAGTGCTTTTAGGGTGAGCACTTTATGTTCTAGTTCTTGTTTCGCTAAATGCTCACAGCTGGGGTGAATTAGCTGTTAATTGGGTTATTTAAGATTCTAGAAAGTGTCACTAGTTATTATTTCCATGTCACACGTTGTACGTAGGTGAGTGTTTGGTTTATGTGGATTAATCACTGTGCTGGGTTTTTGAAGATGTCGCTTTGTGTAGTTTTCACACAGTGTATATTTTGTTCCATTGTTTGTTGTCGTGTTTGTTTTAATTAATGAACAAACTCCATCCCACACCTGCGAGTGATAGGTGCGTAGGATAACAGGACCCAGGATGTCGTATCAGTAAATTGAAGATTCCCGCACACTGTCATAACTTGCAAATACAATTTATTATCACATTTTATTTGCAGTTATGACAGTGTGCGGGAATCTTCAATTTAGCGTTTGTTTTAATTGAAATACCACGACAAAGTGGTAGCCTACTGTACCTGTCTCTGCAAGTTAATGTCAGCTCCATGCATGATTAGCTCACTGGCACAATCATGGTGACCACTGTAGGAAGCCACCATCAGCGCGGTGGTGCCAAACTGCAAAGAGATTAAAAGCATCTCAATCAATGAACACTTAAGTACTTCATTCAACACAGATCCTGATTTCTAGTCATTCATACTGCATGAGAAAAAAACAAAAACAACCTAGAGGTCGGTATTTCTTTTTCAGACAAGCTAATGCACACTTCTCCAGACAAGTTATTGCACACACACACACTTCTAAAATAACACAGCTTGTTGGAAGCTTCACCCAATTATTTACATACCATAATCCCTAGTTGTGAAAAGATGTGTTGTGTACTCAAATAAGACACTTTACATATGTAAAACACACAAAAACAGCAGGGACCTGATTGAGCATGATTGTACTTACAAGATGTAACAACGCATTAACACAACTACATACAGTATCTCACAAAAGTGACTACACCCCTAAGTGAAAATGTCAAAATTGGGCCCAATTTAAACCGCACACTGCATCAAATTGGTCTGCATGGCTGTCATCCCAGAAGGAAGCCTCTTCTAAAAATGATAGACACAAGAAAGCCCACAAATAGTTTGCTGAAGACAAGCAGACTAAGGACATGGATTACTGGAACCGTGTCCTGTGGTCTGATGAAACCCAGATGGTGTCAAGCGTGTGTGGTGGCAACCAGGTGGGAGTACAAAGACAAGTGTGTCTTGCCTACAGTCAAGCATGTTGGTGGGAGTGTCATGGTCTGGGGCTGCATGCCTCATGTCATGTCTCCATGTCTCCAGACCTAAACCCTATTGAGCATCTGTGGGGCATCCTCAAACGGAAGGTGGAGAAGCGCAAGGTCTCTAACATCCACCAGCTCCGTGATGTCGTCATGGAGGAGTGGAAGAGGACTTCAGTGGCAACCTGTGAAGCTCTGGTGAACTCCATGCCCAAGAGGGTTAAGGCAGTGCTGGGAAATAATGGTGGCCAAACAAAATATTGACACTTTGGGCTGAATTTGGACATATTCACTTAAGGGTGTACTCACATTTGTTGCCCTCGGTTTAGACATTAATGGCTGTGTGTTGAGTTATTTTGAGGGGACAGCAAATGTACACTGTTATACAAGCTGTACACTCACTACTTAACATTGTAGTCACATGCAAAGATATACTTAAATATTGATAAAAAATGTGAGAGGTGTACTAACTTTTGTGATATACTGTACATACAGACAGAAACCAGTAAGCAAAATAAAGAAAATGTAAGACCTCGTCCCCATATGTTAAAGTCCGATGCATTTTATGGGCTGGACAAAATGTGACTGTTGTGAAAAATGTCAAATAGACATTGAGAAACATAGTAGACAACATAGTAGACATACGTTGTATTTCTGACCAATTTGACCAAAGAAATGCTTTTCTTTTCACAACACTGACATTTCTAAGTGATCCAAATCTAAAAAAAGGTAGTGTGTTTTGAAGGGCAGATTTGGTCCATGTGTCATCAGAAGAACGTGGATATTGAAATAAACTGTCTGAGAGCTGGTCGAATAGGAGCTAAACATAGAGAAATGGACCAGTTCAGATTATGGAAGGTCTTGCCTGTCCCAAAATTCATTGTAGAACATGCCAAAAAGACCAAAATCTCAAGTCATTGGCTGAATTCAAGTGTTTCTTGTTAATGTTGTTACTCTTGCTCTCCTACCACAGGTGGTTTGTGGGTAATGCGTGAAGCTGAGCCACATGAGCATGCAGTGTCCATACACAGTGTCCACACACAGTGTCCACACACAGTAACACACAGTGTCCACACACACACACACACACACAGTGTCCACACACACAGTGTCCACACACACACACAGTGTCCACACACACACAGTGTCCACACACACACACACACACACACACACAGTGTCCACACACACACACAGTGTCCATACACACACAGTGTCCATACACACACACACACACACAGTCTCCACACACACACAGTGTCCACACACACACACACACACAGTGTCCACACACACACACAGTGTCCACACACACACAGTGTCCAGACACACAGACACACACACACACACACACACATCCACACACACACACACACACACAGTGTCCACACACACACAGTGTCCATACACACACAGTGTCCATACACACACACACAATGTCCACACATACACACACACACACACAGTGTCCATACACACACACACACACAGTGTCCACACACACACAGTGTCCATACACACACACACAGTGTCCACACACACACACATCCACACACACAGTGTCCACACACACACACATAGTGTCCACACACACACACACACACCACAGTGTCACACACACACACAGTGTCCACACACACACAGACACACACACACACACACACACACACACACACAGTGTCCATACACACACACAGTGTCCACACACACACACACACATCCACACACACACACATCCACACACACAGTGTCCACACACACACACCGTGTCCACACACACACACAGTGTCCACACACACACACAGTGTCCACACACACACACACACCACACACACACACACACACAGTGTCCACATACACACAGTGTCCACACACAGTGTCCACATACACACAGTGTCCACACATACACAGTGTCCACACACACACAGTGTCCACACACACACAGTGTCCACACACACACACACAGTGTCCACATACACACAGTGTCCACACACAGTGTCCACACACACACACACAGTGTCCACACACACACACACACAGTGTCCACACACACACAGTGTCCACACACACACAGTGTCCACACACACACAGTGTCCACACACACACAGTGTCCATACACAGTCTCTGCAGTCGGCATCCACACGGCCACTGTTGAGCAGCAACTGAAGCAAGGCCAGGTTCCCCTTCCGAGCAGCCCAGAACACAGCGTTGGCCAGGGGCGTCTCCTTCTGCACGACACAATAGAAATAAAGGTTCCATAAAAACACGTCTAACAAGTTGCAGTCAATCTATTCTTGTTCAAAATCTATTAATATTTGTATGTATCCAGAACTACAGAAAATAACTGCGAATGCGTCTTTAGGGTGACACGTATTATTGTTCAAATATAAATCGGTACAAACAGCTGTTTAAAATGTAAGAGAAATGCGTCAGGAAAGACCATAAAGGTGAAGCAGAAGCCTTATTAATATACATTCATACATGTTGTGGTTTATTATATGCGCATAACTCACCCTATTCATAACAACACGGATGTAAGAGCGCAATAAAAGTGAGCATTGGTAGTAATTGCCTGTGTAGGAAAACAGAATATATGGACATTACCTTGAACGACATCCTGCAGACCTCATTCGTCCATCACATTTCTTGTGAATATAACTGCGATGCGCTTACAGTGATCCGGGTAGTTTGTACAGCACTCACTTATTATTATCCTGGGCTGTCAGAAACCTGGGTGCGGATGCTCTGCAGTGGGGGACTAGATCACATGGATGTATTAAGGGAACAGACCTGCTGTCCACATTGGATGACGTATTTATCGCTGCAAGTCAATAGGTTCAAATGTATTGGACGCCATAGAAGTCAATATAATAAATATATATGCCTTTGAAATCAATGAATTAGGAAATAGATATGTTGCCTAATGTATTAGGAATTTAATTTTATAATCCACATTTATTTCATAATGACCGTTTCCATCTGGTTTAATTCGAATTAATAGTCATTGTTATCCTACAGATTTTGCACCAAACAGCAGCACTGAATTTGAATGTACAAAATGTCTGTGAAAATGTCTGGCGGATGTAAGGAGTCTAAGGACAGAAGGCGACATCCTCGTTAATGATTGTTAAGATGCGTGTGATGTCTGACAAACAGGAAAACAAATCTCAGCCACCACATAGAGCTGCCAAAGTGGCCTCTCAAAGTGGCCTCCCAAAGTGTGCTCTCAAAGGGGGCTCCCAAAGGCCAATAACCTCGTTGTCCATTAGTTAACGTAGCTAGGTGCCAATTATCCAAAATTGTTGTTCTCTAGAATGTTACTGATTACTTTCTCAAGCTCAATCCAGTCAAGTATTGAATGCTACAGTATATTGAAACATCCAACACAAACATCATATACCAGTCTACTACAGTGGGTCAAAAAAAAACTATTGCAGTCAAGTTGTAATTTAATGTAGCTTTATTTTCTATCACAGTACAATACAGCAATAGCATCAGCATGGTACAGTAAAATACAAATTGCCTGGCACCATCGCCTCCCACAAATTAAACAAATGTGTTCTGTCTGGCACTTTATCACTTATATATTTCTCATAAAATAGGGAACAGAGCGTAGCTTGCGATGCCACACATGTTACTGCCATTCCGGATCATTCTCATGTAGCCACCTTCTCCCCATCCAGTTCCCCAACTTTGAGTAAAAGGGAAACACACACACATGTGTATAAATAAACACAAACAAATCCAAACCATGCTACCTCATACCTCCTGTGACTCACCCACCTGTTTTTGATGATCCAATAGTCTTGTCCCCCATCAGAACCATAGCCAACTAGTAGTACTGCATGGCTGAGGTTGTTTGGGTTACAGCTTGGCTCCTCATATATTCCTGTTTGACGAACGACAGCTCTGTTACACTGAGGCAAACTTGTATAAGGAAAATGTATTGGTACATTTTTAGTTATATTTGCTCTAGTCCACACTAATGTCCAGTAGAGAGTACAAACGTTTAAATAATTTTTGGAATGGTCCCCTGTGAGAATCAAACTCCTCCATACGTTTTGGTTCAGCACATAATGCTTATTTTTGAATTCAATCATTTGCATTTCGGTTAAGTTTAGTTGACAAGATTAATGGATATTAAAATGTTTTGGCAAATCGATGTTCTACAATAAGACACGTCCAGTTAATATGCTAATGAGTACTGCTACTGCTAGAAGAATGCTTGGGGGAAATTTACCATCAATGATCTAATGCAACATTTCTAAACAACTGCAAAAACTAAGGATATTCTGCCAAAACATGTCTGTGTATTTTTCATCTGAATATATACACATCTCAATGTCTAAATATCTATTCCTGCCTTTCTATTCTAGCCTTTCTTTTTAGCAAATTTTCTTCAGAATCTACATTTCGCTGTCCACCTTAACGGAAATCAAGACAAACCTGAACTGTAGAACATGAAGCTTGGGTGATCTGCATCCACAGCAATGGTGACTGGCCCAATGGTTGCCACAGCATCAGCCAGGGCCTGTTCATCCCCAGTGGGTGTGAACCTGTAGTCTGTCACCCTGGCAACAACCTGATTGCTGTCATACATACAGGGCTGGGTGTCCTAGAAGTACAAAGCTCACTTATCCTTCATCCTTGTGCTTCATAAATCCCAAGTTGCTGTTAACATCATGTAATATTGATGTATATAAACAGTGATGTTGCCGTCTGTCATACTCTTACCACTGACGTGTAGGGATAGGTGTCAGTGGACTGAAGCCCACTTTGAACCACGTAATCATATGCATTAGCCATCCAGGCCCCACTGCAGCCATACGTGCCAAAGGGTTTGGAGCAGTCCACCAGGTTCTGCTCACTTAAGGACACCAGCCGTCCGGTCTTCTTAAACATTTGTCCTTCGATAGCTCCTGTAGTGCTAAAAGCCCAACACGAGCCACAATAGCCCTGGAAGTGCAAATTAAGAGTCAATTTAGAATTATAATATAAACTTCCTAGTTTACAATGCAAACCTACACATTTTTCTAAAGACCAATCTCACCTGATCTTTGACTTCAGTCACATAGCCCGTGGACCTGTGATCAACACTAACAGCCCTTAATTTTCGAGCACTGGCACGAAGCTTTCGAGCTGATACACTTTTTCCTCTTCTTTTTATTTTGCTATTTATCATGGCACCTTGCAAACGCTTGTATTCATATCTTGTCTGAGAAGAGATAGAAATATTTTTTGAGACTTTATTAATCATTATAAATATGGAGAAATGTAAACAGAAAGAGAACCACATGACGTTTCTTTGTCTACAACATCCTGCAGTAAATAAAAAGTGAAGATGAAACTTACCAAGTCCCCATATTTATTCATGGACATGGTAAACATCTTCGTCCCTCTATGAAAACGAATATTATTGTCCTCAATCATCTTCACGTTGTTCTCCCAAATAGTCTTCCGCTCAATGTCATCCACCTTTCCAAAGAATCAGAAATTACATCAAATTAATTTGATTATAAAGTATAATTGATTTTAATAAAAAAAAACAATTGTTTCCTTCAAAGTTTGCTTTTTTCAAAGAATATTCAATTTACAGCATTTACAGCCTAGAATACCTACTGTATTCTAATTGTGAATTTGTTGAGGTAACCCACCTCCCACAAATTAGATTGGTGCTAATTAGGGTTGTCCTGTGTAGGAGGAAATTGGTTCCAATCAAGTGCTGTCCACAGGGTATGGCATGATGCCACAAAATGGAGTGATAGCCTTCCTTCTTCAATATTTATCCTGTACAAATCTCCCACTTTACCACCACCAAAGCACCCCCAGACCATCTTGTTGCCTTTACTATACATGACAGATCGTGTCAAGCATTCCTCCAGCATTTTTTCATTTGGTCTGCGTCTCACGAATGTTGTTATTTGTGATCAGAACACCTCAAGCTTTTTCCGTAACATTTAACCAATCTTCCACTGTCCAGTGTCTGTGTTCTTTGGTCCATCTTAGCCTTTTTTTTTCTTGACCAGTCTGATATATGTTTTATATATTTTCTTTACAACTCAGCTTAGAAGGCCAGCATTCCAGGGTTGCCACTTTTGAAATTAAGACGTGTTATTTAGTGTAACAATTTAATGAAGCTGCCAGTTCAGGACTTGTGAGGTGTCTGTTTGTCTCTTGCTCATTTGTGCACCGGGGCCTCCCACTCCTCGTTTTAATCTGGTTAGAGACAGTTTGTGCTGTTCTGTGAAGGGAGTAGTACACATCGTTGTACAAGATCTTCAGTTTACTGGCAGTTGATGCATGGAATAGCCTTCATTTGTCAAAACAGGAATAGGCTGACGATTTTCAGAAGAAATGTCTTTCTCTCAGGCCATTTTGATTCTTTAATTGAACTTACAATTGTTGATGCTCCAGTTTGTGAAGGACAATTTTATCACTTGCTTAATCACCACCACTATTTCATCTGTGCTAAAAAATTTAAAAGGGTTTTCTAATTAATCAATTAGCCTTGTGAAATTATAAACGCGGTTGCTTATAATGAAGATATTCCATTGGAAATCAACCATTTTCACCTACTGAAGTAATTTGCTTATTTACAATGTCAACAGTCAACTGCATGTTTCTTTAAATGGACATAAATGTTGCTTTTCTTTAAATCAAAAAGTTTTAAATGGTAATGTTTGTATAAACTAAAGTCTTACCTTCTCATCGTAGGATATAGCGTTGCTTTTCTTCCATTTTTGCCACTCACTTTGCCCTCGCACCTCATCGGAGTCTGACGCCACACGGAGAGGATCACAGAGAAGGAGAGACAGGAGGAAGGCTCTCCTCACGACGCTGGCCCATTGGTCTGAAGGGATCAATGTTTACAGGGTTTCACCAAATGTAGCACGTTTTGTTGTATATAAATCCTCTTGTTGTTATAAATTTAATGATAGATAATGAATATTATGGAAACGCTATGCGTTCGCTGAGATTATGAATAGATGTTATTGAATCAATGTAATCAGGTTAAGTAAGTGTCAATAACCTGGCACTCACCTGATGGAAAATTAGGCTGTCTTGTCTTCATATTCTAACAATTGTTCCACACTTTGACAATGACCAGCCAACATGGTCTTTTATTGCTTTTGATGGAGGTTGTGCTCCCCTTGGTCCTGTCCCCATCACAGACAACAGGGAGGTGAAAACAGGAAAGAAAACATGTCATTAGATAATCCCAGGCCACAGAGAGTAAACATAGTATTTTACTTTTCAAGTACTGTGCCACCATCAGAGTTTTTTTTACACTCATCACAAAAACTGCCTCGTTGTGCCAAGAAAATAGGATAGCTTACTTTAAATACAACTCAACTCTAACCACCTGACAATTACTAGCTTACCTCTAGGTAATAATTGAAACAACCTTTTACGTAGGTTACCTACACTTATACACCATGGTGCCGTTCTATTTGCATTGGGGACTGCATCAACCAATGTTTGCATGACACGTCATCGACTGTGTCATTTGCTGCAAGATTGCTGTAATTCCTTATGAGGCAAGCAGATGCTAAACATATCTATCCAGACGACATGACATTGTTCAGGCATTATATCTATTCAGGCGATATAACATTAAGGAATTATATCTATTCAGGCGATATAACATTAAGGCATTATATCTATTCAGGCGATATAACATTAAGGCATTATATCTATAGTGGCGATATAACATTAAGGAATTATATCTATTCAGGCGATATAACATTGTTCAGGCATTACATCTATTCAGGCGATATAACATTGTTCAGGCATTATATTCACCAGGCGATATAACATTGTTCAGGCATTATATTCACCAGGCGATATAACATTGTTCAGGCATTATATTCACCAGGCGATATAACATTGTTCAGGCATTATATCTATTCAGGCGATATAACATTGTTCAGGCATTATATTCATCAGGCGATATAACATTGTTCAGGCATTAGCAATGTGTGAGCTGAGAAGTGCAGGCCCAAGCAACCTTATTTATCAAACTTTAATAATTTGGACCAAATGGACTTGAGTCAATCAAAATAAAAGCAAAATAATGTGCTTTACAAATAAAAATGAAAGAAACTGAAATAAATACATCCTCAATAAATTACAGTTTCCCAGAACTATAACTGCACATTCTGTTCTACCAAGGCCCCCAAAGAGTCCTTACAGGTTTAGATTTAAAACGTTTCCCTCAATAGAGTCATTGATGCCATGTCATAGCAATTGTGTCATAGCAATACATGCATTTCATCAAAACGTCATTAGAACTTTTCAGATCTTTGGAACCAAGACTTTGGTTGTGCTCTCGGTCAGCAGTGGTAAGTACCTACCGACAGTGGTTCTGAGAGTGACAGCTGTGTATGTGTTCGCTGTTCACCTGGGGAAGTGATGGCACCAGAATGGTTTGAGGTACATGATTAAGAGTTCAAGGTGCTGCCCTGGCTTCAAAATTCCCTAGATCTCAATCCTATCGAGCATCTGTTGGATGTGATGAACCAATAAGTCAAATTCAGGGCTCCACCTTGCAACTTACATGACTTGAATGATCTGCTGATAATGTCTTGGTGCAAGATACTACAAGAGACCTTCAGGAGACTTGGAGAGTCCACGGCTTGGCTGGTCAGCACTGTCTTGGTGGCATTGGAGACCAGGGAGCGGAGCATTTGTAATTTGCCTGAGCACAGAGCAGATTTTTTAAATGTTTTATATACCAGAATACACAATATATACATCAATGATATGTTGTCAACTGTTTCTAATTATATATAGCATTACTGTCAAATCTCTTGAATCAATTCGATTCACCATTGCATGCAAGCCAGCTAAGCTCGCCCTGCAAAAATACGCCAATATAAAAGAAGACAGCGAGTGCAACTGTTGGAAGACAAAAACAGCAAGGAAAAGAAAAGTGAGAAAGAGGCTGAGATGACAACCCAACCAATTTCTACCAAATCGCTACAGAGAGGCCACCCCAGAAATGGTGCCATCGCCCCAGAGAAATGATTTGTCAACTGGTTTGGATTTTCCCCTAACCTTCTTCTATATCAACTTCACGCATGCTATAAAGCCATTTTAAAATCGGCATCAATAATAATTCTTCTTAGCCTGCTTCGATAGGTCTTTTGTTGTGTTACCATACGCCCATATGGTTTAGACCTAACCAATGTTCCACGCATCTTTATGGACCTTAATCAATAAATGGGGTTTGAATTCAGCCCAAATGTCCCTGCATTTGAAAATTAAACAAAATCTTTCTAGGGTAGGCTTTTATTTTGAAGGAACAACTCTGGCTAATCATTATTCTGGCTAGCTTCACATAGGTCAGCCAAGATAGTAAAATGTCCCTTTTCACTGTCATGCAATTGCATTAACACATTGCAAATAGGATGACGAGAAACGATTCCAAATGAAAGAACCGCTTTTCTGGAAGAATTTACTGGATAATAATTTAATGAAAATCATGTTAACCGGGCCTTTTTGCATTTTTACAAAGCTCAGATGCGCGTCTACGGTTCAGTCACCGGTTACCGGGATGACGCTATCGCCTTTAGAAGAGGTTCATCACTGCACTGGTGTGAATGCTTCAGAATATTAACGGAAAGGCGAGTTGCACGGCCAATTTGACAGGATATGTCAGCACAGCCCCAGCTCCAATAAGCAAGGTGGGATTATCTATAGGGAGCTGTCATTTTGAAAGCGCTATTCGACCTGTAATAAATGCGTTGATTATTTTTTAGAAGACAGGGACAGGGATAAACAATGGCGGGTCCAGAGCAGTGCCAGAATCAGCAGGTAGAGGATGAATCAGAGCGCATAGATGATGCTGAGCTCGGTCTCCAAGGTATCAACATGCTGCTTAACAACGGATTCAAGGAAAGCGATGAGCTCTTCAGAAAATACAGGTCAGATCTTCTCTGTTACTACTTTATAATATTAATATTTATAATATTTTGATATTTCAAATTTGACAACATCATGCAAATTGTATTCGTCTAGACTCTGGATATTTAATTGATTGTGATTAATAAAGGGCGTATTTTTGTGTTCCCTTGCATACAATTAACTGTATCCCTACTGACTTGTTTTTTTACGGCCCTTAAAATACTTGTAATATGGTTACCAACTTGAGGTGATCAAATCTCGACAGCCTACTGTGATGTTGAATATGTGAATACTCGGCTAAACTGATCACATAATCATATTGCATAAGAGCTAAACATATTCCCAAGAGATTCCAGCTTATCTATTAGCATGTATAAAAGCTATTTTACACGCCTACACAAGGCTCTTATACAAGGTTCTGCATCAGAAGCCTTGTGGCATCACTAATCTCCCTCAGAACACTGTCAAAGTCCAACACAAAGGTACATTTGTTGTTTTCTTCAGTCCACTTGTACCAAACAGGACATGGCCATGATTAGGCATAGTTTCCCTTTTAATTCTAAGCTTGTTTGTGCCTGTGGCTTTACTAATGTTTTGGCCGTCAAGGTGGTCTGTTGGTTTGGGCATCTGAGCGTGTCCTTAAGGTCCCTGGTTTTTACTGCGAATGTGAGGCCTAGTTTGTTCCCTTAGCAAGACTGTTAAGCTTAATTGTTCCTTCTCCTGTAACGTCCCCCCAGGTCATTGCTTTATATATGAATTGGGAATTAATACACTTCCCTGGTTAAATAACAGAACTGAAATTGCTTTGGTAATATCCTTTAGCTGCAGATCTATGCTCAATATGACCCCTCCTAATAGCCTGTTCCCCATTGCAGAAAGCTTTACACCATCCTAGTTCAGACATGCAAAACATGGAAATGTGGACTCAGAAATGAAAGTGTTGTGTTCTGCCCACACAGCAGTCTGACTCTGTCTGTGAAATCAGTAGAAACGGCCACTTATTGTTGTATTTTAGCTTTCTGTTCATGCTCAGACACTGGACCAAACTGAGTGTTTGTCCAGTTGTTGTAGAACATCACTTTCTCCTCCTATAATAAACACATCCTGCAAGAAGCTTGGAAGAGTTTACCACAAGCATACTGTTAAAAAGTAGATGACAGTCCACCAAAGTGAATAAATCAAATCAATCAAATTTATTTATAAAGCCCCTTTTACAACAAAAGTTGTCACAAAGTGCTTCCACAATCACCAGCCTGAATCCGACTGAGCAAACATCAACAAATTGAACAAGTTGATACACGGCGGCTAGGAAAAACTCCCTGAAAGTCAGATTTAGGAAGAAACCTAGAGAGGAACCAGGCTCTGAGGGATCACCAGTCCTCTTCTGGCTGGGCTGGGTCAGTTTATGACAATACAACAAGCGAGGTGTGAAAAACTGAGAAAGCAAAATAGTCCGGGATGTCCGGGAGGGATGTTGGATTTGATAGGACTTGGAGGAAGAAGCTCCGGTTGCATCAGCTGTTCCGTCAGCCGCACAGTCAGGGGCCCCAGGGAGGATCCAGCATATGCTCCAAGCTGGAGCGGTCCCCCTGACAGAAGTGGACACAAACACAGGGAAAGGTTGGACACTAGTTCCCGGCACAATAGTATACCGAACATAATACTTTAAAAGGAGACAGGGGGGTTAGTGAGACAATGGCCATGAACGGGTAAACCCAGGACAAGTCCAGACAGATGTTAGTAGAGACAGGACACAGGAAAGATTAGACACCCTGGTTCCCTACGTCCCCGGCACCATAATATAGCAGCATAGATCTTAGAATGAGACAGGGGGGTCCATTGAAGCTGGGGCCCTGAACAGGGTAAACCCCGAAACAGGGCCCAATAGGCCGGAAAACACCCACCCACTATGCCGAGCATCAACCCAGGGACGCCAATCGACCATGACCACTCGGGCAGGTTTAGTTTTTGCTCACAAAGTTACTCGAGCTGGTGGAACAAACAAGAGCTATAGCGAGCCAGTGACATCCACACTCCAAGGAGCATATGGGAGGTTTAGTTTTTGCTCACAAAGCTACTCGAATTGAGGCTGCAACAGAGCACTATAGCGACCCAGTGAATTGCTTTTATTTGCATTTTAAAAGAGAGGCCACACAAAATACTGACTTTTTTCAAACAAACAAAGACTTGAGTTTTAAACATTATAAATCTCAGGTCGTCCCCTCAAATTAAAAGGTTGAGATCCTCTGGTGTGCAGGGCTTCCTATAAAAAATGTATTCAGCATGTACCTGTCTTTACTGTACCAATCACTATCATTTCAGTATGTGTAACTGTACCAATCAATATCATTTCAGTATGTGTATTCTGTATGTGTAACTGTACAAATCACTTTCATTTCAGTATGTGTAACTGAACCAATCACTTTCATTTCAGTATGTGTATTAAGTATGTGTAACTTTACCAATCACTATCATTTCAGTATGTGTATTCAGTATGTGTAACTGTACCAATCACTATCATTTCAGTATGTGTATTCAGTATGTGTAACTGTACCAATCACTATCATTTCAGTATGTGTATTCAGTATGTGTAACTGTACCAATCACTATCATTTCAGTATGTGTATTCAGTATGTGTGCCTGTACCAATCACTTTCATTTCAGTATGTGTAACTGTACCAATCACTTTCACTTTAGTATGTGTATTCTGTATGTGTAACTTTACCAGTCACTTTCATTTCAGTATGTGTATTCAATATGTGTAACTGTACCAATCACTTTCATTTCAGTATGTGTATTCAGTATGTGTGCCTGTACCAATCACTTTCATTTCAGTATGTGTAACTGTACCAATCACTTTCACTTTAGTATGTGTATTCTGTATGTGTAACTTTACCAATCACTTTCATTTCAGTATGTGTATTCAATATGTGTAACTGTACCAATCACTTTCATTTCAGTATGTGTATTCAGTATGTGTAACTGTACCAATCACTTTCATTTCAGTATGTGTATTCAGTATGTGTAACTGTACCAATCACTTTCACTTCAGTATGTGTATTCAGTATGTGTATTCAGTATGTGTATTCAGTATGTGTATTCAGTATGTGTATTCAGTATGTGTATTCAGTATGTGTATTCAGTATGTGCATTCAGTATGTGTAACTGTACCAATCACGTATATGTCTTCTCTTTTCAGGAGTCACAGTCCACTGATGAGTTTTGGAGCAAGTTTTGTCAGCTTTCTGGTGAGTTACTTCTGGCTGCAATGTGTCTGCAGGACATGTGTGTTGGTGTTTTCAGGCTGTTTGGAAAAGCACTTTGTGAAGACTGTCATTGTAAAAAGGCCTTTCTAGTGGTCTATCAAAACCTACATCTGTTAAGATTCATTCTCATGAAATCACTACAAGCTTGCAAGATAAGAAACACAGAGCACAGAGTTAGAGTCCTCTGTTACACGTTTAAAACCCATACAGTTCTGTGCAAGTTAGTCATTGTCTATAATTATTCAACCATAATACATGGAAGGATCTTTACCTCAACTAAAATATTTTTTTGTGGAAACTCTTGTATGAGGACTTTTTGTATGAGGGAAAGAGTGAGAAATAAAGTCAGAATCCAACATACATGTTTTAGTTCATGCAATCTACCGTACTAGTACACGTTTTACAAGCATCTTTGTTGCTTTGCTCTTTCTGAGATGCTGTTCCTTTCCCACCTTTTCATTCTATTCCTTTTTACTCATAAATTCTTCGTTACTAGTCAATTAACAGTCATAATTCTTATTTTATTTAGGTTTCCATTTTTATCTAGTGCACACAAAAGTCAGCACACTGTAAGTGTGATCGGAGTATTGCGCCTCAAACACACATATAGCGTGACTGTAATTTTGTACCAAAGAAGATGTTTAATTTTCCAATGAAACACTGCGTTTCACTTTAAGCATTGTGTTGCTGAGAAATTGCACATAGAAATGTGTGTAGCGCTGCTGTATGGATCATCAAGAAATGAAACCATCTCAAGGATGCATGTTTGTTTAACATGGTCTGGAAAATGGGTATAAATTGTTGCTAATTTAAATGGCTCAATTACTGGGAAAACTCCATGTCTCATCTCAAGAAAATGTACTTCACTTAGCTACCTGACAATCCACATTGGCCGTAAGAATAGTAGACTATATATTTTGCTTCTTGCACAATGTGATGATTAAGGCTACATCTGTATGGGTAAAAAAAACCTTGGTAGTCTTTCTGTGAACAAGTAGTATTGTCTCTTGAGTTTTCCAAGCCACGGTAAAATGTATTTACTTGAAATGAGTTTTTTTACATTTTTTAGTATAAAACATTTTAAATCATATAAATCTAATTGGTTTTCTATCAGTTTGAAAGAATTTAAGGACAATCTGTATTTAATAAATGGTGTTTTAGTTATAGCTTTACGCAGATTCTTCATGTCAGACACACTAAATAAATGATATGTCATTTTATAGTATGTGCCCAAAGGAGGGGTTTGATGTGTGTCCATATATGTGTGTATAGTTAGCATATTGAATTAATTACATTTCTCCCAACCTTAGTAATATATTCAAGGACTTGTCACTCTTTGACACTGTGAACAACAAGTCCTTTGACAATGTCTAAACTGGGTTTTTGACCTCAGCAGGTCAAATAATTGTACTATTCCGTTATTGTCTCTCACACATAGCACAGATACACACACAGTCCTGTCACTGTGGAAGACTTTGATGCAGACAATAGGTTGCAGTTTACGTTGTGTTTCTCCACATGTTAGGACGAAGAAAGACTCTTTGTTCTAAGCCTGCTTTATGAAATCATTGTGTAACTACCTCCCTAAATCCGAGTACAATTAGTTTGTTCACAATTGTTCTTCTAAAACTAGCCTGGTTAAAAGCTAAATGTGTTCCTCTTTTATTTTAATTATTTGCAAACTGTGTTTGTTCATGTGTGTTTGTGGATGTTGCAGAATGCCATAATGACCTTTGAGGAAGAGAAGATGCAGACAGCGTGTGACGATCTGAGGACCACAGAAAAGCTTTGTGAGAGTGACAGCACTGGTGTCATTGAGACAATCCGGAACAAGATCAAAAAGAGCGTGAGTGGATGACTGATTACGCGCGCGCACGCGCGCACACACGCACGCACGCACACACGCACACACGCACACACGCACACACGCACACACGCACACACGCACACACGCACACACGCACGCACACACACACACACACACACACACACACACACACACACACACACACACACACAAAGATAAACAGGCAGATGTTTTAGTTATGTAGACCACAAACATTTTATATATCCCATAATTGGTCATGTAGCATGCTAAGTTTTGTTTAGATTTATGCCGGTTATGCATTATCACATGTTTGCCAGATGCATCAGTATTAAAGCAAAATCTAACATGTCTTTGTTATTTTATAGAGTGTGAAATTGTATTGACAATGGCAACTATGAGATTGAATCAAAAGGCAACGCTGGACTGGCTTAAGGTTTTTGCCTGCGTATGGTTTTGCTGAGAATTGATCCGTTAATAACTGGACTGCTTTGTGTTTGTGCCAGTTGGAGTCCCAGAGGTCAGGGGTGGTGCTTGTGGACCGCCTGCAGCGCCAGATCATTGTGGCTGACTGCCAGGTCTACCTTGCTGTCCTTTCCTTTGTCAAGCAAGAGCTCTCATGTAATGTATACTTTGTTAGCTCCAAAAAACATTGAATGACTATTCTAGCTTTCTTGATGGCGGTGCAACATTTTTTTAATAACATATTTGTGATCAATATAAGTCCAGAGAAATGTACAAATATCTGCGACTGGAAGTACAAGGGCTGGATTTGACTCTTCCATTGACTGACACTTACTATATGTTTTCCCTAACAGCGTACATTAGAGGAGGCTGGATCCTCCGCAAGGCCTGGAAGATGTACAACAAGTGCCACAGTGACATCAGTCAGCTGCAGGAGACCTGTGTGAAGCGCTCCTCCTCCCAAGAGGTGGATCTGTCCTCAGACCAGGCCAATCACAATGCCCCAGCAGAGGGCGCTGTTACTGCAGAGGCCCTGGACCGACTTAAGGGCTCGGTCAGCTTTGGCTATGGCCTTTTTCACCTGTGCATCTCCATGGTGCCCCCACACCTGCTTAAGATTATCAACTTGCTGGGTTTCCCTGGCAACCGTCTTCAGGGTCTGTCGTCTCTTATGTATGCCAGTGAGAGTAAGGACATGAAAGCACCTCTAGCTACGTGAGTAGAAGTATTACATCACATCTGAGAGAAGTGAGAGAGAGCAGGTGTGTTGATGTTGAATTGATTGACAGTGATGTGTTATTTTGCATACCGGTAATCAGGTTACAACTCATCTCTTTTTATCATTCATAGTTTTGTCATGCCCCATAGCGTATAATAATTATATGATATAAAAACATATTTATGTTAAGTGTTATTTTTAGATGTTTGTTCCAGAATAAAAAGAGAGAATTGAGCTTGTGACTAATTGATCTAAGAATAGCAAGAATGTCCATACTTTTTAATGTCTAGTGATGAAGGCAAACTTCTGTTATTTACTAGAGTGAGATGTTCTTATAACCAAATTGGATATTCAACTGTCTAACCAAACTCTTGGCTTGTCCCTTGTGCCCAGGTTGGCTCTGCTGTGGTATCACACAGTAGTGTTGCCCTTCTTTGCTCTGGATGGTTCTGACACACAGGCAGGCTTAGAGGAAGCCAAGGCCATTCTGCAGAGGAAGGCTGTGGTCTATCCCAATTCCTCCCTCTTCATGTTCTTTCAAGGACGGGTTCAGAGGTTAGAGGTGAGCATGGTGGGCTGAAGGTGAAGTAACAGCATGTTGTGGTTCTTGTTATCCATGACAGTAACGTGTGGTAGTTTATAATTATGATGCAATTTCTATCTCATCTATCTGTAGTGCCATATTAACAGTGCTCTGGCATCCTTCCATGACGCACTAGAACTTGCATCAGACCAAAGAGAGATCCAGCACGTGTGTCTGTATGAAATCGGTACGTTTTCCCCCGCAGTCGCTGGTCAATACACCGCTTTAACAGGCTTTACATTCTACTGTCTTAAAATGGATTATAAAATGGGATGATATTGGATTCATCGGGTCTACAGGTACACCACTCCATAATTGTTAAGTGAATGAATTTTTGAACGTTTCATTTGGCAAATTAGTACACGACAAACCGTGATAATGTTTTCATTGCATGTCTTCCGACCGGAAATTAATACTTCATTAAAGCCTTTGGTTGGACATTACACATGAAAATAATTATAAATACGATTCTACAGACCTTAAATAACTATTTGGGAGAGAAAAAATATTTGCCCAAACTCAGTACATATGATTTGAGGTAGGTGACGGACAGCAATATTCAACTTGACCTAAGAATGACACTCGAGCAGTCAGGAACACTCAACACCTCTAAGAAAGTCATTTTGGTGTGTTTTTGGCGTTGCACATAATTTAATTATATTAGAAGACAGACAGTTCATCAGTCAGTGAATATATCCGGGAGCACAGTAAAGTCCATTAAGAAATGGTGAGAATAAAATACAAATGTCAACCTGTCTACTGCAGGACATCCTTTTAAATGTGAGTACCCAGGCTAGAGGGGTCCCAAGACTGTTTAGCACAAGCCCAAAAACATCATCCCACCAATGCCACATTGGAGTTGACCAGTCAAAGCTAATCTAAGTGAGAACATGTCCACCATATCTACCAAACCAATCTGCTGGAACTTAAGCAATTTTGCAGAGAAGGATGTGCAAAACAGATGTGCAAAACCTATCCAAATAGATTTTTGAATGCATTTGCTGCCAGATGTGCAGCTACCAAATATTGACTTCATATGAAATAAGAAACGTATGTAATATTAACAAAAAAAAAGTTGGTTATAATTCATAATAATGATTAATTAATTACTCTGCCCCAGTCAAAGTGCCTACCAAAATGTAAATAAACATGTATGATCTCCAAGCAAGGTTTACCAAGCTTAAACAGTTAAAAATTGTCTCATAATGACAATTTTTGTTTGCACATTTGGTAGAAACCTTTATTCTCACTCAATAAACATTTCTGCCAAAGGTACCTCCAACAAGTATTAACAAAGAGAGCGGAAACATACTCAATTATAATATTTCGGTTATGTATTTTCCATATATAATTGTATTAAAAGTATTGAGTTTAGTGTGGAAAAAACATTTAAAATTCATACAACCTTGGCACTGACACAAACTTATTTTTGTAAAAGTTTAAGGGGTTGTAGGATATCTCTATTCGCATTTATTCCTAATTTATTCTTGCTAATCTATATCAAGGATGTCTATACTTTTTTGACCTGGTTGTACAATCAGGTTACATTCACTGACTGCCAAATCTCTGTTGTTCCCATGTGTTTTGACTTTAGGCTGGTGCAGTATGATAGAAATGAGCTTTGAGGAGGGGTTCAGGTCATTTGAACGTCTGAAAAATGAATCTCGATGGTCACAGTGTTACTATGCTTACCTGACTGGAGGTGAGCAAGTCAATGGTTCATTTGTTATAAAAATGTTGTTATAATGTACACAGTTTTTATTTTGTTTTAGTCATTTCGATCTAAATACGTTGCCCCTCCAATAAAAGTATGTCAAGGAGCTGCAGGGGACTTGGAAGGTGCCGAAATTGTCTTTACTGGTGTCCAGAAAATGTTCAAGAGGAAGAACAACCAGATTGAGCAGTTTGCACTTAAACGGGTGGGTAATTATTTAGTGTGTTTAGAGTATTTACCATACTGTTATACGTTCCAAAAAAAAAAAAACATAAATCCTCTCTCTGTGGCACTGACACCATCTTACTGCAGGCAGAGAGACTGAGGAAGATTTCTCCCACCAGAGAGCTGTGCATTCTGGGAGTCATAGAGGTCCTGTACCTGTGGAAGGCTTTGCCCAACTGTTCCTCCTCCAAACTGCAGCTCATGAATCAGGGTGAGATGAAGCCAATGCGGCTTTATCCCCTTTAACCTCACGCTAATGTGTCTATTGTTCTAATCAGGGACATTCTGGTTGTTCCTACATGTCTATAGAGGTACAGAACAAACACTTAAGCCCTGCATCAGATGCCATTCCTATACATGGACGAGATCAGGCATGAAGGCCACATACTGTATTAGTCCCAGTCATAAATTAGGCTGTATTTAATACACTGAATGTCAAATAGTTTACGAAACACTGTACTAAGAGAGGTATATGACCAATTGTGTTCTGCCCTTGTCTTTTTAGTGTTACAGAGTGTGGATGACCCATCGTGCAGGGGCCTTAAACATCTGCTGCTAGGCTCAATTCACAAATGTCATGGAAACAATAAAGACGCAATCCAGGTGATTAGTTGCTTGTACCTGGATATATATTATTATACTGTAAATATAACATTACCAGTGATTAGTGATTAGTCGCTTGTACCTGGATATATGTGATTATACTGTAAATATAACATTACCAGTGATTAGTGATTAGTTGCTTGTACCTGGATATATGTGATTATACTGTAAATATAACATTACCAGTGATTAGTGATTAGTTGCTTGTACCTGGATATATGTTATTATTAAATATAACTTACCAGTGATTAATTATAATATATGTTATTATACTGTAAATATAACATTACCAGTGATTAGTGATTAGTTGCTTGTACCTGGATATATGTTATTATACTGTAAATATAACATTACCAGTGATTAGTGATTAGTGATTAGTCGCTTGTACCTGGATATATGTTATTATACTGTAAATATAACATTACCAGTGATTAGTGATTAGTTGCTTGTACCTGGATATATGTTATTATACTGTAAATATAACATTACCAGTGATTAGTGATTAGTTGCTTGTACCTGGATATATGTTATTATACTGTAATTATAACATTACCAGTGATTAGTTGCTTGTACCTGGATATATGTTATTATACTGTAAATATAACATTACCAGTGATTAGTGATTAGTCGCTTGTACCTGGATATATGTGATTATACTGTATTTATAACATTACCAGTGATTAGTTGCTTGTACCTGGATATATGTGATTATACTGTATTTATAACATTACCAGTGATTAGTGATTAGTTGCTTGTACCTGGATATATGTTATTATACTGTAAATATAACATTACCAGTGATTAGTGATTAGTTGCTTGTACCTGGATATATGTTATTATACTGTAATTATAACATTACCAGTGATTAGTTGCTTGTACCTGGATATATGTTATTATACTGACCTGGATATATGTTATTATACTGTAAATATAACATTACCAGTGATTAGTGATTAGTCGCTTGTACCTGGATATATGTTATTATACTGTAAATATAACATTACCAGTGATTAATTATATATGTTATTATACTGTAAATATAACATTACCAGTGATTAGTGATTAGTTGTACCTGGATATATGTTATTATACTGTAATTATAACATTACAAGTGATTAGTGATTAGTCGCCTTACCAGTGATTAGTGATTAGTCGCTTGTACCTGGATATATGTTATTATACTGTAATTATAACATTACCAGTGATTAGTGATTAGTACCTGGATATATTATAACATTGCCAGTGATTAGTGATTAGTTGCTTGTACCTAGATATATGCCAGTGATTAGTGATTAGTTGCTTGTACCTGGATATATATGATTATATTGTAAATATAACATTACCAGTGATTAGTGATTAGTCGCTTGTACCTGGATATATGTGATTATACTGTAAATATAACATTACCAGTGATTAGTGATTAGTTGCTTGTACCTGGATATATGTTATTATACTGTAATTATAACATTGCCAGTGATTAGTGATTAGTTGCTTGTACCTGGATATATGTTATTATACTGTAAATATAACATTACCAGTGATTAGTGATTAGTTGCTTGTACCTGGATATATGTTATTATATTGTAATTATAACATTACCAGTGATTAGTGATTAGTCGCTTGTACCTGGATATATGTTATTATACTGTAATTATAACATTACCAGTGATTAGTGATTAGTTGCTTGTACCTGGATATATGTTATTATACTGTAAATATAACATTACCAGTGATTAGTGATTAGTTGCTTGTACCTGGATATATGTTATTATATTGTAATTATAACATTACCAGTGATTAGTGATTAGTTGCTTGTACCTGGATATATGTTATTATACTGTAAATATAACATTAACAGTACAGACAATTAAACGTACCTTAGTCACTCCTTATCCATGTATGCCTGTATGTGTTTCTGCTGAACATGCTGTTCTCTTTCTTTCTCCTCTGATGTAGTCGTTCCAGATGGCTGCCAGAGATGAGTTTGGTCGTCAGAATAACTCTTATGTGCAACCATACTCGTGCTATGAGCTTGGATGTGTCCTGCTCGCCCAGCCAGAGGTAGGAGTGTAACTCTGAAAACCTGTTCATGTGGATGTGTGATGGATGTGTGATGGATGAGTGATGGATGAGTGATGGATGTGTGATGGATGAGTGATGGATGTGTGATGGATGTGTGATGGATGATGGATGATGGACTGTTTAAGGTCCCTGGTTATGTTCATGGGTGCTTGGGATTGATATAATGTTACGTGTCGTTGAGGTGAGTGTTTGTATGTAGTTGTGCTATAATAATCCAATATTTACAAAATGTGAGGGGTGTACTCACTTTTGTGATATACTGTATATTTGAAACATTTACTTGAAACATTAACGTTTTCTACATTAACTGTTTTCTACAGGTCATGCTGTTTTTATGCTAGTTAAAATATGACACACAATGTTACACATTTACTGTATCTCAATAATTGGTTGAGATGTCTCATTTTGTGTTTGTTTTCATCTAGACGGTGGGAAAAGGGAGAGCATTTTTGCATCAGGCCAAGGTACAGTTATGAGACGACGTGTGAATAAATACATTGAGATTAACATTTTTGTTCTAACATACATGTTCTATACAGATACATGCAGTACACAGTAGTACAAACAACCTATGACATAATATAGTCCATAATGTGTTCTATGCCCTGCCATTTAGGAGGACTATGCCGGTTATGACTTTGAGAACAGGCTTCACGTGCGCATCCACTCAGCCATGGCCTCGCTGAAGGAGGTGGTACCCCAATGACACCCGGTACCACCGACGCGGTGCCTCCAGCGGGGCATTAGAACGTACGCGCAGCATGGCTTTCATTACACATAGAAAGCCAATACAGACCACACAGTATGACGTCATTTCATCAGACAAACTCTTTTTTATTGACAGTTTAAACATCGTAATATAATATAGAGTTCCTACTCAATAACACATTATTTGTTAGTCTAGTATATTTGAAGCCTTTTAACCATTATTTTCATTCTGTGGGCCAGTTTGAGGGGACACCATCTTACAATTTTTAGGATTTCTTGATAGACAGTAACAGTAACTAGATAATCTTGTTATTGTGTTCGTGTCATTTTCTTAAGACATGTACAAAATATGTTTTGCATATAAGCCATATATTGGTGAAATGGTTATTTGGCAAATGTTAGCTGTTAATGACTTTTGTTTCAAATGTTATTTTGCTTTTGTTTCAAAAATTATTTTGCGTAGGACAAAATTTTTATCAACGTTTATTTTATGAGTAGTACTACAATAGAACCCTTTCATTCACCAACATCCGTACAGTTCTCCTCTGGTATCGTAATAATGTGTCTTTTATTACATGGCGCTACTTTGATGGTTATGCTGCCACAAATATTTAGATTCAAATGTGATTTCTCAGAATCTTTTCAAAAACGCTAAAACTATCCAAAGGTTATGACACTACTCCAAAGGTTATGGCACTACTCCAAAGGTTATGGCACTACTCCAAAGGTTATGGCACTACTCCCAAGGTATACTCAACGCCAAAGGTTATGACCCTACTAGAGCTACTAGAAATGAATGGCCGGCTACCTAGCAGTACTGTATTACAACGTGTGCCATAGAAAGTGCACCATACCAGTCAGTATTCAACATTAATATTCCTATCCAATCCTAACTAGGATGATATTGACATTTGCTTACAAATAGCATTTTAGTTCAAGGCAGTGTTCAAACAGTGTGTGTGTATATATATATATATATATATATATATATATATATACACTGTACTGTATATAGATGAACACTATTTTTATTTTATTTGTGGGCTCTGATCTGCACACTATGCATGCAATTGCTGGGTTATGACAGACCCAAAGACCTGAAAGCGTATCTTCTACAGCATTGTACTGTAAATAAAAACGTTTGTTTACCAGAGATACTTTATATGATAGTAACAACCTTATCAGGCACATCAAACACATTTATATTCATATTAACTATGCTTTTAACGAAATCTGACGAGATCTTATTATTAACCATAGGCATTTTAATTACCGGGATAGGCTTCAGGTTACTACACAGACTGGATATTATAAGATTTGATACTCTGTCATTTTAACTATGGTCAAGTTTATTTATCAGGCAACACCGATAAAGAGTGAACCTTTCAAAACAGTTTTAAACCTCATTGAGAGTACAGGGTATGGTTTGAAACAGACTCCAATCACTGAGGGATTGTCTCTATGTCATAAAATGCAAGCAAGCTTATGCTCATTTAAGTCTGATTAAGATGACACAAACTGTTTTTATGTTCTTATAGTGCCATTTCAAACAAATTAAAGACTTTACACAAGCCCTAGAGCACACATTCATAAATGGCAAATGTATTCATAGTACATGAGTTTGATTCATCAATTGATTGTTCCTGCTGTTGACATTGGTCCATTGTCCTGATATTGTCTTGATCATGTCTGTTGACTCACAATGCATCTTTTCATCGTTTACACTTGTCTAACATATGGATTTAGCACAATCAGATAAGACAATATGTGGACAATATCAGGACAATGGCTACATCTAGGAACCAGGTGGGCTATAGTCTTTAAAATTGAGGACGGCGTAATTAGTTAAAAAATGGCACCGCTTTTTATTGCACTGCATTCCGTCATAATGCATATTATGAATATATAGGCCTTAGGTAAAAGGCTTGTGAAGGCTTCAATATGCCCTGTTTTGTTCAAACTGGGACGTTTTTCATGTTCCAGGGTGTGTATGCTATGTGTGTAATTTAGGCAAACACAAAAGTCTGTGGGCTCCAATCATCTGTGATTGTGTAAAAGGATGAAAGATGTTGTGTGATGTGTTAGTGAAGTGTAGACTATTTTATGTGATAAGAACACTAGTTCTGGTATTAAAAGGTCACAGTCGCAAGAGCAAAGTGTCCTATAATGACATAATAATGATTTCACGGTCATGATTTGTACAGTGCACCAAAAATCTGGGATATTCCTGTTTTAGGCGTGAATTCAATCCAAAAATGGGTTAGGCAATACAACTTTTAAAGGAATTGGTTGAGGAGATGTGGCTACTATTCATATGTTTGGCTATGTTTCAGATAGTGTCTCAAAACTGATAAATACTGATAAGTAACGAAAATCACTGCTGTGTACAAATTCAAAATGGCACCATTTTGTTGAGTTATTTGATGCGGATGCATAATAAATAATGCGTTTAATTCCAGAGTGTGGCATGTTTTTTCAATTACAAAAGTGCTTTGTTCATTGACTCCAAGTTACGTGAAGATGAATTATTTGTTACAAAAAGAGTATCAACAGTCTAAAAATCCATGACGGCAAAAAAACTGTTGCAAATGGCAATATGTTCCTTATACCATTTTAAAGACTAGGTAACGCACAGAATCTAGAATATGTGGATAATAGCGCCACTGTGTGGTTGATTGGATTTGCTTTACTAGTTTAGTTTGGTGATTATTTAGCACATGTACACCAAGTTCTATTTTTATATATACCGTATGTATAAATATATATATATACACCGTATATATAAATGGGTCATTATACGAAAACGTGCCATTTCCCACTTTAAATGTTTGATTTTCAAAGTACTGTTTTGAAAATCGTTAAGCCCCTTTTTGGATGAAGTAGATCCTTACCTCTCAGGAAAATGTGCCGTGCCATCTCAGGCTATCTTATTTATTTTTATTTTTTCATATAACCAATGTAAATGTGTGTGTTTGGTCAACCCTGTTACCGACATATTAATTACTTTTTTAAAAGGTTTTAAATACATATATAGAACAAAACTGATATACTGTGAAAGATAACCCCCCCCCTTGTTACATTAAGAGTGTTTGTGAATTGAGAATATTGAACGTTTTATTTTATTTTTGTGGATGAATACGTTCATTTCCAAATGACACTCTCCCAGCATGGTCTGTTTTAAGAAAAATGTATGGAAACAAAAATAAAAAACCTCAATTCAACTTTGAGTGGATTAGCCTCTCTTACTAACCATTTACAATTAGTTGATTACATTTTTATTTTCATTTTTTAAATGATATTAGAATATTATACAAGTAACAGGGTTGACACATCAGTAACAGGGTTGACAACAGTTACCGTATTGGTTATACTGCTTGTTTGAGTTACAGTTATGGGTGTAATGGAGTCTTAATTGGACATTCATAAACCTTTAATTCAACATGACTAATCAACATATTTTGGAGACAGCTCTATTGAGATATTTTAGCATAAAAATTATGAAAAATTACGATGATTCTACAGATATAATTATTTTATTAAAACATTAACATTACATTGCAATTAAATGACCAATTGAACATGTTTGGCCTTAACAGAACAAGCAAAAACCACTAGCGATCACTTACTATAGGCCACTATAAAAAAGTATAAAAAACTAAATGCAGATCTTACAATGATTATGTAGGCATTTGGTGAGTGTGTTGTAACATGGAGTAAGTAAACTGGTGAATAATATTTTTAAGATTATTATTATTATTGTGTTTTCTCCCAGTGGTGACCCGACTGACATCATCCCGGTCATACAAGGCTCTGATACTTGATTTTATATGTGTTGGAACGCGGAGCTTTTCTTTACGAGAGAAAGAAAGTGTATTTCCATCTAAAGTCTTCCACCTTCTTCTTGGAAGACCAATGGCACTCTGTCCATATTTCTGCATGCGGTACTTTTTCACAATCTGCCCGGATACCAATTTGGAGATAATCTGCCTCTCTCGTTCATCATTTGAAGTTGTATATTTGCTTTTTATGCCCCTTAACAGTGCAGAATGAACATTTTTAGGGGTTTTAGAGCTTGCCACTGCACAGCTGCGGTGCACAATTGATGTTTGATTCTTTAGGCGGAAGTATCTTTTTTTGTACTTAGTCTTTTGTTTTTCTTTTTCCAGGCTTTGCCTTCATTTCCCCAGGTCATGGTGGAGCCTCTTTCTCTCCTACTTTGACCTTAAACACCCCTGATGACGTTGCCTGCAACACAATGAAGCACTGATTAATTACATACTTGTAATGACAATCAAATTATCATAAATAAATAGGGAGATGCATGTACATGAACATGCATGCATGCACACACCCGCACACACACCCGTACACACACCTTAAATCGAAATGTACAAAATTGAAACCATAACCTCTTTTTAGGGATGAAAACTGTAAAAACATGTATATTATGTAAATACTATTAGTAAGAAAAGTACGTCTGTGAAAATTCTCAGTCATCCATGTCATAGCTATCCAAGAAGGGTTGGCTCAGGGGTGACAACCCCACAGAGGTTAAATACCTGGCACTCCCCATCAGTCATTTAGAACTGAAGAAACCCCTTGGATAAGAGGCAAAACATCTTCAAATATGGAAGTACCAAGTCCAGTTGCCCTTGATTTAACCCTTCTTGGGTATACAACATGGATAAGACACACAAAAGCATACTTTCGTCAACCCTGGAATGGTAACAGGGTTGACGGTAACAGGGTTGACGAAAAATGTTATTGGCCATTACTAGCCATGAGGTATAGCTAATGACTCCACATTATGTGCCTTAATGAGAGGCTTAAATGTTGTTATATATGTACATTTTTAAATATGTACAAATAACTTTTTAACGTATGCTTTTCTGGTAACAGGACTGACACAATGAGCGTGTCCCTGTCTTTCAGACATTAGATAAACTCAAAGAAAATTCATTGAAAGAAGAGAACACTTACTTGTATTCTACCATCAACTTCTTGAAAGGCAGAGGATGTCACTTTCTGGAACTGATGGAACTTTTGGAACAGTCCATTATCTTTAAAGAGGTGTTTTCAAAAAAAGTAACAGGGTTGACGAGAACCTAGGGACCCGACTAAATTGTGTTTTTTTTCTAAATTTGACACGTTAAGAATAAAATCTATTCATGACTAATGACCTGACACTTAAGGCTTTATACAAGTATATTTTTTTATATGATAGTTTGACTTTTTTGGCCTCGATAGCAAGTAGAAAAATCATACTGACAGGCCATTTTCAACATTTCTGCAAGATGCTTTGCAAAAAAATGTGATTAAAATCCTTTAAAAACAAAAGTTAAACAAAATGTATTTATTCTGATATATTGAGACATATTATGGAAACTAAATTATACAATATTTTATTTGTTTTGTGGTTTATTAAGATTTAAAATAGCTCTTTTTTTCTGAGGGACACAAAAAATGCACGTTTTCGTATAATGACCCATATATATATATAATTCTCTATATTTATATATTAATTTAGTTTTTGGAGTTCCACTGGCAATAAGGTTCCTTGTGAGAAGATTGGCCGCACATACCCCAGTTTAGCCGTGGAACGATCCTTTGTCCTCCTGGTGGCTTCCCAGGCGGTGCCTTTCTTGCCAGGATTACTCCTTGTTCTAGACAAATTAACAGTTGTGCCATATTCACACATGAAATAACACTCCTACAACATATCAACAAACTGTTCACATAAAAGGTTTTTATGAGCATAATAAATTCCTGTTCTGGGTTCTTATTTCTGCGAGCTCAAATCAGAAGCCTAAATTGCCTAAAGGAATTCCCTCTCCAGCATACTGAACTCAGATGCACCACTTTCATAATACTTGTTATTTACAAAGTCAAATCATCAAATTATTCATATTTCATTTCTATGGAACTTTCTAGATTGTAGCCTAAGTGTGAGATATCATCTGACAAACGTTGACCTTTAAGTACTTGATACCCGCTAACTCATTTGTTTTTTCTAACCATAATACAACATTTAAACCATATTACACAACAACTAAAAACATTTCAACAGCCATTGCTTTGATTATTCTTTATTCAGATCCATGTCCTACACAAACACGTCGCCGAGTTATGTAAAAGGACAGCTGTTAAAGATAACACAGAAAATCACCTGCTTATTGTATAAACAATGTCTCTTCAGATGGTTGCATAGTTTACTTCTCTGGAAATTGAAATTAAAGGGATTTACGCATATTAAGTTGTTTTCTAGAAAAATAATTAACAGCATTTGAAGTACAGTAGAGCAAACAGAGAAATAGAAATAGTTTCTTGTTCCTACAATGAACGGAGCATTACATCTTAAAGGTTCATATAAAAGTATTACCAATCCACCAGATTATATAGCATCAGTCAACACAAATACATTTGGAGTATAGATACAAAAAAGACAAGTTGCTGGGAAAAATACATTAAAATATCAGTAATTCAAGGGTAATAACTTAGCAAACACACACATTCTAAACACACTAAATATGTACATATACGCAAGTGCAGATTGTGACAGAAAAATATTATAAAACAAAACAGATTTACATTAAATAAAATGCAACATTTTGTTGTGTTTATACTGTATTTTTTTAGTAAAGGATGTAAGGTTGTGAGAATAGCATAGATAATGATATATCACATGATATACAAAACCCTGCATCATGCAGTG
The DNA here is from genome assembly GCA_029465975.1 of Dallia pectoralis. Classification (NCBI taxonomy): domain Eukaryota; kingdom Metazoa; phylum Chordata; class Actinopteri; order Esociformes; family Umbridae; genus Dallia; species Dallia pectoralis. The sequence goes on from CM055751.1 coordinate 3,153,978, forward strand.
ATTAAAATACAGTGTGTAACCATGACCCCCCCCCCAACCAACAGTGTACAAACAATTCAATTTCTGCTAAAAAGTAAGAATTCTTTAAAATGAAGTCTGCATTGAAAATGTGCGTTAGTATAAATGCTACTTTTTTAAGCCTATTTCACAGCTTGACCTGTGTCATTCTAATTTTGACTAACAGTGAATTCATTTGAATAAATTGTGGATGCATTCTGGGACTTATGGTTGGAAAACATCCACTGTAGGGCCAAAATACATATTTAGCCCAAAATGTTAAAACAATTAAAAAATATATATATATATTTGCAAAGGTCCCAGGCTACATTTTAAAGGCTTTCTGAAATCATCTCCTTTAAATATTGCCTGTAAATAGCTAGTCTATTCAACATACTAGTGAAGGGGTATCACTTAGGATTGATCTGGATGAGCAACAACGTAATTATTATAGGAATGCTCATTAGTAAATGTCAGGTAACAGAGGATAGTTGCGGTCCCAGTATCCACTTGAGAACAACCAGTCCTGGGAGCCATTGTGGGGATTCTGACCCTGGTAAAACCACCTGGAAACAATGGGAATACAGTGAGCACACTATGGATGATGGGAATACAGTGAGCACACTATGGATGATGGGAATACAGTGAGCACACTATGGATGATGGGAATACAGTGAGCACACTATGGATGATGGGAATACAGTGAGCACACTATGGATGATGGGAATACAGTGAGCACACTATGGATGATGGGAATACAGTGAGCACACTATGGATGATGGAAATACAGTGAGCACTCCTGGGATGATGGGAATACAGTGAGCACTCCTGGGATGATGGGAATACAGTGAGCACACTATGGATGATGGGAATACAGTGAGCACACTATGGATGATGGAAATACAGTGAGCACACTATGGATGATGGGAATACAGTGAGCACACTATGGATGATGGGAATACAGTGAGCACACTATGGATGATGGGAATACAGTGAGCACACTATGGATGATGGAAATACAGTGAGCACACTATGGATGATGGAAATACAGTGAGCACACTATGGATGATGGGAATACAGTGAGCACACTATGGATGATGGGAATACAGTGAGCACACTATGGATGATGGGAATACAGTGAGCACACTATGGATGATGGGAATACAGTGAGCACACTATGGATGATGGGAATACAGTGAGCACACTATGGATGATGGGAATACAGTGAGCACACTATGGATGATGGGAATACAGTGAGCACACTATGGATGATGGGAATACAGTGAGCACACTATGGATGATGGAAATACAGTGAGCACTCCTGGGATGATGGGAATACAGTGAGCACACTATGGATGATGGAAATACAGTGAGCACACTATGGATGATGGGAATACAGTGAGCACACTATGGATGATGGGAATACAGTGAGCACACTATGGATGATGGGAATACAGTGAGCACACTATGGATGATGGGAATACAGTGAGCACACTATGGATGATGGGAATACAGTGAGCACACTATGGATGATGGGAATACAGTGAGCACACTATGGATGATGGGAATACAGTGAGCACACTATGGATGATGGGAATACAGTGAGCACACTATGGATGATGGGAATACAGTGAGCACACTATGGATGATGGAAATACAGTGAGCACACTATGGATGATGGGAATACAGTGAGCACACTATGGATGATGGGAATAAAGTGAGCACACTATGGATGATGGGAATAAAGTGAGCACACTATGGATGATGGGAATACAGTGAGCACACTATGGATGATGGAAATACAGTGAGCACTCCTGGGATGATGGGAATAAAGTGAGCACACTATGGATGATGGGAATACAGTGAGCACACTATGGATGATGGGAATTGCTCATTGAAAAATTAAGATAGACATGTGATTTTTTGGGGGAAAATTATGCTATTACAGAATATCGGTAACTGAAGCGATGTGCAGAAACAGGTTAATTACAACATGCCAGGTATAAAATCAGGTGTTTTGTGTTATCAGCTTGCCTGCTCTATAGAGACATATTTCACTAGACCCCAGACCTATAGCACTAATCCAGTACTAATGCATTAGGTTGGTTAATATAAAGACATGTCTAAGAAGACAACCATGCCGTGTAGTAAAATCATCATTAGTTATCATTAGCCACTAATTATATTTGGCATTAGGACCAGTAGATGAGGCTACTGTACACAACAATGACGGTGGAGTGAAGATGTAAAGCACATCATAAAAGAGCAAGCAAACTCAAACCTGGGGCCGAGGGCTGGGATTCTTCTCATCAAAGCAAAGGTGCAAACAAGAAAATACAGAAAATACACAGATTAATATAAGGCTGTAAATCAGATAACAACATAGAAATGCTTATAAAAAAGGTTGATATATATTTGCTTTCCTTTCATAATATGCATTTCTAAACAATACGTACAAACAAATTGCGATTGCGTCAGTAGAATGTCTAATGGTCTTACTTTTTACACTCATCATCAGATTTGGAACGAGTTTTCCTCGCAGCTCTCTGTTTGTCTTCTAGCCTCTTCTTTTCCTCACTTGCAAGGTCTACCACAAGTAGAAAACATTAGCACAAGAACACGTTTCGAAACAAATTCGGACCAACACAGGGACACAGAAACACTCTATAATTCACTTGTATCTCTACCAATTTCTCCGTTCTCCATGGCTCGTATGTCAGGCCTCAATCTGCAGTCTGTCTTCGGGATAATTCCTTCCATATCCTTATCCAGCTCATTCAGTTGCATCGCAAAAGACGTGAAGCTGTACATCTACAAATGAGAGAAAAAAAGATCGATTTTTTTTTAACCATTTGACATCAACAACTTTTTTTCAGAGGTGTTCAGGAAATTCATATGATTCTGGCATAAATCAGCTGAAAACTTCCATCAGATGTGCAAAGACCTGCATTAGATTTAGTATGGGCATGGCTGGCCACACGCTGCCACTGTATACAACCACCACCCACAAAAACATAACCTCCCAATAACTGCTCCCTTCATTCTAAGCCAGAGCCAATACATTCCACCAATGATCATTTGGTCTGTGTATTGGCTTGGTTGACACCACAGATGTTGGGTACCTATAAAGCATATAACAATATGTCTGCGCATAATTCAGAGGAGGTTCAAATTGTAATATTCAGGCTTTAGTCTTAATGGGGTGTTTGACTTACCTCTGCAGAGTTTTCTGGTCTGGGGGCTATTCTCCATAGGAGTTGGCTCCCTGCGATCACCTCTACAGTGTCCGTCTCTGGTAGGGGGATGTCCTCTGTCTCCTCACCAGAGCCCTAACAACAGACACACATCTTAAGAGGGTAGTACTCTGCCGAAGCATGCGACAAAGTATATATTTTATTTATTCAATCAGGGAATAACAGCTGAGACCGAGGTTTAACCTACACTGGTGCCCTGTTTTACAACAACAAACAATATAGACTGAATGAATAAAACAATAAAAACATGAATGGAAAACATGTAAAAACAATACTATATATATTTAACAATCAAGGAGAAATCGCTGTGAAAAGTTACACGTTATCAATCAAAATATTTTATAAATCCCGAACATAACCAGGTGTGAAGATGCATTAAAAATACCAAGCCTAAACTGGCAGAACAATCAATGAGGAAGCTAGAGGAAGAAAGCGTGGAGAACATCATTGGAGTTTTGCACTTCCATCATGATTAACTTGGAATACATGTGCATTAATTGCATCATCCACTATTAAGCATGTTATGAAAGGATTACTTGAACGTGTTCGTGGGAGTGTTAGTGGGAGTACACACCTGTTTGCCGCTTTTCTTTTCCTCTGTGCTCTTCCCGCTTTTCCTATGCGCCTCCAATGCGGCAGAATCGATTATGTACATACACTCTGTCCATTTTCCATAGAGCGAACAGACCTTCTTTTTACTGTACCAAAGATTCAAATACTGTTGGTTAAAACATTTTAGATATCACTGATTTCCATCAATATATCAAAATGCTAGAAAAACAGAACCATTTTTGAGGTGTATTAATTGTCCCGATACAATGTCCTAAAGAATTAATTATTTCTTCCTAATTTCTACACACGTATATCAACTTGTATCAACTTGTTGATGTGCACTATCGTATTCAGGCTGGGTGTTTGTAAAAGCACTATGTGATAACTTTGTTGTAAAAAAGGAGGTTATAAAATTAATTTGATTGATTGACTAATTTAAACACTGGTGCTCTATATGAGTGATCAAATATAGCACCCGCTGTGTCTGTGACTCTTCCTGTTACACATGAATAAAAAACAGTGATGTGTGCTTTCTTGGCAGGTTCACACATAGCCTGCTTGTTTCCATGACATTTTTGACCATTACAACTACATAAAATTGATCAAGTTTAGCATTTGAAAAGGCTAATTGATCATTAAATAATCATTTTGCAATTATGTTGCAAAGCTGAAAAAAGGTTGTACTAATTAAAAAAGCACTGGCATTCTTTAAATTTTTTGAATATTTGGAGCATCAGCAATTGTGGGTTCGATCACAAGGTCAAAATTGTCTAAAAAAAATCTTCTGAAAATCGTCAATCTATTCCTGTCCTGAGAAATGAAGGCAATTCTATGTGAGAAATTGCCAAAAAAATTCAAGATCTCGTAGCAATTATTAGTCCCTTCATAGAACCTTAGAATAATAAGTCATACGTTTCTGTTTCGCATGGTGCGCACTTATTATTCTGTGCACTTTAACAAAAACATTCACGTAGCACACAATACGACTTACATCTTAGATTAAATCTACCACACAATGAATACACACCTTTTGTCAAGAATGTAGCCTTCCACTTTGTGCAATTCTTTGCCAAAAAGGCCACAGGGTTTGAAATTCAGACAACATCTTTCCCCAGTTCTGTAGAAAAAAGCATGTTTACAATCATATGATTGTATTTTCTCCCCTAATACACACACTGCACCAACCACTTAATGAAAACACGCATTTGCCTTACTTGTGGTTGATCACCTCCATACTGCCATACTGCTCAATCCACAGCTGGCCCACGATGATGTTGTGGACGCAACATGTAGGGTTTGTCCATGTGTACGCCTCATTGTACCTGAAAAAAAGACCACTAAAAAGATGAGAAAATGTTGTCTGAATGATGCGTGCTCATTATAGTGCGTTGATATGCATGCTCACTTGGGCAACTCCAGTGTGATGATGCCTTTGGGTTCAGCTTCCACACTTTTTCCCCAGAACTTGAGTTTGGGGTAGATAGAGCCATGGAAAACAAAGTCTTTCTTTAGGCCTTCGGCATGGAACGCACTGACTGGTGGGTGGTGGCTCACCTGCTCCGAAATCAATCTGAAACCCAAGTCCTCTCTGCCAGAGAAAAGTAGGGAATGGGAGGTTAGATCACCTGGCCATCTGAACACACAGAAGGTCTACTGAGCTACATGTCACAATCCAATAGGAGTGATCACCTGACCATCTGAACACACAGAAGATCTACTGAGCTACATGTCACAATCCAATAGGAGTGATCACCTGGCCATCTGAACACACAGAAGGTCTACTGAGCTACATGTCACAATCAATAGGAGTGATCACCTGGCCATCTGAACACACAGAAGGTCTACTGAGCTACATGTCACAATCCAAGGAGTGATTACCTGGCCATCTGAACACACAGAAGGTCTACTGACATGTCACAATCCAATGGTGATCAACATCTGAACACACAGAAGGTCTACTGAGCTACATGTCACAATCCAATAGGAGTGATCACCTGGCCATCTGAACACACAGAAGATCTACTGAGCTACATGTCACAATCCAATAGGAGTGATCACCTGGCCATCTGAACACACAGAAGATCTACTGAGCTACATGTCACAATCCAATAGGAGTGATCACCTGGCCATCTGAACACACAGAAGGTCTACTGAGCTACATGTCACAATCCAATAGGAGTGATCACCTGGCCATCTGAACACACAGAAGGTCTACTGAGCTACATGTCACAATCCAATGATCAACTGGCCAGTGATCACTGAGCTGGCCATCTGAACACACAGAAGGTCTACTGAGCTACATGTCACAATCCAATAGGAGTGATCACCTGGCCATCTGAACACACAGAAGGTCTACTGAGCTACATGTCACAATCCAATAGGAGTGATCAACTGGCCATCTGAACACACAGAAGATCTACTGAACATGTCACAATCCAATAGGAGTGATCACCTGAAGATCTGACTCTACTGAGCTACATGTCACAATCCAATAGGAGTGATCACCTGGCCATCTGAACACACAGAAGGTCTACTGAGCTACATGTCACAATCCAATGGCCATCTGAGTGATCACCTGGCCATCTGAACACACAGAAGGTCTACTGAGCTACATGTCACAATCCAATAGGAGTGATCACCTGGCCATCTGAACACACAGAAGGTCTACTGAGCTACATGTCACAATCCAATAGGAGTGATCACCTGGCCATCTGAACACACAGAAGGTCTACTGAGCTACATGTCACAATCCAATAGGAGTGATCAACTGGCCATCTGAACACACAGAAGATCTACTGAGCTACATGTCACAATCCAATAGGAGTGATCACCTGGCCATCTGAACACACAGAAGGTCTACTGAGCTACATGTCACAATCCAATGAGTGATCAACTGGCCATCTGAACACACAGAAGATCTACTGAGCTACATGTCACAATCCAATAGGAGTGATCACCTGGCCATCTGAACACACAGAAGGTCTACTGAGCTACATGTCACAGAACATTATGATGAAGATGAAGACTCCTGTCCACCGTTGAAAGAGCCTACAATGGGCACATGAGCGCTGGAACCGGACCTTGGAGCAGTGAATTGATGACTGGTCCAATGAGTCCGGTTTCTTTTACATCCAGCGGATGGTCATGGAAGTGTGTGCCGGATACCTGGGTCAGAGATGGCGCCAGGATGGAATGTGGGAAGACGACAAGCCGGTGGAGGAAGTGTGATGCTATAAGCAATGTTCTGTTGGAAACACTGGGTCTGGGAATTCATGTGGACGTCTGTTTGACACGTGCCACCTACATAAACCTCAGTGCAGACCGGATACATCCCCTCATGGCAATCATATTTGGCCTCTTTCAGCAGGATAAGGCACCCTGCCACACTGCACATATTCAGGAGGAACATGATGAAGAGTTCCAGTCGTTGCCCTGGCCTCCAAAATACCCAAATATCAATCCAATTGACAATAAGGATATTAGGCATAATGTTTTTTCCTCAGTGTATATATGCACTACTATTCAAATGTTTGGCTCACTTAGAAATGTCCTTGTTTTTTAAATATTTTTGGGTTTGGACATTTCTTAGTGACCACAAACCTTTGAACAGTGTATTTTTCCATATATGGATTAATGTAATAACTTTTTGGAGATACCCAATCTTTTAAAATGTTGTTTGACCTATCCCATAACGCTAAAAAGGCTACACAAGAAAACATGTGGAACTTCCTGAAATATTAAAAATGGAAAGAATGTTTGAGTGACATTAGTGTCAGATGGGGTCCCAGTGCAAGTGAGCGGAGAAGAGCAATATTTCCTTGACTGGCTCAATGGGCACCCTACATGACATCCACATGTCAGAACAGGGATTGATTTTATATCTGAACCAGGCAGCTAACACTAATTGCTGCCACACCAGTTTGTAGGTCTCTTACCTGACCAGTTTGTAGGTCTCTTACCTGACCAGTTCAGAGGTCTCTTACCTGACCAGTTCAGAGGTCTCTTACCTGACCAGTTCAGAGGTCTCTTACCTGACCAGTTCAGAGGTCTCTTACCTGACCAGTTCGTAGGTCTCTCCCAGTAGCGGATTGAATGGTTTTCCAGTTCTCTCCCACTGGGAAGCCACAGCAGACACAGCGAACGCTGCCACACACTGCCCGTACAAAAAAATAAGATCACTTGATTTGGTCATGCGATGTACAATTCAGCAACCAGTATTTCTATGCTTGCTTCTTTGAAATGGGACAATAACACAACCCATGTTGTACATGATTAACGTGTGTGTGTACCTTCATCCTCTCTATGGAGTTGGAGGAATCGTTGGCCTGGTGGATAAGGTATGTGTGCTCCATGTACTCAGTCAGACGCTGCAGGAAGCTCAAGGGCTCATTGAAGATCACAGGCATGGTGATCTTAGACAGCTCCTAGAAGAGGAACAACATGTGACAGATCATGAATGTGAGAGCTGTGTTACACTATAAATAATCAATTACAAATATAATATGGAAATATATCATAAAAACTTTCATTCAAAAGTTTGGGGTCACTTCTAAATGTCCTTGTTATCAAAAGTAAAGCTTTTTTTAATGTTTATTAATGTTGTAGTTGACAATTATACATGGAAACTGCTGCTTTTTAAAGGAATATCTACAAGGACGTATATAGAGGCCCATTATTAGCAACCATCACTCTTGTGTTCCAAAGGCACGTTGTGTTTGCTCAGTTGATAATATTAACGGGCAAATTGTTCATTAGAAACCCATTGACAATTATGTTAACACAGCTAGAAACTGTTGTGCGGATTGAAAAAAGCAAAAAACAGTCCTTCAGACTAGTGCAGGGTTTGCCTCCTCACTGTTGACATTAAAACTGATGTTTTACAATTTAATGAAGCTGCATGTTGAGTACCAGTGGCGTTTGTTACTCAAACTGGACACTAGTGTATTTGCTCAGAAAAAGTTTGTAAAAAAGTGTTATGGACAGACAACGCTAAGTTTTTGAATCACAAAGAAGACATTACTGAGACGCAGACCAAATGAAGAGATGCTGAAAGAGTGCTTGAGGCCATCTTATAAGCTTGGGAGAGTTCATTTGATGGTATGGGGTGCTTTGGTGGTAGTACAGAGGGTGATTTGTACAGGGTAAACGGGATCTTGAAGACAAAGGTTACCTCTACATTTTGCAATGCCATAACTTGTTGACAGCATCAATTGGAGCCACTTTTCTCTTACAACCAGACAATGACCCAAAGCACAGCTCCAAACTAGACAATAACTATCTAGGAAATAAGCAGTCAGCTGGTATTCTGCCTGTAATGGAGTGGCCGGCATAGCCACTGGATCTTAAGCACCTCTACTGTAAGGTAGCTAAGGGGTTTCCATCAAGCCAATCAAATGTCTGGGAGATGCGTGTAGGAACATGGGGTGAATTCTCTTTAGATTGCCTCAGCAAACTGACAACTAGAATGCCAATGGCCTGTACATCTCTAATTGGGGGGAATGAAAGAATTAAACACAATTAAACACACAATTATTATTTAAAAAAATAACTTATTCAATCAATGCATGTTGTCATGGAAGTTAGTCGCACTGAAAAGTAACCCAAACGTTTGAACGTTACTGTAAATGAAAATAATATTATTTCAATGACAACTCAAACATCTCATAGGCATATAAAAGCTAGACAAGATGGAGAAAAAATATAAGATGTAGGCAGAGCCATATTCAAATTCCATTTCGAAGGAAAAGCAATAAAGAGAACTTAAATTTTAGCATACTTTCTGTATTCAGTGGAATTTACTGAAACACAAATCCTGATTGTAGTGTACTTTATAAATACAGTATTTTACCCATTTCTGGCAGCATTTTACATTAATACACATATAAATTATGACAACATAGTAAACTGTAGCCAAGCAAACATTGGAGGCATGGTTACTGTGGATGTTGATGACTTAGAACACAATATATTAATATGGGATTTACCGTTCCACAATACCGGCACCATTATCACGAGGCTTTAAATCTGAAATCTGTAAAACAATGCCAATTGTTGCCCCAGGTATACATGTTATTGTTTAATAGGTGCAGTGGAGCACACAGCATCATGCTACAGCATGTACGTTGTAGCAGTACCGACTCTATCGTCAGAGAAAGCTAAAATGTATTGTGCTTGCTGCCAAATGAACGAGTCAGTTGCTATTGATTGCATCTGTTTAATTTCTCAATGTTTTAGGGTTTTAAAAGTATTCTAGATGCTTCTCTCTGGTTAATAACTCACCATGCCAATGCATTTCCTCAGGATATTCTAGATGCTTCTCTCTGGTTAATAACTCACCATGCCAATGCATTTCCTCAGGATACTCCAGATGCTGAAGTCATTCCTGGAGAACATAGGTGCCGGTAAACTTGCTCTAAAGAAAAGTGAGAGAAGACACACACAAAACCATGTAAAATGTACAAATGATTGAAGTGTGCCTGCCCTGTTAATCTAATCTTAAGATACAGTCACCTGCATTTCTTTCAATAAAACATACCAGGCCTGTAACCGATGCTTTATATCTAATGCAGGAGTCATATCTTATTCAGGCGAATAGTCAGCTGAGTGCAACAAAAGCCTTCAGTTAAGTTTCACATATGTGCACCACAACCCATGTCTCCAATGCAAATTACTACAAAGGTAACCTGGTATCCTTTACTTGTATGTACATGTAGTCACCTGCATTCACATTAACACCCAAATGCTAGCACTCACAGATAAAACAAATAGGATGAAAACCGGTAAATTTCAAATATGCCATTAAGCAAATGGGATTTTCAGTATGGACTTATTTGGACCAACACAGGTTTTTACATTACATTTTTTTTCTTAAAAGACATTACAATTGATACACTCTAATATACCAGGGAGCAGCCACCAGACTATAGAACTGTATTAATACTAGTATTATTATTAAATCTGAAAATATGAACAACAAAAATCCTCGGCTTAACGTGTAATACGTTTGTGCATATTCTAGTGAAACTAGTACCACTACTACCCAGTCCTCAGAAAGCCATTAAATTAAAAGTTTAAAAGAGAGTGCTTTTGATATAATGGGGCATACAATGGGGCATACATTGGCATACATGACATCATACACCATTTTCAGGGTTTTTAAATTCTCTCATTCTGTTCTGAAAATATTTTACTTATCTTTGTCTAATTAAACCTCAAAACAAGCTGGATCACTCAACTGCTTTCTGGCAAAGTCCAGATGTGCTTTCAGATGGTAGCTTTCTGGATAACGGCTTATTTTTTCAAATCCTCCAATCCTCCTTTTCTAATTGATAAATTGTATTTTATCTCAAACATCTGTAAAATTCTTCTACTTATTCCCCCCGGCCCCCCGACACACAGCCAAAACAGTTATTTAGTAATCTAGAAAATGTGACGGGTACTTTAATAGTCCAACTGCAGTAATAGTTTCTTTCATCTATGAAGTTGATGAATGCATTTAAAGTCATCCTCCCAGTCTGCTATGGAAATATCAGCACCTAGTTCCTCCTCCCACCAGGCCCTGATGGCACCTGTTATAGTGTTTTGACAGACATGTGAAATGTGTCATACTAAGATATTCAGCCTGAACTCATTTATTCAAACCCCCCATATGGCTCATGATTGTAGCACCTGGCTCAGCTTACCTGTGCCTCACAATCCCATTGGGTGGTGACTCCTCGTTGCCATGGTGATCCTCTTGAGACATGCTGGTGGGGCTGCAGGCCTTGCTGCTGCTAAACTGAGCCGTGACGATCTCGTCCTCGTCGAACGAATGGCTGGCCACCGTCTCAAAGCCGCTCACAGAGTTCTCCGATCCGGAGTCTGAGGAGGAAAGAAGCACGGACTGGATATATGAATGACAGTGCTATGAATAACTGGGTTGCTGTCAGCTACTGATACCTTTCCCTGAGCCTCACTAAAGTCCTAATGGGAGAAACCTGATCTGTGGATAGGGTTGCATTTAAACAACCTTGAACCAACATCTGAATGGTAAAAGGCATTAGTTAATTATCATTATCCTCATTAACAAATCTTTATAAACATTGGTGTAGTCCATCTTGTAAACAAACAGACAGACTAGAATGCATTTCTAAGTGAAATTGTATTTTGTTAGCATGGGCAAATCGCAATTTAAATAACTGCGCATTTGAAAACAAAGTCATATAAGCGCATGTAAACAAAAACAATGCAGAAACGGCAAAGAAAACATCACAGTGTAAGAAACAACAAACAGGTAAGACAGTCACAGGATATCCGCCACACTCACCAGAGACAGCGTCGTAAAACTCATCCTCACTGAGTACGCTCCGCGGAGTGGAGCCCTTGACAAGGGACTGTTCTAGATCGTGGTGCTCTGTAGCCAGAGTTTGTAGTGCCTCAGACAAGATTTTAGTCTTCTCCACTTCCTGCTCCAATTTCAGACTGCGCACCTGAGCCCCAAACACACACAACAAAACAAGACGCATGCACAGTAACATGAATTGTAATAACAAATAGGTTCACTGCCTACAGAGAACATTCACAATACAGGTAGACGGTGAAAAGCAAGAAATATTAATTCAGTGCATAAAATATAGCATTCAGAAGAGATCGATCGAGACGCTAGAGGATCTATGTTGTGTAGGTCTGTGCACACGATGAGAAACATACTGACTGACTTCTTTATAAATATGAAAGATAAAACAGTAAAGCATTAAGTGAAGAAGTGCTGAGAAAAATAAGACGTTTGGCTAAAGTTGACAGGTGCCTCTAATTGCTGTTCAGAGAACATGATCTCCATGCCAGAGATGAGATCGGATGACTGCAATGGGATAGAAAATTGCCAGTTAGACCAACGGAAAAAAATCGATACTTCCACACCTTCTATATTCCAAAACGCTGCATTTCTTGGATTCAGTGAAACACTGTGGATATGCAGACACCTGACAGCAAGCAGAGGGTTTCTGTTGAAGGCAGAAGTCATAACGATGCAACACAGTGAACTACAGTACAGCTCAACTGTAACCAAGGCTGGGAATTGAGGGCAGGAGCCAAGGCAGACTTTTTATTGTGATTGGATCAACCAATTGAACAACAGCAGTAAGATATTGTATAAACAAAAACCAAGATGTCTCTTAAGGCTTGTAAAAAATAAAAACAAGCGCACGTCTAGACATCTACTGAAACAGCATATAATAATAATAATAGGATTAATTAACAGTAACAACAGAAGGCTGTCATTACAGTACGACCAATCTGCTCAACATTTTTATAATAAGAGAGATACATCCTGTAACCCACAGGGATCTGAAACGCTGCAATGATTTTATTCATTCAACACCAACTAACTCCAAACGTGAATCCCTTAATATACTGAAGTTTGTCAATGAGAAACGCAAAGGTTTGCGGAAAAGTTGGAATAGTTAGGATTGTTACGACTAGTTGCTTTTGAACAACACCAGGGAATAAAATGTTAACCTAGATAATCTTTCAAATATCCAATTACAAGCTCTAGCAATTAGATTTCAATATCCAATAGCAGGGCATGGATAATAAACAATATGCTCTGGAAATAACAAAGTCTAGATATGAAACGACAAACAATAAGAATTATACAGTAGGTTTCAGATCAATCAGGTTAATACATTTTACATTTGAAATATGAGGTATAGATATCAAACATATACGCCCAGTAATATACAAAATTACTTGCTTTGCAAAGCGGACAGAGCACAAGGCATTCAACCCCTGTTGGTTCTCAGAAAGCAATTTATGGTCCCCAAAAATGGGACCACCAGAAAGGGACTTAAGAGAGGATCTCAAGATCCACTGAGTACAAAAGCCTCAATTTTGCTACACAAAGTAAAGACTGGTTTTAACAAAAGCCTGAATCAATAATTACATTTTGGAAACCAAGGTTGCCTGGGCCAATGTGGAGCCAAAAGATTAATTGACAAACCCTTTAAACATACTGTTGTGTAGTGTAGACTGGATCAGATCCACTGTGGGGAAGAATGTGTAACCCCACTATCAGATGAATCCCTTACCAGCCTTACACATGCCTACAGTGTGTGTGTGTGTGTGTGTGTGTGTGTGTGTAGTAACAACAATTGGCACATCAAGCACATTGACATGGAACTGGACTCACTCCATCTTGTCTGGAGAAGAGGCTAAGGCAGTGGTTGAGATTGGAGCACGTTTCACTTGACATCTCACACACCACTTTCATCTTCTGTAGCATTATGGGAGGTAGCTCTGAAATTACATAAAAGATCATTAGGCATTTTAGTGGTATTATGAGATCATTTGTTATTACTTTACCCTATCACTACCCAAAATACAAGTAAATATAGGCATTGTATTAGTAAATTTAAAATTTTATACTGTAAAAGGCAATTACATTTCAAATTTGCACTAAACAAAGATATTGTACAACACCATCTGTCAAAAAAGGTTGTTCATATGAAATAAAAGGCTTTACTGTCGGCAAGGCTTCCTTCTTCCTTCACCAAGATGAGAAATGAGGAAACTTCCTTCTCCAGCTTCTGATGACAAGCTTCAGCTGACTGTGCAGGAGACCAGACGGGAGAGAGAGAGAGAGCAGAAACAGCATAAGAGATACAATTCTAAATTAACTAACACAATCATAAAAAGTGTAGGAATTACAGCCATTTTAATACATATTCTCCCATGTGATTTTAGGGGACCAAAAGAATTTGGACAAGAATAACTAAAAATTAAGTTGTCACATTCAATAGATTAGTTTTAAATCCTTTGAATTTGAAGACTGGCTGATTTCTGTGAACTATAAACATCAGCTGTTGATGGATATCATTTCCTGTTTTTATTTTTTGATAATTTCTGCCTTCAATCTCATCTTCAGCAAGAAAAACACATTTTCAAATGGCCTTAGGTCAGGTGATTGACTTGGTTAGTCAAAAAACACTGTAAAAAAATGTTGGGCCCCGCTGCAAGGTGAAGTTACATCCAATCAAATATTCGGTACTGTATTTGGTAGGTCCTAAGGAAATGCATGATGTACATTTCACTGCTGAAATCAGTGGTTACATCAATGACAAAATGTGAGCCGAGTCAAGTTGCAGCAAACATTAACCGTTCCTCCACACTATTCTATGTAAGTTCCTTCTTTCTCATACTTTTTCCTCCAGCCAACATTCTGGTACAGGCAATATGATAACTAAGTAACCACAACTTTATAGACCAGTAACATATTTTAGGACAAAATTGTAATAAACTGTTATATTACAAATGTTATCACTTTAAGGCGTTCGTCTCATTGTACCATGTTACCCTCTAGTGTTGTTTTACCTAGCAGTTCAGCTATATGGACTGGAGAATTAACAATCCTTAATTCAGATTTTATGGCTATAAAATCACCTGTAATGATTCCGTCAGCTCTCCCAGACTCATGACTTCCTCCTCGTCCTCCTCACTGCCCTGGTCCTGAGAGCAGTAGTGTGTGCTGTAAGCAGAGTGTTCCTCAATAGCATCCAGCCACCTCTGTATGACAGAACACACACACACACACACACACACACACACACACACCTGAGCATACACACTCTACTGCACTGTTCTGCTCTTAGGTAAATAAACAGTTTATCACAAGACAGTGAGATTTGAGCATCATTTATTGTGTTATTGTAATGTTTGTTTGCTTTTGTAGTTATGCATTTATAGACGGAAACAAACCACGTCATACTTTTCTAGTTGCCTCTGGGTCATTCGCGGGTGACACTTTGAAATGGTGCACACTGTCATCGAAGCACTTGACGGTGAAAAAACAGAGGTCTTTGGATTTGATCTGAAACAGAAAAAAGCACATCTTTCATATTCCATCCGTTAATATTCCAAAAAATACTGTCATGATATGAAACTGGCTTAATTAAGCGTTATGGCCTACCAAACAGTGGGCTTGGGTCAGGGGCTTACAGCCATGTCTTCGAACATTGGCAGCCGCTTCCGACCTTAAGATGCAGACAGACAGCGAGGGGTCATTTATCTAATGTCTAAGCACACATCGGCACATAAAGCTGCGCATAAATCAGGCCTGCAGTCAGATGTTTGAGTTTGCTTGAGGTTGGGTAAATGTATTCACATTCATGTGTCACAGTGAGCATCTGACTAATTATGTGAGTGATATCAATTGGTTCCTAGTGTAATGGCACGGTGGAACGCACACTAGCTCATACTAAATATATGATGTAGTGGTACGGTGGAACGCACACTAGCTCATACTAAATATATGATGTAGTGGTACGGTGGAACGCACACTAGCTCATACTAAATATATGATGTAGTGGTACGGTGGAACGCACACTAGCTCATCCTAAATATATGATGTAGTGGTACGGTGGAACGCACACTAGCTCATCCTAAATATATGATGTAGTGGTACGGTGGAACGCACACTAGCTCATACTAAATATATGATGTAGTGGTACGGTGGAACGCACACTAGCTCATACTAAATATATGATGTAGTGGTACGGTGGAACGCACACTAGCTCATACTAAATATATGATGTAGTGGTACGGTGGAACGCACACTAGCTCATACTAAATATATGATGTAATGGTACGGTGGAACGCGCACTAGCTCACTCTAAATATATGATGTAGTGGTACGGTGGAACACACACTAGCTCACTCTAAATATATGATGTAGCGGTACGGTGGAACACACACTAGCTCACTCTAAATATATGATGTAGCGGTACGGTGGAACACACACTAGCTCACTCTAAATATATGATGTAATGGTACGGTGGAACGCACACTAGCTCACTCTAAATATATGATGTAGTGGTACGGTGGAACACACACTAGCTCACTCTAAATATATGATGTAGCGGTACGGTGGAACGCACACTAGCTCACTCTAAATATATGATGTAATGGTACGGTGGAACGCGCACTAGCTCATAGCTCATACTAAATATATGAAGTAATGGCATGGGGGAACGCCTATATAAAACAGAAGTGGATCAATAGAGCACCTACTGTTTAGAGTACCAGGACAGAACCCCATCTTGGAGGACGACCCAGTAGGAACGCCATGCAAAAAACCTGGAACTCTGAACAATTGTCAGGATATGTGGCATTAATACGTCATCTGTAAACGAACATGACTTCCTAACAACCACTTATCATCTCAGAACACGTGTGCTACATAAAATCTGTTAGTGGGAGCGCTGGACCTTGTGGTATTCCTTGAACAGACAAATACAGAATAAGGCAATGGTTTCCAGATCATACCATCAATTGATATTAGCTTGTTCTAGACTGTGTTAGAGATGTACATTTATGACAATAAAAGTCCTTTACCTTCCAGAGGGCTCCTTCAAACATGCGGGCATTGTGAGTCACACCCTATTGAAAACAGATTGGAGGCAGCAACCATTAAAGATGTGTTTGCATGAAACAATCGTTGAATGCCTTGTACATTAAATAATGAACTTACTTTATTGCTTTCCAGGATCTGCTTCATCTCTGTATTGTTAGCCAGGTCAAACACAGTCTGATCTGTGCACAAGTTAAAGAAATATATCATTTATATAGAATAATCGGGTTAGGTAAAAAACATTGGTAAAAAGTGATTGTTGTTCATCTGCTTGATCGCACAGCCCCAAAAATATATACAATTTGTAAAACTTTTTGGGCGTTTTTGATCCATTTGTTTCAATTTGGATCTTCCACAGCGAAGCATTTGAAAATGTTTTGCAAGCTTTACATTTCAGATCTTCTTTTACATAAAACCAGTGTCACCATACAATAATCGATTTTGAGTGGCAGTGTTTAAAAATAAAAAGGTTGAACTACTTTAGTAAAGAACTGTAAACATCCGTGCTTGGGGTTTGTTTGAATTCAACGCCTAAACAAGAAGCAAAGTCAGTGAGAGTAACTCTAAGGAAGACAAAGACAGCCTGGGGAAATTGAAAGCCAGGATGTTAAAAAAAGATTGATGACTAAGGGGAAAAAGAAAAGTCTACACAAAGTGTAAGTGAGTAACCACGTGCCAATGCCATCACGACCACATGCTCTCAAACTATGGGGAAGTAGCAGATGAACTGGTTCAAACAGTAGATAAACACTTCTAAAAGCTGACAGAAAACTGGTGTCTCGCATCTGTCAGACAGTTAGGAACCACAATAATGGGAGTGTTGTGGCCCTAGGATGCAGGGAGTCTGTAAAAACATGATGAAAAGACAAGACAAGACAGGCCCATCTTTACCATTCTTGTTCTTGATGTCGTTTCTGGCACCATTTTTCAGGAGTTTTATGGCACATAGCTTGTTACCGCGGTAGGCAGCACAGTGTAACGGGGTGTTTCCCAGGAGGTCACAACAGTTAATGTCCAGAGGCTTTTTCCTGTTCAGCTGAAATTAAAGTTGGCTGAATCATTGTAATCACACTATGATAGAAAATACATTATCCTGCTCATCAAATCCTAAACAGCACCAATTTCACCACGATGTGAACAACATGCATTCTGCGGCAAGCTAGATAATATATTTATTTCTTACAATGGACCTCTTAATATTTACCAAATCCTGGCGACTTTGGGTTAGCATGAATGGAGCAGTAATGTGTAGTAGTAATACATGATATATTTAAGCCCAGAAGTATTTCATATTCATTTAGCAAAAGCAATGTGATAATACATGATTTTGTTTTAAACCTCAGCTCTTACCAGTTGTGAAATGGTAAAAAGATCTCCCTCTCTTGCTGCTTCCAAAAGCTTTTCTTCTAGTTTCCTCTCCTCGGTCCTCTCTGCCGCTGAATGGATTACGAATTGTGAAATAATTAAAACTGAAGATCATACTTCATATGTTGAAAATGATTGTGATTCCAGACCATTTTTTGTTAACTAAAAAAAAATCTGATTTAAAACCTTTCTGAATATGTTTTCACATCTTACAATAATGTTAATGTGTAATAGATCACCTACCTTCCAGCATGCTTTTAATCTCCACATTTTGAGTGACATCTTTAGGAATCTGTGCTGTTCCATTGATGACAGTGGCGCAGGCATCATAGAGGAGCAGCAACATGACAACTTCCTGATCAATACATCATTTTATTTAACCTTTTTATTTAGGCCTAGGCCACTTTAAGGGTTGAGACAAATTACAGAAATGTAACATTTTATACAAATACAAATATTAAGAAAAGCAGACAATTCAGGCAGCAAGCAATTATCTAATCATTAGAGTGTTTGCCAAAACATCTCCAGAACCATTGGACTGAACCACATAAACCTTCTGTGCTGGATAAATGGGTCTTCCAGCGCTTTATTCTCCAGCACTACAACAATATGGCCACTATGAGCCAACGTGCTAATTCAACACCACTATGCTAAACTGAACCACACTTTACAGTTTAACTATACTAACAGTTTGTACACACAGACTCATTCAAGGGTATTTGTTTTAGTATTTTCCACAGTTCAGAAAAGTGTAAATATGTCAAAACTATGAAACAGCGGAATCCTATAGTAACCAAAAAAGTTTTAAACAAATCAAAACATCGGTATTGTTGACAGATGTGACAGCTGGAATTCATTTCAACTATCTGAGTAAAGAAGCAATAAATACTTTAGCGTTTGTGGGTTTGATTACCTCAAAATGGCCTGAACTTTTCTTTTGAAACTAGTCGGTCTGTTCTAAAAACGAAGGCTACAGAAATAAAACAGAGCATTTATAACACAACCATAGAGGTATGCGTGGTTGCACACATATGCCATCTCACTATAACTTAAAACAGGTAAACTAAGTTGTATTAAGTTCTAAAGATGTATGCCCAATTCATAGTCACTTGTGTTTCATTTACCATCCACATTATATCTTATAGGTTAGAAGTGGCCCGTTTTTTGATGTTTTAGTCAGAAAAATATAGGGATGTTAGAACCTCGCCCGTAGAATATCAGTTGTTAAATGCATGATCCTTCACTTCTTTCTCTCCGTCTTTTCAAATTGGCAGCTCGCCTCTACATTCTAACAGTCCCTTCTCTATTGTCAGTCAGACATGTTGGTGGTGTTAGTTTAAAAAATGCAGTAGCTTGGGGGGAAAGAGAAGCTACGCAATGTTTAGAGTGCCGTGTGCTCCCGAACATACGTGCACGTGTCGCACGCAGCAGTGGAAATCATAAACCGTACAAAGTAGCCAATGCACTTTTGATTCAGGTACCTTTCTTCCAGTAAAGGCAGCTTTGTGCAGTGGTGTGTCTCCCACATTATTGGGCAAGTTAACATCTGCTCCTGCCTGCAGAGAATATTCAAAAGATTACAATGCATTGTCAGCAAACACTTTTACAGAAATAAAAGCAATCATGTGTTTGCATGTCAGCATCATTCATCTCTTATTAAAAACAGACATTTTTAATATACCTTTAGTAATTCCTCCACCACAGCTCTATGTCCGAAGTAACTGGCCAGGTGAAGAGGCGTCCAGCCTAGGTTAGACTTACTCTTACCTAGAATGTGTTGATAGATACAATTCCTCTGTCAGATGTATGCCTCTGGGCTAAGCTAAGGTGGGTTAACTTTTTTTTCAAACAACCCACAAACAGCTACTCACCTTTGCAGTTGATGTCAATTTTGGCAGCTTCTTTAATCTTGGACATAAGAAGCTTCTGGATGCCAGGAAGGTCCCCGTTCCTGGCATGACGCAATAATTGCTCCTCTGGATCCAGATAGTCCATCAATAGCTGAACTAGAATTTAAAAAAAGAATACAGATGCCAATTAGCCAACGTTAATGCCCCTGGGATGCATTACGACAGTATACAGTATTAGCAGTGGTAACCATGTGGATGAGTCAGTGCCTTTTACTCCTGCTTGCTTTAGCACTGCACATTAGTGTTGCCAATATTTCCCCAGCACCTCTGATGTGGCTCTGAAAGTGATTTTTGAATGCCGATTTACTTCTTTTGCGAGTCACACTGCCAAAACAAGTGAACTATGTTGCTGAAAGAAAAGTGATGCACTGTTTAGCAAAATACAATACTTCATTGCGACAGAGCACTCCCTTTGCCCAAGTCTGCACTTGTTGCGCTGGTTTCTTTACCTGATTCTAGCTGCGTTAACGTCAGATCGCAACTGTTCTAAATTGGGCCCAGAGATAATGCAAAAACAACTGGGGCTGAAGCTCTGGAAGCCCAGGACAAACAACACAACTGGAACTTTTGTTTTTTTTAGCATTTCCTATTGCCATTTACTAGGATGGCCCTGCAATACTAATGATTTGGTCTGAAAGTTCATTATACAAACTTGCTAAATGTCTGCCCTCATTGCTGCAGAAACATGTTTGCCTGAACACAAGATAGCAACTGTACGAAAAGCTAGTGTTGCAAAATCAGCATCAAGTCTAGTTTGAGATTTGCCAAAAGACACATTGCATACTCTGAAGCCAAGTGGCAAAAGGTGCTCTGGCCAGATGAAACGAAAATTATACTTTGTGGACTAAAACCCAATATGTTTTCCCCAAAGAACACCATGCCCACAGTAAAACATGGTGGTGGCAGATAACCACCAAAACAACTGTAAAGTGGTTGAAGGACAAGAAGTGGGGGGTGTTCACTCATTTGTTTTCCCCAAAGAACACCATGCCCACAGTAAAACATGGTGGTGGCAGATAACCACCAAAACAACTGTAAAGTGGTTGAAGGACAAGAAGTGGGGGGTGTTCACTCATTCAAATAGAGACTTTAACTGTGGCTTTTGGTGTTGGATAGATTTTTCCCTTCAGAATATATAATTAGATAATAAAAAATAATGCATTTTGTGTTTTCTTGTATGAAAATCGGTTCAGTGTAACAAATACCCAATGATAGAGGTAATCAGAAAATACTTTCACAGCACTGTATGTATGTATGTATGTATGTATGTATGTATGCATG
This sequence comes from Dallia pectoralis, assembly GCA_029465975.1. NCBI lineage: Eukaryota > Metazoa > Chordata > Actinopteri > Esociformes > Umbridae > Dallia > Dallia pectoralis. The sequence continues at coordinate 3,175,718 of CM055751.1, forward strand.
TATGTATGTATGAATTTGAAATGCTTTTTAAATATACATAATACAGTATGTGTATGCAGTAGATACATGGGAACAGGTTTCTATCAGCTCCTTAATGCTACATACACATGTCAATAAAAGCAATTAGGCAATTCAGTTTTTGCCTATTGAAATAGTTCGGGGTCAAAAAGGTTTGAACTGTTTTTTCAGGTAGTAGTAGAAATAATATTTACAGTATACACTGGTTTCGCAAGCACAGTATTTGTGGGCATTATGTAACATTCAAGAAATGAAGAAAAAAAACTTTGGCCTTGTGACTTCCTTGATAGAACTGCAAGGTTTATGAAAAGCTGTCACTCAGTATAACAACCTTATGAAAACTTAATTTTAGATGAATAACGGCTGCAACATTTGATGAAATCACAGGTGTATGATAAATCACAGGTGGGGTTACATAGGAGATGGCCATATTTTTTTAAGTAAAGGAAATTTTTTCGTCCATCAAAATAACATAAAATTGCTCAAAAATACAATGTAGACTTTGTTAATGTATTAAATGATTATTGTAGCGGGAACTTGATGTTTTGTATTGAATATCTGCATTGGCGTTGAGGCCCAATATCAGCAACCATCATCAGTGAAGTTCACCATTTTAAAAGGCTAAGTGATCATTAGATAACACTTTTGCAATTATGTTATAGCTGAAAACTGTTTCAGCTTTTTGCAAAGACAATAAATAAAATCAATGTTATAATGCCAACAACCATCTTTACAGTTTTCTTGAATATCAGTATTCCTACCCATTGGCACTTTTTCCTCATCAATTGCTCATTTTGCATTTATTGCAGCAGATTATTGTAGGGAAATTAATAAATTCTGAACTCATCAACAACTATTTAAGCTAGTAAACTTCTGTTCAACGTCATGTGCTCTCCTGTAACATCCTCAACATTTTGTGTGCATCACTAGTTATGCCAAAACAAATTGCTTCTAGTTTATTATTAGAAAAAAAACACTGATCAACAGGTTGGTAACAATCTTCCGGAGGTGTGTCAGGATGTCAGTCACTAACAATTGCAGAATATTTCACCGTACAAACTACAGTGGCTGGACTGCTAAGTGCCAAAACACCAAATAGCATCAATAACAGGATGAACAGATGGAACAAATACATAATCTACCAGAGTGATGACAGAAAAGAAGTATGGAGAGAAGAATGGGTCTGGCATATTGATGTTTCTGTATAATATGTTTTTATGCTTTGTATTTATGGCTTGACTGATAATGTAACTGCTAACAGCAGAAAGTGATTTAAGTGAAACATCTTGTCACCTCAGATAAAACCAAATGCCTCTAAAGTAATTGGATGGCACCTCACCAGCATGCAAGACAATAAAACCCAAACATTCCGCTAAAGCACTTAGGGCAGAGCATTACAGGGGAGGATACCCAACGACTAGACTAGTGATGTTTTACAGACACAGTCATCTACTGCAAAGGATTTGCAACAATTACCTTGGGATGTTGCATTTAATGAGAATACACACAGTCCTATTAGATTTTTGGTAATAATATAATATCACCGAGCCTCATTGACCCTGTGCATAACATAAAGCCACGGTATATATTGACCATAGCACACCACCACACCCCTCCTGTCCTACTCTACAACCGAAGTGTTCAGCAGAGAGATTTAAAAGTGTCACGTTTTGTTTGCTGAACACTTACGTATCCTACGTAATATAACGTTATTAGTTTGCGGAAGCCTATGAACATCATCAACTCAACCCACACACAAGATATGTCGTGAAAAAGTTAGGAGAAAGAACATTGACCAACCGTTAATTGCTCCACTGGTATTATCCACCCCGGCTATTTGCTTTGCATTGTTCTGTGCTGCTCAGTTTCTCCAGGAATACCATCGGCATATAGTTTTCTAATGCCTTAGGAGCTCTTCCTGTATATGGTTGAATATGTTTTGCAATTCGCCCAAGCTACCACATTCGCAGATCAGTAAGGATGGTACATTGTTTCGAAACATATCAACCATCTTGGGCTTCTTAGTTTCAACACTTTCTGAAAATTGAACGACGGTTGATAAGCGCTGACCGTGAGCACGTGACACACTGTGTTTACGGCGATCAGCTGATAGAGCGGTAAGCATGCGCACTTGATACTACAGAATATTTAAAAAAATATACCACTGATATCACGTAATGCATTAAAAGGCCTATAATTATATATATTATATTAATAATATATACTATAATTATAGACTATAGTTCTATATAAAATACTATAATTATATATATATATTATAATATTAATAATATATACATTGTTATTATATATATACTCGAATGTGTAGTGTGCTGTCTGAATACAAATAATTATACTGCACTTAAAATGTCCAGGGGATATATATTGCGTCGTATTTATTGCAAAACTTTAAACACACAAAGAACACATTTGTGAAATCCTAACTGTTTTAATTTTACATGTGTCTAATTTGTATTTAGATTACCGTTCTAGATTTAAAATTAACTAAGACAAATGTCATCTCTCATCTCATCTCATCTTCAACCGCTTATCCGGGGTCGGGTCGCGGGGGTAGCAGCTCTAGCAGGGGACCCCAAACTTCCCTTTCCCGGGCAACATTAGCCAGCTCCGACTGGGTAATCCCGAGGCGTTCCCAGGCCAGTGTGGAGATATAATCTCTCCACCTAGTCCTGGGTCTTCCCCGAGGTCTCCTCCCAGCTGGACGTGCCTGGAACACCTCTCTAGGGAGGCGCCCAGGTGGCATTCGTACAAGATGCCCGAACCACCTCAACTGGCTCCTTTCTATGCAAAGGAGCAGCGGCTCTACTCCGAGTTCCTCTCGGATGACTGAGCTTCTCACCCTATCCCTAAGGGAGAGGCCAGCCACCTTTCTGAGAAAACCCATTTCGGCCGCTTGTACCCGCGATCTCGTTCTTTCGGTCATGACCCAGCTTTCATGACCATAGGTGAGGGTAGGAACAAAGATTGACCGGTAGATCGAGAGCTTTGCCTTTCGGCTCAGCTCTCTTTTCGTCACAACGGTGCGGTGAAGCGAATGCAACACCGCCCCCGCTGCTCCGATCCTCCGACCAATCTCCCGCTCCATTGTTCCCTCACTCGCGAACAAGACCCCGAGGTACTTGAACTTCTTCACTTGGAGTAAGGACTCATTCCCTACCCGGAGTAGGCACTCCACCGGTTTCCTGCTGAGAGTCATGGCCTCAGATTTAGAGGTGCTAACCCTCATCCCAGCCGCTTCACACTCGGCTGCGAACCGATCCAGTGAGTGCTGAAGGTCACCGACCGATGAGGCCATCAGGACCACATCATCCGCAAAAAGCAGTGATGTGACCATCAGCCCACCGAACGGGAACCCCTCCCCCCCATGACTACGCCTTGATATCCTGTCCATGAATATTACAAACAGGATTGGTGACAAAGCGCAGCCCTGGCGGAGGCCAACCCCCACCTGGAACGAATCCGACTTACTGCCGAGGACACGGACACAGCTCATGCTTTGAGCGTACAGAGATTGGATGGCCCTGAGAAGAGACCCCCTCACCCCATACTCCCGCAGCAGCTCCCACAAAAGATCCCGGGATACCCGGTCATACGCCTTCTCCAGATCCACAAAACACATGTAGACTGGATGGGCATACTCCCAGGCCCCCTCCAGGATCCTTGCGAGAGTAAAGAGCTGGTCCGTGGTTCCCCGGCCAGGACGAAAACCGCATTGTTCCTCTTCAATCTGAGGTTCGACTATTGGCCGAACCCTCCTTTCCAGCACTTTGGACAAATGTAACACAATTAATTTAGTTTAATCAAAATATAAAGAAACAGTGAAAAAAGTGAACGTACATGCATTTGTCCGCCAGGGGACGGTGTGCTCCACTATGGGGGAATAAAACAAATCTTAATTAATTTAGCTAATAGCGTATTATAGCTCATAGCAAAAACATCAGCGAATCAGCGATAAATATGTAAGATGCACCAGGTTATCCACATTGAAAAAAAAAACAAGATTTGATTCCAGACTGAAGTTCAATTTCACCCGTAATAAGTGCGGTAACAACCCGACCATGACTGCATCAGTTCATGCCAAACAATCTTTTTCAGCACATTAAACACGATCTATATATCTTCATCAACTAGTGCAGTACTTCTCAAAGTCCCGACTCCGGTCCGGATCCGGACCCGGAGGGAATTCAATCCGGACCCGCCTCCATTTCCTATTTTAACAGCAGTAATTATGTGTAAGAAATTAAAAGTATGGATTTCCTACTTTGATAAACGCATGCATGTCAAAATCATTTGTCTAGTGTTTTATGTCTCTTTGTAGATAGTCCGAAATTAGAGCGAAGGCGATATATTTAAAGTTTTCCTCCGTGATTCAGTTGCCATGACATCCAGTAAGTGTATACTTTTGACGTAATCGGGCGCGAGCCGCGCGACGCGACACTTCATCGCAGTAAGCGTTTGAATGGGTGTGGAGGATGTCATTGTCCAGGAAAAGAAAAGTTGATGGAGAAAATAGAGTTTTTAAAGATGATTGGACAGAGAGGTATGCGTTCATTTTGCCCCAAATCCAGCACGAAGCCATTCTGTTTGATTTGTAACGAGACAGTTGGAGTTGTGAAGAGTGGAAATGTCAAACGGCATTATGAAACAAAACACGGTCATTTTGAACGGCAATATCCACAAAATACAGAGGTGTGGACACCAAAAATACGACAGCTGAAGTCTTCATATGAATCAACAAATAAGTTGCTTGTGAGAGCTGTGACACAGCAAGAGAGAGCTACAGAAGCATCTTTCCGAGTAGCCTGGGTACTAGGCAAAAACAAGAAGCCATTCACTGATGCAGAGATAGTTAAGGAGTGTTTAGTGGAGATAGCAGATGCTTTGTTTGAGGGAAAGGAGAGACAGGAAATGTCAGATAAATTAAAGAAAATACCACTGTCCAATGACACTTCAACCAGGAGGACATAGGTACTTGACCATGACTTAGTAAAGCAGTTAACTGATGATAGACAGTGCCATTTCTCACATTAGACTGCTCTGTATTTTTATATGTTACTTTTGTGGTGTTTTGTTAAGAAAAATCCAGACATTTAAACGAATTGTTTGGCCACTTCTGCACTTGTTATCCATGTAATTTGAATGCAAAAGGCACCTTATTTTTTCATAAAATGAATGTTTATTTGTTATACATGTTTATTAAAAACAAATTTTGTAATTACCAATAGTTCCGGACCTTTGTCATTGATGAAAATTCAGATTTGGAACTTTGAATGTAGACTTTGAGAACCCCTGAACTAGTGGGTCAAAAAAACATGAGCACGGTTGTTTTGTTTTCTCTTGCTAACATAAACACGTTTTATTAAGTTAAACTCACAGGGAAAAAGATTACATTGCACAATAAAAACACTTCATGACATCACACTGAACAATTTTGCAACAACTTATCAGAGTCTAACAAAATTTAAAAAGCACACAATCTAGACACTACAACTTCTAAACACAGAAAGACCACGTGCTGGATTCGGATCCGATTTTGTACACGCATGCGCAACACTGAGTCTATAGAATGACGTAAACTGTGACCCGGAAACGCAAGACCGTAATGGTTCGTGGTCATGCGCATACCGTTTGTAAGTTGATGTGAGGGGAGTATGTGCTGCTTCTAGCGAATTGACACGAAACGTGAGTAGAAGGCTGCCTCCACATTCAATTGATGATCTTGTGTGCCATGATATATGTAATACTCCTTTGATTTTTTTGGTCGCTTGTTGTTGACCATGGTTATGTCTGCAGTATGAACCAATAAACATTTCAGTTTAACTTGTCTTTAAATGCTGTCTTAATCATAAGTTCGTCAGGGCTCAACATCTGTTAAATGTTCAATACAACTAAAGAGTTTACTTCTGTATAATTATTTAAATTCCATGTTTATTTCCATGTATGTGTATGACGTAACTGCATTTTAAATGTATTAAAATAACATTCTCACTCTGATCTCTTCCTCTTTTCCAGATATCTTTAGAACAGCAGTTTGCATTATTCTCAGCATGGCAAGTGAGCAGGAGGTGGCAGCAGTGGGCAAAATTCTGGTCAACCCAAAAGAGGGCCTGACAACACGGTTCAGAGCTCTCTTCACCCTGCGTAACCTGGGTGGCCAAGAGGCCATTAAATGGATCAGTCAGTCCTTTGTGGATGATTCTGCTCTATTGAAACATGAGCTTGCATATTGCCTGGGCCAAATGCAGGATGAGACCGCCATCCCCACCCTAGAGACTGTTCTAAAAGACACAACACAAGAACCGATGGTCAGGCACGAAGCAGGTCAGTGAGAGTACATTCACATGTACTGTATTCATTAACATGTTCACAGTTAATTAACTAGTGGAAAGAGCCCATGCTGAAATAGTGTCTGTAAGAGAGGAAGTTACTTTCTCATAAAAAGTCAAGAATAATTGTAACAAGTTGCAAGATGGGGTTTGCAATGTTAAATCATAGTCTTTATAATTTGGAGCACAAACACTTGTAATGAACAATTGTAATCAATTTCATTTTATACTGATCTACAAAAAGATATATATCCTCTAGCATTTTTTTCTGCCCTGCATATTGTTTCTCTGTTTCCATTTTCACCCAATCACAAATATGTCAACTGTGAGAATCTTCATCTCTGTTTTGACCAAAATAAAATATGTGTATGCTTTCTGATATGAAAGCCAAATATGTTTGGAAGCCGTCATTCAAATCAAAGGGTGCTGTCAATGTTTTTGAATTTGCATGGATTAACTTGTAACTTGTTTTTATTTATTTTTCTTAACTTAGGGGAGGCACTAGGAGCTATTGGGAATCCCAGGGTCCTTGATTTACTGAAAGAGTACTCAGAGGATCCAGTCATCGAGGTTTGTAAAAAGTTAGCATATTGGATAGAAATAGGAACTTCATGTGGAAACAATAATCACTTCTCAGTCACACACAGTACAGCCATATTTATTATGACCAATTATTATGTAATGGTGATCGGGACAATGCTGTTCTAATTTAGGTGGCAGAGACGTGTCAGTTGGCTGTCAGGCGGCTGGAGTGGCTGAAATGTGGTGGGGACCGGGAAGGAGAGAAGGACATTGATGGAAACCCCTACTGTTCTGTGGACCCTGCACCAGCTGCCCAGAAGAAGACCGTCAGTGAGCTTAGGACACAGCTCCTGGATGAGAGTTTGGCCCTATTTGAGCGCTACCGGGCCATGTTTGCACTCCGGAACCTGGGCACTGAGGAGGCTGTTCTGGCTCTAGGAGATGGTGAGAGGGCCTGGTCGTTTTCCTCAACAGAGTATTGCTATGCATATGTGTAATGGAGTAGAGATGTTTCTTCTAAGGGCATTTGGGTTCAGGAAAAGTCATTTTATAATATTCTGGTTACATGACACATTTGCTGAATGATTTCAAATACCCAAATTGGCTGCAATTACTGCCTTCTCTGGCTGCAATTACATTCTCAGACAAATTGTATTCTACTAACCAACTATTAATTAATCTAATTGGTCAAAAAGACGATTAGTGAATCAGAATTAAGCTTCTGTAAACACGGCCTCCTCCACATTCAATGCCCCCAATAGCCGAGGCAAACAAGGAGGAAATAGCCTGGCCAACGATTTTAGTCCTAGTAGTCTGGATATGCTTTGAGTACAAACGTGAACAGTCAAGATGTTTCACATGATTGCACTTCATCAGGCTCTCCTGTTGGCTGTCCTCCAATGTTTCTCCACAGAAATAATAAGTGCCCTTCTGTGACCCTGCAATTCAATATATTTAAAGAGATTTAGAGTTTTAGAGTCGGTTTAGAGTCAATTTAGCAAATATTCTTGTCCAGAACAATCATAACATAACACTCCAGTAGAATCATTTCTGAAAACGCCACTACTCACCAAACCCTTTCTGGTAATTTCCAGGACTTAATTGTAGCAGTGCCTTATTCCGCCATGAGATCGGCTTCGTCTTGGGTCAGATGCAGCATCCATCAAGCATCCCACAGCTGAAGGCAGCCCTGGAGACGGACGGGGAGAATGCTATGGTGCGGCATGAGTGTGCCGAGGCCCTCGGCTCCATCGGCAAGGAGGAGTGTATGAAGATCCTGGAGCAACACAGGAAGGACAAAGAGCGAGTGGTGAAGGAGAGTTGTGAGGTGGCACTGGACATGCTGCACTATGAGAACAGCACACAGTTCCAGTATGCGGATGGTTTACTAAGACTGCAGGGTGAGCAGTAAGGTCACACAGCCAGCATGAACATGGAAAACTATAGGAGAACTGCTATACACCAATATACAAGCTGGCTGTTCACATACGTCAGGATCAATGATACACATCTTTACTCAATGCAACTTTTGTCCGTGCATTCTGGCTCATTTTTAATTATACACCATTGTAAGAAAGTGTTTGTGCAACGAGCTCAGTGAACCGTTCCTTTATTTTCAAATCGGTATGTTTTGTTAAGAAGCATCTGAAATCAGAAGACGTGATCGGACAGTTCTTGGTCGTCAATGAAAATAAACAAGGCTTATATGTCGTGACGTTGTTGTATTGTCATTGTCAGTTTTCATATATTTATAAGGGTTCTATCCCAGTCTAATGTGGGATAATGAGGACCAATCCAGCGCAGAAGTTCAGTCAAGTGACCTCGAGCCCCAGCGAGAATCAAACCCATGACCTTTTTGCATGCACTTTCGGAAAGAACCGTCCGGTGGCACTTAACAATAGAAAAGCACTGCAATACATTGATCAGGGGAAGGCTTTTGTGACTCTTAGGTCCATAGAGGGTTAGAGATTTAATGGCACGGTTAAAGGGTGGGTGACACTGATGGTACAATGAGGATGAGTGACCTACTTCTGTGCACTATACCTAACAACATAGCTGTAAAGAGTGCTTAGTTTCCTCTCACCTAGCCAGCCCCTCAGTCCCCATAATGCACCCCATCATGATTGGGATCATTGCTGTCAACACCTCCATCACCGTCATCTACTGGATCTTCATTCTCGCAGAGGTCTTTAACAGGAAGATGGAAGACGTTGACGACAAACTAAAGAATAACCCTGCCTGAATAAATGACGTTAGAGTGGTTGCCCTGCTCAAAGTAGGTTTTAGTGCTTCTGTGATCCATGTTTAGTCTGGTGGAAATGCTCAGTCCTCCACAACTTCTGCACACTGCTATTGCCTTCGGAGCATTTTGAAACACAGGTAATTGTGTTTTTGAAACTGATCAATTAATATATTTCTAGATATGACTGTCTGCATTTTAGATTTGTTGCGCTCTCATTCATACAGGAAATCACGTGACCTTGTCTGGCATTACTGTGTTGAAGCTTATCTCCGGATTGTGTGAAAATTAATCCTACTCGTATTGTTGTGAAAATAGAAGATGCATGTATTGTGTGCCGATTCCAGATGTTGGCTCATGAAAGTCTCTCTTGCTGTCTGGACTTCACCAAAAACCGCCTTTGTTTGCCGCTCATCCCATCAAGGTAATTTATCTCATAAATCATAAATCAATCAATTAATGTACCAGTAGTCTGCTTTTGATGTCAGTGGCTCATGTAGTAGGCTAGTATATAGCTCCTGCTGGTCCAGATTAATATGCCAAGAATCATTTGCTTTGTCCCTACAAAAAGTATTTCATTATGTGGCATTTTTTATGTTAAACCTCATCATTGTTTGGAGGTAGTATTAAGTCTTGATATCACCCAGTATCCCTATTTTAATGAATCCTTCTCCACTTTGGTTGTGTGAGGAACTTCAACAGTGTTTTAACATACACCCTCAATGTCTATGACACCAAATTTTCATTTTCCATTCATTCCTCTCATCTTGCTCACCCCAGTAGTGAGGAAAGAGAAGCATATTGATCAAGTCTGTTCATATAAAAAGTCATCACAAATGAGTTAGTACAAACGGCAAATCCAGGCAGCTTAAAGTTTAATATCACTAATAGCTAAATTAAAAAACCTCCCCTGACTACCCCTAAAAACCACAACACCATTCTGAGAAGTTAACTAAGAGAATAAAAGGGAATTAAATGGTCCTGAAAATACTATGCTTGCACTAAACTCTCAGAAAAACATACAACAATTTAGGACTATTGTTTTATTTGCTTTCTTTACAGGAATGCTTAATAAGTTCTCCCTAAGAGAGTTCTTCCTAGAACTGTCAATTAGGGGTTAAACCATTTGATTATCCAGAGGAGATAGATTTCTTTATTATTATATATATATTATTTATTATTATTATTATGATTTATTTTTTAAATAAACCTGTTGGATTACAGGCAGTATAAGGTATTCAACTATCAGATGTTATCTATTGAACTACTAACAGTGTACAAAACAAATATTTTTTACATTTTGGAAAATCACACTTCAATGGAGCAAAATCATATATATGGTACTAGGGATATCTTACATGTAGTAAAATGTAGAGTATATCTTTACAATATGGACTCTTCACAATGGTTTTAAGTAGAACCCTTCACAATACAAAGAACCGCTGGCAATTAAAAAAATTATACAAGCCTACAAATAACAGTTTTGGAAACTTTGTGTATTTGATCATTGTCAAATGTTTTCCCCTCTGAGAGTTTTTGTCTTTAAGGTCAAGTTAGCACAATATGAAGAATATAATTGAGAAGGGAACACAGATGAAGTCTCTGTTTGCTTAATAGTTTGTTTGTTTTTTCCATCAACACGGTGGATTTAATCTCATAATCAATGTCCCATTTCTGCTAATTCCATTTTTGGATAGATCGCCTTAACACCAGAACACTACAGCATACTAGACCCTATGGAGCTTCCAGGGGTCCAGACCGAGTCTACTGTCGGATGGGGAGCGATGGGGACCCGCCCCAGGACCTATAAATCAAGGCAGCTCTTGCAGGCCCTGGATAAGAACAACGATTACTTTGTAGACTATGTGCCCTCCTCCCGTGATGCCATAAACATGCCTCCTCATGTGCTCTACGTCATTTTAGGCGTTATAATGGTGGTAATCGCATGCTATGCCATTTTAGGACACCTGATCAATGACCTGTACCATGACCTGGCAGGTATAGTGGGATGCTCAAATGTCAACAGGCGCATCTCTGGTCATCCAGTGTCCGTCTGTTGTAGGGTCATTGGCTTTGTGCTGAATGTGGTGGTGATTTTGCTGTGAATTCTGTGATTTATATGTGTGCTTGCTAATCAAGTTCAAGATCTTGACAGATGTCTGACGTCTGTGGTAGTCAACATGCTTTTAATTACATGTAAAGAAAAAAGTTAACTCCGAATTGTTTTCAATAAATTAAAAAAACGAAGTATTTGATTGCGTAAGTATTCACCTGCCATAGTCGATATTTGGGGCACCTTTGACAGCAATTACAGCCATACATCTATAAACAGGGTTTTATCATGACCCTGCTTCCTTGCAAAACTTCTCTATCTATGTCATGATTGATATGGACATTTAGCAAACAAAAATCATCAATTCCACACTTTCAAATGGGTTACGGTCCTGATAACTAAAATGCTTTTATGCCACTCCAATGTGGCTTTGGCTCTAGTTTGTGGTCATTGTACCGAAGGAGGAGAATTTTTCTTCACAAGTTCCAGGTCTCATGAAGACTTTATTTATATGTACTGCATGTATTTTGCACATTATCTTCACAAATTCTAGGCTGTGACACTAAGACATTATGCCGTACCTTTCATTACTTACATAATGGATTTTATTGTGCTTCCTTGGAAATGTTCAAATGCACAGGATTTGTGCTTCTGATTAATGTCATCCCGGATATGCCATGAATGTTTCTTCTTCATTATGTTGTTTTAGGACTTTACAGAAACCGATGTATTTAATGTGAAATTATATCAATCACCTAAATTGCATTTAGATGGACTCCAATAAACATTTAATTTTTTATATTTAATATTTTTTCCACTTACATTATGGAGTTTTTGTGTTGATCTCTGGCAGAAACCCCCATTTAAATCCATTTAAATGTTGTCACACAAAACATATTCTAAGGGGGTGAATACTTTTGAGAGCCACTGTACATCATCAGATGTCATTGTTACCATAATTGATATACAGTAAGCTATGAGTATAAGCATTAGCCATAACAGACTTGACTGTAAATGTCAGAACCAAATGTTTTTAAAATCACTTTCACTATGACTCCACATTGATACTCAAATTTCACCTTAAAACCTCATAGCCCCAAATACTAGCTACAGCCATGTCAGTTGGATCTGTGGATTAAGAAGACTAGAGATTGCCTTGTAATAATCCAAACCAGTTAGGCTACTGATCACCTGATAGACAATACAAGCATATTCTTTAAAAAGGGTTCTAAATTTATAATTTGACATTTTGAACGTCCGACTTGATTTCAGACTTGAAGTATTAACCTCACCAGAAATATGTTATAAACGATTATCCACATATCCTTACGCTTCAGAATTACCATCCTGCTGTAGCGTTCATGTTCAATTCATAATATAACGGTGGTATTTATTTCTATGCAGGGAATGTATCCATACCTTAAAACGATTTCTTGTGCACAGATTGGTTTCTAGGTCACAACTCCAATGAAGAGGACGCGGAGTGTGACTTTACACGAGTGGAGCAGGAGGACAGATGGAGGACTGCTGTAGAGGCAAAGAAATGGATGACGATCAATGTAGAAGAGGACAGAAAATAAGTCACCCAGCATATAAAAACAGACCCAGCGGTCCACAGCAGAAAAGCAGTTGATGCAAAGGACATTGTTGTCTAAACTTAACATCTAGTAATGAACTGTCCATTCTATTCCCAGACAAAAAAAATCACATCTCTGTTACATTTACTCTTATCTTGATACAAATTAAATTAAACTGCTAAACACAATGTCATGTCAACATCAGAGCTCTAATTTTATCATAACCTTTGCTTGTAATTAGTTATATGTGCTACTGTGTCACCATATGCTTTAGATTAAATATAATATATAATAAATAAATATGTGTTCTGAGGGGTAAAGTGACCAAAGAGTATTACCCTGGTTCCAATAAAATAAAGCTTAGACCTGGCTGTTGTCTGTCTGTATATGTACATCTGCTTTATCCCCTTATCCAGATCTTCTATTATCATGTGGGGATAAGCTAAACCAGACTGCCTCAGTGAAAGGTCAGTGTGGACTAAGGCAGGGTGACAGTTTAGGGATTTAGCAATTACACGGAAGGACATGAAGACATATTGTTATCATACATGTTTATGGTCTGGTTACAGTAGATGGGTTAGATCTCGATGAGGAATTCACAGTATATATGTATATGCATACAAAGCAGTACTGCATGGCCTGTCTTTAGAAATGTAGAACGTAGAACTGTTACGTCTGTTCTATTAAATAGATTATTACCAGCCATGACACATACAAATGACACATACAAATACAACATACAAATATGGCACCAACGAAGGTATTTCATGTAGCGATGTCTTGTCCTACAAACACAATCTCAAATCTCTCATTTAAAGATGTGAGGGACTCCTTTAGGCCAACACTTATTTGTTTTCCACTTGAATCCTAAATCCAACCCGGGCTTAGACAAGTGACCTTGAACTGGCAGATTAGCTCACATGGGTCTCTGTCTTTTTGCATTCAACGCAACCTGGAACTAGAGCCTGCAGCCATGGCAACATCATGTTACACGATCTGCAGATGATTGGTTAGACTGAGCCGCTACATGTATTGATGCAGGATTGTTCCGGAACGTTCTCAAATCCTTGGAAATTATTACAGCCAGTCAAATTAGGAAGAGAAAGTCTCATTAACTGGTAGGTACATACGCAATTATTAAACTATGATATATATAACAATAAAGAAATATTGTAAGAATGCTAAGGTGTATACGATGTAGTACATGTAATTCCTTGTACTTGCTATCATACTATATGGTTGTTGTGTCTGGACAGGTAGATCAGATGGAAATATACATGGGGCAGCCACACTCTCCACCCAGAAGAGTAGAGTGAGTGGATTATGGCCAACCACCTGGAGTTTAAAAAACCACATGATGAGGAGGTGTTCTTTGAAAACTACAAGCCACCCTCCCGGGATGCAATCCCCCTCCCCAACTATATTATCTACCTGTTCCTAGCCTCTGTGGTGGCTCTGGTTGCCCTGTACGCCATCATCCGGCACCTCATCAAAGAGCTCATTCATGACCTGGCAGGTACAGATACTGCTGTGTTCCCCCACCACACTGATACTGCTGTGTTCCCACACCACACTGATACTGCTGTGTTCCCACACCACACTGATACTGCTGTGTTCCCACACTGATACTGCTGTGTTCCCACACCACACTGATACTGCTGTGTTCCCACACCACACTGATACTGCTGTGTTCCCACACCACACTGATACTGCTGTGTTCCCACACCACACTGATACTGCTGTGTTCCCACACTGATACTGCTGTGTTCCCACAGTGATACTGCTGTGTTCCCACACTGATACTGCTGTGTTCCCACACTGATACTGCTGTGTTCCCACACTGATACTGCTGTGTTCCCACACTGATACTGATACTGCTGTGTTCCCACAGTGCTGTGTTCCCACACTGATACTGCTGTGTTCCCACACTGATACTGCTGTGTTCCCACACTGATACTGCTGTGTTCCCACACCACACTGATACTGCTGTGTTCCCACACCACACTGATACTGCTGTGTTCCCACACTGATACTGCTGTGTTCCCACACCACACTGCATCATACTGCTGTTTTCCTGTGTTCCCACACTGACACTACTGCTGTGTTCCCACACTGATACTGCTGTGTTCCCACACACTGATACTGATACTGCTGTGTTCCCACACCACACTGATACTGCTGTGTTCCCACACCACACTGATACTGCTGTGTTCCCACACTGACACTGATACTGCTGTGTTCCCACACTGATACTGCTGTGTTCCCACACTGATACTGCTGTGTTCCCACACTGATACTGCTGTGTTCCCACACTGATACTGCTGTGTTCCCACACCACACTGATACTGCTGTGTTCCCACACTGATACTGCTGTGTTCCCACACTGATACTGCTGTGTTCCCACAGTGATACTGCTGTGTTCCCACACCACACTGATACTGCTGTGTTCCCACACCACACTGATACTGCTGTGTTCCCACACTGATACTGCTGTGTTCCCACACTGATACTGCTGTGTTCCCACACCACACTGATACTGCTGTGTTCCCCCACCACACTGATACTGCTGTGTTCCCACACTGATACTGCTGTGTTCCCCCACCACACTGATACTGCTGTGTTCCCACACTGATACTGCTGTGTTCCCACACTGATACTGCTGTGTTCCCACACTGATACTGCTGTGTTCCCACAGTGATACTGCTGTGTTCCCACACCACACTGATACTGCTGTGTTCCCACACCACACTGATACTGCTGTGTTCCCACACTGATACTGCTGTGTTCCCACAGTGATACTGCTGTGTTCCCACACCACACTGATACTGCTGTGTTCCCACACCACACTGATACTGCTGTGTTCCCACACCACACTGATACTGCTGTGTTCCCACACCACACTGATACTGCTGTGTTCCCACACTGATACTGCTGTGTTCCCACACTGATACTGCTGTGTTCCCACACCACACTGATACTGCTGTGTTCCCACACCACACTGATGCTGCTGTGTTCCCACACTGATACTGCTGTGTTCCCACACCACAGTGATACTGCTGTTTGTGTTCTGTGAATCCACTGATGTTTGAGCTTATGGTTAGGTAGTTAGGTTAAGTTAAAATTGCTGATATAGTCTGAATTTCACTGAATTAATGATCTTGATGAATTTACACTTGTGTGTTTTTATTCTTTAATGTGTCATAGTTGTGTCATGTTGTGTCCTGATTTGGTAGACTACCTGTTTGGTGTGCAGCCTGATGAACAGGTGACCAGCCCCTGGGAGTGTAGAGACAAATTCCAGGTGGACTGGTGTCCGGAGACCAGTCCAGAGCTGGAAGCCATGGTCAAGGCAGAGGAGGTTCAATGCCTACTGGAGGGCACCAGGAACATACCAACCATCTGGGTCATCTCAGATGGACGTGAGCCCCAGCCCCCACGCCCTGGCACTGGATCCAGGGTCGCATTTGGCCGAACGTACTAGCCAGAAAAGGAAAGACAGACCCAATCTACTGGAGATGCCAGTGTACACAATATAACGTTGGAAATGCACAAGAAACCGTTAATCAAGTAGAAACGATGTTCTTAGTGCATTACACAATCATGTCCACACGGTGGCGCCACAACATTTGCATTTGAATTGGCTTGTCCTTCGCTGTTCTGTTTCTGTTTAGGATATTCCTTATGACTAAATGCGGTCAAAGTAATACGTTCAGGTCACTGAGCTGTGAGCCGTGTTATAGAATACAGCATACATATATATATATATATATATATATATAGGGGTTAAAGTGGGCCGGAACGGTCCGGAACTGCGTTCCGGCACCTCAGATACATTATTAAATAAATATATTCATTAATATCAATGATATGGTGATGGAAGGCTATTGTAAAAAAAAAAATCGCGTTCACTGTCAAAATGCAGCAAGCCTGGTGTTCCTTTGAATGAGTTTTTCCGCAATCCAAACGTAATATCACCCCGTGGCCCCGCCTTCACTAACACGCTTACCGACGTAATGACGTGAAATTCTAGCTACTACTCGCCTCCGCGGCTGTATGCCTGTTTGGTGCAGTGGTTTGTGCTCTTGGCCGAAGAGCCATAGGTTGCGGGTTCTATTCCCCCTGCCGGTACGGTAAAAATGTCTCTGACTGTCTTTTTCCCTCTTGCATCTCCCCAAATTTGAGGGTTCCCCCACCTGCCAAATCCCACTTTAACCACTGTATATATATATATATATTACTATTATTTTTTCCTGCTTATTACGATACATTATTTATCTGCTCAATAGTTTGTGGCATGATTTCCTTTCAGGCAATAAAAGCTGTTGATGTAATTGATGACACTGTGTAATCTCTCTGCTCCCTGGGCTGTGCACTGCACTTTGACCTCACAGGATATTCATTGTCTCGAATGAGCAATGAACAGCTGAACAGGTTCCACACAACACAAACCTCTCGGGATAATCAAGGATTCATCATGTCTCTCCACAAATATCTACTGATCTGCCTGTTACTAGGTGTTTGTGTTGACCAGGCCCAAGGCAGTCAGCTAAACGGTAAGTTTAAGGGTATTTACTCATATTAGATATTTTAATGCCATGAACTGTATTGAGCAACAGTTCTTGCCATAGTAACAATGACTTGTACCATCCCTGTTTGGTCAGCTGTGAGTATGTAAACCTAGGCAGCAATATTACGTTTGTAATTTAAATGGTGTGGTTTGATATAAACATGGTCTGGTACAAATCAGAATTTTCTGGTAAATGTCTAACTTTTCTTCCCTCTATAGAAGGTTCCAGGATCACTACTGCCAAGGGAGGGACCTTACAGCCTTGGATTGTTGGTCTGTCTGCTGTCGTGGGATTCCTTTTTATTGTCTTCGTCATCCTCGTTGTAAGAAGGGTTTTCCTCAAGAAAGAAAGGTGAGTACCCCAATGGAGGTAGCATGCAGTTACCTGCATACAGTCTTATCGGGTAACTGACGCGTACAAAAAATACGCTTGTTTTGACCAGTTTATCTCATTGCCAAAATATATAGAAACGTTGTCAATTGACTTTGTATGTTTTTTTTTAAACATAAAAATGTCTTATCAATCTAAGTTGTTATTTTGTTAATGTAATGTTTACGAATTCTGAGTAATGTGTACTCTGAAAGCATACATTTCATTTTGTATAACTTCGGCATGCCATAACGGTAAACTACATATTGGACAAGTATTTTTTAAAATACACATCAACTCATTGCACATGTTGTATTCTTGACTTTCAGAGAGGAAGATGGTGGTTGGTATGAGAACAAAGCTATGGATACAGAAGAAGGTGAAAATGCTTCTGAGTTAAAACAGACCAACTTATAGAGACCTCCAACCAAACCATCCTGGGAGGAACACCATCATGTCAACCAGTCAATGTTTATCTTTCAACTTATCCTATCTTTTCTGTGTATATTAAGTTCAATTACGTTTGTTCATTTTTACATGGGATATTTTACTCTCTGTTCTTGTAGAATATCTCTCAAACCTCTCAAAACACATACAAAAACGAATTGCAAAGCATGCCAAAACAAATTGAAACACAAACCAATGTATTATACTGTAATGATGTCGTGGTGATAATGGTAGCAGTATTGATTTTGTCTCAGTAACCAATGCATGAACAACAGAATTACTGTTACAGAAATGATAAATTGTACATTCAGCATTTATCTTACAGAATTAAAAAAAAAATGTAAATAAATTAATAAATAAATGTATGAATTTACCACTAATGTTATTGCTTTGATTGATAATGTTTAAGGACACTGTTTTGGGTAGCACAAAATCCCTGGTGATTTGAGTTATGTGTACTCTCAGTACATTACATTTTATTTGTATATATTGGGCCGACCGAACGGTACACTACATATTGGACAATCTTTTATTTAACTACACACGTTAATTGAAAACCACTGCGTCACAGTTTGCTGCTTCATTGTCAGACCCATATTTGTATATTGGCTGGGAATTTGCCATGCATTTTTAAGCACCATCCTGGTTCCGAGGTAATCAAATATGGTTGCTTTGCCTTATTGCAACCTAGCAATGCATTGTGGGGGCCTGAGTGCTTGTGAGCCCAATGGAGGTGAAAAGCCGAAGAGAGGGTTCCCTCCAACCAGGAAGGATTCTGGCATATATTTTCTCATTGAGCAGACAGTGTTATAAGCACCAGAACGGCATCGGAACTGATACAGAATTTACACTACAAATCTCAACATTGACCGTCCACTGACTGTTTTCATTTTACTGTTATTACTAAAACATCCCAAATTTTTTTACAAGGAAATGTACAATACAATGAAACTAGTTGTCCACTTCCCCCAGTCATGTTTAATCCATGTATTGGGGCCTAATGACATTACACTATTGGAAATTCCAATTGTAAACCTAAGCCAAATTAAGCAGAAATGTTTATCTTTTTTTTTTTTACATAACCCTATTCTCTTGTGGACAGACTATGAATGTTTTTACACTACAATGTTTTTGATGAAAAATATTTGCCAGATTTATATATTTGTGTCATCTATACATCTATACATTTTTTATAGCGTAAATTCTCGCATGTCACTTTCCCAGGTAACATGGGACACGTCTTCTGACAGATTATTCCTGCGGCCCCCTGTGGTTTTAAAACGATGCAGTGTGTATTTAAGTGAAATGAGCAGTGAACAGATTAACAAAATAACAATGTTTGTTCTGTGTTACCAGGCATTAGCGAAGGCAAAATAGGACTTTGTTCCTCTTAGTCATGTGTTTTACAAGCATACTAACCCATGTGTGTCATTGCAGGAGAGATTATTCAAAGATAAGTTATTTTATTCAAAGCCAACTCAAATGTTAACCTATAGGTCAGGAACAGGAACATGAAAGTATACTAAATCCATAAATGTTTCAGGAATATGTTAACCTGTCTCTAAATCATTAAAGAGCCCCAGCAACAGAATAGACTAAGTAAATAGTTTTGCATTAGAATACAACTCCACGCGTATCAAAGTGCCTTACAGTATAAGGTTGACTAGTCCTTTTGAATGGGAGCCTTGACAATATAAATGGTTTAAGCAGAGTGGTGTGTTATTATTGATTCAGGATTCCAACCATACAAATTCACGGGAACAAACATAGATTTGAAAGTCAAGAAATCATTATTTTCATCAAAATCATGGCACCACATTTAATATCATCCCTGCATTTTGTTCTTTGTGCACCCTGCCGCTGACGAGATAACAATGTGTGAGTGTCTCCATTAATGTTTAATGTGATGGGAGAATACATAGGAAGGGATTTAACACCCTTCTATCACGCCAGAGGCTGTCTCCTTCAAATACCTTGGCCCTTGTGGACTCTCCTGTTCTGCTCATCTTACCGGGGTTCAATGGAAATTTGGTCTGAGAACTGCGGTCAGGGCCGGCCCTGACCAATATGGTGCCCTAGGCAAGACTTTTTAGCTGGTGCCCCCTTGTAACGCAGCCAATTGGTATTTGTATTTTTTACTCGGTTGGGGCCTCTATGGATGAACGGCGCCTCTAGCATTTGCCTATTCCGCCTATGCAGCGGGCCGGCCCCTGACTGTGTTTGCCTTCATGTAAATATGGATGAATGCTTTGGGTTGTTGACCTGCTGGAACATCCAAAGACAGCCCTACTTTAGGCTCCTGGCAGAGGCAGACAGGTTTTTGCCAGAAATCTCCTGGTACTTCATTGGAGTCCATGTGAATTCTAACATGTTTCCCAGGGTCTTTGGAAGTCAAACAGCCCACGATATCACAGATCCATCTTCACAGTGAGGACTACGTTATTGTTTCCCACGGCGGTGGCTCTTGTTACACCAAACCCAAAAGGGATTTTCAGCTGAAACACTGTTAAAACACACACAAGACTCAACTTTCTTTTATTGTTAAATTCACTATTACTTTATTTATTTAATTGATTTCTCTGTGGAAAAAAGTGGCAGAAATCTTTCTATTATTCTCCAGACAGCTCATAGCACTCCAATGGTCAGAAAGAACACAGGAGACAGCCTGAAATAGAAGTGTTCACAAATAAACCCATGTAGAGCCACATATAATCCAGGTGTCCATCTAAAACTTTGACTGGACACGAGTTGGGCTGGCTCTCAACCACAAAGCATGAGGGGAAGTCTGTGCAATCCAGAACTTGTGGCTGGGATGTATTACCCATGTCAACAAAGATGGGGGGGGGGGGGTTACATGTCTGCTCTCATTTAAACCTCTGTGTCTAACGAAGAGAAACAGTGCCCACAGCTCTGAAACGTTCAAAACATTGTCGAAGAGAACTTTCTGTTCTGGCTTGAAATTGAGTGCTTCCTTCGTGGTTAAGAAAAAGTTAACATAAACATTGCTTAATGTTTTTCCTCCTTGAGTTTTCAATGCTGGCTTGGCCTATTAGCAACAACAAACATGATTTTAGAGGGAGATTATGTAATTACCTGTCAAATTCCAATTTTTAGAAGATGACAGTATTGTAGGCTGTCAAACATGATATGTGTGCACAATATGTTTTCTGAAATATGGACTAATGTGGCAGTTGTCAGGGCCTTCAAGCACACTCTATGGTGGCCCTAGGGCAAGACAGCCTTGTAGTTGATCTTTGTTCAATGTTCTCTCCCAAATTAGTGGCAGCTTCTCTCCGTGATGCCCAATTTGGGGACTCAATTTAAGTTGTGTCACGGCAGTGTGAGTTGTGTAGATGGGAAGGAACGCAGGAACGAATAATTGTTGTGGTTGTTTAATTTGGCCACTCTCTTTAGGCAAAGCCTTTCAACATAGCACACACAGGTGCTAGTTATTACAAAACAATAATCAATAATCCCTTACTTCACAAAAGGAAATATTTAAAAAAGGTCTCAGAAGCTCACAAAAACAACGAGAAACGTAGAACAAATCCACACAAAGATATGACCAAAAACACAGAGAACACTCTTACTAATGAGGGAATGGGCACCTGGTGTGCGTAATGACGAGACAAGACAACAATGTGATGGGAGGAACAGTGGAGCTAGACGACCGGTGAAGATGAACGCCTAAGCCTGCCTGCTGATGGCGGCAGAATGGCATCGGAGGGAGCTGTTACAAGTTGAATTTGTATGCCACATTGTGGACCATTACTTGTGTTTTGTGCTCGCTGGTCAGCTGCTGCCTTTCAGCTTGTTATTTTTGTAATTTAAAGTTGAAATAAAGATGGAGATGTTTCAGTAATGCTCAGCACCTGCATCTTCCTCCCACCTTCAGCCGGCAACGTGACAGTAGTTCAATTATATATGGAAAATAGATAAGCAACTGCTTCTGTACTCAAACGCTGCAAGCCAATTGTAGCGTTCCATTAGAAATGACATAATCTCCCTCTAAAATATATAGTCTTGCAGCCTATTATATCATGTCCCTCTAAAATCCCTGTTATTGGAGGCAATTACAATCTAAATAGTCAATACAGTATTGATGTGCTCATTCAACCACGAGACCAACATTGAGAAAATTCCCCATACACACACATTGTCATCGATATAAGAGTTTGAGGACAAAGTGAAAATAATTATTTCCACCATTGAAAAAAATCGGCATGCAAATCGGTGGACAAGACAATCAATGCGTTTTTTTAGGTAATTGCGTTACGTTACGTAAGACACACGTGTAGCTCCAACAACAATAAGCAAACGGGAGGCACTGCGCACCTGTGTGCGTCTAGTGATAGCCCTTGAAAATAAGTTTTAACAATAGGCGATGCAGTAGATCTAAAAAATAACCTTTCTATTATAAATGTTCTTTTCACATGTCCACACTACATTTGGTTTATAATCCAACTGCTGGGAAATGCTGCTCTAGGCAACCACTGTCAAGGATAAAGGCAGACTTTGACGCATCATCCGCTATGCGTAGCGGAACAATGGTTGAAAGCTGCTGTCCCTCAACGATCTGTACGAAGCCAGGTCACTGAGGCGGGCAGCAAAGATTGAGGCAGACTACTATTCAGAACTCTCCCCTCTGGCAAACAGCTACGATCTATCAAAATCAAAACATCCTTTATATATGCCTCTAGCACTAGACTGCCCATAGCCCCCCCAGACCCCGCCCCCGTTTGGGACCTTTTACACTTCAGTTGGTACTGTAAGTGATTTATGTGTGAAATGAGGGCCAATTTGTAATCAATGCATGCAGCATTCTGGAAAACTATGATGAAATCCTAGAGAAAATTATTTATCAGCAAGACAGTAAATTGTGATACATTAGAAATTGCCCTTCCCCTGTTACCTAATCGCTGTCTCAGTGTGCAGCAAGGTATGTCGTGTCAGCAGTTCACAGTTCAATTAGGCCCAGCTAGCAAAACACAGTACTAGTTTACAATACACTTTCAAAAAATATATGCTCACTTCCATTGCGAGAGTAGGAGTTCTCAAACTTCAGAAAAGCATCTGCTGGGGCACTTTAATATTTCAAAATATCTTTCTATAACAAAATAAGGAAAAACACTATTGTGATCAATCTCAGTTCAGTACTGGTCCGAAGGTTTGCTTATTTGAAGCCAATTCGCATGACCTTAATCTTGTTGAGCATGAGAAGGTCAGGCTTATCTACTTCAAGATGCTTTGAAGACCATCCACAGGTGGACAGGAAGAGCTGGGGGAAATCAGCATTGCAGTAAAGGTTGTTAGCGTTTGAATCTTGAGAGGTAGGAGACATGTAATGCAGAGGAGTCACAACACTGACCCCTGGGGGACACTTGGTGTAACAGCCAGATCAATGGGCGGTGGGTTGGAAAGTAGGAGAGAGCAAAACATGTGATATAATTCAATGGGAAGTGAATGTGAGACGGTGTGAAAGGCACAGTTGCATTCGATTGAGGAGGATGAGAATGGCTATTCGGTTTTGGTTATCTCCACAGAAGAGGTGACCAAGTAGCTGACAAAAAACCCTCTGGTTGCCACTCCAGTTTTAACAAAAAACTCTGGTTGCCACTGCAGTTTAAAAAAAACTCTGGTTGCCACTCCGGTTTAAAAACCCCTCTGGTTGCCACTCCAGTTTAAAAAATATGTTTTATAGACTTTGGACATAACACATATATATTAATTATTATTCATATTATTAAAAAGTTAACCTGGCCTAGCCAAAAGATGACTGGCCAATCCTATTGATGCATGCTCTAGAGATGGATGTTTGTAACAACACGATTGTTGCAGTAAAATGAGTTTCATTAAATACTTGATTAGACTTTATAGACTTTATTTGAAGAGGTTATTGATGTTTCAATGCTCCGTCCGGAATGGTCGATGAAGGTCATTGGAGTTGAGATGGTATTGTAGTTCAGAGCCACAGACATATTGTACAAATTATGTTCATATACAAAACGTATCATTATAATGTAGGTACTTAACATATCACTAATGTGTGTTATGTTACCTAGTTATTATGACTAATAGAGAGGTTGAGACATATTTGATATTCTTTAATGAAATACTCAAGTGTCAACACTCACCATTGTCATCTAAAGTATTCTGTTGAAATTGCACAACACCCATAGAAGAATCAAAATCAAGTTTGAGAACGGTTACGTTTTGTTATTGAGACTGCATTTCTTAATGAGCAAGATTTAAAACAATGTAATATTGGTGGTCTGAAATCTTAATAGGCTATATTGTCCGGCTCACAAGCACCGCATAGAATATCAGAATTGCAGCTTACAGTAAAGTAACTGTAATTTGTATTTAATAAACAGTAACAATATAAGGAAGACAACGGCACATCATTGAGTTGTAGCGTAGCTTGTTTATTCTTTTTATATTTTTTTGCATAGGGAAACATATTCACTTCCAGTAATGTATTTATGAGCATTTGCTAACAGCGATGGCTGAATACAATGTTATAATGAAATATTGTCAAAGCTGTAAATTTCCCCCACACCAGTTCAAAAACACATGGCAAATTTAGTTTTCCTGTACAAGAGTCTGTTCACATGATTAGCAGAAAGGTTATTACCGACATTTGCTGATACTTTTGTATTAAAAGTTTCAAAAATATATATATAATCACAAGCAGTTCAAAGTGATCCGTGTATGCCATAAAGCTGTTTTCTGCTCTATTCTACCAGATGTGTCAGAACTAAATCTCCACATGCTCTTTCCTGGTGTGAAGTGTGCATGTCTGTGTAGCAAGCAAGCGATTAATTAATAACTATTATGGTAATATTTGTAAAGAATAATGAGAGAAACTAAAATCCTCAAAAATGTAACACTGCATAAAAATGCTCTCTGAGAAAAATCTTTATTTCCTCCTTTCTCCACCCGTCTAATCAACCTTCATCCCGCCGAGAAAACAGCATGCTTAAAGAATTAACCAACACACATGCAAAGTAATATTTAAATAAACCAATAGTCAATAATGGGTTGGGGCACCAAGTGGACGTAAGCAGTTAAAGATCACATGAGGAGTTTTCATGAAATGTGGCCTTGCTCCTCCCACTATGTGTGTCCTCCCACTATGTGTATCTGAGGGGGTGTGTCCTCCCGCTATGTGTGTCTGAGGGGGCGTGTCCTCCCACTATGTGTGTCTGAGGTGGTGTGTTTGGCTTCCTGGTTTTCACATGTCAATGATTCACTGATATGGATTGTTAATAATAGAAACAGATCTCCATAACTGCACTTGGTTTGTATGGCTTTTCACCGTAACAGCCAAAGGTCATTGCCATTGGCCAGTGGGTGCCCTTCAGCTTCCTGTATTGAAGGACCTGCTGTGACAGTTTGTGGAAAACTTGTAGCAGAAACCATTGTGAGTGTTGGGCTCTGGCATAAAACATGGTCCCACACAGACTCAGAATGACCCCAGCGTCTTTAAGTACAAAGATGTTCTACATCGGAGCGTGAAAAAGGGAAATGGCAGAAAGTAAATTAAATAAAACATGCAGTAAAATGACAGGCACTGCTTGTTGAAATCGTTTTTGGTATTCAGTATTCACATATGTAAGTTTTGCTTTTTTACCTGCTGGTTTGTTGAAAGTAACATTAAAAGACCCAGAATTAGGCGAAAAAACTGTATCATAAGCACATTTGAAAAGAAATAAGTTTTTCAGACACACTTCTGTAAGTCGTTGCTGCCCTCCATTCTGTGCTTAATTTATCTTTATACAGTAAAAAAAAACATTATGGGGACTGCATACCTAAATTAAAAACATCAATAATTGATTATACAGGAATTTAAAAAAAAAATGAATACAATAAAAGGAAAAACAATAAACAACAAAATAGTTCTGAACATTGATCGGATCGCCATCTTATTATATTCCCAAAATGTCACAAACACGTCTGCATTTCCTACACTCATGGCCAGTATTATGGCAGCTATTTGAAGAAATAATCTTTTTATTCAAAAAGGAATTTTGACCATTTTAATACAGTGCTGATTAAAATTCTAAGTAAATACAATGGTACAAGCCTGGACTGCCACTGAGTGGAATTCCTTATTTGTGAATAAATATTAAGAAGTATCAGATTTCCAAGTCTTTACCCTGACCGAGTATTCCAGCCCTTAATTGCATAGGGAAAAATCTGATTCCTTCAATGAATAGTTGGACTATAAAATTAATGTTTCGTATATTTATAAATATTTATTGTACCAAGTGCATAAAGATACGTTATTCATGAAAACTGTCTAAAAGGAATCCAGGGGCCAAGGTATCACATAACTTTTTTTTTGTGGCGGTGTTAAAATGTGTAGACTTCTCTTATTTGTTTCATAAGATGCTTTGTGAGTCAATTCCTGCCTGCTACCACACACACCTTCCATACCAGTACATCATACCAGAATCAAGTCACCGCGGGTTGAGTAGAGCCGTGCATCTTTGAGTAGGACTCGAGTAATGTTCGCAACAAATCGGCCAGCTAAAAGAAAGGCACTCAAAGCAGTGTGGGGCCTCACACCAGAACTACCAGAGGACTGTGCTTCATCTGGGCGCATGCCTTTCCTGACCGAACCCCTCAGACAAACACACACACACACACCCCCAATGACTGTAGCCACGCAGCTTGTATGGGCTCTGGAAAAATTATCTGACAGTCAGATGGCATTGATTGTCTGGGACTTATTCAATAACATTACAAGCCTGAATCACAAACCAATTCCACACCACCAATGGATTTTTAACAATGAGTGGAGGATCAAGTCATAAACTCACTACGTTCCATCAATGTTAAAAGGGGCAAGTATGGCAAAAATATTGCAAGGTTGTTAGAAGCAGCTGTTTTCTCACTAAATCTTTCTAACACACTTAGCATTACTAAGGTTGGGCTTCAAAAATATTTCCAGAGAAGCGCATTTGAGACAAAAGTTTCCTTAAAAGAATACCAGGTTATCTAGTGCAAACTTACTTAAAATATGAAGATTGATTGTTTGAGATCTTGAAGCGTGCACGGCAAGAGTTAAAATGAAGCAAGTTCAGAACTGTTATTGCAGATGAATTGTGAAATAAATGAAATAATTAATTGCAATGAAATTTGCATATCCCCTTGAGGCTTACCAAAGCTTTTGGCTCTGTTTAAAATGACAACAAGTGATGCTAAAATGAATAAAATCCAAGTTCCATGGTTGAAAATCCAAATGACAGGTACCTTCTCAAAAATGACACGCAGCATCGGTGGTGAACTCCCACCAACCTATAGCAGACCACTGAGAAGGAATTCTTATAACATGTGGCTTGACCACTAGCTTATGACAACTAAATTTGAACACACACACAAACAATAATTAGCTACACTCTTATACAAAACAGAACGACAAAAGGATATACACTACCGTTCAAAAGTTTGGGGTCAGTTAGAAATAAGCGCTCAATTGAGTTGAGTCCCGTTGACTGGCCACTCCGTTATAGAGAGTACCAGCTGACTGCTTAGACTACTAGTTCATGCATAGTTTGGAGCTTTCCTCTGGGTCATTGTCCTGTAGTAGGAGGAAATTGGCTCAAATCAAGCGCAATGCGCAAGGTATGCGATGGCACAAAAAAATTTAGAGATAGCCTTAATTCTTAAAAATCACCTAAGTCACCTCTATCAATGTTCTTCTTTCTGATTCGAACACCTTCATCTTAAATTCGTCTGTCCAAAACGCTTTTTTCAAATCTTCCTCTGTCCAGTGTCGGTGTTGTTTTGACCATGTAATTTTTTTCTTTTTTATTGGCCTGTCTGTCTTTACCTAAAAGGCCAGCATCCTGGAATTGTCTCTATTCGCTGCTGACGTTCACCGTTGACTGGACCTGTGAGGCATCTGTTTCTTAAACTCAACACTAATGTATTTCTCTATTCAGTCAGTTGTGCACTGGGCCCTTCCACTCCTCGTTCTACTCTGGTTTGAGACATTTTGCGCTCGTCTGTGAAGGGTTGTAATGCACAAGATCTTCAGTTTCTTGGCAATTTCTCAGTTGGAATGGTCTTCCCAAATCTTATAAAGAATGACAGCTAAGCATCTAAAAACCCATGGAAGTAATGAGGCACGTGAGTCTTAGCTTGACGTGGCTAAAGTTAACAGAAGTTGGTAATGACTGTACTGAAAAAAATAAACCAACAAAAAAAAATGACATTTTCCTTTTGGCCATTTACCTTTTCTCGGGTGAGGCACCATCTAATATAAGCTCATAAAGTATTGAAATTATATGCAATATATTTTAGAGTAAGTCCAACTATCACCTGTGGCCACTATAAAAAGTGTTTTGGGATAGCACCCTATTAAAAAAAGTAGCTGTTGGCGTCATAATAATATAGCTGAGTTTAGTTAAAAAGCGATGGGAAAAAAGTAAGACGGTGTGCTGAAGACCTATTGCAAGACCACTGTGCTGGCTAGACTATGGTGGCGTGCGACCCCTGTCCGATCCCTGTCCGACCCCTGTCCGACCCCTGTCCCTATGTGCCCTGTATCAGACCCAGGCTGGAGGGTCAACTGGAGAGGTGAGTGTGGAGCAGTGCAAATCATCACAGAACATGTCATGAGGGCTCCAGCGTATGCTGCTACTGCACGGTTACAACCACAGTGAAACTATTTACAATAATATTTACAACAGTTTTGATCTTTTTTATGTCTAAAATGTTACGGTAAGATTAAACATTGTCTGGTGCTACCGAATATGGGTATTTTGCAGCCCTTATTGCAAGAATATATATATATATAACAATAATGGGAGTGGGAAACTATGGAAGCAAATTATAGCATTAATGCATGACAGAACCCACAGCCATCCCCATATTGTGGGCATTTTTCTCACCAGGAGCAGACGCTCGCCTCATCACATGTCCTGTTTAACAAATATAAAATTGCTTGCTGAATGATGGCAGCATTTCGTTTGCTTGTGAATTTTCTGGATTTGATGGTATGCCTTGGCGACAGCACGCCACTTCAACCTGGGACTCTGGACCGGGACAAATAAACCCCCAACGCCAAGATCTCAAAACGGGCCTGTAAACAATACCTCTTGTTCTGCCTTTTTACACTCGAAAGCTACCAGCGAAATCGTAATAGCTACCGGCATTGCAATATCCATTGCAGAAACAATACTGAACACTGCATAACAAACGTTCACGTGGCCTTTTTCTGACCCTGCTGAAAAGCATACACAAACTCCTGTGTTATTCAATAAACTCCCATGACACTACAACTGTAAGAAATTATAAATTATAATCTGCCATCTAATTGAGAGAAAACAACTAATGAAGCATCTTGGCATATTTCGGTAAAACATGTTTTTCTTTTTTTTTTTGACTCGGCAATTCCGCTGTGAACAGTTTTCATATTTTTTTTGTTCTTTATACATTGATTCTGACTAGGTCAGTCTATACTTCAGAAGTATAGGGCTAAAATTCAAAACGACATAAGAAGGGTTTCAATATTCCACAAAATGGACCTAAATGAAGAGAAGTGAAACAATGCCACTAAATGCTAAATCACCATGAAAACTATAATCTACACGTGGTACATAAAGCTTAACATTCTATTGTAGCCAGTGTTACGAAACGTTCATTTTTAATAGATCATTTCATTTAAATACCGCCCTGACATATTTGCATCTTCCCAGCGAACAAATTTGACTCGGTTACCCCCATGGAAAATGCAGTGAGGTGCAAAAATGTAAATCTGAATCACAGATTTCTTATCAAGTTATTCAATTGGGGAGTTCTTTAATGTAATAATTGCATCTCACAGCATTAGTTTATTGCGTAACACATTTCTACTCCCGTTAGACAATTACATCTAGTAGTGCTAAAATAACCAATATTTTCATCTCACTCCCCTTTCATTTTCTTTCCCCCCATATCATCCTTATTGAATACGCTACTTTCCCATAAACAAACCCTGACTTTTTGCCATAAGATAATAGCAATGAGATAGAGAGTGAGATCTCAGCATGTGCAATCGTAGAAGTACCATGGTGGGTGAGAATACCTACTCAAACGCACGCTGGCAAAATGTCCGTCTCTCTCTCCTGCTGTTATACACACACACACACACACATACACACAAACACACACACACACACACTTCTCTACCCTCTCTAGCCCCGACCTTCAGTCCCAGAGTTGATCAACTTTACCAAAAAGGCAAAAATCCACCTTGAATCTGAGAACTTATCTCTCATTCTTACTGCACATTCTTTATCAATAATAGTAGCATTTAAACGGGATCAAAACGTCAGCAAATTCTGAGCAGAGAAAAGAGGAATTGCATATTTCACACATTACACCAAGCAGGAAGACATAATGAGAATGAAAAAACAACAGTCAATAAACAAAGAAACTAACAAGAATCAAACGCAGCGATGGTTCCATGTGATGTAAAGACAAATGCTACTGTATTCTAAGCACAAAAGGGAACAGAGTAAAAAGAACCCATATCGACAATTCCAATATGTCGCTACTTGTATCTACTTCTGTATTCATCTAAACTGTATAACGACAAGCAATCAAACATGCAGCAATGTTTTTTGTCTTTTTTTTTTTGCAGTGTTACTGGTTATACCAAAAGAGAAATGAATCGAGACATTACTTGTCTCACGTATAATTGTTCTTAACTAAAGGCAAGGCACATAATGTGTTATATAAAATATCGTGCAAAATAGAAGTTAACAATATGGAATAAAAATCTAAAACCAATAGGTAAAAAGGTAAGAAGAACCCATCAGTACTATGGGTTATTTGCTCTCTGTTTCATAGATCAAAGGTAAGTGGGACTATAGGCGTTGGGGGGGGATTATGGGCAGACAGCTTTAGAAGGGTAGTAAGAGTTTCTGCCATGCACCCAAGTCAGCATTATGGTGGTCAAGAGACAGAATCTCATGACTTCCTGTTGAAAGCACCATGCATTAATATATGTGTGTATATATATATATATATATATATATATCAGTATTTTTTAATCAGCACCTTTAAAACAAGTCATTGTAGGTATTTTGTTCGTAAATAACAGATGTTAATTGGAACACCCAACACGAATTAAGTTTGCCATCGCAAAGCCTAATTTAATGGTTAGCTTTTCCTCACCGGCGTGTATGGGCGTTATTTTATAGAAGTGCTTCTGTCTCGATGAGAAATATCTGCGTCTATATACATCATTTTAGATGCATATATAGCATTGATATGTTGATTTAGTCATGTCTTTGCCGATAGCAGTATTTTATAGTTGTGTCATTACTTGGCGTGGCCCCAGCCAATAACCAATGAGAAGCCAGTGCTCAGAAAAAACACATGGACGGTGTATTTGGCTTGAGACTGGCTGGGCCTTGGAGCTCTCTCTATCTGTTAGCCCTCTGACCATCAGACTCAACCCACCAACCATTTCTGCTTCGTTGCCAAAAGCTCGTTGAGGCTTGGAGTTCTTCAAATAAGCAAAAACAACAATAAAAGAAATAACTTGCTTTGTCCAGGCACTTTTCATTGCTCTATATGGTATGTGTTTGGTTGAGAAGTCTCAGGCCCCTGACGTTATTCTCGATGTGTAAATATGAATCGCCATTCGTCCCGAAACATTTTGCAACGGAGCTCGTCGAAGCCTCGCGTTGTATTGGAAACGAGACACAGGGTGAAAACCTGTAAAGAAACGTTAGACCGAAAAAGACGGGTGATGGACAAGGCGGGTCAGTCAGTTGCCTCTTATCAATGGGCCAGAATCATGCCATTTGCACCAATGGAAACATGCATTGATGTTGCCTAGCAACAAGTAGTGTGGGGTCAAAGGATGCATTAGCAATAAATACCTATACAGCCACGTATCATCTAATGATTCAATCATTCACATTCTTAAAGTCTGTGATTTGCTTAAAAAAGACAATCATGAAGTACTTTCGTTTTTGATTATATAAAGACAGCATGAGTAAAATAATAAAGACGACTTAGATACACAGAATGCCGAACAAGAGCCAGAATGATGCAAACCTAAACCTGTCAGGACTCCCTGAACCTCAACAAACACGAGGAAACTTCCTCTGGGTGACAAAATCTAAAACGCAGTAGGGTTTCGATTTTTCAGATCCTAATCAAACGGTCAAAAAAGCCCAAACTCAAAACACGTGTACCCTGCTACCAAAATTTAACACAAAACTAAAAAATCCTAAGATCTACCTCTGACTTGCTGCGTTCATATGCTTAGGCGAAAGATGTCAATTAAAAAGGAAAAATATTACTTTATAGTGCAATGCCTGTAATGTCCAATGCGATTTTAAACGAGCACATATTAACATAAAAACTAATCCTCTCAAGCCCCAAACTGTCTCAATAGTGACAGAATATGTTTACTCCCTTTGTCACTTTGCAGAATAAACAGCCATTAACTACATGGATCAAAACATCGTGCAATATCGTCTCAGGGGCTGAACGGGGATTATACCAGAGGGCGTCATTACGTTTGAATCATACGCACGGACAAACAAACGTCCGCACCGGCGACGAATACAAAAGACATCAGGAAGACGAACACACAGATTGTGAACTGTCCGTTCCACATAATCTCTACCAGTCTGAAGCCTGATTCTGTTGGTTCTGTGCACCTGCTGTCACTGTGTCCCACGGAAGAGAAAATAGCTTCGATGTTTTGAAAATAAAAAATAGAAAATGTACTGTGGTAAATTAAATCTTAAAAGAACCCCCCCCCTCTTTCAACATAGTAACTGACGGATACATGATTGTCAATAAAAATGAATGAAAAGCACATATATAAACCTTTTTTCAGGGTAACAGGAGGTTTTGACCAGATCGGACCAGCCTCCAATCCTTACTTTCAAAAAAGATGTGGAAAAGTGAAACAAATCGATCTGGATTCTCCTCTTTCTTGTTGATTAAGAAAATAAAGGATACTTATTTTGCATATATGAGCAAGCAGCACCTGTAGCGAGGGCACGGGGTCATTTGTCTCTGCCCCAGGGTTCATTTTGGCTGCCCACCATCCTCTGCTATTCTTCGCTTCTTTCTGTCCTGGGCCTCACTCTCTCTGTTATTCCATTAAGTTCTATTGAAGCATCTTTTATGTTGATATACATATATAACTATATATGCACATATATATATGCATACCATATATATGCTATATATTGTATATATACTGCATATATGTACATTTTCCCTCTTGCATCTTGTTTACAAGTTTCCTTATTCCACGAAATGTGCAGAATCTCAAGTCCATCTGTCCATGCCTCGTTCATGTATCCTTGCGTC
Organism: Dallia pectoralis; assembly: GCA_029465975.1. Lineage (NCBI taxonomy): Eukaryota > Metazoa > Chordata > Actinopteri > Esociformes > Umbridae > Dallia > Dallia pectoralis. The sequence goes on from CM055751.1 coordinate 3,209,194, forward strand.
TAGTTCCCCAGGTACCAAGACTGAAAAACAGAGACAAAAAACAAACCATTTGACATTAGACATGAACGACACCAATGTTAAATTGGTATTCAAAGACCATAATGCTATTTACAGACATCCAAATCAGAATGCACCTACGGTTGTCATTACGTTATATCAGCATATCACCCATATACTCTGTGAGCTACACTGGTTTCCTATTTCACACTGACATACACAGCCCTAAACAACATTGCCCCTGTCTCTTTCTCTGACCTTCTTCTTCCTAATCCCCCCACCCCCACCCCCACACACTCACACTCACACTCACACTCACACTCACACTCACACTCACACTCACACTCACACTCACACTCACACTCACACTCACACTCACACTCACACTCACACACACACACACACACACACACACACACACACACACACACACACACACACACACACACACACACACACACACACACACACACACACACACACACACACCGATAGAAAAGGAGACCTCTTGGCTGTTGTTTACCACCCGTGACTCTGAGACTGTCCCCGTCTTCCAGCAATGCCTGAACACTCGTCTGTTCAGAATGGCCGACCTCTAGAACCTCCTGCCCAGATCACGTTCTGTCAAATTTCTCTTTGCTTTCCCACTGTATTTCATTAGTTTCTTTGTGCTCCTTGGGTCCTGGAGGTCAATAAATATAATGTCACAAACACACACACATATGTACGGTTAGAAATAAGATTACACACACACACACACACACACACACACACGGTTAGAAATAAGGTTACACAATAACACACACAAACACACACACACACACACACACGGTTATAAATAGAATTACACATAAACACACACACACACATATGTACGGTTAGAAAATAAGAAATAAGATTACACAATAACACACACACACACATATGCACAGTTACAAATATAATTACACAATAACGCACACACACACATATGTACGGTTAGAAATATAATTACATAATCACACACACACACACACACACACACACACACACACACACACACACACACACACACACACACACACACACACACACACACACACACACACACACACACACACACACACACACACACACACACACACACACACACACAGAAATATAATTACACAATAACAAACACACACAGACACACACACAAACCCAGCTTGGAAATGACCATTTTATACCATTAAGGTGCTTTATCACACACAGATGCACAAATGTGTACTTATTCATCGCTGCGTTCTGGGGGAATGAGTGGTGAGCTATGAAACCACACTTGGAAAAACATGGAAATATGGAAAGACGTGTGGAAACATTTTGTAATGTGGTCTAAAACCCAACTGCTAAGCAGGGTCAGTGGAGAGCGAGCCAAAGCCGCCTTAAAGAGACAGTGCTATAAACCAGAGGGGCCGGAGTGGAAAGACTGCAGTGGAAGTAGCCGTTCAAAGCAGTGGTCCATTAGAGTCTGTGTCGGGGGAGTGCACTCCGAAGGGTCCCTTGCTGGTTGGATATTAGTCGACTGGGCAGATGTATTCATGTATTCACTGTGACCAAAAGGCTAAGCTCTAAGTGCAGATGGTAAATGAAAAAACGGGAAGCTAAAGGCGCGACGTTTTTGACAAGACAAATAACAGCAAACGCGTGTTTTCTCAACATTCACCAGGATTTCCTGAGCGTTCTACTAATGGCATAATTGAATCAACATATTAATGTGTTTCTTCAGTTCTGGATGTTATGTATGCAATTTACTAAAATGATGCCATGTCATTTCAGTACCTTTTAAATACTTTTTGTTGCCAAGATTCAACTTTTATTAAGTTAACGTTATGGAAACACGATACTCATTCATTTATTTTCCTCCCCTCTGGTTTTTGCATTTCCCTGGCAACTTCCAGGGTCTCTCTTAACAAATGTGCATGGACACAGTCTCCTTCCTCAAAATGGAAACGTTCACCTCTTTGCATTTGTCTTTACTTTTTTATAGTTTCTGCTTCTGTTCTCTGCTTTCTTCGATTTTTGGTCCCTGGTTGCAAATGATCCCCAGATATTGTGCATTAAAAAAATATTTTGTTGATGGCAAAAGTCCCAGACTGTCTATTTTTTAGGAGCCAGTCAATGGCAGCAGCTGGCCAGGAGTGAGAGAGAGACCTCAAGTGGTGCTGGTCCTGCCGTAAGTAGAGCTGAAGCAGTTGTGGTTGAATCTAGCGTGCCTGCCCACATATAGAAACTAATTACCAATTAACAATAATTAATGAAAATCGGGCACTATCTCAGTTGTTTAGGAAACTATTTCTTTCAGCAGTCTTGTTCGACGCCAATTAATTTCATGGAAATGGCTATATAAAATCATGCACACCTCTAAGGTGTGTACAGCCTGGGTTAGTATTGGGGAAAAAAACAATCACAGCCAATCAAGGTTAACTTTGGTGTCTCATTCCAAAAACATTTTGTATTTCTAGCATGATGTTTCGGTAGGAACGTATATTAAAAGACTGACGAGGGACAGATCTGCACAACCACAGGTAAGTAGCAAAGCACCTGTCCATTTATCACAAAGCACACACACACACAATGAATCAATGAATCAATTAAATCTAGGCATAAGCAATTGAATGTGCCACTAGCCAGAAGAGTAGCTGGAGCTAGACAGGCCTGCATTAGTTTGGCCTGTTGTTCTTTCTTCCCTCCCACTGCCTGTTCAAGTTCAAGTTCATCCTGCAATTACATCATGTCTGGTTTCCCCTAGCAACCAGACAGTCCTGGGCGTGTCCATCCCAGAACTGGCTGGTAAGGGGCCCAATCCTGCCCCCTTCTCTTATCCATTTAGTTCCCTATTGTTCCTCTATACTATTAGACCAGAAGTCCACAAAATGCCACGGAGAAAAGGCTAAGTGTAAGAAAGTCAGACTAAACAGAATCAACACTTTAAAGGGGTTTATCAGATATTTACTGTGTTTATCAGATATTTAGTGGGTTAAGCTAGAACAAAAGTAACCTGGGGTGTAAAATTGTCCCTAAATTATTCCTAAAAAGTTTTGGTTATTATTACATGTCCGTCTTTGTAATATTGACTAGATGAGCTGACTGTCACAGTCAGTACCAGTCACATGGAATCTCACGGACACTCACGCACGCACGCACACACACTTCTACAAGCTCAGCAGTCTCTCTCGCACTCTTGTTACATCGCCACACGCCTCAATGAGGTGCACTTGCACTTTTTATGGAGAAGGGAACACTGCAATGCAGTAGAACGTCCCAAATGTCTGAGCTATGCAGCCCTGTTGGGACTTACAGTGGGTCCCTGTTGTGTTTAGCTGGTCCTTCTGTCTTACCAAAGAGCAAAAAACAGTGAGACAAACTTTAAAGTTCAAAGCTTTCAAAAAACCAAGCCTCATCCTTAAATGGAAGTAAAGAGTGGTAACAGTACTATTGCCTTCTTACTCGGAGGTAAAAGAACAAGAGAGAAATCCTTTAGCCGTGTGAATCTCTCTCAAACAGGGAAAATCCCCGTTACCTCAGAAGGTTCCTGGGCCTGCCGGTGAACACTCACACCCTGAGGCAGATCCTGGCTGCTGCCTTCAGATCTATAATTGAACATGGATGTGTGGCTTTGATATCAGAGAGAGAAACAGAGCCAGAGGGTGAGAGAGTTTACAGCCTAAAGCAGCCATGGGCACCAGGAGTCAACGCCTCTAGGATGTCGAATATCAGCAACTTTCCAAAACCATAGTGATAAGGAATATTAAAGAATATTATAATATATATATATAATATACTGTATATCTCACGTCTCTACCCAGCTGTGAGAGTTGCTTTGGTTACGCTAATCACTATAAGACAAGGCAGAAAGTACTCTTTCTTTATTGAAGCGAACCGTGTCATGTACCTGTGCCTGGTAGAGTCCGCCAGGGTCTCGAGGTCCAATACCTACGAACGGCCGGTTGGCAGGGGGTGTCCCAGGTGCTGAATATGCTGAGGGAGAAAAAGAGATTAACGCAACACATATTTTATAATATCACGTTAGAGAAGCCCTCCATCGTTTATGAAAGACGTGTAATGTGCGTCCGTTTAAATCCCTTTTCTACTTCCTCTCGGCACCAACCGACAAATCTCCCTCGTCATTCCATTTCACCGGCCATCTAGGACCATGGACAGCACCAACGGTTTTGTTATTGACGTCATTTCCTTTAATCTTGACCCTTAGCCATAAGCTTAATGTGAAACCTGAACATGTTGATGTTATTCATTTTCTAGATAAATCTAAAAACACATTTAGTTATCGTATTAAGGCGGCCTATCTTTCCATGCGTATGGGAGCCGTGTTCCACTTGCAAAATAACACGTTTTATTTTGTCTCACTCACTGACTTGACAAATGGCAATTTCAACAACATGATTTTCACGAGCAAACACTGATAAAGACAGAATACATCATTTCAGAGAACGAAGGGTGTGTCACAACAAACTCCCAGGCTGGAGTTGTTACCATTATCTCACACACATTAACTACCTTAGATCTGAAGTAACATTAAGATCCAAACCAAAGTGTAAGAACTTTGGAACCACAGACACTCGTCCTACTGCCGTTTGGCCAAACTATGTAAACAGGAAAGAAACCCTGTGGCCTGGGAGAATCCTATGACCACGCAAACAGTATTAGAGTTTCTTAGCATAAATAGAAGACAACCGTCTTCTGTAGTCCTAAGTCAATCCGGCCTTTAGTAAAATGGCTAAACGAAACCCTTCCTGAGTAAAGGGTATATGACATGCCGCCTGAAGGCCTCTGAGAGCCTGATGGGAAATATTCTCTACTGAAACCAAAATCAGCCGGAATGTTTTTTGTCTGCAGAATTGCAGAAGTGGGAAAAAATCCATAAAGTCTTCTGATGTAGTGATAAATCTAGTGATATTGATTGTTTGGGTATTGACACATATTGATCTGTTCACAGTTAAGCGCTGCTAATTAAAACAGGTACCAGGACCTTCTGTCAGCATCCAGTAAGAGTTACTGTAACTTTACAATGCTGATTAAACGAATGGACCACTAATGGAAGCTAGTGGGGTGAATGACCTGGCAAAGATTTCAATCCAAATCCCAAATGACAATGTATTTGCCCGGTTACAGCGTCCGCACAGCAGCAGGAACACATATTGAGCTTTCCTCTCTATCTCGTAATGAAATTATCATGATTAATGACAGAAGGAGTAGAAGTTGCTGTGCGAGTCTGCAAGGCCTGATTGTTTTCTCGCTCATAGAGGATAACGAGACAAAAGGTTGCCTCTTCAGGTCCTGAATCCGTTGCTCTGTTTTCGCAGATTTATTATATTTTCACTGAAAATCTACCGGCTCAGAGTAGCAGGTTGACCAGCGGTCCACTTACTGGGTGACGTGGGGGAGTTGGTTCCCCCGTCAGAGGTGGTGGTGCTGGACTTGGAGTCAGATGGCAATGTCAGGCGGGGCATCCCAGAGGGTGGAGGGGGCGCGAGCATCTGGGAGGAGATGTAGTGACTGGGCACCTTCACTTGACCACTACCATTTAACTGGGAATGGAAAGAGAGGGGTCACAGGTCAGCTGTACAGTGAAAGATTGGTGAGGCATAATCAGCACGGATTACACAACACAACATATGTTACTGCACTGTCCCCCTGTCTCTCTCTCACTGCACTGTCCCCGTCTCTCTCTCTGCACTGTCCCCCTGTCTCTCTCTCTGCACTGTCCCCCTGTCTCTCTCTCTGCACTGTCCCCCTGTCTCTCTCACTCTCTCTGCACTGTCCCCCTGTCTCTCTCTCTGCACTGTCCCCCTATCTCTCTCACTCTCTCTGCACTGTCCCCCTGTCTCTCTCTCTGCACTGTCCCCCTCTCTCTCTCACTCTCTCTCACTGCACTGTCCCCCAGTCTCTCTCACTGCACTGTCCCCCAGTCTCTCTCACTGCACTGTCCCCCAGTCTCTCTCACTGCACTGTCCCCCTGTCTCTCTCTCTGCACTGTCCCCCTGTCTCTCTCTCTCTCTCTCTCTCTCTGCACTGTCCCCCTGTCTCTCTCACTCTCTCTGCACTGTCCCCCTGTCTCTCTCTCTGCACTGTCCCCCTCTCTCTCTCACTCTCTCTCACTGCACTGTCCCCCAGTCTCTCTCACTGCACTGTCCCCCAGTCTCTCTCACTGCACTGTCCCCCTGTCTCTCTCTCTGCACTGTCCCCCTGTCTCTCTCTCTCTCTCTCTCTCTCTCTCACTGCACTGTCCCCCTGTCTCTCGCTCTCTCACTGCACTGTCCCCCAGTCTCTCTCACTGCACTGTCCCCTGTCTCTCTCACTGCACTGTCCCCTGTCTCTCTCTCTGCACTGTCCCCCTGTCTCTCTCTCTCTCACTGCACTGTCCCCCTGTCTCTCGCTCTCTCTCTGCACTGTCCCCCAGTCTCTCTCACTGCACTGTCCCCTGTCTCTCTCACTGCACTGTCCCCTGTCTCTCTCTCTGCACTGTCCCCCTGTCTCTTTCTCTGCACTGTCCTTCTGTCTGTTTCCCTGCACTGTCTCGTCTCAGTCAGTCAACCAACAAGCCATCCCTGCAGCCATGGCGGCCTTTCAGAGACTCTGTACTCCACAACAATGGATGAGCCAATGAGTCAGCTACATTATGGTCCAATGTGCTTGTCCTTTGTGACTGCCTGGCTGTAGTCGCACTGCAGCAGGGGGGATTTCAATGACTCTGCAGAAACCAGACAGCCCCGTGTAGTTGCTGCTGGGGGGCACTCCTGATAAATGTCTCTGCTCTGTGAGCTGGCTGGCCGCCTGTGCCAAACCTTTGCACCCTGCCAACATTAGCATCACTGCCAGAGACTTATGGGGATCTCCTTCAGGTCCAATCATGTAATTCTCAAGTCAATACATAAACAGAACCCCAGCTTTAGTTAGCAACCCAACCCGTGTTATGAGGAGGTAAATGTGCATGTGGGGAGGTGGCAGGTCCTCTCAGTTTCACGTCAAATAATCATAATAAGAATAAGAGTGTCTTGCTAAAAAACAATATGATTATGACAGTGATTTTAGAATTTTGCTTTGTCATGTTTTGTGATCGAGCATTTAGGAGTCTTCGCAATTATGAGTCAGATAGGGATGTGGCGTCTCTATTCAGAACATTTAGGAGTCTTCACCATTATGAGTCAGATAGGGATGTGGCGGCTCTATTCAGAGCATTTAGGAGTCTTCACCATTATGAGTCAGATAGGGATGTGGCGGCTCTATTCAGAACATTTAGGAGTCTTCACCATTATGAGTCAGATAGGGATGTGGCGTCTCTATTCACAGCATTTAGGAGTCTTCACCATTATGAGTCAGATAGGGATGTGGCGACTCTATTCAGAACACTTAGGAGTCTTCACCATTATGAGTCAGATAGGGATGTGGCGTCTCCATTCAGAACATTTAGGAGTCTTCACCATTATGAGTCAGATAGGGATGTGGCGTCTCCATTCAGAACATTTAGGAGTCTTCACCATTATGAGTCAGATAGGGATGTGGCGTCTCCATTCAGAACATTTAGGAGTCTTCACCATTATGAGTCAGTTAGGGATGTGGCGTCTCTATTCACAGCATTTAGGAGTCTTCACCATTATGAGTCAGATAGGGATGTGGCGCCTCCATTCAGAACATTTAGGAGTCTTCACCATTATGAGTCAGATAGGGATGTGGCGGCTCTATTCAGGTTCTGTACTAGAATCCTATATGTCTGTAAGCTACTCCTCACTGCTGGTTATGGCCTACACAGTAGAGTATCCAGTAGTAAAGATCACTATTGGGGAGATCATTGGACTGGAATTATAATGAGCGTTCAGGCCACCAGGCTACGTCAGGCAGGATGATGACAAAAGAAAAAGGAAGCATGCCGGAATGAAATATTAAAAAAAACAATTAGGTGTATCGAAACAACAATGAAAATAACACAATTCTCTGAATAAACCATTTATATGAATAACACATTTCCATACGGGAATTTAACATTTGTTTAAACTGGAGTGCTTGCTGTGGGTTTATGGCCCAAGCATTATATTACAGTACAGGGTCTGTTAGATAAACACAAATCACGTAACAGCATTGATGGCTGCCTGAGTTGTGGCCTGGCCCTGCTAGGCTATACGTCAATCAGAGGCTACCTAGTATGACAGGATGTGATAACTAGTATGACAGGATGTGATAACTAGTATGACAGGATGTGATAACTAGTATGACAGGATGTGATAACTAGTATGACAGGATGTGATAACTAGTATGACAGGATGTGATAACTAGTATGACAGGATGTGATAACTAGTATGACTGGATGTGATAACTAGTATGACAGGATGTGATAACTAGTATGACAGGATGTGATAACTAGTATGACAGGATGTGATAACTAGTATGACTGGATGACAGGATGTGATAACTAGTATGACAGGATGTGATAACTAGTATGACAGGATGTGATAACTAGTATGACAGGATGGATGACAGGATGTGATAACTAGTATGACAGGATGGTATGACAGGATGTGATAACTAGTATGACAGGATGTGATAACTAGTATGACAGGATGATGATAACTAGTATGACAGGATGTGATAACTAGTATGACAGGATGTGATAACTAGTATGACAGGATGTGATAACTAGTATGACTGGATGTGATAACTAGTATGACTGGATGTGATAACTAGTATGACTGGATGGATAACTAGTGATAACTAGTATGACAGGATGTGATAACTAGTATGACTGGATGTGATAACTAGTATGACAGGATGTGATAACTAGTATGACAGGATGTGATAACTAGTATGACAGGATGTGATAACTAGTATGACAGGATGTGATAACTAGTATGACAGGATGTGATAACTAGTATGACAGGATGTGATAACTAGTATGACAGGATGTGATAACTAGTATGACAGGATGTGATAACTAGTATGACAGGATGTGATAACTAGTATGACAGGATGTGATAACTAGTATGACAGGATGTGATAACTAGTATGACTGGATGTGATAACTAGTATGACAGGATGTGATAACTAGTATGACAGGATGTGATAACTAGTATGACTGGATGTGAATAACTAGTATGACAGGATGTGATAACTAGTATGACTGGATGTGATAACTAGTATGACTGGATGTGATAACTAGTATGACTGGATGTGATAACTAGTATGACAGGATGTGATAACTAGTATGACAGGATGTGATAACTAGTATGACTGGATGTGATAACTAGTATGACAGGATGTGATAACTAGTATGACTGGATGTGATAACTAGTATGACAGGATGTGATAACTAGTATGACAGGATGTGATAACTAGTATGACTGGATGTGATAACTAGTATGACTGGATGTGATAACTAGTATGACAGGATGTGATAACTAGTATGACAGGATGTGATAACTAGTATGACTGGATGTGATAACTAGTATGACAGGATGTGATAACTAGTATGACTGGATGTGATAACTAGTATGACAGGATGTGATAACTAGTATGACAGGATGTGATAACTAGTATGACAGGATGTGATAACTAGTATGACTGGATGTGATAACTAGTATGACAGGATGTGATAACTAGTATGACAGGATGTGATAACTAGTATGACAGGATGTGATAACTAGTATGACAGGATGTGATAACTAGTATGACTGGATGTGATAACTAGTATGACTGGATGTGATAACTAGTATGACTGGATGTGATAACTAGTATGACAGGATGTGATAACTAGTATGACTGGATGTGATAACTAGTATGACAGGATGTGATAACTAGTATGACAGGATGTGATAACTAGTATGACAGGATGTGATAAGTAGGGTCATGAGTTTTACTGACCACATGACCTGACCAGGACAAACTCTGGGCCCTAGTTAGAGTTGTTAGATGGGCTGGACTCACTGGACTGGGATGCTGGTTGGACGGGTCACAGGCCAGGGAGACCAGGTCCTTCAGAGGGTCTTGTGAGCTTAAGTGTGGTGGGTAGCGGATGGCAGTGTGGGGGAAATAAGTGGACTGGGGCAGGATGGAGGTGGTGGGGAAGTGCAAAGACGAGGAGGGGTGTGGACTCCGAGAGATTCCTGGAGAGAGAGAGGGAGAGATGGAGGGAGAGAAAGAGGGAGGGAGAGAGAGAGAGGAGAGACAAAATGAGAAAAGAAAGAAAGAGCCAGGGCGAGATAAACATGTTTATACAGTTGCTTTTTCACGATCAACTATGATGGCATGCTAGCGATAAGTGAGGTAGCTTTCATGAATGTCGTCTGCTCGTTAATAAAATTCTTATTCTGTGTGTCAGTCTATTGTCTGGGATTTCCATACAACCAACATTTACAATTAAAACAAATAGAAATATTGTTTTGGACATGATGCAATCTTCCTGCCGTTGCCTTGAGGTAGCACCTAAATCAGCCCTACATGCTAGCACCGATGACATATGCACGGCCTATTGATTTTAACAGAGACCTTAATTATTCATGGATTCTTTTGCGGACATTTGGTTGGTTACCGCTACCTGCTAACTGACTATTTACATGATTACAATATTAGTTTATTTACAGTGTTGTCTTCGTTCCATTAAAACTTCACATAATGCCAGAACACAGATTACGTCTAGTTGAGAGCATTAAGCATTAAGGCATGTAGTCAGTGTGCATCAGACTTACCTCCAAAGAATGAGGTAAAAATGATTGACAAGGCAGTACATATGGTATTCTAACGACAGACCACAGAAGGTCAGTTCTGCTGTATAATGATGTATATTTTAACATGTTACATCGAAAGAGACCTTAGAGCTAGGAACTGACAAGGAAGTCAGCATAAAATAATGACATGATATTTTGGTATGTAAATTGCAATTCTCGTGTAACCATATGCATTGTGATTTTACATTGGAATTAATGTCATTTATTCAAATCGAACATGGAGTACAAATGAGTAAGGACATAATTCATTTTCCAATTGCTTTGAGAACTAAATGTGCCCATCAGAAAGTGACAAGATGTGAATGTGTGGATGTGAAATCCACATGTAATGTGTGCAGTTTCCCTGTGAATGTGAAATCCACATGTAATCTGGGTCGTTTCCCTGTGAATGTGAAATCCACATGTAATGTGTGTAGTTTCCCTATGAATGTGAAATCCACATGTAATGTGTGTAGTTTCCCTGTGAATGTGAAATCTGCATGTAATGTGTGTAGTTTCCCTGTGAATGTGAAATCCACATGCAATCTGTGTCGTTCGCCTGTGAATGTGAAATCCACATGTAATGTGTGTAGTTTCCCTGTGAATGTGAAATCTGCATGTAATGTGTGTAGTTTGCCTGTGAATGTGATATCCACATGTAATGTGTGTAGTTTGCCTGTGAATGTGATATCCACATGTAATGTGTGTAGTTTCCCTGTGAATGTGAAATCCACATGAAATCTGTGTCGTTCGCCTGTGAATGTGAAATCCACTTGTAATGCGTGTAGTTTGCCTGTGAATGTGAAATCTGCATGTAATGTGTGTAGTTTGCCTGTGAATGTGAAATCCACATGCAATCTGTGTCGTTCGCCTGTGAATGTGAAATCCACATGTAATCTGTGTCGTTCGCCTGTGAATGTGAAATCTACATGTAATGTGTGTAGTTTCCCTGTGAATGTGAAATCCACATGTAATGTGTGTAGTTTCCCTGTGAATGTGAAATCCACATGTAATGCGTGTAGTTTCCCTGTGAATGTGAAATCCACATGTAATGTGTGTAGTTTCCCAGTGAATGTGAAATCCACATGTAATGTGTGTCGTTCGCCTGTGAATGTGAAATCCACATGTAATGCGGGTACTGACCACTGTGCACTGCGATGACGGGCCGGTGGTGTTGTGTGAAGCCGAGCCGAGGGGAGCTCTCCTGAGGAGAAGGGCTGTCCATCTCCGTCTTCTTGACTCCAGGTGACATGCCTGGACATAGAGAGGGTGTTAATGGCACAACCACGACTCCCATAATAACAACAGAAAACACCCTGATTATAACTGCCGTTACATGGCTGTTGCACTTACGGCAAGTAACCACAAGGTGGCAGGGTGCATTCAGGTGACCCTGTCAGCCATTATCAGTACTGCAGCACAATGCAGTGAGCACGTGGGCTCAAAATTAACTTCCTCGTTAATACAAGAAAACAAGATCGGTCCAGCAGTCCCTGATCACAGAGAGGTGCTTAGATGTGCTGAAGAAATTTATATCTTGGTTTTTGTGACCCTAGAAGTTCTACTCCTGCGTATTTACTGTGCTATTGCGTACTAGTTCATAACAGAATTTGTGTGAGGAACACTTTCCCCACCCAGCTTAGACCTGTTTTACATTAGCACAGCTATTTATTTCCTTCTTTGGAGAGGTGGAGAAGACATGTTGTTACAGTGATTCTGTACATAAACAGTCACACTCCCTGCCAGTCGGAGAGTGACGTTGTGGCTTTGAGAAAGCGAGAGGAGGGAGAGAAAAATAAGAACATTAAAAAAGGAAAAAGCATGAGGGAGACGGAGAGAGAGAGAGTGGGTGAAAGAAAAAGCATTATGGGATTGCTTCCTCTTCCCCTGCTCTCGCCCAACCCTTTTATGACACGGTCGAGTGAGTTAGTAAATCACAGCTTTTCAGGGGAGCAGTTAAAGGTCAACAGTAAGACTGGCTCAGAGGATAAACACGCACATCCTGTTTAGGGCAGGGGGGACTACACAAGTGCTAATTACCGGATCCCACTGATTGACAGGTCATCTCAGACCACAGGGGTCCTGGCCTACCAACACAGATATCTACTGCATTTGACACGCTTAAAATATCTCGAAAATGTTTATTTTGAGAAAATGTACACACTATAAGTGCTGATACAATAGGCTCTTGAATGAGGCCTGAACTGCAATCTAAAACTCCAGCTCTCTCAGGCTTTATCTCCCACTATCCCAAATCAATCAGCTGGGGTTGTTAGGAGCTGGTCGGGGCCGTCTAGACAGGATGTGAAACATGAGGAGGGCTGGGTCAGTATCCTGCAGGTCCTGTGCCGGGGTCAATGGGTCAATGGCCAGCTCTGTCCTGATGACCTTGTGGTCCCAGCCGGGTCCCAACTGGTTAACAGCACCACAATGCCACCTGACACCACCCGGTCCCTTTACAGACACCACCCGGTCCCTTTCACCCAGCCACCTTACACTCTAATAGTGCAGCATGTAGAGGCAGCAATTGAACAGCATCACCTCACAGCATCAGATCCTCCAGTTGACAAATAAAACTCCTCCGACAGCACAAACACACAAATGTTTGAAATGCGAAGAGAACGTGTTGTATATCTGGCAATCGTCCTCCCACTTACTGCTGCTAACCCTGTTTAGGAGAGCTGCCTGGTGGCTCACACACACACACACACACACACACACACATACACACACCACCCCCCACCCCATGTGTAGAGCACTTAGCAGACGGTTCCCATTCAATCAGTACACCTACTAACTGAGCTCTCTCTCCCACACTTACTCAACCAACCACTGGACCACAGTGTGCCGGCTGTAAACTACTCATCATATTTTTACCAGGTCAGTGCTGGTGGGGGAAAAGGTCCAAAATGTGCAATACACAACAGGGAAGGCATTAGTCATTTTACAGTTCAAACTTCTGCTTGTTTGATGGTATATAATTACATAATAGTTTTGATAGATATATGCTTGTTGGAAGAATCCTTCCATATAAGCAAACGGACACGTGAGCATGAGGTGAAACGGAAAGCCTGATTCTGAAACATAGCATTTGTATAATCTGATACCAGGGACACTGTTTTGGCTGCTACTTTTGCAAAAATGTGCTTCATGAATAAATTAGCACTTAATAGGCTCAATTTGGGTAATCTGAAGCCGCTTACTTTGCATTCAGGGCTTTCTCCACAGCGCCTCATAACATGATATATTTGTCATTTGCACTGTGCCAGTGACTTTCAAGGTATTTGAAGTGAAAGCGCTTCCTCCTGATATTCCTGCCGCTTCCCCATGTGATAAATAAAAGTATTGAAATGTTTCTTGACACCGGTAATAACGAACATTTAAGAAGTAACTCCAGAACTGCCCGTTGGTTATTACTAAAGAATTGGCGGACAGCCAGTGTCCCCAGAATGATCCTGAGTCAGTGTACCAACGGATTAGCGCTGTCCTTGGATAATACGATTTAATCGCTGATAGATTGTGAAAACATTGTAAAGTCCTGATAGGATGCTCACCTCCTTCCAGGTCCTCCTGCCAGTTGCGGGAGCTGCTTGCCGGGGAGTTAGGGGAGGTGTAATACTCTCCCCCAGGACTTGTGTCCACATCGTCTTCCATGGAGCCGGACTTATGCCTCTTACTCCTGCATGTCACACAGAGGGTGAAAGAGGAAGAGGAGGAAGAGGAGGAAACGAGTCAAATGCAACATGACACATGAGAAGCGTCAACAGGTGATATGTAATGTACATACTTGAAAACTAAAACACACAACCGGGTCACCAACAGCAAACCAAACATGGCTGGCAGGACACTGGGCAGTTTATTTACAGTCTCAATTGGTCCCGAGCTTTACTCGACATTACGGTGAAAAATAAGAGAATAAATCACGGCAGTTGTTTTGGCAGTGGTGCACACATTCCCAGATAAATCACATAGCCTGCAGTCACCTGAGAAACAGACCATTGTTCTTTCACTAAAGGTCTAACGGTTCCACCACCAGCAGGATACGACTCTCTGTCCACCAATAAAAACAAACACACAGTCTTCCTCTTATTGGCCGGAACTGAAATGTTTACTCTCTGCATCATAGCAGACTTAAGGCCCGTGGCCCCCGGGGGACCCAACTGGTAATCCGGCCCGGTTAGACATCCACACATTTATTCAGATTCCTGATGCCCTGGGAATGTATAGTTACAGTGACTTTTACTGTGTGTTTGTTTTTATAGGGTAGAGAAATGGTTAAATAAATAAATACATAAAAAATAAATTACAAAGAAGTGTGTTATGCAGTGAGTTTCTTCTTGGAAGTGTATGTATGTTTATTTCCAGTCAGATGTGTGTGTAACCTTGGTTAAGCAGACACGTGCATACCAAAACCCAGAAAGAAAACACACGTTGCCCTTCCTTATGAGGAACAATGTTAATTATAGCACATGCATTATGTTTATGTCAAAAGTTACAATTAGGGATATAATGAGGGTGAATGTTATGGGTTAGATTGAGGCTTAGGACTTATAAAAGAGTGTGTGTGTCTCTGTGTGTGTGTCTCTGTGTGTGTGTGTGTCTCTGTGTGTTATGGAGCTGTGTACTGACCCGCTGGAGGAGGTGCTAGGCAGGGTTCTCCTCATCCCCACCCCTGAAGGGTTAAGATCATAGGCCAGGTGCCCCTGCAGCTCCCCCAGAGAGAAGTTGGGCCCTGCACCTGTCACCACAGGAGCTATACAGAAACAAACACACAGGGGAAAAGGTCAGGCAGAGAGGGACTTTTAATGAGACTTGCAATTATTTTAATTGTGCATCAATTATAAATGCATCTGCATAGTTTAAGTTCCATAACACCATCCTCTGGTTCCCATACAGTTCACATCGCTGCTGAAGATTTACGGCCTGTGCGAGAAATACTAGCACTGTGTTTGTGTGTGCTTCTTTATAATATAAAAATAGTAGCCTACAGATGAACAGTGCTGTGTTTTTCTTCAACAGAATTAGGGCCAGCACTCTACATGACAATGTGAAGAACAGGTGAATTTCAGGTGCCAGTACTTGGCTCTGATGATGTCTTGCCGTGTCTAGTGATTGTAGTTATTGCATGCAAAGGATAAGCGGCCAACTATTAACAATGATGACATTACATTATGTTAAACTGTCCAATGTGTTTTTGGGGGCACAAGAAAAGGGTGAGACTATGTACAAAAGGTGCTGTCATTTCTAAACAGTTCATCTGATATGTATGAAAATACCCTGGAATGAAAGCTGACCATCTACACCTCAACCATATTGTCATTGTATCCTTTCACACTCAAAGTGCTAGAGTACAAAACAAAACATGTAAATACAATTGTCACTGTCAAATAAATGATGGTGCTCGCTATATGTACTCTATATAGGCATGTGCATTCATGGTTGCCTGCTGGTGTGCTATTGCTTGGCTGAAGTGGACAGAGACATTGCACTATACACTGCTACAATATAAGTATGTACTATACTAGTGGGAGACACAGCGTGTACAGAGACATTGCACTATACACTGCTACAATATAAGTATGTACTATACTAGTCAGTAGACACAGCGTGTACAGAGACATTGCACTATACACTCCTACAATATAAGTATGTACTATACTAGTCAGTAGACACAGCATGTACAGAGACATTGCACTATACACTCCTACAATATAAGTATGTACTATACTAGTCAGGAGACAGAGCGTGTACAGAGACATTGCACTATACACTGCTACAATATAAGTATGTACTATACTAGTCAGGAGACACAGCATGTACAGAGACATTGCACTATACACTGCTACAATATAAGTATGTACTATACTAGTCAGGAGACACAGCATGTACAGAGACATTGCACTATACACTGCTACAATATAAGTATGTACTATACTAGTGGGAGACACAGCGTGTACAGAGACATTGCACTATACACTACTACAATATAAGTATGTACTATACTAGTCAGGAGACACAGCGTGTACAGAGACATTGCACTATACTAGTCAGTAGACACAGCGTGTACAGAGACATTTCACTATACACTCCTACAATATAAGTATGTACTATACTAGTCAGGAGACACAGCGTGTACAGAGACATTGCACTATACACTGCTACAATATAAGTATGTACTATACTAGTCAGGAGACAGAGCGTGTACAGAGACATTGCACTATACACTGCTACAATATAAGTATGTACTATACTAGTCAGGAGACACAGCATGTACAGAGACATTGCACTATACACTGCTACAATATAAGTATGTACTATACTAGTCAGGAGACACAGCGTGTACAGAGACATTGCACTATACACTGTTACAATATAAGTATGTACTATACTAGTCAGGAGACACAGCATGTACAGAGACATTGCACTATACACTGCTACAATATAAGTATGTACTATACTAGTGGGAGACACAGCGTGTACAGAGACATTGCACTATACACTACTACAATATAAGTATGTACTATACTAGTCAGGAGACACAGCGTGTACAGAGACATTGCACTATACTAGTCAGTAGACACAGCGTGTACAGAGACATTGCACTATACACTCCTACAATATAAGTATGTACTATACTAGTCAGGAGACAGAGCGTGTACAGAGACATTGCACTATACATTGCTACAATATAAGTATGTACTATACTAGTCAGGAGACAGAGCGTGTACAGAGACATTGCACTATACACTGCTACAATATAAGTATGTACTATACTAGTCAGGAGACACAGCATGTACAGAGACATTGCACTATACACTGCTACAATATAAGTATGTACTATACTAGTGGGAGACACAGCGTGTACAGAGACATTGCACTATACACTACTACAATATAAGTATGTACTATACTAGTCAGGAGACACAGCGTGTACAGAGACATTGCACTATACACTCCTACAATATAAGTATGTACTATACTAGTCAGGAGACACAGCGTGTACAGAGACATTGCACTATACACTGCTACAATATAAGTATGTACTATACTAGTCAGGAGACACAGCATGTACAGAGACATTGCACTACACACTGCTACAATATAAGTATGTACTATACTAGTCAGGAGACACAGCGTGTACAGAGCCATTGCACTATACACTCCTACAATATAAGTATGTACTATACTAGTCAGGAGACACAGCATGTACAGAGACATTGCACTATACACTGCTACAATATAAGTATGTACTATACTAGTCAGGAGACAGAGCGTGTACAGAGACATTGCACTATACACTGCTACAATATAAGTATGTACTATACTAGTCAGGAGACACAGCATGTACAGAGACATTGCACTACACACTGCTACAATATAAGTATGTACTATACTAGTGGGAGACACAGCGTGTACAGAGACATTGCACTATACACTGCTACAATTTAAGTATGTACTATACTAGTCAGGAGACACAGCGTGTACAGAGACATTGCACTATACACTCCTACAATATAAGTATGTACTATACTAGTCAGGAGACACAGCGTGTACAGAGACATTGCACTATACACTGCTACAATATAAGTATGTACTATACTAGTCAGGAGACACAGCATGTACAGAGACATTGCACTATACACTGCTACAATATAAGTATGTACTATACTAGTGGGAGACACAGCGTGTACAGAGACATTGCACTATACACTGCTACAATATAAGTATGTACTATACTAGTCAGGAGACACAGCGTGTACAGAGCCATTGCACTATACACTCCTACAATATAAGTATGTACTATACTAGTCAGGAGACACAGCATGTACAGAGACATTGCACTATACACTGCTACAATATAAGTATGTACTATACTAGTCAGGAGACAGAGCGTGTACAGAGACATTGCACTATACACTGCTACAATATAAGTATGTACTATACTAGTCAGGAGACACAGCATGTACAGAGACATTGCACTACACACTGCTACAATATAAGTATGTACTATACTAGTGGGAGACACAGCGTGTACAGAGACATTGCACTATACACTGCTACAATTTAAGTATGTACTATACTAGTCAGGAGACACAGCGTGTACAGAGACATTGCACTATACACTCCTACAATATAAGTATGTACTATACTAGTCAGGAGACACAGCGTGTACAGAGACATTGCACTATACACTGCTACAATATAAGTATGTACTATACTAGTGGGAGACACAGCGTGTACAGAGACTTTGCACTATACACTGCTACAATATAAGTATGTACTATACTAGTCAGGAGACACAGCATGTACAGAGACATTGCACTATACACTGCTACAATATAAGTATGTACTATACTAGTCAGGAGACACAGCATGTACAGACATTGCACTATACACTCCTACAATATAAGTATGTACTATACTAGTCAGGAGACAGAGCGTGGACAGAGACATTGCACTATACACTGCTACAATATAAGTATGTACTATACTAGTCAGGAGACACAGCATGTACAGAGACATTGCACTATACACTGCTACAATATAAGTATGTACTATACTAGTGGGAGACACAGCGTGTACAGAGACATTGCACTATACACTGCTACAATATAAGTATGTACTATACTAGTCAGGAGACACAGCGTGTACAGAGCCATTGCACTATACACTCCAACAATATAAGTATGTACTATACTAGTCAGGAGACACAGCATGTACAGAGACATTGCACTATACACTGCTACAATATAAGTATGTACTATACTAGTCAGGAGACAGAGCGTGTACAGAGACATTGCACTATACACTGCTACAATATAAGTATGTACTATACTAGTCAGGAGACACAGCATGTACAGAGACATTGCACTACACACTGCTACAATATAAGTATGTACTATACTAGTGGGAGACACAGCGTGTACAGAGACATTGCACTATACACTGCTACAATTTAAGTATGTACTATACTAGTCAGGAGACACAGCGTGTACAGAGACATTGCACTATACACTCCTACAATATAAGTATGTACTATACTAGTCAGGAGACACAGCGTGTACAGAGACATTGCACTATACACTGCTACAATATAAGTATGTACTATACTAGTGGGAGACACAGCGTGTACAGAGACTTTGCACTATACACTGCTACAATATAAGTATGTACTATACTAGTCAGGAGACACAGCATGTACAGAGACATTGCACTATACACTGCTACAATATAAGTATGTACTATACTAGTCAGGAGACACAGCATGTACAGACATTGCACTATACACTCCTACAATATAAGTATGTACTATACTAGTCAGGAGACAGAGCGTGTACAGAGACATTGCACTATACACTGCTACAATATAAGTATGTACTATACTAGTCAGGAGACACAGCGTGTACAGAGACATTGCACTATACACTGCTACAATATAAGTATGTACTATACTAGTGGGAGACACAGCGTGTACAGAGACTTTGCACTATACACTGCTACAATATAAGTATGTACTATACTAGTCAGGAGACACAGCATGTACAGAGACATTGCACTATACACTGCTACAATATAAGTATGTACTATACTAGTCAGGAGACACAGCATGTACAGACATTGCACTATACACTCCTACAATATAAGTATGTACTATACTAGTCAGGAGACAGAGCGTGTACAGAGACATTGCACTATACACTGCTACAATATAAGTATGTACTATACTAGTCAGGAGACACAGCATGTACAGAGACATTGCACTATACACTGCTACAATATAAGTATGTACTATACTAGTGGGAGACACAGCGTGTACAGAGACATTGCACTATACACTGCTACAATATAAGTATGTACTATACTAGTCAGGAGACACAGCGTGTACAGAGCCATTGCACTATACACTCCTACAATATAAGTATGTACTATACTAGTCAGGAGACACAGCATGTACAGAGACATTGCACTATACACTGCTACAATATAAGTATGTACTATACTAGTCAGGAGACAGAGCGTGTACAGAGACATTGCACTATACACTGCTACAATATAAGTATGTACTATACTAGTCAGGAGACACAGCATGTACAGAGACATTGCACTACACACTGCTACAATATAAGTATGTACTATACTATTGGGAGACACAGCGTGTACAGAGACATTGCACTATACACTGCTACAATTTAAGTATGTACTATACTAGTCAGGAGACACAGCGTGTACAGAGACATTGCACTATACAGTCCTACAATATAAGTATGTACTATACTAGTCAGGAGACACAGCGTGTACAGAGACATTGCACTATACACTGCTACAATATAAGTATGTACTATACTAGTGGGAGACACAGCGTGTACAGAGACTTTGCACTATACACTGCTACAATATAAGTATGTACTATACTAGTCAGGAGACACAGCATGTACAGAGACATTGCACTATACACTGCTACAATATAAGTATGTACTATACTAGTCAGGAGACACAGCATGTACAGACATTGCACTATACACTCCTACAATATAAGTATGTACTATACTAGTCAGGAGACAGAGCGTGTACAGAGACATTGCACTATACACTGCTACAATATAAGTATGTACTATACTAGTCAGGAGACACAGCATGTACAGAGAGATTGCACTATACACTGCTACAATATAAGTATGTACTATACTAGTGGGAGACACAGCGTGTACAGAGACATTGCACTATACACTGCTACAATATAAGTATGTACTATACTAGTCAGGAGACACAGCGTGTACAGAGACATTGCACTATACACTCCTACAATATAAGTATGTACTATACTAGTCAGGAGACACAGCATGTACAGAGACATTGCACTATACACTGCTACAATATAAGTATGTACTATACTAGTCAGGAGACAGAGCGTGTACAGAGACATTGCACTATACACTGCTACAATATAAGTATGTACTATACTAGTCAGGAGACACAGCATGTACAGACATTGCACTATACACTGCTACAATATAAGTATGTACTATACTAGTCAGGAGACAGAGCGTGTACAGAGACATTGCACTATACACTGCTACAATATAAGTATGTACTATACTAGTCAGGAGACACAGCATGTAGAGAGAACAATGGCCCATTTGTGAGGACAGGTATGGTATTAACAGTGAGTTGGCATCACTACAAACCCATGAGAATGAGTCTTTCCCTGACTACACACAGTATTAAGATGCTGGGGAACACAATACAAAAGGAGGATTCATACCCCCCCCATCTAAAAAGTCCCTCATACACCTGTGGCAAAATAGAGAAAGCATAAAGGGAACTCCCAATATAAGCAGGGGAGGGTGAGGGCATGGAAAACAAATAGATTGGGAATCCCCTTTCATACGAACATGATTGATTGATTCATGTTTATACTGGCTTTATTAAATGGGGCCAGAAATCTAAATAGGACACACAGGAGAGAAAAACGGGCAATGATACAGCTGATGGGAAATAATCCCTAGGATGGTTATGGGGAAGTAAAAAAGCTTTCTAATTACAATATATTATGTTCTGCAGCATAATTACACTAGAGATCTAGGTCAGTGGAGAATTCATCGTTTTTATCTCATATCCTCTTAGGATACACATCCCATTAGAGACCTGGGTAAATAAAGTTGAATGCATTTAAAAGTAACAGATTAGTTAAATAAGATAATTAGGTAGTCTACAGTTTTGACAACACCTCTTGGGGGCAGAACAAGCGTCACTATAAACACAGATGTGATGTGAAATACTAAATCGAAATGTGTTGCACAGCAGAGAGGCAGATTAGAGCCGCAGCGTCTGTAGCTGAATGTTTGAGAGTGATGGGAGTGAATTTGGAATTGTAGTTACTTTCCCCAGGAGAAGCCAGCTGGCAGGTGCCCTAATGGACGTCTTTAACTTCTACATTTACTCCCAATTAGTCAGTCGGGGTGTGAAAACTGAACGCTCGCTTGACAGGTGCACTGTAAAATGTGTTCCCGGTGGAACATAACAACTCAATCACTCACTTAGCTTTGACAATTCTTTCCAGATCATTCTACATCGCATGTGGGCGTATTTGAGCATGTGCTACGCTGACAGATGATGACTGACCCACGGAAGGAAGACAGAAGTGTAAAACAGAAAAACTGATCGGCAAACGTGATGTGACAGATGGGTGAGATTTTCCTGCTTCCCTCTTTTAAATGAGCTTTCAGATCTGATCTCAAGTATATCTCTAAACGAAAGGAACAAACAACGATGTCTCAGACTGGAGGGTTAGTGAATGACGGCCTCAGGTGGGGACCAGTGATGTATGTGTGTGGCTGGATGGTTCTTCATATAGAGTGATTAGCGGGCTGGACAGCCATGTGGGTCTGTGTTAATATGGGCCTGATTCACTGCTTACAATGAGCACAGCATTCCCAGCCATTTAAAGAGCTTGGTGCCTGGAGCACCTCGCCAATGTGAATCAAACATATCAATTGGATATAACGTCTGCACAATGCCCATAACATCAAGAGAAAGTCATTAATAAATTAATCGTAAAACCATATCGTCTGGTTGTCAGTCAGAGATCCCAATGAGGTATAAAGGGGGTATAAAGACAGGTCGACTCTGCATGTTCTCAGTGGTTCATGCTGCGAACAAATTATGCTAATAATATCTTACGTAATCCTGGATCTAGTCATTCACTTCCATCTTTGTCATCTAGCAGTTGAAGCGTCCGTGTGTTTCAGTTCGTATGTTGTGAATCTCTGGGACAGTTTGGTTGTACACGAGTAAAACAGGCGGCAAGGGAATGAGAGAGCCACAGCTACTGAGAGGAAAGCTGTGCGACGGCCAGAGAAGACGCCGAGTCTCCCTCCCCTGCCTCAGGGCCACAGTTTGTGCTGGCTAATTTTTCACTGAAGAGGCTTGTCAGAAGTTTAATCACCATAGTTTATGTGACACATGCCTGCTGAGCTTCTAAGCATGTTGCCGTGTTGCGGCTAACTAGGGAAGTAGCCAAACGTGACGTTTTATGAGCAGTAACAAAATATGATTTGGGCTGAGTTATTAAACTATCTATTCCAACAACAAAAATATGGAAACATTAGCAACCGGAAAAGAAGGTGGACAGTCTTACTTCTGGAAACTTGCACCAGCTCTGTTACATTAAAAACTCCTGAAGTCACAAAGCTTTCCTGAAATTCAGGAGCATCTGGAAAAGACAGAGATGAGTCAGAATGGAGAGTTCTGACAATACAATGAGAATTCAAGGAACTTCTTAATTTTAAGAGGCAATAAAAAAAACATTGAAACAGATGCAATGCTAAATAGTACAGTGATGTAGGTGTTGTGGATGTGTGTGCGAACTGAATAACTAGCTCCATGATAATGTGAACGTACACACTGTTTTCTTTTTGTTGCATTTGTGTCTGTGTGTCTGTGTGTCTGTGTGTCTGTCTGTGTGTGTGTGTGTGTGTGTGTGTGTGTGTGTGTGTGTGTGACTGTGTGTGTGTGACTGTGTGTGTGTGTGTGTGTGTGTGTGTGACTGTGTGTGTGTGTGTGTGTACCATCAGCCCCTTACCCATGGTGGCCGCTCGGCTATCCTCCTGATCCGAGCCAATACCTGTGCGCGGGCTACTGCTCTGCTCTGATTCTAGAGAGAGGAAAAGGCAGAAAGAGGGGTGGGGGGTGGAACGTGAGTCTAAACCCAGCATCTGTCGTCTCAGATTTGACCTGTAAAAGGCTCAATTGAGGATGTTCAAGTACTCATTATTCAGTATTAATAGTCTGAAATCTGTTTTGCGGGAAAGACGGGACATGTATCAGGTGAGAATTTGCCACACTATTCAAGTAACTTCCTTGTTTGGCAAATGTAACTGTAAAGAGGCAGACTTATTTAGGTTTCTGGCCGGCTAATCTAGTTGTTCGGCTTATCTTGTTGTACTTTAGCTGCTGTGAAGCCACACAACAATGTCAAGGCAACACAATCCAACCATAAAATATACGTTTCATTGTGGGAAATTAATATTTGCTGCACCAGGCAAACGCAGATCAAACAAGAAAACAAACTGAGTGCGGTCCAAATGTGAAATCTGAGTCTACTACATTTACCACAAAGAGCCTTGGTGGTGGTAAAAGGGAACAACAGTCAAAAATGAAATAAGATAAATGAATAGGGCCTTTCTCTATCAGATACTCCCATTACGGATCAAAGCCACACACATTCCACAATGCTTCATATGTTGGGAGTTAAAGCTTGTGGAGGGGGGGTGCCTCACTGTCATCTGCACACTGCCTTTGCTGATACTGAAACAAGTGTCCTGCTTTCCTCTGGACCTCTTTATATACTAGACAAGTAATCTGGACAGTATTGTGATTTGTTAAAGCCACAGCAGCGCGACAACTCAGTTGGCAATGACTGTGTTGTTTATAAAGCTCAGTAGAAAGATGAACGTTATTTCTACCGTGGCTCTACGTTCACAGCCCGGTTTAAAGTGCCTCAGCTTACAATCAATGTCATGACATGACACAGTCTCTGTAAGTGCACAAAGAATAAAACTGTGAGTAAGAGCCATATACAAACACAAAATGAAACTGAGGGGGAAAAAAGTTAGTTTTGGATTACTCTATTGCCAATGTACAATAGTAGAAATACTAGAGAAAAAACACTAAACTAGGAACTTGATTTTGCAGCGGCCAAAGTCATGAAGAACCTGCTAAGAGCACAAAAGTAACTTCTCCAAACGTTGCACTCCTCCTCTACTGTATTTAAAACCCAATACTTTCTTGCCAAAAACTTCAGGAGCTTCTAGGCAGGCCGCCCCCAGACAAAATCCCTGGCAAGAAGAGCGAAAAAAAAAGAACAAGAGCAAGAGGAGGTTATAAACCTACACACATATAATGTCCCAGATAGACTCACAATGCTCCTAGGACTATGGCTCGGAAAGCAATTCGGGCTTTACTTTCTGCATTTCAGTCTCGAAGTTGTTCATCTACATTTTGTTATCCATTACTGCAACGCCACACTATCAACTCGTGAAATGAATTACAACTGTTCCACACCTCAAGTAAAACATTAAAATGTGATTCATTCATAAATGTCAGAACCGACGTAAATGAAACTGACAGCAAGCAGTCATAGGCTGGGAGAAGTTTCAGCGAGAGCCTGATCTTCATTGTAGGGATGAAACAATTAGTCGACGTTATCAAATATGTGTGTAGTTGACAGGTCATCTGATCTCATACCGCCCGTTCTAAGTGCCTGCAAAAACACAATTTAACCAGTGCAGTGCTCTATATGGGTTGCATTTTCATTAGAAATTAGTCCACTATATGCTTCCATACGTGCACTACTGTAACTAGGCGGAACTTGCTTTCCATGGGAGCACAACGTGCGTGCTGGGACATTTATTTAAGAAACATCCCGGCACGAGAGGAGATGGAAACGGTGAGAGACGAGTGTGCACCAGCTGGAACTATTACACAAGCTGGCCAGTTAGCGACAACATATCATAAAAACGCATTACGCAGTATTTCACGCATACTAACACCATAGCAACACGTCCACATAACGCAGTTAGACAGTTCAGTGTATACGACCATTTTAACGACACATATATATAGTTATAAAATGTTTTTGTAGATTAATATTTTAGCCTTGTATGTGTCCAGAAGCATAGAGAGCATTTGTGATTTGAATTGGACAAAGAGATTGGACTGTTCAGTTGGCTCGAAGTGCAATGAAAATATGCTTTTCAAAAGCTGATGTGATTTCCTTGCTTTATACCGTATATTAGCTAGAATAATGTTTTAACAAATTGCAAAAGCCGAATAATCTTTCAGAGCCTACTGATTATTCATTGGGAAAGTAGATAAGTTGACTAATCGTTCAAATAATCGTTCGATTAGTCGATTATCAAAATAATCATTTGTTGCAGCCCTCCTTTATAGTGCCTCATCCAGGCACTAAAGTTTTATACATTTATTTTGACTCAAACTAGATAAACAGTTCAATAACGCATTTGTACCACTTCGAGAATATGCAGAAACCTCCTCTATTCCCAAACTCATCTTAAGACATTTACTATGTTTTCTTTCCAAGTAAGTTCTCTGGCTAGTGATCGCTCAATGGAACAGATTTTTTTGGCAGACATTTCATGTGCAGAGGAGTTAGCTGTTGGCAGCCATTTTAGATCGCTCTTTCTCCTGTCTCCCTTTCACTCTCTCACTCCAGCTCTCCCTCCCTCACTCGCACTGAGTAAGAATACACAGAGTACAACTAACCCTGTTGATGAGTGCCAGCATACCCCCGTGCCGAATCACCCCAAATGAAAACAGAGAAACAGAGCAGTGCCAGTTAACTGATGTTGGCAGAGAGCAAAAGCAAAGTCAGACACACAGGTGGCATGAGAAAGTTTGGTGGGGGGGTTACACATAGAGGCAATTCTAAAATGAAAGTGACTTCTGGACAGTTACTCCGCAATCACAGTCACTGTTAAATGACATCACTGTACAAATAAATGACATCACTGCAGTACAAAAACTTCCAGGAGAAGTAGCTTCCCTCGATGATTATCTGTAGTAAACTGACCACCGTTGTTTATTCCAGCTGCCTATCACCACAGAAAATACGAAAAGATGCAAGAACACTTCTGAACACAATTGATAGATTCCTCTTTGTAACACTACCCTTCGTTCAATATACATTTTCCAAAATAGAAAAACCACAAGACTAGTTAATTAGAATTGTCTACAGTGCACCCAGTATTTGCTTTCATTTTGATTTGATTACATTTGTGTAAAAACTGTGTCTGTCTAGGTAAAGCCAGCTGCAGGCTGAAATGACCAGCGAAAACCAACAGAGGGATTTCCAGCAAGGCAGTCTATTGACATTTCCATTGGGGCCTGGTTTGACTTGGAGACAATATTTGGCTTCTCCTAAACCCAATTCCCATTAGTCACTGGATGAGAGAAGCTATTTTCTTTCACAGTCCCATTTCTGCTAGGAACTAAAAGAACCAATCTATGATCATGTAAAATTGCACAGGCCAAAATACTAAAATAATTCCCTCACTGAAAGCAGGAAATTAATTTGAGACAATGATGTTCCTTAATACCACAACCTGTACAGGAGCCACAGACAATATAACTTAATATAACAATAACAAAAGAAATAACGTTAATCATCACATAAAGCCTATATGTATTCTGTTTTGCTGGTATTGAGAAAGCTACCTTTTAACAATGAAACTGATCAACAATCACAGTCATATCTAAAACGGAACCATTTGAATTGAACGGTCAATTTAAATCCAATTTGTATCTGACAGGCTCTGTAGTGTGTAACAAGCTAATCCCAGTAATGTGTTTTGTAGCCACTGGTGTGTATAAACCCTGGGCAATTGGACGGTGGTTAGAGTGGAAAAACAGAAGACTAAAGGTTGCTGGTTTGAATCCATATGTGCCAACAGTGTGGAAAAAGTCAATTCAAAGCTTGATGCTGTATATCGTGCACTAAATTCAATTTTTAACAAATATATTCCATTAAAGAATAGAAAGCAATGTTTGAAAATAATTGGATATAAATTAAAAGATATGAAATATAAAAGTAGTATTTTTTTTAAGTATGACATTTACCATCCACACATCAACAAACATATAGTATATTAAAAATGCTGGCAAATGCCCTGACCAGTGGCTACCCCTTGTCACATTCTGCCTCTGTTTTTGTGTGTGGTCAGATTTGTCACTGCAGCTGAGCTAGCATGCCTGGAGACCAAACCAATCAATGTAGTTCTGCCCCAGCAACAGTACTACTGTAACTAGCCCTTATCGTTCACTCAGTCTTCCTCTCTATATTAATCTGCTCAACCATTAGCGACCCCAATACAATTAAATCTTCTATTTCATTTCAAACCACATTGGGGAATGACAAGAATGTAACAAAGGCAGACATTTTACTACGGAAAAAGCTGCCTCCACTTCCATGTTTGGTTTTCGTTTATCTTTTTTTTTTACACTTTTCTGGCTTGACTCTTTTCCTCACTCACTTTATGCCCATGCAGACAGTCTGAGTTAGAGACATTGACCCAGCCCGGGCCCCAGCAGCTCTCCCCACACCCAGACTCCCCATGCTGTTTAACATTTAGAATGGTTGGGGTGGAACACTGGAAAAGTTTTATTGGCCAACGTATTTAATCATCAGATGAGTTCTATGATGCTGTTTAGAATCATCCTCATTTCCTCAGAATAAGGTGCAGAGACACGCTCATTTACATTTAAAATAGCTAACCCCTTTTGTAAACAAAGAATGTGCTGGATGGCTGAAATGGTTAATGGCTGGACTTACCTGGCATAAATAATACACTGATGAACCATAACATTATGACCGGGGGAATCAAATGATGTTGATAATTTCCTAACGGGAGCACTTGTCAAGAGCAGGTAGATTAGATGCTCAGCAAACAATTAGTTCATGCAGTCAACGTGTTGGATGCAGGAGAAATGCGCAGGAAGAAGGACCTGAGAGACTCTGACATGGATCAAATTGTTATGGCCTCTCTGAAACGGCTATGCGTGTGTGGTGCTTCCGGTCAGCAGTTTTAGGTATCTACCAACAGTGCCAACGTCTAGGTATAACCCTTCACGGCAGTGGCCTCTTTCAGCAAGATAATGCTCCCTGCCACACTGCATCATGAAACAATATTAGGCTGGGATGGTCATAATGTTTTGGCTCATCACTGTATATTTCAAGGTAGATCGGCCCTACTCTGATTACACAAGGTTCCTGCGAATTACAGAGCCCTCAGTCAGCTTAGAGAGCATTCTTCTCTTAATTCATTCAGGAAAAAAATGCTGAGCATGAGAGAATCAGGCGCTGCAGTACTGACTTTAATTTAATACAGCCATCCTTTTATGTGCTAGAGCAGTGAAGTGCCCTATATACAGTCTGAAAGAAAGAGGGAGAGAGAGGGAGAAAGAGAGAGTTGGAGAGAGAAAGAGAGTTGGAGAGAGAGAGAGTTGGAGAGTGAAAGAGAGTGGGAGAGAGAGAGAGTTGGAGAGAGGGAGAGAGAGAGAGTTGGAGAGAGTTGGAGAGAGAGAGAGTGAGAGAGAGAGTGGGAGAGAGAGTGGGAGAGAGAGGAGAGAGAGAGAGAGAGAGTTGGAGAGAGGGAGGAGAGAGAGAGAGAGTTGGAGAGAGAGAGAGTGGGACAGAGAGAGAGGGAGACAGAGAGAGTGGGACAGAGAGAGTGGGAGAGAGAGAGTGGGAGAGAGAGAGTGGGAGAGAGGCTGAGAGTGGAGAGAGAGCAGAGGAGACTCTTAAGTCATGTCTGTCAGACACACTGCACGGCTCTCAAACTGATAAACAGCCCACTGTAAAGCACGGACCGAAAAAATGAGGTACCAAAAGTGTGATGCGAGGACAAAGAAGTATGAAGAGATACTAAAAGAAGACAGGAGGAAAAATATAAGTAAAGTAGTGGTCATGTTGTCATAAAAAAATGGCACGGTACAGAAAAAAACAGGCAAAAATATTGCAAACATTAAAGAAACATGGTGAGCAGCTACAAAACAAGAATTCAAATAATCCTGCCCCTTGGCTAGAGATTTCAGTGAAAAAGAGGTTTACAGTGGATATATCAAGCAGTCTGGCACTCGTGTGAAAATGGTGGGCACTGATTATTGGACCAGCTGACCTTTCCTTTCAGTGGATTGCAGTTTCCTGTGGTAGCAGGTCTTCAAAGGATGGGGGCGTGACAGTAATAACACACTAGGATTTCTGATCAATCAGGAGACTAAAGGAATAGAGACCAGCTGGGGGAATGATACAGTTCACACACAGCACACACACACACACACAGCACACACACACACACACACACCATGTAGGCTAAAACAAACATAGACACACATGTGCAATGCAGCACCCTCCAGAACCACGCACTGAACAAAGACATGCCAAGGCCCACGTTGACCCTTCCAACGTTTACAGTGCGGTCAAAGAAGCGATTGTTCCTTGAGCTCCCTTTTTGTGTTCGTGTCCTCATAGAAAGTTGAGCAAAGTGAAAAACACCTAAATACATATTTTGGCAGAAAGTAATTGTGAACTTCCACAGTGAAGGAAGCCAGGGAGTCTCTCAACTCCAATTAGCGCTGTCAGACTCAGCCGAGAGGGAGGTCAGGTGATTTTTATTTCCAACATGGAGAACTATTAAAAAACAATAGTGACTGGTCCTGAGATTTAACAGTGCCAATGAAGGCCTCACTTGTATTGTGTAAAAAATTATAAAACTCAATTTTTCCTGCCTTTCCACAAGCCACAATATGAAAACCAGATGTGGACGCTGTGTTCTTTTTTAAGACATTTTTGGATGGATTTCACAGACATATTAAAATATATATTTATACAAAAGGATTTCAACCACCCACCATTCCATTTGGATTGACTATACAGATCTCTCGGTTCAATTTCAGCCCAACATGTCATTTGTGAGGGCCTGTGGAGTAAACCAAGCACGTGAAATAATACAACTCGTGCACACACATCATTACAAAAAAATGGATCTCGCGTACATTTTATTTCAATCGGGGTAAAAGGCTTCGCTAGTTGGTTAAAGTAAGATGGCAACATAAGGGCTGGCATTTGTATAATAAAATGCCATTAAGTTCACCAATATAACATATTATTTGACCAATCTTTATTAGTCACTTTTTGACATGTACGACAGCATGCTTTAGCATTAGCATGTCTATGTGGTCTGTGCTGCATATGCTATTTGGCCTATTAGCATTGGAGACAGCTACTGTACAGCCTTCCCCAATACCACCACCACTTTCACAACCAGTACTCTCAATAGAATTACCAGCAGGCTAGCAGGCTGCCCTTCACGCTCACTTTGTCTGCCAATAATGGCAAATTCTCTTTCAAATAGGAGTTTGTGGCCTGGCAACGAAGTAGTAAATTGATAACAAAACATTATATTGTGAGCCTGAATTGATGGCAAACAATAACCTGTATCATATGGTATTTTCTAGGGACTACTGATGGGAAAGTATTGTGTTTTTACCGTTTTTAAACTGGGCTTGGCGGAAGTTCACGTGTAACCACAGGGGTCAGTGTTGAGGCCAGTGGTACCTTGTAAGGATGTGCTGTGCTGCTGCACTGATCCAGCATGTTTACACGACACAGCCACAGCCACTTCTACAGTACACTGCTTTGCCTGGGGATGTGGACATGTCCAAGCTCACTCACATAACAGAAGCTGCAATGTGCATTTGTTGCATTTTGAACAAAGAGCCGTTTGACATTAGCAGTCTTAAACTAAGACACATTGACTGACTCACAAAGAATTTGGATTTTCCATCACTAATAGTTTTGTATGTTCTACTGTGTAGACATAATTCGTTTTTTTCAGGCTAATTAAAGTCTAAACCTCAACTACAAAGAAAAGGGAATCCTTCTTGAGGGAAAATTTACTTGTCAAAAAGGGATTTGACATGACTGAGGCCTGGGACTGACTCATATTTTGAGTGTAGAGGATAGAGACATTTCTAAAAAGTGATGGGAGGGAAAGTGGTGGTGGAGTACATTTTATAGATGTATTTTTTATGAGACACACGCTCTTGTGATTTATTTGAATTCATGTAATTTAATTGTTTGCAGATCTGACTTTTCTATATCACATGTTTGTCTGGACAAAAGAGCTAAAGCTACACGTGATCCCACATTCAATATTCATGGATCAACCGTCAAGTGTTATATCAATTCTACATTATTACAATAATTTACATGATGATTTGTAAAGTCACATAATAATATAAGTCACATAATGATATATTCAACACACAAAATCAAAAAGTGTAGCATATACCATTTCTGTAAGACAAAAACACACTATTATTACCACTGAATTGGTTGGTAATGCACATTCTGAATGGACATATTACCACTGAGAATGTGAGCATGAGAAGTATTATAAAAAGGAGATCGCAAAAATGTGTGCGTACTGTAGAAAGAAACACATGCGCAAAAGCTTTTGATTTGGGTAAAAAAGGTCAAGGAAAAGTCAAATATGCAACCACTGCTGTTTTAAATACCACCCAAGGACATTACAGAAAGAATCTGTCCTTGATTTGGGGGAGGGAAAAGGCAGTTTGAGTATTAGAGTTATCTAGCCATCTTTCCCCCTGAAGTTGTGCTCCAACTGTACCGACGTAAGCTATGCAGCAGCGCACTACCCATCTACCCACATTACATCTACCCCGGGTAGAAGGAGGGAAGAGGAATAATCTGCAGAGATAAAGGTCTGCCCTGGGACTCTGCTCTGCCTGATTACACAGAGGAGACAGTGGCCTTGATCACTGTATCTGATTTAGTGGAATTAAGGGACAATCAATGAATCAATGACACGACCATTGTCTTACTACACAACCTACATCCTACAGTTAACAAGTAACATAATACGGTGTGTGTGTGTGTTGTGTGTGTGTGTGCTATTGCACCAGACTGGAGAAATGGAAGTAAACAACAGACGGTTCTAGTACAGTTTGCATGCAAACTAGAAACAACCGATCAGTCTTTGCTAAGACTTCCTTCGTCTGTGTGGGATTAAACAGGCTGCAATAGACAGAGAAGGTTTGAATCAATAGAAGTGGAATCAATCACACATGCTTTGCAAGTTTTTGGTGAAGATACTGTGCTTTCTGAAAACATTTAGGCCTCATTACTTTCTCCACATTTTGTGTTATAGACATTTATAATTGAGAAAATAATTGACAATTCCCCATAGCAACAAAGCAAAAAAACTAGATTTATTCAAGTAAAAACAAATAATATAATAAAGTGAAAGAGAAGTGAATGATAGAATGTTTGATGGAGAGACAAAGCATGTGTCCAAATGCCCTTTGGTAATCGTTGCATGTCACATTCTGAGGTAATGTGGGACACATCTCCGAACAAAAAGCCTCCCTCAGTTTGTATTCTAGTAAAATGAACACAAACAAAATCAGAGTTTTTACTAGGGAAGCAACTAAAACATCTCATTGTGGCACCAAAACCATTCTACTATAACCAGGAAAACCAGTCATTCGGCATAGATCGTCATGTTAGTTATCAGTTAAACAACATTGTCAGCGAGTTTATATGCCACCCAGGTCAGTAGTCTGGCCAAAATGCAGCGTCTTCATGTATTCCAATTTACAGCTCAGCGTAAGAGTAACTTCTTACAAGTATTTGCATTATATGCTAATGTTATTTTAATTAAATTGTGTTTACTATACTTGTCGTAATACAAACGAGCTCTAAAAACTCAGAGATTGGAGCATTTCTGGGTACTCTGGCTCCCTGTGGTGCAGAAGAAGCAATGAGTACTGAGCAGCACTGAAACCCTTATCGTCACACAGGTACTAAGTACATGGTCCCACAAACAATAAACTGTGCGACACAGTGCAGTATTACGCTTCCCTAACGCAGTAAGACAAACGGGAGAGCAGCACACAAACAACATGTCACCCTAATTTAATTAACTAAACAGGCCACACCCATTCCCTCCCAGGACACCTTTTGATTCTCATCCTAATATTATAGGCCACTGAGGTTGTGGGACACTCTTAACACTGATCTAATTTACTGAGAATGTTAAGGTCATCTTCATGTATCAACATCACTAACCCAATACCCAGGGCTGCAGCCCTGCATCTCGATTTTGGAAAACGCGATTACTTTCAGTAAGTTTAAAGAAAATTCTTAACACTGGTAAATATAAACAACATTACTGCATTACAAATGTACAGAGACCTCCTTAAAAAACTCTGCACCTTGATTTAGCAATAATGCAGGTTCTATATGAGCTGTCGGAAAGAAAAGATGAAAAAAGAACCGGGGTAAACCACCGTAACTGTACCACGCTTTAACATGTGTATCATCTGACACACTGGCCTACTGGTGACCCCCACAGGGCGGGAAGGTCCCTGAGGTCTGTGTGCCCATGTGCCAATCAACTCAAACCATGCTCAGCCCAGAGCGTATTGCAGCTCCACATTAAGGCAGCCGAGATGGTGTGAGAACGGTATGTGCGAAACACAAGGTGATCGGCACTTTATTTGAACGGTGTCCACATTGTTTTAAATGCGCTGTTTGGCATGAAACAGCAGCCATCCTAACCTCACCTTCCCGCTCAACCCAAGTGTTTTCGTTTCCTGTCCCTGCTATGTCCCGTCAAACATCAGATTCTGGTCAGCAGACGCCTGCCCGTTAACATCTTGACCTGTGTCCTTTAATGCACTGCCGATACAGGACCTGTCTCCACTCCAGATAAAACAGACGGCAGCTGACGGGATGCTCAGACAACACCTATGTTACCGTTGTTTTATTAAACCTCCACAGACAAATAAGTACAACATGGATGACAAGGCCTCCTCAATTCTGGTTCTTTCACAGTGAAATAATTTCCTTGCACCTTCAAAGAGACAATTTCTTTGTTCATAAAAACATGTATAATGTATATTTTTTGGCATTATACGGGTTCTGCCTTGATGTAATGTTTTAATATTGCAATTCTTACTGAATTTTAATTTACATTTGAATGTATTGGTGGGTTTTATGTTGTTAGTGCTTTGGTTTCCACCTTATGCCCATCGAGAATAATGTACTATACAAATAAGTATGGCTACACATATTATTGACATAATATTGTTGTACTTATTGCATTTGTTTTTACGGTAATACTGCTATTTTTACACTTGCTTGTCTGCACAGAAAACCTCTAATCCACATGTTTTTGTAAGTCTTCGTATGTGTCATGAACCTTGAGAGTGTAGTGTGACAGGAACCAATTGCAGGCACTATCACCACGTTCAATGGTATTTATTCAAATAAACAACAACAACTAAACTATAATAAAAGTGTGCAACATGCAACATATATTTTTGTATTATTTTTGCAGGCTGCAAAGTTTGTACAGACTTACATCAAAACAAATAAAAAGTCAGCCTAGAAGCACATGAACAGAATCTATAATTGATTAACATAATAAATATTACTCTTTTACACCATTTGTCACTTGATCGTGGACACTGCCCCTTTGCACAATTCAGATACATACTACATATTCTGTATTTACCCAGAGCATATGTCTACTAGGCAGGCTCTCTTGACTGGTTGTGTTGTGTGTTTTTGCTCTTCTTGCACTGGTTTCTGTATGGTCTTAAAATGTCTTAAAATGTGTGTTCTAAATGCTGCAGCTAGTGGTCAGCTAGTGTGTAAAAAGACTTGGCAAATAAACCTGATTCTGATATTGCTTTTCTCTAGTCATTTTTGTAGTAGCAACAACAAACAAGAATTGTTAAGGTTTAAGTCCAAATTTCAATGATGGCAGTACAGCAGAAAAGCCCTACATTGTGATGGTGCATGAAACTAGGCCTGTGTTTCAGTGAAGCGGAGCAGTAGCACTGTGCAGTTCTGAGTGCTTGGGGACTGTCTAGCCCAGTGGGGCTAAGAATAGCATGGAAACCCTGATCAATAGGAGAGAGGCAAACAGAGAGAAACACAGTCAGGAAACCCAATCTGCAAGCGGGCCCGTCCTGTCAAAGTGCATGTGTCTGGGGCTGCCAGAGCACATTGGTATTCTGCTGAATGGGGCTGATCCAGATAGCAGCTAAGCAGCTGCCTTTGATAGTAACACTCTTAGAAACATAACTACCTCACAGCCGATCCAAAATACAGACCCTGAAATAAAAACACCAAAATAGCTGCGGTTTTATGTGTACGTGTCAGAGCTGCAGCAGCTTACAAACACTTCTATACTGAATGTTAATCACCTGCAAATTGGACTGTTTTGAAATGCATTTTCAATGTACGCAAGAACAGACAATTGTCAGAATAAAATAATGACAACATCACTGTAAGATTCCAAGCCCCCGAAGACATCTAATGATTGACCAAACACTGTGATGTGCAAAACCAGGCATGGACACTGCCACCTGTATTGGAGATCAGGAAGCATACAAATGAGCCAATGGATTGCTGGTCAGGACCCTGACAAGGGAAATATTTATTCACGCTGACAATGCTGTTATCCAATCAGGATGCAGCCAGAAGAGCCAATGGATTGCAGGTCACGACCCAAACTGAATAAGTCATTGTTGCACACACTATTTTTTGTCGATCGATATTAAATAGTTGCAGAACAGAGCACAGAACGCCTACCTCCCGTACTGCATTCACCTACAATTCTGTTGCAGGTCTGCGCACATTTGTTTTTTCGAACTAACTAACTTTAATCAAGGGCTTTGAGGTAAGTCTCGGGTAAAAGGTATAGACGCCAAAACATTTTTTTTTTCCCAAATGGTATTTTTGGTAGATTGCAGAATCCCAGGTCTCCGTACCACTCAATCAGGTCTTGGCCTTCACATCACAGCTATACTGGCTGATCAGATCAGACAAACTGACTGGTTCACATCCTAGTCCAGCACCAATGACTAGGAACTCTGCATGCATCAAACACATATATATCACAGAGCAATTAGCAACTGTAATTAGCTACCTGTAGTAGTGCACTTCATAAAGCAAGCTAGCTGTAGCAGTGCACTTCATATAGCAAGCTAGCTGTAGCAGTGCACTTCATATAGCTAGTTAGCGGTAGCTGTGCACTTCATATAGCTAATTAGCTGTAGCAGTGCACTTCATATAGCTAGCTAGATGTAGCAGTGCACTTCATAGAGCTAGCTGGCTGTAGCAGTGCACTTCATATAGCTAGCTGGCTGTATCAGTGCACTTCATAGAGCTAGCTGGCTGTAGCAGTGCACTTCATATAGCTACTTAGATGTAGCAGTGCACTTCATATAGCTAGTTAGATGTAGCAGTGCACTTCATATAGCTATCCGGCTGTAGCAGCGCACTTCATATAGCTAGCTGGCTGTAGCAGTGCACTTCATATAGCTAGCTGGCTGTATCAGTGCACTTCATATAGCTATCCGGCTGTAGCAGCGCACTTCATATAGCTAGCTGGCTGTAGCAGTGCACTTCATATAGCTAGCTGGCTGTAGCAGTGCACTTCATATAGCTAGCTGGCTGTAGCAGCGCACTTCATATAGCTAGCTGGCTGTAGCAGGCTGTGTAGCACTTCATATAGCTAGCAGGCTGTAGCAGCGCACTTCATATAGCTAGCTGGCTGTAGCAGCGCACTTCATATAGCTAGCTGGCTGTAGCAGCGCACTTCATATAGCTAGCTGGCTGTAGCAGTGCACTTCATATAGCTAGCTGGCTGTAGCAGTGCACTTCATATAGCTAGCTGGCTGTAGCAGTGCACTTCACAGTCATTTAGGGTGTAGAACCCATGCAAGGAGATTGCAGCTGGTGGGCTGTGGTTTTATAGAGGGGGAGAGTGAATGCAGCGCAGTGTGTCCCAAGCAGTTGGTGCCAGCACTTTGTCAGAATAATCTCCCATGACTTTTATTCCAAATAAACATTCATATAATATCTTCCATATATTTAGTAAAGGAGGGAGAAGGAAGAGGTGGAAAAAACAGCAAAAAATTTAGATGTAACGGATAACTTCAGGCCAGCATTTTAACATTGTAAGCAGCCTACACACACCCATTTGGATCCTTAGGCCAAAAAATTTAAAAACGGATAACTGAAAAACAGCCATTTAACTCTCCAGTCTCTTAAATAAGCAATCCTTCAATACTAGCAACATTATCCAAAGCTATCTAAGCAAATATTGGTCAAGACTTTTACAGAAATGCAAAAACAAATCATTTTCAATTACTGTAACCAGTTTCCACGACCACTGAGCCCTGAACGACATAAAAAATGAAAGATTTTATTTGGTCAGTCCAAATCTAAACCCAAACTTGGGAGAGCACGGTACAGTGAAATACAACAATAACACTCATGAGGCATTTTCACTTTTCATCTTTGTGTGCATGTTTAGGATACACCCTTATGAACACATATCCAGAACCATAAGTATGGTTGGTTTAATGTTGACTGAATGTACACGTAACAGCGCACGCAGGAGAACAGGCGCTCTAAAACAAACCCAACCGTTATCTCCTGTTCAATATCCGCTTGGTCTCCGTCTTCCCCTCCCTCCCTCCCTCCCTCTCTCCCTCCCTCTCTCCCTCCATCCAAGGCCCTGATGATGCCAGTAACACACTGCTCAGTTGGTAGTCCCCACCAATGTCAGTAGTAAGGCCCCCGAAAATATGCCTGCTTAGATAAAGTGTTTCAGGACATTGCTGACCTGTCAGCATGCTTCCTGTCTGTGGGCCTTCCAGTCTGGGTATTGCAATCTTGTCTCAGATTAGTAGAAAGGTCATTCTTTCCGGTGAAAAGAACCAGAGTTAACATGCCACTATTATAGAATGAAGATCAAAGATTAGGGGCGATTGGCGAACACCTTACACACAGAAGGTTCCCTAAACATTTATTGTTCTGTCCCGAGCAAGGAACTTATTAATAATGGCTCCAGGTGATTGCAGTAAAGGACAATTGTTTCAGTCATAATTATCTGGTTAACTGAGTGTTTACAAAAATAATAAACGTGAGTTACTAAAATAGACACGAAAGACAAACGGCCATGTGTTATCTAGGAAGTCTTTAACTTAAAGCAGTTGGACCCGGAACATTCATGAACAACAGCATCAGTTAAATCTGACTCATTCTCCCACAACGTTCTGCAACTCCTGATGCATTAATAGGATCTGGGCCCTGGGTTGAATCAGCCAAGAATTCAGAGGAGGGAAAGATTGGAAGTAATGAGACTGGTTTACTTTTCAAAACTGCTTAACATGAGGGGAGAACCTTTTTGCCAGAAACATACAGTATATATTAGTAATTGTTGTAATAATAGAAGTAATGGTACCCCAAGAAAACATTCCAAAATTACAAACTCTTTTTCTAATACTGTACTGTTGATCTAACAGGTTTTCCCCCAAATCATTGTGTCTGATCCTCTTGCCCTTTTCTACCAGATAGCCCCACTAGAAGCTAACTTATTCTGTAGCCCACTATGTCACTTTATGGAAAGCATGTCATAATAATTAAAGCAGATTGCAGTTTATTTTATTCCCAACACATTATGTTGTCACACAAATAACCTTAAACGAAGATCCTGTTTGCGCTAATCATTTAATGATAAACAGACTAAGCTACAGGCATAATGGTCTAGCAAGTCACCAGAAATACAATCTTGCGTTCAATGTTTTTTATGCTGAAAGCATAACTATTATTAGCTATTAGCATAACATTTAGCATTGTCAAGCAGATTGTAACATACACAAGGTGGGAGACCGTCTTAAATACTACAAAATGCTCAACAATTCATATTTAAATTAAAGACAACTTTCTCCATTTACATATAAATACACTAAACCCTGTTCTAATGCATAGGGTTTAAAACAAAGCTGGCATGAGGCTAGTATCATTTTAAATTCAATTGGAAATGATGAGGCCATAAGCTTTATATCATAATGTTTCCAATTCCAGATAAAATTGTTTTAGCACACTGTGGTTTAATGCAGCCTGACACAAACAAAGCGTTGTAACTTGCTGTCGAACACTACAGACTTCCTTGATTGCAAAGGCAATAAAAACTACCTCAGACGAAGCTGCCGCATTTTATAAACACGCGAAAAAGAGCGAAAGAACAAAAAAACACGTCTAGCATAAGGACTGCAAACGGACCGATCTAGCATGTGGTAATTATTGTGTGGCACCAAGCAGCTGCCCCGTTCTGCCAGATGTAGATGTTTTGTTCGTGGAAT
Organism: Dallia pectoralis; assembly: GCA_029465975.1. NCBI lineage: Eukaryota > Metazoa > Chordata > Actinopteri > Esociformes > Umbridae > Dallia > Dallia pectoralis. The sequence goes on from CM055751.1 coordinate 3,249,690, forward strand.
GAAGAGGGTTTTAATCAAGAGCTAATGAATCAGAGGGTAGCAGGGGGAAGTGGGGGAGCTGGCTAAACCTAAACAACCATGTAATTGGCCATTCTCCCACTTTATTCCCTGTGTAGATTCACTCCTGCAGCTTCGAACCTCTCCCCCTCCTGCCACAGCACCTCTTCATCTTGTTGCGGATGGGCGGCGTGCCAGGCATGCCATCAGTGGCAGCGCCATTGTCTCAATGCCACTAGTGATACCAGCTGCCGCTGTTGGCAGGGCTCCATGCAGCCTATAGACAGCTGGTACAATGCTGAGAACACCAAGGATGTTCTGGGGTCATGGGAACCATGGGAACCATGGGATTACAGGGACCAGGCTTGTGGGCAAAATGCAACGTGCCTTCACTTTTCCCCCACGGATTCAGCTGACACTGCAAAATAGTGCAATGCCTGACATAAGGCAGTGATAGTATGTCTATGTTTTGACATGTGACAGGTCTGTGTGATCTGTTTATCTAGTGGATAAGAACCGTTGTGTAGGATATGATATGAACCCTGCTCTCTCAGTGGCTCCAGGTGTGTGACTTCGTTCACAGTCAACAGCTGCCACCAGTAACCAAATTTCTAACCCTGACCAGATGGGCAGCTGCCTGCCTAGTCAACTGGCTGTTATATTTCTTCCTTCTCACACACCCCCTCTCTCTCTCGCTCTCTCTCTCTCTCTGTCTCTGTGTTGTTTATTTGTTTGTCTCGTCAAAAGCAGGAGGTGTAGGAAGCATGGCAGCTGCTCACTATCAATGTCGCTTTATCTTTGATTAATTCTTTTTATAGGGTAATAAGTTGAATAACAAAAGACGCTTTGAATAACAGACAGCCACATGCACTCGTGTACACATACGCACAGTCAGGCACACAAACACACCAACACAAAAACAAATTGCTACAAGCACAATTGGTAGTGGTGTTTTATAGCCTCCAGAGACGCCAGAACGTTAATAGTCCTCAGTGTCTCCTCTCCATCTCGTTTAGGGCACAATTGAAACAATACAGTGATACTGTATTACAGTAAATGACAGGGAGACACACTGCACACGTGCAGAAAGGAAAATAATAATGAGGAATCCGTGGAACAGGAAGAACAATTTGAACATGCGGTCCTATGGGAGTTAAACGCAAATGCAGACAGCTCTATTAAATGTGTTGCGTCAGACATCACGGTGGCTGGCATGATAGAACAAGATAACTGAGACAAAGTGCCGAACACAAACATGTCCACCGCACTTGAATGCCAGGGGCTGACAGTTTGAAAGCAGTGGGGATGTCCATCTGTATCTTCTTCACGATCCCCTACATCGTTTCTGCCCTCTTTCCCCAATAGAGACGTCTCGTTCGAATGACTTTTAAAATGCAAATATGTGAGATTCAATAGTAGGTGTTGGCTGTACGCTATCCGAGAGAATTCTGCTCCGACATTGAACGTTTAGTTTAGTTTCCCTGACAGGTATATACGTATATACATTGATGTCTTACCTTGTTGTTCATGTGGTGCATTTTATTTCTACTAAATCTTTTGTTAAGTCACAGTGTAAATATACTGTAATGTACTTTATAACAAAGTTGTCTGAAGCCAGGCAGCAGGCAGATCCTTTGATTGACAGTTCTCTTGACCAATTGATGGACATTAGTCACACTTCAGACATTTCTTTACAGACTATGGACATGCCAGTATGGTAAAATGCTGGCATTCAGCCAGCCCTTATCGATATAAAACTATGTCATAACTGAAGCACCTTGAGGCCCCACCGAGCGTATATAAAAGCAGTGAATATCGAGTATCGTGACTAATCAGCCTTGTAATACAAATGAGGTTTTGCAGGACTGAGGAAAATAATATACATAAACTGCGGCAATTAGAACCACCAACAGTGAATCTTCATTAAACTCTGTGTACATTCATTAGCTGAACAACTCCTTTCCGAGGCTCTATGAGGTAAGACACAGTATCCCTGCCTTACTATAACTCTAACCACTTCCTTCCTGTCCATACTATGCATTATTGCAGCTGTATTATAGTATGCAGACACCTGTATTGATCGTGTACCTCTATAGCATAGGAAACGTAATGATCACACACGTGGCTATGAGAAAAACTTTGTGAACCAATTTAAACAGCCACTTGTTTTTTTCAGAAAGCCGTCTCGCATACCCTCAAACATGTTCCCATTGATTAAATACGTTCTGCACTACTCTGTGGATGTTTAAACACGAATTAACCTCCCAAAAATCTAAGTTGACAACGAAAGAAACGCCGATCTAAGCACTAGTTTTATGTTGTGTACTGCTGGATAACCGGTTGAGCTATTTATACCAAGATGTCAAATGAGGTTAACGTGATGCAATCCAATACTGCTGCTCATATGAGAGCCTTTATGAAGAAAACCGTTTGAAAGTACAAAGTGAATTAAGCAGATAGAAAAGGGCACTCCATACATTTGAACGGCAAAAGAAAGGAAGCCCGGCCACTAAAACCGATGTGCAAGAATCAATGGGCAAATTGAATAGCGATTATAGCTACAAGAGGCATTTACGGGTTGTAGCCGAGTACCCACTGGGCCAGCATGTAGCTGTAGCTTCTTCTCTACTCCATTGCCCACAAAACACCACATTAAGCAACCAACTGATCGGTATTCAATAGGTTTACGATGTATTTTTCATATTTCTTCATGACATTCCATACTGTAAAATGTTAAATCTCCCAATCGACATAGAAGTTTGTGTTTAGCATCTAGCATGCTACTTGAAATGCTGCTTTTCCTGATGTCTTGCTAAATCAATATTACCGATATTATGAACTAATGATCTTGCACAATAGGTTTTTCAAGTACAACAAACTCTTTGCCATTATAGTTGACTATATGGGTCCAAAAGGGAAATATGTTCCTTGTGTAGAAACGGGCCTATGTGCCAAATGTACAACTCCAACAACTCCTACCAACAATGTCAAACAGGGTGAGGGGTGGGCTTTTCTGGGGGGGAAAATCTGTTTATTGCTTGTCATAGCGCCACCATGGAATGGCATCCCATCAAATAGTTTAGAAAAGCACCCTTCACAAATCTCCTGTAAATTCTGTCATATGTAATAATTACCAGTTTTAACATATAAAATAGAGTTTTAGCTGCAATGCTGCTAAAACCTAAGAACAGCGTTTGAAGGGTGAAGGAGTTAGATCTTAATATAATTCCATCATGCTAAAACAACTGTTGAATTCATACATACATACACACAGATGTGGACCAGGCTAAAGCATTTTATTTTTTGTTCCTCTTTTAAAAGTTCATGGCAAAATCAGAACATGTAACAGTGAATTAAGCCAATAAAGGATGTATTTGTGTATAATAATTAAAATAGTAGCATTAAAAGAAGACATTCAACTTCCTGTCTGTGTAATGCTAGATTGCAATTTCTCCACATTGATTGGTGGTGAATCGGCAAGGAACAGTCTTAAAAAGTACAATATATCAACAAAATGTCAGTTAATAAATGTGTGAGTTTAACAGCCATGTTCCTTCCCGTTGTTGGTTTTAGTGAACAACCACCAAAAGGGAACCGAATATGTGTCACTAAATATGTACATATGTTGTCTGTTCTGTAATATAGTTCCTTTGTAACATCGCCGGGTTTGGCTCGTCCTTATAAGATGCAGTCACACACATCATGTAAAATATTGGAATGAGAACTGGAACGGCTGATGGACAGAGCGAGAACAGTGAAAGAGCAGGAACATTTTCGAAATGATTTCGGTGCTCATATTTATTTAAATTAGTTATGTGCTTTACATCTATCCAAAATAAATGCATAGAAATATAAACATTATATATTGGACTAATCATTTACTTGATCAGGGGATACCATTATATTAATTATATTGCTATGCATTTAATACCTTCCCACATATAATTGCTTCAATATCACAATTATCCTTTTGTATGACAACCGTACTAAGTTCAACGTGGCACGTTGAACCACAACACAAAATACTAAACATCAGTCACAACTGTTACAGACACGATTTCAGAGCAATGTTACTAGTTTCAGTGAAAATATGCTGACATTCTCTTCACACTTCACAATAGTAGTTTAACCTTCACTAAATCCTGGAATTTTCAACAGCAGTCCCTCAGCAAAACAACCACTTATGGTTCATTTGGCCGTCAAAGTAGTCTGCAATCTCTCTGTTTAACTGCAGGGATTATAGGAAAGGTCTTAATTGCTTCCTTTGAGGGCAGAAACGATTAGATCAAGAGAGATGATGAGGCCAACGAGAAAGTAGGTCGAAACATGGTCTCACCGGAATCTCTCACCAAATGAAGAAAGACTGGCATTAACCGAATCACATTTATAATTTATCAGGTTTGACTTCTTCAAGAATGTGATATGGGGTGATAACGTAGATCGTTTTTCTACTCTGAAATATTGCGGCAAACTCGGCTAAAGACTTCATGACACTCGGAGAAAGTGCAACTTTCCTACGTAGGCTTGTCATTGACTGAAAAGCACACTGCATTTCTCCAACATAAAAAATTGAATAACTGAGCAGATCTTTATTTTGAACGCAGTGAACTGTAATGTGATCAAAATACGTTAACTTAGTTTAGAACAACAGCTCGGGAACAGGCATGGATGAAAATGCCAAATGCACTATGGGTAACGTGGCAGGTGGTGTAGAGCGGGAACAAACTGTCAAACCTTTAACCTTAAACAGGGAAGACTAACTGATTTGCAGAAAGCCTCCACCCACAGAAGTACAGGATCCAGCTCACTGCAGAAAGCCTCAGAGGAAATAACAGACATTCTGAATGATGTTCCTCAACAACTGAATGCTTTGAGTTGTTACTGTGGGTGCACACGTCACGAACGCATCTACTGGCCTGCTCCTTGGATGGAAATTATATCAGTAAGGTGGGTGTACCTGGAACATGTAGACTCGGCTGTGACTCTCCTGAGTGTGTGAGTGTGTGAGTGTGTGTGTGTGTGTTGACTGTAAGCTTGAGCTAGGAGCTATGGGCATTGACAGTCCAGCATTTAGGCTTCGGACTCTGTGTGAGAGATGCAGCCAAGTCTCTCTCTGGGAGGAAGTGTCCTCAGTATCTCCTGCTGGCAAGAGCAGCAGCACTTCTTCATGTCTCCCTTTCATCTGTCACTTCTATCCAGAAGCCCTTTGATCAACTCACAACTCTGCAGCCAGGAAGCTAGAAGCCCTAAGGCTCTGGGTGACGATACGCTGGCCTCGAAAATCTGTTTCTCTAATTTGTTGTGAATACTGCCTACGAAGAAGACAACAAAGAGTTGAGACTATTTCTGCCAATGGCTCATGGAATTACTTTGAGTGTTGCTGAGAAACTGTACGTAGTCACTCATCACTGGACGGCAGGTGGATTCAATTTTTTGAATATAAAGAAGCAACTGCCATGCATTTGTGTCATTTTACCGACCACATGAAATCAACCAAAAGTTTCACGTTATGTTATGGTTAAGAGAAATAAGAAAAACAAGAGAAACATTTACGGGATTGGCAAAAAACGTAAACCGTAACATTTCCTAAAAACCCCTTGAGAGAATGTGGAAAACTCAGATTCAGATTATCCCCAGAAAATCTGAGTATGCAGCCTGTAAATAGATCGCATTCAAAACAACGGTCAGTCATCCTGGTAGTTCTTTTGTAGTTGTAAACCCCCAAGACATTCGTAAACCCCCAAGACACGCACACAGCCGAACGCAGTTGAACAAAAATCCTCAGGTAACCTCAATACGTTTCAGAGTCCTGCGTCATGAACCTATGAGTGCGTCTTTGTGAAGTTTCACTCTGTGTATGACTGTTTTATTTACTGTACACATACAGTGTGATACCAGAAATGACAGAGGGATGCTAGAAACCGGATGCTTTAGACGGTTACTGTATGAATACTCTGCACATTTTGAAACAACATGACTTTGTTGTTCCATTTGCCACAGAAAGCTGCATCACAATAAGGACACAATAACCATATAGAAGGAAGTTTATCTAGCTGGATCTCAGTCTACTGGGGTGTTATAGATATTAAGATATCTTAATCTCAGTCTATTGGGGTGTTATAAATATTCAGATATCTTAATCTCAGTCTACTGGGTGTTATAGATATTCAGATATCTTAATCTCAGTCTACTGGGTGTTATAGATATTCAGATATCTTAATCTCAGTCTACTGGGGTGTTATAGATATTCAGATATCTTAATCTCAGTCTACTGGGGTGTTATAGATATTCAGATATCTTAATCTCAGTCTACTGGGGTGTTATAGATATTAAGATATCTTAATCTCAGTCTATTGGGGTGTTATAAATATTCAGATATCTTAATCTCAGTCTACTGGGGTGTTATAGATATTAAGATATCTTAATCTCAGTCTATTGGGGTGTTATAAATATTCAGATATCTTAATCTCAGTCTACTGGGGTGTTATAGATATTCAGATATCTTAATCTCAGTCTACTGGGTGTTATAGATATTCAGATATCTTAATCTCAGTCTACTGGTCTTATGGATATTTAAACATAAGTTTTTAGGGAAAACATATTTTCACTGTAAAAGGTTTATTCCAAATCAACAGGTGTAGCTTTACGGTCATGGCAGCAGAGTTTTTAACATTAACTGTTCTGTCGATCAGGTCACGGAAAAACACAATATTTACGGCATGTTTATTAACTGTTCATTTGATTAAGGCAATTCTTGGGTTGAGGCCATACTCTGCATACTCAACCCTAACCCTGGTGTCATCATGTCCACTGCATACTCAACCCTAACCCTGGTGTCATCATGTCCACTGCATACTCAACCCTAACCCTGGTGTCAACATGTCCACTGCATACTCAACCCTAACCCTGGTGTCATCATGTCCACTGCATACTCAACCCTAACCCTGGTGTCATCATGTCCACTGCATACTCAACCCTAACCCTGGTGTCATCATGTCCACTGCATACTCAACCCTAACCCTGGTGTCATCATGTCCACTGCATACTCAACCCTAACCCTGGTGTCATCATGTCCACTGCATACTCAACCCTAACCCTGGTGTCATCATGTCCACTGCATACTCAACCCTAACCCTGGTGTCATCATGTCCACTGCATACTCAACCCTAACCCTGGTGTCATCATGTCCACTGCATACTCATTCCTAACCCTGGTGTCATCATGTCCACTGCATACTCAACCCTAACCCTGGTGTCATCATGTCCACTGCATACTCAACCCTAACCCTGGTGTCATCATGTCCACTGCATACTCAACCCTAACCCTGGTGTCATCATGTCCACTGCATACTCAACCCTAACCCTGGTGTCATCATGTCCACTCTTGTTTCATCCCTGAAACAAAACCTTGGTCTCAGAGTGAGAGAGAAATAGAGAAAATCTTGAGACAAAAACACATTTTCTTCTCTTAATTGAATGCCATATAAGGGTCATATAGGGGTTACCCTTAAGGGTTCTGTTTTAAATTTGTGAATTATATAATGCTGACCCCTGGACCGGGAATAGGGGCGGGAGCCTCATGTTAAGTCACTCATGTTAAGTCACTCATGTTAAGTCACTCATGTTAAGTCACTCATGTTAAGTCACTCATGTTAAGTCACTGTGTTTCCATCCATCCCTCAATTTGGAAACATATGAGCTGAAGCAACATGTCATTATCACTAGCAGCCTGTACCTCCTAGACTAGAACATATGAGGTGAAGCAACAAGTTAATATCACTAGCAACCTGTACCTCCTAGACTAGAACATATGAGCTGAAGCAACATGTCATTATAACTTGCAGCCTGTACCTCCTAGACTAGAACATATGAGGTGAAGCAACATTTTATTATCACTAGCAACCTGTACCTCCTAGACTAGAACATATGAGGTGAAGCAACATGTTATTATCACTAGCAACCTGTACCTCCTAGACTAGAACATATGAGGTGAAGCAACATGTTATTATCACTAGCAACCTGTACCTCCTAGACTAGAACATATGAGGTGAAGCAACATGTTATTATCACTAGCAACCTGTACCTCCTAGACTAGAACATATGAGGTGAAGCAACATTTTATTATCACTAGCAACCTGTACCTCCTAGACTAGAACATATGAGGTGAAGCAACATGTTATTATCACTAGCAACCTGTACCTCCTAGACTAGAACATATGAGGTGAAGCAACATGTTATTATCACTAGCAACCTGTACCTCCTAGACTAGAACATATGAGCTGAAGCAACATGTTATTATCACTTGCAGCATGTACTTCCTAGACTAGAACATACCTTGTTCCATGTGAGGTTTTTGTTGGGGGGTAACGTTATGTGTAATGAAAGGGGTGTGAGGATGTGGTGTCATACGAGTCAGGTGGGGTTGTTAAACTGTTATAGCAGAAAGAAGGAAATCGGCGAGGAGTGTATGCTCTGCTTCAAACACCTTAGAGGATGTATAATAAAACCATATCCCTGTTACTCTCTTTAGTGTTATTTAAGTTGTCGATTGTGATTTGTTATAGATTGACAAAAACAGTGTATCGGTTTGATAGAGTCTTGATCACTTCCTGTTCTGGCTGAAGTACAAAATATATACATCAGCAGTTTGTGGTTGTTCCTGTCTTTGAAAATCTGTGAAAATATCTTTGACCTAGCTCAACTAGCTATAGAGCTGTGACTGGGGAAAGCCAATGAATAACCATACAGCTTGTAGGACACTGCTCACCAGGTCTGTGCTATGTAGCCCCATGTGATATATACGTATCCTCAGAGCCGAGCCGGGTCGTCTATCTGGATTCTCTCACATGTCCACTGACACCTCTCTAAGACAAAGTCCACTCAGCACAATGCTTTCATTCTGCCAGCACACTCACAACCAATTGATCCTCTAGATTGATTACCATAGAGCTGCAATGTCTTTGACTTTCACCTGTAACCTCTCTCTCTTTCTCTCCCTTTGCTCGCTTGCTTTTCTATCCACGTCCTCTCACACACTGGCCGTGAATGTGTGTGTGTGTGGGTGTGTGTGTGTGTGAGCCTCAGTGGTAACAGTGTAGGATTGAATTTTGAAGGTGGCCACAGCGGAATCGTAGCAACCAACTCCCTGCTTTACGTCATTCAATATTGACACACACAAGCCAAGCTCCGAGTGGAGTAAAGGGAGGGAGGGTGAGATGGAGGGAGAGATGGTGGGAGGGAGAGAAGCAGGGAGGGACGGGGGAGGGAGAGAGGGAAGGAGGAGTAGAAGGAGGATTTCAGCCCCATATATTTTCCAGCAGGCTGAAAGTGTGAGGGGCCAGAACAGGCTCCATATAACGACCACCAGGACGTTATATATATAAAGTGTGAGGGGCCAGAACAGGCTCCAGATAACGACCACCAGGACGCTATATATATAAAGTGTGAGGGGCCAGAACAGGCTCCAGATAACGACCACCAGGACGCTATATATATAAAGTGTGAGGGGCCAGAACAGGCTCCAGATAACGACCACCAGGACGCTATATATATAAAGTGTGAGGGGCCAGAACAGGCTGAGGGGCCAGAACAGGCTCCAGATAACGACCACCAGGACGTTATATATATAAAGTGTGAGGGGCCAGAACAGGCTCCAGATAACGACCACCAGGACGCTATATATATAAAGTGTGAGGGGCCAGAACAGGCTCCAGATAACGACCACCAGGACGCTATATATATATATAAAGTGTGAGGGGCCAGAACAGGCTCCAGATAACGACCACCAGGACGTTATATATATAAAGTGTGAGGGGCCAGAACAGGCTCCAGATAACGACCACCAGGACGCTATATATATATATATATATTAGGGTCCCCCAAGGGCCAGAGTTGGAGAGGATTAATCATGTTACTATACACATTAGACAAAGTCATATTTCACAATGTGGACTAGATACTTATTTTACTTATTGAACATCAATAATGTATTACCAGCCATTCCAAATTAATTAATTTATGCGTTTAAGAACACATCCTACAATCACCGAGCGTCAAGTACCAGATCATTCGCAATATAGCTTTTTCAAATTAATGTCAGTCCTCTGTGATATAATAGGAGAAAAGCATTTGCCAACAGCACCATTTTTAGCCACACTAAGTGATAGAACTATCTCAAGTGTCTTTCACAGACTGTCTCATTGGCTGCTAACAAACTCTCAGCTGGCCCTTTAACATAGATATGGTGAGTGCAGAACACCTCCCCCTATTGGAGGCAAACAAGACTGCTGAAATTGACCTGAGTTGACCCACTCCTCCTCCTCCCGCCTGTCTAAATTTCCGTTGCCAGAGCAGCAGAGCGCATTCCTCTGTGGCTGTGTTGACTGAACATGCGTGTCAGAGAGCTGCAGCCACCACAGTGCAGTTTGCAGATGTACAGTACACTGCTCCACGGTCCCAGAGACAATGGCACTGTACAGTGCAGAATGCAGATGTACAGTACACTGTTCCACGGTCCCAGAGACAATGGCACTCACTGTACAGTGCAGAATGCAGATGGCACTCACTGTACAGTGCAGAATGCAGATGTACAATACACTGCTTCACAGTCCCAGAGACAATGGCACTGTACAGTGCAGAATGTAGATGTACAGTACACTGCTTCACGGCCCCAGAGACAATGGCACTCACTGTACAGTGCAGAATGCAGATGGCACTCACTGTACAGTGCAGAATGCAGATGTACAATACACTGCTTCACAGTCCCAGAGACAATGGCACTGTACAGTGCAGAATGCAGATGGCACTCACTGTACAGTGCAGAATGCAGATGTACAATACACTGCTTCACAGTCCCAGAGACAATGGCACTGTACAGTGCAGAATGCAGATGTACAATACACTGCTTCACAGTCCCAGAGACAATGGCACTGTACAGTGCAGAATGCAGATGTACAGTACACTGCTTCACGGTCCCAGAGACAATGGCACTGTACAGTGCAGTGTGCCAGTGCCTCTATGCTACCGCACCAGCACAGACACACCATGTTTTTCTGTTGCAGTGCTGTGGAGGAGCCCGGAGATGGGAGGGGTCCGTGTGCAGGTTGAGTTAAGGAGGCTGTGCTGACTTTCTCATTGTGGTATGTGCTCTCCCCTGAGACGTTGGAACTGAAACCGCCGTGCCACCTATCATGTTAACCGCTTTGCCTTATTTACTGGAAAAAATACGAGATCCGGAGAATCCCAACTGACAAATTAAATGGGTTTCAGACGTTGTCTAACTGGCTGTAGGTGATTATTTCGGGCGTCTGCAATAGTGCAAGTATTAGTTATAATTAAAAAGGAGTTTATTATTGCTGCGAATTGAAACCCAGATGGGCCCTAATGCAGGAAACAACCTGTTTGAACGAGCATCGTCCCGGGGGAGTTCAACTCATGGGAGTACTGCTCAATCAGTAAAGATACCAGAACACAAGCCAGCAACTGAGCAGGCGCCGAACAGACAGCCTAGCTGGTGGTGCTGTAACAGTGTTTTTCCTGTCCAACCCAGACGTGAGAGAGCGTGGAGGAAGGGTGGAGGGGGAAACAGTGCTCTTCTGAGGAAAACAGAGTATAAACGGGGTGGATGTTCCTTTAAGAACAACTGCTGACTGGTTGCCTCACAACCCAGCCCTCCGTTCCCCCTCTCTCTCGGTTCTGCCCTCCGTTCCCTCTCTCTCGGTTCTGCCCTCCGTGTCGGTCGTCCCTCCTTTCTTCAGTCTGAGTGAAAGTGAAAAGCAACAGCGTTATCAGAGTGTTTACAGCCGAGGGTTTGTAGGCTATTAGGCAGGTCAGGTGACAGGCCACATGGCACCGTGACCCAGACGTCTCAGGGTGAAGGTTGCATATCAGGGTGGGTGAAAGGGTTTTCTGGTGGGAGGGGCTTGGGCCGGCCAGCCAACCAGAAGTTGATCAGTGGCAGGCCAACCCAGAAATGTCCTGCCTCAACTTGGCTATCAAGCTTACACACACGTCCACCCGCAAACACACACCAGGACACCCACTGTGCACACATCATTTGAATGTGGAAAAGTAGGTAATAATTACTTGAGATGTTTTCTTCACAGCTTTTAAAAGCACAGTGAAGAGGAATACCATATGAGATACATGTGCTTATACAACATGCTTACATGTAAGCAGCCTGTGTATCTGACAGCCTGTGTATATGCCAGTCTGTGTATCTGACAGCCTGTGTACTGACAGCCTGTGTACTGACAGCATGTGTATCTGACAGCATGTCTATCTGACAGCATGTCTATCTGACAGCCTGTGTATCTGACAGCCTGTGTATCTATCAGCCTGTGTATCTGACAGCCTGTGTATCTGCCAGCCTGTGTATCTGCCAGCCTGTGTATCTGCCAGCCTGTGTATCTGCCAGCCTGTGTATCTTACAGCCTGTGTATCTTACAGCCTGGGTATCTTACAGCCTGTGTATCTAACAGCCTGTGTATCTGCCAGCCTGTGTATCTGCCAGCCTGTGTATCTGCCAGCCTGTGTATCTTACAGCCTGTGTATCTTACAGCCTGTGTATCTAACAGCCTGTGTATCTTACAGCCTGTGTATCTTACAGCCTGTGTATCTTACAGCCTGTGTATCTAACAGCCTGTGTATCTTACAGCCTGTGTATCTAACAGCCTGTGTATCTTACAGCCTGTGTATCTGCCAGCCTGTGTATCTGCCAGCCTGTGTATCTTACAGCCTGTGTATCTGCCAGCCTGTGTATCTGCCAGCCTGTGTATCTTACAGCCTGTGTATCTAACATCCTGTGTATCTTACAGCCTGTGTATCTAACAGCCTGTGTATCTTACAGCCTGTGTATCTAACAGCCTGTGTATCTTACAGCCTGTGTATCTAACAGCCTGTGTATCTTACAGCCTGTGTATCTAACAGCCTGTGTATCTTACAGCCTGTGTATCTTACAGCCTGTGTATCTTACAGCCTGTGTATCTTACAGCCTGTGTATCTAACAGCCTGTGTATCTTACAGCCTGTGTATCTAACAGCCTGTGTATCTAACAGCCTGTGTATCTTACAGCCTGTGTATCTAACAGCCTGTGTATCTTACAGCCTGTGTATCTTACAGCCTGTGTATCTTACAGCCTGTGTATCTTACAGCCTGTGTATCTTACAGCCTGTGTATCTTACAGCCTGTGTATCTAACAGCCTGTGTATCTAACAGCCTGTGTATCTAACAGCCTGTGTATCTAACAGCCTGTGTATCTAACAGCCTGTGTATCTAACAGCCTGTGTATCTAACAGTCTGTGTATCTAACAGCCTGTGTATCTAACAGCCTGTGTATCTAACAGCCTGTGTATCTAACAGCCTGTGTATCTAACAGCCTGTGTATCTTACAGCCTGTGTATCTTACAGCCTGTGTATCTTACAGCCTGTGTATCTAACAGCCTGTGTATCTAACAGCCTGTGTATCTAACAGCCTGTGTATCTAACAGCCTGTGTATCTTACAGCCTGTGTATCTAACAGCCTGTGTATCTAACAGCCTGTGTATCTAACAGCCTGTGTATCTAACAGCCTGTGTATCTGATTCAAGTTACAGCTGGACCACTACACTTATAACAGCCTGACACACAAACAGTGCACATTTCTACTAGTCACAATATAATAAACATGCTCATTAAAACCGCAGATGGAGTCGACGCCAATCAATTCCTATATTATCTGACTTAACTCTTATCTTATCTTAACTGCATGCGTTGTGACAGAGGTTAACAGTGTCACATAATTCTGTTCTTAAAATCTTCATTTTATTTTCCTTGTGACTAAATATAATACAACAGATAATTTGCCTAATTGTGAGCCCTCATGCTCATTGTGTTTTAACACGCTGGGTGTGGGTTTAGTGGGTGGACAGGCTGATGGGGATTTATGGCAGCAGCCAGTGGAAGAGTTGTCCTATCAACAGAAGCAGCACCCAATTATACAGCATGTACATATATACCAGGATACACCCTATTATACTGCATGTACATATATACCAGGATACACCCTATTATACAACATGTACATATATACCAGGATACACCCTATTATACTGCATGTACATATATACCAGGATACACCCTATTATACTGCATGTACATATATACCAGGATACACCCTATTATACAGCATGTACATATATATACACCCTATTATACTGCATGTACATATATACCAGGATACACCCTATTATACTGCATGTACATATATACCAGGATAAACCCTATTATACTGCATGTACATATATACCAGGATAAACCCTATTATACTGCATGTACATATATACCAGGATACACCCTATTATACTGCATGTACATATATACCAGGATAAACTCTATTATACTGCATGTACATATATACCAGGATACACCCTATTATACTGCATGTACATATATACCAGGATACACCCTATTATACTGCATGTACATATTATACTGCAACATGTACATATATACCAGGATACACCCTATTATACTGCATGTACATATTATACATTATACTGCATGTACATATATACCAGGATAAACCCTATTATACAGCATGTACATATATACCAGGATAAACCCTATAATACAGCATGTACATGTATACCAGGATACACCCTATTATACTGCATGTACATATATACCAGGATACACCCTATTATACAGCATGTACATATATACCAGGATACACCCTATTATACTGCATGTACATATATACCAGGATACACCCTATTGTACTGCATGTACATATATACCAGGATACACCCTATTGTACTGCATGTACATATATACCAGGATACACCCTATTATACTGCATGTACATATATACCAGGATAAACCCTATTATACTGCATGTACATATATACCAGGATACACCCTATTATACTGCATGTACATATATACCAGGATACACCCTATTATACTGCATGTACATATATACCAGGATACACCCTATTATACAACATGTACATATATACCAGGATACACCCTATTATACAGCATGTACATATATACCAGGATACACCCTATTATACAACATGTACATATATACCAGGATACACCCTATTATACTGCATGTACATATATACCAGGATACACCCTATTATACAGCATGTACATATATACCAGGATACACCCTATTATACTGCATGTACATATATACCAGGATACACCCTATTATACTGCATGTACATATATACCAGGATACACCCTATTATACAACATGTACATATATACCAGGATACACCCTATTATACTGCATGTACATATATACCAGGATAAACCCTATTATACAGCATGTACATGTATACCAGGATACACCCTATTATACTGCATGTACATATATACCAGGATACACCCTATTATACTGCATGTACATATATACCAGGATACACCCTATTATACAGCATGTACATATATACCAGGATACACCCTATTATACTGCATGTACATATATACCAGGATACACCCTATTATACTGCATGTACATATATACCAGGATACACCCTATTATACTACATGTACATATATACCAGGATAAACCCTATTATACAGCATGTACATATATACCAGGATACACCCTATTATACTGCATGTAAATATTAACACAATACATGCAGACTAGCGTTCCCAAGACATTCTCATTTAAAAGATTTACACTGTCTGATGTTGCCTACTGTTAATTTGTTCGATTTTTACCCTCTGTCCCTTTTCATCTGAAGACGAACCAACAACTACAGCAGAGCGCTGCCTGACAGATAGGATAGCAGTTGTTCAGTAGGTTACTGCAGCACAGTGCAGTGTCCAATCTGAAGACGAACCAACAACTACAGCAGAGCGCTGCCTGACAGATAGGATAGCAGTTGTTCAGTAGGTTACTGCAGCACAGTGCAGTGTCCAATCTGAAGACGAACCAACAACTACAGCAGAGCGCTGCCTGACAGATAGGATAGCAGTTGTTCAGTAGGTTACTGCAGCACAGTGCAGTGTCCAATCTGCAGACGAACCAACAACTACAGCAGAGCGCTGCCTGACAGATAGGATAGCAGTTGTTCAGTTGTTGTCAATCTGAAGACGAACCAACAACTAGCAGTGCCTGACAGATAGGATAGCAGCACAGTGCAGTGTCCAATCTGAAGACGATAGGATAGCAGTTGTTCAACTGCAACAACTACAGCAGAGCGCTGCCTGACAGATAGGATAGCAGTTGTTCAGTAGGTTACTGCAGCACAGTGCAGTGTCCAATCTGAAGACGCAACAGTGCAACAACTACAGCAGAGCGCTGCCTGACAGATAGGATAGCAGTTGTTCAGTAGGTTACTGCAGCACAGTGCAGTGTCCAATCTGAAGACAGTTGTTCAGTAGGTTACTGCAGCACAGTGCAGTGTCCAATCTGAAGACGAACCAACAACTACAGCAGAGCGCTGCCTGACAGATAGGATAGCAGTTGTTCAGTAGGTTACTGCAGCACAGTGCAGTGTCCAATCTGAAGACGAACCAACAACTACAGCAGAGCGCTGCCTGACAGATAGGATAGCAGTTGTTCAGTAGGTTACTGCAGCACAGTGCAGTACATCTCTGGACAGGACAGATCAACCAAAGAGTCAAGAGCACTCCTAGATAGTCTCACAACAGCACTGCCAGTCTGACTTACATTGTATTAGCCTATATTCCTAGTACAATTTAGGGATTCAGCTGACCACATTTTACCGGTTACCGACAAATATTTAACCTTGTCAGCTCCAGGATTTAAACCAATAACCTTTTGGTCACTTGCCATGAAAAAACAATTGGTTTCAGAATTATTTTCAGTTACTCTTTGGATGGAGAATATTGCAAATCAACTATTCTAACCAAGAGTTGACTGGAACCTGGATACGACAGGCGAGAGTGTATCTGAGTGAGTGCAGGACACTTGCCTCTCTCTTGTACGAAGTAGGCCAGGTAGAGGTCTAACTCCTTGACCGAGACACTGATGTGGTTTGGCTGGACACAGAGGATGGGGTTGTTGCACGGTCCTGCCTTGACCAGGCGTTCTCCGTCCGTGCTCTCCAGGGGGATGCCCTTAAACAGGATGACCATGACCAGGTCCAACCTCCACACCTTGTCGGCCTGACGCAGGCAGTCAATCCTTCTCATCTTACCCTTCTGGTCCGGGTTGGACAGGACACAGCAGGGGGGCTTCTTCCCTGTGATGGACAGCACAAAGTCCTCGCGACACTCGGGACGGATATCCTTCCGGAGTTTGGCCAGGAGACGCGACGCCCACTTCTGCTTCACCTCGGGCTTCTCGCCGAGGAGCTCGTCCTTCACCGCCCGCTCTTCGTCCTTGGTCATCCTCTTTTCGTGCTTCTTGAAGTACTTGCGTTTGCGAGCCTGCAGGTTAAACCAGGTATATGCGAAGGCACGCACATGCGGCAGTAGGGCCTCAATGAATGGATGGAACTCATCCTGGAGAGAGATAAGAGAATAGATATTTAGTATCACAGAATACATAAATATGTACCAGTATAAAACACTGTGTTAACTCGATCCTATGGCAGGGTCTATGTTCAAGGTGTCTAGAACATATAACTGTGAATGACGAGCACTAGAAACACGGTGAAACACAACCACTAACATTATAATTTATTCATCATGCTGACAATTTATTGTTCCAGTCATATAATCAGCAAGCAAAATATACAGTCCGGTCCATGTTTTTTGGCGTAGAACACTGCATGAAATAGATGTATAAAATGCTAACTGATTGCTGTTGTAAAAAGAAATGGATTTTGAATTTACAATCACACAATGGATTTTGAATTTACAATCACACAATGGATTTTGAATTTACAATCACACAATGGATTTTGAATTTACAATCACACAATGGATTTTGAATTTACAATCACACAATGGATTTTGAATTTACAATCACACAATGGATTTTGAATTTACAATCACACAATGGATTTTGAATTTACAATCACACAATGGATTTTGAATTTACAATCACACAATGGATTTTGAATTTACAATCACACAATGGATTTTGAATTTACAATCACACAATGGATTTTGAATTTACAATCACACAATGGCTCAGTTGATGGCAAAAAAATTTCAGCCCTCTAGCATCTACAAGGAGAATAGCGAAAACTAGGTTTAATGAAAAACGACAAAACTCTCTTGACTCCATTAAATATTATTATGTTCAACAAATTAAAATATACGAAAATCTCTATTTCAGCAGCCCTGCCTTGCAAAGGTAACAAAACAAGACCTGCCTCTCAAAAGATTTATGAAAAGGGTCCTTGATTTTTGATTCTTTTTTGTCTGCTCTTTTGGAAGCATAGGTGGACATGGACATGCTAATGATGCAAATAAATAAAGATATTTTGAACCACTAATTAAGGAGTCTTGATAAATGAACATGAATTATTCATGCTTTTTAGAAAACAACTGCGGCAAGTCAAAAGACCACGTACAGTACTTGATTGTGCTTGTGTCTATTAATTTTTAAGGCGTTGTGTGCAAAGGTATCACTAAATAAATATAATGAAATAAATTGTGCACAAACAAACTCAAGATTAATTGTGAGCACAGTGTTAAATCTGTAAACCATTTGTCCTGTTGCTCGTTGGCTTTGTATATATGCTCTGTTATCCAAAAGATTTGGCTATTACACAATATCACAAAATCAATGCCAAGTAATCATTACAAAATGTATAAATTGGAGAAAATCCGAAAAAGGATATTCTAGGTCATACTGTAAATTAATCAATAGTCTTTCTGTGCATTTTGGTCTCCCGTAGGTTAAAGCAGAGTCGTGTCTGAAGGTTATTATAAAAAACAGCCCAAACAAGCTGTCTGCAGGAGTGTAACTGAACATATATGACTGTGGCTGCTTGCTCTGAGACAAGCAAAGAAATAAACTATGATTATGTTATCTATGATGTCCAGTTTAATTTTTACTATGTTTTGACTGTTTTAATTAAATAAAGAATGTTGGCATTAATTAAAATACATTATGTCCTAGGAATGGTTTCAAAAGCTTTTGCATTTTATATAAAAAAAAAAAACAAATTAAAAGTTTAAACTATAAAGCATCTGTGATGACATTATTAAAGTCATCCCTTATTTAAGATCTTGTTTAGGTTAATTCTGGCTCAACTGGGTACCTTTCCAGAGCAGTTGTGAAAACAACACATTCAAAACAGTGACACCACTAAGAAGTAACAGTAGAGCAAATACTGTTTTCTTGTCCGCTTATGTCAACTTTATTTCTCGAAAGAGTTCAGAGAAAACAGTCGGCTGTCATTTTCTGGTTGAGTCCCTCGGCATTGGCCTACCGAGCACACGTCTGAAATCAGGAGCGGATTATGGAGAAGTGATACAGTTACTGTGTAAACGCTCCAAAGCCAACAAAGAAAGCCGAGAAACTGGAGAGGCCTGGAGACGTGACTGACAATCGGAGGAAGCTTTGAAGGCGAAACAAGCAACTCTCAGCACGTCTATATAACGTCGGCACATAATGATTTCTTTTACTGAACGTTCACAGTGGAGCTGATGCTCTCCAGTCAGGATGAAGAAAGGTTAGCTTCCCTTTCAGACATTCATCGTAACGTGTGTTTTAGCCAAATGAAAACACCACAAAACATTTAGCGGGGGAAAGCCTGAACAGTTTGAGCCCAAGGCCAAATCTATTTTTTTCTACGTGTGCTATCACGGCAAACCACAGCCGGTTCTGTAAACGCTTTTAGAAAATGTCTGAGGTTGAGAACAATCTTCATATAACACCAAAACAGCCCAGTCGTGCGGATGATCAAATGAAAGCAATAGAAGCCACTGTAATTTTCTACCAATAGCCTGAACATCAAATAATGCATGCATGTATTATAATGCTCAGCACTATTATAAGACACGCCTCCATGTCGACTCCTCCCCCTTCCCCTTTCAATTGGACACTTGTCTGTCATGAAATATGTCACTAACAACTACTGTTGCCCATTCCATAGCAAGCCCATCTGTCCACATTTATAAAAACAAACGGAACACCAAAGAAACAACAAAACCATTACCATTACCATAAACCATTGTTTGAATCAATTTCTGTGGTAGAGAATGAGGAAAAACGGTGGAACAAAAAACATAAATAACAGTGTTTCAATGTCAAATTTTGAATCAAATTTTAAACAAGATTTAGCAAACTTCCGACTCTAATGTTTTTGTTCTTGTAATAGCAGAGGCTTTTTTCCGGGTCGCGTTTAAATAACTTTTTGGAGACTTAATGACCCCAAACCAAACTTTGCAATTCCCCAGATGCCACTTGAACCAGCCTTCAAACTGTATGTGGGGTCAATGTTAACCTGCTCCTTCTTCCAGGAGGCTTCATGACTCCAGTTGTTTGAAACGTCACTGTTCCTCAAACAAAGGCAACGGGTATTTTCATCTATGAACTGCCACAGCAAACATTATATATAGAACCACAGCAAATATTATATACAGAACCACGGCAAACCTTAGATACAGAGCCAAGGCAAACATTATATACAGAGCCACGGCAAACATTATATATAGAACCACAGCAAATATTATATATAGAACCACAGCAAATATTATATACAGAACCACGGCAAACATTATATACATTGTCACGGCAAACATTATATACAGAACCACAGCAAACATTATATATAGAACCACAGCAAATATTATATACAGAACCACGGCAAACATTATATACAGAACCACAGCAAACATTATATATAGAACCACAGCAAATATTACATACAGAGCCACGGCAAACATTATATACAGAACCACAGCAAATATTATATACAGAACCACAGCAAATATTATATATAGAACCACAGCAAATATTATATACAGAACCACGGCAAACATTATATACAGAACCACGGCAAACATTATATACAGAGCCCCGGCAAACATTATATATAGAACCACAGCAAATATTATATATAGAACCACAGCAAATATTATATACAGAACCACGGCAAACATTATATACAGAACCACGGCAAACATTATATACAGAGCCCCGGCAAACATTATATATAGAACCACAGCAAATATTATATATAGAACCACAGCAAATATTATATACAGAACCACGGCAAACATTATATACATTGTCACGGCAAACATTATATACAGAACCACAGCAAACATTATATACAGAACCACAGCAAACATTATATATAGAACCACAGCAAATATTATATACAGAACCACGGCAAACATTATATACAGAACCACGGCAAACATTATAATATTTGCCGTATGAATATATTTCCAATTCTCTATATGAAGAAATACTTGAGATTATTATTTTAAACAAATCGGCATTCCGTTTCAAAAACGTATTATTCGCTTTGTCATTATGGGCTGTTGCATGTAGATTCGTGGCAAAAAAGTGTGTTTCAATGAGTTATATATAGTCTATAACACAACAAAATGTGGAGAACCTGAGAGAGTCTGAATATTTTCCGAACTGTGCTTATATAGAGGTCTGAGATGGAACAGACGTGCTCATTTAGGTTTATCCATTAACGGTCTGCATAGTAAAGCAGGCTCTCGTTCTCTCTCCTTTCATATTAGCCCCCGACCTGGACCTGCTCCAATGGAATGCTCGGGTTTTCCTACAATCAAAATCAAAAGGTTGCCTTGACTTGATCTGTTTACGGTCTGACGATGAAAAGGTTACTGATAAACAGCGGTGATGAATGAGTTCTCTATGGTCAACCGACAGGAGATCAAAGATCAGTGCAACGGTCTTATGGCAACTCTGCTTAGAGCCGAGGCCTGCTCAGATATCCTGTGCACCTTCTGAAGTGAAAACCAGGTATGCATTTAGTTTTCCTTCTAAGGTTGCATCTGGAAATTTCAGAATCGCCTAAGAAGGGTAGCTGAAGTATGTGATGTATAGGTACTGTTATGCAATTCAACGCTTTCTGGCCACAGTTGATTGGGCAGTGGCTGCCAGGGTGATCAAGCAGACAAAACCCTGGGACACATCAGCACAGACACATCAGCACAGACACGTCAGCACAGACACGTCACTACAGACACGTCAGCACAGACACTTCACTACAGACACGTCAGCACAGACACGTCAGCACAGACACGTCAGCACAGACACGTCAGCACAGACACGTCAGCACAGACACATCAGCAGAGACACGTCAGCACAGACACGTCAGCAGAGACACTTCACTACAGACACATCAGCACAGACACATCAGCAGAGACACGTCACCACAGACACGTCACCACAGACACGTCAGCACAGACACGTCACCACAGACACGTCACCACAGACACGTCACCACAGACACGTCACCACAGACACGTCACCACAGACACGTCACCACAGACACGTCACCACAGACACGTCACCACAGACACATCAGCACGGACACGTCACCACAGAGTCAGTCACGTCCCCACAGTGCTACACAAACTAAACAGGCTCCCAATGAAATCTCACACTACTTCCAAGATCGGACTCCTTATCTACATGTATCACCTTTAAAAACATAGTAATAAAATAATAAAATCCGGTTATTATTATTACTTGATTTCATTAGTAAAATAAATGTATCCCTATATTGTATAGATTAGAACAATCACATGGCAGATTAACAGAAAATAAACCTTAATAAAACTTAATAACTAGCCAACTAGAAATTCTTCCCAAAAATACACAAAAAATTACCATGGAAATTTGATTTGACTGAAGAATCATTGTTTGTTTAAATATCAGCTGTAATTTAACTTAAAAATACAGAACTTTATTCAGTTTGAGGAAACCTGAGGATATTTCTGAGGCAGCCCTAGCCAGACACAAGCCTCCCAAAACTGAGGCCGTGTCCCAAAAAGGGGGACGTCTATTTACCTCAACCAATGTGCCTAGTTCAGTCTGGCCATTCAATAATACAGTGGTGGCCACTAGAGTCAGAATAGCCAGAAATAACCGTGCCCAAAGAGAGGAACGATTTAGCCCTTACAGCTGTATTTATGCAGAAATTGAATCATTTTGTTATTGCAGAGCCCAGGAAGCTGTGTTTTTATTCCTGCTTGTTGCTCGGATACCATTTTTTATTATGTCTTAAACAGAGCATATCATTTCTTAGCAAATCTTTTTTTTTCCAAAGAGTGAGGACTCGAAACGGGGGTTGGAGTAAGTATTAATAGCGGATGAGGGAATGGTGGAGTTGTAGAAATGCACAATGTCGCCATGGTCACAATTTACCGTAAGTCACAACTTAAGCAAACAACAGGAAGGAATAACAGTGTTCAGTTACTGAAGTGGTGTAACTTTTAAAGGATTTTCAGACATCAACTAACGGCATATATTTGCACTGTGATTATTGTTGGTTTGGTACTATCAACTTCAACTAGATTTGTCTTCCACGTGGTCTTTATCGAAGCATGCGTGATGGAGAAGCTATTCAGCTCCTGCCAATCAGTATGTACAGATGAGCCAAAACATTATGACCTGTGGCCTAAAATGCTGTTGGTCCGCCAAAACGGCACCAACCTGCCGATGCAGGGACTCTACAAGACCCCTGAATGTGTCCTGTGGCATCTGGAACCAAGACATGGACTCTACAAGACCCCTGAATGTGTCCTGTGGCATCTGGAACCAAGACATGGACTCTACAAGACCCCTGAAGGTGTCCTGTGGTATCTGGAACCAAGACATGGACTCTACAAGACCCCTGAATGTGTCCTGTGGCATCTGGAACCAAGACATGGACTCTACAAGACCCCTGAAGGTGTCCTGTGGTATCTGGAACCAAGACATGGACTCTACAAGACCCCTGAAGGTGTCCTGTGGTATCTGGAACCAAGACATGGACTCTACAAGACCCCTGAAGGTGTCCTGTGGTATCTGGAACCAAGACATGGACTCTACAAGACCCCTGAAGGTGTCCTGTGGTATCTGGCACCAAGACATGGACTCTACAAGACCCCTGAAGGTATCCTGAGGTACCTGGAACCAAAACATGGACTCTACAAGACCCCTGAAGGTGTCCTGTAGTATCTGGAACCAATACATGGACTCTACAAGACCCCTGAATGTGTCCTGTGGTATCTGGAACCAAGACATGGACTCTACAAGACCCCTGAAGGTGTCCTTTGGTATCTGGCACCAAGACATGGAATCTACAAGACCACTGAATGTGTCCTGTGGTATCTGGCACCAAGCCAGTAGTAGCATATCCTTCAAGTGTAAGTTGGTGAAGCCATGGTGGAGCACATACCAGATATGCAGATAAGATCTGGGTGTTTGGAGGACAGGGCTTTGAATACTTCATCATGTTCCTGAAACCATTCCTGAACAATATGTGCAGTGTGGCATGGTGTAAAAAAATCCTGCTGAATGAGGCCACTGCCAGAAGGGAATACCAGTGACAAGAAGGGAGGTACCTGGTCTGCAACCATGTTTAGGTAGGTGGCAAGCGTCAAATTGACATCCACATGGAGGCCCGGGTCCAGTGTTTCCTGCAGAACATTGCCCAGAGCATCACACTCGCTCCACCGCCTTGTCGTCTTCCCACAGTGCACCCTGGTGCCACTTCCCCACGTAAAAAGTGCACACGTACACGGCTGTACAGGTCACAGGAGAATGACCACAGAGGTTTGATCTGATAGTAAGGCAACTGTGACTCAAACAACCACTCGTTACAACCCAGGTATGCAGAAGAGCATCACAGCAAGTCGACACAGGCTACATCAGCAGAAGACCACACTGAGTTTAACCCCTGTTAAGAACAGGAAAGTGAAACAATATCTACAGGCCAACTCAATTTGGACGATAGAAGATCGGAAAACGTTGCCTATTCCGATTGGTCTCGATTTCTGCTGCGACGTATGGATCCATGGTGCCTTGTCTCAATGGTTCAGGCGGCGGCGATGCTGTTAATGATGCGGGGGACATTTTCTTGGAACACTTTCTTGGAACAGAGTACAATATGAGCATCGTTTGAACGCTACAGCCTCCCTGAGCATCGTTGATGATTACGTCCATACCTTTATGATCACAGATTCACAGTGCGCCCATCATGTAATGGCTACTTCACGCCGGATAACGAGCCATGTCACTAAGCTCACATCAAACTGGTTAGTTGAACAAGACAACGAGTTCACTGTACTCGAATGGCCTCCGTTTGAAGACAGAAGGCAGTTCTTAAGGCAAAGGGGTGACGAACCCGGTGCCAGCAAGGTGTACCCAATGATGTAGCTTGTAAGTGTATATACACACACTGTATAATATACTGTACATCATCTTTTGCCATGAGAAGAAACCATCTGTCCCCAGCAATAAACAGTGACTGTGGACTCAAAAGACAGGTTGTCTTTTCCCTTTCAAACTTTGATCTTGAATTGCCAAACATATAATATCATATAATATATATAATATCAGCATATATATAAAATATTGATAAAAAAACTAGCTTAGCTAGTAGTAGGCTTTCTAAATAGACCTCCGGACAAGTCCACCAACAAAAAAAGCACAAAACTGAGGAGACAAGGAGACAGATTTCGACGGAAAGTGACAAAATTGTAACTAGCAAAACACCCATCAGCCATTAAAGAAACTCTGGAATTATGTTTTACATTGTTACATCCAAGCATACCAGTGAGAACCATTTCCCACGCAAGGGATAATCAATATCGCAGTCATCCAACCTGCACTTCTAACAAGGACTCTGAACAATGAGGTTAGTCTGACACTAACATGTTAATTACATGTAGGTGGCCACCGGCATTAGACAGGAGACCACAGATTGTAATTGTCTCTACTGTTATCTCTGCAGGTCCCCTGAGGTAAACCAATACCCGAGGGGGCAGTTTTTGTGAATTGGACCAGCAGTTATTATGGCAATTGAACTGGATTTACTGAGGGAAAGTGGATAGGGAAGGGTCTCTTAGAAACTGGAAAATAGTTGATGGGACGGCACCGATATGTGTACTGGTATTTGTGTTTTCCTTCTAGTAAGTGTCTGCAGTGATGTTCTCCCTCACACCAGTAGCTTAATACAACTAGTTTCAGAGGCAGTCCTTCTTGTCATGTTGAACGGCACATTCCCCTCCAGAAACAAACCCATCAATCACAACCTCAAAGATAAGCGCAGACGTACCACTCCTCTATTACCGGAACGTGTCCGTGCCATTCTGAATGAACACTGTATAATATAAATCGATATCTATTTGCTCCACTGTGGCTGGCTCTGACCGATATGAAAGCTAGTTAAGGATATTCTGTTGGCACGTTTCTAGCAGGAGGATATGGCTGCGCATGTTAAGTGGGTCAAAGTGGACGTGGCGTGGACTTCCAGCTGTGAGTCATCCTGCCTCTGTGCTGCACAATCGCTGAGTCAGCCCTCAGCCACGCACAATGACAATAGAGAGGGAAACACAGCGGATCGGCACGGAAACAAAAGCGCTAAGCAACAGAGGGAAGACTCATTGCTGTATTTGGGTTAGCTCCTTGTGCCTCTCGGTTGATCTCCCTCGCTGTATTATTCGCGTCAACGGCGGTTACAGAGCGCTGTAGAGATATCTGGCCTGAAACCGACCGAAAGGAAACTCTGACCTTTGAAACAACGATCTAAGAAAACGAATTTCGCGATGAATCGGTATGGGTACAGACATGCCGCGCTCGCGTCTTACACAATCCTGGAAAAAAAAACTCTGCAATCTCCACATCAAGGTCGTTTATTAAAGTTGATGACGAGATCAACCGACAGTAAATGCTCATTCTCTGCCACAGCGTATTAATAACCGTGTCAATATTTCCATCGCCGTTTTTCTCAGAAATGATTTAAGTCCAACGCTGACTGTGAAAACAACATTACATCTGTTTCCCACAGGGTCTCTGTGTGAGAGCAGTCAGGGAGCAGGAGGTTTTCTTTTTGCTATTAATTGTAAAGGAGTGGCAAATAAACCCTATTAACTCCACAGCTTGCTGGTAACAATGCATTTTTTATGTTGACAGATCTATTCCCTGCCACAGCTTTTGGTTTACGCAGCACAAGCAGCCATGTGTCCAGGCTGCTTCGAGACAGCCCCGTCTAACAGATTAGGCAGCCACAGGGAGCCTCTGTGTGCCTTCGACGTATCCCATGAGGACCCCGATCGTGGGAAAATAAACCGGGGCACTCACCACACATGTCCATTTGGGCATAGGATGGCTGAGCATGAGAGTGTCTGGCTGTATTGTCTTGGCAAAGGGCAGAGCTAGTCAATTAAAGCCTAGTAGAGAGTAAGTGGAAATGTAATCTAACATTTTCTAAATGCATGGAAACCAGAGAAAATATCTGGTCACCTCCCAACGACGGAGCAGCCTAGCGCACATTTCAGGAACAGAGATTTTTTCTCGTTAGGGGCATTTTTTTTTGATCGATTGATCTACAGCACATTTGAATACAATTTTAGGCATCAAAAGTATTTCAATGATTGTTTTGACAGTTGTTTTTAATTAGGTTATTAGGTTGTCAGTGCCTGCAAAAGACTTGCAATGACTTGTATTTTTTACTTTGCATTTGCTGTTGCTGACATTTGACAATATGAGCACCAGTGAAGTATCAAGGCAATCCATTTGACACAAGGCAGATTAATCTGAATCATATTCATCTGAGTCATAGTACTAGCCTAACTATTGATCTCAGTCATAGTACTAGCCTAACTATTGATCTCAGTCATAGTACTAGCCTAACTATTGATCTGAGTCATAGTACTAGCCCAGCTATTGATCTGAGTCATAGTACTAGCCCAACTATTGATCTGAGTCATAGTACTAGCCCAACTATTGATCTGAGTCATAGTACTAGCCTAACTATTGATCTGAGTCATAGTACTAGCCTAACTATTGATCTCAGTCATAGTACTAGCCTAACTATTGATCTGAGTCATAGTACTAGCCTAACTATTGATCTGAGTCATAGTACTAGCCCAACTATTGATCTCAGTCATAGTACTAGCCTAACTATTGATCTGAGTCATAGTACTAGCCCAACTATTGATCTGAGTCATAGTACTAGCCTAACTATTGATCTCAGTCATAGTACTAGCCTAACTATTGATCTCAGTCATAGTACTAGCCCAGCTATTGATCTCAGTCATAGTACTAGCCCAGCTATTGATCTCAGTCAGTTTCATCTGGGTATGCATCGATAACTTCCTGGCCACAAGGCTAAACAGCGGCTTGGTACAGTGAGCACATTTTCCATATACAAACATGCAAGCACACATTTTAATGTATTTATTATGTCTATACGTATACCAATCAATGTAATTTTCAAAATGCAGGCTCTCAACAGCAAGACACACCATTCACACAAGTTCACACATCATTCAATAAAAACTGGTCCCCTCAGAAAAGTGGAAATGTATGTAAACACCAGAGGAATCTTACACCTTCTCACCCGGTTGTAAACAGCAACCTAAAACGAGCAAATAGCGTAAACTAGCAAAGACAAGGTGAGCTCAAATATAACCAACGACTTCAGATAAACCCTCTTTGTTTTTCAGCTTGTAATTGCATTTGCACTTCTGCATGATAATGTCCCAACATGATCCCAATCCACATGTAAACTACAAATGTCCCGTCTGACTGCAGCACGGAGGACAATAAAATGCTTGAAAAATAAGAGAGAATCACCCGTAAATGGGGAGGTATTTTCAGCAGAACAGTTTCTCTCCACTCATTTCCCAACCGATAAAACTTAGTAGTAATTAGTTCTGAGTGTCAGTGTTTAAAAAATACAATATCAAACACAGTCAAAGTCAAAGTAGCATTTGTAGTTCTGTGAATCTCTGTGTGAGTTTGCCATTCAGTCACTATAGAACCAGTGATCTTTTGGTTCGTGGGAGGAGAAGTGTGCATCCTCGGCCACGTAGAGACGTCATCAATCATACATTCCAGATCCCTGGATGACTGGAGAAAGCCGCGTCACGACA
This sequence comes from Dallia pectoralis, assembly GCA_029465975.1. NCBI lineage: Eukaryota > Metazoa > Chordata > Actinopteri > Esociformes > Umbridae > Dallia > Dallia pectoralis. Next base: position 3,278,681 of record CM055751.1, read on the forward strand.
AAAGACACCAACGTTGTGAAACCAGGTTCACGTTGACACGGTTGACGGCGACAACGCAGAAATATCGTTCCACCTCGTTCGGTGACTGAACGCTGAGCCAAGACCCAGAACGCGCTGTTGATTCTGGGTAAACCCCCTGATAAGCCTGCTTTCCTGGAACTGAATTATGAATAAAGAAATGCAGTCCGTGTCTCGCTTCAAAAGCTTTACTGCATCACACTGAGAGAGGTGAGCAGTGTAGAAACTCCCTGGTTGGAACCCGATGCTGGTGAACTAGCTTAGTGACGACTGTAAGTCCTGATCTTTAGTAGGGGCTGACGCACCAACACTGTAGACTCCAGCTGAGACCACCACCAAGATGAAATAGTGTGGCCCTCAGCGTGGGAACCTGACAACTGACGCAATCTGCCATAGAAACTCAACATACTGCCAGCTTGTCTCTGATCACAGGTGTGCTAGTAGAGATCTTGATAGTGTTTTAACACCTGCTTTACCTCCTTCCACGAGCTTTCTCGTTTTTTCGCCTCCTAGTTCTTTCTGTCATACAAGCCTCTCCACTCCCTCCGTCCAAAACATTCTCTTTTGGTGAATAAGCGCTAGACATTTATTCTCGTCTTCTGGCATAAATGGCATTTGGCCTCATTGTGACCACACAAAATCCCTATTCCAGTCCCTCACTTCTCAGGGATCTTTTGTTCATTTACGCGTCTATACAGCATATATACTCTGTAGTTATACAGAGACATCAGAGTGAACAAACACTACAAAAACCATGTGATTGAACAATGATCCATTTGCCGTGCTTCATTACATTGGACTGTTGACAATGATGGTTTTGTGTCACCGAAACATGAAATAGTTCAGTTTTTACAGAGTTATTCACGGCCGCATGTCACAGCGGAGGTGAATGGTTTTACATTGCCACACACCCACCGGAGCCTGTTAAGCTCAGAACAATGGGACGCTTTATGGATCAAAGAGCCCAAGCCCTCCCATGACCCTAAGAATATCTGCTGTTTCAGAGACTCTAATCTAGACTTAATAGTGCCAGGTCTCGGAGACGCCGCCCACCACAATGAGCCCTGCTTAAGCTCGGCTCGTACCTCGGCCCCAGATCAGACAGAGCATGTCAAGCACACCAACAACGATACAGCGTTGCCGGGGGCTACACTTCACATCACGTCAATGCTGACAGGATCACGACATGAACAGGATGCCACCATCACACAACATAGACACCAAAACATCTGATTAAACGTGAAAACAAATGGAGTGGGCTTGATTCTCACACATGCATCACACATGCTGTAAACAAACACATCCACATCACACATGCTGTAAACAAACACATCCACATCACGCATGCTGTAAACAAACACATCCACATCACGCATGCTGTAAACAAACACATCCACATCACGCATGCTGTAAACAAACACATCCACATCACGCTTGCTGTAAACAAACACATCCACATCACGCATGCTGTAAACAAACACATCCACATCACGCATGCTGTAAACAAACACATCCACATCACACATGCTGTAAACAAACAAATCCACATCGCACATGCTGTAAACAAACACATCCACATCACACATTCTGTAAACAAAAACATCCACATCACACATACTGTAAACAAACAAATCCACATCGCACATGCTGTAAACAAACACATCCACATCGCACATGCTGTAAACAAACACATCCACATCACACATGCTGTAAACAAAAACATCCACATCACACATACTGTAAACAAACACATCCACATCACACATGCTGCAAACAAACACATCCACATCACACATACTGTAAACAAACACATCCACATCACGCATGCTGTAAACAAACACATCCACATCGCACATGCTGTAAACGAACACATCCACATCACACATGCTGTAAACAAAAACATCCACATCACATGCTGTAAACAAACACATCCACATCACACATGCTGTAAACAAAAACATCCACATCACACATACTGTAAACAAACACATCCACATCACACATGCTGTAAACAAAAACATCCACATCACACATACTGTAAACAAACACATCCACATCACGCATGCTGTAAACAAACACATCCACATCACATATGCTGTAAACAAACACATCCACATCGCACATGCTGTAAACAAACACATCCACATCACACATACTGTAAACAAACAAATCCACATCGCACATGCTGTAAACAAACACATCCACATCACACATACTGTAAACAAACAAATCCACATCACACATGCTGTAAACAAACACATCCACATCACGCATGCTGTAAACAAACACATCCACATCACATATGCTGTAAACAAACACATCCACATCACACATACTGTAAACAAACAAATCCACATCGCACATGCTGTAAACAACACATCTACATCACGCATGCTGTAAACAAACACATCCACATCACATATGCTGTAAACAAACACATCCACATCACACATACTGTAAACAAACAAATCCACATCGCACATGCTGTAAACAAACACATCCACATCCCACACGCTGTAAACAAACAAATCCACATCGCACGTGCTGTAAACAAATACATCCACATCACACATGCTGTAAACAAACACATCCACATCCCACACGCTGTAAACAAACAAATCCACATCGCACGTGCTGTAAACAAATACATCCACATCACACATGCTGTAAACAAACACATCCACATCACACATGCTGTAAACAAACACATCCACATCACACATGCTCTTATCAAAAACGAGTGAAAATAAGAAGAGGGAAATTCCCACAACCGAGGACGGCCTTCTGTACCCCAAACCATATGATGAAGAATACAAAAAGATGCTTCCTCCTCATTTGCACCTGGTTTTCATAATAAAAGTTGCTGAAACCAGCAATATTTATTTAGTTTGTTCAGTTATTGTAATACAATCAATCTCTTCTGTCTCTGGAGCCACTGGCAGTTTTAAAGTTTTTTTTACCCACATACCCCAACAGAGGGGCGTGTCAATTGTGAAATATCAGGCCGCAAAGATCTACAGATGTTAGTGAACATGGCAACAAGCCATAAGACCTTATTTGTTAATTGTATTTCATTTGTGAAATTTGGCCTAATGCACAACATACTAAAGATACAGCAAAAAAGAAAACCACAAGTTGACACCTAAAAACACGTAGTAAATGTTTTTTTTTATTGCAAATATAAAAGGCTAAGTTAATATATAACAATGTTTTTCTAACCTGTTATATTTACCTTAATATAAAATAGCCCGATCCTACTCATACTGTAGTTTTATTAGCCCTTGATTTACAGTCGATCAGATACGAGGTTTTTCCCTCGATATGAGAAACCAGTGAACTCCCAGACGGAACATTGGATGGCCTAGCTGAGAAATACATTGGTTTGAGCGTCTTCACAGAACAGACGGTCGCAAGACCACAGATGTCCGTGGGCCCGAACCCACCAATGACTGTGAAAAGTGAGCCGATGTATTTATACAATATTAATGACACTAGTACGGTACACTGTGTATCAAAGGTGCATATAAAGTGCGCTGCAGGAAATGTGAGAAGAAATTCTCATGACAGGTATAGCAGTGGATTGGTATCATTGCTTACAAGATAACAAGATAACGTCAAACAATGTGTGACAGCAGGACGACGGCAATTTAAATGCAACTTTTGTAATGTGCCAATAAAAGTACAAAAGCACCCCAATGGACGTTTTCTCTCCTTTTCTACGCGGAAATATTATTTCCCGGCTAACAAAGAGAAACTGTGGCGACGAGCAGACCACATATATATACACAGGTGTCAGACCATCCTGCATCTGGGTCTTCATCTATCTTCCCAGAGAGCGCAGTACATTTCAAAATGTCGTTGTAGACCAAAATAAGCACACTTGATTCACTAATCAAGGACATAATGATTAGCTGACGAGTGTATCAATGTAGCTGAAATACACGGAATGGCTTGGGGTCTATTTCAGTAATATGATATTAGATGTGATCCCTTTAAGAGTATCAGAATTGAGGCAAATCGTGTGTCTCTTAACTGGATCCAAACATTGTCTGATTATGCATTAGTAGATGGGGGTCTTAGTGAGCCTCCTGTCAGGGTGTACGCTAGTACAAGGACAGGCAGTGTCCCTGTCTCCTTTCTACCACTGGCCTCTCCTCTCCATTGCTTTAATCACATTAGAGAGGTAATTGAATTTTGTTTCGGCTCTCCACTGTGACAGCACAGTTCTAATCCCAGAGAATCCAGGGGAAATTAACTAGGTCTTCCTTCCTTGTTCACCCCTCCCCCCATCAACCCCTCTATGTCTTGGGAACACATCGAAGTGAGAGAGAGAGAGAGAGAGAGAGAGAGAAAAGCGGGAGATGCTCAAATCAAATTAAACCTTTCAAATGTGATGAATAATGTATCAGTCATAAATAGGCAGATACAAAGAATATGAAGTCTGACGTGAATTTCAAGGCTGGCTGACATTTTTCCATCCCAGTGTGAAAGTTTCCTTATTATTGCTGTGTTACGGCACACGTTCTATTCAACCGTGAGATTTTTGTTCAAGCTCTAACGAACAAGCTACTGTCGAGAAAATGTAAGTGACATGTACCCCGGCAGCTTCAGTGTTTATTAACATCCTAATTGAGAAACATTTTATAAGCAGCTCACCTGTCGGTGCCATTTGCACTAGCGCTCACTAAATACAATTTATAATGACTGAAGTAACAACTTAACATAGTTAACAACCCAGTCATATTGCTATTGACACACGAACAAAACTACCTGGTAAACTGTAGCAGTTCACTTTTCGAGAACAGTCTGTATAATCCGATCCTATTGTCTATCTGCCTTTTAACTAAAACGTATCGATTAAAACCCTCTTCCCGTTCACTGTAATCGGTACACCTACATGTTACACCAACACCCGAAAGCTCATTGGCGGCAGAATGCCCAATAGCTGAATGCCATTACTTCCTGGAGTTACATTTAGATTACATTTCTGTAATTCAGAGTGTAAATATTTATCTACAGGTTTCCAATGTGATAATACTCACAAACCTGGCATGAATTAGCTACACGTTCACCCAATCTAAACCAGTTGTGCCAATGATTGTACGGCACAAAAAACAGTCACACAGAAACAACAAAGTAGTATTTGGGACTGCGCTGTAGGCCTCTGTTTAGTACAGTACTACTAATCAATAATGTACTATGTTGTTCTGAAATGATTCTCAACTGGTGGGTCGCGCTAAAGTCAGTGCCTCACAGTTGCTCTGGTAAATACTTGTGGATTGGGCACCTGTGAGTTCAATTAAGGCAGAAACTTTCAGGGTTTACAATTCAGTTCTAGACATTCTAGTTGAGCGACCAAAACGCCATTGGATTTGCTTTGACAGTAGCATTTCTCTGCAATGAATAGACATGATGAGCCATATTCCCAAAATTGGTAATTGGCAATCGCAAAATGTAAAAGGTTATAGGTAATAATGAAGGGTTTCTATGCTGTTCTCTTTTTTATATTTAATACTTTCAATATAACTTTCAGACGTGTTTTACTGATTAAAAAAAAAATCACTTAGGTTAATAAAAATTGGACAGTACAATAATGTAAAACAAAATAACTCAAGGTTCATTTCACGCCTCTTAATATTCTCAGACATTAACATTATAATTCAAATATGATATTTCATTAAAATAGATTTTGTAAAAAATAATAATAATTCTCTCAAAACTCTAATACCATATACAGTTCTTCGTTTTTTTATTATTCAGGGTTTGAACTTTGAATACTTTTGCAAGGCACACTACACATGTCCGTCAATTACTAAGTTCAAATTTCAAAACATATCAATTTCAAAACAAAATATAATTAGGATACATTTTGCAATAGATACATCTCAGTTGACTCTCCAAGGATTCTTTTTTACAGAATAAACTGTTTTTCATCCACCTTGCCATTATGCAAGACAATTGAGTGACTCAATTCATGGCATACAGACATGATTTACAGCCTACAACCCGTGTCATTTCTATTTTCTCAGCCTCTTTCCCTCACACTATTCCTCGGTATTCTTCTCCATCTCTGTATCCATCCCACTGTCTCTCTCTTTGTGCCTGTGGTTGGACGGTTCACCCGGCGGCAGGTTGTCCCAACAGTGATGTCCCTCACGCCTCTCTCCCTAACAGTTACATTCAATTACATAACATGCTAGCAGGCTAATCCTCCTAATCCCTGTGGTGCCACAACAGGGCACCACTCTGAGCCTTGAACAAAGCCTGTTCTTTAAGCTCCCTTCCTCCGTAAGGGTTTTGAGGAATAAAAACCTGCCCTGGATTCTGTGTTGGAGTCATCAGGCCTTATGCAGCAGCAGCTACTCATTGAGATGTGAGATGACTGCCCTTTGAAGATCAAACCGCTGAGGCTGAATCTCTCTGTTAATGAGGTTTTTGCTTTTATTACATTTTCCAATTTGCTTGTTTGTTACCTGGTCAGGAGCCTATTGCTTTCTGACTGGGATCTCTCCATGGGACAGTAAAAATATAAACTGTGGGTGGAGAAACATCCATTGATTAAGTGTTAATAATAAAAATACAAAAGAAAATCCCAAATGTAGTCTATTTCTAAATTGTTCTCAGAACATATTCAACAACGTATTGTGTGTTATGCTTGGCCAGTATAACATATGAAGGGTGCTTTTCAATTGGATGCTTTTCAATACATCAAGACAGTTCCCTGACAATTTCCTTGACTTTCATATTTTTTTTTAATATTTACTAGGGCCGTCAATTTATTTAAAAAAATGAACTAATTAATCGCACAATCCTGTGATTAATCGCGATTAATCGCATTTTCCCCAAGTTGTTTAATACAATGAAATAAATCAATTAACACAATGAAGTATATTTTAAATACATTATTTTATGATAGTCTCTCCTGTGAACAATACAGAATAGTCATTCTTATCAAATATAGCAACTTTATAAACAAAGTGTTGAAGTGCAAGTTATATATTTAAACCCTGAAGGTTATCAAAAATACTGGATCATCTTGGCAATAGTCCAAATGAAATAAAACATTTTCAAAAACAAAAATGACAAAGTGTGAGGTGAAACCATCAATGTCAAAGATAGATTATTTTAGAACGTAAGCCTACAGGCCAAAATAATTGCACTATATGTAAAGTTGCCAGATTAATTTTAAAGAAGTCTATAACAGCCTTTGTAATATGAATGACAAACAGAATGAAGTGAAATTAAGTTTGGTGATTTCGGGTTGGTTAGGGTCTCCATGAGAGTGACGTTCTCTGCTTTCTCCAGCAGGTTATGTCTCAAAACAATTGTTTTAGAGGGTAGATTGTATGATGGGGATCCCAATGCAACTGGAATGATTAATTTCAGTCCCTCGTCTTCTACTGTGTTTATCGGGCGGCAGTTTCTATCTATTTATCTAAAACATCGGTTAACGATTACTTGTTTGGTCAAAAGCCCAATTTGGCGCACATTACTGCAGTAACGCGGATTGGCGGATTGCAACATCAATAATGATCGGGTGTTTCTGTCCTATATACTCTCTAGTAACGTAAATAATGACCATGTGTTTGCTTTTATATGATAAACTAAAGACGAGCTGCTTCTATGGTATTTGAATTCGGTTTAGCAAACCGAAACCGAAACTTAATAAAGTGGTGCGTTAATTGCGTTAAATTATTTTAACGCGTTAAACATTTGAAATTAACGCATCAGATTAAAGCGTTAAATATCCCAGCCCTAATATTTACACATTTGATTATCAATAGAAGATCTTTAGGTAAATACTCATTGGTTAGACAAAAAGCAGGTTGTTTAATTTAATCGGTCACAAAAGTTGCTATTAACTTCATACATTCTGACACAGAACAGCCGAGTCTGCTTACCTATGTATTTAAAAAATCACAATGAGAGAAAGCAGAAATGGTGGTAAGCGATTTGTAAGTGGCTGAATTTAGTAAGAGATCGGCTTTATAGTTTTAGCTTTTCTTTCTGCGATGATTGAGTCGTCAAAAAATAGGATACGTTCTCCGTTCAGAGTTTTTCCAATTTCGACCTTCTGTGCCTTGCTGGCCTTCTGCTCAATCTGGCCCATGCACACACACACACAGACACACACACACCCACAGACCATAGGAACAAAACCTTGCTAGTTTGAGCACTGAATGCTGATTGTCTGAAAGCTGAGGTACATCGAACTATACACCATGTGTATAAGACAAAGTAACGTAACATTTATACTGTTCTAATTACATTGGTATGAGCAATAAGACACCAATGAATTTTGGCTTAAGGCTTTATCTTTATTTATTCTGTATTGTACATAATTTACTGAAGATATTAAAAATGTTAAGTGATTTGCAGTTAGTATATATTCCCCTGCAGATCGTCTCTAATTATGCCATCTACAGCACAGTTAAATACTTGTATTTGTGTTCAGTTTCAACCAGTTTAGAGGACGGAGAACAACTGACATTTTAACATAAGCCTTTCCACTTACATATTCATTCATGGTTTCCAACAACCTTGGCGATATGTATTAACAAACATCACACAGACTCAGCGAGGCCTTATCTGGCTACCATCAGGGCTGAACTAAGAGGAAATTCTCATGCGCAATATTGGCTGTCGCGATAAGACTGGGTGAGAACAATATTCCTGCAGTGCTTCTGCAGCCGAGCAGCGCCGGAGTCATATTAGGTCACAGCCAAATGGACAACTGTTGACGTGTCCTCATGATTCCCAGCTCCTTGGCAAGTGTCCTAATTCACAAGGAGCCCTGTCTGGGCTTGTGCCACATGAACCTCTGAAGGGGCCCGGGGCCGTTCTGCTTTCCTCACTTTCTCTCCTTCTCCCTCGGTCGGTCGGCACAACAACACACCTTTTCTCTCTGTCACCTTCACTAACTCCCGCCATTGACTGTCCCGTCTGACTTCTCTGAAGTCTCCCGAATGAGCGAGTGCCAGGAAAGAAATACTAATCCCAGATGTTCATACAGCAGGATAGTCAGAACTAGCACAAGAACGGTTGCCAAACCCGTCCAACGTCACGTCACCACTGGTGTTTAAAAAAACATAGTATTTATTTACACTGAAGTGAACCAGTATATTTACACTAAAACCGTTGCGTTTAGATGGATTAGACTTGCTGGTTGATTTGCGTCTGAGAAACGTATTTTTAATAGCGTAAACGGACACATTTGTGTCACAAGTCACCTTTCGAGCTAGCGTAAGACCCATTAGCTACACTACACAAACTGTTTTTAAGATTTCAAAAATCATTTAACCTGAACGTTTTTTTTATACATAAGAAGATGTGGGAGACTGCCCGAGGAGTTGCCCTTCAACTGAAAATATTTGTCATGCCAGGAAATAATTCATGCTGCAATCTCACCTACACTTCAATATTTCTGTTATTTCACATTCTAAGCAACACGTAACAGCAACGGGCACTTGCTTTTCTATGGCAGCGGCCTCCTGTAAATGTGGTACTTCACTCAATGGTATTCTCACTATGTGTAAGCGCTGAGATCTGTATTTTCTGAAGCACAGAAAGTACTCTGAGAATGTGTAAACAGGCATTTCTTTAGACAATTGCAAAACACACTGTGTAGCGTACATTAGTTAATACAAGCTACCAGCAGATATGCATAGTAGCAGTGATTATTATTTTGATATCTTTTATTCAATTTTAACAAATATTTAACTTTAATATTTAATTTTCAAATTTTTTACGTCCAATTTGCAATTATGGCCTTGCCTTATTGCAACAATTGCACAGACGTTATGTGACGTAGAAACAAAGACACATCCATCAGTGGCAAATTAGTGAACAGCATCTAAAACTGGAAGTCAACCATATGATAAACTAGAATGTGTGCTTTGACTGCGTGACACAAAGGGGGTTCAAACTAGGAATCGGCTGATTATCAGCCTGGTCGATTGATCGATCCGATATTCATAATATTTCCAACAATCTGATTCGTTAATTTACCTGGTAGGATTGCCAATAAGAGGCCTACCTTTTTAAATGTGCTACACTGGCTCAGATGCAGCCGCATTCCTCAGGAAGGTTTCTGCATCCAGTCTGGATTAATGTCCCGCCCGCAGTCTCATTGGATTGGTTATACCTCACAAGTTAATAGCCAATCAATATTGTCTACCGAACCTGGGTGAGATGAGATGACAATCTATGCATCAGACCCTATGAGGGGCTAACATTCTGCATATGATGGATGAACAAATAACAAAAGTCCCAGAATGATACATTTCAAAATGTCGCCTATGAATATGTTGAATCGATGGGCGCACATCATACGATGTTAAAAAAGTCACACTAAAACCACTAAAAGTATACAAAAAATTAAAGAATATAAATAACATTATTGTTAAAATGTTTTATTTAATAGCAGATGGAAGTCAAGCCACATGTGGCTTTCTCACACTGTCACCCTGACCGAGACAAGCATTCGAATTTCCACCCCAGAAGAGAAAAAATCAAGCTGTAAAAAATATGTATGAATCACCCGATGAGAGCACCTGCAGCTGAGCTACAGGCCGGGGGAATGTTTTCTTTCTCTCAGTGGCAGTTGTACATGACTGGGTCAACCACCAAGTACATTTCCTTGCACACCATTCCTCACACATGGTCAAAAACAGTCCCATCTCCTCACACAGCTATGCAATTAAAGTTACTTTATATTGCAGACAGTGAACAGAAGAACAGATGCCGAACGGGTAGGTCATGACAGACTAGGACCTCTACTCCGCACACACACACAGACACAGACACACACAGTTCTCAAAGACAAACAGAGCTGAGTCCCTAAACCTCCGTTCTATCCTTCTGTGTGGAGGCTTTAATCAAACATATTATCAATTGTCAGAATATTGCTGTTAAACAAGTATTTTCACTGGCAGTTTAATTAACATTATGTGTCTTATAAAATTACACAGCGACAAAGCCTTGATGAGTCCAGCAAAATAGTTTAGAGTTATTTACGTTAAAAAATACAAAAAATAGTTAAATTGAGGAATTCAGTTCAGAGCATAACGAGGATATATTGGCATCAGCGGTGGACCAAAGGTAGATTGGCAGATCTTTTAAATAAACACAACGGCGTGCCACGGCAGCAGTATATTTTTGATAGAGCTCCAGTTGGAACATTTCAAAAAGCCTCTCCGGCTGCCCTCTGTGTTGCCAAGAACAGAGGTTCTTCTCTGACGGCCTACAAGTGAGCTTTAAACCCCTAAACTCTGAAACAAACTGCCTGCGTTTAGATGCTTTCATCCAGTTCCAAGTCACATGCACAGATAGCCAAGTAAAGTCAATGTAAAGACCTATTTCTTACAGTTTTTTTTTTTCATTTGAAAAACACTGCCGGGTATACAGTTATAAATATATAAAATGCAGCTAACTGGGTCCATATAGACCAGTTCTGATTCAGGGCGTTATAGGCTTAGGCAGCCAATACAAGCAGTCTGTCAGAGGGTGTGTTGGCAGCACACTGCTCTAACATGACCAACGCTAACGTCCGGAAAACATGCTCACTTCTAATCTCCACTGGCTTGTGACAAGAGACTGCATATTCAGGTGGTATTCAAACAAGGCATCATCCGGTAAATATTAATAAATGTCGCTCACCATGCTCCCAGCTGAGGACCCTGGGTGTGATATGAAATGCATCCAACCTTCCACAGACATCTGCAGCCACGGCCACATGGAGCACCAATCACTATGCCAAGAGCGGCCGATCTTTATAAACGCGTTGCCATTTTCTGGGAGCCCGCCTTCCCACTTCCCCCTGGAGACGATACCGGTCACCAGGACCAACAGGCAGCTGCTCTACTTAAGACCACCCAAGTTTTCCCCACTTCTTCACATTAATAAATCATTTTAAAAAGTAAAATATCCTAGCCCCAACACACCAGAGCGGGTTATAATCAAAATAAACTTAATTGGCATGTTGATTGGCACACGCAGCCAGGGAGCGGCCATCATTAGACGCAGAACATCTGATGAGCGGCGCAGAGGGGACGCACGTCCGGGATGGTCGGCCACTCAGGACGCTGAGAGGGAAAGGGGGGCGAGAGCGTTTCTACTCCGAATGATCTCTTCCCCCCCCATTACCGCAACGATCGCTTCAAAGAGGACCGGTCTGTACCCAGCAGGGGTTCTTTCCAAAACGGTCGTGTTTGAGAGAGCAGCATGCGGCACACCAAGCACGAAATGGTCCAACTATGGAAACGAGTTAAGGAACATGTCAGCACCGTATGGATAAGTTCCTCAGTCTGCTCGGACCAGAACACCTGTTACAGACGAAAAACTTTCTTGATGGGACTGTGTCTGAAATACTTGGTAGTACTTTTGGAACTATAAGCAGGCATATAAGCACAGCCTGAGTTCAGTAGAAGAGCATGTAAGCACAGGCCTGTGTTCATTAAGAGAGCATATAAGCACAGGCCTGAGTTCAGTAAGAGAGCATGTAAGCACAGGCCTGTGTTCAGTAAGAGAGCATATAAGCACAGGCCTGTGTTTAGTAAGAGAGCATATAAGCACAGGCCTGTGTTTAGTAAGAGAGCATGTAAGCACAGGCCTGTGTTCAGTAAGAGAGCATATAAGCACAGGCATGTGTTTAGTAAGAGAGCATTTAAGCACAGGCCTGTGTTTAGTAAGAGAGCATATAAGCACAGGCCTGTGTTCAGTAAGAGAGCATGTAAGCACAGGCCTGTGTTCAGTAAGAGAGCATATAAGCACAGGCATGTGTTTAGTAAGAGAACATTTAAGCACAGGCCTGTGTTTAGTAAGAGAGCATATAAGCACAGGCCTGTGTTCAGTAAGAGAGCATATAAGCACAGGCCTGTGTTTAGTAAGAGAGCATATAAGCACAGGCCTGTGTTCAGTAAGAGAGCATGTAAGCACAGGCCTGTGTTTAGTAAGAGAGCATATAAGCACAGGCCTGTGTTCAGTAAGAGAGCATGTAAGCACAGGCCTGTGTTTAGTAAGAGAGCATATACGCACAGGCCTGTGTTCAGTAAGAGAGCAGATATCAAACATGAGGCTTAGCTTTCACATCCATTGAACAAAACACAAGGAAACAAAGCAGAACTTGACAAATGACATGAGTGGCTTTTGGGTGTGCATTAATATGGTGAAATGGTTTGGCTGCGTAGCGGCCAGTGGAGGCCTGGGTCGCTATGAAGCTGCACTCTCCTGTGAAGCACTAAATGCAGCTCTGCAGGAATGAATCGATGAGGAATTAGGGCAGGACAACACACTTCCAGCGCAGTGGGATTTGAGATGCACAGATTTCCTGCAGACACCAAAATATGTTGGCAAACATGAACCAATCTGTGTCTACTCAGACTAACATCACTGGCAAAGTCTCCCTAGCAAATAAAAGTAATCAGAATGACAGACAACCCAAGTTGACCTACTTACGGTTTTCTTGAAAATATAATCCATGCCTCCTTCCCTCTCCATGCCTCCTTCCCTCTCCATGCCTCCTTCCCTCTGCATGCCTCCTTCCCTCTGCATGCCTCCTTCCCTCTGCATGCCTCCTTCCCTCTGCATGCCTCCTTCCCTCTGCATGCCTCCTTCCCTCTGCATGCCTCCTTCCCTCTGCATGCCTCCTTCCCTCTGCATGCCTCCTTCCCTCTGCATGCCTCCTTCCCTCTGCATGCCTCCTTCCCTCTGCATGCCTCCTTCCCTCTGCATGCCTCCTTCCCTCTGCATGCCTCCTTCCCTCTGCATGCCTCCTTCCCTCTGCATGCCTCCTTCCCTCTCCATGCCTCCTTCCCTCTCCATGCCTCCTTCCCTCTCCATGCCTCCTTCCCTCTCCATGCCTCCTTCCCTCTCCATGCCTCCTTCCCTCCCCATGCCTCCTTCCCTCTCCATGCCTCCTTCCCTCCCCATGCCTCCTTCCCTCCCCATGCCTCCTTCCCTCTCCATGCCTCCTTCCCTCTGCATGCCTCCTTCCCTCTGCATGCCTCCTTCCCTCTCCATGCCTCCTTCCCTCTGCATGCCTCCTTCCCTCTCCATGCCTCCTTCCCTCTCCATGCCTCCTTCCCTCTGCATGCCTCCTTCCCTCTGCATGCCTCCTTCCCTCTGCATGCCTCCTTCCCTCTGCATGCCTCCTTCCCTCTGCATGCCTCCTTCCCTCTGCATGCCTCCTTCCCTCTGCATGCCTCCTTCCCTCTCCATGCCTCCTTCCCTCTGCATGCCTCCTTCCCTCTGCATGCCTCCTTCCCTCTCCATGCCTCCTTCCCTCTCCATGCCTCCTTCCCTCTCCATGCCTCCTTCCCTCTCCATGCCTCCTTCCCTCTCCATGCCTCCTTCCCTCTCCATGCCTCCTTCCCTCTCCATGCCTCCTTCCCTCTCCCTGCCTCCTTCCCTCTGCCTGCCTCCTTCCCTCTGCATGACCCCTTCCCTCTCCATGCCCCCTTCCCTCTCCATGCCTCCTTCCCTCTCCATGCCTCCTTCCCTCTCCATGCCTCCTTCCCTCTCCATGCCTCCTTCCCTCTCCATGCCTCCTTCCCTCTCCATGCCTCCTTCCCTCTCCATGCCTCCTTCCTTCTCCATGCCTCCTTCCCTATCCATGCCTCCTTCCCTCTAGATTAGAGGCCTAATGCACCCCTACTAGCTGGCCGATCTGCTACAGTACATTAGAGCAGCACAAAGTGAAGCTCAGCCACGCTCATTACAACTATGACACCCTCCGAAAATCTGTTCCAACTAAAGGTACTCGAACTTCAGCTGGGCATCTATTGTGGCAGAAGGGCATTCCTGTCCCTAGTTTCAGTCATTACATAGGCAGATTGTTTTTACAAAATCTGATGTTTTTACAAATTCAATAGAGCATTCCCACTCAATGAAAGAAGCCAGTCACTGCTGCAACTATTTCACTTTATTAACTTTAATCTAAATATTACAACGCATTGGAATTCTACTATAAAAGAAGTCTAAAATTACTTTTTATCAAATATTTCGAATATAAACGATATGTATATGAGCCACAAAAAAAGCCAAACGGCTGCATAAACTAGCCGTGTATTACCTTGCAGTGCTAAAGATGCACAAACACTTCAAAACAGCCACACATTCACGTAATAAACATTAAAACATTGAATCCAACAACAAGACTTTTCACATCACACTTTACAACGTACGTATTTCATTTGGAGAATCTCAATGAACCATACAGATATCAAATAACCAAACATAATATAATGGCACCACTTCAATACTAAGACTTGAGAGATCGATAAACTTTTATAAATAAAATAGAAACGTGCATTACAGGCCTGCAACTGTCACTGGTATGAAACTACTATTGAAATAAACAGTCAACTTCTAAAATAAAATAAATGGCAACACGATAAACATATCACAACCGACGTATGTGGCATATTACCTGGAAACAAATATAGAACAATACTTAATAGCGTAATAGCAATATCCACCTATTTCCCTTACAGGCAAGCATTTTTTTACATGTAATCTTTATTGGTAACAAATAACACATATTCTGTGGTGCCATACCACACCAGATGGCCTATGTTTCAATCCCTACTGATTTCAGCAAAAAAAGGCTTCTACAAAAACGCTGATAAATTGCAGGGATTTGGTTCAGTCTAAGAGAGGGATATAACTGTCTTAACAGGGCAGTGAGCCACTACAACCGCTTCAATTCACTTCGACAATCCGATTTGACACTTTTATTCCATATCCCATTAGTGTTCAAGTGCCCTTAATTGTTTGCACTGTTACAAACATAAACAAGTTGAGTAATCATTTCACTAAAGCTCCAGGCTAACGCACCTCAACTAACACCTTGCTTTCAATGTCACAGAAACCTCTCTTTCTAGGCATGGTGGTCAATATGATAGACACTTGGCCTTCACAGCATTTTTATAGATCACCCAAGGTTAATTCCAGACTAACTCCAGGCTAATTCCAGGTAAATTCCAGGCTAATTCCAGGCTAATACCAGGTAAATTCCAGGCTAATTCCAGGTAAATTCCAGGCTAATTCCATGTAAATTCCAGGCTAATTCCATGTAAATTCCAGGCTAATTCCAGGTAAATTCCAGGCTAATTCCAGGAATATTCCAGGCTAATTCCAGGTAAATTCCAGGCTAATTCCAGGTAAATTCCAGGCTAATTCCAGGAATATTCCAGGCTAATTCCAGGTAAATTCCAGGCTAATACCAGGTAAATTCCAGGCTAATTCCAGGTTAATTCTAGGCTAATTCCAGGTAAATTTCAGGATAATTTCAGGTAAATTCCAGGTAAATTCCAGGTTAATTCCACACCTGCATGGGGGGGGATCTACATACTACATAAACATATAATAAAAATATAAATTTTTGTTTATATTTTCTGATAGGAATTACAATTTCCTCCGTAATTAAAACAAATGTTTGAACAGAGATATAAATACAATTGCCATTCCAGAAGCCAAAGTAAATATGGCAATTGTGTCCATCTGAAATTACCCAACAAGGCTCACATGCCAATGAAGTATAAGCAACCTTTGAAGAAAATAGAATACTGTCCTTGCTTAAGTAGTGCCAAGTTGAGATTCCTCCTTGCCATGCATATATTACTAGAAACTAAAGGACTATTTGTGTCTTAGCTATCAAAACAAGGTATATTAGAGATTACATCATTATGCCTTTGTGTGAATTCAGTTAAATGTAATTACATAGAAATGACAAAACTTTAACTACAGCAAATTAATATCATATAAATAAAGGCTTTCTATTTATTCACATGTGTGCGGAGCAGGCAAATGCTATATATAGTCTTAAAAACAGTGTCACGTTTGTGTATACATATTTCAGTAATGTCCACAAGTAAGATATATCCCAATACAGATTAAAATAGGCTTCTCAAATCCAGCCATACAGATTAAGCTTGCCAGGAAATACAGAGGTCAACTCTTATATATCACACAGGATGGGAGTTCCCTTGCTTTACATATTTCTGAGGTTTACATTAAAATATCATGTTATGTTCTCAAGAATTTCAACTTAAAGAAATATGAACAGGATGCTTACTAGATTAAAACATGCTTCTGCAACATAAAATATAAAATGGATTCTGATTGGACCAAACGGATAACGAACAGGATTAATGCATGTGGCAGAGAAAAGCATTAAAAAAATGAATGCTTAACATCAGAGCAAAGGTTGCTTTGTTTTTTTACCATTATAATGATATAATATTCCTCCTGTTTGCGAACTTGTTCTCAGTAAAATGTCTAGATAAAGTGTATTAACCTTTAGGCACTCCAATTTGATCAATAATCCTCACACTGATGAGCCAAAACATTAACACCTGCCTAATATGCAGTCGGTTCTTTCGCCAAAACAGTGCTGACCGGCCGAGGCGTGGACTCTACAAGGCCCCAGAAGGTGTCCTGTGATGTCTGGCTTGGACACAATAGCAGCAGATGATTTAAGTCCTGTAAGTAGCAAGGTGGAGCTGCCGAGGATCGGATCAGACCGTTGGTCCAGCACATACCGTAGATACGAAATCTGATGAGATCTGGGGCAATTAGGGGGCCAGGGGAACACCACGACCTCTTCATCATGTTCCTCATTCCTGAATAATGTGTGCAGTGTGGCAGGGAGCCTTATCCAGTTGAGAGCCCACTGCAGTCAGGGGGATACCACTGCAATGAAGGGGTGTGTGCAATGATGTTTAGGTGACGGGATAGCCTGCATAGATGGCGCACAACGATAAGCCCTGGGCTCTCGACACCCAGTTGCCGGTTTGCGGTTTGGCCCTCCTCCGACCACAGTCGGTAGGTACCAGGAGCACCTCACAAGCTTTGCCGGTTCAAAGATGCTCTGACCCAGTCACCTTGCCATAACAATTTGGCCCTAGTAAAAGTCGCTCAGTTATTTACTCCTGCCAATTACTCGTGCATACAAAACGTTGAGTACGATAACTACTATAATCTACCCAGACCTTGACATGTGCCCTTAATAGGAGATGATCAAAGTTACTCTCTGCACATGTGGTCATAATGTTTTGGCTCATCTGCGTTAATTCTCCATTTGTAATTATTCAAATCATTTAAATAATTAGGGGAGTTTCAGGTCTAGCCCCTCCCTCCAGGATCCACGTACCAGCGCACGCATGGGTGCCAATCCGGCCCACGTCATACCCTCTCATTTCCCTCACTAATAACAAATACACTATTGTCTTATATATATATATATATATATATCATTTGCCAGGACAACAATACAAAACGGAGTTGCTTGCAGGTCTGAGCACAGTTCTTGCGTAATATTGTCCCTAAACTTAAGAGAAAATAATCCTTCTAGAAGATCTCTCCCATACACAGGGTTGATACAGATACAGTTTAACGTTCATTTAAACTTTTTCAAATACACTGTTGGCCTACAGTCTGCGTGCGTATTCATGCTCACAGCTGATACATTAAAAAAACTAACTTTCTACCAAACTAGGGAAGAACTACTAAAAATATATACTCAAAAAAAAACTTCGAAATGCAAATAAAAACGATGTGTGAAGTCAAGCTGTGAGACATATTTCCAAAGGTCAGGGCCAGCCAGCACTCATCCCGCCCTTTTCTAAACTGAAATATCCTCTGCATTTCAGTCACGTACAAGTAAACACAGACGCACATGCATAACAAGTCCCCCAAAAGTAAGCAAAAAACAAATTATTTACCTGGGTGAGACAAAGAGGAGAGTACATCATGGTGAAAGTCAACTTATAACCACTTGTGAGGCAGCAGACAGACAACAGATAAGTTAGTGAGTCATTATTTCACAGTTCATCATCAATCATAAACACCTCCGCCTCAACTGACTTCCAGTTCACTCTCACTGTAGATGTATAAGCTCTCCAAAAATAATGACACCGAGTTAGAGACTAACCCGAATATCCTGGGGAGTAAAAATAGGAACTTTGAATTAAAATCGGGAACGCTGGGAAGAGAAAATAAGGGTCGGGTGATCGGTTCCATTTAGGAAATGGGGGGAGAGAAAGAATCAAAGAATGAGAAAATGAAAAAGAGGCAGGAATGAAATGACGTTATGAAAATAGCCCATCCCAAAAAAGCATTTAAAGAAGCAGTAGCCCTGATTCCGTGTGTGTCCTGCAATGCCCCAAAGTACACGAATAAAAAGAAATAGTGCGCTTCCATCAGGTGCAACGCCGTGCGGACCGTAAGAAACCCCCCAAATGCCGAGGCTTTCTCTTGCCCACGCACGCGCACGCACGCGCACACACGCCCTGCCTCATGCATATGCATGTTGTAGGTCCGCTGGGGCTGCATAAAACCTTATAATAAGGTATTGGTGAACACGAGTGTGCGTAAATGCGCAGGGGTGTCAGTGGCAAGGCTGTATAAACGTGCCATACTGTCACTGTTCATTTGAATTCAGAAATAGTTTTGTAGAATATTCTAGGCTCACTTATTAGTATGTGACCTGAAATATAAAATGTGCTGAGTGTAATTTCCCCCAGAAAATAATGCAGGAATGATTAGGACATTCATATGCAGGAATGATTAGGACATTCAATCTATTAAATGTATTATAGGGTGATGAATACTGTTATTATGTTTTAGTTATATTATTGTTTGGGGGGTTTACAGTAGGTCTTACCCTAGTCCCACACCACCACCCTAACAGAAACTCATCTATTAGAAGACGTACATGATCTCTCTTCAGATTTACATGGCAAAAATGGGATATAGACATTTTCTTGGACCACTAAGTGTACTGTAATTAGACCAGTTTATCATGACAATAGTGTTGAGCTATACAGAGATCAGTCTTAGGGAGATTGTTTTTTTTAACATATTGTAAATCTATTGTTAATTAAAGGATCTGTAGTGACCTGGGACCTGTTTAGTGTCTTCGTCCAAGCAGACTGGGCTCTTGGTCCCAGGTCACTACAGATCTATATGGTTCAATAATCATGTTAAAACCGTAGAGTAATTGTCTAAAGGCTTAGCAGTTTAGTTATTTGGACTTGAAAGAGTGAATTGCAGTTCTGAAAACATATTTGCCATTAGAGTCATTCACCGAATGACATCCCAAAAATACATTACGAATTAAATATATAATAGTTCCAAAGCAGCAGTAAACCAGAAACCAAAAAAATGCTGTTTTTAAATCAGACAACCAAATAAAGTGAAACGGCAACTCTTTATAAGTGTGCTACAACAGCAGCACGCAATAGAGCACATCCAGGGACGGAGCGCCTCTGTCGGTTTGAGCGTCAAATTCATGCCGAGGCCCCTGCGCCCCTCCGGCCATTTTCTGCTAAACAAACTCTAAACGGGCACCGAGTCTATTGGGGTTGAACTTCAACTTGGCCTTCCACGTCCCGGGGGAACAGCCTACACACGCACGCGCGCACACGCACGCGCGCGCACACACACACACACACAAACAAACACAAACAAACACACACAAACAAACACACACACACACACACACACAATACATAACTATCCTTCCTCCACAAACCCTTCCGCTTGGCTGAAACGCACACGAGTAACTATCTACAAAACACGGAAAGCAGCGCAGTAACACGAACACACACACGCACATCTAACTCGACAGAATAAGGCACACAACTCTTGTTAGTCACCGCCTATAGTGTCTCTCTCTCTTCAGTAAAATGGACGAATGATATTAAATAAACGTACCATGTCGAAGCGACACTGCCAGCCCCCCCACCCCCAGGAAAGTTACAGCCGATGCAGCACTGCAGTTCAACTCCTGCTCATCATGTCGACGACGTGTTGTTGTTATTATTATTATTCCATATCCATGTATATATCCGCGTGCAGAAGTAGTCCCTGGGTCTGCGGAGGGGAGAACAGCTCGCGCACGCAGATCCGATACACACACGTGACGTCCCACGCGGGGTCTGCAGTCTCAGCAGATTTATCAGCAACTACAGGTACTACAATAGGACAACATGAATATGCGTCTGTATGTTATTATTATTATAAGGGTCTGCAACCTGTGCTGATGTCGCAGTATAACGTGCAGCAGCTGGTTGTATCTTTACATTAGGAGTGAATCTTCCATCTCGTTGGAGGCGTGCTGCCCGTGTGCCCTGGAACGCATCAATGCATCGGCTCCTCATGGAATAATCCTTAAAAACGTGCCGGACGATATCAGGGCTCATTGAAGATCTCAGGCGTCTGGGATAGGAATAGATGAAACGCGACGGTGCGCGTGCGTGTGTGCGCGTGCACGGTTGTGTGTGTGTGTGTGTGTGTGTGTGTGTGTGTGTGTGTGTGTGTGTGTGTGTGTGTGTGTGTGTGTGTGTGTGTGTGTGTGTGTGTGTGTGTGTGGCATGAGGGAGTGTGTTTGACATAATGGGCATTCTGGTGTTGCACTTGATGGCGTAGTTTATAAAAAGTACAAATACAAATCTATTTTATGGACTCTAAACCGTTATTAGAAACACTTGTAATTTCCTGAAATATGTCACTATAAATGTTCTGCCTTTCACGGTATAGCCAAACCAAAACTATTGTTCAGTAAGTGTTGTGATTGGATTCAGCTGTGACATATAATAATTGCAGAAAAATATCTGGAATATGTAATATCATGGCTGATTTAGGTATGATAGTGATATTACTATAGATTAAGCACATCTAAACCAAATATTACTGATCCATATAGATTTTCTTTAATTCACAATAGTCCAATACATTTTTTTTAAAGAAACTGCATAGCTGGTGGATGGTAAATGAAATGGGTTATTTGTCTGGATGGTCACAGTTTTGACAAATAGGGACATTTCAATAAATTGTTAACTTAATACATGTTCTCAAAATTAGATAAGGTATAAGCCAAATAAGCAGATAATATATATATGTGTGTGTGTGTTATATTGTGTATTTTTTGGAATAAAAATGCAATGGGTATTAGTTTTGTCCTTGTAAGTAGCAAAACTTCAAATTTTATTATTTTTAAAAATGCAAGTTGTAGAATGTAGAATCCCACTGCTATTTTCACTCTTGCATTCTGTGTATTTATTGTGGAAATGTATGTTGTCTTGCACATTTCTAGCCTCATCTTGGCCAGGTCGCCGTTGCAAGAATTTGTTCTCAATTGGCCTGGTTAAATAATGGTTGAATAAATTTTTTTAAAGTTATTGGCCGCACACTATTTTCATGAGCACACTCTCATGCCATGTGTAACATGTTTGGTGTAACATGTTTGGTGTAACATGTTTGGTGTAATGGGGCACCACCATTTTGTGGTCATATCACAAGCACATGCAGATTACGCTGTAGGCAATACAGCATTTGGAATGGTACTTTCTCTGTTTCAAATGGTACTTTCTCACGATATCAGCCATACTTGATGTCTATCAGATCTATCACCTCTGTCTCATATTGACTCTTAACTATAGTCTCTGGACATAAATTGAACCAGCCCGTCCCGGTCTTGATCTTGTATTCTAAACAAGTTGTTTTGTTGCTGATATACAATCATAGGGAAAAAAAATAGATATTCTCTGTAAGTAAATTCATTAGACAACACAGGAGGTTTGGTAGTGACAGATGTAACTTCCAACATGAATGAGCTAACACAGTCTGGTTGTAACCTTAGCAGACAAAGTCTGGTTTCTAGCTGCTGCATTTTTCCATTTTGCAGGGCACCCGATTTAGTAATGCCTCAGCACGTTTGGGCACCAGGAACTTCCCCACACAGAGTTCAGAATAGTAACCAGTTGTGCTTTACTACATGGACTGCCTCAAGAGTACTGTATTCTCACATATTTGCAACTCAAATAATGACCTCAAAAGATCAGGAACTGCCAAGTGTGTCCAGATGTAGTTTTTAGTACAAAATATTAGAAAGCTATTTTTTTACACCTTCTTGACCACAGTAGTAGTATAGGTAGTATATTTTATAAATACATAAAATTATATTTTATAAGACATTGGACACCACTTCCTTCACATTTGGTTGTGTTGTAGATCAATGATAACTAATTTTTTACCCCCCTGCACGGCACAGAGTAGCCCACAAAAATGAAAATGTATGCCACTTTTTTGTGATTGAATGGGGGTCGTCCGTAAATGTGTCCCCATACATGTTTAATAAAGTTCAAGTCAACGCCACTGTTGTGTTGGTTGTGTCCTTCAGGTCTTTATACTGCAAGATGAATCTTTAGGTCCTGTGTGCTCTGGATCAGGCTTTCCTCAAGGACCTTTTGGTATTTTGCTCTTTCCCATCCTGGCAGTGTCTTTCAGGCGACATGTCATATGCCATCTGTCTAGTCATTAAAAGCATGATTGAGCAGCAAATATTGTTTTCTTTCTGGCAGGTTCCCCCATATTTGCAAACTCCAAACCTCTGTTAGAATGGTCACTTGATTTTTTGGTCACTTCCCTGAACTTCTTGGTAATGTTTTTGGCCAAACAGCCATCTTTAGAGAGATTGTTGTGTGTTGGTGGTTCCTTACTTCTTCCATTTTCACAATGATAGAGATACATTTTTGGGAAACTTTTACTACTTTAGCATTGAGTCACAAAATTAAATACCTCCCTGGTAAGTTGTATTTTAATTTTTTTCGTATGGATATATGAATATGTAATCTTCAGTTCAACACTTTAGACAGTTAAGTAATTTAATTTAACCATTTCTATTGGATTGAGATGTTAGCTTTGACTCCATGTCATAATTCGCCATTCTTCTTTTGAGCCATTATATTGTAGCTTTGCTTTGTGTTTTGGTGTGGCCCCGAGCCTCCCCTGACCTCAACAATATTGAGAACCTTTGGAGCATCCTCAAGAAAAGGATCTATGAGGGTTCAACAACTGACCATTTTAATTTCTTTACAACCTATAAATGAATCTCTGTTGGGCATAATCATTTTGAAAAAAAAGACTGTTTTCATTAGGTGGTCAGTTAAATTAAATTTGACTTATAACCTAACAGTTGGTGACCTCAAAATTATACTGACTTTCATTTGCATCGACTATTTAGAAAAATCTGTGTGAAATATAATTTGCATAATAATTTGGTGTTGTTTTGTCAGTGTATGGTTTTTCCATTCGGTGTTGTCTTGTTTTATTCGTTTAACAAGCCCGGTTACAACGGCTCTGCAGTTGGCTTTCCCTACACCACACCTGAGAGGTTACGTGACAGTGTACGGCATGTGTAGTAAGTTGAAATGTTCAAATGACATCTGCACCACGTCAACAAACCAAACAAACTGACCTTCAAAATGTCATGGCTCACTGATGTACAGCATG
Source organism: Dallia pectoralis (assembly GCA_029465975.1). NCBI lineage: Eukaryota > Metazoa > Chordata > Actinopteri > Esociformes > Umbridae > Dallia > Dallia pectoralis. The sequence continues at coordinate 3,302,993 of CM055751.1, forward strand.
ATATTGATTCTATGTGTAGATCACATAAAACTGTCAATTATGCATCCTGACCAAAATAATATATGTATTTTTAAGGGCAGATTACCTCCACTTAGCTACTTAAATATTACATTCTCAAATGTTGGTTGTTTAAGTGAGCTGCAACAGTCACTTTGTTATAGCGCTGGCTGTATTTTTGATACTTACACTGCAGTCTTGACTCGTTGCAGTGCCCCCCTCAGGCCAGCTCGTTGAACACGACAAATTCAGCTTGGCTGGATGTTATGGGCCTGTATTGTTTCAGACGGTATACCTCAATTATCTCAGCCCATATCACCTGCCTGTTAAACCTTTCATTTGAAGCCTTTTGGGTTTAATCCCACAGTTTTTCCTAATTTTAAAGTAATGACAAGCCTGAGCCTGATATTAATGTGCTTCATGTCGATCTTGCTAGGCCTGTCTAAAGCTGTTGAATGCCTGCTCAACAAAACAGCTACCTCGAGTTCCACAATGGTCTCTCTCAGTCAAGCTTCAGAATCGGCCACTTGTGTATTTCAAAAGTCCTAAACAATAACATTTCTGTTTATCTGCTGTTTTTATTGATTTGGCTAAAGCCTTTAACTCGGTCAACAATCACAAACATCGCTGCAGGTAACTCACTCATCCATATTTATACAGATGACACTATCCTGTACACAACTGGCTCGTCACTGAGTAGTGTGCTGTTCCCCCTCACAACATAGCTTTATAAACATCCAACAGGGCCCTTTCTGCCCTCCATCTACTACATGATACCAAAAACCAAGTATTTTTTCATGTTGGGTACTATTGACTGGGGTTCGTATATTCTCAGTCCCATTATGGCAAAGGAATGACATTTCTCCATTGTTTGTTTTCGTTGAGGCCATGCTGACATCTACTGAAAATTATTTATATTTAGACATTTAGACACTCACACTCATCCTGAATTTGGAAATAACTTGTTCTTTCTGATTGTTATATGTCAATGTATGCGTAATTAACACCAATCTGCATGACGTTATTTTACATCACATATGTTTAAATACAACACGGAGCAAACATTTTTACAGAGATACAGTTACGTACCTTGTTACCATGGGTCACTGTTCACAACTTTGGCAACAGCAAACCACTAGCTTACACAACGACATACACACTGTCTGACATCTGTCAAGTACAGCTAAAACCAGGATTCTAATGGGAAGAGCACACTTCCCCAGCATATCAGAGACACTCATAGGTGCGCATTAAATGACTGAAGTCAATTACAACATTAAAGTGCAAATGTCCTAGATTAGGACAATAAGCAATAAGACACGGTTCTGTTTTATTTTTTTGTTTTTTTTAACTAAATAGTAACATATATTATTTAAGTGACTCTAACAGCATGTGACCTTAGCCCATTGTGTGAATTCTAGGCAGCTTCAGTCCTTTTGGCCGCTGTCATAGCCAGGGATTAAATTGGGCCAATGAGAGCCAAGCAGAGCTACGCCCCCTTATTATTGGTGGTGTGCAAATTTAAAATACTACATGTACATTTACAACAGCATCATTTTGGGGATCCTCTAATCCAGAAGCTAAATAACATAAGCAGACATTTGCAAAATATACAATAAACTACAAGAACGAAATGTCAAGAGAAGTACACTTCTTGTAACATGACAATTGTTCAACATCACGCCTGTCGAGCTTCCTTACACAAATGCACTATAGTAGTACAATGCAAAAAATAGCACAGAACTTTGTTGTATTAGCCAATCATATCGAGGACAAAAATAACTGAAAAATTCTTTGAATTACAAATAATACATTGACCTTTTCTGCCATTTTTATTCATGAGTTTCAGGGTGATTTTGACTTCTTCTTTGCAGTTTTGCTCTAGGTTGTTCAGGTTTGGTCTGAAAACATGTCGGCTACAATTTTCTATAAGTGCCACAGAGAATATATAAAAAAAATGGAGATTATATATAAAAAATATATCAGAACTTTGACTGAGCTATTGTAGGACGTTAATCTTGTTGTTCTTGATACACTTGCTTTGGTTATGAGCTTGGGAGTATTTACTGGCTAAAAAGGTGAATTTCATTCCAAGCTTTAGTTTTTGAAGATTGGTCATCTTTTTCTTGGCAGTGCCAGGGATGGTATGTGAAAATTTGTATTACTTCATCACTGACTTTGATAGAATGCCCTTTGTTTGTTCAAAGCCTGACCAATAATACATCCACAATGAAAATAAAATGTGACTGAAACTTTATTGATTTACAGATGGAGTCCCATGGCAAGGTTATAGCGACATTGTAAGGGCATTTTCTTTTATCTGTGGATGGAGAGTAAAAATCCAAAATACATTCCCTCATGCTATTAATCTCACCTCCCGTCTGATATCTTGACATTCTGTGGGCCATAGAATATATAGGTTGAAATGCCATGTTTATGGTCGTATAACTGCTAGAGGATAGACTCAGTTTTCCAGTTTCCCCACAGTGTGTATGTGATGATAAACATGACAGTTTCCTTTGCTTTAGCAGTTTTATTCTGTAGCAGATCATCCTGTGTTTCCCCTAATGTCTTCATGCGCACATTGCAATACGTAGAAGATATTACTATATTCAAACAGGGTTGTAAACCAAATTCTGCTTGACTTTTCAATACACGTATCGGGATATATATATAAGTTAATCAGATCAATAGTCTTGTACACTTGAGCATAGTGCTTGTACATACTTTATGTTAGATGATTCTACTAAATTCGACAAGAGTTTTAAAAGTATGCAGTATATGAAAAAACTGAACTGGTGAACTGTTTAGAGTACAAGGCCTGAATGAGGATAGCAATACATTGGTTAGCTCAAACTCCTGGGACATGTATCACTTATGTATAAAAACTGTATCAGTGGGAAAGTGGAGATTTGACAACACAAAAAAGCTTGCTATCACAGATGCTTGCAGACATATCACAGAAGCTTGCAGATATATCACAGAATCTTGCAGACATATCACAGAATCTTGCAGATATATCACAGAAGCTTGCAGATATATCACATAAGCTTGCAGACATATCACAGAAGCTTGCAGACATATCACAGAAGCTTGCAGACATATCTCAGAAGCTTGCAGACATATCACAGAAGCTTGCAGACAAATCTCAGAAGCTTGCAGATATATCTCAGAAGCCTGCAGACATATCTCAGAAGCCTGCAGACATATCACAGAAGCTTGCAGACATATCACAGAAGCTTGCAGATATATCACAGAAGCTTGCAGACATATCACAGAAGCTTGCAGACATATCTCAGAAGCTTGCAGACATATCACAGAAGCTTGTAGACATATCACAGAAGCTTGCAGACATATCACAGAAGCTTGCAGACATATCCCAGAATCTTGTATGAATATCACAGAAGCTTGCAGATATATCACAGAAGCTTGCAGACATATCTCAGAAGCCTGCAGAGATATCACAGAAGCTTGCAGACATATCACAGAAGCTTGCAGACATATCACAGAAGCTTGCAGACATATCCCAGAATCTTGTATGAATATCACAGAAGCTTGCAGACATATCACAGAAGCTTGCAGACATATCTCAGAAGCCTGCAGACATATCACAGAATCTTGCATACATATCACAGAATAGTGATAGTTTTTAAACAATTTCACAAAATTGTAAATGACATTGATAACCAAAATGTAATCCTTAATCCTCTTTGTGATTTTGCGAGCCCATGAACAGGACGGTATAAACTTAAAATCGGAAAGCTTTTACAAAGTGAGCTTAGTCAGCTCCCTTTCCCAGAATCCAAACAATTTGCATTATGTAGAGGTTTAATTTATCATCATCCAAATCCCCTTGGAGACAAAACTAATGGCTATTAGAAAATGATTACGCTGCAGTAATTCAGCACTGATTATGCTCTAAGCTAATGTACATATTAGATACAACCTATACAAGGATTCATATTAGATATTTTAGCCTATGTTACAAACTGTTTTTACATAACCAGATAACTGTTTTTCAAGCCAGTGCTGTTATACAGATATACAATGAAGGACTAAATAAATAGGAACAAATAAAAAGGAACTGTAGTGCAAGGACCGCCAGGCAGGAAGGTGGTTTGGCTCCAGTCGCGGAGAGCAACCCATTTCATTTAGAAGGAGCAAGCAAAAAGAGTGGTCAAGGGTACAGACAGAGGCGTAAATCCAGTAATCCAAAATGGCACATAGGGTGAGGTACAGAAGGCCTAAGGCAAACCCCATAATGTAAGAACTATGAAAAACACAAGGTCAAACACTTCGGATAAACTCTGTGACAATGGCCAAAACGTACAATACCACGCAAAGCAACAATCTGAGGACTAAACATGAATCCAGGTGAATGTGGCGGGAAGGTGCAGCGTTCATGGAACCCAGGACGATGGTGAATCCCGGGGTGTGCAGTTAAGAGAACCAGGACGTGGAGGGATCATGGTAAGTGTGATAAGTGTGGTAAGTGTGAGTGAGTGAGTGCGGGGAGAGGGCAGGGGCTCGTAAAAGTAAGGCTGTGCTGCATTCAGAAGGTGCTGGAACACGGAGTGACTGAGACCTGACTGCAGGCGTCACATAATGCATCCGAAATTTGGATGACAAAATCTAGATTGTAGAGACGATGTGAGTGAACAGCGGTACCCTTAGACTGCGGGTGGGTAGAGTTATGGTGACTAGAGAGCTTAGCTACAGTGGGACTTTGCCCAGCAAGGACTTGTAAATTAGTTGGTACCAATGGGTTAAACGCTGAGTGTTTAACGACGACCAGCCGAACAATGCATAAAGGTTAAAGTGGAGGGTGTCTCGTGGGGACTTGGTGACACATTGGTATAATAGTCCTCTTTACCAAGGCAAGTTTGGCAACATGTAATAAGGAGGCCCTGTTCTGGAAAAGGAAACCGATTCTGGACTTAATTTTAGAATTGTGTGTGTTTATGTGCAGCTTGAAGGAGAGGGAGCTGTCTAACAAGACACCTTAAGTATTTGTATGTATCCACATATTCTTATTAAGACTTCTCTCGCGTGGCGATGCTAGTTAGACGTGCAGGTGTGGGCAGTGATCAGATGAATGCAGTAAGTTTAGTAGTTTGGTTTAGTAATAACGGCAGGACTCGGAAGGAATGCTGAATGGCATTAAAACTCTCCTGGAGATTTGAGAGCACAGTATCTAACGACGGGCCTGAAGTATACAGGATGGTATCATCTGCATATAGATGGATCCGAGAGTCTCCAACAGCGGTAGCCACATCGTTAACCTTGTGCACCCTCATGGAGACAGCCATGGATCCCGACAGCAGGCCCTCTGATTTAACACGCTGGACCCTGTCGGAGAGATAGTTGGAGAACCAGGCGAGGCAGTCATAAGAGAAGCCCAGGCTACTGAGGACAAAATGGTTAACAGAATCAAATGCCTTGGACAGATCGATGTAAACGGCTGCACAGTAATGCTTTATATCAATGGTGGCTATGATCTTGGTCAGGAACTTAAGTGTGGCCGTGGTGCAGCCATGAACAGCACGAAAAACAGACTGCATAGCAGAGAGGATTCAGTGGGATTCGAGATGGTTGACAATTTGTTCATTGACCAGTTTTTTAAGAATTTTGGAAAGAATAGGGTAGGATGGATATTGGTCTGTAGCAGTTAGGTGGAGGGTTTGAACAGGGGAATGACTGCAGCTGTTTTCCAATCTCTCAGGATTTCAGACTTGTAAACAGACTGGTAATCGGCCCAGATATCAGATCATTTTAGAAAAAAGGGGTCGAGATTATCTAGCCCAGCTGATTTATACGGGTCCTATCATGTTAAATATATTTTAAGGAAAACGTACGTGTCTGACCCCCCTCCTAATTGTACACTTGGTCTGCTCCACTTTCACAAAATACAGTCCCAGCAGAAGCCTGATATTTCAGAGATGAGAAATGCGTGAATTAATGACAACTTTAACAGTAATGGAATGCCAAGCAATCTAACCAAAGTTAACAACCATGTTCTTTTTGAAAAAAAGCTAATTTTAATGAATAAAGAAATTGCTTGTTAAACAGTCACTAACACTAACAGTCTGTGTTATTACTGCTACGTTACATGCCTTGTTGGCTTACTGCTAGCTAGCAAGTATGATGCAGGACAGTTGAGTTGGCATAATAAAAGCGACGACTTTGGATTATTTGTTAGTTAACAGTGAATAGCCTTACAACCTTAAAATAATTTAGGTAACCGTAGCTATTAACTAGCACACACACAACTGTGTGATAGAAAGCATGTTAAATAAGCTCAGAATCAGATCTTCTAACGTATGTCTCTATCATGGTTACGCCCTTGGTGAACACAAATAATCAGATAGTGTGAGTGTCACACGAACACCTGATCAGAGTCTAACTGCACTTCAACTGACTTTCCGACCTCCTCCTATATTCCACACAAATTAGCCTCATCAAAATCCACTCAGGACCTTGAAGGCAGTTCCACTCCTTCTTGTTCTTCCTGTTTAACCCTCACGTCCAATGGCACGCCTGCGAGCCTGAATCAGCTCATCTCGTTCCATTACCCATAGAGATCTGAGTGTTTTTATGTTGCACCATTTTTCTTTTTGCAGCAGACTGATGAATCATCCAACGTAAGTCATTTAACTATTTGCAGGTAGAGTGCCGGAAAAGACGGAAGTCGCAAAGACATCTGTTAATCAACCCGTGTGCTAGAAATCGAAAAGGAAGAGCTAGGAGAGCTAATATTAGCTAGCTAATAGTTAATACAAATACGATCTATATGCAGTAGAGTCTATGGAACAAGAAGGTGGTTTTGGTTTTGCTCAAGGAAACCCACAGGCTGATCTACAATTATGACAATAAGCACAGCTGTGTTTGAAAATGAATACTTGCCAAAAGTGCTTTAATAAAGGACAGAGTGAAGGGGCCTTGGTAATTATGCAAATCTGATATTTCTGTTGTTTTGTTTTCTACATTTGCAAAAAATATATATACATGCTCATTAAGGGGTATTGGTTGTAGATTGGTGTGGATAGAAATGGTTTTAATAAATTTTAGAATAAGGTTGTAATGTAACAAAATCTGGGAAAATGTAAAAGACTTGCGCTGTCTAATATAGGCAGGGACATCAAATCCAATTACTTTGATTTGAGTTCAAATGCACGAAGGTATCTGGATTGAGGCCCAGTCATTATTTTGCCGTTCATTCACCACCAACAGGTTATGTTCCATAATGACAACATGGCCGCTCAGTGAAAGCTATATTCCGTATAACTGGACATTTTCCAGTTCTTCCACGGCCTGCAAACCCAACCAGACGGGACATGGAGCATGTTTAAGGTGTTCTGGATCGACAAGAACAGTATGTTCTAGTTGCTTCAACAAAATATTGTTTTGTATCGAAATTAAACGTCAATATCCAACAACTTGGCACATAAGTCCGGGGGCATACGGCAGAAAGAGCATAAAACTGATCATTAAAAACTGGAAGGGGGTCTCGGTCTCGTCTCGGTCTCGGCCCCCTTCGGTCTTGGTCTCGTCTCGGTCTCGGCCCCCTTCGGTCTCGGTCTCGTCTCGGTCTCGCTTTAGGTGGTCTCGAGCACAGCTCTGCATTAAAGAGGAGTGGACAACATTCCACCTGTCACATTCAACAGCCTTATGCTAAGATACTAATAAGCTGCATTAACCAAATGGTGACCAGGTCAAACCAGCTGCTGACTAGTTTTCGGATCAACACTCAGTTTATGTTCAAGACATCTGTGGCGATCAGACGTTAAATCCAGAGATAAAAGCCAACTCACGTTATTCCAGTGGACTGAATATAAAATCTAAATCTAAAAATAGGTTCACTACCACCCGCTACTGGTGATGAAAATAACTACATAATGAATGTAACAGCAAATGTCCTTATCCACACACATATTATTTCAACTAGCGTGCTTGAACATGTTTGTGTACCTCCCTTGAGTTGTCAGCAAATGTAGTGTCATTTGAAAACAGACTGATGTCACATCTCTACTAAAACATTTAAGTGAAGTCCTGGCAGTAGGCACTTTTAGTGTGATGTCTCTAACTCATTAGCCAGGGAATATGTGAACCAGATCTGAAACCAATAGGCTCAGGATCTCCTACCCACTCATCAAGGATAACATGCACTTTATAAACATTCAGATTCCCATATTCAAACTTTTCTAAAGTCCTTAGAAAGTCCCACACAAATCTGTCAAGTAATCCAAAAACCTAATCAAGCTAAATGCAGAATTTCCAGTAAGCAGAATTACACTAAGACCAAACTCAATCTAATGAAAGCTGGAATTAAATAGAAAAGTGCATAGGAAAGCCAAAATTAAACCGTACTTGAACTTAAAACATCCTCGATCTAATCGAGTCTTGATTAAGTAAATGTAACGCAAAAGTTCTACTCCCTTAGTCCTCAATCGCAGTTGTGAACCGTAAACCTAAAATTCCTCACATAACCTATCAAACATAATAAACAGCAGAAGGAAATATGTAGCCTGGTATGCCTATTTGATTAATTTCACCTCTGTATGATGAAAACAATTAAAGTGATTTATGCTTTAAATATCCCTGTAGTCATGACAACGTACAGTATAAGAATCTTAGCAATTGTCAGTTCTGGGGAAACATCTCAACACAATATGTTTTCCTTCAGTGATAAAACTGATGCTGATTACAATTCTATCCATATCCATGTGTCACGGTCGAGAGGCACAACAGGAGACAGAGCTGAAAACATGCCTTTATTGCTTTTGAAAAAGCAACAAAAAGCAAAAGAGCAACACAACAGTGACCATAAATGCAACGGCATAAACAATAAACGGTCGGGTGAAACTGGCAAACTAAATAGCATCCTCAATTAGAGGCCACGCAGCTGCCTCCAATCGGGGACAACAAAAATGCAGAGATGTGTAGAGTCGTCCCAGCTGTCCTGACTGGCACCTCTAAGCCAAAATAGAGACATCCTGAGGCTTCTCTGTAGTCAGGACCTGGCACTAAGTACCTCGACTCATTCTCATTTCACCAGCGTGTGTTGAATGATTGATGTTAGCTGGAATTGCAAGCAAGAACACTGAATAACCAATAGAGGACACTTTAAAATGTCAAACATTTGACAACTGTCCTTCCAGGTTGGTCCGGCAATACGTACTTTAAATAAATTGAATAAACCACAACTGCTTCTTGTTTTATTGTTCACCTAAGGCTTAAGCCCACCCAATAATGATGAACTGTGATTTGATGGTAAAATCAACAGGACAAAGATGAGTACAGGTCAGATGTACAGGACGAAGATGAGTACAGGTCAGATGTACAGGACGAAGATGAGTACAGGTCAGATGTACAGGACGAAGATGAGTACAGGTCAGATGTACAGGACGAAGATGAGTACAGGTCAGATGTACAGGACGAAGATGAGTACAGGTCAGATGTACAGGTCAGATGTAGAGGTCAGATGTACAGGACAAAGATGAGTAGAGGTCAGATGTACAGGACAAAGATGAGTAGAGGTCAGATGTACAGGACGAAGATGAGTAGAGGTCAGATGTACAGGTCAGATGTACAGGACGAAGATGAGTACAGGTCAGATGTACAGGTCAGATGTACAGGACGAAGATGAGTACAGGTCAGATGTACAGGACGAAGAGGAGTACAGAACAGATGTACAGGACGAAGAGGAGTACAGAACAGATGTACAGGACGAAGATGAGTACAGGTCAGATGTACAGGACAAAGATGAGTACAGGTCAAAACATTTTCCAAGAGGTAATTATTGCGACTAAGTAATGATAAATATGTAAGGATGCACTTTCATCATGTCAGATTCCAATACATCGGATATAATATATACAGAATGTGAACAAAAGCAAGTGATTGGAACTAAAATTTAAAATGTCTTTTCTACAACATCGTCCTGAAACTTCTGTCTTACATGACGCTTTGCCGAGCGCCACACTTAATGACTAATGTATTGGTCTTGAGTGAAGCCAGATGAGAGGGATAACATGGGATATACTGTGTATTAACTAGAATGGATTGACACAACATTGGGCGCATTCTTAGGATTTGATAGAGCAGACAGTGTCAGGATTAAACTGGCCGACCTGCAGAGAAACTGAAATAAAAATGATTGCCTATATAAAAAGGGGATAATCTGTGCGTTTGGAGAATGCCCTTTCTGTGCTTCCCCGGGAATATTAATTAATTAGAGTTAATTATTTAGATTATTTATTTTGTCACGAAAAGTGTAATATACATGCACTATATTCTTATGACCTGCCAAATCCTGTCTGTCAGAATAACATGACGACTCTCAGAAGGGCCTTGACACAGTTTTCCGGACCATTCTTTACGCCCCAATTTTAGCCTTGTTGAAGTAGCCTCCGGTTCTCGGAATAATTCCCGTCTGTTTCCAGACGTCCAACTCATGGCCGGGAACCACAATCCCAGGGCTGACCCTCTGTTTCCCCAGAGGACAGGAGAAGTGCTGAGGAGGGAGATCCGCCAGCGTAGGGATATGTGTGTTACTGCCCTCTGTGGTGAACGGCTACATCCAGCGGAGCTTTAATGAGGTTAGGCCGTAAAAAGGCACTACGCACATGGTTCTAAATTCACACGCCGCCACTGGAAAATAATGCAAGCAGGACCAAGTCTGTCAGCTGTGTCATGCTGGTGGGCAGATGCAGAGAGCATCACATTATGAACAGACACGTGTCTGCTGAGGTAGCCAACGGTGGAATATAATAGCTAGTGAAGACAATGTGATGCCCGTTACAACATCTTCATGATGTTTCACTAAGTTAGCCGCACTGCACATTATTTATAACGCATTATAAACTGGATCATCTCAGCATCAGCCAGTATATAGCACTGAACAGATTATGATCAATGGCCTCTCAAGCACACGAAATAAACAAAATATTATTAAATCAAGTTACTCGTCGTTTAATTGCTTTCACGTCACCATTCATCATTCCAACGTCACAGAGTAATTCCTCAACGGAAAGCCTCAGTCTGATCGGCCTACAGTACAGGGCCTGAGAATAAACAGGCATTAGCACATCTTCACATTAGACGATGAGGTCTTAACAAAAGTAAACTGTCATTAACATGTCTATAAAATTCCTGTCAAAGTAATAAGGAACTTAGAGGGATTCCTCATGTGTGGCACAGTGGGGGTCTTAAATCCGGGTCCACATTCAGATTCTCACAAAGCTGCAACTATAGCGTAATACTGTGTGAGCTTTCAGTTCACCAAACCCTTGGCAATGTAAATGGTTGTGTTTAATTTCCCCGCCCCATTAGACATTACAGCCAACACTAATCCTATCCCAGCATTTGGCCACTGCTTTTGGAAATCCTAAATTGAAAAGAGACGTTTCTTTGATTACAGATTTTTACTTGCTTCACTTTGGCATGATGTCGCTCAGATTTGACTGAATCAAAAATGGAAACAGGGGTGCTTGGGACATGGGTCTCAAGTATAAAACATATTCGCAATTATTAGAGTGTAATGTATTGGTCGAACAATAATCTCAAAGTAAATTAGGTGTCATTTATAATTCAAGTAGTCCTTGAACACCATTTTCCGGGACAAGTTTGCACTGAAACCATCACCAATAGTAAACCCCGTTGCACAAATCCATGTGCAGCGAAGAGTGAAATAATAAGAAGATTTGCTCCGATCGAAAAAACGTCGCATTTGAGCATTTTCTTACATCCCTAATTTGTCAACGGTTTCAAATTGCTTTTATGTTGTGTCTCTGTTTAAATCATAAGTCCTTTTTCCGGCTTAAACTGCCTTTTACAGAAACCACAGCCCAGTCCAACGTGTGTAGCCCACCTCCTCCACTCCTAATTATCCTGGCCGGCGGTTAGCATGGGGGACAGGAAGCTCCAGTATTACACACACATGCATACCGGCCGTAATCGGGGCAACGGGGCATAATGGGTGTTTGGGCAAACGTTTGTTATTCAGAGGTAGAGAGACAGGACATTAGGGCAGGGCAGTGGTTTATGCTTAGCTTCAGTTAAAGATGGCTGTGGGCTGCGATCTTTCAACAAACCTAAATCTTTGTCATTCTTTAGCAATAACTTTGTCTGTTTATTGCAACTGTCACAGGGGCAGAGTACCTCAGGAGACGTTCTGGGGCTTAGATCTTAAGGCTAGATTGAACACGTCTGGTGAATTCAGAGTGTTTCAGAAGTATAGTGGAAAACACGTCTGGTGAATTCAGAGTGTTTCAGAAGTATAGTGGAAAACACGTCTGGTGAATGCAATAAATTCACTAACAATTGCATTCCCACTTGATCAGTTATTTTCCAAAAAGCTACCTCAAAGGTTATGATAGAGAAATGTATTTGAACTCATACTGACAGAATCCCAATGTAACTCAAACATCAAACGTTGATATAGAAGAATGTGTGAAACACCAGCTAGTGAGATCGTATTTCACATACAGGGTTTTACAAACAATCGAAGTGCAACATTTTGATTAATTGTTAGTTAGGGCTCATGGCTTAATTTGCAAACGGATTCAAACAAAAATGTGGGTGGTTAATGTGTAAGGGGAGAGCGTGCAATCAGCATTTGTTATTTTTATAATAGAAAAATAGAAAAAATCAATTCATTACAGATGAATAAATAAGTTAAATTGGTATGTTGGACACTGAGCAAACACAAACCATTCCAAAAGAAAGTGGCTTAGAGAAAAACAGGCCAGGCATAAATATACAGTACACTTTTGGAGCTAATATACTGTGCAGTCAATATGCACAGTAGAATATGTATTTTACACAATCAGCATAACAACATGTATGCATGTGTGTGTGTGTGTGTGTGTGTGTGTGTGTGTATGGACATATATATATATATAAACATACACACATTATCAGTAGGTCTGATCTACAAGACAGTCTAAGCAAACAGATATATTTTTGTAGGTGAACTACATATGCTGTCTCAAGTTTCTCACAAAAAGGCAATGTGTGCCACACCCACGCTAAATGCAGGTTAATAACATATTGATAATATAAAATAACAGCCAATATATAAAATAAACTATCATGCCATTTAAAACAAAACAAAACAGTTCGCAAAGCACTAACATAGGTATATTGTCACAGGACACCACAGTGAAAACGTTAATAAAACTGCTTGCCTCTGCTTGATGTTTTCACTAATATTATTTTTTTAAATCTAAGTTGAAATGCAAACGTTGAGCCTCGGTCTAAGACACTTATGTAAACACAAAATAATAATAATTCTAACAATGATTATATGTTATGATATTATTTAAACTGAAAAAGCTCTGTTAAACTGAAACATATCGACCCACAACAACTCAACAAGAAATCAAATGTCGTAACAGCGGTGGTAATTTCTGACCAGAACTTAAACAAAAGCATTTAACCACGGCAATTTAAAAGATGACCTCGGAAATCCTCCGAACAAATAGCACAGATCAGCAATCTCAGATGATTTCATGAGTACTCACCATCCACCACGTTTTGGCCGTCATGTCATAACACAGCTGCCATTTGACAGCGTTGTCCGCTGCCTTGTCCCCCATATGTGTTATGCTGGGAAGATCCATGGGAAAAGACACATGTAAGAGTGCAGTGAAGGACAGACGCTCAGCACAACTCTACAGGCACACAGCTTCCAGCCCTCTCCGCTATCACCCTGACTCTCATCCTTCCTAACCTCCCTGCGAGACTCTCAGAGAGATTGGGTAGTCTACAGAGAGATTGGGTAGTCTACAGAGAGATTGGGTAGTCTACAGAGAGATCGGGTAGTCTACAGAGAGATCGAGCAGTCTACTGAGAGATCGGGCAGTCTACTGAGAGATCTGGTAGTCTACTGAGAGATCTGGTAGTCTACTGAGAGATCTGGTAGTCTACTGAGAGATCTGGTAGTCTACTGAGAGATCTGGTAGTCTATTGAGAGATCTGGTAGTCCATTGAGAGACCGGGTAGTCCATTGAGAGATCGGGTAGTCCATTGAGAGATCGGGCAGTCCATTGAGAGATCGGGCAGTCTACTGAGAGATCGGGCAGTCTACAGAGAGATCGGGCAGTCTACAGAGAGATCGGGCAGTCTATTGAGAGATCGGGCAGTCTATTGAGAGATCGGGCAGTCTATTGAGAGATCGGGCACTCTACTGAGAGATCGGGCAGTCTACTGAGAGATCGGGCAGTCTACTGAGAGATCGGGCAGTCTACTGAGAGATCGGGCAGTCTACAGAGAGATCGGGCAGTCTACTGAGAGATCGGGCAGTCTACTGAGAGATCGGGCAGTCTATTGAGAGATCGGGTAGTCTACTGAGAGATCGGGTAGTCTACTGAGAGATCGGGTAGTCTATTGAGAGATTGGGCAGTCTATTGAGAGATTGGGCAGTCTACTGAGAGATCGGGTAGTCTACTGAGAGATCGGGTAGTCTACTGAGAGATCGGGTAGTCTACTGAGAGATCGGGCAGTCTACTGAGAGATCGGGCAGTCTACTGAGAGATCGGGCAGTCTACTGAGAGATCGGGCAGTCTATTGAGAGATCGGGTAGTCTATTGAGAGATCGGGCAGTCTATTGAGAGATTGGGCAGTCTATTGAGAGATCGGGCAGTCTATTGAGAGATCGGGCAGTCTATTGAGAGATTGGGCAGTCCATTGAGAGATCGGGCAGTCTACTGAGAGATCGGGCAGTCTACAGAGAGATCGGGCAGTCTACAGAGAGATCGGGCAGTCTATTGAGAGATCGGGCAGTCTATTGAGAGATCGGGCAGTCTATTGAGAGATCGGGTACTCTACTGAGAGATCGGGCAGTCTACTGAGAGATCGGGCAGTCTACTGAGAGATCGGGCAGTCTACTGAGAGATCGGGCAGTCTACTGAGAGATCGGGCAGTCTACTGAGAGATCGGGCAGTCTATTGAGAGATCGGGTAGTCTACTGAGAGATCGGGTAGTCTACTGAGAGATCGGGTAGTCTATTGAGAGATTGGGCAGTCTATTGAGAGATTGGGCAGTCTACTGAGAGATCGGGTAGTCTACTGAGAGATCGGGTAGTCTACTGAGAGATCGGGTAGTCTACTGAGAGATCGGGCAGTCTACTGAGAGATCGGGCAGTCTACTGAGAGATCGGGCAGTCTACTGAGAGATCGGGCAGTCTATTGAGAGATCGGGTAGTCTATTGAGAGATCGGGCAGTCTATTGAGAGATCGGGCAGTCTATTGAGAGATCGGGCAGTCTATTGAGAGATCGGGCAGTCTATTGAGAGATTGGGTAGTCTATTGAGAGATTGGGTAGTCTACAGAGTAAGTGGGTAGTCTACAGAGAAATTGGGTAGTCTATAGAAAGATTGGGTAGTCTACAGAAAGATTGGGCAGTCTATTAAGAGATTGGGCAGTCTAATGAGAGATTGGGCAGTCTAATGAGAGACTGGGTAGTCTACTGAGAGATTGGGTAGTCTACAGAGTAAGTGGGTAGTCTACAGAGAAATTGGGTAGTCTACAGAAAGATTGGGTAGTCTACAGAAAGATTGGGTAGTCTATTGAGAGATTGGGCAGTCTATTGAGAGACTGGGCAGTCTACTGAGAGACTGGGCAGTCTACTGAGAGATTGGGTAGTCTATTGAGAGATTGGGTAGTCTACAGAGTAAGTGGGTAGTCTACAGATAAATCGGGTAGTCTACAGAGAAATCGGGTAGTCTACAGAGAAATCGGGTAGTCTACTCAGAGATTGGGGAGTCTATTGAGAGATTAGGTAGTCTATTGAGAGATTGGGTAGTCTATTGAGAGATTGGGTAGTCTATTGAGAGATTGGGTAGTCTATTGAGAGACTGGGTAGTCTATTGAGAGATTGGGTAGTCTATTGAGAGATTGGGTAGTCTATTGAGAGATTCGGCAGTCTATTGAGAGACTGGGTAGTCTACTGAGAGATTGGGTAGTCTATTGAGAGATTGGGTAGCCTACAGAGTAAGTGGGTAGTCTACAGAGTAAGTGGGTAGTCTACAGAAAGATTGGGTTGTCTATTGAGAGATTGGGTTGTCTATTGAGAGATTGGGTTGTCTATTGAGAGATTGGTTTGTCTATTGAGAGATTGGGTAGTCTACAGAGAAATTGGGTTGTCTACTGAGAGATTGGGTTGTCTATTGAGAGATTGGGTTGTCTATTGAGAGATTGGGTAGTCTACAGAGAAAGTGGGTACAGAGAGTGGGAAAGAGCAGGAGGATTAGGACACCAGCAGTCAACTCCAGACACACACACACACACACACACACACACACACACACACACACACACACACACACACGGTTGAGAAGTACATCAAGTACACATTTGGAAAAACAGAAAAGAGTAGAAAGACATTTCCTGAAAAACATTACAGGACAAAACAAAGGCAACCTTATAGAGGCATATAGTAGAAAATGCATTTCCCAGAAACACAAAACAACCCACAGCCATACAGTCTATCCCTAAATTATCAGCACAATAATGTTATAGGAAACGGACCCCACAAGCTAATTCTACTTCAGAAAAGTAAGGGTACATGTTTTAACCGTTGTAAGCATCTTGCTCTACGGCTTTTAGTGAGGTTATGATCAGAGTGTCTGGTCTGAGTGACACACACACACACACACACACACACACACACACACACACACACACACACACACACCACTGTGACCAGGCAACACAGATAGATAAGTTAGTCAAGGACAACCTCAGAGAGAGCAGCATCTCACCCATAATAACCACACCGCTAAACTCAGTTAACAAGCCTGACTTCCTGTTGCACGCTTTCAGTGCAGTTCTCTACAGGACTAATACAAACCCCCCACCCACAGTCTTGATTAAACCAGCTCTTGACCCATTGACCAACGGTTTGACCGCATGCTGCATGTGTATTGACAGGACGGAGGCTACTCTCTTCGTCTTGTTATTCTTCGGTTGTTCTCACATCGGTATGTGGTCAAGGATATCAATGGCCTGACAATATGTTGTGTGTTAATTTGTTTCAATTTTAAAATAGAAAACAACAAATTTGACATGAACGTCTGCCTACATTCACAATGCAAGAGAATTCAAAGTTCCTTTATACAGGAACATACATTTCTTAATGAAAAGTAATTAAAATGTTGTGAAGTGAACTGAACCAGCCAATGTCCTCATAAGGAGCATTAAGATTTATTTTAAAGCCCTTACACTTTATATGTAACCTGTCAAGCCTTTACACACAATTACACTTTATATATTGTAACGTGTCAAGCCCTTTCACACCATTACACTTTATATATTGTAACCTGTCAAGCCCGTTCACATCATTACACTTTATATATTGTAACCTGTCAAGCCCTTACACACCATTACACTTTATATATTATAACCTGTCAAGCCCTTACACACCATTACACTTTATATATTGTAACCTGTCAAGCCCTTACACACCATTACACTTTATATATTGTAACCTGTCAAGCCCTTACACACCATTACACTTTATATATTGTAACCTGTCAAGCCCGTTCACACCATTACACTTTATATATTGTAACGTGTCAAGCCCTTACACACCATTACACTTTATACATTGTAACCTGTCATGCCTTTACACACCATTACACTTTATATATTGTAATCTGTCAAGCCCGTTCACATCATTACACTTTATATATTGTAACGTGTCAAGCCCTTACACACCATTACACTTTATATATTATAACCTGTCAAGCCCGTTCACATCATTACACTTTATATATTATAACCTGTCAAGCCCTTACACACCATTGCACTTTATATATTATAACCTGTCAAGCCCTTACACACCATTACACTTTATATATTGTAACCTGTCAAGCCCTGACGCACAATTACACTATATATTATAACCTGTCAAGCCCGTTCACATCATTACACTTTATATATTGTAACCTGTCAAGCCCTTACACACCATTACACTTTATATATTATAACCTGTCAAGCCCTTACACACCATTACACTTTATATATTGTAACCTGTCAAGCCTTTACACACCATTACACTTTATATATTGTAACCTGTTAAGCCTTACACACCATTACACTTTATATATTGTAACCTGTTAAGCCTGTTCGCACCATTACACTTTATATATTGTAACCTGTCGCTCCGCTTCACATCATTACACTTTATATATTATAACTCGTCAAGCCTTTTACACACCATTAGACTTTTATATATTATTACCTGTCAAGCCCGTTCATCATTTACACTTTATATATTGTAACGTGTCAAGCCCTTACACACCATTACACTTTATATATTATAACCTGTCAAGCCCGTTCACATCATTACACTTTATATATTATAACCTGTCAGCCCTTTACACACCATTGCACTTTATATATTATAACCTGTCAAGCCCTTACACACCATTACACTTTATATATTGTAACCTGTCAAGCCCTGACGCACAATTACACTATATATTATAAACCTGTCAAGCCCGTTACATCATTACACTATATATTATAACCTGTCAAGCCCGTTCACATCATTATATATTGTAACCTGTTAAGCCTGTTCGCATCATTACACTTTATATATTGTAACGTGTCAAGCCCGTTCACATCATTACACTTTATATATTATAACCTGTCAAGCCTTTACACACCATTAGACTTTATATATTATTACCTGTCAAGCCTGTAGCCTTCTCAAGCATCCCTTTAGACTCAGTCATTGGTGTACCTTGGTTTTTGGAGCCATACTGGGTTTGTTGCCTTATGTGAGATATTTTATTTATATGTGGTGAACACTGTCTCCGTTCACCAGATGTTATTTTGTTTACTGCACAAAATGTCAGAACAGATTTTGCGAAAAGTGCTTTTATATACTCTGCTCCATCTGCTTGGAACACCATTCAAAATTGTCTGAAATTGAAATAACTTTTTAAATTTTAAATGTTTAATGAACCATTCTTAGTTAGAATTTTTAAAATTTTGTTTTCTATATTTTTACAGATCATACTTGTAATTATTGTATTCTGTTTTGCAACTCTCCAACTTACTGTTGCTTATCTTGGCCAGGACCCTCTTGGAAAATAGATTTTAATGTCAATAAGCCTTTCCAGGTTAAATAAAGGTTTAAAAAATTAAATGGAAGCCCAAAGTCTCAGAGTCTGATATTGGGTCAGACCCTTTAGTTAGCATCTACCCAAGGATTTGACTAAACTAGGTCATTTAAAATGGGGTCTTTAATGAAGCTAAGAGCATCAAAGTGCCTCAAACAGCTTGACGTCTTCCTGCACTGCATCGTCAACACCCTGTTGACAGTTTGTGGTTTGGCCCTGCTTGGTCCGCTGTCATCACTGACAGGGAGCACCCCACGAGCAGTTTTAGAGATGCTCTGACTCAAAGTTGTCTGGCTATAACAGTTGGACTCTTGTCAAAGTCGCTCAGGTCTTTACTCCTGCATTCTACACTTGACATTAAAGACTGATTGCTCGCTTACCATAGCATCTACCCAGTTGCAGTAATTACGGGGAACAGGTGAGGGCAATAAGCAATGAAACACGTGTCTGGGTAGATTCAAAATGAGGGATAGAGGGCGTTGGGCCATCCTGCCGTGCAAAGAAGTGACTATATGTATTTGGATGTTTTTTATCACTGGTGTAGGATCAGTGGTGTATGATGAGTAGTGTAGGACCAGTGGTGTAGCACCACTGGCGTAGGATCAGTGGTGTAGGATCAGTGGTGTAGGACCACTGGTGTAGGATCAGTGGTGTAGGACCACTGGTGTAGGATCAGTGGTGTAGGATCAGTGGCGTAGGATCACTGGAGTAGGACCACTGGTGTAGGATCAGTGGTGTAGGATCAGTGGTGTAGGATCAGTGGTGTAGGACCACTTGTGTAGGATCAGTGGCGTAGGATCACTGGAGTAGGACCACTGGTGTAGGACCACTGGTGTAGGATCAGTGGTATAGGATCGCTGGCATAGGACCGCTGGCGTAGGACCACTGGCGTAGGACCACTGGCGTAGGACCACTGGTGTAGGATCAGTGGAGTAGGACCACTGGCATAGGAACACTGGTGTAGGACCGATGGTGTAGGACCACTGGCATAGGATCAGTGGCGTAGGATCACTGGTGTAGGATCACTGGTGTAGGATCAGTGGCGTAGGATCACTGGAGTAGGACCACTGGTGTAGGATCAGTGGTGTAGGATCAGTGGTGTAGGATCAGTGGTGTAGGACCACTTGTGTAGGATCAGTGGCGTAGGATCACTGGAGTAGGACCACTGGTGTAGGACCACTGGTGTAGGATCAGTGGTATAGGATCGCTGGCATAGGACCGCTGGCGTAGGACCGCTGGCGTAGGACTACTGGTGTAGGACCACTGGTGTAGGATCAGTGGAGTAGGACCACTGGCATAGGAACACTGGTGTAGGACCGATGGTGTAGGACCACTGGCATAGGATCAGTGGCGTAGGATCACTGGTGTAGGATCACTGGTGTAGGATCACTGGTGTAGGATCACTGGTGTAGGACCACTGGAGTAATGACACTGTAGCAAATGTTTCAATGACTGTTTGAATTCCAGCTCCAGCAGGTCTGATCTAGACTGTTTCTGGCTGAGTTGACATTATAACAAATGTGCATTCTTTGGCCGTCCACAATGAATCAAGACCTGTCCTTAGGAAAATAATGACATGCTACAGTAACCTTTTCCCTTTAATTCCCTCTGTCTCCCAACTTCTCAGAGTTTCATCAGACCGGTGTGGTGATATTGTGGCAATCATACCATGGAGAGGAAGGAATTCATAGTTTCAAAGAGGATAAAGGTTGAGAAATTGTTGTGCCCACAAAAAGGAATCAGGTCATTTCCAAAACCCCACTAAAGAAGTCACTCAAAACCCCCACAACCCAGTAGAATATAAAACATATATTCAGGGCAAATCAACACATCAAACTTGTTTGCAAACATGTGCAAGTTGGTGGTAGAATACAGGGGATTTCTGCAACTTGATATATTATGATTGAATTCTCAGGCTTGTATTAATGTCCTGTATCACTAGTCAACATTGTAATATTTTGACACTTGCCACCTACCTAAAGATGGTTGCAGACCCGGTACCTCCCTTCTTGTCAATGGTATTCCCTTCTGGCTGTGGCCAATTCCAGCAGGATAATGTTTCCTGCCAAACTGCACACAATGTTAGGAAATGGCTTGAGGAACACGATGAAGAGTTCAAGTTGTTGCCCTGGCCTTCAATTTCCATTTATCTGTGGGATGTGTGGATCTGTGGGATGTGCTGGTCTGATCCACGGCGGCTCCACCTCGCAACTTACAGAACTTCGAGGATCGGTTGCTAAAGAACCATCAGGTTTCTTGTAAGCACATGGCCTGAGCACATACTTACATATTAGGACTAGACAGTAATGTTGTTACTTTTTAAATCAATGACAAGTGTCCAGTTCC
This sequence comes from Dallia pectoralis, assembly GCA_029465975.1. NCBI lineage: Eukaryota > Metazoa > Chordata > Actinopteri > Esociformes > Umbridae > Dallia > Dallia pectoralis. The sequence goes on from CM055751.1 coordinate 3,324,465, forward strand.
ACGGCCGGTCAGTCGGTCGAAACAAACTAGCAACATGCTAGCAAAGCTAACAAACTACTTTGTCGCTACTGCTGGCTAGCTGGCAAGCTATTGTTAATGAAGTAAGAAACTGATGGGGACAAGGCAGATCGTTTGCTAAAGTGTAATTCACCCCTTATATATAGGGAGAAATTAAGGACCTCAAAGATGAGGTTGGCAATTAAAAAGGGGAAAAAAAAAGGGAAGTTGGCAATTAGAAAGAAGGAAAGCAATTAAGCTACATAATTAAGCTTGAACTCAAATGAAAAAACTGTTGTAGTGCCAAAGTGTTGAAACGAATAAAAAGAAAATGGCAATAAATATGTATTGTGACAATGGTTTCAGCCATAATTTAAATGTAGTGTTTGTGTTGGTTAGTAAGAGGGAAAAAACTTGGTTTAACTTTAGTACACTGTGGGCTGGTTTTGTAGACACAGATTCAAGCCAGTCCTGGACTAAAAAAACTTGAAACTGGACCCATATGTCCATTGTCCAATGCTCAGTCTTTTATTGCCAAATAACTTCAAACTGAAAACAATATGGCAGCCACAAAGGAATAGGTCAGTATGTCACAGATCCAAGAGCAGAACCAGCTGTCATGACTTGCCACAGTTATGTTGGGACACAACTCATGTAAATGTCAAGTTGCTGTTTTTAAGTCATGAAATGTCTTTAGGCACTGAGACATTGGCTGTAATTACATCTATTTGAGAAAATTTGCGAGCTTTGAATGGCCGCAGAAAACAAAAAATTACATTGGAATATTGGACGCCAGTAGTTCATAGGATCAAGAATAGATGGGTCAATCTAATCTATTTTTGTATTCGATACTATACCTAAATCTATTCTCCTCATATAATAAATGGTGGTGAATCACTAATAAGAATACTGCGGATAGCAAATTGAAGCGAAGCAAAACTGTTTGTTCGACAAACCCCCTTCGACTACATTGGAGGTTTGTATCTGTGCGTTTCTTAAAAACAAATAAATGGTTTGTGTGTGGTGGTTTACGATCCATCCGACACATTAAAAACAGAGCCACAATTTACAGCGATTTATCCACCGATTAATTTACTTTCCGGAAGGAAGCATATAACAACAATCGCTAACAAGTAGATGTACAGTTGACGAGTCAATTAATGTGTTATGCAGTGTGGTGGTTCAAAAATCCACTTAACATAACCAACCGAGAAAGCAACTTACAGCTGGTCGTGTAGAATAACATGTAGATATATCCTGACATACAGGGTTGACAAACACTTACTATAAATATTTTAATCTGAAAAATGCTTGTACTGGGTCGTGGACTGGTGAATAATGAGCTCCAGTTCTGGACCGGACTGGTATAATGTGCATTCGGTAAAACCTTGTTCCAACTCTACAGCCTGACGGGACCACTCACAGTGTACCACTGGGCTCGGCCCTCACCTCCCACCATCTGACAACACAGACTCCAATTAGTGGTTCCGCTAACAAGCAGTGATGACGCCTGCTCACCAGATTACCCAAGACCACATCTCTAAACAGCGCATCGGAGAATCAGTCAGTTCCTCGCAGAGAAATAATTAAAGGGCCGTTTCTCTATTTGTTTCTCTTGATTATATTTCCTAACAACCTTTCATATTGGACTTAACTGACTCGACTTCCCAAATGGTTACAATGTGGGACTCACAGCATGGAGTTGAACCTTACGACCACATAAATCCAACATGCAATCTGGAAAATGGCAATTGCTACCCAAGGAGCCCACCTGTGGAAAATAATTTGTAACAGTACAGATGACGAATGGTCTCGGTTGCCTCCGTAAAGCTGCGAGTGAGATGAACATAAAGGTTCACTTATCTGAGATTTGAATCTTCATTTGAAAGACAACAACATAGAATTGGATCAATTACATCATTGTGACCACAATTTCGTTTTAAGTTTATTCAGATTTTATTATCAGTTGACATGACCTGCATGACAGTTACTTTGCATCAGTTCTAAACATGTACAACAAAAATATAAAGGGAATTACAGAAATTATAACAAGATAGCAATAAATCTAGATGTTAGTGACTAGATAAACAGTATTCAAAAGCCCTTACCCTCATTAAGAAGCAAGAAGCCCCATAGATTGATGGGGACTATCTTAAAAGGTGCTAGGAGCTCAAGGCTTGTTTGAAGGCAGAATTATTCTAACAGACAGAAAAGATGCAAAAATTGCAAAAATCCACAAGAATTTGTGTCAGTATTATTAGGAATTATTACAAGTCATAGGGTAACTGCCAGAGCGTGCACCCATTCACGTAAATACTTCAATCTTAAACATATGCTCGATCATGTCTGCACAATCAGCCAATATATTCGTTTTGCCTATATTCAGTACATTGAGCACAAATAAATAATTTGTCCGAAAACACACAGCGGTTAGTAATTAAAATACATACATAATGTTGAAAAGCTACAGCCGACGTCCTTCCATGACTTTTCCTAAATACGTGCATTTTACCTTGTCCCGTTTTCAGAATTGCAAAATCACAAACCGAACAATATATAAAACTACTATTTACATGTTTTTTGATACCTAAACTGCCTTTCTGTCGCCAAAATCCCACGCCGCTGGGCGTTGGTACCCTAATTGCGGTACCCAGACACCGATCACACTTCACTGAGCCTATATGGCAATGGTTGAATGGGCGATACCCAGACAAATACTACGAGAACACATATAGACAATAGTCTGATTGGCTTGGTTGAACTACAAAAAAAGAGGTACGTTTATAAAGAAATATGTTTCACTAAATAAACAGAACGAATTCCGCCAAATACATACAGCCCCATTCATGTGTCATGCGCCTATTGCACTCAATAATTAATAACGAATGAACCACCGTGTATTCATATAGCCTACAAGAGACTTCAACAAAATATTGTTTTGTATCGAAATTAAACGAATATAAACAATAATTATTAATAGGCTAACTACAAATGGGCGATAAATGAAATTACTCATGCACACAGAAGGACGTGGGACATACATAAGTCCGGGGGGCATACGGCAGAAAGAGCATAAAACTGGAACGGTTATGGTCCGATCTATATGAAACTGAACCCGTTTTGGTCCGATCTTTATTAAACTGGAAGGGTTTTGGTCTGATCTATATGAACACTGTGCGCAGTTCAACCGGGTTAGTTTGTTGCTGTCTCATGTGCACTCGTAACTATACTAATGAACACTGTGCGCAGTGCAACCGGTTCGTTTGCGTGTCCTGCTCAAGCAGACAAACAACTGAAGCTGCGTGCCTGTGGACGGATAAATAATTATAAATAGATTTGTTTATCGGCCAATCATGCGCAAATCATTTGATTGCAAGTCGCTTGTGATCTAAAATGTGTTAGCATTTACTACATCAACATAGGACATACAGTTTGATGGATTTTCATTTATTCGATTTTTGGAAATTTTAATATCATAGCCTGTGCATTTTAAAATCATGGTTTTATTTTCGTATTTTATGTTTACATAAGACAATAAATAGGCCTACATACTCTTTTAATAAAATTCATTTAATTCAGGATGACAACACAGTAGATGATCTGATGCTGTTGGTCAAGTGTTTTTTTTACATTGGTCATTGGACCAAAAACATGTCATATTATTTAGTGTTGATATGACTGGTCTCGGTCTCGGCCCCCTTTGGTATCGGTCTCGTCTCGGTCTCGGCCACCTTCGGTCTCGGTCTCGTCTCGGTCTCGGCCCCCTTCGGTCTCGGTCTCGTCTCGGTCTCGCTTTAGGTGGTCTCGAGCACAGCTCTGCTGCTAGAACGTTCACACAGGGTAGACGGACCCCGCCAGCGACAGGGGTGTGGGCTGATCCATCACACTCCCTGGACACCAAGAGAACCCTTAGAACCGCTTCTACACAAAAAGTTGACAGAACATGCTTTACATGGTGAGGTGTACGTGATGAATGATGGCAGCAGTGCTTGAATAGTTCAGATGGGTGTTTAATCTGAGGGGTTGAAGTACAGATTTGCCTCGCCGTGAAGACGCCTATTGCATGTTGAGGTTGGTGAAGTGAGGTTGTCTGCCTCTTCATTTTCTCCCTTCTGCATCCATCTGAACTGAGGCACCTGCAAAATCTATAAGAGATCGATAGTAGGAACTAAATTATGAATCAATGATGTGCTGATTGGCTGGTAATTATAAATAGACATATTTGGCATCAACACATCGTTATCGAACGTCATGCTTAGTAATTAAGCAAAAGTGTTAGTCACTACTTTGTATCGGGTGCATCTAAATGAACACATGCAAATTCGGCCACTTTTGTCGGCAGAGGTCGATGTGACCATGTTAGCCGTAATTGACGAGCGGGTAAGCAAAAGATAAAAAGGATTCCAGCAGGCGTTCCATCAGAACATTCAGAATATACAAAAAGCAAACTAACTTTACAACTGGGTCACATCCAGAGAGAACTAGTGACCACATTTAGTGGAAAGATGAGACTGTGTGTATTAACGTCCAACCGTTAATAAACACATTTTTATTGTATGTACCTCCAACAACCACACCTGGCTAAACCTGTCAATCAACAAACAGTAAGCATGAGTTCAATTGTAGACATTGACAATCATTCTCAACAACATGCTGTTTTATTTAAGCAGTGTACTAATGTGTGAAAACTCAAGTGTAGTTCAGCATTTTGCCACTAGAGGGAAGTGTTATCCAATACTTTAAACACATTCAGGCAAAGGTCGCATTTGAACAATCAGTTCAAGCTAGAATAAAAAGTATAACATAAAGCATAAAAATGCCATCAAGCTGCCAAGTTGTTATAAGCCTTCATTTGTTTTAAAACACTAAAGATCTCTCTGGACATAATTTTGATATTCTTGTGAGACTGGAACACCAGGCAGTAAGTTCGCACCAACCCATACGCTAACAGAGCTACTCATGACTTACGTTGGCGGATCCTGATTGGCCAGATGCGAAGCGTGCAGAGGGTAATAGCTGCCCCTAAGGCCACACCCCCGGTCACAATCACCATCACATCCCGGTAGAACCACACGCTGTCCGGATAGCTGCTTTGTGAGCTGTTTTGTGAACAGAAAGCGACACCAAGTTATTTCATTTCGACTGTTACCTCATTTTTCTTTTTTAACACCAATTTTGTGATATCTGCCTGATGTAAGTCCTGGCACATGGCGCTAACCCACCAGGGGCAAAGTACAGTCAACATTTAGAGTAGTGTCTTCTCAAGCACATTTAGTACTGCTCACATTGCTCACATAACCTGGCAGTGCTCGTGTGCTGAAGGGAACGCGTCTGCTCTTATTCCTCGACTTCGCTCACAGAAACCTAAGCCGCCACTAGAGTGTGACGAGGCACGGCAACAACATTCGCTAACTAGCCTTTCAACCCCAGGGGGCGTTCGCAAATTACCGTGCCATCTGCAGGGCATCCCTGGGAGAATCCATGTGCAGGATTCAAACCCGGGTCTTGCACCGTTGCAGCTAACTACAATGCAGTCACATATTAACTGAGACACTCAGGGGCCCCACAACAGAATTGATTGACCCTAGCTTTTCAGCAAGATAACGCTAAAGAGGTTGGTTAGGTATATATCCAAGTCTGGTCCAAACTTACGTGCAGGGATGTAGGCTTTGGATTGTGATGACGCCAAAGCCATTGGCCACCTTATCTGTGAAGCTCATCGCTCCATACACAAAGGCACCACTCTGCTGCAGAACAACGTTAAAGACTTCAACAATACGAAGGCGAGAAACTTCATGACGACATCTGAGGAAAATAACATGCTGGCTCTTACTGTCTGATCTCCGATCAGTTTGGCCGTCATGGAGAGTGACATGACCAAGATGGTGGCAGATCCTGCGCCAAGCATGACAGCAGCAACATAGATGAGTTTCCCCATGTGTGTGTCGACCAACACCCAGGATGAGAATCCCAGAATCAGCACAAGGCCTAGCAAATAGGTCACCTGAACAGGGAAATTACCTCATTCAACAGGCAATTTGAATCCATACAGTTTATTTTCCACAGATCGTTTTAAACCCAGGACAAACTCACACTAGTGCTCATCAGCTTGTTGGCAGGCTTCATTGCCAGAGAACACACAAACCCGCTAACGTACATCACTAAAGGGATTGTGGCGATGAAGTTCTGAAAAATACAAAAAAACCTGTTCTATTTGCCCGTACTAATCCAGGCAAATCATGAATAACCCCTATTATAATAATACATGTTTTATTTGCCTGTACTAAGCCAGATAAATCGTGAATAACCCCTATTATAATAATGGCATGTTTAGCAGTACAGTATTCCCAGTAAGGGTTCAACAGCAGGGAATGGCTTTGCTTGCACCGCATTCCAAATTATTATGCAAATTATATTTTTCACTGATTTTCCTGATTGTCGATGCAAATGACAGTCAGTATAATTTTCAAGTCACCAACCATTAGGGTATAAGTTGAATTTCATTGAATGGACCACCCAATGAAAACAGTATTTTAAACAGAGCTGCTGTTTTGATGTCAACTGCCTCCCACCCTCATAGATCTTTTGCATGAAAAAGTGGTCAGTCAGAAACTAATTATCACAAGTGTCTGAGATTGATTTCAGTGTTGATTTCAGTGTTTGAGAGCCCGGAGACACAATACCATCCAACCATTTCATGTTTATGACACTTAATTCCAATTTGCATAATAATTCGGAACACGGTGCATATGAAACAACTCCAATGCAACTCCAAGGAAGGAATATTACATCATACCTTTGGTAAAAGTAAAGAGTTTATAAGATACATGGAGATGTACGTCTGGGACAAGTTGACTATCAATCTGGTGCACATGTAGAGCAGCGCAACCTGGGACAAGAAACAATACGTTTAATATGATTTTAAAAGACCACATACATCAAACACGCAACACACCTTGGCAATACCTTAAGGCAGGCTAGCATTCATTCAGACAGGGGAGATACCTGGTAGAATGAGGGCTCATGTAGCCAATTCTTCCACAGGAGTAGAGATTGGGGTGCACCGTTTTGGGGAGCTGGGGAGATCAGGGGACAGTTCTCATCATTCTGCGTGCCTGACGGTTCCATGTGAGCAACCCTTTCTTTGGTTCCCAGATGGAAGAGAATAGTGAAAGCTGTTCCGATTCCCAGCACGATGAGCGAGAGGTCCTGATAGCAGGATATTATAAAGGAGGAGAGAAAAACAACCAGATGTCAGTGTCATATTCAAGTAAAATCAAGAGCAAACTGGGGTATCGTGGCTGTAAGTACAACCTTCTTACTCTATTTAAACGGTGGGAGCTCTTACCCTAAATACGGGGATGTCAACGATGCCCAAGGTGTTTGTGACTTGGGAACCTACAGCCGGCTGGGCCTGGAAGTTAAACAGTAACCAGGCAACAGCATAAACTGTAATATTCGCCACCACCGTGAACGCATACCTACAAAGAGAGATGTTGCAAAAAAAAATCTGATTTCATCATACCATTTTGTAGTATTTTGAGCAATGATAAACCCATCAATAAAGTCTTCGGATGTTGCAAACATACTAACATGCTGAAGTAGCCTATTCATCTCACCTGTAGGCAGTGAGCTCCACCTTGGCATGTTCACTGGACACCAGCTCTGGGATGAGGGCCAGGTGGGAAATCTGGATGGCAGCCCAGCCAAACTGGAAGACCACGATGAAGGGAGTGAAATAGACGAGCTCTACCCACTGTGGAGTGTCGTCAGCACAGCCAAGGCACGGGTTGAAGATGAATGGAAAGGAGATGAGTAAACACACAGTACCTGGAAGGTCGAAAGAAATGGTATCAGGCCAGGTGAGGAACCATTCATCCAATGGCAATTATTCTCAAATGCTCAAGAGGAATGTCGCCAGGTCACAGTACAAAGTAATACTGGTTTCAAGTGCCTGTTGTAATTATATTTAACGAGCCAGTCTGGATATTATATAATTATACATAAGTCTGTTTTCCAATAATACAGTATAATCCTATATAATATTATGATTAGCCGTTTTAACACCTAAAGCTGGGCAGCGCTACTTAGTGCAACTCCCTCCGTTTCCCTAAATGCAGCCCACTGTAATCCCAGAGTTACGGATTCAAACTCACCGATCTGTTCTTGCTATAAGCCTACTATATAGTTAGGTGATGGGATGAACCCAACAATTTCAAGCTGTAGACACTGTTCTCTTATTTATAAACTGTACTGAGCTAGAGGAACTGAACCTCTCCATCTCCTGGAGATGTTAAAAGCCTTCATCCCAAACCAGAGCCTATTTCTTTGTCTTTGCCAGTCCTCAACCGTAGGACAAAAACACAGGAAACCCTACCTTCACACAAGTGTGCATTCGTCCCACAAGAATAACACGCAAATACTGCAAATAATAGAAAACTCTGCAAGTATTTCCAATTATATAACAGCATGTAGTGCATAGTAAACTGTAGTATTTCTTGATAGATGTATAGGTTTCTGTATATTTATGACACAGAGGTGCACTTCTTCAATAGTACAATGGGTTGAAGCCAGATGTTCCCTGTCCATTATCACAGCTTAGTAACAGGACAGTAACAAGACAGTAAACAGGAGAATGAAATCAGTCAACCAGATACCATTATTCATGTGATATATTGCTACTTACCGACTAAATGCCATGATTTCCTTTTGCCATATGTGGCACATCCGGCTTGTCGGTCTGATTGAATACCAACGATGGGCGTACTGATGCCATCTGCTATTTGACCAATGAGCAGCAGTAGACCGGCATAGCTGCTCATTAACCCGAGGACAGAGTGGTAGTACACCAATAAGTAGGTGAACCACAATGAGGCGCACAGGTCGTTTAAAAAGTGACCAGCTGCATAAGACAACCGCCGGAATAAGGTTAAAGAGCGCTCGTTACACGTCATCTGGTCAGACATCACAAACGAGAACGCCCTTCAAAATCACGGATCAAAGTAGATGAACAATTCTATTCACTTATCTCAACCTGCTGGACTGCTCCAAAAAAACTCAGATCTGCAAAATTGGGATTACATCGCTTTGGCCCGCTGCTTGATCAGCTGAAACGATTTAGCATTGAATCTTGGAGGTAGCCCGATCTAATCCTAAAACAAAAGACACTGTACAAAGGGTATATCGCTGTGTAGACAGGCAGTCCAAAAATCTGTTATAAACATCGGATGTGATTAGTCAAATGATCTTTCCCACGGCACAGTCAGCAAAAACGCTCACTTCGCTCCAACTCTACTTTGCTGTCAAATAAAGAAAATATCTTTAGAATACAACATGTGTCTGCCTGGAAAAAGGCATGCCAGGAACTCAATCCACTGGGCCCCCAAGAAAAAAAAACAAATAACAGTGTTCACGTTTTTAATGCAGCCTGTAAAATCAAAAACTTTAATGTAAATGCTTCCACTCCTGTAAAATCAAAAAACAATATACTGGTAATATCAAGGGCAGATTACTCATGATTATGTCGTTTTAATCTGATGCATATGGGTGACATGTGTAATTAAAGGGCTACTTTTTCTCATCCCATGTAAAGTCAGGCTTTAAATAAATAAGGACTGTTGAACATGATGAGCCACCTGTCTTACGTCTTCTCACTTAACTGAAAAATCATAAATAACATGTTTGAGCGACTCCATATGAGACCATTACAGATAAAAAATAAGGTTGACATTCATCATCTTGCCTTTATATGTGAACTATTTATATTGAGTAATTCCTATGCATTTGAGATTTGAATAAAAAAAATATAATAGAGATGAGCTCTGTTTAAATTGACAAAACCTAATGTAGGGCAGTACCGCCACATTAAAAAGAAAACATCATCCTCACTAATGCGTTTTCAGAATGTACAGAAGATATTTCATTAATTTAGTTCTAACATTAAGTCCAGGAAAACGTTTAAATCAGGTATACTGCTTTTATCAGATAGAGATGTTTATGAACCAACACATGGCTACTACAACTGTTTCCATTTTATGCACAGCTATCCATCCAACTTGTGCCTGCTTGCTGAAAAAGCAAACCCAACATGTATGACTGTTCTGGTGACAATACATTCTGGATCACCCTGCCTCGTTACCACAATGGTGAACATGAAGAATGCTATTGATAATGCCATGTTGTGTACTAGGGAATATTCTGACAGGGAATGTCGTAAACCCTTTAGAGTATTGAAATAAAGGGGGTTTGAGGAGATTGGCTTGTGAAGTAGAGACAGCCGAGGGTGGTTTTGATCTTGAACATTAATCTTATATGTTTAGGTAACAAAACACAGGACTACTGCAGCAAGGATTTCCAAAAGTTAAACAGATTTGTCTTCAATACAAATTAACTGCCGATGCAAAATTGCAGTCCTTAAATATAAACTTGACTATAAACTGCCTATAACATGCCTTTAATTTTGATCCTCCAACTAAACCCAGTCAGCCAGCACTGCCCACATTTTGAGGTCATAGATTTCTGTAAGAGGGCACTTGGCTAAAGTTCACACAAGTATTGTATATATCCCTTGTTACAGCAGAGAACCGGCAAAAAGTAGATGTGATTGTGATGGCATTTGTACCGGTACTGAGAACCAGACACAGAAAAAAACAAGCGCACATACAGACGCATGTGAATGAATAACATTTTAAGCAGGTCAGAAAACGGAATTGCAGACAACTGACTTGAGATTTAAACATTTTACTTGGAAAGGCACAAACTATGATTTCCTGGTAAATTATTCTGATTTTAGAAATAAAACTGAAAAACAACATGTTCATGTAAACTACTGTTGAAAAGTTTGAAGTTACTAAGAAATGTCCATGATTTTTATTTATAAAGCACCTGCCTTGTTCATTTAAAAAAAAAAAAACAAGATCAAATCAATCTGAAAAACACATCGTAGACATGGTAAACAACTATTGTTGCAGAAAACGTCAGATTTTGTATGGAATATCATCTTAGGCTTCATAACCATCAGTCCAGAGTTCCAATGGCATGTTGTGTTTGCTAATACAAATTAATCTTTTTTGCACTTATGTTTGCGCATCTGAAAATTGTTTTACTGAACAAAGAAGCAATAAAACGGTCCTTTAGACTAATTGAGTATCTGGATCATCAGCAATTGTGGGTTTTATTGAAAGCTCCAAATGGCCAGAAACAAAGAACTTTCGGCTGAAACCTGTCAGTCAATTCGTTTTGTGAGAAATTAAGGTTATATAATGTTAGAAATTGCCAAAAAAACTGAAGACTGTACCACTCCATTCCCAGAACGGCAAAAAACTGGCTCTTGCCAGAATAGTATACGTGAGAAGTCTGGTGCAAAACTAAGAGATCCATTAGTGTTAAGTTTAAGAAACAGATGCCTCACAGGTCATCAAATTGCCGATTCATTAAATAGTACTTGCAAAACACCAGTCCCAGGATAAACAGTGAAAAGGCGACTCCAGGATGCTGCCCCTTTAGGTAGTCTTACGAAACAAAAAGCCACATGGTCAAAAGAACACAAACAACGGACAGAAGAAAACTGGTAAAAGGGTCATGGACAGACAAATCTGAGTTTAAGGTGTTCTGATCACAAAGTAGGACAGTGGTGAGAAAAGATTAAATAAAAAGATGCTGGAGTGCTTGATGCTATCGGTCAAGTATGGTAGAGGCAATGTGATGTTCTAGGGGTGGTGGTCAAGTGAGAGAACTGCATAACTTTAGATTACGCTTAATTGGAACCAATTTCCTCCTACAAAAGGACAATGAGACAAAGCAAAACTTTAAACCATCAAAACCAATCAGGAAAGAAGCAGTAAGCGGCTATTCCATCTATAATATACGTGGCCAGCCAGAGTCATTGGATTTCAATCCTATTGAGCCGTTCTGGGAGCAGCTTGACCATATGGCATTTAAAAATTGCCCATCCAGCCAATCCAACTTGTGGGAGGAGCTTCAGGAAACACTGGTGAAATCTCTTTAGATTACCTCAACAAATTGACCACAAGAATGCCAAATGTCTGCAAGCCTGTAATAATTGCAGTGAATGCTGAATTGTTCAACAAAAGAATAGTTTGAAGGACACAATTATTACTTCAATTAAAAATCATTATTTCTAACATTGTCATTGACTATATTCCCTATAAACTTTGCTGTCTTCCCATGTAAACAAATTTTGAGTGTTTATGTAAACCAGGGACATTTCTAATAGACCACATACTTTTAAACGATAGTATAAAATGACAACATTTCAACCTTTACTTGGCCATTAACCTTCATAGGACATTTCCTAGATCAGTCTTTATTTCTGTGTTTTTCTTGTTTATTAATTTAAAACCTAGAATTTCTCTTTAACTTTTTTCTTCCAAAAGTGCAATAAGAACAGAGCTTAATATTTGTTTCACTCAATATTCCACAGTACCTGAGGCCAGTGACTGTGCTACAAAGTCCACATTTACATACAAAATAAAAATCCAGAAAAAAAAAATCCAGAACACTACAACATATAATTAAAAGTTATTTTCAATCCAGGGAGTTGAGCTGAATATTAAATTACTAAAAAAAATGTTCCAAATCTGGTTTCCAGAGTTATGATTAGTATAGTTCATTCTTGCCTCTTACCTTGATCCCACAAGGACTAGTTTCTATGGAACAGATTTCTTTCTGGACTAATTGGCAGTCCCCTCAATACAATGGCTGTTCAACAGTAAAAGTTCTGTATGGAATCTAAAATATAACTGTTTCAAACAGTATATTTTTTCTATATTCACTTATCGTGTTACAGATTTTAATGTCCTCCAAACCCACCTTATTATGCAGGCATTTGAAATGTGTCTTTTTTTAAAGCCGCACATCTGTTGTGTAGCCCATAAAGTCTCTAGGACAACAGCATTTCTTTAAACACCTGACAGTATTTCTTTATCACCTGTAGCAGGGCAGCACAGAGAGAGGCGAGAGCGAGAGAGCAAGAGAGAGCGAGAAAGATTGGGAAAGGGAGATTTCTGTATTCCAATTAACAGTGTCAGTGTCCAGAATGTTTCAAGTTCCCTGTGAAGTCTTCTCTTTATTTGTGCCGCTGGAGGGCTTTCCTCTTCCTCCTTTTAAAAAAACAACAGCACCTGCAGCCAAAGACAAAAAAATAGTTTCAAAGGAAATTAATGTAGCATATACATTTATATTAAAAAACATCTCAGGATGACACCCTAATACACTTGATAAATGTTTTTTTTAAAGAATTTCAAATTTGTATTTCTTTAAATGACTGCCAGGCTCAGTGAGTCGATGACCAGTCAACAACAGCGCCACCCAGTGGTCTTACTTTGTATCATCAGCCACCTCCACCTCAGTGGGAGCAGTGATGGGGGCGTTGGAGTGTCCTGCCGTCGGGTCGTCAGTGTTTAGCTCGCCATTTGTTGAGCTCATCACCTGTCCATGTGCAGAAAGGAAATTAAAACATGATGCCTATGCACCCATTTAAGCTATATAGCGCAGTGAAACATTATTTGCCCTGTCTGATGAGGGATTTGGCAGTATGGCCACTCCTGATATGACTTGTAGTAGATGTGTAACCGCAAGTCACCGTTCGGTACGTACCGCTGATTAAAAAATACATGGAAAACATTACATTTTAGGGCTCTACAATACGTCCAATAAAAGGTAAAGTCGGGACTAATAAATACCGAAAAATCGAGTAAACAGGATGACAGCGAAGGACATCTCTACGAACTTAAACGAAAGCGCACTTGTTTACCTCAGTGGAAACAAGACTGCACCCGTTTCGACTTCGCTACATTAGTTGCTAAGTTACCGCTCCACAATTAGTCGTCCGGGGGGATACTGGAGGTTTAGAATCATAGTTCCGTACACAAATAGTTCCGTGTCTATCGGGTTAAAACAAGACTATATTTATTCGGATCATAACGTGTACAGAACCGAACAGCAGGGTAAAGATCCCTGTACCGTTACATCAATATTTACTTGTCCCACACAGCCATTAGGACGGGCTTGGCCAATATCTATTTCGGTTGTAAACAAAGGCATTCAAACACGCCACTGTATACTAAAATAATTATCTCCACCCAATCTTTTGGGGGGAGCAGATTGAAACAGTAGCTCGTTGTTATCGTTGACCAAATAACGTCGTAAATGTTCATGTGTATTTCACAGGGTGCACTACTCTTATCAAACACAAGATGGCCCATAAAATCCTCAAAAAAGAGACTACTATACTGTACATCCATAAACAACAATAACTAAAGTAAACAATTTGCCTTTTTATATAATTATATAAATTGTATAGCATCATTGTACCATAAAAGATGAGAATGATAATGTTTTCATGTGAAGACAGATACAATTAAGTACAAATCAAGCTGCTTTATCCCTTCATGGTTGAATGTGCTGATTATGTACTCAAACAGATTCAATATCACACCCATCGGCAGGCAGAGGGGAAGGGGTTCCTGCCCTGATGAAGGTTTCAATTACAATGACAGCAGGGTTCATCTGAATGGTTCCCTACCTCCCCTGTAGCCAGCATGGAGCAGATGAATGAAGCAGAGAGCTGAGAGGGTGAACAGGCATGCATACATACAGAGAGTGCTGGGATATACAGACACAGCCATGCAGCACCATGCAGCACCAAGCAGTACCTGGACAGAGCCCCCAAGCCTATCGGCAGTGAGATGCGACCCCAGTGTCTCCTTAATGGTCATTGGACTGGGCTGAAGCGGAGACTCGTCTCCATTGGGCTCAGACGACTGACGCAAAGAGCACAGGGGGAGGCGGATTATGGGGGTGGGAGACGAGAGGTGGAATGTGGAGTGGTGGTGAAAGGGGGGTGGGATGGGGGAGTCAATAAAAAAAGTCAACAAAAACAAACCAAAATAAATACACACACCTCACAGGGCCCTCCAGTAATATTGCCACTCTTGGTAAATATGCACGAAACGTGCTGTGGAACAAAATTATTTGCCATTACTCGTCTTTGTCTTTCATTTGAAATATTCGCAAATAAATAACCATTAATTGAAGTCAAATGATCGTTAACATGATTAACATATTTTGAATGTTCTTTTTTTGTTTTTTCCAATCAGCCTGAAAGACATCATCAGTTTCTATTGAACCCTCACACAGTAAGGTGGATGGACAGGGATCCCAGCAGGAGAATGGCAGATGTTACTTGGGTCTTGGAGTCTTTACTGACTCAAGCTCCTGGTTTGCCAGACCTTCTAAGACCTTTTATAGTGCCTTATAGGCACTGGGTTCTATTGACATGTCATGAGATACAGTTTTTTGGAAACAAACACAAGAGGTGGGTTTTGGCGTAGACATAAAGCCATGGTATCATGGACTCCGTTAGCAGCACATATTAAAGCAAAACCTGACTGCCTCTGGCAGGAAGCTGAAACTGGGCCATGGTCAGATCTTCCAGCAGGACCAGTGATCAAAAGCACATCTCAAAATCAAGAGCTGCTGTCTTGCCAAAGGAATGTTGCACAAAAAACATAGAATGAACGGGTGCCAATAATTGTGGCACACATATGTAAGATGTTTTCTTTGAAATGTTTTACTTAAATTGAATATTTCATATTTGCCAACATTTTGACTGAAAGTCAGGACGATAAACAATGCATATTCTTTTCATTTTGCACATATTTACCAAGGGTGCCAATAATAGTGAAGGGCACTGTATTGGCCTAGGCAGAAGCAGGGCTGTTAAAAAGTCTATGTTAACTTAAAGAAACTAGAGCAAGATCTGAAGCACAGCCTGGAAACATCAAGTAGACTGGCTTTCATTCCTGAAAAGGATTTTCTTCTAAATTGAATATTAAAACTGAACGTTTATATACAAATGAAGAACGACGGAGCCTTTAACAGTACCTGTATAATCTCCTTCTGGCCGAGCCAGAGGAGGACTGACTACCCATAAGAGTCAGCTTCCGAACTTTCTATGGACTGTTTATTTGCCACTGTTGCAACATCTTATTTATTTCTATTGTTTTAGGCTATTTAAGCACTTTGTTAATAAATGCAGCTGTAGAAAGGGCTTTAAGCCCAAGTTACATTCTACTAAGGGGATATAAACAAGACAGTCCAGCACATATGGAAATTCTATAACTGTATGCAGTTTGTATTGTGAAAAAAAAGTGTGAGAACATACATGAACTTGACTTGTCTTTGCAAACGATATTACTCATGTGTATTGTTGATGACAGCGTAATACAATCAAGGCTCAAATAGTATGCTAATTGAAAAAGTGAGTAAAAGACATGCAGTTTGACAACACACCAAGCAATCTAATCATTGCTGATCTGAACGACAGAATGCTCTGTCAACTAACGCATGCAATTAGTCATCCTCAGAAGGGGAGGTGGACAGAAAGCAAACACTTAAAACCGTTTACCTTCATAACATTTAACTACAATCTTAATATGGTCATTAGTTCCCCTTATTATTTGGTCAATTGTAGCAACACAGTTTACGGTAACATTGTAAAAATAATATGAAGGAAGCTGCAAGTAAGACAGAATACAACCGTTTCAACCAAGTTGACAGAATAGGTGTTTGTATGTGGTGGACGGCATGGAGCTCACCTGATTTTTGGTCTGCTGTTGTGCTTTGTCTCTGCTGGGCTGAGCAGGTGCGTCACTGGAGATGGGGCCTATTGGTGTCGGCTATGGTGGGCAGCAAAATAACACTGCATTATATCGACAACATCAAGTCATAGGTGAAACTACATCATCAATAACATGACCAAATAAAAAAAGCAATGCCTTAAAATCAGAAACAATATACCGAAATGTTAACCTGGCACAAAATTAAAAAATACACTGAAATCTGTAGCGACGGGTCAAGCGGTTCAGTCAAACATTTGAATAGGAAACACGTGACAAATGAGACTCACAAGTGTCTTGCCAACCCAGTCGTATTCATAATCAAAAACATAGCCATTCCGGTCAAAGAGGTCAGTGAAGAGTTTGCGTAAGTAGTCGTAATCTGGTTTCTCAAAGAAGTCCAGCCTCCTCACGTAACGCAGGTACGTAGCCATCTCTTCTGTAGCAAAGTACAAGCATTTATTTTGCACAAATGTAAAAATATAAACAGAAATTAAGATTAAAAATGAAACCAGAGCAAAGCCAAATTATAATACTGACCGTGGAAGCTTTCACAAAGCACTTCAATTGGCGTAGCCCGCTTAGTATCGCCGATCTTCTGATACCTCTCCTTTAACGTATCTGCCTGAAATCAGACCACAGAAATGTTCCTAAAGTGTTCACACAGGTGGCAAATGTAGTGTTTCATGGGGCAATCCTGTGCTTTTCACCCTCACAGAACACAAGCCACCAGGCTTTTCAATACGAGTCATTTATTTAGTCTACTTTGTTTGCATACAACGTAAACTACGTTCAAAAGTTTTGGGTCACTTAGAAATTAAACTTGTTTTCCATGAAAACACTAGGAAATATAATAGGAAATAGTGATTTGTAAGGTTAGAAATTTACACAACTCAAAATAGCTCACAGGAGTGATGGTTGCTGATACTGGGCCTCTGTACACCAGTGTAGATATTCCATTAAAAATCACCAGTTTCCAGCAACAATACGCATTTACACCATTAACAATGTCTACACCGTATTTCATCAATTTGACGTTATTTTAATGGATATTTCCAAGTGACCCCTACATTTTAAACGATAGTGTGTTTCCGGGTATATTCGTCAAACATGAATGTACTGCTACAGTTCATTTCTCAAAACCGACTATTATATTATAAGTTCCAATCACAAATGATAGCTCCATATAGAGAACTACATGTGAACTAATGTCCTGTAGAATTATGAGTTCCCATTCACAAGTAGGGCTTCCTGATTTGGGCATTATTGACCTAACATAAGTAACAGACAGATCACTACACACTAAGTGTACCATCAAAGAACCGTATGTGCAATTAAAAAACGAATTACACTCAACCATCTAAACTGTGAGGTTTCCTTGCAGGCCGAAAGGAAACTGTCTACTTATGTAGTGAATTGTTGACATGGACTCGGAACATAAAATTCCCTTGCAGGGAAAAAATAGCTGGTATTTTAATTTCAGATTTCAATTGTTTTAATTTATATATGTTTTAGAAAGCACAATGTGTTGGAGAGAAGAATTAGGAAGATATAAAGCAAAAATGGGGTGAAATTGAACAGATTTTAGCACTTAGTGGTACTTAGTGAGTTGTGATAGAGTAGTGAGACAGTTACTGAACCAACACAGAAACAGCAGCAATCACGGTTTTGGATAAGGAATTATGGGAATCAAATCCTGACCAATGAGCATATTCAGTATTCATTACATTATTATAAAGCATATAATGAAAAGGGGCATCATATAAGGTATTTATTCTGTATTTCACTTATTACGATTAAAGTAATTTATTACTCGTTTACCTATGATTAATACTGTCAGCTTCATTTAACTTATTTCTTTGAATATAAAAACCCATTGCTGTGCCCCTGTTTGAACCAGGCTTTGCCTATACAGCATCATTTACATGGTATGTTCCCCTAGCAGGTATTAATTTACCATGTCCCAAAAACTTTAAACATTTCTAGACGTAAAATTACATTTTTATCCAGGGGACTAAGCAGTAGAGTATATGTGGTTAAAGAAATATTATTCAACGGTGTACCTTTAGGCCTTGCCAGGGAAGGCTGCCTCTGAGAAAGTACATGAACATGTGACCCAGAGCCTCCAGGTCGTCCCGTCTGCTTTGTTCTGGAAGACAGTAGAATCATTAATTACAGAGATTCTCTTTATAAAAATACAAGCAGGAAGAAAACATTCCTAAAATGATGTCATCATACAGAAAACATAATGGGCCTACAGGAGTTTGGGTAAGTATTTAGTCCCTTGATTTATGTTGTAAAGCGTAAGTAAAACTGACACAAGGGGAAGAAACATATTAGAATTTAAATAGAAACAAATATACGAAAAGTATTCATCCCAGAGTCAATACATGTAAGCAAGCAAGTTTATTTATTTAGCACAATTCATACATAGAAGCAATTCAATGTGCTTTACAGAGGAAAGTGACAGAAGATGGTTTGTGACAGACTAACTAGTCTGTGCTCAGAATGTAATACATGAGGGATCCATCATGTGTTGTATAAATGGGGACCCAATAGTGCATGTACATTATTATGGGATTTACTATGCCAGATTATGCCCCTGTCCTCATTCAGGCACGACTATTCCAAAGGCATTACATATACTGAGGAGCCAAAACATTATGACATTATGAGCCGCCGGGGAACCGACTGGTTGGTCCAGCACATCCCAAAGATGCTCAATCCGATTGTGATCTGGGAAAATTAAAGGCCAGGGCAACACCTTGAACTCTTCATCGTGTTCTTTAAACCATTCCTGAACGACGTGTGCAGTCTGGCAGGACGCATTATTCTGGTGAACGAGGCCACGGACATCAGGTAATACCATTGCCTTGAAGGGGTGCACCTGGTCTGCAATAATGTTTGGGGAGCTGGTACATGTCAAATTGGCATCGACATGAAAGCCCTGTCTCAATACATCTTGGATATATACAAAGCTATTTAGAAGCCACAATGATTCCCTACTCTATTCAGTGTTTTCTCCCATAAATAGAAATTGAGTGTGAATGTTATATTAGCAATCAGGAAATGACAGAGAGACTTCTACTATAGATTCCCACTTGTCGGTTCGGAAACATTTATATGTCTGAAATATAGGATGCGCTTCTGTACGCAAAATTATTTCTGGTGAGTAAATGTTTCGAAACAACTGTTCTATTGTAACTGTGGATAATGTACATCTTTTTTTTGCTACAATGGAAAAACTAAACATAACCCCACCCCCATATTACGTTCAAAAGAGAAGAAAACAAAGAGCACAGACAACATCTCACCCACCACAGCAGCAGCAAGGCATGTGTAGTTATTGTCCGTTCTCACCTTTCCCCAGGTGTGTGTTGATGCTCATGTAGCGTGCCGTGCCCGTCAAACTCTTGTGCTCCCGGTACGGGATGTGTTTTTTGGTCTCTGGGTCGATGTATTCTTTGGCCAGCCCAAAGTCAATGATGTGGATTGTGTGCTGCCTCTTGCTGCCCGGGCGGCCCACCAAAAAGTTCTCCGGCTTCACATCCCTGTAGATCAAGCTCTTCGTGTGGACAAACTCCATCCGTGTTATCTTGGGAGCAGAGCAGTGAATTTAGACAACGTCTCAAACAGGCATGACACAGTGGTGGGAGCAGAGAAAGCTGACATAATGAACACAATTATGACATAATGAACACAATTCCATCTAATTCTATGGTTGACAATCTGACTGTTCTGTGATCAGTGTCTTAGGCATGTGAGCCATAGAAGCTATTGGTTGGGGACTTATGTGCAAGGCATACAAGAAACCAACACTTCCATCCTCACCAGCTGTATGGCTATCATGAGGACGGTCTTGAGAGAGAAGGTACGGTCACAGATGTCAAACAGGTCCTCCAGGCTGGGCCCCAGCAGCTCCAGCACCATGGCATTGTATTTGCCACATGGCCCAAAGTAGTACACCTGAGGAATACCCTCTGCAACACAGAGACAGGCAGGTAGAAAGGTTAAGTATGGGACTGGGAGCACACAATTCAGAGGGAGAACTCTAGCCTCCACCTGGATGAACACTATGAAAGCCACCGTCGCCCCAAGGCCCATTTAAAAGGGTTAGAGTATACATCTGCACACCATGGTAAAGATAAAGGATACTAACGCTCAGATGACAGAAATAAATCAGCCAACTAAACTATGTTGATATTGAGCTGCCTGTCTGTATGTGTGTCTGTCTGTCTGTGTCTGTCTAGTGTGTCAAGACAGGTGCTATGGCAACAATCCCAGGTAAAAAAAGTGGTTCAGATTAGAACAACACTGATGGTGGACAAAATGGTAATTGATGATGACAAACAATGACAGGCATGACCGGTCATCAGAGTGACGACTAGTAAACAGTGAGTCTATTTTGAATATAACAAAATGAAACGTCTACATGTGAACCCAATGGCCACAGTGGCCTTTTCCTTCAGCCTCCAGGACACATGCACTTCCAGGTTACGCCTCACTGGTCTAGACTTGCACTCAATGCCTCTGTGTTCATTCCATTATTTGTCTTGCCAAAGGAAACGCATTCTCCCCTCCCAACAGGCGTCATGGGCTCTGAGTGAACCGCCTGTGAAATGAGAGGAGCTGCTGCCCTGGCATTACTACAAGCTGGCCCCCGGTGTGTGTGAGTGTGTGTGCGTCTGCGTGCAGGGAGAAGAGAGATTAGTGAGAATCATCTCACCGCTCACGTCACTCCCACAGGGAAGCAATGTCGATCTTACAGAATCAGAAACCTGGACGCTTTACGCTGCAGAAATCAGTAAGGATTTGCCTTGCAATAATGACGAACAAGTTGGCAGTGACATGAGATCAACCAGGAAGCTGAGTCATCACAGGCCGGCCAAATCTGGAGAGGGCATTCAGCACTGCCAACGCACTAGTGTACAGGAAAGGACTCATGCCAGAACACCGGTCCTTAAACAAGCAAACATCTACAGTGCTCCCTACTGGAAGCAATAACTTTTAGGAAAAAGCTACATCTGTAGGAGAAAGTGTCAAGAACAAGTAAAAGGTTCACAGAATCTGTTTCAAAGGCCATTCAAAACCACTCATACAAAGAGTGATTGGATTCTTGAAAACTATTCTCTATTACTAGATGACAGATAGAGTCGTCTGCTCTGTGGCTCATTAAAAGCAACAACGGTTCAAGGTCTACTCTGATGCCAGCCAGTCAGTGTGCTCTTCACGCCCACTCTCGCAAAGCATAACTAAAACGCGTAGGGAACAAACCGTTGCATTGTCTCAGACAGTGGGCCCTCAGTTGACGTTGTCCGACAATAAAATGTCAACACTTAGGCCAAGTCTGAGAGGGATGCAATCCCTATTAAACATTTACAATGCAGAGTGCATCAGAGAGAAGCAAGGAGGTGCTGGTTCCATTAGGCCTGGCAACGTTGGGGAGATGGAGCCCTGCTGAAATATGATCATCCAGCTGACCTGCCTGCCCTGTATAGAGCGTGCAACCAACTGCTGGGTCATGTTTTCCATGGCAGGCAGGCAGGCAGGCAGGCAGCACATCAAATATCCAAACTGCCTTGAACTGAATGAACAGGATGGACCACACAGAACATTCTAGCACTGATTTATCACTCCCTATGTACCAGGACATTGGGCATAATGAAAGCCACAGTGCCAAACACTCATATCTTCTGTGAAATCATAATTTTTTGGTACTGCGCTTTAAAAAAAAAGATACTTGCGACTTGCGTATCCTGACTCAGTGAGCCAAGTCAACTAGTCATCAAAACAGTAGACGATGTCTCAAACAGCCCATTTTCCCTGGTTAGTGAGCTTAAGGCTTGGCCGGGCCAGCCAGTGTGTGTAACTGTACGTGCTATTCTAGTGATTGAGTTCTTTCGAGGGGAGAAAAGAATTAACGCTCTGTAGAGGAGCTCCTCTTTCGGGCTTTAAGCACCATGAGAGATGACACTATAACACTGGGATTGGAGGCTGCACAGGACACAACCTGCACGTTCATTCACATCACATTCATTTATACTCATTTGTCATCCATCTGCACTAGGGCTACACAATTAATCACATAGAAATTTCAATGTGGACTAAATACATCTAGTTATTTTGCACACGTAGCAAACATCTCCAGGCTCTGTCTGGACAACTGATGGTCAGATGAGAACATAAGTATTACGAGGACATTTGGTTAATAGATTATACACAGAGAACACTAGTGCACAACGTCAAACTCATAATGAAGAATGTCACATATGTAATGGGTAATTATGCTATATAAAGCAAATGAACATATGAACATTTGATAGTTGTGATCATTGTCGTTTTTATATAATTTTTATATGCAACAGTGACATCATAGAGACGTATAACGAGGCCAGAACAAGTAGTTTGGGGAGCAAAAAAGAAAACAATCCTGCAGTACCTTTGGACCTCTAGGAACTGGGTTGCCTAACCCTGTACTACAGTGTGCTATGATGTCCTAATGCCTGGTCTCGTCAAACAGATCACAAAAAGATACCATAGCCCATTCCCTACTCATCATGGGAATTTTCTTGTGCCCTCTTCAGGCTAGCCGGACACAGATCTGAGACAAGCGACAGAAGTAGCTGATATATGATAATGACCCTAGTGCACAGGAGAAGGCCATCTATAAATAGACAGGCCTAGGACACCTATAATGCCCAGCACACAAACTCCCGATTAACACTGGAGCTGCTGCTCAGGCCAAGGGACAGACAGCTGACTGGCAGGTGATCAGCTCCATTAGACAAACACTTGTGATCCTCTAAAATAAGACGCGAGACATGCACTCTGTCTACTGCAATTGTGTGTGCATGTGAAGAAGTCTGGGAGAATTGATGAGAGTTTAATGTACTGAAGAATAGCTGCACGTATAATACAATTATCAAACCTTCGCAAGAAGCACAGAAGAAGCAACCATCATTAGTGAAACTACTAACGGATCTAGACAGCAAATGGCTACTTCCCCATTTGCCCAGGCCTACATGACTAACACATGTGATAAATCACTTGGTTCCAAACCGTTTTTCAGTTACTGTACCACTGACAGAATTCTGCTCAGACTACCCCTGAAGTATCGCCCTGATGTTAATTTCACTAGTATGCCGATGGTGTCATGGTTGTCCTCAAGTACACGTTGTGGGGAGGCCATGTATGCTTGAGGTGAAATAAGATCGCAGACATTTTTGTGCATAATTGACAAATGTCTATTTATGAATTCAAATCTACATGTTGTTCATGCATTTAGATTGCCGCAGGACTACTGCTGTGTGTGATGCTTCTACTTACCGTATAGTACAGCAGACAATTTACTGGTTCAAAATGTACAGCCTGAAAACAATTACCATTTTAAATTGTTCTATAAAAACATTACAAATGAGCCAATTACATAGCCCTGCTGCCTAGGGATGAACGCATTAATGTAATTAGATTCTTTTTAGCGATTGTGATTTAATATGCAATCTTTAAGCTCTTTATAATCTGTATTATTCAACAACCAACACAATATTAGATAGATTAAACAAACTGGTCTTCCCTGTAGGCCGGTCCTATATGTTATGAAGAAATTAGGTGATGAATTACATATTTGTATTTTACTTCTGATTTGTTAAACTTGCAGCCCTGTCATGATAATTATTACATGTTTACAACATAAAGCACTTACAAATAAGCCTGGTGTCTTTAACACTGTCTATTAACTTTCCAAAAGTAAATTATATTTGTTCATTACAAAAAATAATAATTGCAGCCTCTGAAGCAGATGCACATTACCAGCATTAGTGTACAGATAGAATAACTAATTAGAAATATGTAGGGTAATAGGGGCAACATTCTCTAAAGACTAATTGACAACTCAAACTGAAGTTCACAGTTTTGAATCAAATAATTTTGTCAATTAATCATTGCTGCTGGTTTTTAATTGCGATATGCCACAGTTACTTGAAAGAATGAATGAAACCTTTATTGCCCCGAGGGGAATTTGTTTTACACTCATGGGAACCACAATAAACAACCACAACAAACATAGAATAAAAAAGAAAACAACAATAGCACTGCGAATAGTGACATAGAATTATCAATTTAACAACTTAAGGAATCAATAGATAAATATATATTCAATAATACGCATCTAAAATGTTCAACAGCTTCAAGGAATCAATAAATAGATATTCCATATTCAATAATACACATTTAAAATAAATCTATGTGCCCATAGATGATCCATTTAATAATTGAATGCTCTTCGGCACAAATGATGTAATATGTCGTTTAGTTTTTGTTATTACTTATACGGTGTCCTTTGCAGCTTGCGGTGTAGAAGTGCTAAACTTAAATTAAGGCGTCATCAGGGTTAATAAGTTTGTACCAACCACTAAATAGCTGATGCTGTCCAAAGTCCCTGTTCCACCACACCATCAAATCTCATTGCTGCACCTCTAACCCTGAGGCCAAGCGGCCACACCCAAGAACAGAGGCCCCCAAAGCACAGCCGCACAAAACAAGGCAGAGATATAACACATCCATTAATTGATGGCCTGAGACTGCGGAGGACAGAAGCTTGCTTTGTGAGATGGCGTTGCATTTGGAAAGCTCCATACAGCGAAACCCACTTATATTGTTATTAAACAATGACATACATTATTGATCAGGTAAATGACTGCAGACGCTTACCTGAACTTCCCAATTGTTTATAAAATCTATATTCCAAATGAAGCTGTGGCGCCCGGGACTTTAGTGGTTCCTGAAAAGAGAGAACACGGACCTCATCAGTCATAGCAATCACATAGTTTAAGCTTTGTAGTTTCTAATATAGCATTAAATAAATCAAGATCAGAATGGCGAGAACATTTGCCCTGAGAGTATTGATTTTACATCAAGCTGTGAAAGTGATGTGCATATTATAACACATGATCCCACAGACTCCACTTGTGCATTATATAAAACGAAGATCCTCACATATATCATATTCATCTGCTTCAACACTCTGTTAATAAACATGTATATAGCTAGTTACTAAACATTGGGACGATAGAAATAGCCAAGACCCATCTTGGCTTAATTAATGTATAGAAGTGACAGATAAGGGCACAATAAAAGAAAATGGTGTGTGGACAGATACAGTAACAACAGCGGAGTTCAATCGTAGTGTGCAGAGCTGTGTCTCACACTCTCAACTAGCACACCCTTGTGACAGATTACTGTAGCAGGCGACCGTACTGGGTTTGATTACTGTAGCAGGCGACCGTACTGGGTTCGATTACTGTAGCAGGCGACCGTACTGGGTTTGACATAACAGCTTGAAACCGAACCATTAGGCTGGTGTTTGCGAACACCAGACCAATGAGGAGTGAAGAAACATTGCTTGGTCCAATAAACACTGGTTTCGATTAAATAATTTGAATAGCAGAACCTGGATTTGGCACCAGCAGCACATGTCTATAGATAATTCCTGCCTGGTTTAGAGTTAATGGTGTACTGTGATGTTGTATTCCTACCCTGGTTTAGAGTTGCGGCCGGTGGTGGTGTACTGTGATGTTGTATTCCTACCCTGGTTTAGAGTTGCGGCCGGTGGTGGTGGTGGTGTACTGTGATGTTGTATTCCTACCCTGGTTTAGAGTTGCGGCCGGTGGTGGTGGTGGTGTACTGTGATGTTGTATTCCTACCCTGGTTTAGAGTTGCGGCCGGTGGTGGTGGTGGTGTACTGTGATGTTGTATTCCTACCCTGGTTTAGAGTTCCTGCTGCTGGTGGTGGTGGTGTACTGTGATGTTGTGGTTTAGGTGGTGGTGGTGGTGGTGTACTGTGATGTTGTATTCCTACCCTGGTTTAGAGTTCCTGCTGCTGGTGGTGGTGGTGGTGGTGGTGTACTGTGATGTTGTATTCCTACCCTGGTTTAGAGTTGCGGCCGGTGGTAGTGGTGGTGGTGTACTGTGATGTTGTATTCCTACCCTGCTTTAGAGTTCCTGCTGCTGGTGGTGGTGTACTGTGATGTTGGGGCTTTCTCAGGCACACTCACTTGAGACCAATTTAAACACCACAACCTGTGTGAACATTTCTGCTGTCCAGGTGCATCTAATTATAACTACAGATTGCTCACAGTATGATGCTGCCACCAGCATACTTGTAACACTACACTGTTAGGATGGTGGGTCTTCAGACATGAGCTAAAATTAGAAATCAGGTGCAAGTTAATAAAATGGTTAGAGGCAATGAATGTCATTATCGATTAGTTGGGCCTATACAAGACAGGAGTTAAAAGCAGTTGGTTAAGACTGCTGTGCGCATCACCGTAACCTAGACATCAAGGGTACACCTTTTATAATGATTCAGCTTCACATCATGCCGTTAGTTGGGATTTGAAGTAAAAAAAAAAAACGTAGAAAGTATGGTATTAACGTAGGGTTTACAAAATGCACCACCAGACTATGTGTTGACAGAGTCTGTTTACAATTAATGTATAATGTATATTTCCCCAATATTTTGACCGTCAATGAGCATTTTCTGTTACAGCTTGGTATAAATCGTTTTTTTTGTAGGTTTTCCACAATCTTTATCACAAAGAAACATTTTGGTTCACCTAACACTGACTTTTGTATTTGGTCAGTATTTAAAAAAATCCTGATTTATCATATCCCGATATTGTCGCAAATTCAATTAATCTTTCAGGCTTAATAGGAACTGTACATTTATCACAAACAACTCATTAGTATTTAGCTAGAAGCACATTGAAAATTACAGATTTGCTATTGAACGACAATTTACCAAAAATAATGGTGATTGAATCAATTAAGTAAACTGCATTTTGATGTTATTTCTGAGTATTTGTAAAATCAGTAGATACGAATCCTAAGTCACACCCAACTGAGAGCAGAATTTCGGACAAAAATAACACTTAGTTCATTAACCAAGGTATATTGACAGAAACCATTGTGCAGCCACTGCAATACTCAATTTAAAGTATGTTATCAGCGGTCTTATTTTCCATATTCTTTCTGTTTGTTAGCACGTAGAAAATTACACCACTGCACATTAGAGTTCAGAGAAAAGTGTTAAAGCCACTCTGCTAAAACTAAATATTAGACCATATGAATGGAAATCTGGCCTCAATTTAGATACGGTTGACAGCACTCAAACCCCACTATCAACGTCACAGACACCAAACCAGCATAAGGAAGTGCATAATGCCACAATAATATTAAACCGTGTGTAATAGGCGAGACATCATTTCTGGCCAGAGGTGTGCAAAAGGCACTTCGAGAGCAACAGCTGACTGACCAGTTCTCATGTGTCAGATCAGGTTTCAGTCCTCATATAGAGGCGCAGCTGCTGATAGCAACACTTCAAACATATCTGCCTAAATTACCCCAGACCCACGAACAGAAAACTAATACCAGTATCCACAGATAATAGGAGCACTAAAACTAGAGCTTTTTGTTCAATACAATACTTCTAGAGGAAACCATCAACACTAACTGATACAAACTTACTGACTTCTGCATTTTTGTAAAATGTGTTTCGGAAAATAAACTCAATTGTTTTTCAAAGGATCATCAGACCACAAAAAAACACCAAAATAGACAATGTGAGAAAAAATTAATGGGTCGGAATACTATCCGAAAACTGTTGTTTCCAAAAACAATATTTAAAAAAAGTAGAAATAAAATAACACTGGTGTGCAGCATTATAACGATCTTACATCCCAGTATATGTACCTTCTTATTATGAATAAATTATTAGGAAAATAATCAATACAGTTAATATGTAATTCTCATAATTTAATCAGTAAAAAAAAAACACGCTGATAAATAGCATATTGCATGAGACTGATCCAAATAATTCCTATAGCCAACGTTCTAAATAAAGGGAACTCAAATCAATTAGTGTTTTAACTAGCTCTAGCTAATAGCAAATATCCAGCTATGTAAAATAGTAGGTTATACAATAGATTACCACACACAGATCTCAATCTATCTTCTTAAATTTGCTCGAAAAAAACCCAGTAGCCTAAATTCCTAGAGTTCTTTTAGCAAGAAGCACAAATTCATATTTACAATACTGAAAGCAGCAGTAGAAACACAAATTGTGAATTTAATCTCAGCTGTAGACATGTGAGCAGTGACAAACAAGGCTAGCAGGATGCTTCCTGTTATTGACATACTTAGCAACAGTTTACAGTAATTTTAGAGCTTTAAAGATGTTACAAGATTCTGTCAACTGTACATAAAAGGGTTGCCTTATGAAGCTATAAGCGCACTGCACCAAAACATTTTTTATCAGTGCATGTTTCTACTCAATGCCCATTTTTAACACCTTGCACATTGCAGCAGCTAGTAGAACATTATTTACAAGCCTAGCTAATTATTATCTTTGAGCAACAACAGCTAGTTATTAAGCAAACTTCATCTGCACCACACGGTTGTTTAATGAGGTTTGACTTCCTGGCTCAGATCCATAATTAACATGCCAACTATCAGGACTGTTAATAAACTTGAACTATAGAAGTCTGGGTTGTTGCACATAAAAACGTGCATATTCAATAATACTAATTGAAACTTCTAATAAGGATTTGAATTGACATGTCAAACAAAAAAAATGCAATTACATAAAACAATGTACATCCAGGTTCAACCACCAGTTTAATCACAACCCCAGTGGATTTGAACTTCAGAAATCAGGTTTATTTTCATTCTTCAGTCTGTTTGCACATACAAGGAATTTCTTCTGACCCCTGGCAGCAACATTAAGAACAAAAATTCTAAAACGAACAGTGCAAACAGAGCAAAACGCATAACACGAACAGTCTGACAAGAGAGACCATGCATAGTTGGCATGGCATATGTAATGGGTAAATCTGGAATGTGTTACATGTATCTGAATAGTGCAAAGGAGTGTCGTGTGAACAGTTGTGCACAAGAGCAGCAATATCTAGTTATAGTTTAGGATGTCCATTGAGGTTTTTCCGTATCAGTGTCCAGGGCTGGTAATCATTGAGATGGGGGGATAGTGCTAGAGGCATATACCTTAGAGGTCAGGATGGACTCAATGATTGCTGTGTAAGCATTAATAGACATTGTCATTAGCAGTTTGCACTTTTTGAGCTGCCACAGGCAGTACAGTCTGTTGTGCTTTCTTAGTGAGAGGTCATGTTCAGCTCTTACTTGAGGTCCTGGGCGATGGTGTTGCAAAAAAAGGAAGCAAAAGGACTCCACTGTGTTGACAGTGGAGTCAACACTGTGGCCATAGCCATATTAGAAAGTGGAGCCTTTTCAGGCGTGTAGCTTTTTTGCTTTTCAAAGTCAACAAACATTTGTCTCGTTTAAATTGTGTGTTCTCTGACCTTTCCCATGCTGATTGGATGAGGGCATTTACAGTGTAGCATTGATAAAATGCTGTGAGACAAGTTAGTTGGTTGTAGATAAGTTGACTTATGCAACACCCACTCTCCCTCCACCTGCTCACGGCCATCACTTAAAACATGTAACAGCACCTCAACAAAAGCAGAAAAGCACATGTGTGAATCCCTCGACCTGCACACAGCAGTGGTCTCTTTAAATAAATTGACTGAACAGAACTATTCACCTACTGTAGTATATAGTAATATTATAATTAGGGCTGCACGATTTGGGGAAAATGTCATATTGCGATTATTGAGGTCAATATTGCAATATGCGATTATAATAAATTGTATCAACATTTTAGGTACCAGATCAGTGTCGATCTCCTCGGCATCCATCTTCGCTCTGGTATTTTCGCGCTGCGCACAAACACACAAGTGACCACGCACGCGACACGGCACGAGACAACACACGACACAACACGCAACACGCCTTTACTGAGACTGTCAGATTTTTTTTTTTGCAAGGAAAACCGGCAAACTGTTCTCAGAAAGTTTGTCTTCACTCACAC
The DNA here is from genome assembly GCA_029465975.1 of Dallia pectoralis. Classification (NCBI taxonomy): domain Eukaryota; kingdom Metazoa; phylum Chordata; class Actinopteri; order Esociformes; family Umbridae; genus Dallia; species Dallia pectoralis. The sequence continues at coordinate 3,355,044 of CM055751.1, forward strand.
TTATTTTTTTTAACATAACTTTTTAATATATAACTTTAGGATTTTTTTTAGCAATGGGGGCAGGTCTGTCTGAACAACCCCCAACCCGCACGCCGCCGCCACCGTTAGATAGCCTAAACGTTGTTTTTCCCTTAAACACTGTGTAGGTAATGTGAACTTCACATACCTGGTCTTCATTAGGGCCGGAGTGGGACTGATTTTCAGCCAGGGAGATGTGTAGTCAACCAGCCCATTTTTTCGGGGTGGGGGGGGCTAATGTACTGTTTAAAACGTATGCTGTCTTTATAATCTTTACCACCATTTTATTAGACAAATATCAATAAATACAAATAACAGAAAGCTGTTGCGAATTTTTGACACAATTGTAACGTGTGGGCGGGGTTTAGATGACTTCCAAGAAGACGGGTCTCCATTGGTCAGTCGGATTTCAAGCAGTAGATTGCATTCTTTGAATTTCATTCGTCTATGTCACGATGGCAGACATACTGTATAAATGTAAAATGTCTAGGAACAAAACCCAATACTATAAAGTGAGTTTGTGAGCATACCACCTGAGGCTGCAAAAAGCCACGTTCCGGCTGCCAAGCCATCGTGACAATGCAATCTACTGCTCGAAATCCGGCTGACCAATGGAGACCCGTCTTCTTGGAAGTCATCTAAACCCCGCCCACACGTTACAATTGTGTCAAAAAAATTCGCAACTGCAAAAACAGAAACCGAGAGCAAAAACCTGAACTCGCAACTGCAAAAAAAGACCGAGAGCAAAAACCATGGCAACGTAAGCAGAGATGCAGTGAACTGCAATACATTTGTCTTTGCATTTAAATCGTTTTGATTTCTTGCGGATCTCGATATATTTTCGTGGATGTTTTGCATTCAATATTTATTTTTTTGTTTACAATACATACTTTTTGGTTGCAATAGTAATAATTTTGTTTGTTCTTTTTGAGACAAATGTAACTCCATAGGATTCCACATATAGTTTAACAGCCAATATCAGAAAAACCCTGAAAACCATGTAGCTAGCGAAATTACCTAGCTTGGTACAAGCTAGCCATCTAACAAACAACAGTGTTAGGAAAAGCTGCCAACTATTAGCCAACCATTTACTTTCACTCATATATTGAAAATACATCCCTGAGCACCACATGCCCAGTGTCAGCAGACAAAAACACAATGTAAATAAAGATTGTACGAACATCTTGTTCAGAATTGTCCTTTGCTGAAAGGTTTTACACGAGTGAACAAAACCAAGTATATTGGTAACTACTAGAAATGAAATTATTTTTCATAATACATTTTAAACTAGGCATCAGTAAACATGGCATATAGAGCACGTTGATAAACAGGATACCTATATTTTCTTGTCACAGTTACTCCCTCAACAAGAGATTGATTGACAATGAGGTAGAAAGGCCACAAACACTCATCTCTCATCTCATCTTCAACCGCTTATCCGGGGTCGGGTCGCGGGGGTAGCAGCTCTAGCAGGGGACCCAAAACTTCCCTTTCCCGGGCAACATTAGCCAGCTCTGACTGGGGAATCCCGAGGCGTTCCCAGGCCAGTGTGGAGATATAATCTCTCCACCTAGTCCTGGGTCTTCCCTGAGGTCTCCTCCCAGCTGGATGTGCCTGGAACACCTCTCTAGGGAGGCGCCCAGGTGGCATTCGTACAAGATGCCCGAACCACCTCAACTGGCTCCTTTCTATGCAAAGGAGCAGCGGCTCTACTCCGAGTTCGTCTCGGATGACTGAGCTTCTCACCCTATCCCTAAGAGAGAGGCCAGCCACCTTTCTGAGAAAACCCATTTCGGCCGCTTGTACCCGCGATCTCGTTCTTTCGGTCATGACCCAGCTTTCATGACCATAGGTGAGGGTAGGAACAAAGGTTGACCGGTAGATCGAGAGCTTTGCCTTTCGGCTCAGCTCTCTTTTTGTCACAACGGTGCGGTGAAGCGAATGCAACACCGCCCCCGCTGCTCCAATCCTTCGCGAATACTCGCGAACAAGACCCCGAGGTACTTGAACTCCTTCACTTGGAGTAAGGACTCATTCCCTACCCGGAGTAGGCACTCCACCGGTTTCCTGCTGAGAGTCATGGCCTCAGATTTAGAGGTGCTAACCCTCATCCCAGCCGCTTCACACTCGGCTGCGAACCGATCCAGTGAGTGCTGAATGTCACCGACCGATGAGGCCATCAGGACCACATCATCCGCAAAAAGCAGCAATGTGACCATCAGCCCACCGAACGGGAACCCCTCCCCCCCATGACTACGCCTTGATATCCTGTCCATGAATATTACAAACAGGATTGGTGACAAAGCGCAGCCCTGGCGGAGGCCAACCCCCACCGGGAAAGAATCCGACATACTGCCGAGGACACGGACACAGCTCATGCTTTGAGCGTACAGAGATTGGATGGCCCTGCGAAGAGACCCCCTCACCCCATACTCCCGCAGCACCTCCCACAAAAGATCCCGGGGTACCCGGTCATACGCCTTCTCCAGATCCACAAAACACATGTAGACTGGATGGGCATACTCCCAGGCCCCCTCCAGGATCCTTGCGAGAGTAATGAGCTGGTCCGTGGTTCCCCGGCCAGGACGAAAACCGCATTGTTCCTCTTCAATCTGAGGTTCGAATATTGGCCGAACCCTCCTTTCCAGCACTTTGGAGTACACTTTACCAGGGAGGCTGAGGAGTGTGATACCTCTGTAATTGGCACACACTCTCTGGTCCCCCTTTTTAAAGAGGGGAACCACCACCCCGGTCTGCTACTCCTCTCGCACTGTCCCAGACTTCCATACAATGTTGAAGAGGCGTGTCAACCAAGACAGCCCTTCCCCACCCAAAGCTTTTAGCATTTCTGGACGAATCTCATCAGTCCCTGGGGCTTTGCCACTGTGGAGTTGTTTGACTACCTCAGCGACTTCCCCCAGGGAAACTGACGATGACCCTCCATCAGCCTCCAGCCCTGCCTCTATACTAGAGGGCGTGTAGGTCGGATTCAGGAGCTCCTCAAAATGCTCTTTCCAGCGCCCGATCACATCATCAGTTGAGGTCAACAGTGTCCCATCCTTACTGTACACAGCTTGGATGGTTCCCCATTTTCCCCTTCGGAGGTGCCGAACGGTTTTCCAGAAGCATTTTGGTGCCGTCCTTCTCCATAGCTTCCCCAAACTTCTCCCACACCCGCTGAGCACGGCGGTGTTGGAGTTTACCCCGGTGAATGAGAGGGTTGCCTCCCTACGCCTAAGGGTGGTGGGGGGGAAAACTCTGTTGTTTGTGCTTATGCACCAAACAGCAGTTCGGAGTATTCAGCCTTCTTGGAGACCCTGAAGGGAGTCCTATATAGGGCTCCAGTAGGGGACTCCATCATTCTGCTGGGAGACTTCAACACACATGTGGGCAACGATGGAGACACCTGGAGAGGCGTGATTGGGAGGAACGGCCTCCCTGATCTAAACCAGAGCGGTCGTTTGTTATTGGACTTCTGTGCTAGTCATGGATTGTCTATAACAAACACCATGTTCGAACATAAGGAGGCGCATATCTGATCACCATCTGGTAGTGAGTTGGATCACAGGCATCCCTGTGGAGGTTGGGGGCATTGAACCTGAGTGGGCAATGTTCAAAGCTTCTATTGCTGAAGCTGCGGCGGTGAGCTGTGGTCTCAAGGTCCTAGGTGCCTCAAGGGGTGGTAACCCTAGAACACCGTGGTGGACCACGGTGGTCAGGGAAGCTGTCCGACTGAAGAAGGAGGCCTTCAGGGATATGCTATCCCTGGGGACTCCGGAGGCAGTTGCAGGGGACCGACAGGCCCGAAGGGCTGCAGCCGCTGCCGTGTCAGAGGCAAAGCAGCGGGTGTGGGGGCCACAAACAAAACATTTTAAACTGGAAAGTCAAGAAGGATCGCAAAACGCAATCATTTTGCCAAAGTCTGAATGACCGGAACTCCATGTCCATCACGTGACCACAAAAAAACTTGGACATGAAAAAACTGATTTAAAAATAAATATTGTTTTATCATTTCAGAACGAAGAAAAACTTTTTTTCAAATAAAGTGTCTTTTGAGCTCCCATTAATGAAGGGTGTGTCTCTTTAAGGCTCTGGGTCCCCATCAGAGTGTGGGTCTGCAGTGTACTTACAGAAGTGGGCTTCTGTTTCCATAAGAGAAGGGAGTGTCAGTGTAATAAAGAGCCCAACTGAACTAAAGACTAGTCCACTGTGTGTGAACAAGGCTGGCTAACAAAGACAACCTTTCAGCTTTCAGCAGTTTCTCGCTTGCCACCCCCCTGAATCGGTGCATAAACATGCAGTACAGTTCCAGATAGTCAGAGAGGGCAGTGACTAGCACATCTCTCCCTCTCTGTTCTCACATGTGTGGGAAGGGTGACACTGGCATTCACCTTTGACCCAGGTACAGGCACCACCTCAACTGCATGCTGTCTGTGCAATTGTGCAAACGGTAAAGAGAATACACAAGACATGTGTCAGTCCATAATTAACAGACGACGAATAAAACAGAAGCCATAATAGACTGGACAGTAACTTCCACTGTGTTATCCAGCCAACCTACCCTAATCTGGTCACTCATGTAGTGCTAAGGCAAAATCATGGACAGCTAAGATACACAAATATCAGCAACAGGAGACAAAGCAGCACATGTCATCCTGACAAAAGCCTGAGGTCAGAGTCATTGGAAGTTAGCCTAGGTCAGATTTTGACATGGCACCATGCCATTTCCCTGATTAGGAGGGAAGCTAGTTAGCACTTAATAAAGCACTAATAAAAGTTGGTGCATATGAACTCTTCTAAGAGCAACAGGGTTACACATCTAATAAGCATACTGAAATAAAGGAGTTGGATACAACAGGACATCATGCTGTTAACCCAGACAACTAAACAAATGTTCCAAACACAAGAGAAGTCGTTCCAGAAGGATTCATAAGAAATTGTGATTCACTTACAGACCTAACCTCTGCTTTCCATGTGATTAGCAAAGCCTTTAATATGTGCTTGGTCAGAGATAATGAGCGTCCTGTGAGGTTCTTAGATCATAATACAGGGTCTAATGTGGTCATGTAGGTGGTGACGCCCAAATTTGAGTACAGCGTTCAGATGCCATTTAGGACATTTTTTCTCTTGTAGGCAGAAAATGATTACACACATTTGAAATACTTTAATCACTAACTTGAAATACCAAGTTATTTTAAAACAATACACGCAATGTGTAGAACACAGCTCTGTAAAGTAAGTCCTGATAGAAACATGGTTATGTTTAGAGATGGAGCTGATTCAAAAGAACAACATCCAGCATAATTACTTTTCAAGCATTTCATTTTACTGTATAATTTCTCATCGGCTATTCAGAGCAACTTAGTCAGGGCAATCTATAAAAGGAGATAAATACCCAAACCAGTCATAACAAGAACAAAAAGTTTGCCTAGGATGAAAAATAATTTATCACCTTCCAGATTATATTATAATTCGCTTATACGGTTCAGACACCAAATTGCTTATTCACCGGGAAATCTAATTGCCAAATAAAACAACATCACAGAATTTAGTGATATTGAAACGTACAATGATTTTCCGTACATGAATGTCAATACTACAAAAAGACACAATAGCATGTTGCAGAGGAAGCAGTTTCTGGCCAGGGCCCCTTCCACCAATCAGAAAATTAATATGTCTTGTCACTTAGTGGTTGCTCAAACCCACACCATGCGTCATGCTTATCTAGAATCTTAACAGTAACTTCGGAGCCCACTACACTTGTTCACTTTGTGTATCTAGAGCAACTTTAAGCTAAGAGGAAAGAGTCCTGTATTGTTTGAATCCAAGTACATAAGCAGAGGCCTACTGTAGTTGTTCTCAGTAATATTGCACGACAAACCCACCAAGCTACAGTTAACTCAAAGAATGCATGAAAACCAAACGTTGGATGAGAAAATGATTGCCTATTTGGGAAGGAAGCAAATATTGTCAGTGCTTAAATGTTTCCTGTCAGATAAAGGTCACCAAGACTAAAGTTTCAGCTGCTATAAGGAAATAAAATAAAGCTTCAAGAAGCATTTCAGTGGGCACACAATGTAGCTCACTACTTGTCTTGATAGCAGAATATGCAATGCCATTTTAACCTGCCCAGTGCTACAAACATTCAAGATGTCCCTAACAGAGGAAATCTGACCAAAACCCAACCAAGACCGCAAAGAATGTCTGGGTGTGGTGTACTAAAATAAATCAAGTGTCTAATACCCCTTGTACAGAGAAAATGAGTTCGTATTATTTCAGGAAAGAAATGTGAGTCTTAATTGGAAATGTATGACAGGTATGAGTTAGTTATGTTTGCCAACTCTTGAGTATTCCTTATGCAATTAACAGTTTAAAAAGTCACAGCCCCCCCGGGCTCAATTTAATTAGCCAATTCCAGTCATATTGACGTCAACTTTCTTAAGGTTTGTAAAGACCATGGTCCTTCACACTAACTTTCACGGAAATCTGTTAAGCGGACTGTAAGATATGCAAATATATAGTTTATTATTGCATATTTTATGGACCCCAGCTAACGTTTTGGTCATTGAGAAAAGGGGCACATACAGAACTTTTCATCTTATACATTTTTTATAAAATGCCACCATTATGGTATATGTACCATAATGGTTTCTAGAAGTATGCAAATATTAAAAGCTCTAGGCCCAAATGCCGCAAAACTGTGGAAAATAGGCCAGAAAACATAATTATAGTATCTCAGTACATGATCTTGGTAATGCTCTTTTCAATTGCCAGTGCTACAAACAACCTAGACCAAAAATCTACCAAAACCGTGACAATAAAATTTGTCGGAAGAATTTGGAGATTGATTGAAAGAAAAGTGCCTGCGTGGAAAAGTATCGAGGGTACAGAAAGAGCGACTGGAAAAATGTTGCGAAGCCGAAGACACATAAAACATCAAGTATCAAAAACACAACGACATGAGCCTCATAGCTCTCTGATATTCCTGATGGGAACATAGCATTATAAAACAATGTAGATTTAATTCCAGCAGGCTGCTTCTTCCCCAAATTGTTATTGCGTTTGGAGCTGTGCTTTGGGTCCTTGGCCTATTGTATTAGCCTTTTAGTATGATAAACATGGATTCACAAACAAAATGTCAAAATGGAAGCACAGCGAAACAGATTGATGATAACGGGCCTCGAGATTTTTAACAATCTGCCGATTCCAGCTACGGTCATATACAACATTACCAATGCCTACACTGTATTTCAGAACAATTTTATATTAATAAAAAAAATATCATTGTTTTTAAAGAACAGCAAAGTGAGCAAGCTTTTAAAGTGGTAGTACACACATTTCCAGCCCAAATATCAGATTTAATAAACAAACACACGCCCGGGATGTGTGCAACAAAAGAGTGTTGACTGGACAGTTTTCCTTAGTCTTGGTTAGCCAGCTACACACTGATAATCTCAGAGTTGTAACAATGTTACCAAATGACCTGTAGCCAACAGTAATACAAATCCAGTAAAACAAAAAACATAAGTAACCCAGAAAGCTGCACTCATTTTAAGGAAGTAGTTTGCTAGACACGTTAGATGGGAGCGGTTGGTAAAATATAGATCTACAGTATGTAATTTGAACAAAAAGGCAGTGGTAGGGATGATTAACATAGGAATGCATGCAAACAGAAATAAATCACAGCCATATTAGTCAGCCAAGCATGTCGACCTTACCAATTTGATGGCCACATATTCGTTGGTGTAGAGGTTCTTCCCCAGCCGCAGCTCTCCGAAATTGCCACAGCCAATCTTTTTCCCAACACGAAAGTTTGGGCCAACCATAAGAACCCCAGAGTTGGTCCCCGTACCCCGGCCCACATGCCCAGTCCTGTTGCCAGCTGTCTTAGACATCCTTTTTCCTTCCTCTGTCTCTCCCTTACCCGCCTTCTTGTCAAAATCCATAAGCTTGTGATACCCTGGCCTCTCCACGATTACTCCCTGGCCATGCAAATCACAGAGGCACTAATACAACAGGCAGGACTCTATTGAGGAGGCGATAACGACAGAAGTTGTAGAGAAATGTGTTGTATACTAAAAACCACTTCCACAGGGTAAAGGTGCACCAAAAACACACAGCATTTCAATCTGCCAATGCTGCATGCTCGTCCCCCGCCTTCTCGTTTATAGAGCCAGGATCCTTTCTTCGGAAGCCCCAACTTCAGTCTCAGAGTAGCATGTCCCTGCCTGAAGTGGGCAGGCAGTGCTAGCGTGGACCAACACAAACATAGACAACAAGCACTCAGAATCCCAGCTACTGAATCCAGAACACTGCTTGGCAACTTCCCCTAGAGCCCCCCATAGCCTTCTCCTGGTTGGTCTTTGGTAACGAAGCAGACATTCTTCATATTTAAGAACCACGGCCAAGTCAGCGATAAGATACTGCAATGAAGTCCCGCTCGATTTATTGGGATATCTGAAAAACAGACAACACAATGAGTGAAAAACTGAATCCATAACAAAACATTTGAAAATACCTGGAGTCAACAGTGTTAAAATGTTTAATGAGCTTAAAATGCATAGAAATCAAAATGTGGTCTCCAGACAACAGTCTTACTAAGGCATGTCTATGACATGCTCAGTTTGCAGTAACAAATGAGACCCATTTCCTGGGTACCACATGCAGTGAATTCAATAAAACAATCAATATGGGCGGAAAACTAATTCGCTGCGTTAGGATGAGAAGAACACATGCCTTTAAATGCAAAATAACGCATACTATAAAGCTAAGAATTTCTCTTGGCTAATTTACAATTAAGTGTGGAAATGTGAAATGTCACATTGACAGCATACGCTCGTCATCATATCAGTTTTCACTGTAGTGTGATGAGTCAGCCCTTGAATGGTTAATAGCATACTAGGAGATTTCAGTACAAGGCTTAGGCCCAGCTTTCCTGCATCTGAACCCCTTGGGACCTGTGATGCATACTGGTGTAGAGCAGGTAATGCCAGCAGGCAGCTATGTATTCCTCTGGAAATGCACTTCAACTAATTGTTGACTGCCAAAATGCCTCCTCTTTAACACAGACCGAGAAACCGATTCCCATCAGAGTAGACATGGTGAGAGGAAAAAACAGTTTTGGGTGATTGCAGTATTTGGAACATGGCACTCAAAGAAACAAAAAAACTCTAACGTAAATGATTTGGATATAGACAAAGAATATGTGAATACATTTCGTCATGTAATAAGCCAAAGATCGATTACCATTGAAAAGAAAAGCCCTGGCTAGACAAAATTATTATGGAGACAATTTGATTTTTCATTTTTAGAGGATCATTTGCTATGAATATTTCTCCCTCAGACCAGACAGGGACCTCAAATAAATATGTTTTTATAATACACCCGTCTATACTATACAATTACTTATTTAACATTTGATGAAGTCAGTGTATCATACCTTAAATTAAAAAATATATATAATTAAAAACACCTGAATATTCACATTGAAAAACACTTTCTCACTCATTCTCATACAACCATAACAACTCATAGTCACAGACAATGACCATTTCTTTATTATTTTGGTTCTGTGCTCTATCACTTTAGGTTTGAAAAGGGAGAAAATGACAATGAGATTGAAGTGCAGACTGTCAGCATTGATTTCAAGGCATTTCCAAAAATATTGGATGAACTATTTATAAGCTACAGTATCTTCTGTACATAGTTTTCAGGGCTCACAAAAAACATTGGTCAGTTTAACGTTATGTAGAATAAAGCCACCGCTATGGATTTATTTTAACCATGAATAATTCTACAGTTCCATAAGTACAGCGTGTTGGTGTGGAATAGCCACAAAGCCAAAACATTAGCATGCAATGACTGGTAAATGGGTATCTATATACACTATCATTCAAAGGTTTGGGATTTCTTTCCCCATTATCAGCGTCAGTCCTGTGTTCCATTGGCACATTGTGTTTGCCAATTCAAGTTTATCATTATAATGTGCAATTGTTAGACAGATAAAACTTTAATGTTCTGATTAAAGAAGCAACAAAACTCTTCATCTGTTGCTTTATCTGGAGCATCAGCAACTGTGAGTTTCCCCACAGGCTCAAAATGGCCAAAAACAAAGAACTGCCTCCTGAAAATAGTCAGTCTTCTGTTGTTCTGAGAAATGTGACAGGCCCCAGTGCCCAAATGAGCAAGAGGAGACACGCAAAACAATGTATAGTTTGAGAGACAGACGGCTTACAAGTTCACAACTGGCTGCTACAATAAACAGTACTTGCAAAACACCAGCTTCAAGATCTACAATGAAGAGGAGACCTCAGGATGCTGGCCATCTAGACAGTGTCAAAGAAAAAGCCATCTTAGACTGTTGCTGGAAGCATGCTTGACGCAATCTTAAAAGCGTGGTAGAGGCAATGGAGGTGGTGGCGGTACAGCAGGAGATTTGTACAGGGAAAAATAAAAGACTATCAATTCGTTTTGCAATGCCAAACCTGTAGATGGCACTTGATGGAAGCCAACTTCCTTCTACAACAGGCCAATGACCCAAAGCACCGCTTTAAACTAGTATGCACAAACTATTTAGGAGAAAAGCAGTCAGCTGGTATTCTGTCTATACTGGAGTGGCCTGTGTGGTCACTGGATCTAAAACGTATTGGGCAGTTGTGTGAGCAGCAGGTATGGGACACAAGTGCCCATCAAGCAAATCCAACTTGAGGGAGGTGCTTGAGGAAGCATTGGTGAAAACAAATTGACAACTAGAATGCAAAATGTCTGCAAGGCTGCAATTACTGCAAATTGAGAATTCACTGACAAAAGCAACATTTGAAGTACGATATGACTTAAATAAAAATAACTCCTACCCTTCACAATTCCTATGCAAACTAATTTCATGTGTGTTTTCATGTAAAACGATGACATTTCTAACTGACCTCAAACGTTTGAACGGTAGTGTATATGAACAGCTTGATACTGCCAAATGTGTATCATGGCCACCTGTGAAGTTACGCATATTGTCTTTCATTCATACATTTGCTTGCAATACAAGGTTATTGATCATAGAAGCAACAAATATAGCAGCTAGCTAAAAACATTTACATTATCTTCAATCCGTAAAAATTTTATTAGACAGGATACACATTTAAAACCATTGTACTCTTAGCACACTTGGTCGGCACAGGTGCTTAGCTGGTTGTACTGCATTTGTTCAACACATTTGACAAGATGTTAGTCAAGTAACTGGCCAACCTGCGACTGTAGGCCTCAAGTTGAGCTAGCTCGCTAATGTAGCGCGCTGATGCTAATGTAGCCCGCTAATACAGCACGCTAATATAGCAAGTTCATTTTGCACGCTAATGTAGCACGTTAATGTAGCCCGCTAATGTAGCTCGTCCACCCGGACTGTGAGAGTTGGCGATAGCTCGTTAGTTCATCAGTTGTGTCTGGCGCATATTTAGGAGACATTTATAAACTGCCCTCCGTCTGAAGAGGACAATACTTAAATCAAGATGTAATGTCGCATTCTCTCAAAATAATTGTCCAACCCGTAAATCCTTACTATCCAGAAGACCATATAAACCGAGGGTAAACTAATACCAAAAAGCTAGCTTAGCTACAAGCTAGTTCGTTACAGTTATTAGTTAGCATGTTGAGCTCGACGGGCGCTATGAAAGTGACCAACACAGTTTGTGAGAAATTGTCAACATTTTTTTTAAACTAGTAGTAAGCCATTCAAATGGTTGGTTAGTTATAGTTACCGGGTAGTAATAGTAATAACTTGACTTACTGGTACTTCATGAAACATTAGCATTACGAGTGTCGGGTCGTAGCTGTACTAGCTAGCTAACGCTGACTAGCAAACTAACAAGTCATAAAACTCGCTAAAACGCCAAACAGGAATTGACACAGCCTTAATTTACGTTAAATAAGCAATACAACGAACACTGTTGTACGAGGTTTTTCGTGCAAAAAATACTAATTGAATAGAGAAGGTGCAATTCACCCGAAGAAAGGTGCGTTTGTTTTCACTAACATAACATCATTGGGCAACTCCTTAATCCTCACAGCCCACATCCAATACTCGTGCTAGCCATGTTAGCTCTCTCGTTGGCTGGAGTCGTTTAGCGATAACTACGGGAAAATTGGGTTTCGTTCAGAAAAACACTTCCGAACTAAACACAGGATAATCAAAGACAAAGCGTTTACCTTTCCACGTGTACTTTCAACGCCGATCCATCAACATATTCGTGTATTTATGTGACTTGATCTCTGCCTGCTTGCTAAGGCAGTAGGGCTTGCTGGTGTCCCTTTAAGCCTCCCCAGCAGAGTGTGGAAGTCCATTCCCGCCACCAATCAGTAATGAGATATATTTAAAAAAAATGTATATAATATGAATACACACATCTGCAGATCATATTTGTGATGTTTCTTATATATATTTTTTCAATATTATTTCTCCAGAATTGTTTTGAGTGTCTGAGATATTCCCCATTCCAACTTTCTCGCCGTCCACTTATATCTTTGCATCGATGTGTATACCATTACAGTCTCCTTCAGTGAGACTATTGTAAACGTTAGAGAAAACTACGCACCTGTCTGTATATGGTCCCAGACTTCACAGGGCATGTCAGAGTTAAAACCAAGCAATGAAGTCCAATGAACTCCATAGATAACAGATAAAATTGTGTCAAGACTATACGATCTAGGAAAGGGTATCATTTTGTTTAAAGCATTCTAGGTGTGCAGGAGCACAGTGGGCTCCATTGTGAAATGGAACAAGTTAGGACCTACCAAGACTCTTCCGATAGCTGGCCATCTGGCCAAACCGAGTAACCGGACAAGAAGGCCCTTGGTCAGAGAACTGATCAAGATCCTAATGGTCATTCTAACCGAGCTTCAGAGTGTCTTTGCCATGCTAGAAGAAGAACAATCTCTGCAGCAATCAGGCTTTTGTGGTGGAATGGCTAGATGGAAGACACTACTGAAAAAATCACATGGTCAATATCATCCCTTTGGTGAAGCATGATGGTAGGACCATTATGCCATGGGGATGCTTCTGAGCAGCAGGACTGAGAGACTTTTCAGGAAGGTCGATTGGTGCAATATACACAGGTCCTGTGGAAAGATTCATTATTAAGCTTGACAACAACCAGAAGCACATATAAAAGACATTGCTTGAGGGGTTTATGGGCAAGTCTGTGAGGTGTGAGGTGAAGCGGTGCAGCCAAGGCCTAGACTTGAACATTGTTAGAAATCATTCTTTTTATTTTTCAATAATTTTACTAATTTTATATATATACATATATTGCTTCACAATACTGTGTGATTGATGCAAACAATTGTGTAATCATCTCATCTCCTCATCTCATCTTCAACCGCTTATCCGGGGTCGGGTCGCGGGGGTAGCAGCTCTAGCAGGGGACCCCAAACTTCCCTTTCCCGGGCAACATTAGCCAGCTCTGACTGGGGAATCCCGAGGCGTTCCCAGGCCAGTGTGGAGATATAATCTCTCCACCTAGTCCTGGGTCTTCCCCGAGGTCTCCTCCCAGCTGGACGTGCCTGGAACACCTCTCTAGGGAGGCGCCCAGGTGGCATTTGTACAAGATGCCCGAACCACCTCAACTGGCTCCTTTCTATGCAAAGGAGCAGCGGCTCTACTCCGAGTTCCTCTCGGATGACTGAGCTTCTCACCCTATCCCTAAGGGAGAGGCCAGCCACCTTTCTGAGAAAACCCATTTCGGCCGCTTGTACCCGCGATCTCGTTCTTTCGGTCATGACCCAGCTTTCATGACCATAGGTGAGGGTAGGAACAAAGATTGGCCGGTAGATCGAGAGCTTTGCCTTTCGGCTCAGCTCTCTTTTCGTCACAACGGTGCGGTGAAGCGAATGCAACACCGCCCCCGCTGCTCCGATCCTCCGACCAATCTCCCGCTCCATTGTTCCCTCACTCGCGAACAAGACCCCGAGGTACTTGAACTCCTTCACTTGGAGTAAGGACTCATTCCCTACCCGGAGTAGGCACTCCACCGGTTTCCTGCTGAGAGTCATGGCCTCAGATTTAGAGGTGCTAACCCTCATCCCAGCCGCTTCACACTTGGCTCCAGAAGCATTTTGGTGCGGACCGAAAGTCCTTCTCCATAGCTTCTCCAAACTTTTCCCACACCCGCTGCTTTGCCTCTGACACGGCAGCGGCTGCAGCCCTTCGGGCCTGTCGGTACCCTGCAACTGCCTCCGGAGTCCCCAGGGCTAGCATATCCCTGAAGGCCTCCTTCTTCAGTCGGACAGCTTCCCTGACCACCGTGGTCCACCACGGTGTTCTAGGGTTACCACCCCTTGAGGCACCTAGGACCTTGAGACCACAGCTCACCGCCGCAGCTTCAGCAATAGAAGCTTTGAACATTGCCCACTCAGGTTCAATGCCCCCAACCTCCACAGGGATGCCTGAAAAGCTCCGCCGGAGGTGTGAGTTGAAGATCTTTCGGACAGGGGCCTCCTCCAGACGTTCCCAGTTCACCCGCACTACCCGTTTGGGCTTACCTGGTCTGTCCAAAGTCTTTCCCCACCCTCTGATCCAACTCACTACCAGATGGTGATCAGTTGACAGCTCTGCCCCTCTCTTCACCCGAGTGTCCAAAACATGCGGCCTTAGATCAGCCGATACGATCACAAAATCGATCATTGACCTTCGGCCTAGGGTGCTCTGGTACCATGTACACTTATGCGCCTCCTTATGTTCGAACATGGTGTTTGTTATAGACAATCCATGACTAGCACAGAAGTCCAATAACAAACGACCGCTCGGGTTTAGATCAGGGAGGCCGTTCCTCCCAATCACGCCTCTCCAGGTGTCTCCATCGTTGCCCACATGTGCGTTGAAGTCTCCCAGCAGAATGATGGAGTCCCCTACTGGAGCCCTATATAGGACTCCCTTCAGGGTCTCCAAGAAGGCTGAATACTCCGAACTGCTGTTTGGTGCATAAGCACAAACAACAGTCAGAGTTTTCCCCCCCACCACCCTTAGGCGTAGGGAGGCAAACCTCTCACCCACCGGGGTAAACTCCAACACCGCCGTGCTCAGACGTGGGCTCGTGAGTATCCCCACACCAGCCCGCCGCCTCTCACCCTGGGCAACTCCAGAGAAGAACAGAGTCCAACCCCTATCCAGGAGTAAGGTTCCAGAGCCACGGTTGTGTGTAGAGGTAAGTCCCACCAGATCCAACTGGTATCGCTCCACCTCACGCACAAGTTCTGGCTCCTTCCCCCCCAGTGAGGTGACGTTCCACGTCCCCAAAGCAAGCTTCTGCCGCCCGGGTCTGATCCGTCGAGACCCCCCACCTTCACTGCCACCCATATGACAGCGCACCCGACCCCTGCGGTTGTTCCTGTGAGTGGTGGGCCCACAAGATGGAGAGGAGAGAGATGCCACGTATCTCGTTCGGGCTGTGCCCGGCCGGGCTCCGTGGCAAACCCGGCCACCAGACGCTCGCTTTCGAGCCCGCCGTCTGGGCCTGGCTCCAGACGAGGGCCCTGGGCTTCCTCCAGGCAGGGTCTCGCTCCTTTTCCCTCTATCTTTCATGGGGTCTTGGTGAACCATTCTTAGTCTGGCCCCTCGCCTGAGACCACTTTGCCTTAGGAAACCCTACCAGGAGCATGAAGCGCCAGACAACCCAGCCCTCAGGTTCATAGGGGCACACAAACCTCTCCACCACGTTAAGGTGATGATTCCCGGGGAGGCATTTGTGTAATCAATTATGTCATAAATTCCAGACTAATTACTCTGGTTATTGAACACACTGTTGAAATATGGAAGGCAATTTCCAGGCATTTTTCCATCTATTCACGTTGTGACATGCATTAAGGTCAGTGGCTTAGTAATGTCCTGGTTACTACAATTAGCTTTCAATCCACATAATGAATTGAAAAAGTAGATAAAAAGTATATAACACATGAGTATATAGTTGTGCTTTTTATTTAGCTTTCAATAACAGCAATTGTGGGAGCACGGTCTATCCTGACAGTACGTAACAGATTTCCACGCAGCAGTCGCCATTAAAGGTGTAATGTGCTGGGGTTTGCCCCAAGATTTGGTTCAGTCATAGGGTATGATATTTCCCTTAATTGCATCCGTGTGTGAACAATGTAGTTTCATTTAGGCCTTCCACCATAATCACACTTTAAAGTGGTAAAATTCTTGACCCCAACAAAACTGGCTGTAGATGAGCACAGTGCACACATGTATGTTATGCATGCCCCGTGTATGACTCTCATTCTGGCAAAAGATTTTTGCCTCCAAGGCTCAACTACAAGACGGGGCAAGGGAGGTTTATTTCGAAAGCACATTTCAGACACAGAGCAATTCAAAGTGCTCCACCAGAAAAAGTTATATAAATAATTGCAGTGTAAAAGACAAATCATACGAATAAAAAATCACATTTAAGAAGGCTTAACGATTATTAGAAGATTAATAAACGACAGAAGGACACAGGTTTTTAGCCTAGATTTTATAGTAGTCAATGTTGGAGCAAGTCTTACGTTTTTCTGTCTGTTTCTTCAAACTCAGCCCAGCACCATGACTACATGCTGCTGCACCAGCCTTTGTTTTTATTCTTGGAATGGTTAGCAGACCCTGTTGACCTGAAGGATCTAGAGGGTTCATACTGAAAGGTCTGAGATGTAACTTGGCCCTGAGGCATTCCGTCATTTAAAGAAAGTAGCAGTATCTTAACAGCAATTCTGTTAAACACAGGGAGCCAGTGCAGGTACCTAAAAATTTGTCAAATGTTTTTGTCTTTCTTATTTAAAAAAAAATGTTCAGTGCTTTTCAGGAGACTTAAAAACAGTCCATTACAGAACTCCAAGCTACTGGAAATAAAAGTGTTTTTCTAGATCTTGTCTGGACATGAATCCTCAAATTTGAACTATTTTATAAGCTGATAATAGTCTGATTCTTAAATTAATCTTGTGGCTATTAAAATTCAGATCAGAATCCATAATTACATTTTTAACTTGGGTTTTAGTCTGAAGGGACAATGTGTCAAGGTAATTATTGACTGTCAGGCTCTTGTCATTGACACCAAAGACAACTATTATAGTTTTAGTGTTTATAGTTGCATAATAAGTTCTGGCACATCCAACCATTGATTTGTTCAATGCACTGGTCGAGTGAGTCTATGGGACCTTAATCACTAGATTAATTAGCTTTATAGATTTGGGTGTCATCTGCATAATAATAATAAGCAATTCATTTTGTTATTGGTGCCTGATTTGGGGTAATGCTAGCATATCAATGTTAAATAAACGAGGCCCCATGATAGAGCCTCCACATGTCATGCATGTTCTCCTGAGATGTTGGGAATCTTCCCTGATGATGCTCTGCCAGGCCTGTACCGCAGACATCTTCAGATCCCGCTCGTTTCGGGGGCGTATTGCCTTGAGTCTCATCTTCAGCATGTTAAATGCACGTTCAATTGGATTGAGTGCCAGTGATTGACTGGGCCAGGATTTGACACTTTTTGACGTAAAAAAAACCTTAGGGTCATTGACTTGTTACATGATAAAGTGCCGTCCAATGAGCAGATAAAATATTGTAGAGTTCAGAATTCATTGTTAGATTTCTGTCTGCAGTCACGTCATCAATGACGACAAGTGAGCGTGTTGCACTGGCAGCCATACATACAGACCAAACAACACTGGCTTCACCATGTTTCACAGATGAGATGGTAGGCTTTGGATGAAAGGAAATTCCTTGTTTTTTCTCCAGAACTTTTTTCCATCACTCTGGTACATGTTAATCTGTGCAGTGCTATTTGGCAAACTGTCATCTCGCCTTTCTGTTCTTCAGGCTTATCAGTGATTTGTATCTTGTAGTGCACCCTCTGTAGTCCTGCTGGTGTATGCTGGCTATGTATAGTAGACTTTGACACATCTACACCTGTATCCAGGTGAGTGTTATGAGCTGTTAAGCTGTTGTCAGAGGGGTTGTCATCACCATAGAGAATATTCTCCTGTCATCCACTACAGTGGCCTTCCTCTGTCTACTGGGTCTTTTGACATAATTGAGTTCACTGGTGTTTTTTTTCTTGTTAACGATGAACCTAATTGTTGACTTGGGAATTACTTTTCATTTAATTTCTGAGTTTTATGATGACGAGTTTCATTTGGATCTACACAGCTGTCTTCCTCAGGTTGTCACACCCCAACAACCTCTAAAGGCATCACCAAGGAAGATGTCAATGTATCGCAGACTTTAAGCAGTTATTACATGCAAAGGATATGTGACCAAATATAAACAATAATGACTTTATTCTACATCATGTTATTCTGTTTTTGGTGCCCAAAAAGACGGCAAGACTATGTACAAAAGGTGCTGTCATTTCTAAACAGTTCATCTGATATGTATGAAAATACCCTGGAATGAAAGCTGACCATCTACACCTCAACTTAATTGTCATTGTATCATTTCAAACTCAAAGTGCCAAAATAAAAAATAACAAAAACAGGGACACTGTCCAATGAATTATGGTGCTCATCGTGTATATAGTAAACTATATATATATATATAATACCCAGGTCTAATATATATAGTAAACGCTATTTACATGCAGAAATGGTACACCAGGTATCAAATATGTGTCCGTGTTCATACAAGTGTCCTGGTTTACTTATTCATGTCCTTTTCTGTCATCACACACATCACAAAAGTTATTGTTGAAAGCGCTGTTATAAACTCAATTTGGGATAAGGTATAACTTTACTGGGACATGATGTCTGAAGGGAAAGACTGCAGTTTTTACCAACCAATGGAGCAACGCCTATTGCCGGGCTGTTTTGTTGTAGAATGGGCCAAAATGCGGGGGTGAAATGTAGACCAGCTGACAACATCTCTAAAGCCTGATGGTGTGGAAGGTACTGCTCTCCACCCAATAATGTAAAAAATGGAGAGGAATGTAATGTTGAACGGGAGTGAGATACTATGGAGTCTCCAGGAAAATGAATGGCGGAAGCATCACTGACTTCCCTGAGGGGAGCTACTATGCTTCGTGATTTGCAGTCCGTGTCTTTGGTATGGCTCTCTTCCACACCTGCCTTGGTTTCTGGTTTCTCCAGACTTTGCTCCCTGGAAAGTAGGGAGCATCGCTGACCCTTACGAAACTTTGCTCGTCTGTTTTTAAACCACACCTGGAAGAGAATGCTTCTTTGTTATTGGTGAAATGTTAAAGAGTTTCTATAGATAAATAAACATTGATAAAATGGCAGTGGATGTTAAAAATTTAGGTTGTGTCAGAAATGTGTCATTGTTTTCCATGAAAACATACACGAGTTTGAATAGGAAATATAGCATAACAATTAGGAATTGGCAAGATTTGAAATAATAATTTTTTATGAATTGGTAATTTTGTCCTTAAAATGTTGTTTTCGTTAAAGAAATCTCAATTTGCACCAATTACAGCATTATGGCCCAATCTACAATTTTGATTGGCTTGATGGGCACTGTATGGTTTACCATACTGCTCCCACAGGGTTGAGATATTGTGACTGTGGTTGATATCTGGTGACAGCGCTGGCCACTCCATTATTAACAGAATAACATCTGACTGCATCTTCTCTAAATAGTTATTGCATAGTATTGAGCTGTGCTTTCATACATTGTCCTGTTTTGAGAAGAATTTGGCTCCAATATATGTATAGCATGTATAGCACTTATAGCATGTATAGCATGTATAGTATATAGAATGTATAGCATGTATAGAATGTATGGCATTGCATAATGAAGGGATATTCTTCTTTCTTAAAGATCCCTTCAACCCTGTACAAATCCCCCACTTTACCAGCACCAAAGCACCCCCAGACCTTTACTGACCTGAATGCGTGCCTCTGGCAAGTTGATGCAGACTGACAGTCTTTCTCTCATGCCTATATCCGGATATTGGGTCTGCTGGAAGGCTTTCTCTAGAGCCTGTAGCTGAGACACATTGAATGCAGTGCGACTTCGACGCTGCTTCTGCTGATTCCCATAACGGGCCTCAAGTATTAACTCTGTGGGGACGAAAGACGTGCCACAACAATGTAAGTGGAGAATAACAGTCAGAAGGCATGTGAGATTTGAGGCTTCCAACCTGACAAAAATACATGTCAAGAAGTTTGACAGGTGTAAAAAGCATAGCATGCGTTGATTGCAGACTCACAAATTACACTAATATCACTTGGGACTAGAGGGTTTAATCTGAATTTAAACACCTAATAACATGTAAAAATGTTGTAGAAACTCTAATAAACATACATTTTTACTTGAAGAATTAAAAATATATATATTTAATTACAGTATTTCTAATATACATCTACAGGTATGGCAGCGCAATACATTTTGTGGGAAGAGAATGTGCCAACATTCAACAAGAAGGGTATGAAAAAAGGTAATAATTGACAATGAAAATTGTATGAATGTTTTGTTATATAATTACTTTTTTTTGTCAATATCGCTGTAAAAAGCAAACGAATATATTTATATTGTTTAATGCAGTGCAAATCAGACAAACCGGTTCACATTTGGTAAGATACTGACTTGTGAATGTGAGGTCTTGATGCTCAGTATCCGTACAACGCAGGCCCTCTTATAGTTAAGGCCCCGAGCCACCAATTCGATTCTTTATCTCGATCCAATAGTTGTGAAAAAAAATACCTGCAAGTCTTTCAGCAACAGAAAACGCGTGAGCCGAGGGATAGCCAGATGAATAGGCCTGGTACTGGTCTTCCATCTGGTGGTGGAGGTCGAAAAATACGGAGTTGATGCTGTTCAGAGGATAGGCTCCGTTGGACCCCCCGAGGAAATTCATGGCGTTCATAGCGGTCCTAATTCTAGAGGAACATGTTTGGTTGTGTTTAGGCCACACCACAATATAATTCAATATACGAGATATAACAGCCACACTCAAATATACAATTTATGATTGGAACCACTGTGTGTACGCATACACATATATACGAGGTCGAAACCAACATCATTATAGACTTACAATAAAAATGTACACAGCCTATTATATTCTGTTATAAACTATGCACAGTGCTTTTTTTTCACTAACCTACTGAACAGTAAAAAAATAAGGAACACAGAAAGAAATGTAAAATTGTAAAATATAGTGAAATAAATCATGCATTTTGTGTCAATCTGATTCAACAGACAACACAAGTACAACAAAAACAAATACAGCCTAGACATTAAGATTAGATTAAGTTTCGTAATTGTCTTTTTACCTGAAAACTATCCAAACAGCATGAGCGTAAGCGACACTTTTGCGGGTTTTGCGCACCACCAAACCAGTGCAATAGTTTCCAAACGCGCGCAGGCCTTATTCCCGTACTCCGCTTCTCTTTGTCATCCCATCTAATTCTCTGAAGACCATCTCCCACGACTCTTTAAGAACTATTTATCCCAGCTTCCTTCAACTAGTAGCCAATAGAAAGAAAGGTATTATCCCGGATTAGGTGGGAATGAGGTAGAAGAGGGGGGGTGAGGGACTCACAGTTTTGGAGACCATTGAACTTGGGGAGATTTGCGTTTAGGGATCCCTCGGCCATAAGCGGGCGGTTCATTCCCTCCCGTTAAAACAATTACAACAATGTGGTCGGCTAATCTCTGTGGCAGGCCAGATTAAACGTTGATTGTCCCGTTCTCAGCCTCATTTCCACTAAACTCCCTGGTTTGTCATTGACAATCTCTATTTGGAGTAGTTTCCCTGGCGTTGGTGTCGCTTAAACGCTGCATGTTTGGACTTATACCCTCAGCCAGTGTAATACAATCTACGCTTTGGCCTATGTGACCAATTTCCTATTGTGCCAGATTCAAGATGTCCGCAAAGATAAGCATTATGGGGAAAATAATAATGCAATTTAGCTCTTGTTATTGTTTTTCTTTGACACCTTTTTCGCACAGAAATAATGAAAAACACAACATGCACTTGTTTTTGTTTTTCAGTAGGACTTGCGTTGAACTCACATCACATACTCCATTTTCACGCTTTAAACTTGACATTGTACTACTGAGAGGGTGAACTGTTGCACTGCACACCAGGAAACACTTTCAGCTCATCGATGTCTGTGACTAATTCACGGCCTATCTAGGGCAATTGTGTGTGTGCAATGTTTTGTCATGTAAAGTAGTTGCAACTAAATCTGTATTAGAATAAAATAGAAATAGAAATACCTTAAAGTGGTGCAATTCATATTGCATCTTGTCGTAAGAACAATTCGGAAAACCCAATTACTGGTGTTGATAATAGCAGCACATTCTTTCTTTTTTATTTCTTACCATCACACACATGTGCATTGTGACCCTTTAAAAACTATAACACATGAATGAGATCATCTAGAATAAACCTGTGTTGACGTTAGGCTGAAGGGTTTAGACATTTAAAGTCCAGTATGGCTTGGTGGCTGTGCTAAGGCAAAGCGTTCATTCAGAGTTATAGATGGTGCTTCCCGCTGGTATCAGTTGTTTCCCAGATTCCTATTGGGATAAAACACCAACCACATACGCACATACTATTAGGAGAGGAGGGGAGTTTACCACACAACTAGAGCTTCAACCACCCACCTCCATGTTGAAAACAACACCTCCTGTCTTCTCATCTTCCATGTGTGACCGAGAGAGTTGTTGTGAGCTGTTACCTTGAAACGCAAACGTCTCGGGGGTTGATGAAAAAAGTTGTCTGACTCTCTCTCAAATTCCCTTGTAAAACATGAATATATTTAATTGACCCATTATCCTATAACCCGTCTTATAAGCAGTCTTGTTCTATTCTGATTTCTGCTTAATTGATCAGTGATCTGTCATAGTTACTTATGAGCATGGTGTAATTGCGATTAATCAGAATTAAGTATTAGGGCAGTGAAGGAAAATCAGTTTGTGTCAATAGTGAACAAATGTCTTATATTTGGCTAAAGTACAGAATGTCATTTATTCTTTTTAGGATGTTTTATGATCTTTCTATATGTTTTGCAGTTTAACATCTAAGGCAATCTAACACCCCCATTTGAAGCGGTCATGTTTAATTCTACATGTTAATTTTTGGTCCGATTATATACATGGCACAGACTAAATCAAGCTTGTGACTGCAAACTTAATGTTTTTTATTTCCGTTTATTTTGATAGAGTTTTGGCCTAAACTTTCATCCACAGGAATTTAAGATTTGACATTACATTATTAGTAAACAAATTGTTCGTAATTGTATTCTTCTATTTAGCTGAACATTTGCTCCAATCTGCATTGCCTTATTTATGCTGTAGGTCATTTAATTGAGCAGATTAACCGACTGACTGGTCTTGGATTCTCTATAAAAATGTACACCTATTACAGGGGTAACCCTCCTTACAGGTATGGATGCTTTAGTTAGAGTGTCGTGGGCCCAGGATCAATACTGTAAAAATAGACACAGCATAAACAAAATACTTTGGCTGGCTTGAATCCATCTCAAATGTAGATTCCAAAAAATGTGAAATCTTCTGAGTTCTTTCCCCCAATGCTTTTTTCTTCTTTTCGCTGCTCTTGGCTGTCAAGCTATATTAGTGTCTGATAAAAATAAGTCATTTCGAAGAGGCTCTGCGGACCAACCCATGAACCCCACTAAAAGCTCTGGGCTTTAGGTCCAAGAGGCCTTTGTCTCCTCACCAGGCAGGATTAGGGGAGATTTACTGCTAAGAAAAAAAGTAGTTATTTCATGGCACTTTCATGATGAAACCTGGCCAAAGCTGTGTTGGCTGGGGGGATTAAATGCACACAAAGACTCTGGTTGTGTGCGAACCCCCCCACACCCATAACCACCACCCCTATCTCACTGCCCCCCTGGAACCCTCCACAGACAGGCACACCTCCCTGTCGCCAGCACCTCCACAGCACTGGGATGTGCTTACTGATTCCTCCCACTGCTCCTCACTGATTGCTTTGTTAGTCTTAAACCCCAAACGACCTCATTAGTAGTGGGATGATAGAACTGGAGGTTTTATTGGCTACATACACATTATAACAGATCATGTGGGTGTGGTGAAATGCTTGTGATTTTGCCCGAAAAATGCAATTATGCAAAATGCTAAATTACATAATTTAAGCGTTACTTTTAAATGAAATAGTATTTTATTGTTGTACTTTTGAAAGAGTCTACGCATACAATAAAAAACACACTCAATAATCAATTTGATAATCCAAATCAGGTAAACAAGTTATAATTAAATAGAAAGTGACCAGTGATTAGTACCATCATTTACAATGAACAAGGGACGGCACCATCGACTGAATCTGTATTACTCTGCGTGTGCGTGTGTGTGCGTGTGTGTGTGTGTGTGTGTGTGTGTGTGTGGGTTGGCAGTGTGTTAATAAGCTGGATTGTGTGTGTCAGTGAGATGAGATTGCAGATGGGCGGTTTGTGATATCCAATTATATCAAAACAGTTGAGATTACTGTGGGAACTGAAGCAAAAAGAAGTGAGACTGGCTAGAAGTCCCTCCTAATCTTATGGGGGTTGGAAAGATAATTTGCACTGAAAGACTAAAGTTATCTCTGGTCACATTTCAGGGACAGATTACAAGCACTAATGCAATGATTATCCAGAGTCACATTACATTGCTTTTGCAATCAGGCAGGTAAGAGCAGACATACATGAAGTAATTGAGTACTGCAGTACCAAATCAACAACATCACTTGGTCAATGTGTAGTGTTGGTCATATATGCCAGTGAGTTCATATGCCAGTGTGTTCATATGCCAGTGTGTTCATATGCCAGTATGTTCATATGCCAGTGAGTTCATATGCCAGTGAGTTCATATGCCAGTGTGTTCATATGCCAGTGTGTTCATATGCCAGTATGTTCATATGCCAGTGTTCATATGCCAGTGTGTTCATATGCCAGTGTGTTCATATGCCAGTGAGTTCATATGTCAATGTGTTCATATGCCAGTGTGTTCATATGCCAGTATGTTCATATGCCAGTGAGTTCATATGCCAGTATGTTCATATGCCAGTATGTTCATATGCCAGTGTGTTCATATGCCAGTTTGCTATATGTCAGTGTGTTCATACATATTATATTAACGTTATAGAAATGAAATTGGGTTCACTTTTGAGAATCCAGTTGAAGTTACCATGTCCTTCCCTTCTTACTGATAAAACATATGAAAATTATCTCAATTATGGGTACAGCAACATCCTGTTTTTAATACCTCTCAAAGGGTGTAGAGAGATTTGCAAAAGTATATTTTATTTTCATCTAACAACCGAATACCTACAGGGGGTTTAGCATTCAAAATAAAATAGCTTGATGATCCGTGAACATCGCAAAACAAATATATTTATTTGGTTTGTACAACACAAATAAAAGGATAAAAGTTACAGATAAATAACTGTTCTGTATCAGCAAACATTTTAATTTGGTATGTTCCTGATGACGTTGTCAACTCCAGGCTAATTGGGGCATAAACACATG
Organism: Dallia pectoralis; assembly: GCA_029465975.1. NCBI lineage: Eukaryota > Metazoa > Chordata > Actinopteri > Esociformes > Umbridae > Dallia > Dallia pectoralis. The sequence goes on from CM055751.1 coordinate 3,380,523, forward strand.
GTGAACACGATAAAACAGTTTCCCTAATGGTTCCATCATCCTGCCCAACCACTAAATGGTGTTTTAATATTCTTCAGATTGGTAAACACTGCCGGGAGAGAAGTCGGGGGGTGTGGGTGGGGGGGCAGACATCTTTAATGTCTCCAGTTTAACAGATGTTTCAGAGCAGCAGTCAGCACCGCCTAAAGCACCTCTTTCTCTTCTCCCCTTTAATTACTTATCAATAGTGGACATTTGTATTGACAAGCACCTGTCAAGATTGGAGCTTTGTACTTGTCAGTTATCTGTGGACGGGGCGCTCAAAGGAAAGAGCCCTTGGACACCAACCGGATCGATCGGCACACCAACACAATACAGAGGCTTTCAAGCCTGCCTTGTCAGGACTGGGGCATGAGGTGAGGGAAAGACCTGGTAAAGGGGTTAAAGACTTCTTAAATCGATGAGGCCGGCTGCCCTTTGACCCGCGGGGAACAGGGACACTGAGCTGCGGGTCAGTAACCCTTCTTAAGCCCCAGTGTGGGCCAGGATCAAGCTGTGAGCCCTGACACCAGTTATGACACACACACACACACACACAGATCTTGCATACACAAAAGCACGATAATGGAGCTATAGGGGCATCTGTGTTGTCTTTCACTACAAGATTAGTGCTTTAAAATAAAACATGAATAAAATGTGGAGTAAGACTGTATTGCTTAGAATAAGGAACACTGCTATATCTCAATGACAATGCAAATGTGGCAAAACTCTTCAGAATATTAAAATGAAATATGCTGATCTAATCCGCATCGGTTTCCTTTATTACTAATACCCAGTAAACTTTTGAACCAGTCTTAAACCCTCTCGAAGTATCATCTAATTTAACTATAATGGACAATCTCATCTTATAGAGTGACAGTGGAGCGTGGAGATCACTGAACTCATTGATTTTGGTTAACTGAGCATTAACAATTCCATTCTCACGCTGCCTGGAGACAATAAACTTGATCTGATCTTCACATGAACCCCAGGGAGCTTTGCCGACAAACATCACGAACAGATCGATGTGAGTGAAGACCAGCCACCATTTGGTGAAGCATATGAGTCTGAGTTAATGACCAAGAGAGCCTGGCTTGGGGGTCAAGGGCAGTAGCCGAGGGCCGGTTAGAGGCAGGAGATCACGCACATTGCCTTTGAAATCACAAGCCATAATCAACTTTAAATAAAGGCTTTACTCAACATCCAGAAAGACGCTATAATTCATATACGTTTGCTAAGATTCTACATGAATGAATATTTTAAGAAACTAATGAACAAATGCTACATGCATACATGTGTAATAAAGTCAAAGACCCAACCAAAGTTTCTAAATGAGTTAAGTAACCAGAAGTTACAAAACAAATGTGCCTCTCTTACTGAGAAGTTAGTGGGTTACTGTTCTGCTGAGGGATCATAGAGATTTGTCTCAGTCAGGTCAATGTGAGTGCTCCCACTCACACAACCTCAGCCCTTAGCTACCGCCAGCAGTCAAAGGTGATCAGAGAGCGCTGGTCGATATTGATAATGAAGAACCCTAAGCTGCTTTCTCCCCACATGCTCAACTCCGCCACACTCAGACACTAGGAATCAGCCCATCCTGTCACTACAACTTTGTGTGGATATTGATCTGTGCTAACTAGGCCTTTAATACCTGTGTTCTAAAGATCTCCGGCTTGAGTCAGGGAAAATGCATGATGACATGTGACGAGAGAAGCTCAATAGACAAACACGCGGAACCCGGTTTTAAAGGATGGGCCTCCGCATTTAGCATTTCTTCCCCATTTTGCTACTGAGACACATCTGCTAAGAATAGGAGATTCAATACCAGGGCACCTGCCGTAAGGAAGACCCACACTGACAGGACAGCTGCCACAGCAGGCATATACAGTTCTATAAATGCAAAAACAGATCCTGCCGTAAAGAAGACCCACACTGACATACACACTGTAACGAAAACCCACACTGACATACGCACTGTAACGAAGACCCACACTGACATACGCACTGTAACGAAAACCCACACTGACATACGCACTGTAACGAAGACCCACACTGACATACGCACTGTAACGAAGACCCACACTGACATACGCACTGTAACGAAGACCCACACTGACATACGCACTGTAACGAAGACCCACACTGACATACGCACTGTAACGAAGACCCACACTGACATACGCACTGTAACGAAGACCCACACTGCCATACGAACTGTAAAGAAGACCCACATTGACATAGGCACTGTAAAGAAGACCCACACTGACATAGGCACTGTAAAGAAGACCCACACTGACATACGCACTGTAACGAAGACCCACACTGACATGCGCACTGTAACGAAGACCCACACTGATATGGACACCGTAACGAAGACCCACACAGACATACACACTGTAACGAAGAACCACACTGACATACACACTGTAACGAAGACCCACACAGACATACACACTGTAACGAAGAACCACACTGACATACACACTGTAACGAAGACCCACACTGACATACACACTGTAACGAAGAACCACACTGACATACACACTGTAACGAAGACCCACACTGACATACACACTGTAACGAAGACCCACACTGACAGAACAGCTGCCACAGCGGGCATACACAGTTCTATAAATGCAAACAAGGTCCACACACATTTGCAATGCAACTTAAGGTTTAGTTTTTAAATAATAACACAAACACAGTATTATTTCAATCTTTTTATAGAAAAAGACCAACCAAAATAAACAAATACAAAAAAAACATACAGCATATTTACAGCACAAGTTTTCTTAACCATAATATGTTATACCATATTTAACACAAATGTATAGGCAATTCAAACATATTTATATACGCCTGAATTCAATAACTAATTGCTGCATAACGTGGACATCGTTTTTCTAAATATCGTGGAAGTAATAAGTTGTGTGAGTATAAAAGTGGCCCAAGTTTTCACTTTCATGCAGTGCTCGGAACACTGAGATATAATGTCATGATTCAACACGATTCCTAAGTCAACCCTACCAGGACAATTGTACATAAGTTTCATTTTCGGCGGCTGACCGCGTCGGTCATGATGAATCATCTTTGAGAGTCACTAAAACACTAAGACATTACCCACGTTTCACGTCGTAACCGCGGTGATGTGGCAAATTGTCTGAACACCAACATCGAGGCACCAAGTGCATTTTGATGTGCAAGTCTGATGGTAACGTTGTGTCTGAAAACGGCCGCGTTTAGACAACAACGCACAACTTTTAGACACAAGTACTGTATTCACTCGACAACGCAGATGAGGTACTTTCGCCTAATACAAGAAAAGAGCGTTAACATAGTGCAAGTTAGGGATACAGCTGAAGCGTTGTCGCCATAACTCAAACAAGATCCACGTCCTGACAAGTCTGTCGATTTCATTTTCTTTAAATGTTTATTTGACAAGAAACTTCAATGTAACTTAATGTCCTCCAAAGACCCCCCCCCCGACCAATTGTTACAAAATAAATTGGGCGGGGGAGGGGGGGGTACATACCAACAGAAACTGGTGACAATTCTGGGCCTTCTAAATAAAAGGGTAACAGTAAATGAAGACGCTGTTGCTTCGTGCCCTCCATGCTTCACATTATGGCTCCTGCTCAGCTGTGCTCTAAAATGGCCGACCTGCATCTGTTAACTGTGACTGGGCCGTCTGTGCGGAGCTCTTCACGGGAGCACACACTCACCACGTCCCTCTGTTACTGTCAACACGCCGACACACTCAGTGGAAGTGCTGAGCTGTTGGCCTCGCAGACGGAAGGCTCTCTTCCTGGGTCTTCACATTCCCTCCCCTCCACCTCTGTCGGTCTCGTTGCAGAAGTCCGGTTAGGGGGAGGGCGGGGTGGGGCGGGTTCGGAGGAACACAGGGCAGAGGTCATCTCTTCACCTTGGCATCTTCTCGGATCTTCCACATCATGAGCTGCATGCAGGCACAAGCGTCCTCACTGGAGTCATGGCCTTCAACTGAACCCAGGAAAATAGAGATGTGTGGTCAGGTGACCAATATGCTTTAAACAAAGTAAATATATGAATAATAATTATAATAAACAGCTATGCAATGCGGGTTTTCACTTCTCACCACTGTCCTGTATGATGCGCTTCAGGTGGTCGGCCATAAGGTTCCTCAGGGCTCGCTTGTAGGGCAAGCCCAGACGATGAGGGAAAACGAGCGATGTGTCCACCACAGTACTGTGTATGATCTACATAAACAGCAGGGAATACATCACACACACACACACACACTTTCACAAACACAACTAGGGGAGTGTGTGCGCATGTCTACCTTGAGGGCAAAGAGATCACTCTCCAGGCTGTGGCCAATGAGGATGGATTCAGCGTTGAACATGTTGAGCATCACTGCCTGGACGTCTCTCAAGGTGATGGTGGCGTTCTCCAGGTCCTCCACCGTGACACCGGAGAACCTGCCGAAACACCACCGGTTAGGGTCCCTATGTGTACACGCCGCTCATGCCAGCTGTAGCACCACGCCGAACAACGCTGTTCTGTCTCCCGGAGGAGCCTTACCGCGTGTTGTAGTCGACCACGACGCTCTCGGGTTTGACGAAGGTGTCGTAGATGACTTTGAGATCGGCGTTGATGACGGTCACCCTGGTCAGTTCCAGACCCTGCTTTGTGTAGCACTATTTATAGAGTTTGAGAAACCAGAAGACACATTACCGGCTATTAATAATAACTCGGACTCAGCAGACAAGCTGTGCCCAGAATAAAGCAGTGCATCAGCCGGCTCACCATCTCACAGTCCAGGGCGAACACTCCCCCATTGCCATCAGTGGGCAGCTGCTTCTCAAAAGTCTGAACAAAGCCGTCCAACGACTCTTTGCGTCCGTCTTGAACATGTTGCTGTGGAAACACAAGAAGGAAACATTGATTAAGAATGAAAAACACTGCCCTGTCTGAAAAAAAAAGTATTATTAAGTTCTGTTCACGTAAATCCAAACTAGCAGAACTGTCTGTTGTGTTACCGTAGAAACGGAGCAGCCAGGAGCGCCCACGGCCCCTGAACAGCAGTTGTAGTTGGTCTCCCAGCCTCCTGATACTGTTAACACACACACAGACACACACACAGACACACACACACTCTAAAGGGTCCTGCAGGCCTAACTGAACATATCATGTGACATTGAAGTGATCTATAAGAATACAAATCAGCCAAACAAGACAGCCTGACCTTTGTGTCTGCGCAGACGACCCCAGTGGTGATGACACTCCTCCGCACGAACACAGTCGCCATTGACGTTGATCTTATACTCCGCCCCACATCGACAGCACACCTTGGAAAAGGCTTTAAAAACAATACAATTGAGGGGAACAACGTCATCGACCATCAGAACAGTTCCCAGTTCAGTTTTTCAACCAATCTGTGAATGTCCTTGAGTGGCAGTGCACCTGCTGGAGCTTGAGAGGTCATGCAAAGAAGAATGGGAGAAACGGCCCAAAAATAGCTGTGACTAGATTGTTGCATCGTATTGAGCAAAGGCTGTGAATAGGTGTATGCAAGTTATATTTGCGTTCTTAATTTTTCACAAATCTATAAAAAATATATAAACAGACTTTATGGGATATCGTGTGTAGAATGAATTTTGAGGGGGAAAATATAAATCAATTTTGGAATAAGGCTGTAACATATGGAAATGTAGAAAAAGTGAAACGCTGGGAATACTTTCCCCGATGCACTGCAGGTGCTGTGGGGGGACTTACCATCTACATTCTTCTTCTCTGGTAGATTGTGAACCAGCGCTCGACCAGAGCGTTCAGGGTGTGGCCGGGGATATCCATGCTCTTGAAATTGTTCTTCCGTCATCAGATAGTCCCTCAGTTTCCTGTACAGATTGGCACCTGTAGCCACGTACCCAAAACAAAATCAAATCCCAATTAAACCTCCACATTTGGAAATGCCACTTCCAGGCAACAGAAGACCAGCTACGCACCACTCAGAATCTCCTCCTGCTGCTTGCCCGTCCTGTTGATGGTGAAGCTGGTCTTGGCTGCAAGCCGACCCCCAAGCACCTCCTCATGGGACTGGGACTTCCTGTTCCCCACCGCTGCATGGCTCCCTGGGAAAGACGGGCTGGCTGATTAGACACTAGTGAATGTACGACAATATGTAACCTAGATCAGTGCCACCAAACAAACAGCTGTACTTGCAAGGACAACGAGTCAGTGACATACTGGCAACGACTGAAGCTGGAGAGTTGCTTTTGCTGCGCAGCTTTTTCAGTGTGTTGACTGCCACATTGAGGTAGATGTTCTTACTGCTGCTCCGGTCGTACACCACCTTCTCCTCCTCCAGGGCCTAGAGACAGTCAACACAGTATTTCAATATTACACAGCCTGTCTGTTCACAAATACCACTAGCAGTGCTATGAGCACACATATCAGACTGATATTCATTCAATAGGCTGTGGCTATGAATCTTTTACCTAAAAGCTTAAAGAAAGTGCGGCCACTAAATGTTGTATATGGAAGTGTAACGCCTGTAATTATATATGTAGTTAAACGTGCCCTGTGCGATCTCACGTACCATTTGGAAGGCCAAGTCTTCGGAGGGGGAGAATTTCAGAAGCTCGTCTATAAATGTGTTGAGGTACCGCTGCCGGACATTAGTGGGAACTTTGGCCCCAAACTCTGAGGGAATCACAGGACGCTTCATTGCAGAGCTCTGAAAACGAAATATCACTCATTCGTGGTAGCTTGCAATAAAGTTGGTTCTTGAATTCTGTCGAACACCTACAGAAAAAAAGTAGTACAAAGGTTCCCCTTTGTACAACCAGTACAAGAGGAAGCCAAACTCATCTAATGTCACGTGATCCGTTGAAACATTCAGAAGTAACTTTTGCTGGAAAGAGTGAGCCAAATGCCTATATGATGTAAGACACTAGTAAGCCATTATCAGAAGCGTTTTGGTGCAGCTACCACAGCTTAACTAGGCACAACCAGTTATACAGGAATTACCTGTTTACACAGGGACATTTGACATTGGACAACTTGGACAACGAAATTAATGGAAATACAAATGTGTGAAATGTTTCCACTCTGGTTCCCATAATCTAATATTTGTTATTTATAACACATATTATTATGCAAATACAGCATTTAGTTGACCTCTGTGCCGTTTCAATGAGCAACGATTATAGCAGATGTTATGCATCTATCGGATTTGCAGTGGCCACTCTATAAATGCCTGGAATTACCTTCATCGTGGGTGTGTGTGCCAGTCTCTTCTGTACAACAGTGGTGGTGGTCTTTGACAGGATGCCGGCTGATGTTTGTGCCTTCACAGACAGACCTCCTGGCAGGGTCCTCATCGGGGACAACACTCTGCTGCATGCGGGCTTAGCCTCTGTGAAACCAGCAGATTTATCAAACACCTGCCGTTACACTGTTTGAATTCATGTTGTTTGTGCTATCATTTGATATACGTACACACACACACACACACACACACACATACATAAACACGCACATATCAGCGATAGACCTAGGAGAAAACGATTGGCCGATGCCTGATCAGACGATGTTTTGTATATATCTGTACAGGTATACCCTGGCATGAATCAAATAACATTTGTGGTTTCTAATGACGCTTCTTATATTGACAGATGTAACATCAATCAAGTTATGTTTGATAGAATGCCAAAAATGTGCCACACTGTCATCAAGGCAACGAGTGACTTAGAAATATGAATGCCCTATCGTCCTAAAATGTCCAAAATAGAAGATAAAAAATATACCCTCGAATGGGTAAGGCGTGTCCAACCTTTTGACTGGCCGTGTATATGCAAACTCTGTGTAAGATGCTATGACAATATGATGGAAAGGCCCCATTCATTCCTACCCGACTTGGAGGAAGATGGTACGGGGGTGGGAAGGTGGGCGACTCTCTTCCTCTCCCCGGGGAACGGCTTGGGGGTTTCCCTTGGTCTGGCTGCGGAGGCGGTTTTGACGGCTGCAGCAAGCTGGGCGGCCTGCTGCTGGGCAATATGCATGCGCTGGTAACAGATCTCCTGGGCTGTAAGTCGTCTGTATGGCGGAGGCTTAGGAGTGGCCTCGTTCTGAAAGACAGAATCCAGCTGGTATTGGATTATTTTATAATAACGTGGCAGCCATTGAAGTGTGGGTAGATACCAGAAGTGCGGAGAGATACCAGACGTGTGGGGAGATACCAGACGTGTGGGGAGATACCAGACGTGTGGTGAGATACCAGAAGAACAAACTCACACTTCCTCTCGCAGAGCAATGTGAAACCCTCTTCTTCTGACCAGGAAAGAGTGTGGTCTGACTGCTCTCTTTGGCCTCTTCATCATCTGAATCTTTTGGGGGCTGAGAATGGAGACAAAGCCACTATTGAGACCACTAACATAATGTCAAGACCCAAACATGTTCTATTTAGTCCCATTATAAAAAGTGACATCAACACTTATCAGTACAACCAAAACTTCAGTGAAAGCTGATCTACAATTAATGGAGTCAGGCGTTAATGTGTACCTTCAATTGTCTCCCCTTGTCTTCTGTCTTTACATCCTTGGACTCATTGAAGATCCGTAAGCACTCTTCCATTGGGTCATCATCCAGGTCAAAGTCCAGATCCACTTGCAAACTGGAGTAGTCCGTGTTCACACCATACGCCTCATTATACCCCGTGTCATCTGCAGCACCACTATTCTCATCCTCTGAGGATGAGGGGGTGAGCTCTGAGGCCTTCCTCTTATTTAAACAGCCTCTCTTGAAAGCATTAGCTGACTTCCTCACAATAGTCTCTTCCTCCTCCTCCTCCTCCTCTTCTGCGCTTTTGTCGTCCGCACTCTCGTCCCCAAACAGATCAACGTGACTCAGAGACCTTTGTTTCACCTTACCCGTTTTGGCTTCGGGGGAGCTGCTGTCACTTTTTTTCACCTTGTGTTTACTGCTGTTGGAAGTCGCATTGACAACTTTTTTGGAGTCTATTTCTTTTGCACTGCTGTTTTGATTACCATTCTTGCGTTCTTTAAACTTAGACGAGTCCTTTTCCTTGTCAGAAGTCTTAGATGTTTTATTGTCCACATCCCCCCTTTCTTTCTTACTTGACACTGCTTTTGATTTGTCTGTTCTGATTTTACCCCTTCCGTCGCCTCTTTTTTCTTCCTTTTCCTCTTTCTTGCCTTTGTCTATTGATTTATCTTTCACCTTTCCCTTCCCTTCCTTACTTCCCTGATTCTCGCTGTCCTTTTTCCGGATTAATTTCTTTGAATCACTTTTATGTTGTTTACTTTCCCCTGCTACTTTTCCTTTACTGCTACTCCCAACTCTAACACTAGCCTTTTTACTAGACTCCTTCTCAGATGTTTGCACCTTCTCAACTTTGCTGCTCTTCGTTTTTGCTGGCACTTTTTCCGTCACTGACTTGTCTTTTTGCCGTGCTACTTCGCGGTTCTCCGAGTCCTCTGACTCCCAGCGTGCTGAGTCTTCCTGCTCTTTAGAATAGGGTCTACTCTGTTGTTTTAACCTGACTAGCGCTGTCCTCTCTCCTTTATCGGGAACAGAGGCCTCCTCCACTGAGCCACAGCTGCTCTTCCTCTTTTGCAGGCGACTTAGAGTGGTGGGTCGATACTCTGTCCCAGAGCTCTCCTCGTCAGACTCAGAGAAACAGGCGGTGTACTTCAGCGGGTCTGGTGTCACTAAACGAGGCTTCTTAATGGTGGGCACGTATTCCTCATCCGTCGACCGCTTTTCTGTGCCTGAAGGGGGCGGTCTCTTTTTCCCTTCTCCCTTAGCAGCACATGCCCTCTGGTCTTTCTTATTATTGCCAGCAATTTTAGCTGAGTAGTTGGAGAGGGGGTCATATTCCATGTCCGTGGACGGTTTGGAGTGATCCACCGTGTACTTGTTCTTGGAGGCGGATGCATTAGAAGAGTACTTAGGACTTGTAGGGGAACAAGGTGTTTGAGGAGTAGGATTTTTCACAGCTGTTTTGCTAACTGAGGTGGGCACATATTCCATGGAGCTGGAGTGGATGTCTTTGCTGTCCGGGTCCAGGGTGTACTTACTCGAGCGAGGGGTGGGGTTGTAATCAGCCGCTGAGGTCATGTGATATCTGCCCGGGTCATACGCCAAGTGGAATGCAGCGGCCGGTGATTTTGGACGTTTAACCACTGTTTTAGTAGATCTGGCGGTAGGGTCATATTTCTGGTCCCCGGCTGGTGAGACTGGTTTCGGCTGCTTGACAACCAATTTCGGAGAACTGGTGGTAGAGTCATGGTCCTGGTCCCCGATTTGCGAGAGCTTCTTTTTTTCCCACTCCACCTCACTGCGCACCTCTTCGATGGCACGATTGACCAACTCAAGTTCCAGGGCACCAACGTCCACTGTTGCAGAAGCAGGCTCTCCATTTTTCTGTTCCTCAGGTCTCTCTACCTCTGGATTGAATGGGTCATAGCCACCTTGCTCTGTCGAGACAAAGTATAGATTAGGATCATTCAAGGCATCAACAATAACATCAACATAACGTATCTAAAACAAACTGGACAGCACTTTAAAGATCTATTCAGAGGATAGTATTTGCAGGATGTGTTTATTAAACCCCAGTCACAGGTAGTCATTTGACTTCCTATAATATCCAACTGTTTAGATGAAATGCAGCAGATCAAATCCTGGAAACCCCCACGCTAAATGCCAAAAATCAATTTATATTGATCTTTTTGTGGCAGGACTAGAGTTAATCTATATGTATGGGAAACTGGCACCGTAGTGAGCTAAACTAGTTACACGTTAAAGCACTGCGACATAACGCAGTTAAACCCAACACTCAGCAGTAGGATAGCAAGTACCGTTAGCAAATAGCTAACACAACAGCTGACTACAACAGAAAGCAACTCACCCTTGTGTATGGAGTAGAGTTCTTTTGATTTTCTAATCTCATTCGATACATACGGTCGTCTTTGTTTACTGTGTCTGAAATGACAGTACGGTCTTTTGCACCCTTCTTTGTCGCGTTTTGTCCCCCCGTTGCAGCTAACGTTATCGGTGTAAAAGGGGCAGTCAATCCCACGGAAGAAACCGGTGGATCTCAGCATCGTCTTCCCGGACCTGTCTCATACTACCCGCAGAAATGAGACAGACACGTTGTTATGCTCGGTTCTTTATTAGTTGTAAGGCATCGCAGGCATCCACTCGTATTGGCATAGCTAGCTTCACATAGCTAGTACAACAATAACATCCTCCCTACGACGCCATGTTGGATGGTGAACGCGAGATATCGCGAGAAAGCGAGCTATCGCGAGAAAGCCCCATATGTTGCAATGATGTACGTAATGCATAACACTACCTGTGGGACTTATCCAGACCAATGTCTCCCAATAACCAGCACTTGGTCAAATAAGTGTACTTTTGCATTTAATACGTGTCGGGAGTTAACACTTGGTAAAGATATTCAACTGACTCATGCAAAATGTTATTATCCGTCGAACCTATCGACTACCTCTTAACTAACAGCGTACCATAGCATACAGCAGGCCTTCTAAAACTGGCACTTATTTCAAAGTCGTTCAAATAAATTAGGTAGAGAAGTTGTCCAAACCCACTTGATACACAGTTCTGATCTTTTTGTTCCAAGTTTGCTGTAGAATTCACAACGACATTGACCTATGCATTTGACTCAACAATAAACATTTCCTTTATTTCACATTAAGATTCAAGGCATAGCTTGGCCCTGTCGGTTTTGAGAATGCTGGCGTCATTGCACTTTTATTCAGACTACGAAAAAGAAAAACAAGATTCAAGTTCAAGATGCATGCAATTAACCTCCAATAGGACATGGTTTGTTGGGCCTACTACAGACAGGCATAACATTTAATCGAAGTTGGTGCAAGTAGTTTAGACAGAAGTAAGCAGTGACATGACGAAGTTAACAAAGTCAAGTTCCAGGGCACCAACATCCACTGTTGGAGAAGCAGCTTCCCCATTCATCTGTTCCTCGGGCCTCTACCTCTGGGTTGAATTGGTCATAATCACTTTGGTCTGGAGACAAAATGAATCAATTAGGAATAGTTAATGGTTTGGTACAGGAATTATTTTATTCTTAAAGTTCAGTTGAATGTTCCATATTGTGTGTATTGTGAAGAAACACACCTTAAAAAAATTGTTCAACAAACATTTAGAGTTCAAGGCATCATCAATAACATAAACATAACGCACCTAAAATAAATTGCATGCACTTTCAAGATCTTGTTCATCCTGTGGATTGTTTTTGGCGGGTGTGTTAATTGAACCCAATAAGCTTCAGTAAATGTACTCAGATAGTATTAGGTTGCGCCATTAAGTGTCATACTGACGCAACACAAATAACATGTTTGTTCTATGTAGGCTAACAATAAAATAACACAAAACAAGTGTGAGTGACATAGCAACCATACCTTCCTGCAAGAACCATCTCGACGTCACCAGGTCGCAAAACAGTCAAACCGCACCATTAACATATATGAAGGTTAAAATGTTGTTTAGCCAATCAGTGAAGAGAGGGGTGGGAAGCCCTAGACCGGAAACACAAGCTGTTTTGAATATAACAAATTGCTGAACTGATTTTATAGACTATCACATTGTCAAAGGCATTAGATAGGGGTATTTGTAAGATTTCTTGAAACCACAAATCTCGGTTGAATGACTCTGAGCTGCCAAACTCAAAGTTTAGCGTGAGAACCGATACAACACGATTCATCATGTCAACAGAAGGAAAAATTATAATAGCCTAATTATAAAACTACTTAAACCGTCTGATTTCAAATATGAATGACTGGTTATGCAGAATATGAACCAATATTGTCAGAAAATTGCTGATCAATGTGATCCGTGAGTATTATTTTGTAACAAAAAATAAAGAATTAATCTTCAGCGTTCCACTTTCTCAAAGTGTACTGTGGGTTTTATTTGCAAACCAATAGGCAAAAAATGCACTTACCAGTGCATAAATACCGAAATAGATTTCAAACTGGTAAGGTATGTTTCCAGTGCAAGTTATTATTATGTTGTTGAGTTTTATTAAACAGCATTCAGTGGCTACATTTTTTAAGCAATGCCATCTCCACACCCACCCATCCATCCTAAACACAACTTTACACACTGATTTTCTTGTAGCAGTAAAACTAATTTAAATGCCTGTTTTATTTCAAGGAAACACAGACAACGAGACGAGCCTCTTAGTTATGGAAGCATGTGTTTCGGACATAAGAAAGTGGATGACCAAACTTTCTGCTCTTAAATTCAGGAAACAAAATAAATTCTAGTGAAACTATTAATATAATAATGATGCCGAAAAAATAATCCATGGCTTTGTTCAAGATTATATTACTGCAATGTTCTATTCTCTGGTTATCCTGATACATCAATAAACCAACTCCTATTAGTACTCAACACGGCTGATAGAATCTCTAGAACAAGCCATGCATATCGTAACTTAAGATCAAAAGATGCTGGCCTGATATAAGACAACCGGAGGAAGAGCTTTTTCCCTTAGAGCTCCTTTATTATGGAATGAGCTGCCAATCAGGGTTAGAAACGCAGACTCAGTGCAACTATGACCCGTTCAGGGCCATAGTTTCACTGGACCCCCTTGTCTCAGTTTCAAGATTTATGCTATACTATTGTGACGGGGATGTAGGGAACTAGGGCGCCTAACCTCTACCTGTGCCTTGTTTTAGTTGCCTACTGACCACACTGTGGGACCGACCAGCCCTAAGGACATGTAGCAGACCCCTCCCTGGATGGGATGCTACCTGACAGTTTTGTCTTCCAATCTGCCCAACCCTCATTCCACTTAGTTGTCCCTCTGACTGGTCATGTGACCTGGACTATTTAAAAAATGCATTTAATAATTATTAAACTATTATAAGTTCACCCAGCACAGCCAGAAAAAGACTGGCAACCCCTCAGAGCCTGGTTCCTCTAGTTTTTTTTCTCTCGAAATTCGATTATTGCAAAATACATGGTGACATTGTTGACGGTCATCTCAAGTAATAAAGGAAAACTGACTTCAAGCACTATAAACTTAAAGAAGTTTCAAGCATTAATATGCTACGCCTACATTTTGCCAAGCCACTTGCCATGGGAGGTAGCTGACTGATGTAGTTCCCCCAGGAATGCCATCAGTTATGGGTCGACCACAATTAAGGGACAGGGGCAGCTCCTCGACGGGTCGAGTGAATGTGGTGGTGGACCCCGAAAAGTTTCTGGGCCTCAGCTTTCTTCCTACCTTACCTTTTGGAGAATGTTTTTTGTCTTTCATTTTGAATTGGCTCCAAGTTCATATTGGTCCAGAAGGATTACAGAAGGATTTCTTGATAAAATGATAAGCCCATATATCATCTTTAGCCAATGAATGTACTATATATAATGTTAAGGAATTAATCGATTATGTTAAATACATGTTTTTAATTAAAAACTGAAAAACATATTTTTGGCAACTTTAAAATTGTTTTTTGATCACTTGAAATAACAACACTTGTTTTTAGCAGGTCAAAAACATTGTTCAGAAACTCTTTTTGCTTGCCTGTTCGCAAGGCTTAAGTTTGGAGTAGTTTCATAAAGAGAACACTAGGGGGAGTGGTAAACACGGCTCATCAGTCAGTGAAATTAGAAGTTCATAAATCCCAAACCAGCCCATTGCCCCTCCCCGGTTGCTTAAGTTGGAGAGCCCTCCATTGTCCCATGAAAACTCAGAGGGTGAATTCCAAAACGTGGCAAAGGGATTCAAAGATCCATCATTTTTTAATCTGACATGAAGCATGCAATTTATGTTTTACAATGAATTCATAAAGTACATTATTCACATTAAGATATCCCTGCAGCCACTTTGAAAATGAACTCCTCAGTAGCAATCAAACTTATTTTTATGTATACTTTATCTTTTGCTCGTGTCAGTTGTTGAAATCAGACCTAAACAAACGTATCTGTTTTATAATAATGCTTATCCCCATGTCTAAAAAAAACCTACAAGTCAACATGCAGAGGAAGGGATTTAGGTGCCGTCAATGCAGTGTCTGTTGTAGAAAGATCACAATCGAGTCCATCACTATTCTCATTTTCTATGTATTAGCTGAGCCCTTCCAATGACCCGGTCAGACCAATCAACACATCACAAACATGGTCGTCAGGAGGGATCTGCCAATCAAGTTTGAGGTACCACCCAGATGATCAAATTTAAATGATGAAACCTAATTTCTCACCGTCAGTTATGTCCTCTGCTCCACCATAGACCAATCAAGGAAGTTAAAAGCCCCATCGTAAACTCATCTCAAACATTATCCCATAATGTCTGTGCTAAAACGGGACGTTGGCCACCACATTACTTCTGTATCCATCTCTGTGATCTCATACCCAAGCAAACTGGCACTGCCATCGTATTCATTCCTTGAGATCAATGATTATTTCAGTAGTAAAACATGTGATGGAAGCCTAGATATACATTCCATTTACATAGCATGTTGCAAATGAATATTTACAATATCCAATCAGAATATATTACTTGTGTCCTGACAGTTCTTGGTTGAAGATCCACCCGACCAGATGTCTCTGGGGACACGTGGCGCATCTTACCGCTAGTTGCATCAGCTGCTTAGTGTCAATAGTCATGTATTTTCACGTATGACTCAGGAGGAAATCACAGAAATTAAGTCACATGACTCAGACTGCGGGCAAGAGAAACACCGTCTGGGATATCATTTGGGGAATGGTTAAGGCAGAACGTACAATAAATGTGTAATTGCTTAACAAACCAACTATTGTAAAAAATGCTTTATAAAATAAATTTGGAGTGCTTTTATTTTGCTGGAATATATCATTCGGATTGAAAAATGTGTAATAATGCTATGCTGGTTGCTGGATATGCAATTTCAAAATATTTGTTAGTACACTGAGCCAAAAGAAACCTTACCATACAGCATAATACACACATGAGAATGTACTGCTCATTTTATCATTCTCAAAGGACTTGACCAGATAACAGCTTGGAGATGCGGACAAGCAATTGGCTGATGTGAGCGTTATGAACTCTTCCATTGTGGTGGATAAGTTAAGGGCTGGCACATGGACTCTATAGTCCGTAAAAACTGTTTTAGTGACAGAAAAGAAACACCCTGTTGAGATCTTCAGCCCCAGTCTCTTCAGTATACCTGCTGCCGTCGACTGAGCGTTACAGCGAGATACTTCACGTCCCCACGTCAGCGGATGCGGATAAACACCATTACTGTGGCAGCACCAATCCAATGGTTTACATATACAGATCTGGTAGGGGTCTAGATGTTTATATAAACTACAGATTGCTGCTGGGAAAGTGAGGCACTCATGTTCTGGGCTGTATATAGTTGCAGGTCTGGATGCAATTGTGCAAGCAGTTGTACAGTCAAAGGGTTTGTCCCCGTTCCCAAAGTTACAGGAACTTGCAGTCAGAGTTGGGACCACATTACGAAATCAACAGCCTTATCTCAGCCTTACATGTAAATGACAGTGTTTAAAGCCAAGTAGTCGCACCGATTATCTTTTCAACTACTCTAGTCAATATGTAACCAACAGATAGACTCCTAATGGATTCATGTCAACTCAGTAACACCTTTGAAATTGTCATGTTGTACACATTTTGTTAACACACTACTTCATCCACCTTTCCTAGCCTTCTAATTTGTAACAGCAGTCACAATACTTGTATTGGCCCAAAAGTATTTGAAAGAAAATAATTGACTTAGTTCTCAAAGCAGTTATGGTTTTTATTTATCTAGAAAAGAAATTACAAAAGTCTGCAAGTCAAATTTCTCTTTGCATGAACTGCATGGTAAAGTGCTCATGTAAATCAATGTCTCAGAAATGATTCAAACATTTGCTTTATGTTGGTTAGACAAGGATTAAAGACCTAACAAGCACATACAAACTGCTCAAGGCTTGAAGATATAACCACATTGTAGAAAAACAAGGATACGCCACTTAAACTGAAATAGGTATGAAAATGTATTCAAATATTTTTGAACATTAAATTGCCTGCAGGCTACATTCAAATTGTGGGAAAGTGAATTGTGACTATCCAGTTAAACGCTGGTAATAAACAAAATGCATTTAAAGTTTAGAACAAGACAATATTGCCATTATCACTTTGCTGCATCAGATAAAAATGCAATGCACCACTACTGCTTTGAACAAAAATAGTTAAAACCAAGGGTAAATGCCTTGTGTCCTACATGAGTAATTCTGAGAAACCCACCCTAACAAAATGTAGGGAGAAAGTTGTCAAATACAAGAGAAGGCAGAGAACTAACGCATTTTCAACTATATAAAAAAGGCAGAAATACTGAATTGAATAGGCATTTCAAAACCCAAAAGATTACCCTACTCAGCTTACTGAGGGTTCAGATTGTTATCAAAGCGGTTTCCCCAAAGAAAGAAACCACTGCATATACAGTAAATTCAAGTAAGTCTTACTATAAGACATAAAAACAACAAATGAATCTGTGGAAATTTCTTTAAAAAGAATTACAATCAGTGTCATTATCAACATAGTGGGCCCTTTGTCGCCAACGGATACATTTTTTTACTCCGACATTACAGAAAACAGCTTCTCCATGGTAACGGGAGATAAATGCCTCTTAAACACCTCACAAGTCACACATAAATGTGTATGACCCTATTTGGCAAACGGATAGTGCTTTTAGAGAACCCAACGCCATGTCATTTTTGAAAATTGCTTCCAAACAGATCATTACCAAAACTCACACACAGTGACAATTACAGAAAGCCTTCACTGGGCATTCAAAAAACATACTCTGAACAGGAACAACAAATACTTAAAAAAACAAATGCTTTCCAAAGAACATCCAGTGCTCAACATGAGAAACACCTGCATGAGGTTAAAAAAATATAAAAACTAAATCAGAATAAAATCAGTGTGGCAGTCAAACATTGGTATGAAGCTAGACTTTAAAGATCAAAATTTACCTACACCCAATACACAACCCGGAATGGTTCCCAAATTTTTGGTTTTCATGTTTTTTGCATTTCTGATTAGATGCGAGTTGTATTGAAGGGCATCATTCAACCAGGGACAAAAGAAAGCCGGACCTTTCTGTTGCCGCTTTGGTAAAAAAACAAATTTTGCCCAAAAACATTTTAACGTTAATATAGTAATAATGGCGATCAATTTAGATTTTAGGACACGGAGAAGATCAGAAACATTAATTATTGGGAGTGAGAGATCTACTTATTAGAAAACCGAAATGCTCACAGCAGTGACAGCTAGATTCAACATTCGGTCTGACTGTGTAAAACACATAACCAAAATAACTCCTGATCGCTCTGGATTAGAGCACCTGCAAAGCGACTCGCATAAAAATGTATCAGAACAAAACAGTCAGGCAATATATAAAAGAGAAATTAGTGAGACAGGCCTACCTCCAGACCAGGGCTTCAAAACGGCTATTGTGGAGGACAGCATTAGACTCCCCTTTAAACCCTGATCTCAGAACAAAAAATGTAAGCCAATTCATAACAGCCAAGGTGTGCTTAAAACAGCAGTCGAATAACGGTAAAAAAAAAAAATCTATTCCCAGCTAACACATGTTAGTTTGGTGAAAGCACACCAAATACATAAGTGTCAAGCGTGGTCAGAATGCGGTGAAAGCCGCCCGTGTCAGCAGGCATAACACAGTGAGCTGAACCTATATTGCATTGCAGAATCTCTGTGGAGGAATTCCCTGGTGACACGAGACAGATGAATATTGAACGAGGCGTGGCCATTGGTAGTTTGGCTTAAGGGGAACTGCATGGTTATGGCTGATCAGAGCAGTTCTCCAGTACAGGCTTAAGTGCTACGCAACAAGGTGTCGTACAGTGTAGCTTAGACCTCCAGTAGACAAGACTCATTTAGACACATCTATCAAAACAACAAAATGTCCTAAAATCTCAACCACGTAATGGACTGTACCAGGCACTAACCGCATGGACTTCAAGCCTTCCGAACTGTTTACCGAATCCCGCACCTCATAAGGCTTTCCTCTAGGCCATTGCGTAAGCATGTATGCTTAGACACGTTGGAGGAAAAAAATAAACATTGCCGAAAGACGTAATTCACAGTGGATCCATGTGGAAACAGCACGACAGGTAGACCTTTGGTGTCTGAACTTTGTTCAAACGCTGTGGACCGTTTAAAGAGCCCCGACCAGTGAACTAGGAGTCTAGCAGGCCCAGCAGCCACTCAGCCTGGATGTGTGCAGGTATACCCCCGATCAATGTGCTGTAGAAGTGCTGCAATAGGATAGCAGGCAGTAATCTCTGGGTACAGTAGGAAGGGGGGTGTGGTTGCGGCTGGGGTAAACAGTCAGTGTGGCTGAGGAACTGGGGCCAGGCTAAACATGTTCCTGGAAATCTTAGCTTCATGGATGGCAGTTGGTTGGGTGTGGTGCGGCGCAGTTCAGGCACAGGACGACGTGATGGCAAGGGGTGCAAGGAGCTGGCAGAGCTCAGAGGCAGAGACTGGGCCAGTCTTAAGATGGCTGCCCCTTTGCCTGCGCTTGGACAGCTTGGAGTTGGACGGAGGAGAGAGGCGCATTGAGGTAGAGCTGGCTGTGATTACCACGGGAGTCTCGTCGCTCTGCTTGTCCTCCATTACAGCCTGCTCAGCCAGCTGCCGGTTCAGGGCCACTGCCTTGCTAGCGAAGAACGTCAGGTCCTTAGCATTGTTCCTGATAAGGTAGCAGACCAAACAAAAACATTAGGGAAAATAGGACTGATATTCCAGCACAGTTACACAGTAAACATGACATCCAATTCATGTTGACCAGATATAGAACTATTCAAACTATAGTAGCTATAGACTGATGAGCAAATACATTAAGACCAGGAGACACAAGCCAAGCAAATAACAGTCACCTAACAAGGGCACAGGTCTGGATATATTAGATTGTAAGCAAACCACAGAAGCTCCAGCTGGTAACTTACAGGACTCGAAGGATCTACAACTAATATCTTGGTGCCAGATGCCACAGGAGAACTCTTTGAAGAATATTTATATATTTAAATAAAAGTATTTACCAGAAATAGCCACAGGAAATTCTCCATCAAATCCTACTGACCATTGCCATTCGGAAGTTTAAAAAATATCCACCTGGGCACACACACACACACTCACCCCCAATACTCAAACAGACCCTGAAAAAAATCTCACCTTTGATGGAGGATTGATGTTGGCAGTGTGTCAGAGAAGCCCTACAAAGAGCAGAGACAGATATCGATTGAAAAAGAACTCTTAATTCATTCTGCAGTGAAATATGTGCATTAACAAGTTCGAAATGGGGGTGGGTGGTGGGTGGGTGCACAGAGAGGTTGGAGACTTACCCCGAGCACCCAGGGGTGCTGCAGAACCTGGCCAGCACTAAGGCGGTTTTTGGCGTCACGAACCAGAAGTTTGGAAATCAGGTCTTTGGCACTTGAGGAGATGCATGCCCAGTCCTTTTCAGGAAACTCGTACTTCCCTTCTTGGATACTCTCAAACAACATATTCTGGAAAAACAGAGAGAAAAAACCAAGGTGGCGTTAATTACAATCCCAGGAACACAGGATAAAGTAAGCCCTAGCCTGGCCAGATTATTGGTTGATTGATAGTTCTCAGAGGTTTCTTACTTGGCAGGTGTTGCAGGGTTTTCCGATATCCCAGCCACAGTCACTACCGCAGTGGCCCACAAAGGGCGGGTAGCCACTCAGCATGATGTACAGAATGACCCCCAAACTCCACAGGTCACAGCGCTTGTCATAGATAGTGGCCTCCTCACTGAAGGCCTCCACGACCTCGGGAGCCATGTACTCGGCCGAGCCACACTACAAGAAACCAGCAGCGGCGTTAGTTGGCTTTGGCCTGAGAACAACCGTCAACAAGCCCGCCTGAGGACACTTAAATAAACAGTAGTGCGACGGAGCGGTTGGGAAAACAGTGAAATGAGAACACGGGTTTTCCCCAACATGTTGAACAAGGTTTTAACCCCACCATATTCCCTTGGCTGCTGCATTCCCCCATTACAGCAGATGCCTCCTAAGCCGCTGTACAAGAGCCAACGCCCGTCTGAGTCTTGGCTGCATCAGGCCAGGGTCACATGGCAGGCAGACTGGGGGCTCAGGGAGGGGCACAGGGCCCCACATTCCTTCATGTGGCACTGCTATCCAAAACATCTGTGCTCTGTTTAAAACAGTGTGTGGGGGAGAGCACAGACTAAAGCACATGTGACACACTGTTCTCAGCACGCCGCTCACAAAGGCTACAGTTGTCTGATCGGGCTACAGTTGTCTGCATGGGTTGAGAAACTAGGTCAAACACCACTAAGAACATCAATGAGAGGACACAGCACAGTTGCATGAACCCAATAGAAAATGTGTATTAACACATTAAGCAGGGTAAAGAAACACGCGTGGGACAGTAGTTCAGTAGGACAGGACGACATTAACCTGTCGGACCTGGCTACCTTGTTTATATCCTTGCCCATCATGGGAAACCTAGGTGGTCTGGTTGAGGAAGACCCCAAAATAGTCACTGGTTAACCAAGCAAACAGAATCTGCTGCTCCAATCCTGAACAGAGGTTTTAGATAGATTGTGCAAGCAGACCTGTGTACAACTCTATATAAGAGAATAAGTGCTGCGTGTGTCCAGGTATGACCCGGTTCAATCACACTAATGTGGAAGGTGTGCAGATAAATCTGAGTCAGTCGGCCAGCGAGTCTGAACTCCATCCGGCACCAGCATGAGGCAGTAGAAGTGAACAGACTGGTTAAACCACCTCCAGGGTTCAGTGAATTCAAACCCCTGGTCATGCGGCACTGTCATTAGACAACGCAGCATCATGGGTAAATATTTAGAACCACTGAGGTAATCCAGGAGGCATGTGATGATGATGATGACTACTCAGGTTTCAGAGCCCTCTGTCATGTCTAAGCCCAAAGGATGACAACTTAAAGACCTATTCAAGGCACCGGTAAGTATCTGATAAGGGTATGGCAAAGTGGGATAAAGACAGACGTCTGCTCAAATGACTCCAACACGGCAGCCTCCTTCACCCTCATCAGTAGCTGATGCAACGTTACAGCAACGTTACTGCCACCCTCCGGCAGCCGGTTCAGCGACACACAGATCAGCTGACGTATGTGTCGGTGAACTGAACAACCTGGGGCTTTCCAAACCACCAGTCACGAGACACCGCTACCGTTTGAGGACGACTTGCAGAGAAAGGTGCCGGTCTTACATCAGCAACATAGCTGCACACGAGTTCTGAATTCCCGTAAGACACAGGTGTGTGTGTGTGTGTGTGTGTGTGTGTACTAAGGTAAACAAACCAACAGATCTGCTTCTTTGCCCAATTCACAGGAAACAACTTGAACATGATTCTCAGAAAAGCGGCCATTGCAACAGCAACTATAGAAGACCCCTGGATCTGTAAAAGTACAAACATATAGGAAGTGCTTATCTGTGTGTTTTCTATGGCATAAAATGCACTCCAGCGCACTAAAATCTGTAAAACCTACATTAGGGATTACGTGTTGCCAGTGCAGGCATGCGAGAAACGTAGTAAGAGTGGGGGAGGGGATTTGAATCAGATAAGACTGTCCCTGTGATCAGCGCATAAGCAGTACCGAGTACACACAATCACCACGCTTCCTTTGCCGCAGGCCCAGCCAATCAGAGCCCAGTTGCTAGGTACACAAACAAGACTCAATTCCTCTAGAACAAGCTTCTGACATGGGGCTTGCATTATGACAACAAAGAGAAATGGAGGCTTGCACGAATGTGGTGCGAGGAAGTGGGTGAGATGAAGATGCAAGAGGAGAGACTGACGTCATTTGGGTTTCAGCATGTTACAGCTGAAGTCACAGCAAACGATTGCATCCGGGTATCAGTTAAAGGAGACGGCATTGTTTTTTCGGTCAGTTCCGAAGGGAATTTATTTGAAACAATAAAACAACCTGCTGTGACCTTGTCATCTGTCAATGTGTAAGCTGTTCCCTCCAGCCATACTGACGGATATCATTTTGTTCTTCCCTGAAAGACAAAATGTCTTCATTCGAAAGGTTGGTCAATAGGACCCAAGGCAATGTCTCAAATAACACCCGAACAGGGTTGGCATGTGGTTTTGGAGTCACGCGTGTAGAACAGGGTTGGCATGTGGTTCTGGAGTAACGTGTATAGAACAGTGTTGGCAGGTGGTTCTGGAGTCACGTGCTTCTGGAGTCACGTGTGTAGAACAGGGTGGCATGTGGTTCTGGAGTCACGTGTGTAGAACAGTGTTGGCATGTGGTTCTGACAGATAAGGTGTAGCGCCATACGATACATCATATGACCAGTGTTGTTATGGTTACACCATCTAGTCAATTCCCTACGCATGAAGGGCTACGTTTACACAGACAACACTTTTCTGATCTTAGATCACTTAAGACATTAAAACACCATTCAGTGGATACAAAGATCAGATTAAAACAGTACAGGGACATTGGACGTTTGAGTCACACAAGCAATGAAACTGTGTCTGTGTTCGGTAGAGCACATGTGGACCCAGTACAGTAGCCAAACCACAGAACTGAAAAGCGTATGAACTCATGGTGTGCTGGCAAACAGGTGGCGCTTCAGACGATAGTAGATTTGTGCCAGTGTCAGGTGGTTTGCTTCCCAACACCACTTTTGATTGATTCTGCTTATATTACTGGAAGAACCTACTGAACCAGACTTCCTGCATTGCCACATATTCCAGTGAGATTAACACCCCTCGTTACCTTGGAAGGTACAATGCTGCGAATGCATTTTCACTTGTACACGCCTTAAAGAAAACGCTCTAATAAATCTGGCCAAATGAATAGGTCAGATAAAGTGCACAGATAGACTCCAATTTCACTGTTTAACTCAGGTAAGCTACAGCCAAGTGTCCACACAGTATATTCTGTCGATGTGGAAACATCACAAATACTTCAAACATCAATTACAACTGATTGCATATACTCATACTTGACTTCAAATTTTAAGTCCCGAAATAGCGAGCGAAACACTACTAAAATGTTCTACCAACAAATATCAACACACAATTGGTGTTCGTATCAGTGTATTGCCTGTGCTGTATTGATTTTCCCGACCCCCTATTCAATCAACAGGATTAAATATAATTCAGTCACAAAATTGCAAAAAGAAAAAAAAATTAACCAGCCAGGTCTCACAGCATAACACAGGTTGCATTTAAAAACCCTGTTGGTACATTAGGTGACAAGCAACCCATTACATCTTGTTAAATCCAGCCCATAAAGATACTTATAAAGATAGTAGCAAATTAAGAGTCCTTGTTTTTTACCCCCTGGTAAATGGGAATGGGCCTGATAGATGCATCTGAAATCCAGCCACGTGCAGTCATGCATGTTGATGAGCAACGTGAAGGAACATCCAGATCAGAGGGGGAGACCACTTACCACTCAACCCAGAATGTCTCTAACATGGGCCAGCAGTGTAAATAAGTCACCCAGTTGCCATCACAGAAGACTGAACACGTGAGACGCCCGGTCCAACTACTCCACTATCTACAAATAGACAAGGCCAGAGCTGGCACACAAACGGAGTACTGAAGCTAGTTCAGGTTACAAAGTAAAAGTCCCCACCCCTCACATATCTCTGAGCTAGCCTGGGCATTAGCTTCACCTGCTTACTGATCTCACCAACAGGTTTGGGGAGATCTCACAGGTGCAATTTACATTAACTAAGGGAATAAAACACTATTTCGCTCACCAATACTTGGCGATAACACATCATAACCCAGCCCAGCAGGCCAAAACATTTCCCCTAAAAGTAGCAGGATGTGGACATTAGACTTATGGGAATCTGAAAGGGAATGATAGCCTTTTCCAGATATCAAACCTTTGAAGCTGCCAGATATGATTGCCAAAATTGTGTGTATACAGAGTCAATACAGTAATTCACAAAACCACCCTACAGTAAGCCCTCCCCTTGGTTTCCATTGATAGGTCCTCCAGTAGGTAACACCACCTGGGCTTGTCCAATACCATACAGGCTAACAAATGTAGATCAGTAACACTTTAGTGAAACCGCCCTGTATAAATCAGCCAGCACGTGCTTCAGGCTTTATTGTACCAGAACAGCACTTCATTGTTTTCCTCCACTAGCATTTCCATAGGCCCATTAATACATGCCGTCCAAATGCTTGTTAGTAACGGTAAACTGGACCGGTCTGAGCACGTGAAGGAGCTTCACTGACCGGAGTGAGGAGCTCTGGAGTGGAGATGGGAGAGCTGTCGCTGTTCAGCTTGATCCCGCTGCCCAGGTCAAAATCACAGATCTTCACAGGAGAGATCTATAAAGGAAGGTTTCAGAGCTGTAACTGCTGTTCTTCGGATGCGGCACAAGAGATTCTGAGCATCCATGGAGTTATAAGACCATGGCGTAGGTTGTGTACAGCTCGATTCAGTATGCTAGCACTTATGGGCAATTACACACACAATCTTAAGATTACAGGGCCAGCTAAAGCCGTTGAAGACCTACAATTAGACACCTGTAAATTGAAACTTACTTTGTCCACATGCTCACACAAGATGTTTTCCGGCTTCAGATCTCTATGTGCCATTCCTATGAAACAGGGAGAGATGTTTATCCGATGTGTAGAAAATATGGCAATAGACCGTAGGAGGTGGGAAGTGGGACTCCCGGTGTGCGTCTCATCCATGGCGGATATCATCCATGGCGGATATCATCCATGGCGGATATCACTTACCTTTGTTATGCAGGAAATCCAGAGCACTGGCAATGTCCTGAACGACAACACAGGCTTCCTGCTCGCTGAAGTGACGTCGTCTGTGGATGTGAGCGAGGACCGAGCCTGGGGGTGGCAGACAACACAGCAGATTGTTCTGCTCGATCACTTCATATCGGCTTGTCTCGTACAACAGGCCTGTATCGAGCTACACTTACATTAAACAATTGGAAATGGTAGCCCTTAACCCTGACCGTAGCGGTCTACAGCCCTGAGACAAGGCCACATAGATTAACAACACAATAAGCACTCACCTCCTCTCAGCATTTCAAACACCAAGTAAAACTTGTCTTCCTCTTCAAAGAACTCCACAAGCTCCAGAATGTTTCTGCAATGAAGGCAACAGGACATTGGTTACACAAACTCAAATTAGAAAGGCCTAGAAGTCCGCCTTGTGGTTGAACACATACTCTAATATATATTCTTTATGTCATGTATATTACCACATAATATTCCATTAATACTACATGTCATGTATATTACCACATAATATTCCATCTATTCTATATGTCATGTATATTACCACATAATATTCCATCTATTCTATATGTCATGTATATTACCACATAATATTCCATCTATTCTATATGTCATGTATATTACCACATAATATTCCATCTATTCTATATGTCATGTATATTACCACATAATATTCCATATATACTACATGTCATGTATATTACCACATAATATTCCATCTATTCTATATGTCATGTATATTACCACATAATATTCCATCTATTCTATATGTCATGTATATTACCACATAATATTCCATCTATTCTATATGTCATGTATATTACCACATAATATTCCATCTATTCTATATGTCATGTATATTACCACATAATATTCCATATATACTACATGTCATGTATATTACCGCATAATATTCCATATGTTAAGTATATTACCGGTGACCCTGGCACTGGTACAGCATCTCGACCTCTCTGAAGACACGGTTGCGACTGTGACCCGGTCTCTTCTCAATAATCTAGAGATGGAGTCAAAAGTCAATGGAGTGTTAAAAGCCAGTGGGGTAAGGCCCAACCCGTGAATATATATAGTGCATCATTTAGTCCAGAAAAACCTCATGTTGGGCCCTTATACCCAGACCTTTCAATCATCTCTGCCTTTTAGCACAGGTGAGATAAATGTTACAACTACTTTTCGCCTGTTGTCCCACCCCAACTGAAAATGTATTGAAAAATAGTGCCACAGCTCTGAACATAGTACAGGGTTTAACCTACAACTCAGACGTCGATGCTACACAAAAATGCACGGCCCCTTGTAGCTTGCAATTGCCAAAGAGTGGTATTTACAACTGATCCTAAACTAAATATAGCCATCGTACTGTTGAGGGAAGACCAGCAGCCCATCTGGTTGCACAGCCCAGACACCGCTTACACTGAAAGCAACGGCACATTTTCCAGCTGGCATTGCGCCAGAGGTTGTACGTGAGTTTCCTGCTTGTAGGATTAGGGTTACCAATGAACCCCGCCAGGGCAGAACACAATGCGTTTCCAGGGTCAGAGGCCTGTGTTGACTAAAGGCTTACAGAGACGGCACACAGCCAGTTACCATCCCGTAACAACTACCAATGTCTAGGCCATATTCACCAGAGCAAATAGAAAAAACAAGAAAATTGATAAACGACTAAATTGTATGAAAAAAGCATTCGTCTTTAAAAAGCAGTGTGTTTGAGTCATGTTACTCAGCACCCACAACGGGCAGACAGGAGGCGACCCCGTCCAGTTTGCTGCGTTGGCCTTGAGCCCCTGATTGACATCATGAGCCCCAACCCACCCATTCCATGAAGGACAGGGTGGCTTGTGAGGAGATATGGAGTGGGCTGTCAGACCCCTGCTAGCCAGAACCATGTGGCTGACTCACCAACACACGAGCAGGATTCTTAAAAATCGGTTCAGGAGAACAAACGGCATAATACTGCAAAATAATTCCATATTTGCCCTTGCAAAAGGAGTCTTGCAAGAGCAAATATTGAAAAAAATCCAATGTGACAACTCTTGCGAAAAGTACATTTTACAACATTGCATTAACCATGCAGCAAAAAAAAATGGCAAAAAGCCAAAGAAATCACTCACAATCAACACTGCCTACAGAAAGTAAGAAGTGCTAGAGCAATAAGTAAACAACCCAGATCATAAACGTGACTGGCCCCTTTGGCTCAGATTTATTTTGGCACTACTGCCAGTACAACATGTTCCCGCCACAAGGTGCCTTGCAGACAAATGTGTAGAAGGTGGGTGTAGCCTTCAAGAAAAACATCAAGGTGGAGTTTAAGCTAATGGCCCCCCCGATGCCCGAACCCAAAACAAAAACATTTACAGATTATGAATGTCCAAAACAAGGTAAGAAGAGTCCAAGCTCTAGAGAGGACAGTCAAGGCCCCTTGACAAAATCTACACCTACGACTAGATGGCCACTAACAAATTAAAAGCGGACATCCATAATACGTAAACAGAGAAAGTAAATGACATAGGTCAATCTCCACAGGAAGCTTAGAACTAAACATCATTGTTTCGGTCCAATGGTTACCACACTAACAGTGTGAAGCAAACATGTGCACATATCGCAATACTTTCAACCGAGTGCAAAGTCTTACATCGTCGCTCATGTCAATACCTGTGGTAATGCTTGTGGAAACAGTACACTGAGTATACCTTGAAGGGCCTCAATTTCCACACTATGCAAACGTTTGAAGCGCACATTCAGGAATTCCTCCCAATAAGCAATTCACAACTAGTGGCTAATGACCGTAAAAACACATGCATTCCTTGGCAAAGTAACACCTCCATATCGACCACAAGGCATGGGAGAGACAGTGAGGCAGTGCAATGTGAGAAGAGTCACAGGTCCTTGGCAGGAATGTGAAGCCCTCAATCATCCCAAGTTGGCAATATTCTTGGAGAGCCTTTAATTACCTTTCCAAGAAAAATGGGTAGGTCCCAGTGTCCTGCACCAACCAATCAAAACATCTATGACATTGGGTTTTCATTACAAAAACATCAGCATCAAACCAGCCTCACCTTCACAGCATATTCATTATTGGTGATGAGGTTTATGCAGGTCTGAACTCTTGCATATGCCCCCTCTCCAAGCACCTCTGCCTGCAGCCGGTAGACATCTAGAGGAACAAATTACAAAAGGTGTGATCGTACCTATAAATCAAGGCAACGTATAGCCTGGGTGTCTAGCCTCTAGAGCACCCAAAGGTGAGCTATGTTGAACACATGAGCAGTCTACCTAGTTGCAAAAAAAGACTTACCCTCAAAACGACCAGAGAAGCTGTCAGTTGCCCTACAACGCTTTTTCTTCTTATTTCGCTTCCTGGCATCAGGGATGTCAATGGGCTCGCTAGAGGGAATATCTACACAATTGCAAAAATACATTAGAATCTTGTGAAATTACAGTGTGCAACTGTATAGGAAATGCTACATCCCAGTGGGTGTATGCAAGGAAGTTTACGTTTTCAACATTTAAAAGTAAGTTTATAATTTTGAGTATTGGGGTTGAGTGCATTGTGTGAATTGGTCAGCCATAAACATCTTCAAAACATGGATGGATATAAGTCAACACACCTCTAAAATGCCAGGTTTTTGTGATGAGAAAAACGAGACAAAGATATATCACGTCAGAATTTTTCCACATTTGATGTGACCTATAATGTGAACGATTCAATTGAAAAACCAACTGAAACCTTTGGGGGAAAAATAAAAACCTGGTTACATAAGTGTGAACACACTCTTATAACTGGGGATGTGGCTATCATTTGATGTGACTGATTGATCACAAATAAAGGTTGGCAGTTCTAGTAAGATTTGACAATTTCTTAGTAGCATCTCAAAGCAAAAGCCAGAGAGCTTCCAAAGCATCAGAGGGATGTCGCTGTTGAAAGATATCAGTCAGGAGAAGAGTACAAAAGAATTTCCAAAGCACTAGATCTATTATGTAACACAGTAAAAATTGGAGATAATGTGGCACAACAGAGACATTACCAAGAACTGGAAAAATTGACAAAGACTAGATGAAAACTGGTCAGGGAGGCTTCCAAGAGGCCTACAGCAACATTAAAGGAGCTGCAGGAATTTCTGGCAAGTACTGGCTGTGTGCTACATGTGAGAAACAATCTCGTGTATTCTTCATATGTATCGGGTAGGGTGGCAAGAGGGAGGTCGGTTTTACAAACACTAACATCAAAGTCCGGCTGAAGTTCACAAAAACAAACATAAAGTCTGCCAAAAGCATGTGGGCAAATGTGTTATGTCTGATGAACCTTTTGGCCATGACTCTAAATGTTTTGGCGCAGAACCACGGCACATCACCCAAAGAACACCATGCCCATGGTGAAGCATCATGCTCTAGGGCTGGTTTTCCTCAGCTGGAAGCGGGGCCTTAGTCAGGTATTAGCCAAATACCAGGCAATTTTGGCACAACTTTCGGGCTTTTGTGCCAAAATTATGAC
Source organism: Dallia pectoralis (assembly GCA_029465975.1). Lineage (NCBI taxonomy): Eukaryota > Metazoa > Chordata > Actinopteri > Esociformes > Umbridae > Dallia > Dallia pectoralis. Next base: position 3,410,872 of record CM055751.1, read on the forward strand.
GAGGAAGTTTACTTCTCAGCGTGACAACGAACAAAAGCACACGTACAAATCGACAAAATCAATGGCCCAGCCAGAACCCAGACCTGAATCCAATTGAACATCTGTGGGGGATCTAAAGAGGGCTGTGCACAGGAGATGTCCTTACAATCTGACAGATTTGGAGCACTTTTGCACAGAAGAGTGGGACAATATTGCCAAGTCAAGATGTTCCATGCTAATAGACTCCTACCCCAAAAAGTGCTGTTATTTAAATCAAAATGTGCTTCAACAAAGTTCTATTTTCAGGGTGTACACGCTTATGCAACCAGGTTATTGTACGGTTTTTATTTTCCCCACTCATAGATTTCAGTTTGTTTTTCGATTGAATTGTTCACATTATAGGTCACATTAAAGATAGACAAAGTTCTGACATGATTCATCTTTGTCTAATTATTATTATTTATTTTTTTGAATCACATAGGTGTGTAGACTTTATATCCACGGTACATGCATATGCCCTACGTAAATGTACAATTCTAATGGTAATTAACCCCTTTCCACTTGGATTAGGAAACCATCCCATGAAAACATAATATTATTTGGTAACCTTACCATGTCTATCAGATGAATCAAAATTGAAGGAGGAATCAAGATGGGAACCATTTTCCGTGAATTCATCATTCTCAAAGGGATTTTGACCCTAGACGAGCAGAACACATCAATAGAAATGAAAATAGCATTAAGCATCATTACAAATGATCCACAACATTCTGACAAACCAATCAACCAGATAGCACTAAAACTTGCAAAACTGCTAGCTAGCAATTAAACTAAGCTAATTGATTAATGTATTTTGATATGAATAAACAAGCATACTTTTATAATTGGTTCAATGGATTTCTGTCCCCAATACAGGAAAACTACATTGACTAACGCATAATATCTCATCTCATCTCATCTCCAACCGCTTATCCGGGGTCGGGTCGCGGGGGTAGCAGCTCTAGCAGGGGACCCCAAACTTCCCTTTCCCGGGCAACATTAGCCAGCTCTGACTGGGGAATCCCGAGGCGTTCCCAGGCCAGTGTGGAGATATAATCTCTCCACCTAGTCCTGGGTCTTCCCCGAGGTCTCCTCCCAGCTGGACGTGCCTGGAACACCTCTCTAGGGAGGCGCCCAGGTGGCATTCTTACAAGATGCCCGAACCACCTCAACTGGCTCCTTTCTATGCAAAGGAGCAGCGGCTCTACTCCGAGTTCCTCTCGGATGACTGAGCTTCTCACCCTATCCCTAAGGGAGAGGCCAGCCACCTTTCTGAGAAAACCCATTTCGGCCGCTTGTACCCGCGATCTCGTTCTTTCGGTCATGACCCAGCTTTCATGACCATAGGTGAGGGTAGGAACAAAGATTGACCGGTAGATCGAGAGCTTTGCCTTTCGGCTCAGCTCTCTTTTCGTCACAACGGTGCGGTGAAGCGAATGCAACACCGCCCCCGCTGCTCCGATCCTCCAACCAAACTCCCGCTCCATTGTTCCCTCACTCGCGAACAGGACCCCGAGGTACTTGAACTCCTTCACTTGGAGTAAGGACTCATTCCCTACCCGGAGTAGGCACTCCACCGGTTTCCTGCTGAGAGTCATGGCCTCAGATTTAGAGGTGCTAACCCTCATCCCAGCCGCTTCACACTCGGCTGCGAACCGATCCAGTGAGTGCTGAAGGTCACCGACCGATGAGGCCATCAGGACCACATCATCCGCAAAAAGCAGTGATGTGACCATCAGCCCACCGAACGGGAACCCCTCCCCCCATGACTACGCCTTGATATCCTGTCCATGAATATTACAAACAGGATTGGTGACAAAGCGCAGCCCTGGCGGAGGCCAACCCCCACCGGGAACGAATCCGACTTACTGCCGAGGACACGGACACAGCTCCTGCTTTGAGCGTACAGAGATTGGATGGCCCTGAGAAGAGACCCCCTCACCCTATACTCCCGCAGCACCTCCCACAAAGATCCCGGGGTACCCGGTCATACGCCTTCTCCAGATCCACAAAACACATGTAGACTGGATGGGCATACTCCCAGGCCCCCTCCAGGATCCTTGCGAGAGTAAAGAGCTGGTCCGTGGTTCCCGGCCAGGACGAAAACCGCATTGTTCCTCTTCAATCTGAGGTTCGACTATTGGCCGAACCCTCCTTTCCAGCACTTTGGAGTACACTTTACCAGGGAGGCTGAGGAGTGTGATACCTCTGTAATTGGCACACACTCTCTGGTCCCCCTTTTTAAAGAGGGAACCACCACCCCGGTCTGCCACTCCTCTGGCACTGTCCCGGACTTCCATGCAATGTTGAAGAGGCGTGTCAACCAAGACAGCCCTTCCCCACCCAAAGCTTTTAGCATTTCTGGACGAATCTCATCAGTCCCTGGGGCTTTGCCACTGTGGAGTTGTTTGACTACCTCAGCGACTTCCCCCAGGGAAACTGACGATGACCCTCCATCAGCCTCCAGCTCTGCCTCTGTACTAGAGGGCGTGTAGGTCGGATTCAGGAGCTCCTCAAAATGCTCTTTCCAGCGCCCGATCACATCATCAGTTGAGGTCAACAGTGTCCCATCCTTACTGTACACAGCTTGGATGGTTCCCCGTTTTCCCCTTCTGAGGTGCCGAACGGTTTTCCAGAAGCATTTTGGTGCCGACCGAAAGTCCTTCTCCATAGCTTCTCCAAACTACTCCCACACCCGCTGCTTTGCCTCTGACACGGCAGCGGCTGCAGCCCTTCGGGCCTGTCGGTACCCTGCAACTGCCTCCGGAGTCCCCAGGGCTAGCATATCCCTGAAGGCCTCCTTCTTCAGTCGGACAGCTTCCCTGACCACCGTGGTCCACCACGGTGTTCTAGGGTTACCACCCCTTGAGGCACCTAGGACCTTGAGACCACAGCTCACCGCCGCAGCTTCAGCAATAGAAGCTTTGAACATTGCCCACTCAGGTTCAATGCCCCCAACCTCCACAGGGATGCCTGAAAAGCTCCGCCGGAGGTGTGAGTTGAAGATCTTTCAGACAGGGGCCTCCTCCAGACGTTCCCAGTTCACCCGCACCACCCGTTTGGGCTTACCTGGTCTGTCCAAAGTCTTTCCCCACCCTCTGATCCAACTCACTACCAGATGGTGATCAGTTGACGCATAATATAATGATTTCCTATTTACTTGCTTAGGACTCTCAAATGCATTAAGGCAGCCAGCATTAATCAGTCAAAATAAAGATCCATGGATAGATAATGGAAGGTAAACTGCCCATCCTTCCTTTCTCAGGACATCCTATGCAACATTCGCAGCAAGGCCACGAGTGACTCCCATGTGTCACGAAATATATATAGTTCAACATATCAAAAAGCAGTCCCAGTGGATGTTCTCCTTGATTGATGCAACCTGAATCTGCTTACCTTGAAAGAACGATGGAATCCACTGACTTCAGCGATTTTATTTTGAACCATTTTCATTTGACGGATAGATGGAGGCAAGACTTTCCCGGAATAACTGAGAATGGAGCCAAAGATCCCTGGCCTGACCTCTCGGGTAAAGATGTGCCGCTTTCAACAGGAGCACTGCGGTAACACACATGGCGAAATACATTAGAAAATGCAAACAACCTTATAAGCCTACATATTTGCTACCAAACATCTTGATATGAACAGCCTCCACCCAATATTTTTACATGTTACCTAAGAATGCCAAAGTTATTAGAGCAAATGCATTTTAGTTTCACATTTGAGTCAACGAGCATTCTCATAAAATAAAATGACGACATGTAGGTCACACATGACAAATATACTAAATATAACCACTTGAAATACTTACAATGCCACTTCTAACCCGCGTTTGTACTGTAGCTTGTTTATGACATCCTGGGTAAAACAAATTTAATATTTGTGTGTGTTGTTGTACATTTCTTCCACAAAACAAAAGTATTCCTTTTCATTTTGTTGGAAAGACAGAGCCAGATCTCCTACATCACCCATCATACCACTCCAATACACATTGGCCAATAAATTGCCTTTAGAAGCCATTGGTAATATGGGTTGTACAGTGACCTACATTACCTCTGAAGGCAACATTTTTACAAACATGCATTTTTCTCCTATCCAAATCTGGCCATGAATCAAATAAATCAACGTAAAACTACCATAGAGTGAAAACAGGATAACATGGGAATCATGGTCTTGCTGAAATCGCTCATTTGGACAACCCAAACATATCAAAACAAGTCTGGGTGCATCGCGTTGCATTTAGTCCCTAAAGCTTCCTATTGTCAACCACGCAATCCCCTAAAATACCTTTAGGACCTACAGCTAGTTAATGGTCTTCCATTTGTCTCCATCCCATAAATGACCAATAAATGGGTAAGATCAATGGATACGATTGAAACGCGTCGTCCTCATGCAATCAGCATAAAATGTAAAACAATGTAACATTGTGCCAGGAAGTGACGCAGAATCTGCGTCCAACCGATTATTGCACCACTCAGAACTGCGTTATAAAACCACAGCTTTATAAAAAGCTTCAGTCGACAGGAATGGGAAGAGTCTGTATAATGTCCGACTACTATGAAAACGATAGTTGGTTAGTTCATAAAATACCTGCAATGTATGAAAGGCAAAATAGACACGATGGCCGTATACGCATAGTTAGAATGCCATGGATACAGTGTAAATAAAAGTAAAAGCATTTTAAATATAAACATGCCCCCGACACGCACAATTAAAAACACTTCCGACCACATCGAAGAGATAAAATAAAAAATAAGTTTGTACGTTCTCCAGTGGTGACCTTTGAACTATAGCTGGCAGCAACCTCGACTGGAAAACATTCACAGATGAAGTATGCTAATATAGTAGCTGCCTATGTCTATATACCAGAAGTAGATTGGCGGTACAGCATGTTGGAAAAAGATTTCTTCGCTAAAACGTGCAGTTGAAATTAACTATGTGTTTACATAGTTTAGAGGCAACGCAGTACAAGCCGCTGTTGTCTTCACAACAATCCTATAACCCACATTGTGTGAGCGTGAAGCTAATAACACAGCGCGTGTGCACAATACACCCACAATAGCAAATAAGCTAACGAAGTAGTATCCCATTGCACACACACACACACACACACACACACGCACACACATCCCATTGCACGCACACACACATCCCATTGCACGCACACACACATCCCATTGCACACACACACACATCCCATCCCATTGCACACACACACATCCCCCCATTGCACACACACACACACACCCCCATTGCACACACACACACACACATCCCATTGCACACACACACACACACCCATCCCATTGCGCACACACACACACACACACATCCCATTGCGCACACACACACACACACACACATCCCATTGCGCACACACACACACACACACACATCCCATTGCGCACACACACACACACATCCCATTGCGCACACACACACACACACATCCATTGCACACACACACACATTGCACACACATACCGTTGCACACACATCCGTTGCACACACATCCCGTTGCACACACATCCCGTTGCACACACATCCCGTTGCACACACATCCCGTTGCACACACATCCTATTGCACACACACACACATCCTATTGCACACACACACACACATCCTATTGCACACACACATCCTATTGCACACACACACACACACATCCTATTGCACACACACACACACACACACACACACACACACATCCTATTGCACACACACATCCTATTGCACACACACACATCCTATTGCACACACACACATCCTATTGCACACACACACATCCTATTGCACACACACACATCCTATTGCACACACACACATCCTATTGCACACACACACATCCTATTGCACACACACACATCCTATTGCACACACACACATCCTATTGCACACACACACATCCTATTGCACACACACACATCCTATTGCACACACACACATCCTATTGCACACACACACATCCTATTGCACACACATCCTATTGTACACACATCCTATTGCACACACATCCTATTGCACACACATCCTTTTGCACACACATCCTATTGCACACACATCCTATTGCACACACATCCTATTGCACACACATCCTATTGCACACACATCCTGACCGCAGCGTGATCATGACGGGATGTGGTATCAAATCAGTAGAGGAATGACAATAAATCTTGTTCTGAACAGCTAGTAAGATCAGTAATGCTACGCTGTCAAAAAGCCATCGACAAAATAAGAAATTTCAGTACAATAGAAATGATTCAAAGAACAAATATCTCGCCGCTTACTAATTTATATAAGTTTTATTTTATTAAAAACATTTAAACGTACCCTGTTCTCGTTTTTACAGCTCCACAGCTAATGTTGACGGCGTTGTTTCTTCCACACTGCGTTCAGAGTAGCAGCGATGGCCGAGAGTCAACCGATCATGAATTGGTGGAAGGTGGAAAAACCCCGCATGCTGACACGTTTATATAGTCTCACATTGGCTCCACCCACATGTCGTGTACACACTGACACGTTTATATAGTCTCACATTGGCTCCGCCCACATGCCGTATACATGCTGACACGATTATATAGTCTCACATTGGCTCCACCCACATGTCGTATACATGCTGACACGTTTAAATAATCTCACAATGGCTCCACCCACATGTCGTATACACACTGACACGTTTATATAGTCTCACATTGGCTCCGCCCACATGTCGTATACATGCTGACACGATTATATAGTCTCACATTGGCTCCACCCACATGTCGTATACATGCTGACACGTTTATATAGTCTCACATTAGCTCCGCCCACATGTCTCACATTGGCTCCGCCCACATGTCGTATACACGCTGACACGTTTATATAGTCTCACATTGGCTCCACCCACATGTCGTATACATGATGACACGTTTATAGTCTCGCATTGGCTCCGCCCACATGTCTGGTACTTTCATGTAAAAACCTCCTACTGGGGTGCCAAGTCGGAAACAAGGCTTCCTTCAATGCAATACTATGTAGAACAAACATGCCTCATCAATATGTATAATAATACTTATGTCTAATTTTCATTGAACTTCTAGCAAGTTTTCTTTACCAAATAGTGTCTATTAAAAACACTCTGACTGTTAAATAACGTTTGGTGGTAATTGGTTGTTCGGTACAAATTTGTTTCAAAACCTAGCAAACGTTGCTGCAACTTGAAGGCACACCAATCACATGGCAGAGATGACGTTCCTGTTCAACAATCCTAAACCGCTTTTAAATCATAGCCTGCCCTACACCTTTTAAGATATGAAATTACAGTGCCAATCAGAAAGTATTCAGGCCCCATAACTTCCTCCACATTTTGATATGTTATTAACTTATAATTAATTACATATTTGCCAACGTTTTACACACAATGCCCCATAATGACAAAGTGACAACAAATGTGTGCCAATTTACTGAAAATTAAAGACAGAAATCTCTCTGTGTAGGCACAAATGTCTAAAACATGTTTTTTTTTGCTTAGCCATTAAATATACGGGACTACAATCCCGAGAATACATTGAGGTAAAAGTGGATTATTTTATGATGAAATATACATTTATGCATTTGCATTTCCATTATTCTGAATATTTTCAACAATTGAGTCTAAATATAAAAGTGCTGGCCACGCATTTTCACAGAAATTCTCGCCCCACAAAGTGCAACAATATGCTTCTCACATTCTAGGGATGGTCTATATACGTCAGTTACATTTCAATAACACACAGGATGGTTGTGATAAATTGCATCAATGATGCCTCCAACAATTTTACTACATGAACACCCACATTTGTTTTTCTATCCTTGTACCCTAAACCTAGCTCAATCCCCAATAAAGGCACATTTGCAATTACTTATCAAGATGTATTGAAATTAGAAAGCTTGAACATCAAATGAAACAAGAAAACAACTAGGCAAGCAAAGGAGAGTGTCATAGCAGTTTGATCACTTTTGGTAGACTTTCACCGATCTAGCAACCATTATAATGCTAATGTACCTCTGGTTATATGAGTGGAGCAGGTAGTAAACCCTCAAAGTTGCATCCTGTCCCTATTCTCATCTCTCTGTACACCAACATCTGCACCTCCAGTCAGCAGTCGGTCAAACTTCTGAAGTCTGCAGATGACACCGTCTAATCTCTGATAGAGACGAGACCACCTACAGGAGGGAAATTGACCCGGCTGGTGTCCTGGTGTAGTATCAACAACTTGGATCTCAATGCTCTAAAGACAGTTGAGATGAGATTGGACTTCAGGAGAAGCCCAGTTGACCTTTGACCCATTGTCTTTTTGCTTCCTGGGCAACACCATCGTCCAGGACCTCAAGTGAGAGCTGAAACCTCACCTCTCTCACTAAGAAAGCACAACATCTGTACTGCCTGCGACAACACAAAATGTACAAACTGCCAATGACCATGATAATTAATGCCATCATTGAGGCCACCCTGTCCTCCTCTATCACTCTCCATGACCATTGGACCATTGGATGCTGCCGTCCCTCAAAGAACTGTTCAAGCCAGGTCACCGAGGCGAGCATCAAAGATTGAGGCAGACCCCTCCCATTCGAGTTCAGAAGTCTCCCCTCTGGCAGACTCTTTTGCACAACTCTATATACAACTAGATATTGCTCTTTTGCACAATTTGAAGCTAGAACCTGGACGTTGTTCTTTTTTGCAATCTGTTCACCCATCTAGCAAACAAGTTTATTTATATAGCACAATTCATGCAATTCAATAAGTTTTAAACGTGTGTTCTAAATGCTGCAGCTAGGGGTCAACACATCCCTTGTGTGCTAACAGACTTAAGAATGATAAACCTGATTCTGATTTGAGATGACCAGCTGATACCTATATAGTAGGCATACCTACAGCCTATTGAAAACATTGACAGTCCACTCGTTTTCGATGTTCCTAATTATTTGGTTTCAGGTAACTGTCATTGTGCTATTAAAACAGTAGGAACAGAAACACGTAATGTTTATATACAACTCTAACAACATCGGTGGTGAGAAAAATGTGTATGCTTGTTTGTCAATCAACAAATTATACTTGTGTAACAGTTCTTCGCGTGGTTAAGAACCTGCTCTTGAACGCAGCGTTTTAAGACACTTAAAGCGATTTATGATGCAGTTCGGCCTATGAAACTGCCGAACATTTGTTTAATATCTGGTCGATACCCGGACCACTGTGTGGCAGACTGCGTCTCTAACCACTAAGATGTTCATGATTATTTTTAATTGCTAGTGGTCTTCTGTAAAATGTCTTTCATGTAAGCATACCTTTGATATGCATATTTTAAAAAGACAGAACAAATATTTTCCTGTAATAATGCTAAATTAGTTCAATCATAGTTACCTTAAAGAGTTTAATATGTGTGAATAATGTACTTTCCAACTAAAAAAGGGAAGGTAGTTCACTGGTTGCCAACGAACATTATAGATTTCATGATATGATTGAGCCAATTTTTGTCTGTCTGTTATGTAAAAGTTCAATGTTTCCTTGTTTTTTTTCCGAACCATTTCTGATATCATTAACCTGAATCATGAAAAATAAAATGTGTTTAATTATTTTTTTCATGCCACCACAGCATTTACTTTAACCCACTCACAACAGCTATATTAGTGTGCTCTTACAGCCCCCCTGTGGCCCATTTAAATATATACTCACGCTATATAAACTGGTTTGTTCTGTTATTTTCAATGCCAGTCGATTGGCAATGCCTCCTCTTCTTCCTGTGGGATCCGTTTGACCATCGTTCTTAAACTGTTCTTCCATACATTTCTCTATAATTTTCACTACACTAACACATTCAGTAGTCATTATAGTCCATCCAGCAAATTCCTTATATAAAAATAATCTCATGGTTATGGTTGGTAGGGAAAGATTGTCTGAGGATATTTAAACCTAGACAAAGAAATAGATCTTTATAGGTCAGTCATATTATCATCTGATCCACCTGGTCCTCAGAATCAATCCATCAATAAAGTCAGAAAATGTTTAAAAAGTCAAACTGAGGGAATATCTTTGACAGTCTGGGCAGTCAGCGACTCGTAGCCGTGCAGATTGGCCATATACCACACACCCTTAATATAAATACCCCATGGAAAATAGGATTAAACTTACCGGAAAAACATAAGGGAAATCTAGATATAAATATAATACACAAACAACATACCAGTGTAAATGCCTATTCAAACAACCAATTTTATAGTATGCATTTAGAGTAAGAAACAGTGTGTACAATAAATGTCTCTGCACCTTAATAAACATACATACAGTATATATTTATTTTTGATACGATGAGAACAAACACAAAATTTAAGGAATGATTCAGCGTCAAATAAGAAAAAAAAGAGGCTTCTTCTAATACTGTAATATGCTAAAATGTTTCAAAAAATATTAAAAGGCAATGCCATAAAAGGTTCCTTGTTAAACAAACCTACATGGTTAAAATAGATTACAGTACATGTTTAAAAAAATAAAGACTCTTAAGATTTGGTTTTTGTTTCCGGTGTCTTCAATGGACGGAACTAGTCTTCAAGGGGGATGTGTCATGTGATCAGTGGTCATGTGATCAGTGGTCAGTCAGCTCCCTTAGTGGCACATCCGAATGGTCATCTCTTTCTGTAAGGCACAGGAGTTGTTGTCGAGCAACATTATCATACTAATTAATGCACACAATAACAAATATTCCAAAAGACAACTCTCACTCACCAGTGGCTCAAGCTCCTTGTGGTCAGTGAGGTTGAACTCGGTTACAAAGTAATAGAAGTGCTTGTAACAAGTGTTGACATGGGCTTCTGCACCCATCTGGCTCACACAATCAAAATGGTGGATGTAGACATGGACGAACACACGGAATAGGCGGGACAGAATCTTCTTAGCTACCTGCATGAAGGTCTTAGGGAAAGGAGTACCTGCACAAACCAAACAAAGAGATGTAATGCAAACATAACTGTCATCTTTCATACCATATCAGATTACATCCTGTACAAAGTTATTGTAACCTGTTATGAAGATAAGTAAAAAAAATATTTACGAAATACATATGCAAATACGGAGCAAGATTGTAGAATGACATTGTAGCATTAAATTATTTTATAAGAACACAATTGGCCCCGATAACAATTATTATAAACAACATTAAATGTGCATTAGGGTACTGTGCCCATCCATTGATTTCAGAACTCAGAAATTAATTGTTTATAGAAACAGAAGTTGGTTCCATGTTAGGATCACAAAGTCTCCAGATCTATAATTAGATGCCCCCAATCTACCTCAACTGTAAGCAACTAACAAATGTAAGCACCTGGAGGTTTGTAAATGACATTGGAACTGGAATTAGAGCCAAGTGCTATGATCAGATGAAATGAAAATAGAGCAGTGGATTTGACATCCAAAGGCAGGTGGTACATTTTTCTTTGCTCATCACTGTATCCTCTAATGACATGGAGTCCTATTCCCGGCATAGTATTAAACCTATTTACCACAATGCAACTGGAACTCCAATCATACACAGCCAAATCTAAATCCCATTACATCTACCCAGTTATCTCTTACTCACCGACATTAGTGGGGAAGATGTGCTCATTGTTGATCTGCACCTCGATCCAGTCCATCAGCAGGCTCATGTATTTAGGGGCCGGGACGGCCGTGGGCTTCCTGTACTTGTTGTCATCCTGCCAGCGGTACTCGTATTTGGGCCCTCCTGACATGACCGGGCAGGTCTGGTCGGTGCACGAGTCACTGATGGTGCCATAGATGAGGTTGATACGGTTGAAGAAGTCTACCACGTGTACGGCCACCCAGTCGTTCAGGTCCTCTCCATGGGGCAGTGCCACGGCCTGCTTCAGGTCCAGACCTGCGTTTAGAGATGCTTGGGCCTTCTTGTGTAAATCAAAGCGTTGCGTCCCAGGCTCGAACTTGCGCTTCGGTCGGAATGTTCTGTCCTTGTTGAAGACTTGCTTCAGGGCCATGGACATTGTTGCATGTAGCAGTTTGTTTGTCTTATTGAATAATGTAGTAGTTCAACAGGAGATCAAAACAATTACAGTGTTGTATGATGGTTTTATCTTTCCATAAAGATGGTTTTGTTCCAGTGCCTGATAAGAAATGGGGGGGAAAATAACATTTATTTAGAATGTCAGATGTTTAAATGTCCTGTTTGCAAATTCAACAATGACGAAGTATTTAGTCTGCTGCTGCTAACCAGTGTAGGAAATTAGCACCCGCCACAACGTGTTTTCTGTATTTGTGATTACAAAAAAATTACTTGTAAAGGATTGGAGAGATTTGGTAAAAAATAGAAAATGCTGTTGCTAAGTAACAAAGACTCAGTTCTGTCAAGGTTTACATTGGATTGGTTTTCAGAGCAAGTCCGTGAGCCATAGAGGTAAACCTACGGTACAGAAAAAAAGCTGGCCACATTGTTCAATGCATTACATTGATAATGTGTCAAGGAGGCAGCTCCTTCGTTTTCCAACCTACACAGCATACTGTGAACAGGGTTTCAATTTCATAAAACAATTAAAGAGTGACTGGAGGTCAGGTCTGAGGTGGGACACGCTATCTGGCCTGATCACAGTGCAGCTGTCCAGCCCTGACATGGAAGACTCTGATCCTGACTCAGCCATACATCTGTGTCATCAGGCCAGCCCCAGAGAGAGGAGGACAGATTTAATGGAAAGAGAAGCCAAGAAGAGAAAAAGGAGAAAAAGACGTTTGAAGAGGAAGACGATGACTCTGGTGAAGAATAAAGTTACACTTTGACTCTATGTTACCGAGAGACGAGTCAAGATGTTTTTCTTTAAACATGTGCTATGGACAACCACCAAACTCAATTTGACAATCAAATCAAACGTCTCACAGGCTTGTTTTCGAATGTCACTCGTTATTTGCCTATATAAATAAAATATGCGGCAATAATAAAATGTATGTATTGAAATAATTAAAAGTATGCAATTGCGTTCTCCTTTATATAATTTCATTGGGGAAATTGGGCATCCACCAGCCAAAGTTAACTCCCTGCCCTGCTACTAACAATTAAGGAACTCTGCAGCTTCATTACAGGCTGAGCTCTGATCTTACAACCTAAGCTGAGTATTCCCTTCTGCCAGTATAGGAAAAGCTCCAACTATAATAAAATTATATTTTCGTGTAGTAAAAAAGTCCTCGACGTACGGCAAAAATGAGCTAACGACAGTGCACGCGCATCCAGGCACGTGCTCACGGACGCAGTCAACGACCGCCGCGTATATTGAACAAACTGTAGTAGAGGGAAGAAAATGAAGACATTCTGCCCAAAAAGGGTAGTCGAACATCAGTGGTTTGGATTTTTTAAGTCACCCAAAGCACAGAACAACACCATTGTACAATATGTTGGCGAGTTGTGCTAACCACCGGGCAACACCACCAGTTATATCGTTTAAAACGGTAGCACGCTACGGAGCAGGCAGGGAGTGTCATGGTTCGTCCTCCTGCCGTGGCTAGTTTTTCCATCGGCGAGTAATCATTAATCAGCGTGCAGTGATGACGTTACACCCACACAACAAACATTATGAGCAGCATTTACAGCCAAGTACACTATATGATTAAAAATCTCAACGGTACATTACAGGTGCGGTTAGCTACTGCCTCGCAAAAGACATGATGCCACTTAGCAAGTTGGAGAAGAAAGACTTTAAGAAGCAAATGAAGATATTATGAGCTACTATTTTTCACAATTAGTTTGTGGACTGATCAACTGTTTTACTATGTTTAAAACTAGCAGAGGGTGTGATTCAAACCACACAGTTTTTATAATGGCCTTCCCTTGTGAATTGGTTATGTTCAAAATTGTGTGAATTGCACCAAAATAAACTTGGAAGTTAACCACCTTTGGGGAAGAAAATGTTTTTGGGATATGCTAGATGACTTAAATTAAGACCAAAAACTGCAGATCATTCCAATTGGCTGTGTATATCGTGACAATTATCGATATAGAATAATATGAAAAATATTATCACAACAGCCCTAGCTCTAACCTTGAATCCAAATGACAAAACTTCCCATTCTATGACGTTGCTATGACACCCAATACCGTATTCTTTAAAACCCAAACCTTTTCAAAAGGTTATGTTGAATGTACAGCAATGGGATTCTCATATTTTTCTGATCACATGTCCACATTATATGGTCAGACTAATGGGTTTTGAAATATTTTTAAATATAAATGGTTCACACAACGAAATGTATTATTTTTATTTCTTTTTTTACATTTATTTTTCGAAGCATGAGTAATGTTTTAGCTTCATGCAACAGGTATTTACAATTTCAATAGTCAACACTGGCCAATCAATGCCAAACGAACAGAAAAATCACACAAAAAAAATAATAATGTGCCCTCCAGAATTTGACATTTGTTACACATTGCATGTAAAAGGAGGTATTAAAAAAGATTTACAGCTTGACCCTTAAATAGTGTGGTCAATGTAAAATGTGGGTTTTCCAGTCGACCTAAACATCACAGGATGATAGTATCATTTTATTTATTTCTACCCATGGTTTATTTTTGGAACAACATACTAAAAACAACAAAACGTAAATATCTATGAATCTAAAGAATTATATATGATATTCCTAATGTGAAACACATGTGAAATTAAATGCAAGGTCTTGTCATTGTTGTCTCATCCCATCATGTAGCTAGTTTTTACTAGCCAAGTCAGGGAGATCCACTCCTGTAATCTACACTTCAGCTGTGATAACATACACCCTCTTCAAATGAACTTTTAAATAAATATTTGGACACATTCATATTTGAGCTAAGTTCCAGCCACGTTCATAGATACAATTTGTGTCACATGACAAAACAATTGGCAAGTTACCCTGCTAATTTCACACTGTGCAGCACGGTTTTACACTGACATACCAGTGACACAAGTACAACAATTATTATAAAACGTTGTTTTTAAGGTTGTGATGTTGTCCCCATTCCAAACTATGGACAGTGATATGGATAATGGGATTAAGAAATCAAATAGAACAGGAGCAGATATCCTGAAGCTCCATTACAAGCCAGCTGGGCAAAACAGAACTATAGGGGATTTGTAACAATTAAGGCCAACTATAAACACGTGCTTGACTGATTGTCAATTATTATGCTCAAACTATTGATTGGTCAATATTCTTCATTGTAATAGACAGAATTTATTTGACTAAAATCAAGTACACACACTGTGCTTGTCCAATGCTTAAAAAGGCCAGATCAGTTATTGTGTATTGTTCCAGTTGCTTTATCTTACGCACAAAGCCTCCAGGCTGTGATTAACCTTTCATGAAAAGCAATACATTTTCAGGCAAGATCATTTTGGCCTATGTTTGCAATCGCACAAAAAGTCAATCATGTTAATATTATAGAGAAATATCATGTCACTTCTCAGTAGCACCTTCTGCCAGGGTAGTGCTTGTTTCACATGTACTTTCTTCCTCACAACTATTATAAGATATTACCCATAATGTTAAATATATATGCACAATAATGCAGTTAGTGCGTCGTTAGTTTCTTGAGGTATCCTGCATAACAAGACAGCTATGTAAGGAGACACTAAAGCACTCAGACGTCTAAAACTGCATGTAATGGTCCACCAGCCAAGCAGAATCCCTCAGTATCGTCCTCATGTCCATCCCCAACACTCCCCCAACGCAGAGAACAAATACAGAAAAACTGATTTTTCACATTACCCGAATGGGATTTGATCTAGCACACTAGCCTGGCTATCCACTGCTGAACCATAACTAAAACTAAGGAGGAACTTAGACCCCGATTATACTACTAATATTTCAGACTATGTATGAGGAAATTATGCTAACACATCTTTTGTTACTGAACTTTTCTCTATTAAATACACAGTGTCACTTTGTTACAATCCACTCATTGCATGTTGAATGAGACATTGTATAAATAGGACTATAAATAGAACGTATAAAAACAGTCTTCCAGTTTAAGTTCTTCAAATCTTATGTTTAAAACTATAAGCCTTTCTAAGAACCCAGTTGAAAACGTTGTAGAAGTTGGTTTCTTGAACACACTTTCCAGGTAGTATCCATCAAAAACTTCCACAAACTTTAAAAAAAGCAACACACATTCCTTCCAACTGCATGCAAACAGATTGTATCCAATTAGATGAAAAATTACAACAACATTTTTTCACATCTGCACTCCAATGTCCTTGAACCTTCATATCTCATAATTAATGTTTCTACGAGTGTTGAATATGCTTTAAGAAGGATGATGTCTAACATGTGAAATATCCAATTGAGTATCTTTCCATGTAAGGCATATTTTGGGTGATTCTAAATTATTCTAATACAATAAATTCATGGCATAACAACATTAAACACTAAAACCAATCAGTCTAACGTCCGAATTTGGTGAGTTGACGTATATTGACGTATTTTTAACAACGTTTATATGATTATGGACAGAGCAAGAGTAAAGGAGAAGTGATATCAACACTGCCCCCTACCGGTCAGGTACTGAAACAAGCCCTGGGTTACCATCTTGTAAAGAGTGAGAGTCACAACGGAGCAACTAGTTAGAAGGATAAAAGGTACAGTCATTTCCTATTTCACATGATATGTGGCCTAATTCAGCCGAGCCAGATAACAAGAACAATTATGTGGCTGCTGGGGTATCAAGTGACCCGACACAAGTCAAACGACATGAGAAAAGTCATACTCGGACCAAACAGATGTGAAGCGGTCTGGAGCAAAACTGAAACCTAAATGTAACTAGTGGTGTGGGTACATGATGTAGCCTAGCTGTCTAGTAGCGGTAGCCTCCCCGCCTCAAGCTAATGGTGTGTCCGGCAAAACGAGGCTACAAAGTTGATCCATGACGTAAGAAGAAAGGACAGCCATCGCACTTGTTGCTCGGAGCGTTGTACTATTGCTATCGCCAAACTACTCCATAAAATATGATGTTATTACAAGTAATGTATATCATAATTAACACAGTCAACTGAAATAACGGTGACGAGAAAGTTGCCTCCCAAATAGAGCACAGTGCGGTATGTGAAGTTAGTCTGCCACTTACTTGTTCCGCCTTAGTTACAGGTCCTTACCGACGTGTGTTTGACCAGAATAAAATGAACGTTGACTGTAATGGGTTTAAGATCTATAAAACAAAGGCTACATCGTGATTAATGTTTATTAGTTCGGAACATAGCGCTGAGGAAACTAAATAAGCCCCTCCCTCCCTAGCGACCAGCAAAACCGTACTTCCTCTCCTCAGATCCTACGTCACTGAACAGAAAAATACGTCTATGTAGGCCTGCACTTGTCCACTATACTGTTCCACTATACGGTTCTACTATACGGTTCCACTATAGGGGTTCTACTATACGGGTTCCACTATACGGATACCACTATACGATTCCAGTATCGTATACTTATATGGTTAAGTATCTTAATACATATGCGACATTTTAATCTCAGCAAAATGTGTTTTTTGCCTTTGTATTAGTCCTTTACTATGAGTTTTTGTGTTAACCATGTTTTATGACGAGGTATAGTGAAACATACTGTTTATTTTTACAAGATTTTACGATGGATTAATTACGATTTTCACTGACTCAATCCCAGCTGTATAATTGTCCAACACAACATCAACTCGGCAAAACACACGTTTTCATCTGTCATTAATCTCTTCTACAGCGAAACGCAGAAAGTATTCAATTAAAATACTTTTATACTGTTCATTCAGCACAAGAAATGTTATGCTCTATCTTGTCGTATAAAGTAAAACCAGGGGAAAAAGTACTGAGGCACCCAAATTGTAGTAAATTATAATAAAATAAACAAAATAGTATTCTTAAAAAAATATGAAGATTTATTTTTTTAGTTTGAATTGTATTTGTATTTCCTTCAATGAGCGATATCAACAGCAGAAACAAAAGGATCCATCACACATGAATATTTTACCCAACTCCAAATCAATATTTATGTATAATTCCTTACCCACAACTTCTCACCTCAATTTATTTCATTTATTTTAAACGTGGTTCTTGGGGCAAAGGCTGAAATTAGATCTTTGGGTCAATGTTCCTAAACTTTTTAACCATTCATTTCCAAATACTTTTTTTAGTTAGAGTACTTGGTATAGATACATAATGTTAAACTTTTTATATATGGCATTAAGGAATGCATACAGAGCAGAAGCACTTCAGTGGAAACATAATTATGACACTTTCAAAATGCAATCTTTAAATGTAACACTGCACAAATGAGAGATATCATTTCTAAACCAAACAAAACCATCTGATGATGCAGTCTTGAGCTACTTTTCACATCAAGAGAGTCTTCCAACGCCTGATTACAAACTCACTCTACATCAATAAGGCTTGTTTAGCTGTTTACAGTGGCTTCCTGTTGCTGAAGCTGTTGGCTACTGCCAAGTTCACAAGAAGCTCTTTGTCTCTCTCAATGAATGCATGAAACAGTGGGGACAGAGTGTTTTTTGTTCCAGATCTACTTTAGAGGCTCAGCACTGTCCGCAGTCCCCTCAGGCAATGTTTTGTTGGATATGGAGTAATGAAATGCTCGCATGCGCTCCTCCACCTTCACAAAACCTGGCCGGTCCTCGTGTCTGTGAAGACAAATGTCCGACAGTTTATACTTGATGGATTACAGACAGCAGTGTGGCCTGAAAGCCTCCGTCCAATCCTATTCAGCGAACAAATTTGATGAATCTCTAGTTTCTCACTTACTTGTATGTCCAGCAGTCTTTCATCAAGGCGTACATTTTGTCTGGACATCCAGGTGGACATTCCATTCGGCTCCCACTGGCAATGAAACTGATCACCTCTGGGCCTTTCATTTTCTGAGTGTTTGGAATAAGATTAATGTTTTATGGACAACTCTTATTAATGTAAGGCACTGTTATTACAGTAGACACTTTTGTGTGGTGTGTATATTGTGCTGTTACTGCACAGCGAATACCTTGTATGGTTTTCCTCCATAAGTAAAGGCTTCCCACATGGTGACACCAAAGCTCCAGACGTCACTCTTGCTGGAGAACTTGTGGAAGTTCATGCATTCTGGAGCGTACCACTTCAGCGGCCATTTCCCTGCTGTGCGTGCCTGTACTCAAGCACATACATTCATACAATTTCACTTGAATAATAATGCTTAAAGAACATCAGAATTGAACTATATTATCCAAACCACTTGAAATCTCCTTAAACCTGAAAAGTCCTAACTTGGCAGACAAATCATTGGTGGATGAATAAATGACCAGTTGAAGCCCGTTTAAACGTTTGCCTCTAATCATAATCAATTCCATTTCAAACATACATTTCATTATGAAAGAATAACCTCAAAGTGCAGGAAGACATTCTTTGATGTGCATGTCTGAAACAGTGAGGTCACTTTTAGACCTCACTCTATTATGAATGTAAAATCACCTTCATAACAACAGAGAGATATGCGGCCATTTGAACGGGGTGCTGATTTGACCCATGTTCCTCTTTAATATGATAGCACCAGGTATATTCAAGAGTCTCCTACCTTATAATAGTTGTCATCAGCACCCAGAGCCTTAGACAGACCAAAGTCACTGATCTTGGCGAACTGTTGGTTGACCAGCAGAACATTACGGGCTGCCAAGTCTCTGTGCACAAAGTTCTTCTCCTCCAGGTACTTCATTCCCATAGACACCTGGTGCATCAACCCGACTATGTTCTCCATTGTGACGGTATCTCTGCGTGGAAAACACACCCGGTGAACTTAAGCGAATGTCTAGAAACTCTTCATTTGATGAACACCAGAGTAATAACTCCGCCGTCATTATATTCAGCAGGAAGACCTGACGGCTCCCCAACTTGCCCTCACAGAGTGACAACCCCCCTGACTGGTGCTGCACGTTTTAATCCTCACTTTTTCATTGAGAGGAACTTGTTGAGCGGTCCGGCGGCAGCCATCTCCATCACCAGCATCAGACACTCGGCCTGACAGAGACCCAGCATGCGGACGATATAGGGGTTGCTCAGCTGGTGCATGATCTCTGCCTCCCTCATCATCTCCTCCTTCACCAGTTTCTCGTTCTCGCTCTTCAGCACTTTGATGGCCACGTCAGTTTGACCCCTGGAATCGCACGGGATTTAGCGACGTGTTGTGAAATTAGAAACACAGAGTGAGTCCGACTCATGATGGTCCAAAATCAAATAGTTTTTGTATTTTTTCTATTTTTTTTCACCTTATATGTCACGCTGATGTAATTATGTACACACAACATCATGGAATATTTTCTTCTGTCTCCACGCATGCGGTTATGCGTTCAAAACTTAGACTTACATTCATAGAAGAAGCATCTCTGGTTACTCTCACTCACTTGATTGTTTTGAAGACTCCTTTCTTGACACACCCAAAGTTGCCAGAGCCGAGCTCCACCTCGTCAATCATCAGCTGATCTCTGTTGATGAAGAACTTCTTCAGGTCATTGGGGTCATGGTAGGGGTTGACGAATTCATTGCAGTCCATGGGCAGCAGATCTCGGTCTGTCAGGGTCGAGGTATCCAATGCCCTGGAAGCTCCCAGAGGGACTGAAAGAAAACGTTTCATCTTAGCGGAGAATGGAACATCTTAGAGACAGATTTGCTGTTATCGGTTTGTCTTGAGTCTGTCTGTAATGTTATTGACTTACCTCCAGGTGGCGGCGTGTATCCATTTGTTCTCTGTCGTCTCTGAAAGAAATGTACTGTACTCAATACATCTGTGAATGAAGTTGAAGAGAAAGTGTCTACCTTGGGGAAATGTAGTGTTCTTAATACTTACCCCGGAAGGCAGAACAGGGGTTTCTGAAAATATATTTGGAAAAAGGTGGATATTATTTCAATTGCATGGTACACATTTAGTTACATTTTGAAAATGTACACATCTGGGTGCATTACTTTTGGCGTTGTTGTTGTTCGCACATGGTTCCCTAAGAACCGTCACTAGTCCATCGGGCTTCATCTTTAGGTACTCAACCAGCTGCAGTGTTGGGAGAGGGTGGCAGTTAGGACAGACATAGTGAACTGGAAAACATCTACATATGAATACAGGTCAGCCTACCTGCCACACAGTGTCGAATTTGGTTCCATCCGGCATGGAGTACTTCCCTGATTTGTCGTGTAGGATCTGGTAGTGGTACACTGTTTTCCCGTACAACAAGGACAGGGCAAAGGTGCCAGACTGTTCTCTGTCTCTAACTCTGTTGAATAAAAAAAACAAATCATCAGTTTTGTGATCTTTGGAAGCTTCGTTTGGTGTTGAACTAAAATGTGTTTCGCGACTTACAGGAACTTTCCGTCTGGCTGTGCCCCAGAATAAAGCCGCCTTTCCCCCTCCTGACGTAGGATCTTTCCATGGTACCAACTCATCTTCTCGTGTGCCGTGGTGGCGATGAGCTTCTCCAGCTGCGGGGCCTGGCTGATGATGGCCTGTTCCATGGCCTCCCCCTAAACACAGAAACAATGACGGGCGACTACATCACAAGCCGTGACCCTGTGATACGTCGGTGACTCACGTAGAACAAGGCACTAACACTATATGACGTTAGACAAGAGTGTCTGTTCAAAGAAAACAAACAACCCTCACCTCCAGGTTCCAGGTCTGTCGTACATACTCCCGCAGCATGTTCTCTCTGAGGTTATCAAAGACACCAGCTTTAATAGGGACGTCTGGGGAGCGCAGACACGGCTTTCTCAAAGTGCTCACCAGGCCGTCACAGTCTTTACTGTAGAACTCGCAGAGTTCTGCCGGGCCACAGTGGGCCTTGCCACCGGCAATGCAGTAGGTGCCGTTGAGCTGTTTCTCCACAGGGTAGTGGTGGAACTCCACATTCCACACCAGGGAGAGCACATAGCCACCCAGGCTGCGCAGACACTGGCGGAGGAGGAACAAGCCGTCGGCCATGCCAGCCAGCTTCAGCTGCTCCTCCGCATCCGAGCGGCTGATGCTGCCGTAGTAGAAAGGCAGCTCTGCTGCAGCGTCTGTTGTCATTTCTGCGTCTCCTCAGGCCGTACGAGGGATGAGTCCTCAGGTGGACAGGTCAGAACTGGCTGGTGTCGCCTGATTCAAGGATCTATAGGAAAAATTACAATGGGGTGAGGTATATTGCTAAAATAACACACAGCTTAAAGAAGTCCATATGTTCGTTGTACAACAGAGAGACTGAATATAGGGCTTAGCTGTGGTTTATTGGCCTTCTGAGGTGCCTAATTGCGAACTGGTTGGCAAAATCATTTGAATAGATAAAATGAAACACATTAATATCTGTGATACACTGTGTGATATACCCCAGCTTTCAGCCAATAAGCATCCAGAACCTATATTTGTACTACTTTTGTGGAGCAAATGAGTGTGCATTTTCCCTTTTTTATTCCATAGATCATGTTTATTCCATAGATCATGTTTATTCCATAGATCATGTTTATTCCATAGATCATGTTTATATTCCATTAGGCTTTTAGATTGATTATATAACTGTCTGTACAGCCTAACGATAATAGAAAAACAGGAATATAGGTTTGAATTGCATTTTAAATGTAAAAATGTAAATACAATTTTCACAATACTATACATGCACAAGGCTAAAACGAACTAAGCAAGTTTATGGTACACCATTCAAAAAAATTAACAACAAATTAAATCAATGCATAACTCAAAGAGAACAAAAAAACTACTTTGATGTAAATGTACTTAAAATCTAAACGTGGGCGACCTGCTCAGTCTGACTTATTTACATTGGACCAATACCTAATAATCTAATACCTAATAACCATAATGTACTGGCTATTTGCTTCATTCGCTTATGACCATATCCTGTACTCTGTGGCATTTCCAGAATTCATCGATTTCTTGAAGCTTTTGGAATTTTTACACAAGACTTTTTAAACGGGGTATTTTTCTCTTCTCTAGTGTAGTGGTAGTATTTTTCTCTTCTCCCTTCTCCCTTGATGAATAACAGCCTTCAGCCTTCTTTATAACTCATGCAGCGTCTATCTGATGGTTCCAGAAGACTCAGATGTTTGTGTGGTCGGGCTGTTTAGTGTGCAGCGAATGAGAGCACAGCTATTCATGTTTCTCTGCACCAGCACAGACTGATGTTAAGCACCGCCACAACAGGAAGTTGACACCCACCACCAACCTCCTCCTAGTTTCTCTTCAGATTCTTTCTGGTACGTTTAACAGGTGCCGCTGTTACTCGAATGTTCTCTGAGCTTTTTAATACACCAGTGGCAAATTTCCATGAAGGTATAGGAAACATATGTACTTTTCGATATACAAAACGACACATTAAGTGCTCCACTGTCTGCATTTCACTGACTGATCAGAACAACGTCAAAGAAAACTAAGAATCGACCACAGGCTGTGTGATTAGCATTACTGAATTTGTTGTCTGTGAGGTCAGGGGCTTTTTTTGATAACAAGTGGAAATTGCCTGTTGGTGGGCAAAACACTAACAGTGTATTGTGATGTAAACACAGAGAACATGCCTACAGTATACTGTGATGTAAACACACAGAAAACACTAACAGGATATTAAAAACGAAGCATCACTAACATTTGATTGGTAGACTAAATAAACATAGTCTTAGATTAACATTGTGATACTGATTTAAGGACATTTCTATTTGCTGTCCTCACATAACTTTCCACTTTCTTTAATCACAACACTATCTATTTTGAAAAATGAAAGCAACAAATGTTCCAATCGGGTAGTGTGACTCATATGTCAAGGCAGTTTTCCTTATTTTGGTTGTTACGTTCTATATTTTCATTATAAAATGTTCTGATTTCTTTCAGAGAATGTGACGTCCTGTGTTTGGTGAAGGGATTTCTTTGAGGTAGGGTATGCAGACCAGATTAAGGTGAGGACTGCCTCCTAACTGAGGATGTGTCTATGCTAAGCTTTGTGTGATATAACCACAGTTTCCTGGATCTACCTGAGACAGACTGCCCACATCCATGGCGGACACACAGACCGACAAACAGATCCCCTAAGCCGAAATGTGCCACAACACACAGATTCCACCATGGCCTGAGAGCTTCAAACCACCTGTCACCGCAATAAAGATACAGTGATACAAAGTTTGACACTTTTTTGCTGATCATGTTGATGCTTTTGTGATTAGTTGTATTTCCTATATGTTCATCCTTGTGCTATATAAACTAGATTGAGGAGGTGACATTTTTAAGAACAGTACTTAAAACACACAAGTAATGTTCAGCTTTAAACCAATCGCCAACAGAAAAGCCATTCTGTTAACAATGCATCATATTTAATTGTCCCCTCAGTTAAGGAGTGAACACATTGAAACAATGAAGGTTCCAACACAATCTCAATAAAAGGAGCAGATTTGATATATGGATTTAAGCCATATTCTTTTGAAATGGGAATGTTAATGTGCATTTTCATTTGAATAAACAACAACAACAAATATCTGCAGCAACAGATAGATCAAATTTAAGTCACAGTATCTGTAAATATGCTGTACTTTTCATTACTTGTAAATCGATCATTTTGCATTTCTTCCAGCTCAAAACAGAAAATCAAAATGGCAACCCGCTTCGGATCAGGCTTGCATCGCCGGGATTATGTTTGCATACAATTTATTTGTAATACGTATTTACTTTCAGTGACACAGAAGAACCATATATATATTCAAACTAATTCAGAATGTAAAACTGATCTTAGCACTTTTTCTGATAAACTTTCACGAACTTTACCCATACCCTATTTAAATATCACGAACGTTCCAGCAAAATCTTTGCTTTACCAACCGAAATTAGGGCCACGTGTGAACTAGCTGTATTTCAGTATTTTTTTTGCATTTTTTGGACAGAGACATTCTATTTAATACCCTTACATTTATTTATCTGGATTAACCAAACACACATTGTATGCTGGTTACGAGCACTTTTTAAAATAACGATAGGCCGTAATGTAGCAAAAGTGAAATTCTGAAAA
Organism: Dallia pectoralis; assembly: GCA_029465975.1. NCBI lineage: Eukaryota > Metazoa > Chordata > Actinopteri > Esociformes > Umbridae > Dallia > Dallia pectoralis. Next base: position 3,435,907 of record CM055751.1, read on the forward strand.
TGTATTTCGTAGTGCACATATGCAACTAGCGTGTTCATAGTTTTGGCACAGTAATCCTGCATTTTGGAAAAACGTCATTATTTTTTTAAATGTGTTTATATATACATTTTTACTTTGTAGGAAATGTTCAGAAAAAGAATGGAAACATATTCTATACAGATTTGTAGATATTTTACCTCGGTTTATTCATAGCTCCTTTCTTAATAAAACCTACTCAGGATTTTTTTAAACAAACACAAATGAGCCGTGACCAAAAACATCTAAAGAACATATATATGTTGTCTGTCGCCAAGACTGCAACCTAGAAAGCATATTATATTTGAAAACTTAGAATTTCAATGAAAAATCCAAAAGGATATTAAAAGCTTTTTTTCCTTGTAGAAAAACATTGTTAATTTCAAACCAGGCTGTTGAGTTTTCCTACTATTTCATGCAGCCTGCAGAATGCTTGACCTGCTAATTGTTCAAGAGTGGCCTCTCATCAAGCCAAATGTAGGTATACGTGCTAAAGACAAAACCCCAAAAATATTAAAAAAAACTCTCTGAAGCATCTCAGACATCTGAGATGTGACATATTAATAAAGGGCGAATATATAGAATACAAATGTCAGCCACACATCTTCAGGACACAATATAGACAGTCAGATTTGAACCAAGGTCCCATGCCAACAGACTAATCAAGTTGCTACTTTTAGAGAACAAATTGCACTGGATCTTCTGGATGGCATTAAGTTTGTAACATGTAATAAAAAAAATACAGTGACATGAAAACGCAGCCTCTTATTTTCATACCCCTTGATACCATATATGCTATTTTGTAATATTCTTGTTACAACAAATCTTTAAAAAAATCAATATTTAAAATAATAACAATAAACAACATAATAAGAAAGGCTTTTTAATCCTTCACAAAATAAAAGCAGGAATCTATATAATATATAGATGCCACGGTAGATGGTTTTTCTGCTCTGTGGTTATCCGGTTTTGTTTTTGTCAAAGCAAAAACACAACTAATGGAAACATATTTGTTTGACGTATTCACGGCACTGATCAAGCCACAAATAACTATACATTCACACATCTATATTCTTATACATTTACACTGGTAAGTGATATTTTTTTACATTTCCTAAATACTTGACTTAATTCTTATTCCAATTTCTTTCATTTGAATAAACCAAAGATAAATTAGATGCACTCACCGCATACTTTTTCACTAGTACTGAGAAGAAGTCAGAGAGCTTAATAGGTTTGTATGAGAGGAAGAGAACAACTACGAGTATTTTGATCTGTGGAGATGACAAAGAAGAGCACTTCTGGGTGCAGGAAAAACATGTGGGTTGACTGATATAGCTTTGGAATCCTCAGAGTCACTAACCTACTTCCTTTTCTCAGCTACATGAAACCTTTTCCATACTACCTTTTCGTGACGTTTTGATACGTGCCCCATGTCCTCATAACCACATTTTCTTAATGACTGAGATATATAAGTAATACCATCAATTGATTGTGCATTAAAATACAAAGCGTTTATTACACATCTAGCACAAACAAGACATATACTTTTATTAGCCAAATTGCATCATTAATATAAAAATAATGAATGTTATTGAGATAGCAATACATCTTCATCTGTATATCTATGCTATTATAATCCCTATTTCAACGTGAGTAACACCACAGAAGGTATCTTCATGTTGATAAGTCATTATGGACCTTGAATTGTGCAGAGGTAATGTCACTGCGTTATTGCAATACCAGGGTCGTCATTTTTTTGCCGTATTTGCCCATTGGCCCTGTGGAGGCTGGTGCAATTGGTCAACACTGTCCAGTTGAGGTGTTTAGTAATCCAATATGGTGGCCTTGCTTCATTATGTTTAACCAACACCTTGTGCATACAAACCCAATCTAGGCAGAACGGCGCAGGGTAGGTTCTGGTGCGTAATTATTCCGTTGTAGACTTTCTGGTTGGATGAGGAGTGTGCCAATCAGAGCTAAATCAGATGTGGTTATGAAATCATATATCAAAATCAACTGTCCCAAATTAAGGAGAAAATTGAGAGGCACACAAACCTGCCTACTTTTCAACAAGGTGGAAGTGATGACATTTCTGTACTACGGATGCAACACCAGCACAACCCAACCTAAATGTTCACTGTTCTTGCTCATTAATGGCAAAACCACTTTCCACTTGAAGCTAGCACAGCTCCTCAGTTTTAAAAACAACCTATTCGAAGAGAACAATACAAAAACACCCCATCATTGCTTTTGTGAACGAATGCACAACACTTCTATAATTAGTACATTTGTTTGTGAACTAATGTTTTACATTTGTATCATTGTCTCTTCCATTTAGCACTGCCTTTGATGATAGCTAATTCATTGAGTATGAGGTACTTACTTCTACTGACTAGCATAGTTATACCACCAAAATATCTTAAAATGGATTAACTGTAAAAGAGAATTGAAATAAAAGGAGTTTGAATATCAATTGTAAAATAATAAAAACATTTTCAACTGAAAAACATTTGGGAATTTAGTATTAGTAGTTGTTTTAGTAGTAGTTGTTGTCACAGAAGTGGTTGTAATAGATGTTGTCAAGTACATGCTGCCTAACTAGCTTGACTGGCATGTGACGACTGGGGATGTACCTTTCGCTGAATCCAGATTTATTTTTTTCTTTCAAATAATGAGGTAGTAACATAGCTGAAATGTTTGTGTATCTGACTGTGTGTGTTTTCTAAAAAAGAGTTATACATAAACAAATAGTTAATATTAACACATACATTATACAGATACAGACTTGAGAATATAGAATAGAGCATATTGAAAATATATCGAAAAATACACAATTATTTCTAAACCATAACTAGGCTGTACCACTTGGTGGCAGCATATACAACAAATGGCCAGTATACACAACATAAAGAAAGCTGAAATATAAACAATGGAAAGTTTAACGTGTAACCTGGTATAACACTAGAAAGATATAAAAATGGCACATAGATGTCTTCCAATTGTACACAAGTTGTATACAGATAAAAAAAATATTAAGACAAATTTAAAGTCACATTCATAAACTGGCTATAGAACCCTGATAAGAAATTTAATGCTACCATATTATGAAGAACCACGGAAGGCCGAAAGGCTGCCAATACAGGCTAATCATTGGAATGAACCAAAAGTTGTTAGATACAACGTATATTCACAATGGCGTTCATCGGTTACCTCAGGGCTATGTTTTCTTTTTCCAAGCATTAAATGAGCCAAGCAAACAACAGGCTAAATAGTAAAAACCTCAATAAGGTCAAATAACATTAATTTTCCATGATGAAACATAATATGGTAAGGAACTTGGGCATATATTAATTTTTTTATTGAAACATTACGTAATGACAGAAATCAGTTCTCCTTTCCACTAAGAACTTGGCCAAAGGTATTCAGTTGCAAAGAACAGGACAACACTAACACACAGTGTTACACATATAGTCTATACACATATTGTGTATACAGTTTCATACAGTATATTGTTGAAACACACGTACAAGTAAATAAATGATAAATATGAATTACGCTAAATACAGTAAGATATTGTCATTGGCATGGAGTAGAAGACAGGAGTCACTGCCAGCAAGAAATCCATGCCAGTCCTCAGAGAATCCTTGGATGCAGAGTCTTTTATTTGAGAATGTGATGCTTGAAAGTGCGATGTATACTGTAATACACAACACAATAATATTAGAACAGAAACTGCCTACAAATGTATAAAAACTGCGAAGCCAAGAGAACATCCAGAGCATGAGCAAAGGTGACTGCCCAGTCCGAAGTGGTGTCACTCACTAGAGGACTTTTCTACAGTAGTAGAATTTTAAAGTCAGTTGTACTTTAGAAGTTAGTATCACTTATACGGATTGTTCATCACTTATACGGATTTTTTTGGAGTTGAATCATTGTACTGCCAATGGTTAGAATGTTATAGAATAACATTAAAGTAGGAAACATAGCATTACCGACACAGGCAATAAATTAATGGAATATATTTGATAACAGATAATTTGACGAGTCAGATTGGAAGTTGGGGCGGAGCCAGAATCAATCGCATGAAATATGTGGATGGAAACGTGGTTAATGACACTGTACACGCTTGCACATTCATAACGACAGTGGTATGGTAACAGACACAGATACCTATTACTATTTGTTTTGCTTATTTTTACTGTTTGTATCGTAAAGATTTAATAAAGATTAAAAAAAACATTACTATTTTCACTTCCTGGTCTTGCACGCAGCCGAACATAGAGGTAGCGCGCATTCACAAACACTACGTGTTCCTGTGGCAGTGGAGTCTGGGAGCCGGAGAGATCTACTCCTACAGAGATCTACTCCTACAGAGATCGACTCCTACTGAGAACAACACGTACAGAGATCTACTCCTACAGAGATCTACTCCTGAGATCCAGGCTACTCCTACAGAGATCTTCTCCTGAGATCGACTCCTACAGAGATCTACTCATACTGGGATCTACTCCTACTGAGATCTACTCCTAGAGAGATCTACTCCTAATGAGATCTACTTTCTACAGAGATCGACTCCTACTCCTTTAGAGATCTACTCCTACTGAGATCTACTCCTACTGAGATTTACTCCTACAGAGATCTACTCCTACAGAGATCTACTCCTACAGAGATCTACTCCTACTGAGATCTACTCCTAGAGAGATCTACTCCGCTCAACACAGTCGGACGTTTCGTGGACAACTAACACGTCTATGACCACAGGAGAAAGACAACACATCACAGTAGTGAACTGGCACAAGGACAAGGTACTGGAACAATCTTTTTACTTTTATAACGTTTTGCAATAGTATGTGAGCACACTTCATTCTGTCAAAATGATTCGCATTTACATTATAACTTGTTCATATCAACCATTTGAGCTATATAAATTATTTTAGTACAATTTGGAAATTGGACTTCATCTATGGGATCCTCCTGTTGAGCACAGCCTGCAGTGCTCGTTTGGAATTCAGTACATTGCGGTATTTTCTATTGTAGAGCCTATATATTAACAGCATTGTTTTAGCCGTATTTCCTTTTGTAGTTGTGCTGATGTGACTTTCATGGGTCAGTGCACTGGTCTTTCTCTTAAGACCGTTAGTTGTAACTGAATTGATGGGTTGGTGGCGTTTGATTAATGCCAGGGCAGCAGCAGCCGGTAGTGTCAGATTGCACATGCATGCCTATAGCTGTCTGTCTGTGGCTGTCTGCCGGGTGGGGGCGTTGCAGCGGACAAGATTCATCAGGACTTTTGCAGATCAGTGTTTGATCTGGACAGGGACACCAGTATCGTGTGCTTAATTGGGCAATAGATGATATTATGTTTTTTTTGTCGCACACACAAACATGTCTCAGGAGCTTGCAGAAACTTTTACCAGAATTGTGTAGGAAAAAGCTTATTTATTTCCTGTAAGTCGTGAGCTGTTTGACAAAAATAAATTGAATGTTTGCCTTTTTCAAGTGTGATGGATATTTTGGTTGTTTGATTGTAATACATTGAATTAATAGCACTCCAGGACAACTGAAATGTAATACATAATTACCCAATAATTTATCATTTTAAACTCATGTATTTTTACTATATAGTTGCGCTATAAATACATGTAACTGCGAAATCAACCAGGGTATATACATTATTTGATAATAACCAATTCATAAATGTACATATCTATCACAAAATACATTTTCATTTACAATTTTGGATATTTTAGTATTTTTCATTCTCTGTAAACCCTAGATATTGTTGTGTGGGAAATCCCAGGTCAAAGTCAATTAAACAAAACAAACTTTTTTCCTTCATTCTGAAAAAGCGCTATATAAATGTAAATAATTATTATTATTATTACTTGACCTTCAGCTTACCGCCTTGACCACGCCCAGATGCTTTGGGTTGCTTCAACGTTATTGGCCGAATAGATCTTTGCGTTAACGAGCTGTCTGAAAGGTGAACTTGATGATGTGACCGGAGATAAATCCTACCTGTCAAAGTACAGTCAGTCTGAATTATTTATCGTTGCATGGCTAATTGGCTGTATCAAACAAAAGTAATCTTATATATATACTAGCTAGCCAGTTTACTAGTTGTAGTGTTACTTTTTGCCGCAGCTAACCGTTTTTTTAAACAGAAGCTATTAGCAGTGAGCTAAGTTAGCTACTCGTGCAGCTAGCTAGCTAGCCACCTGACTGAAATATTAGCTAACTATTTTATTTACCATTAGACCAGTCATTTTCCAATAGTTTGTGTTTTTTGATGATGTATCTTTCTTTTTCTACAACAGACACAGGTTCGTTAATGCACATAGACAAATATGCTTATGTCAGGCATCTCTGTTTCTGGTGTATTGCATTTGGCAGTTGACCACCCAGACTGTCTGGGCGGGAGTAGATGGATTAACGTCAGTCTGGGGTGTAAAAACAAACTGGTAGGTGGATTTCACTCTTGCACTGCTTGCCTTAAGGCAACACCAGCATAAAGCCAGATGCACACCGTATCAACACAATGCCAACGGGATGATCTGTAAATGTCGAAATAGCGATTTTGTTCGTATTACGTTTTGCATGTATCACTCAACCGTGATCTCATCGATTCTACCATGAATCCACTACATAAATCTATGTACGAAGCCAGAGACGCATCATAAATTATAGGAAAACTGGACACCGCAATAATTAGTCCATTGTTCATGTTTTTAGCGAGCAAGTTTTAAGTTAGCTAGTAAAAAAGAGAAGGGACCTCCTGATGCAGAAAACATCTACTTTGCCATTGGTTGTCGTCGAATTGCGTCACTGCTCTCTTGATAAATTGTATCATAAAGTTGAACAACTTAGGAATTTGGAATCAACTAATGATTCCAAATGTTTGCAAAGAGGCTGTCTTAGGAACGCAAAACAAATTGGGTAAACAATACTTAACTAAATTAAAACGGTCAGTATATTCTATTTCTTACAATATTTTGTCCTTACGTTCATGCCATCAGCACCCTTTAACTAAAAAACGTTTTGGAACGACTGCCATTTTCTGCATGTCAAGGACAGTTTCTTACTGCTGTGCAGTGCAACGAAACTGCAGTCATTGTCCATGTCGTTATGACTAATTTGAATCAATTTTAATATATTTGACATGGTTGGAATATAACAACTTTTCTGAGTGAGGATTAGTGTCTAGTTGACAAGGCCAGTTGTCTAATGTTTCTACTTTTCATCCCCTGACTGTTTATTTAAGGGATTTATATCAGCAGCACATCGGCATCAGCCAATATTTGTCTTGTTGACTGACATCGGCCTATTGGCAAATAAGAAGACATTAGCTGAATCGGCAGTGGCTGATTTTTAACAGTTGTGTCTCATACATTTTGCACAGAGTATTTTTGTAGTATTATTGAATTGAATCTGTGATGAAAGTGGAATGAAGGACTGAATTACTGTTATTTTTTGGAAGTCAGATGTTTTCCTGACACAATTAAGAATGTTGCCCTGACACAAATGAGCAAATATATAACAACAAATGCAGAATAACAATAATTAAAAAAACATCGGCATCGGCCCAATTGTTATTTTTAACATCGGTGCAGAATTTCACAATTGGTGCATTCCTAGTTTTTAATGGGAGAAATTGAACAAGGAGCAAGCTTACCAAAATTGAACAAGGAGCAAACCTGTGTGTGGATATTTAATACCTATCGCGGGCCGGATGGAATTGCCTCAAGGGCCAGATTCGGCCTGCGGGCCTGAGTTTGCCCACCCCTGCTGTACTGTTTACAGTTCACTGTAGATCTACCACTCCTCTTAAAATATCTCAGAAATGACAAACGAAAGTAATGACTGAAGAAAGAAACAGTCTAATATGAGAAACGAAAGACCGATGAAAACAGTGAGGGTAGTGAGCTGACCTTGGGAAACGTAGCATCTGTGTTTCTTAGAGAGCGTTTACAGTCATATGGGTTTGGTTAGTGTAGTTTATTCTGCCTGTCTGGACGTTTCATGGCAGGGTCACCATTGATAGGTCCAAACTGTATTTTCATTGCCTTCTCCAATATACGACATATGTTAAATATCTCATTATGATTTCGTCCCACAATAAATTTGTAATTTGCTGTCCAATTTTTCTTATATGTTTTTTCACAAATAGGACTACTAATGATGCTCCGTATATTCGGCGGCCGGAAATAGCAAAAAAAAAGCTGTATAAGTAAAAAAAGGATGATTATGTTTTTGATGACATTTTTACATAGCAAATAGCATGTAGTGAGGAGCATTTTATAAATGAGGCAAACATGTCAGCAGTCTGGAAGCATTTCAAAGTGTCTGTGAAACAAGCAAAAATGGCCAATTGCAAACACTGTTCTGCTGTATTATCTAGAGCGGGTGCATCTGCTACATTTGACAGAACCTTTGGTTTACTTTATCACCTAAAATCAAGACACTCTGAACAGCATGTAGAGAACAAGAAAGACACGATGGCAGCAGCAAAAAGGAAAGTTCCTGCTCCCTGCACACCCACTCCATCTTTGGCTGACGTGTTTGAAAGGGCAAACAAGTTTCCCAATGACAGTGCTAAAGCAAAAGGCATTACAAAAAATAATAGACCATATATAGCCCCGTTACACAATGCCTAGTAGACAGCATTTCTCAGACGTGTGCTTAGTATAGTGCTGTTTCAACTCACGTCCACGAGATCTTAGGCTATAGATATTGCAGATTTCTGCTTTGTGACAGATGCAAAATGCCAGAGAACGCATTCGGCGTTCATACATCAGCCAAGTGGTTCAATATTTTCGGTTTCGGACAATCATTTTCATTTCGGTGCATCCCTAAGAACCAACTTTTTTTTATCTTCCTCGTAAATTTTGTAATTATCCAGCTCGTTGTACTTCCTGACCTCGCCACGGTCACAATTTTGCTTTAACATTTTGAAGAGCTGCTCATTTAGAGATAATAGGAACACACAGTAATTACATTATTATGTTTGTGTTGGCCAAATGGCAGAACATGTTACAGAGAGCTTTAGTTGGCCATCCTAAAAAAAAAACAAGATGAAAAGGAGTTTTAATGAAAACCATTTGATATGAATCTTGCAGAAAGTCTAATAACTTCACAATAAAATTAGACTCCAACATGAAGCAATGAAAATAACGATGTGTTTGGCCAAGAAGGAAATGACAGAAAATAACTGGGGGGAGGGGGCAGAGGGGCAAAGAGGGAACATTTGGGAGCCAGGGGGACTGTGGAGATGGAGAGAGGAAAGGGAAGTGCGAACACAAAACCCATTCAGTATTTCAGGTCCTCAAGCTGAACTATTAACATGAACCTATTCACTCCTGCAATGGGAGCCAGATAATCCTCTGTGTCAGCTACAGTATATCTGATGCCTGTCTCACTCACCTCTGTGTCAGCTACAGTATATCTGAGGCCTGTCTCACTCACCTCTGTGTCAGCTACAGTATTCCTGATGCCTGTCTCACTCACCTCTGTGTCGGCTACAGTATATCTGATGCCTGTCTCACTTACCTCTGTGTCAGCTACAGTATATCTGATGCCTGTCTCACTCACCTCTGTGTCGGCTACAGTATATCTGATGCCTGTCTCACTCACCTCTGTGTCGGCTACTACAGTATTTCTGATGCCGGTCTCACTCACCTCTGTGTCAGTTACAGTATATCTGATGCCTGTCTCACTCGCCTCTGTGTCAGCTACAGTATTTCTGATGCTTGTCTTACTCACCTCTGTGTCAGCTACAGTATATCTGATGCCTGTCTCACTCACCTCTGTGTCTGCTACAGTATGTCTGAGGCCTGTCTCACTCACCTCTGTGTCAGCTACAGTATATCTGATGCCTGTCTCACTCACCTTTGTGTCGGCTACAGTATGTCTGAGGCCTGTCTCACTCACCTCTGTGTCAGCTACAGTATATCTGATGCCTGTCTCACTCACCTCTGTGTCGGCTACAGTATTCCTGATGCCGGTCTCACTCACCCCTGTGTCAGCTACAGTATGTCTGAGGCTTGTAGTTCTGAGATTGACATGCTTGCAAGTCGTATGACTTCATCATACATGGAGTAATTGCAGATGCTTGTAGCACTGGTTGTGTTTTAATGTAATCTTGTTGTCGGTGCTATTCAAATTGGGCACCTTTTCATTTTAATTGTAGCTGTTGAAACAAGGCATTAACAAATTTGTAGCCTGTGTGTGGATATTTTAGACCTGCTTTCTAGCCGCTCTAAACGCCACACTCACTCTACACTCTTTTTTGGGACCCTTGATCTTTCCATTCCCTTTCATTTCTTTTTTGTAAGAAGGAAACTTGTTCCTTCAGTCTTGTAGACAAATAATTTCCCATCTGCTTCCGATTACATTTGCCTTTAGTTGGTTTGTCGCCAGCCATCGAGGCTTGTGTGGCGTCCCTGCTCTTTCTTCTACACCCAGACACAGAGAGAGGGGAGAGAGGAGAGAGAGAGAGGGGGAGAGGAGAGAGAGAGAGGGGGGGGGGGAGAGAGAGGGGGGGAGAGGGAGGAACCAAGGGGAGGATTAGACTGTTAGTGAGTGTAAAGCGTGGCTGAAGGGAATGGTGTGAAATATTGTGTCTGGGTCTCTACATGGCATTAAAGGATGTATGTGTTATTAAGAGCGTACAACCATAGATTCAGGTTCCTTAAATGATGTATGTGTTATTAAGAGCGTACAACCATAGATTCAGGTTCCTTAAATGATGTATGTTTTATTAAGAGCATACAACCATAGAATCAGGTTCCTTAAATGATGTATGTGTTATTAAGAGCATACAACCATAGAATCAGGTTCCTTAAATGATGTGTGTGTTATTAAGAGCATACAACCATAGAATCAGGTTCCTTAAATGATGTATGTGTTATTTTAGAGCATACAACCATAGAATCAGGTTCCTTAAATGATGTATGTGTTATTAAGAGCATACAACCATAGAATCAGGTTCCTTAAATGATGTATGTGTTATTAAGAGCATACAACCATAGATTCAGGTTCCTTAAATGATGTATGTGTTATTAAGAGCATACAACCATAGAATCAGGTTCCTTAAATGATGTATGTGTTATTAAGAGCATACAACCATAGATTCAGGTTCCTTAAATGATGTATGTGTTATTAAGAGCATACAACCATAGAATCAGGTTCCTTAAATGATGTATGTGTTATTAAGAGCATACAACCATAGATTCAGGTTCCTTAAATGATGTATGTGTTATTAAGAGCATACAACCATAGATTCAGGTTCCTTAAAGGATGTATGTGTTATTAAGAGCATACAACCATAGATTCAGGTTCATTAAATGATGTATGTGTTATTAAGAGCATACAACCATTGATTCAGGTTCCTTAAATGATGTGTGTGTTATTAAGAGCATACAACCATAGAATCAGGTTCCTTAAAGGATGTATGTGTTATTAAGAGCATACAACCATAGATTCAGTTTCATGAAATTATGTATGTTTTATTAAGAGCATACAACCATAGAATCAGGTTCCTTAAATGATGTATGTTTTATTAAGAGCATACAACCATAGAATCAGGTTCCTTAAATGATGTATGTGTTATTAAGAGCATACAACCATAGATTCAGGTTCCTTAAATGATGTATGTGTTATTAAGAGCATACAACCATAGATTCAGGTTCCTTAAATGATGTATGTGTTATTAAGAGCATACAACCATAGATTCAGGTTCCTTAAATGATGTATGTGTTATTAAGAGCATACAACCATAGAATCAGGTTCCTTAAATGATGTATGTGTTATTAAGAGCATACAACCATAGAATCAGGTTCCTTAAATGATGTATGTGTTATTAAGAGCATACAACCATAGATTCAGGTTCCTTAAATGATGTATGTGTTATTAAGAGCATACAACCATTGATTCAGGTTCCTTAAATGATGTGTGTGTTATTAAGAGCATACAACCATAGAATCAGGTTCCTTAAAGGATGTATGTGTTATTAAGAGCATACAACCATAGATTCAGTTTCCTGAAATTATGTATGTTTTATTAAGAGCATACAACCATAGAATCAGGTTCCTTAAACGATGTATGTTTTATTAAGAGCATACAACCATAGAATCAGGTTCCTTAAATGATGTATGTGTTATTAAGAGCATACAACCATAGATTCAGGTTCCTTAAATGATGTATGTGTTATTAAGAGCATACAACCATAGATTCAGGTTCCTTAAATGATGTATGTGTTATTAAGAGCATTCAATCATAGATTCAGGTTCCTTAAATGATGTATGTGTTATTAAGAGCATACAACCATAGATCAGGTTCCTTAAATGATGTATGTGTTATTAAGAGCATACAACCATAGATTCAGGTTCCTTAAATGATGTATGTGTTATAAAGAGCATACAACCATAGATTCAGGTTCCTTAAATGATGTATGTGTTATTAAGAGCATACAGCCATATGATCAGGTTCCTGAAATGATGTATGTTTTATTAAGAGCATACAACCATAGATTCAGGTTCCTGAAATTATGTATGTGTTATTAAGATCATTCAACCATAGAATCAGGTTTCTTAAATTATTTTTGGGCAACATGGTGGTTGGGTCTTGCTTAACCTGTTTGTCCGATTGTCAGCCAGTGTTTTCCTGGTTTGAAGCATCAGCTGAAGACACAGCAGCATGTAGTTGTTTATGGGACACTAGATATATACTAGGATCTCATGCCCTCACTACCTAACAGTGTTTCTGTTCCACAGGGAGGCCGTGATACACCAGGCTGCTGTTGCTGCACTCTGAGACTGCCTGTCTGGTCTGGACCCTGCGCTCTACCAGAGAGACAGAAACAGAGAGCCTGGTCAGTAGTGCTGCCATGGACTGTGACATCGCTGTGTCCCACTGGTGAGGAGGATCATCAGAGGACAGGAGACATGGTGGGACAGAGGCTTGGAGACTGCACTGAAGCTTTCTGTAGTAACCATGGAAACAGTATGGAGGAACCTGGCCTGGATTGTTGTCATCATCGTCATGGTTGCCACCAAGGTTGCAGAAAGTCGGACAGCTGAGAAGGTCACCGAGTCACAAGGTGGGCAGTGATTAGACTTCAATGCAAATGTTGCCAAAACTGTGAAAGTTGAACAGTTCCCGTCCCAGTTTATCACTCAGTCCTACAGAGGTTCAGTGAGCTGTTTCATTCAGTGGGTGGGGCCTCCTCTAAGCTGAGACACACTTCATGGCAACGGCTCTGCTGAACCTGAACCCTGACCCCTCGCCTCATAAATCAGAGATCAGGGACAGACAGACACGTGCCCCCCTCATTCTCAGCCAGGCCAATCCCCTTTAGTTGTGGACAGAAATACCCATAGTGTCCGTGACTTGTCATTCAGAACAAGGCACTGATTGTGCATTTCCTGTGCTTAACCTTTGCACCCTGTAAGTCATCTGTTTTCAATAGTCTGCCACACAGCTTCCTTTAGCTCTAGAAAGACACCTCTAGCCCCAACATTAAAACAAATATCAAACATAATCATTTGGATGAGTCAATGGTAATCCAATTCAATGGTAGGCGGAACTTGTAGGTCGAAGTTTAATTTGTTGTAGTATGTCTGGTAGAATTAAATATTATATATATGTCACACTTCTTGACAAGCAGTATATTCGGCTAAAGTCTGTGTTTATTTAAGGAAAACGCGGCAAATATGCAGACATGCCATAGTAAGAGAACTGTTCTTTTTCTAAGATTTTTCTATTTCCTTGACATTTGGCTTTAATGAGGTTAGACTTTTAGGTCATGTAGTTCAGTATTCTTAAACTATTGCAGGTAGTGTATATAGACAGAGGCTCCACACTAGTCTAGAAAACTCTGGTGGAGGTGCTGACATGGGCCCTATGGTGATGGAGGCACATTAACTCCTTGAGCCATGCATTGATGAGAGACTGAAGAGAGAGAGAGAGACCAGCCTCACATCCCTCTGCCTCTAGATGTACAGCTGCAGCACATCTGTGGCAGAGAAGGAAAGAGGGAGAGAGAGAGAGAAAGGGAGGGGGAGAGAGTGGGAGAAGGGGAAGGAGAGAGAGGGAGAAGCAAAGAGACGGATAGGGGGAGATGGAGAGAGGCAGATGGAAAAGGGGAGAGAGGGGGTGAGAGAGGTACCAGGATAGAGGCAGATGGAGAAAGGAAGAGAGAGGTAGAGGAGGTGCGACGGGGAGAAGGAGAGAGAGATTGAGGGAGAATCGGGGGGAGAGAAAGGGAGTTAAAGGAAAAAATAGGGACGAAGGAGCCCTCCTCTGGTAAACCTAGAGTAAAAAGGACCAGTGTTCTCATTTCCTTGTTTTTTTAAGAGGCTAATTGAAGAAAATTCCATTCTTCTAAAAGCTAAAATAAACAGAACCCTGGATAGTGCTTAATGACAGTTTATTTTATAAAAAGGTAACCACTCTGCAGACTTTTATTCCGTTATGGGCCTCTCTTTAACCATTTGAGTTTGTTGATGTGTAATGATAGCTCCCTCCTGGTCATTAGAAATAGTTTAAAAGAATCAGAGGAATGGTTTGTGCCTTGGTGCCTTAGAGCTGGGAGCGGCGGTGGTCTTAACCCGAGTAGGGAACCTGGTAGAGGACCAGATACAGCATAACCCATCTGTGTGTTCTGCAATACTCTTCTACTGTATTAAGCCAACTTCATTTCCCTATTGTCCATTATGCCAGCCATGTTTTCCTTTTGAAGTAGCCTGCCCATGTTGGCCCAGTCTATTGGAAGTGGGCCAGAAGTGTTACTGTAGTAACGGTCCAGCCCAGTCAGTCAGCCCAGCTATCTTACACATTAATTAGACAGGCGTATCTCCAGGTTACTGTGGTAACGGTCCAGCCCAGTCAGTCAGCCCAGCTATCTTACACATAAATTAGACAGGCGTATCTCCAGGTTACTGTGGTAACGGTCCAGCCCAGTCAGTCAGCCCAGCTATCTTACACATTAATTAGACAGGCTTATCTCCAGGTTACTGTTTCTGAGTACCGCTGCACAGTGGAGAGAGCCACAGGACCAAGACGGACAGGTAAGTCATGGAGAGCAGCTGTACAGCTGTGGAACCATTAGGTAGTGGTGGAGGGGGAGAGACGGGAGTGTACACTTTTGAAATGAGGCCTTGTTAAATATGTTGCTTATTTGTTTTATGTGAAAACTGAACTCCCAAGTCCCCTCAAGGCCTCTATGATGCTTTCCTGTCCCAGATACTTATGGACATGTGAACAGGTTCAATGTGGGCCAATTTGTGTCATCTGAAATCGTACAGGGGGAATAATTCAAAGCTCCTCTTTACTGACTGTTGCAGAATGTGCTGAATGATGTGAAATAGGGTTTGTGGTTTCGACGGGTCTGCGGGGGGCAATAGGGCTTTTGTTTATTTAAACTAGACTGGCCACATATATACAGAGAGGCCGGGATTCGACTCACTGTACAGAAACTAATCTCTGCCTGTTTACTCTCTGTGGGGACGGTTGTTTCTCAAAACAAAGCAAATTCCCTTGATAAAAAAATGGGCTCATTTCTATTGAACCTCCCGCGGTTAGTGCAGTGTTTTGAGGGCTGTGTTTGGACAATAAATCTCGGGTCCCGCAGCCGGAGGCAGGAAGTATACCATTTCAGGGTTGCCGTGGAGATAGCCTTTGGCCTTGCGAGGTATAGTGTGAATTGGGATGGTCCTCAGAATCACACCAGTCTCTACTGTCTGGCCTGTCCTCATGAGCAGAGATGGACAGATATTTGGTTGGAAAGTAGTTTAAATACTTATATACTTAGCAGTTACTAATTTGTATTTTCATGGCCTGAACTGCAGGCAAAATCAGAAGGCTGTGTAACAGTCATGATATAAATGAGTTATTTTGAACAATAACATCTGTCCCGATGTAATCATTTTACAGATTAATTTTCCTAATATTTTCCTAATTTTCCTTAAGTTATTGATGTAAGCAAGAACAATATAACCATCATAGCAACTGAAAAGTGTTTGGTTTTTAGTGAAGTTGATAAGTTGATTTTATCGCCCAGTGGCAAAAAAATATATATATATATTTTAGCCCTTTAGCGAATACAATGGGAAAAGCAGAAAACAATATGTTTACCACTCTAGATAACCCTACGGGTGGGGCATATGAAGAAGCTGATGAAAGCGCATTACACTGATGCACCTTATGCAGGGTACAATAAAAGGCCACTGTAAGATAAAAGGCCACTGTAAGATAAAAGGCCACTGTAAGATAAAAGGCCACTGTAAGATAAAAGGCCACTGTAAGATAAAAGGCCACTGTAAAATAAAAGGCCACTGTAAGATAAAAGTCCACTGTAAAATGTGTGGTTTTGTCTAAAGTTTTAAGGCAGCGTAAACTTGGCATACGTACCTCAGGAATGTCCACCAGAGCTGTTGCCAGAGCATTTGGCAGGACATCCAACCGGCCTTACAACCACAGACCATGTGTAACCACGCCAGCCCAGGACCTTCACATTTGTCTTTTTCACCTGCGGAATCGTCTAGTCCAGCCAACTGGACAGCTGAGGAAATTATGTGTTTGCACAACCAAAGAATTCTTACACTCTGGAAGCTCATCTGTGTCGTTTCACTCACACGCGCCTATGATGTTTTTTTCAAGGTATACTACTGTTCATACGTTTGGAGTCACACAGAAATGTCCTTATTTCCATTAAAACATACATGCAATTAGTTTGAATTGGGAACATAGACATTGGCTTCTTTAGAAATAATCATTTTAATTGTAATAATAATTGTGTCCTTCACTTGAATCCTGTATTTGCAGTAATTGCAGCCTCTGGCATTCTGGTTGTCATTTTGTTGAGGTAATCTGAAGTGGTTTCACACCATGCATTTCATCCTCTGGGACCGTCATTTGTCCCCTGGGCCTTTTATGGATACAAGCTCTTCGGATGATGTTCCTTGTTCTTAACTCCTCCGTCCTTGCTTTTTGTGAAGGTGCTCCTGAACAGTTCATTTCAAATCTAATTAACCTTGAGGGTTTCTGCTTTGTCTCTCTCTTCTCGCGGTCCCATTGCAGCCACATTCCTGTCCAGACTGGGCCAGTATGAGATTGCCACCCTGGTTCGTGTTGGGCCGCAGGGCGAGACCCTGGACACAGAGGACATGGGTGCCGTCAATCCCAGCCAACGGAGAAGGAGACGCCGCAGTGCTGAGGACCAGCAACAGGACCCGTCGCAGCTGTACTACCAGCTGTCTACGCCAAAAAGCAACTTCCTCCTCAACCTGACCCTGCAGGAGGGACTGCTGTCACGCCAGTTCCGCGTGGAGTACTGGAGGAGGGGCCGTCTGGCCTGGAGCCACCCATATTCCCCCCAGTGCCTCTATGTGGGCCACCTGCAGAGTCAGCCCCACTCCAGCAAAGTGGCTCTCAGCAACTGTAACGGCCTGGTAAGAAGCTGAGTCATGCGATTCTTCTGTTGGCCCGTTGTTGACCGGTCGTCTGGTTTCTCTTGTCTTTGGCCACAGTGAAACTAAGCGTGACGGTGCTCCGGAAGCTTCCGCTCTCTGTCACATTAGGAGGCAGTTTACTAGAACTATGGTCCTGGCCTGAACTGGACCACAGAACCTGTAACGTACCTGCTTGGACGAGAAAACACCAAAGCCCATTCTTAACCAATCGGTAGTCTGTGAGCACTGCGCCCCAGAGCTAGAGAAATAATGAAATCATTCAAATGACACAATTTAAATTTGCCTTTTGACACATGAAAGCATTCTCGTTGTTCATTTATCCCTGTGATCCTTTACAGCTAATACCTAATTGGGCCCATAATAACAGGGGCAAATACAGCCAAGGATTACATCTGCTCACAGGGCATTAATAAGCCCCACACATAATTACTTGTGGTCAGACTAGCGTAGGTTAATTCAGCAGGGAATCCGCTGTGTTCACGAGAGCATCACTGAACCCATTACAGGATTAGGTCGACTCTAAACATGTCCCGCTATGGTAATGACTAGAGAGCTGAGGGGAAACACTGACTCTGACCTCTGACCAGATAGCTGAGGGGAAACACTGACTCTGACCTCTGAGACCTCTGACTAGAGAGCTGAGGAGAAACACTGACTCTGACCTCTGACTAGAGAGCTAAGGGGAAACACTGACCTCTGAGACCTCTGACTAGAGAGCTGAGGGGAAACACTGACTCTGACCTCTGAGACCTCTGACTAGAGAGCTGAGGAGAAACACTGACTAGAGAGCTGAGGGGAAACACTGACCTCTGAGACCTCTGACTAGAGAGCTGAGGGGAAACACTGACTCTGACCTCTGACTAGAGAGCTGAGGGGAAACACTGACCTCTGAGACCTCTGACTAGAGAGCTGAGGGGAAACACTGACTCTGACCTCTGACCAGAGAGCTAAGGGGAAACACTGACTCTGACCTCTGAGACCTCTGACCAGAGAGCTGAGGGGAAACTCTGACCTCTGACCAGAGAGCTAAGGGGAAACACTGACTCTGACCTCTGAGACCTCTGACCAGAGAGCTGAGGGGAAACTCTGACCTCGGAGACTTGAGCCAACAGGTCAGGGAAGTGTTACAGTGTCTCTCGGTCTCCTATTTGCGGAGAGACTCACAAGTCTACTCAGATAAGATCAACTTCCTTATATATCTGACGAAAGAACAGTCTAGAAAAGATGTGAAAGCCTGTGTTTGTTTAGGCCCGGCTAATGAGAGACAGATCTGATTACAATCCCAGAGATATTAAAGTACTGTGCCGAACTCTAGTGAGATGTTAGAGACTGGCAATAGACAATGCTGTCCAGTGTAGCTGCTGTAATGGCTCTGACAGACAGTGGAGATATGGTCTTATGTGCATGTCAGCCTTCATAGGGCCTCTGGCTCAACTTTGCATCTCTGACTTTTCCAGCAGGGGGTCATCATAGCTGGGGGCGAGGAGTACCTGATTGAGCCCCTGACCGCGGCCCAGAACCTCACGAGGGCGGAGACGGGGGAGAGCCGCCCTCATGTGATCTACAAGCGCTCATCTCTCCGGCACCAGTACATGGACCAGTCCTGTGGAGTCCTCGGTAGGAAGAGATCCCTGTGTGCTTGGCTGTGCTTGGTCTACAACATAAACATTAATCTTCCACTGGTGACCATTTGTTATTGTATGTTATCTAATGTACAGCAGTCTCCACATGCGGGACATAATAACATAATAACTCTTATCAATTCCCTCACAATTCTATGTGTGTGTGTGTGTGTTTCTGTGTAAGATGAGAAGCCAGAGAAGGGCATGTCCTGGTGGCAGAGGACCTTGAAGACCCCCCCAAACCCAATTAGCCGTGGCATGCTTCCCCTGAAGAGGTCTGTGAGCCGCGAGCGCCATGTGGAAACACTGGTGGTGGCCGACAAAATGATGGTGGGCTACCACGGCCGGCGTGACATTGAGCAGTACATCCTGGCTGTCATGAATATTGTAAGTTTCACAATCGAGCCAGATGGCCACCAACCGGCAGGATGGAAAACCCTTAAACGTCATCCCTCAAGCTCCGTATTCTCTCATCCGCCCATTCCATTTATTATGTCTGTATACATTGTGTCTAGGATTGTCACAGTGTTGATTGGTTTGTCACCTAGCTGACATCATAGAATGTTTAACTGTATGGTTTTACAGGACATCATTCCACATCCGGTCCATCAGATGGCAAACATACTAATGTCTGGAATGTGTTTAATGAATGCTTGGCCTTATTTTACTGTTCAGCTCCATCCTGTAAAATAACACACTGTAAAATGACACACTCTAAAATGACCCATTGTAAAATGACCCATTGTAAAATGCCACACTGTTAAGTGACATACTGTTAAGTGACACACTGTTAAGTGACACACTGTTAAGTGACACACTGTTAAGTGACACACTGTAAAATGGCACACTGTAAAATGACACACTGTAAAATGACACACTGTTAAGTGACACACTGTTAAGTGACACACTGTTAAGTGACACACTGTTAAATGACACACTGTTAAATGACACACTGTTAAATGACAAACTGTAAAGTGACACACTGTAAAGTGACACACTGTAGAGTGACAGACTGTAGAGTGACACACTGTAAAGTGACACACTGTTAAGTGATACACTGTAGAGTGACACACTGTAGAGTGACAGACTGTAGAGTGACAGACTGTAGAGTGACAGACTGTAGAGTGAGAGACTGTAGAGTGACACACTGTAAAGTGACACACTGTTAATTGACACACTGTTAAATGACACACTATAAAATCTAACAATAATGTCACGGCTAAAGTGTCCGGGCCTGTGAATGGAAGTGGGGAATGATGTGTCAGCTCTTTTTAAGACTGGTCTTTTCTTGTTTCCCTGGAGGTCAGGTTGCCAAACTGTTCCAGGATTCTAGCCTGGGGAACGCAGTTAACATCGTGGTGACTCGTCTCATCCTCCTCATGGAGGACCAGGTATTCTCATCCAGTTCAACTACGGAAAAAGCTCTGTGTTTCAGTGGAGTCAGCATCCATCCATCCACCCTGCCTTTTACTGTTTTCCACATCCCAGACCAGCCTGGTTTCCTGGCCAGCATCTATGAGTTCCTTGTTTGTGTGTTAAGATGATTGGCTTAAGTGTCCCTCCTCCCTCTGGTCCCGGCGGTGGAGAACTAGCGGCCAGCCAGGCAGTTCAGTCATGACTGCACTTGTTGTTGCTGGCGACCGTGTCGGCTTGTCGCTAGGACGCACGTCAGTGCTGTAGAAAAGCCCCTGTGTGACATTTGAAAGGCTATATATGAAGCCGGGGGCCAACCAGCCTTCCTGTGGCCCAGTGTTCAGTCCACCTGTTGTCTGGTGATGGTCATCAATGGTCACAGTGTCAAAGTCATGTGTTTCGGTCCAGCGGATGAGGCCAGGCAATGTGCTGCTAAACAGTATGCGGTCAGACTGAGAGCCATGACACGGTTGAACTTCCTGACTGAACGTGTGTTACAGATAGGCCGGCCATTGTGCGCCACTGTAGTCAGCGAACAACTGGTGCGATTCAAAATAGGACTACTTAAAATAAGTTCCAAACGTTTGACCCTCGCACATTTTGTCTGATTTTAGAAATAAATACATGAATGCTAACAGCTGTGTTGGTGTTTTCTGCTCTGACTCTGGTCTGTTGAGTTTGGGATGAGAGCTGAAGGACTCAGTGGGAACTGAACAACCCCTGTTACCCCTAGTGGTGGATGGATGGGACAATTACTAATTATGTCACCGCCGTGTGCGTTTCTCTGTCACCACTTTCTGCATTCCTCCGTCACCACCTTCTGCATTCCTCTATCACCACCTTCTGCATTCCTCCGTCACCACCTTCTGCCTTCCTCCATCACCACCTTCTGCATTCCTCCGTCACCACCTTCTGCCTTCCTCCATCACCACCTTCTGCCTTCCTCCATCACCACCTTCTGCATTCCTCCGTCACCACCTTCTGCATTCCTCCGTCACCACCTTCTGCATTCCTCCGTCACCACCTTCTGCATTCCTCCGTCACCACCTTCTGCATTCCTCTGTCACCACCTTCTGCATTCCTCCGTCACCACCTTCTGCCTTCCTCCATCACCACCTTCTGCATTCCTCCGTCACCACCTTCTGCCTTCCTCCATCACCACCTTCTGCATTCCTCCGTCACCACCTTCTGCATTCCTCCGTCACCACCTTCTGCATTCCTCCGTCACCACCTTCTGCATTCCTCCATCACCACCTTCTGCATTCCTCCATCACCACCTTCTGCATTCCTCCGTCACCACCTTCTGCATTCCTCCGTCACCACCTTCTGCATTCCTCCATCACCACCTTCTGCATTCCTCCATCACCACCTTCTGCATTCCTCCATCACCACCTTCTGCACTCCTCTGTTACGCGTCTAACCCAGATGTGGCCAGGAGAGCATTCTCTCCTATCTGCCAAGACGAGCTAATTTCGTGGGACTGAAGACATGAATTGTCTTGTACGCCATTCCAGAATGTATTGATTTCAGAATGCTCTCTGTCTCCGTCAGCCAACTCTAGAGATCAACCATCACGCAGGCAAGTCCTTGGATAGCTTCTGTAAGTGGCAGAAGTCCATCCTTACCGGAATGGCAATGGGAATACGATCCCAGACAACGGCACTGCACCAGACCACGACACTGCTGTCCTCATCACCAGGTTAGAATTCACTGCACCAGACCACGACACTGATGTCCTCAACACCAGACCAGGTTAGAATTCACTGCACCAGACCACGACACTGATGTCCTCATCACCAGGTTAGAATTCACAGCACCAGACCACGACACTGCTGTCCTCATCACCAGGTTAGAGTTCACAGCACCAGACCACGACACTGATGTCCTCATCACCAGGTTAGAATTCACTGCACCAGACCACGACACTGATGTCCTCATCACCAGGTTAGAATTCACTGCACCAGACCACGACACTGATGTCCTCATCACCAGGTTAGAGTTCACTGCACCAGACCACGACACTGATGTCCTCATCACCAGGTTAGACAGCACCAGACCACGACACTTCACCTCAGCACCAGACCACCTCATCACCAGGTTAGAATTCACTGCACCAGACCACGACCTCATCACCAGGTTAGAATTCACTGCACCAGACCACGACACTGATGTCCTCATCACCAGGTTAGCACCAGACCACGACACTTCACACCAGGTTAGAATTCACTGCACCAGACCACGACACTGATGTCCTCATCACCAGGTTAGAATTCACTGCACCAGACCACGACACTGCTGTCCTCATCACCAGGTTAGAATTCACTGCACCAGACCACGACACTGCTGTCCTCATCACCAGGTTAGAATTCACTGCACCAGACCACGACACTGCTGTCCTCATCACCAGGTTAGAATTCACTGCACCAGACCACGACACTGCTGTCCTCATCACCAGGTTAGAATTCACTGCACCAGACCACGACACTGCTGTCCTCATCACCAGGTTAGAATTCACAGCACCGGAACATTCTTTGTCATTAAGTGATGCGCGTGCACAACTCTGACTTTCACTTAGTATTTTATTGACATCAATGGGAACATTTGCAACAAATCTATCGATACTACCACTGTTATTTCAAACGGTATGCTAACATTGCCAGTACACACAATGAAACCCTCTATTGACCACTCATCCCAGTCGACCACTGATCTGTGATTACAGCAGGTAGAGAAGATGCTGGGAAATGAGTTATGTGGCTCCTATTCTTGCTTCATGGCTTCTCATTATCACAAAGTCTGCATTACTGTCTTGACTGGAGTGACGAAACCTAAGCTGCTCAACTGAACTGAACATCTGGAAAGAGAGAGTTTTAGAGAGAGACAGATGGAGGGAGGGAGAGGAGGGAGAGTGGAGGGAGAGAGGGAGGGAGGGAGGGAGGGAGGGAGGGAGAGTGGGGGGGAGAGGGGGGAGAGAGGGAGGGAGAGGGAGGGAGGGAGGGAGAGTGGGGCAGAGGGGGAGGGAGGGAGAGGCAGAGGGAGAGTGGGGGGAGTGAGGGAGAGTGGGGGAGAGGGATAGTGGGGGGAGAGAGGGGGAGGGAGAGAGGGAGGGACAGGGGAGAGAGGGGCAGAGTGAGAGGTAGAGGGGCAGAGAGGGAATCAGCACACAGCTGCCTTGAATTTGACAGTCCTGAGTCGGGCCAAGGCGGTCTCTTTAGGGGGAAAACAGCAACAGCAGTGGAAACACAATACTGCAGAGAGATACAACAGAGCACCATTCACTTGAAAACGCTTCTCTGCTTGGGCATAATTCCGTCTGCTGAGGATTCTGTAGTATCTTTTCTTGGAATGTCCTGGAAAGTTTGCTCAGTGAGAACTTCAGACCTTTATCGCATTTCCAGAACACATTGCAGTGAACATTCATTTGTTTCCTGCAATTGTTCAGACTATATCGTTTGTTCATTAGGTCTGTGAATCCGTTGGGCTTAGGGTCCCTGAGAGTATTAAGTGTAGAAAAGAGGGAAAGACAAAACGAGCACGAGAGAACCGAAAGTATCTCTACACGTGTATGCACATGCGTGTGTAAGAGTCTGTGTGTGTGCTGACTTATCTGAGAGCTTTTTGTGTTTTACTGTGAGTCCATGTTTGGGCGGGGAAGCACAAACTGCCAGGTTATTTATTTGAGCAAATCATCTTGTTTATTTTCTTTCTGGTTCCCAGGTACGACATCTGCATCTACAAGAACAAGCCATGTGGAACCCTAGGTAGGACCTGTGCTTAAACGTGGCCTTGTATACACCACACGCACTAGAACCCTGTACACACCACACACACTGGAACCCTGTACACACCACACACACTGGAACCCTGCACACACCACACACACTGGAACCCTGTACACACCACACACTGGAACCCTGCACACTCCACACACACTGGAACCCTGCACACACCACACACACTGGAACCCTGCACACACCACACACACTGGAACCCTGTACACACCACACACACTGGAACCCTGCTCACACCAAACACACTGGAACCCTGTACACACCACACACACTGGAACCCTGCACACTCCACACACACTGGAACCCTGTACACACCACACTCACTGGAACCCGGCACGGTCCACACACACTGGACACACTACACACACCACACACACTGGACACACTACACACACCACACACACTGGACACACTACACACACCACACACACTGGACACACTACACACACCACACACACTGGACACACTACACACACCACACACACTGGACACACTACACACACCACACACACTGGAAATCACTGAGCTTCAGTTTCAGGCTAAAAATAATCAGCTTTGGCAGAGGGAGTCAGGAAACTCCTTGTCAGTCGGTCTCTATTTCAGGGTACCTAACCAGCGTATCTGCTGCACCTGACTGAACTGCAAATAGCAGGGGCTAGGTGTTTAGGGTTTAGTTATAATGTGTGGGGCGGACCTGTGTATGTGCTGGGTGTGTGTAATGGACAGTGTTGTGTGTGTGTGTCCCAGGTCTGGCTCCAGTCGGAGGGATGTGTGAGCCAGAGCGAAGCTGCAGTATAAACGAGGACATCGGTCTGGCTACGGCGTTTACAATCGCCCACGAGATAGGACACACGTGAGAAGATCACCCACATCACCACACTCATCACTAGGGCATAGCTACGGCCACATCCTCTTCATCACCTTCATCCTCTAAATAATCTTCATCACCGCCATCCTCTTCATCGCCTTCATCCTCTTCATCACTTGCATCCTCTAAATAATCTTCATCACCGCCATACTCTACATCGCCTTCATTTTCTTCTTTCTCATCATCACAACCTTTGACACACTGTTTAGACCACATACCACAGTCAAAAATATAAAAGCCATAGAATATCGAGGTATTTACACAACCGCACATATCTAGGTATTTACACAACCGCACATATCTAGGTATTTTACAGCCCATTTTGTATCTTCATTTTAGTAATAATAATGATTAATTGTTTCATTTGTAGAGTTACGTACATGACAGTGACAGTGTAATGGGGTAACAGGGTAATGGGGTCACTGGGTAATGGAGTCACTGGGTCATGGGGTAACAGGGTAATGGGGTAACAGGGTAATGGGAGAACAGGGTAATGGGAGAACAGGGTAATGGGAGAACAGGGTAATGGGAGAACAGGGTAATGGGGTAACTGGGTAATGGGGTAATTGGGTAACTTGGCAATAGGGTAACAGGGTAATGGGGTCACTGGGTAATGGGGTAACATGGTAATTGGGTAACAGAGTAATGGGGTAACAGGGTAATGGGGTAACAGGGTAATGGGGTAACAGGGTAATGGTGTCACTGGGTAATGGGGTAACATGGTAATTGGGTAACAGGGTAATGGGGTAACAGGGTAATGGGGTTTGGCATTTACCTACATGTGCACACTAGCCTGAGAGGTATTTTCACAGGTGGCAAACCCATATAATGGCCAGTCCTTAGAACTTGATGGAGTGCTTATACACTAAGTCTGTCTAGACGGCAGGCCTTGTCTTTCTGGATGTGGTGTGTGTGTGTGTGTGTGTGTGTGTGTGTGTGAGAGCCACTTGCCCAGGAGCTACAGAGCCACTTGCCCAGACTCAATATAAAGGCCTTGGTGTTAATGTGAGTTTAATGGGTTTGAGCAAAACTAAATCTTTGGCCTGTTCCCATCACCAATACCCTGTTAACATAAGCTCAGTCTCCCAGGTGATTTATTAGAGAGCTCTCTTCCTCGCAGGTTTGGGATGAACCACGATGGCGTTGGCAACGCTTGTGGCTCCCGCAGTCAGGAGACGGCCAAGCTGATGGCCGCACACATCACCATGAAGACCAACCCATTTGTCTGGTCCGCGTGCAGCCGAGACTACATCACCAACTTCCTAGAGTGAGTCGGACCCTTTCCCCCGTCTCTCCAGTGGACACGGACATTAAAGGGAGGGTTTATCATGTGCGGACCGTGGGGTAGATTAACCAGCTGCGGGTTCAGTATCCTGTGTCTGTCCCTGCAGCTCAGGCATGGGCTCCTGCCTCAATAACATCCCCCTGAAGCCGGACTTTGTTTACCCCACCACGGCACCCGGACAGGCCTACGATGCGGATGAGCAGTGCCGGTTCCAATACGGAGTGAAGTCTCGGCAGTGTAAATATGGGGTACCTACTCACCTTCCTCTGTTCTATATTCCCCTGCTTGATAGGACCGTGTTTAGCCGACATATAGATAATGTATGTGAGGTTCATGCAGACTCTCTTTCCCATAATCCTATGCATTTGTGTTATTCCCAGCCTTCCTCTTCTTTCTCAGATACTGTCCGTCTCTCTGCCAGATCAGATCACAGTAGCATAACATGGCTAGCGCTTGACACTGATCTTTCACTGATATCAATGTTTTCTTTTAAACAAGCCTGTTGGTTTTTCGTTTTCATTAAAGCTACATAATCAGAATGTGTGTACTTAGCCGATACGGCACAGGGCTGTGTGTTATAAGACAGATATAGTACAGCTATGGGCTGTCTTTAAACAAGACACAGGGCGAGGTGCCTGGATACAGTCTTTAGCTGTGGTATAGTGGCTCAATACCACAAACCATAGACGTATCTCAATTCTATTTTAAACCAACGCATTTATAGCAAATCATTTCTCGCTGTCGTGCCCGTAGTACACTGTCTCAAACACAGCGGCCTACGGTCCAGTCAGCATTCCGGGTTCGAACCGCCCGGACGATAAAGTGAAATGCAGCTCCATGTGTCAGTGCCATTGTAAAAACCTTAAATAAATGAAGCACCACAGAGGCCACGGACACCAAAGCCAGTCGTAACCAACCGCTGGTGCCGTCTGCTCCAGGTCCACATGCCCAGTTTGCCCCGGCACATCTGGGCCTGTGGTCTGAAATGACACACTCAGACAGCTCTGTCTCTCTCCCTGTGCCTGCAGGAAGTCTGTAGTGAGCTGTGGTGCATGAGCAAGAGCAACCGCTGTATCACCAGCAGCATCCCTGCTGCCGAAGGAACCATCTGTCAGACCAACATCATAGAGAAGGGGGTACGTACCGGGACGTTCCATTATTAGCAGAAACGGGGGTGTTTGGCGAATACCTCACATGTCCGCAGTTACACAGTCTCTAATGTGTTTTGCAGTGGTGCTATAAAAGGGTGTGTGTGGCTTATGGAACACGTCCAGAGGGTGTGGACGGTGGGTGGGGACTCTGGACCCCCTGGGAGGAGTGCAGCCGTACCTGCGGAGGTGGGGTGTCCTCGTCTATCCGTCACTGTGACAGTCCCAGGTAAGTGGTTGTGGAGATTGACCGGGAGATGGGGATCTCATCTAGGTCGGAGAGATGAAACATATATATATATGACTGTGAGGCAATATGATTGGACCGTTCCCATCTTTAAAGCACATCTGTGTGTTGAGGTCGAGAGACTCCGGTCTGACATGAATCATTTGAACACCCCACTATAACAACCTGTCTGGAACAATGACAGCTCTAATAAAGCATCAACACAGCCAGTGGCAGACTCGCATGTCTCTGGGGTTCTGACTGAGGACTGATTGGCATGGATATCTGAATAATAAAAAGACAGACAGAAGAGATTGGAACAGGGTGGTAAGTCCTTGCCAGTGGAGAATAGAGGCCAGTGTGATCGGGGAAGTTATTGTTAAATTGTACTCAGATGTGCTTTGCCCTTGCTTTTCTGGTTTCAGGCCAACGATTGGTGGAAAGTACTGTCTGGGAGAGAGGAAGCGCTTCAAATCATGCAATATTGACGTGAGTGTTGAAGGGTTCTACGGTTCCAGCACAATACCCATCCTGACCAGGTCCAGCTCTCAGAATGTCCAGACAACTTAAACCCTCCCTGTTTGTGCATGTGTGCTTGAATTCATATTGAACTGATGACTGCTTGGAGTTTTTCACTGATTCAGGGCATTTGCGGTATTTGCCAGTCCGCAATTAGACAATTTTGTTGTTAGAATATGAGTGAGTTTAGCCATTAGAGTTTAAGGTTGGTGTTTGTTTTAGTTAGGGATTGCTTATTTATGGATTGTCTGTCCTCACATCGATAGGAATTCAAACGCGCGTATGTGTAGATGTAACAAAACATATACATATAATACAGTGGGTCTGGAACGGATGAGAATACAGTGGGTCTGGAACGGATGAGAATACAGTGGGTCTGGAACGGATGAGAATACAGTGGGTCTCTAAGAGGAAACAGGGATGAGAATACAGCGGGTCTGGAACGGATGAGAATACAGTGGGTCTCTAAGAGGAAACAGGGATGAGAATACAGCGGGTCTGGAACGGATGAGAATACAGTGGGTCTGGAACGGATGAGAATACAGTGGGTCTTTAAGAGGAAACAGGGATGAGAATACAGCGGGTCTGGAACGGATGAGAATACAGTGGGTCTCTAAGAGGAAACAGGGATGAGAATACAGCGGGTCTGGAACGGATGAGAATACAGTGGGTCTCTAAGAGGAAACAGGGATGAGAATACAGTGGGTCTGGAACGGATGAGAATACAGTGGGTCTCTAAGAGGAAACAGGGATTAGAACACAGTGGGTCTGGAACGGATGAGAATACAGTGGGTCTCTAAGAGGAAACAGGGATGAGAATACAGCGGGTCTGGAACGGATGAGAATACAGTGGGTCTCTAAGAGGAAACAGGGATGAGAATACAGTGGGTCTCTAAGAGGAAACAGGGATGAGAATACAGTGGGTCTCTAAGAGGAAACAGGGATGAGAATACAGTGGGTCTGGAACGGATGAGAATACAGTGGGTCTCTAAGAGGAAACAGGGATGAGAATACAGTGGGTCTCTAAGAGGAAACAGGGATGAGAATACAGCGGGTCTGGAACGGATGAGAATACAGTGGGTCTCTAAGAGGAAACAGGGATGAGAATACAGCGGGTCTGGAACGGATGAGAATACAGTGGGTCTCTAAGAGGAAACAGGGATGAGAATACAGCGGATCTTTAAGAGGAAACAGGGATTAGAATACAGTGGGTCTGGAACGGATGAGAATACAGCGGATCTCTAATTCTACTCTGTGCCCCCATGTGTCTGTGTCAGGAGTGCTCTGCAGGCTCGCAGGATTTTCGGGAGATGCAGTGCGCTGAGTTTGACGCTATTCCTTTCCGGGGAAAATTCTACACCTGGAAACCATACAGGGGAGGTGCGTACTGTGTGTGTGTGTGTGTGTGTGTGTGTGTGTGTGTGTGTGTGTGTGTGTGTGTGTGTGTGTGTGTGTGTGTGTGTGTGTGTGTGTGTGTGTGTGTGTGTGTGTGTGTGTGTGTGTGTGTGTGTGTGTGTGTGTGTGTGTGCGCTGTAAGCGTGTGTGGCATAAACCTGATGATAGAGCGGGCATATACCTGATGTTAGAGCAGGCATATAACTGATGTTAGAGCGGGCACATACCTGATGATAGAGCGGGCATATACCTGATGTCAGAGCAGGCATATACCTGATGTCAGAGCGGGCATATACCTGATGTTAGAGCAGGCATATAACTGATGTTAGAGCAGGCATATACCTGATGTCAGAGCGGGCATATACCTGATGTTAGAGCGGGCATATACCTGATGATAGAGCGGGCATATACCTGATGTTAGAGCGGGCATATAACTGATGTTAGAGCGGGCACATACCTGATGATAGAGCGAGCATATACCTGATGTTAGAGCAGGCATATAACTGATGTTAGAGCAGGCATATACCTGATGTCAGAGCAGGCATATAACTGATGTTAGAGCGGGCACATACCTGATGATAGAGCGAGCATATACCTGATGTTAGAGCAGGCATATAACTGATGTTAGAGCAGGCATATACCTGATGTTAGAGCGGGCATATACCTGATGTTAGAGCAGGCATATAACTGATGTTAGAGCGGGCATATAACTGATGTTAGAGCGGGCATATACCTGATGATAGAGCGGGCACATACCTGATGATAGAGCGGGCATATAACTGATTTTAGAGCGGGCATATACCTGATGTTAGAGCGGGCATATAACTGATGATAGAGCGGGCATATAACTGATGTTAGAGCGGGCATATACCTGATGTCAGAGCGGGCATATACCTGATGTTAGAGCGGGCATATAACTGATGTCAGAGCAGGCATATAACTGATGTCAGAGCAGGCATATACCTGATGTCAGAGCAGGCATATACCTGATGTTAGAGCGGGCATATACCTGATGTTAGAGCAGGCATATAACTGATGTTAGAGCAGACATATACCTGATGTCAGAGCGGGCATATACCTGATGTTAGAGCGGGCATATACCTGATGTTAGAGCAGGCATATAACTGATGTTAGAGCGGGCATATAACTGATGTTAGAGCAGGCATATACCTGATGTTAGAGCGGGCATATACCTGATGTTAGAGCGGGCATATACCTGATGTTAGAGCAGGCATATAACTGATGTTAGAGCGGGCACATACCTGATGATAGAGCGGGCATATACCTGATGTTAGAGCGGGCATATAACTGATGTTAGAGCGGGCACATACCTGATGATAGAGCGAGCATATACCTGATGTTAGAGCAGGCATATAACTGATGTTAGAGCAGGCATATACCTGATGTCAGAGCAGGCATATAACTGATGTTAGAGCAGGCATATACCTGATGTCAGAGCAGGCATATACTTGATGTTAGAGCGGGCATATACCTGATGTTAGAGCGGGCATATACCTGATGTTAGAGCAGGCATATAACTGATGTTAGAGCGGGCATATAACTGATGATAGAGCAGGCATATAACTGATTTTAGAGCGGGCATATACCTGATGTTAGAGCGGGCATATAACTGATGATAGAGCGGGCATATAACTGATGTTAGAGCGGGCATATACCTGATGTCAGAGCGGGCATATACCTGATGTTAGAGCGGGCATATAACTGATGTTAGAGCGGGCATATAACTGATGTTAGAGCGGGCATATAACTGATGTTAGAGCGGGCATATACCTGATGTTAGAGCGGGCATATACCTGATGTTAGAGCGGGCATATAACTGATGTTAGAGCGGGCACATACCTGATGATAGAGCGGGCACATACCTGATGTTAGAGCGGGCATATAACTGATGATAGAGCAGGCATATAACTGATGTTAGAGCGGGCATATACCTGATGTCAGAGCGGGCATATACCTGATGTTAGAGCGGGCATATAACTGATGTTAGAGCGGGCACATACCTGCTTGTGAGTTTACAGGGAGAGAATAACGCTGAGGCACGTTGAGAAAGCTGAGCAGGAAAGCGCTGCCATAACGTGGGCCCAGAAGAGGGGAGAGCACAAAGTAGGAAAAGAGGAGGGGAGAGGAGAATGTTGCAGACAATCTCCTGTCTGGCTCCCATATGCTGGCCCTGGAAAGTCTTCTCCCAGAATCCCCAGGTAGAATTCCTGTGCTTGATGAGCGCTGCACTGGACGCAAAAGATAAATACTTTCGACGACATAACTACCTTTAATCTCCCAGTCCAATAACATAATGGCTTACAGAGGGGCCCTCACCAACCCTCTGCAACAAGTGCTCCTTTCATCAAGTCAGCTGATTTTACAATGGAAATCCCTTGCAGCTGTTAAAATACAGGCTGTGCCTCGGTCTGCCCTGCGTTAGGGCCAGATCACACATCCCAACTCACTCAGCTCACTCAACCTCCACCTCCATTCCCCCGTCTCTTCCACCCTTTTATCTTGCCTTCTTTACTTCTCTTGCTGTTTTACTCTCTCTGACTCCGCTTTTTCTCGCTCTCCGTCTCTCTGTAGCTCTTCGTCTCTCTCTAGCTCTTCGTCTCTCTCTAGCTCTCCGTCCTGTACTCAGACACCTATGGCAGGCTGGCAGGCAGCCAATGACAGTTTGTAAAGAGTGTGCGTATGAGGAGACGTTGTGCTTAGTTCAAGAGGAGACGTTGTGCTTAGTTCAAGAGGAGACGTTGTGCTTAGTTCAAGAGGAGACGTTGTCTTGCAGCCCCTCAGGTCAGTCAGACCCCATTAATCCATCCTCCAAACTGTTTGTATTTCAGACTAGAGTTTGACCGGCCAAAGGACAGCACCCTGGGAGATTGCGTTTTCCATAGTTTATGGTTCACTAGCATTTTAAGCAGCACAAATAAAAAGCCCAAAGTAATTTTAGCAACTTTAGAAAAACTGAAACTAGTTGGGCATCGGTATATTTGGCTAGTGCACAACGTGTTGGAACATAAGATAAGTCACAGGCAATATAGTGTTTGTCTCTGGCTGCTTTTTTAGCCCATGGGGGGGGGGGTTGTTACAGTGTGGAAAGTTGGGTGGGACTGAGGTGCGTACGCTATGACACCTTGGCTGAGAAGAACACTGTCTGGGAGGCCCAGAAAAGTCTACTTCCTGTTCTTGGTCCTGGCTGTCAACTGGTACCATTGTTCAGCCTGGCTGTCTGGGAATTACTGCATTTATTCTTGTTCTCACATTCCAGATTAAACCATGGAAACTGAACCATCCTAAGACAATAGTAGTACTGAAAGACAGTGTGTGTGCGCGCGGAGGGGGGGGTGGGGGCTTACCCGTAGAACAGGTGTGCAGAAACATTGATAAGCCATGTCAGCCATTGTGGTTGAGGGCATGGTTTATAATATGGAATAAATGACAACACCTGTCAGTTCACAAACCACTACCCTGTGTCGGCCTCCCTCTATCGTATCCCCTGTTTGGTTGGGTGCTGGTCTACAGGGTTACACTGTTCTCCTGTTTGGTTGGATGCTGGTCTACATGGTTACACTGTTCTCCTGTTTGGTTGGATGCTGGTCTACAGGGTTACACTGTTCCCCTGTTTGGTTGGATGCTGGTCTACATGGTTACACTGTTCTCCTGTTTGGTTGGGTGCTGGTCTACAGGGTTACACTGTTCTCCTGTTTGGTTGGGTGCTGGTCTACAGGGTTACACTGTTCTCCTGTTTGGTTGGATGCTGGTCTACATGGTTACACTGTTCTCCTGTTTGGTTGGATGCTGGTCTACAGGGTTACACTGTTCCCCTGTTTGGTTGGATGCTGGTCTACATGGTTACACTGTTCTCCTGTTTGGTTGGGTGCTGGTCTACAGGGTTACACTGTTCTCCTGTTTGGTTGGATGCTGGTCTACATGGTTACACTGTTCTCCTGTTTGGTTGGGTGCTGGTCTACAGGGTTACACTGTTCTCCTGTTTGGTTGGGTGCTGGTCTACATGGTTACACTGTTCTCCTGTTTGGTTGGGTGCTGGTCTACATGGTTACACTGTTCTCCTGTTTGGTTGGATGCTGGTCTACATGGTTACACTGTTCCCCTGTTTGGTTGGGTGCTGGTCTACAGGGTTACACTGTTCTCCTGTTTGGTTGGATGCTGGTCTACATGGTTACACTGTTCTCCTGTTTGGTTGGGTGCTGGTCTACAGGGTTACACTGTTCTCCTGTTTGGTTGGATGCTGGTCTACATGGTTACACTGTTCTCCTGTTTGGTTGGGTGCTGGTCTACAGGGTTACACTGTTCTCCTGTTTGGTTGGGTGCTGGTCTACAGGGTTACACTGTTCTCCTGTTTGGTTGGGTGCTGGTCTACATGGTTACACTGTTCCCCTGTTTGGTTGGGTGCTGGTCTACAGGGTTACACTGTTCTCCTGTTTGGTTGGATGCTGGTCTACATGGTTACACTGTTCTCCTGTTTGGTTGGGTGCTGGTCTACATGGTTACACTGTTCTCCTGTTTGGTTGGGTGCTGGTCTACATGGTTACACTGTTCTCCTGTTTGGTTGGGTGCTGGTCTACATGGTTACACTGTTCTCCTGTTTGGTTGGGTGCTGGTCTACATGGTTACACTGTTCTCCTGTTTGGTTGGATGCTGGTCTACATGGTTACACTGTTCTCCTGTTTGGTTGGATGCTGGTCTACATGGTTACACTGTTCTCCTGTTTGGTTGGATGCTGGTCTACATGGTTACACTGTTCTCCTGTTTGGTTGGGTGCTGGTCTACATGGTTACACTGTTCTCCTGTTTGGTTGGATGCTGGTCTACATGGTTACACTGTTCTCCTGTTTGGTTGGATGCTGGTCTACATGGTTACACTGTTCTCCTGTTTGGTTGGATGCTGGTCTACATGGTTACACTGTTCTCCTGTTTGGTTGGATGCTGGTCTACATGGTTACACTGTTCTCCTGTTTGGTTGGATGCTGGTCTACATGGTTACACTGTTCTCCTGTTTGGTTGGATGCTGGTCTACATGGTTACACTGTTCTCCTGTTTGGTTGGGTGCTGGTCTACATGGTTACACTGTTCTCCTGTTTGGTTGGATGCTGGTCTACATGGTTACACTGTTCTCCTGTTTGGTTGGATGCTGGTCTACAGGGTTACACTGTTCTCCTGTTTGGTTGGATGCTGGTCTACATGGTTACACTGTTCTCCTGTTTGGTTGGATGCTGGTCTACATGGTTACACTGTTCTCCTGTTTGGTTGGGTGCTGGTCTACAGGGTTACACTGTTCTCCTGTTTGGTTGGATGCTGGTCTACATGGTTACACTGTTCCCCTGTTTGGTTGGATGCTGGTCTACATGGTTACACTGTTCCCCTGTTTGGTTGGATGCTGGTCTACATGGTTACACTGTTCCCCTGTTTGGTTGGATGCTGGTCTACATGGTTACACTGTTCTCCTGTTTGGTTGGGTGCTGGTCTACAGGGTTACACTGTTCCAGTGGAATTTGCTGAGTGATGCACTCTTTTTGTTAACTCCCTCAGTTTTTTTGTTCTGAGCTTTTCACTCCACTTGGCTGACACTATTATGACATTTTAGCTAACGATTAATTGTCACACACAAACTCCTTTAAGGGAACTTATATTTATGGAATTTTATTGGAAGATTGTTTAAAAGTCGTTGCATAAAATAAATTGCGACCTGGTTAAATAATTGCAATCTGGTTAAATTATCTCGATCTGGCGATAATGTAATAATTGTGACAGCTCTAACCCCATTGTAGTATTAGTGAGACCTAAAATCTCAGAACCCACTGTCCTGGTCATTCCCAGACCGCAGGTGGTGGAGAGACACTAGGCAGGTTTAGGTGACCGAAGAGTGTGTGTGTGTGTGTGTGTGTGTGTGTGTGTGTGTGTGTGTGTGTGTGTGTTGGTGAGCTGGCTAATAACAGTCAGCTGCTTGTTCTCTTGATGTTAGCATACCGAACTTTGCTGCTCCCCCTTACAGAACACCTCCAAGTCCTGTTATTGTCTCTGTCTGTGTTTGAAATTCCCATTTAATGAACAGAAACCCCAAATGCCCATTAAAACATGATATGTAGCCATCAGACACACGAGCAGCCCAGGTGTTTCTCTTTAATGAAGGGGAATGGCTGGAGTATTTGTGCCGTCTACACCTAACAAGAGACATCAGACCTGACTGATGTAAGTGTTGTTAAGGTGGGGTAAAGCAGCACTCCCCTGCAAAGGCCACGTTAGGAATCCTCACTCGTGACATAACTCCCCTGCAAAGGCCAGGTTAGGAATCCTCACTCGTGACATAACTCCCCTGCAAAGGCCAGGTTAGGAATCCTCACTCGTGACATAACTCCCCTGCAAAGGCCAGGTTAAGAATCCTCACTCGTGACAGCATTATGTGACACCTAATGAATAGTAGCCTACAATTTTACTATCTTCTCTATCCTCTCGGCTGTTTTTTTCCCACCCAAACTAAAAAACTGCCATCTATGTGATCTGAAAGTGGTCAGCCGAAGCTGCTGATCTGGGCACATTCAAAAACAGCTCTGAATCGTGATATTATGTTTACATTACCTCAGAGTATTGTGCACAGCTACGGAAATCAACCGTGTATTGTTTAACAAAAAATTGTAATGGTATTTTCCATAATGATATTGACTAGGTATTGACAAGTACTTATCAAAACGCAGAGAATCGTATAAAAACGAATGGGGGTATCGTTTGGATTTGCCTATATTGACCCTATAGTTCCTCTTCTCTGTGCCGCTTTTGTGTCTAGGTGGAGTGAAGTCCTGTTCTCTGAACTGCCTGGCGGAGGGATATAACTTCTACACAGAGCGTGCTCCGGCTGTGAGGGACGGGACACCTTGCCGAGACGACTCTCTGGATGTCTGCGTTAACGGAGAGTGCAAGGTGAGACTCTCATTTACAGATAACAGCCAAAGTAAGCAAAACACTCTAGTAAACGAGTGATATAAATCTATATTGTAAGCAGATGCTTTCACACAGATGTGAAGTCTATCTTTTTTAATTTATTTTCTGCCCAGTCACCCATTACATTCTCTTAACATGCCCAGGTCAACATTTTATGGTGAGTTTGAAGCAGGGTTGATGGATGGGGAATGTTTGACGTTTGACAGGACTTAAACCGCAACACTTGCTTATGTTTTATAACATAGCCTTCTCATTCGCCAAATTGGAATACAAATGAACAATTGTGAAGAATTCTAGAGCCTTTTCTACCAGCTTCACCACAAAATTACGGGGTAGAAACAGTCTTGCATCTCGTCCAATAGAGTTCCAGACAACTTGTAGAATCCATCCCCGGATGTTTCTGTTGTTTGGGCTGTTAATTTGTACCATTCTCCTACACCTGGTCCAACTGTGGAACAAAGGGGTTAGTCTTTCAGATGGTACCTTTCCCTGTTCACACAAACCAATTGTTCCCCTGTCCTGTTGGTTTTAGATGAGCTTGTCAATATGCAGAGGGGCTGTAGACCTGGAATAGGGATGAGAAACCCAAATGACACCAGACCACAAAACATCTGAATTGTTGTTTTGTGGTTTTCCGGGGAAAGCAGAGCTGGATTTCATTAGGCAGTTGAGCAGCCATCTCTCTCTCGTGCTGTTGTGCTTTGTTTGGAGTAGTCTCAGAGCCTGGGCACGGCGAGGGGGGGTCATGGAGCCTCAGCCAGGCTCAGAGGAGCGCTTCTATCAACCTTTTCTCCTCCCTTTCTTCTCCTCTCCTCTCTCTTTTCCTCTCTTTGCTTTCTGTGTTGCTCTGTTCTGTGTGCAACAGGAACTCAGTGACCCTCCAGCTCGGCTCTCTCCATTGCTGGCTGCTGGACCCATTCACGCGCCCCCCCCAACTCCCACCCTGCACTCGCTCTGTTTTCTTACGGATTTTTACCGTAAAGGAGAGTGGACACTCACTCTCGCTTGTTTTTTATTGCTTATTTTTAGTCGGGTTGGGACCAACGGGGGACTGATGAAGAGGAGTGGCTGGTGAAGAGGAGTCACTGGAGTTATCTCTATGTTTCTCCACTCATATCATCTACTCTCTATATTTATTAGGCTAATAAAATCAGAAAAGCCTTGAGGAGAACATTTCGGTGATTCTGGTTAGGAACCTTAATTCCAGGCAACAGACTGCACGAGAGAAGGATCGGAGAGAGAGAGAGAGGGAAAGAGAAAGAGAGAGAGAGAGAGAGGGTGTGGAGCAAGAAAGCGACGTGGGCTTGGAAACACATGGCGTTTAGTGGCGGCTCAAAGAACACATGTTCTATACATGAGCAGACTGCCCGGTCCAGGCACACCAGGGGATGGCCACGGAGCCAGTCTGAAGGGCCCGGGCTCAGTCTCTCTCCAGGCACACCAGGGGATGGCCACTGAGTCAGTCCACAATTCAATTCAGACCAACATTTGTGTTTAGTTCGGTGTGAGCCATCTGTTGGTAGTACAGGTTGTGTTTGAGGAAGGTTTCCTGTCAGTAGAGAGAAGTACAATTAGTATCCCTTCAGCTGTTTAAATGGCTGTATGCTGTCTGATTTTCTCATTAGGGAGGCAACTGGCTGTGTCCCTCTGACCTGTGTCCCTCTGACCTGTGTCCCGTTTGTGTCTCTCTTACTTGTGTCCCTTTGACCTGTGTCTTGTCTGTGTCTCTCTGACCTGTGTCCCTCTGACCTGTGTCCCTTTGACCTGTGTCCTGTTTGTGTCTCTCTGACCTGTGCCCTCTGACCTGTGTCCCTCTGACCTGTGTCCTGTTTGTGTCTCTCTTACTTGTGTCCCTTTGACCTGTGTCTTGTCTGTGTCTCTCTGACCTGTGTCCCTCTGACCTGTGTCCCTTTGACCTGTGTCCTGTTTGTGTCTCTCTGACCTGTGCCCTCTGACCTGTGTCATGTCTGTGTCTCTCTGATCTGTGTCCCTCTGACCTGTGTCTTTGCAGCATGTGGGCTGTGACCGGATCCTGGGTTCGGAAGTGCGTGAGGATCGCTGCCGGATCTGCGGGGGTGACGGGAGCAACTGTGAGACCATTGAGGGCGTCTTCAATGACTCCGTCCCTGAAGGAGGTACCATATGGTTACAGAGCAGAAGCCTTTTATCCAGAATATTACAGAGATATATTTGTCCCATGACTTAAACAGGATATTTCCACTGCTCTGTCATTGGCAATATACCTCATCATAAACGTTGTTTGGGGTGGCGTCAAAATGAGGCGCGTTGTCAAAAAAAGCTGCTGGAGCGTCTCTAACAAAAGTCACTGGCAAATGTTCAAAATGTGGCCTTACCACGTGTGTTCTGGCTTTGACCCAACTCAGTGGTTTCTGTGATCCATCAAATGTCCCAAATGTGTTCTTGGTCATACTTGGTCGGGAGGTTGTCAGGTCCAGACACTTTAAAGTGATGGGATTATCATTGGTGGGCATGTCGTAACGTACTGCCACAGTCATGAGTCTTACCAGACAAATCATAGTGTAACAGTCTGTGTGACTCCATCCCATTAGTGGGAGTGCAGTGGCACCAGGTACTAGACCTCCTGACTGGGGGTCAGCTCCTATTAGACCAACTGACTGGGGGTCAGCTCCTATTAGACCAACTGACTGGGGGTCAGCTCCTATTAGACCAACTGACTGGGGGTCAGCTCCTATTAGACCAACTGACTGGGGGTCAGCTCCTATTAGACCAACTGACTGGGGGTCAGCTCCTATTAGACCAACTGACTGGGGGTCAGCTCCTACTAGACCAACTGACTGGGGGGACTGTTCTGTTTCTAGACCAACTGACTTGGGGGACTGTTCTGTTTCTAGACCAACTGA
This sequence comes from Dallia pectoralis, assembly GCA_029465975.1. Classification (NCBI taxonomy): domain Eukaryota; kingdom Metazoa; phylum Chordata; class Actinopteri; order Esociformes; family Umbridae; genus Dallia; species Dallia pectoralis. The sequence continues at coordinate 3,475,507 of CM055751.1, forward strand.
CTGGGGGGACTGTTCTGTTTCTAGACCAACTGGCTGGGGGGACTGTTCTGTTTCTAGACCGACTGACTGGGGGACTGTTCTGTTTCTAGACCAACTGGCTGGGGGGACTGTTCTGTTTCTAGACCGACTGACTGGGGGGACTGTTCTGTTTCTAGACCAACTGGCTGGGGGGACTGTTCTGTTTCTAGACCAACTGACTGGGGGGACTGTTCTGTTTCTAGACCGACTGACTGGGGGACTGTTCTGTTTCTAGACCGACTGACTGGGGGGACTGTTCTGTTTCTAGACCGACTGACTGGGGGGACTGTTCTGTTTCTAGACCAAACCTTGGCAGAAGAATACATCCCCAACAAAAAAACGGATTGACGCGTTTCTGTGTCCTCACTCACTCTGCTTTCTTTAACAGCACATCCAGACCGGGCCAATAACACATAGCTCTTATTTAGGCTGGGGAATAGAAACTCATGTTTCTGAGAATGAGAGTTCGCTACGTCTACGAGGCTAGCATCCAGAGAGATTGTGCAACCTAATGGTTTTATGGAGATTCAAACAATGTGTGCACGTATTTATGCTCTTGAATTCGGACACAAGCGAAATATGTGTTGGACCGTGGCCTTGGATGTGAGTTAGGAGACCTCGGACAGTTACAGTTACGTCTAATTATCAGTTCACATGCAAACTCTCCTGTTGCATGATCTGCATACCGTTAATAGTATGTAGATACTGTTTAAAATCGACAGCGCCACAACCTTGTCTGGACAAGACAATGTTTCTAGGTGTAGAATGACCTCCTATTCAGTTACCTGTTTCAGTCTAAACACTATGGCCCTGATTAATGGTTTGTGATTAACTCGGTGGAAACATGTCAGGGGAGAACTGATACAGCCCAGCCAGGCCCACGGAGGATGCCAGAAACAAGAGTTAGTCATCACTTCCCCCCAAAGTCCTAAGACATTGTTGAGGGTTTGAGACGAGCTCCGTCGATGGATGCAGGGAAGAGGTCAAGAGCTCGAAGAACTGAATTAGGGTGTCACTGGTGCGCTGTCAAAACATCTGACCTAACCAAGTGGAAATTTGTCAAATCCATTAACAATTTGGCTTTTTCAATACAAAACATTCAGAAGACATCCCTTTTGAGGCTCGTAAAGGAGTTGCTATATTCTTCCTCACATTTGTCTCGTAGCAGAGCTAGCAAACAGAAATCTGTGGTGGTGGTGGTCACCTTTAGCTAAAATGACACAAATATAAATATTAATGTTTACTTTTCTACACGCATCATACTCCGACATAGTGTTATATATTATGATATATTATATATAATATATACATACAGGTGCAAATTCGAAAATTTGCATATCGTGCAAAAGTTCATTTATTTCAGTAATTCAACTTAAAAGGTGAAACTAATATATTATATAGACTCATTACAAACATAGTGAGATATTTCAAGCCTTTATTTGATATCATTTTGATGATAACCCCAAATTCAAACCCCAAATTCAAAATCTCAGAAAATTTTGTGACAAGGTTCAGGACTGTAGGCTCAAAGTGTCACACTCTAATCAGTTAATTAATCCAAAACACCGGCAAAAGGGTTCCTGAGCCTTTAACTGGTCTCTCAGTCTGGTTCAGTGGAATTCACAATCATGGGGAAGACAGCTGACCTGACAGATGTGCAGAAAACCATGTGCAGAAAACCATCATTGGCACCCTCCACAAGGAGGGAAAGCCTCAAAGGGTCATTGCAAAAGAAGTTGGATGTTCTCAAAGTGCTGCATCAAGGCACATTAATAGAACGTTAAGTGGAAGGGAAAAGGGTCCAGACCAACGGGTCCTGCACATGGGCTTCAAATGTCGTATTCCTCTTGTCAAGCTGCTCCTGAACAACAAAGAACGTCAGAAGCGTCTTACCTGGGCTAAAGAAAAAAAGAACTGGTCTGTTTCTCAGTGGTCCAAAGTCCTCTTTTCTGATGAGCAAATTTTGCAACACATTTGGAAACCAAGGTCCCAGAGTTCCTTCAGCAGACAAGCTTTATGGAGATGCTGACTTCATTTTGCAGCAGGACTTGGCACCTGCCCACACTGCCAAAAGTACCAAAACCTGGTTCAATGACCAGGGGATTACTGTGCTTGATTGGCCAGCTAACTGGCCTGACCTGAAACCCATAGAGAATCTATGGGGCATTGCCAAGAGAAAGATGAAAGACATGAACAATGCAGAAGAGCTGAAGGCCGCTATTGAAGCATCCTGGTCTTCCATAACACCTCAGCAGTACCACAGGCTGATAGCATCCTGGTCTTCTATAACACCTCAGCAGTACCACAGGCTGATAGTATCCTGGTCTTCTATAACACCTCAGCAGTACCACAGGCTGATAGCATCATGGTCTTCCATAACACCTCAGCAGTACCACAGGCTGATAGTATCCTGGTCTTCCATAACACCTCAGCAGTACCACAGGCTGATAGTATCCTGGTCTTCCATAACACCTCAGCAGTACCACAGGCTGATAGCATCCTGGTCTTCCATAACACCTCAGCAGTACCACAGGCTGATAGTATCCTGGTCTTCCATAACACCTCAGCAGTACCACAGGCTGATAGCATCCTGGTCTTCTATAACACCTCAGCAGTACCACAGGCTGATAGTATCCTGGTCTTCTATAACACCTCAGCAGTACCACAGGCTGATAGCATCCTGGTCTTCCATAACACCTCAGCAGTACCACAGGCTGATAGCATCCATGTCACGCCGCATTGAGGCAGTAATTCATGCAAAAGGGGCCCAAACCAACTACTGAGTACATATGATTATACTATTCAGAGGGCTGACATTTCTGTATTTAAAATCCTTTTTTTATTGATTTCATGTAATATTCTAATTTTGAATTTGGGGTTTTCATAAGCTGTACGCAATAATCATAAAAATTATATAAAATAAAGGCTTGAAATATCTCACTTTGCATGTAATGAATCTATATAATATATTAGTTTCACCTTTTAAGTTGAATTACTGAAATAAATGAACTTTTGCACGATATGCGTTGAGTTGCACCTGTATATTAAACACAAACAAACAATAACCGATCACTAGGCTAATTTAACAAAAGTCAGTGAGGCCCCTAGGCATATCAATGGTGTGGATAAATGAGAGTGTGTGTGTGTGTTTCTTCCAAGTCTGTTTGGGGACATGGGACATGTGGCAGGCAGTTTTAGGTGAGGGTTTCGGGAGCTCATGGCATTTGGAGCTGATTTGGTCTATTCTAGTTTCTCTGAAACCTTCAGGATGGACACACCCTTCTGGGATGGCCTCGGCCTGGTGGCTGTGGCCACAGTGGTCAGCTCAGTCTGGGCCTGCATCCCGTCTGCCCGCCCATCGTGTGTATTCTGGGACTGGGTTGATTTACGAGCCACAGGGCTCTCCGTCATGTCTACAGGGTTTTTTATGTCTCCGGGGCGCAGACCAACACTCACTCCCTGGAGGATTTAAATATGGTTTGTTGTGAAACAAACCATGTTCCTGCCTCTGGGACATTACTCCTCCCTGCCTCTGTGTCGTTACTCCTTCCTGCCTCTGGGACATTACTCCTCCCTGCCTCTGTGTCGTTACTCCTACCTGCCTCTGGGACATTACTCCTCCCTGCCTCTGTGTCGTTACTCCTTCCTGCCTCTGGGACATTACTCCTCCCTGCCTCTGTGTCGTTACTCCTACCTGCCTCTGGGACATTTCTCCTCCCTGCCTCTGGGACATTACTCCTCCCTGCCTCTGGGACATTACTCCTCCCTGCCTCTGGGACATTACTCCTCCCTGCCTCTGGGACATTACTCCTTCCTGCCTCTGGGACATTACTCCTCCCTGCCTCTGGGACATTACTCCTCCCTGCCTCTGGGACATTACTCCTTCCTGCCTCTGGGACATTACTCCTTCCTGCCTCTGGGACATTACTCCTCCCTGCCTCTGGGACATTACTCCTCCCTGCCTCTGGGACATTACTCCTCCCTGCCTCTGGGACATTACTCCTCCCTGCCTCTGGGACATTACTCCTCCCTGCCTCTGGGACATTACTCCTCCCTGCCTCTGGGACATTTCTTCTCCCTGCCTCTAATATTGGCATGATGCATTCTCACCTTAATAATTGGGGCCTCTTCAATTTCCCTGTCAGCCGCTGTCTCTCAGTGGACCCGGTAACTCTGGCAGTGGGTAAAGGTTACTGAGGGGTTAAGGCTCTCTGCTGACGCCACAGGACCATGATTGTTACCAGAAAAACCTCTCTCACCAGCCGCCAGAAACCGCAAGTGCAGATCTGGGTTAGTGAAATGACTCACGGCACCGACTGCTGCTCCAGAGAGGGGTCAAGAGACAAGCCTTTCCTTTCCTCAGTGGTTGGACCGTAGGAATAGATTATTACAGGACTGCGGTGGCTGGCTGGCTGGACAGCACAGCCTGGCTTTAAACAGTGTTACTGTACTCCAGCAGCTGAATAGTGCCCAGGAATTTAGTTGGAATTCGAAGGCTTTGCTTTATTCCATGATTCCAGAGTCAAATACTACGACCCGATTTTCTCTCTGGTGTGTGAGGGGATAAAAGCTCCGCTTCGCCTTTCTATCATGTGATTTGTGTGTGTGTGTGTGTGTGTTCCTAGGTTATGAAGAGGTGGTCCGAATCCCCAAAGGGTCGGTGTTCATTCGTATACAGGAGCTTAACGTCTCCCTCAATTATCTAGGTGAGTGTTCACGTCACTTCTCGCTGGGTGGCATTTAAACTCCAAATCTGCATCCAAATCTTAATCCACGTTTGTCCTGGACTGTCAGTTTACATTCTGACGGGCTCTCTTCGCTCTTTCTCTGTAGTGCTGAAGAGTAAAGGCAACCAGTACTTCATCAATGGGAAGCTGACCATAGACACGCCTCGCAGGCTGGACATCGCTGGGACCACCTTCCACTACCGCCGACCCGCCGACGACCCGGAGACCCTGGAAGCACTGGGACCCACCAATATGACCCTCGTCGTCATGGTAACGGCCCGAGCTGGGTGTCTGTCGGGGTTTGATCTGTCACACCAATCATTTGGCCTATATCTATTAACACAGAGCGTGTGTGTGTGCGCGTGCGTGCGCGTGCTTGTTTGTGTTTGCGTGCATGCGTGCGTGTGTCTAGGTACTGGTTAGGGAGGAGAACCCAGGGATCCACTATGGCTTCAACCCTCCAGTGAGCAGAGACCCTCTGAGTGGATATGCCTGGCACTACACATCCTGGTCCCGCTGCTCCACGCTGTGTGCTGGAGGTACTATTACAGTAGTACTAACCACTATAAGTCATCACTGCTTGTTGATCGGTTACTATTTAGATGTTCTGTTTATCTTATTTGGGATTGCACTCTTTATTTTGTGTTTAAGTCAAATCAAGGTAAACATTTCTTGCATCACCATTTAAATGTGATCTGGTTTGTATAATTTGTATAGATATGTTCTGCTCCACCGACTATACGCGCACTATACAAGCTCTATACACGCTCTATACACGCTCTATACACACGCTCTATACATGCTCTATACGCGCTCTATACGCGCTCTATACGTGCTCTATACGCGCTCTATACACGCTCTATACACGCTCTATATGCGCTCTATGCACGCTCTATATGCGCTCTATGCACGCTCTATGCACACTCTATACGCGCTCTATACGCGCTCTATGCACACTTTATACGCGCTCTATATGCGCTCTATGCACACTCTATACGCGCATTATACGCGCTCTGACATAACTGACCCAACAGCCTATTAGCATATTTTGGTCATAATGTTTTGGCTCATGTACTTAAGTGGTTAAAAAAAGCAAACTTCTGTCTGCAAAAAAGACAGAAGGAGGAGGGCTAATTAAATGCTGTAAAGGGTACAGAGACGATTCAGATAACGAGTGTTTGGGAATGTGTTGTAAGCTCCCTCTCTCTGTCAGGTGATCAGATCCAGCAGGTCGTTTGTAAGAAGCAGTCAGATCACTCCGTCGTGTACAACCACTTATGTGACAAGAAGAGCAAACCTAAAGACAAGAAACGAGCCTGCAACTCCGAGCCGTGCTCTCCAAGGTGCCTGTCGCTTCCTCTGTGTTCTCACTGTGTATGTGTGTGTGATGCTTCTCTGTGTGAACCCTGAGTCTGTCGGTCACGTTTGCTCCAGTGTTTAGTGTGTGAGAGAATGACCTGGCGTTACTAAGCCCTGTCCGCCTGTGTTTGCTAGCTGGTGGTCTGGGGACTGGTCTGAGTGCAGTCGCAGCTGTAATGGAGGTCTGAGAACCAGGGATGTGCTGTGTAAAAGGAAGATATCGCTTACAGAGGAGAAGGTGCAGGATAATGGGGCGTGTTCCTCCCCAAGACCTCCCCTAACTGAGACCTGTGGCAACCAAACCTGCCCCCCTGAGTGGCTGGCTCTAAACTGGTCCGAGGTACACGATAAATACCCCCAGAAGCTCAACTGACTCACTGTTTCTATTGAATATAACATGTAGGCATTGATCTCTATTTAATATAACATGTATATATTGATCTCTTTTTAATATAACATGCATACATTGATATCTATTGAATTTAACATGTAGACATTGATCTCTATTGAATATAACACGTAGACATTGATCTCTATTTAATATAACATGTAGACATTGATCTCTATTTAATATAACACGTAGACATTGATCTCTTCTTAATATAACATGTAGACATTGATCTCTATTTAATATAACACGTAGACATTGATCTCTTCTTAATATAACATGTAGACATTGATCTCTTTTTAATATAACATGTATACATTGATCTCTATTGAATATAACATGTAAACATTGATCTCTATTTAATATAACATGTATACATTGATCTCTATTTAATATAACACGTAGACATTGATCTCTTCTTAATATAACATTTAGACATTGATCTCTATTTAATATAACATGTAGACATTGATCTCTATTTAATATAACTGTAGACATTGATCTCTTCTTAATATAACATGTAGACATTGATCTCTATTTAATATAACACGTAGACATTGATCTCTTCTTAATATAACATGTAGACATTGATCTCTTTTTAATATAACATGCATACATTGATATCTATTGAATTTAACATGTATACATTGATCTCTATTGAATATAACACGTAGACATTGATCTCTATTTAATATAACATGTAGACATTGATCTCTTTTTAATATAACATGTAGACATTGATCTCTATTTAATATAACATGTAGACATTGATCTCTTCTTAATATAACATGCATACATTGATCTCTATTTAATATAACACGTAGACATTGATCTCTTCTTAAGACATTGATCTCTTTTTAATATAACATGTATACATTGATCTCTTCTGAATATAACATGTAGACATTGATCTCTTTTAATATAACATATAATTTAATATAACATGTAGACATTGACATTGAGACATTGATCTATTAACATGAATTGATAAATATAACATGTATATATTGATCTCTTTTTAATATAACATGCATACATTGATATCTATTGAATTTAACATGTATACATTGATCTCTATTGAATATAACACGTAGACATTGATCTCTATTTAATATAACATGTAGACATTGATCTCTATTTAATATAACACGTAGACATTGATCTCTTCTTCATATAACATGTAGACATTGATCTATATTGAATATAACATGCATACATTGATCTCTATTGAATATAACATGTATACATTGATCTCTATTTAATATAACATGTATACATTGATCTCTATTTAATATAACACGTAGACGTTGATCTCTTCTTAATATAACATGTAGACATTGATCTCTATTTAATATAACATGTAGACATTGATCTCTTCTTAATATAACATGTATACATTGATCTCTTCTTAATATAACATGTATACATTGATCTCTATTGAATATAACATGTATACATTGATCTCTTCTTAATATAACATGTATACATTGATCTCTTCTTAATATAACATGTATACATTGATCTCTGTTTAATATAACATGTATACATTGATCTCTTCTTAATATAACATGTATACATTGATCTCTATTGAATATAACATGTAGACATTGATCTATATTGAATATAACATGTAGACATTGATCTCTATTTAATATAACATGTATACATTGATCTCTATTTAATATAACACGTAGACATTGATCTCTTCTTAATATAACATGTAGACATTGATCTCTTCTTAATATAACATGTATACATTGATCTCTTCTTAATATAACATGTATACATTGATCTATATTGAATATAACATGTATACATTGATCTCTTCTTAATATAACATGTATACATTGATCTCTTCTTAATATAACATGTATACATTGATCTATATTGAATATAACATGTATACATTGATCTCTTCTTAATATAACATGTATACATTGATCTCTTCTTAATATAACATGTATACATTGATCTCTATTTAATATAACATGTATACATTGATCTCTATTTAATATAACACGTAGATGTTGATCTCTTCTTAATATAACATGTATACATTGATCTCTTCTTAATATAACATGTTTACATTGATCTCTATGGAATATAACATGTATACATTGATCTCTTCTTAATATAACATGTAGACATTGATCTCTATTTAATATAACATGTATACATTGATCTCTTCTTAATATAACATGTACACATTGATCTATATTGAATATAACATGCAAACATTGATCTCTATTTAATATAACATGTATACATTGATCTCTATTGAATATAACATGTATACATTGATCTCTATTTAATATAACATGTATACATTGATCTTTATTTAATATAACATCTATACATTGATCTCTTCTTAATATATCATGTATACATTGATCTCTATTGAATATAACATGTATACATTGATCTCTTCTTAATATAACATGTATACATTGATCTCTTCTTAATATAACATGTATAAATTGGTCATGTTTTTCCGTTGTAACATTTGTGTGTGTAATCAATGCCACCTGCTGGTCGGATTGAGTTGGGGCTAATCTCTCTAATATTTGTATTCATCTTCTAATTTATATCTCACTCTCTGTCAGTCCCTCTCACATTATCTGTATCGCCCCCTTCTCGCTCTTCTCTCCAGTGTAATCCCAGCTGTGGTCCAGGGTTCAGGCACCGTTTACTTCTGTGTAAGAGTGGAGAGAACGGGAACACTCTCCCAGAATCACAGTGTCCCAAACATGCGCGTCCAACCTCCAGAGTGCGCTGTAACCTGCAGCGCTGCCCACCCCCTATGTGGCTCACAGGGCCCTGGGGAGAGGTAAGGCTGGGACTTGGCTTCAGAACCAGGTTTATTTACTCTGTTTACACAGTCCCCTAGCTGCAACACCTAATACACACATTTAGGAATGGATACGAACAATACGACAGAAGGCACAGCTGGAATATGTACTATATGAATAGTGCCACAGAGCAATGGCTAGTTTTAGTTCAAGATGTCCATTTGAGTTTGTATCTATCCCGATAGTGTAGAGTGTGGGTAATCAATGAGAATGTGTGTGTGTGTGTGTGGGGGGGGGTTGACAACCTGAGGGGAGCCGGTGCTGATGGTCATGGGAGAGCTTGTCCTGGAGCAAGGCTGTGATTATGGTGCTGAACGCAGAACTGAAGTCCAACACGGACTCTGCTCTGAATTGAACACTGCTCTCCTCTCTACATAGACCTTTTATACATTTAAACTCGTAATTTGACTTGCTGTTGCGGGAGTACAGTACTCCTTAGAGGCATTTCGAACTGTCAAATTCGGTACCTTTTCAAATTGACCAGGATAGGTTGTGCATTTGGTGGTTTACCACTGATGGTGATTTGCTAATGCATAATTATTCTATTCATTGTTTGCTTCCAAAAATAATGGCTAGCTAAATGAACACCAAACGTTGTCTGGTACATACTTAATTCAGCAGTACTAAATGTAGCTACTTCCGTACTAACTAGCGGAAACATAAGCTGACAGAAAGCCAATGACACTAGAATAATACAAATGTGTGCATTGGGACAACTCAATGTTCCTCATGCTTGCATAGCTTGCTAGCTAGGTAAGTTAATAGTTACAAACAGCGTAATAACAAATATGTTTACATATCAGAAGCTAACACAGCAGTCTGCAAGTGTTTGTGAAAACCCAGTAGTGTTAGCTAGCAGCTACTAACTGTTTTGAAGTTTTTGTTATTGCATAAGTTGATCAAAGTATTGTTATTTAATGGATGTCTCTCCCTCTCTCTCCCTCTCTCTCACTCTCTCTCACTCTCTCTCACCCTCTCTCACTCTCTCTCACTCTTTCTCCCTCTCTCTCCCTCTCACTCTCCCTCTCTCTCTCTCCATCTCTCTCCCTCTCTCTCTCTCCCTCTCTCTCCCTCTCTCACTCTCTCCCTCAGTGCTCTGCCAAGTGTGGTCTTGGTCAGGAGATGCGCTCTGTTCAGTGTCTCTCACACACTGGCCAGCCATCCAATGAGTGCCCAGATATTCAGCGCCCGGCAGCCATGCAACAGTGCAAGAGCAAATGTGACCTCAGCAGTCTACCTGTAGACAACCCTGAGGGTGACCCTGAAGGTCAAAGTTCATCTCTAGTTAAATACCTTGTCTCTGTATTTACCTGCCAGCTAAATGTCTATAAAATATATTTATATAACCTTCGTCAAATATTCATTCAATTTTACCCATCTGAGGAAAGGTCCAACAATATGTTGTCTTTTGATTTTTCTTTCAGAGTGTAAAGATGTGAACACAGTAGCATACTGCCCCCTGGTGCTCAGGTTTAAGTTTTGCAGCCGCCCCTACTTCAGACAGATGTGCTGTAAGACCTGCCAAGGACACTGACCCCTAAAGTAGACCCAGAACTACCCCCAGCAGACCCAGAACCACCCCCAGCAGACCCAGAACCACCCCCAGCAGACCCAACTGAACCACCTCCAGCAGACCCAACTGAACCACCTCCAGCAGACCCAACTGAACCACCTCCAGCAGACCCAACTGAACCACCTCCAGTAGACCCAACTGAACCACCTCCAGTAGACCCAACTGAACCACCTCCAGCAGACCCAGAACCACCTCCGGCAGACCCAGAACCACCTCCGGCAGACCCAGAACCACCCCCGGCAGACCCAGAACCACCCCCAGCAGACCCAGAGCCACCTCCAGCAGACCCAGAATCACCCCCAGCAGACCCAGCAGACCCAGAACCACCCCGGCAGACCCAGAACCACCCCCGGCACACCCAGAACCACCCCCGGCAGGTCCAGTACCACCCCCGGCAGGTCCAGAACAGACCAGCAGAGCTGCACATTCCATAGAGGGAGGAGCTGCCCAGCCAACTCATTGTAAAGCAGCCTGACATTAGGGAAGGGAAAGCCAGATGGAGGAACGGTGAGAGAAAAACCTGTGCTTTTATCACTCACTTTGAACGTACCCCAACTGGTACCAGCTGTGGAGGCAGTGCTGTGAAGACCAGGCGAGCTGCTGGGATACCTCTATGTTCTTAGTACGTATATTCTAATAGTGTTTGGTGCTACTACCATTGCCATGGTGGCCACAGGACTGGCCGAAATACTTCAGCTTAGTTACGTTTTTCAGTTGTTTATTAAGTTCCCTGGGACTCTATGTACATGCGTACCTTAACTTGTATATTTACAGACGTACACAAAATCAACACTGTACAAATGACATTTTCCTCATACTTTACAATAATTTACCAAATGTTATGTTATGTTGTTTCTGTTATCTGGTCGCTAAAGCTAACACACATTATCAACTATTTTGTTTGGTCAATGCTGTGTTTCAGATGGAATCCGTGTGAATCTTTAATATTAACTAATAATAAACGTAGCTCTTTGAAAGGGGTTCGAAAATGTTTTAATTTGCACAAAGGCTTAAAGTTTCTGTGTTTTAGTTACAGTGGCTTGGACAGTATTTGTCCAATTTTAGAATTAAAAAAGGTGCTAAATGTTCTCTGATGATCATACCCCGTTAATTAAGCAGTCACATGATCATACCTCATTAAGCGGTCACATGATCATACCTCATTAAGCAGTCACATGATCATACACCATTAAGCAGTCACATGATCATACACCATTAAGCAGTCACATGATCATACTTCATTAGGCAGTCACATGATCGTACAACATTTAGCAGTCACATGATCATACCCCATTAACATTAAACAGTCACATGATCATACCCCATTAACATTAAACAGTCACATGATCATACCCCATTAATATTAAGCAGCACATGATCATACCCCATTAATATTAAGCAGTCACATGATCATACCCCATTAATATTAAGCAGTCACATGACAATTAGTGATTGAACATTTAATCTAAATGTAGTGCACCCGCCTCCCCAAACGACTTGTCCCAGACGCCTTGTCCCAAACGACACCAGAACCTCTTTAATATTCTGATTAATGGTGGGACACAGGGTGAGATCACTTTCAGGCAAGGAAAGGTGAAAAAGTCAACTGAAAATGCACCAAGCAGCATGGAAGCACCTGTTAGGACTCGTAAAGACTGCAGGAATGATGTTTTATGGACCAGTCAAAAGTTATGTTTTTAACTACATGACAAAAAACTATTTTAGGGGTCAATCACTTTTCACATTGCATATGAATTGGATAACTTTATTTAGCAAACACATTTATAAAGTATACGCATTGTGTTTTATTTGTGCATTCAGATTTTCTTTATTTAACCTGTTTTGGATGAACATCTGAACATAGTAAATTAAAATGACATTTCAGTGAAAAGTTAGTGAAAATTTGAAAAAGAGCTATAGTTTTCCATCTGGATCAATGTGTGTGTGTGTGTTGTTTTGAGTGGAAACACTGTGTCCATCACTGAGGGAATGACATCCAGCCTCTGATTTGATTGGGAACAAGGACTTCTGGCACACCCTGTGGCCTTTAGTTTAACTGGTAGCATGAATGACATTGCAATTATGCATTTAATGGTCAACCAAGTTCAGCCTTTAAAATGCAGTCACATTTACATGTACAGTAAAGGCCTTTTATCTAGTGAGCTTACACTCAGAACTAGCCTTTGCAATGTGTCCTCTCCCCGTGATGGAACTCATTTCTATTACTACTAGGTTGTAATTCTCTTGTTGGTGCTCTGATTGTGCTTTTGAACGGTGCTATTTGTAATGTAATTGTTGTCGTCGTTGGATGTCATTCTGATTAATATAACATTATGTTGTTTGAAGTTGGTGCTATAGACAGTGTGCTATATTAGTTTGGTGGAGAAGGAATACTCATTCCACATCTAATACTGTAACTGTATGAGATCGGGCACATCAGTATCTGTTACCAAACGTACAAATACAATATTGTGTGATATACATTTGTTTTTAAGCTAACTGACCGTTTACAAGTCTCTCACGAACCATTACAGAACTGTTTTAATTACGTCACATCAATCTGCAACACCAGTCAGTGTTTTCTATTTGCAGCCCTCAGTATCTAGTGATGATGTGACCGACAAGGGAAAACAGTTTCACTCATTATTAGAGGGACAATATGTTTTGTTTGTGTAACATGCTTATTGTTTAATATATGTACTGTATTTTCATTACCGTTCTCCATGTACGACAATCGAAATGAACATATTAAATTGAATAAATTAGGCGCATCGTTAATACAATTCGTCGTCTGCTGTATCCTTTCTGCAAATTTGCCGTACCCACAAAAAAGGGACGTGGACGGAAATTTGCATGATGAAATGATCTGTTTTTGTTTCTCACACGTAATGGAATATAGTGAGGTCTTGTGCCCGTGCTGTCCTGGTAATGTGGTGCTGTTGTGGTGAAGGCTTTTTCAGGTGAATCCTTCTGAGAACTACTGGTATGAGTCAGCATCACTACTGAACCAGGTTTCAGTACCTCTCAACCCATTGAACAGTGACCATGTCCGGCACACAGAATAAAAATAGATTTATGTAAAATTTATATAGAAAAATTTGGTCTACATCAGCATTCCTTGTTAAATATAAAGTGGGGGGAAAAAGTATTTAGTCAGCCATCAGTTGTGCAAGTTATTCCACTCGAAAAGATGAGAGAGGCCTGTAATTTTCATCTTAGGTACAAATCAACTATTAGAGACAAAATGAGAAAATTGTCTTATTTATTGTCACATTGTAGGATTTTTAATGAATTTATTTGAAACGTTTGGTGGAAAATAAGTATTTGGTCAATAACAAAAGTTTATCTCAATACTTTTTTATATACCCTTTGTTGCCAATGACAGAGGTCAAACGTTTTCTGTAAGTCTTCACAAGGTTTTCACACACTGTTGCTGGTATTTGGGCCCATTCCTCCATGCAGATCTCCTCTAGAGCAGTGATGTTTTGTGGCTCTCGCTTGGCAACACGGACCTTCAACTCCCTCCAAAGATTTTATATGGGGTTGAGATCTGGAGACTGGCTAGGCCACTCCAGGACCTCCAGCAAACTTCAGACAGGCCTGGACATGTACTGGCTTAAGCAGGAGGCACGTCTGGCACTGCAGGATTTGAGTCCCTGGCAGCACAATTGGTGGCTGACTAAATACTTTTTTTGCCTCACTGTATGTGAACAAAAAATATTAAAATGTATGTTTTTATTAATTTAAAAAAATGACTAATTAGAGAAACATTTGTTGGGTACAATTAATCGTTTAGGTTAAAATTACCCAACAGAGGGAAAGATGCTGTGATAACTCGGTCACTTTCTCTAATTTACGGGTATGTGTGTCCTGTCGACGCCAAAATATCTGCCATCCTTGATTTTCCAGCTCCTAAAAGTAAACAGGAGCTTCGCCGGTTCCTCGGGATGACTGGCTATTAAACCAGCAGGACACTCACCTCTATCGTCCTAGACCCAGTCACCCTGGATACTGGCTCCTAAACCAGCAGGACACTCACCTCTATCGTCCTAGACCCAGTCACCATGGATACTGGCTCCTAAACCAGCAGGACACTCCCCTCTATCCTCCTAGACCCAGTCACCCTGGATACTGGCTCCTAAACCAGCAGGACACTCACCTCTATCCTCCTAGACCCAGTCACCATGGATACTGGCTCCTAAACCAGCAGGACACTCACCTCTATCGTCCTAGACCCAGTCACCATGGATACTGGCTCCTAAACCAGCAGGACACTCACCTCTATCCTCCTAGACCCAGTCACCATGGATACTGGCTCCTAAACCAGCAGGACACTCACCTCTATCCTCCTAGACCCAGTCACCATGGATACTGGCTCCTAAACCAGCAGGACACTCCCCTCTATCCTCCTAGACCCAGTCACCATGGATACTGGCTCCTAAACCAGCAGGACACTCACCTCTATCGTCCTAGACCCAGTCACCATGGATACTGGCTCCTAAACCAGCAGGACACTCCCCTCTATCCTCCTAGACCCAGTCACCATGGATACTGGCTCCTAAACCAGCAGGACACTCCCCTCTATCCTCCTAGACCCAGTCACCATGGATACTGGCTCCTAAACCAGCAGGACACTCCCCTCTATCCTCCTAGACCCAGTCACCCTGGTGGTGCGTCTGTGGAACTCATCCACGATCATCAAGGCGTCGGGCGAGAAAACGTTGTATTTATGTGCTGTCAGAAGCCAGACAAAGAAACCCCTGCATTCTGCATTAAGATAATATCGTGCGTGAGAATAAAAAAAATTAATGGGGCCTCTAGACGCCTGCGCGGAAAAGTCACTTGCGGATGGTCGCCCAGAATATGAAGTGCATTCACACGCTATACGCCAGACGCTGACCGGCATCACACGCTAACCTCTGAAAAAAAAGTCTTACCTGATTACACGGCGGATAAGACACCCTCAGCACTTACAGAATAATCTTCTGCGAATCTCTTTGCTTGTCGGTGACAAGCCTTCGCCCAGTTGATAGTTCGTTATGGGTGTAGTAGTGCAATTCAGACTTTCAGATGTCAAAGATGAGAGAATAACCACAGTCTGGGTGGAGTTAAGTGTAAACGACTGAAGCCGAATGTAGAGAGCAATGGTGGATTAAACACCCAATTGCCATAGACTTCTGCTGATTGCACCATCGCTTCATGTATTTTATAGAGTAATGATTCAAGTCTGTATTAAATATGAAAGCAAGGTACTGACATCTACATTACATGAATTGCTGTACGTCTAAACATAGTGTTGTCAAAATTACCTACAGCTGTAAGAGGTGTGTTTTGTGTGTTTTGTCCGTGTGAGTGTGTGTGTGTGTGTCCGCTGACTGAGTAAGTGACAGAGATCAGATCTAGTTTTGTCTGTGGGAGTTTGAGGAAGCACATATAAACGCCGTGCCGGGGCGTTAATTCGCTGGCTGTTCAGTCTGACTAACTGACTGTGTGCTGGAGACTTCCTGGCTGTGATGGTTGTGCTGTGAGGAGTTGGTGTGGTATCGCCAATACACACACACACTGGTGCAGGACCGTGGAAGAGAGGGACACACACCACCAGCAGAA
Source organism: Dallia pectoralis (assembly GCA_029465975.1). NCBI lineage: Eukaryota > Metazoa > Chordata > Actinopteri > Esociformes > Umbridae > Dallia > Dallia pectoralis. The sequence goes on from CM055751.1 coordinate 3,492,028, forward strand.
TGGTAACGCACCAACACATCACCAGCGCTCACCTTACCGCTCGCTTACTGATGAACACGGTCTGTTAGGTCACATAAGAGCTTTGCGTCTCTCACATTAGCCTGGCTGTGCTTAAAACCCATGATGAAGAAATTTGACATACAGCGGCTGTTCTGACTCTCAGATTTCAACATATTTCTCATCCGCACAATATATTATATTTAGGGGGGTCGAGATACGATAGGTTGAGGTGTTGAAAATATATTAATTATATGCATGTTGTGATCTTTTTTAACAGGGGGTGGTAGAAATAAAATAGGGAAGAATCTGACATTTGGGCTTTTCCTCTTTTGGGCAAACAGCATTGATAGTGTAGACTCAGGTTTGGTGAGAATTTCTGTTGCATTCACGTTTCAGTAAAAGTGTGCAGTAAATGTTGACTCATTTTAAAATAAATGAGTAATCAGGGATTGGATCGTGGAAAATATGAACGAATGTCAGCATCAATCAGCTTTCAAAACTGCCCGAACCAGTCTAAAAGGTAACAAACAATGTGTTTTGTTCCTGTGGAGATGGGCAAGTCTTAACCACAGGGATGTGTCAAAGAAACTGTTAATATAACTTATGTTGGATTCTTCAGAGCGGAAGAGCAGCAGCAGTGGTGTGTTGCAAAGTTTACAGGATTTGGCAAGATGCGTTTGTCAGGCGTGTGAGGGGAAGCGCTGTAGTCTTGACAGAGACAGAGGGGCCTGAAGTTTCGATCACAACACTTCCTCACCGACAACTTTAAGCAAGGTCACTAATAAACTGAAGCTCTGCAGCAACAAAAGAAATGTTGCCAGAAAGCTGAGCAGAAATGACATCAATTCAAATGCTCTGCATATGCACGGCCAGATATGTTCTCTCAAGTCTAACATTTCTTTAATCAATTGCTGTCCCGATACTTATAGACGGAGAACATTTTATTTTGAATGGTGCGATGCCTATGGTTTCATTCAGACAGTAGCTTAATCAATTCAATAGTTTCGGTGGATACAGCATCACCATGTGTCTGTTAAAGCAGCAGTGGCTGAATGACTTTTATTTGAGTTACTCACGGGTGTCATTGCAATTTCACATTAGCACTGTCTGACATTAATAATAGGGCCGAAACATTTATATTATTTCCCCAGATGAATTGACAGAGAACCTATCCTCATTAGAGTGGAAAAATAAACTAAAAACCAACATAGCCTCACTTCCCATCGTGTTAGATATAAATTATAGAAGTCCAACACATAGTACAAGTAAATAGTTCATTCAATTAAACACCATAATACACCACCAAACAAAGTTAAACAACACAGGAAATACACAATCACAGAAAACAAATTCCCCAGAGAAAATATCTTTTTGCATGTCCTAACACACCAAATCCTCCAACTTAAAAGTACTTTTCAACTCATTCTACAACTGAGGTACAATAGAAATCCCTCTTCAGATTTTGTCAGGTGGGACTTTGCAATTAGTTTTTTCAAGAAGTGTTATGAGGATGAATGATGAAGAATATCAGGTATCAGGTATGAGATGATTATTGACTAAGACAAGAGAGGACAAGAGCAGACATAACAGACTGGACAAGAGCAGACATAACAGACTGGACAAGAGCAGACATAAAAGACTGGACAAGAGCAGACATAACAGACTGGACAAGAGCAGACATAACAGACAGGACAAGAGCAGACATAACAGACAGGACAAGAGCAGACATAACAGACTGGACAAGAGCAGACATAACAGACAGGACAAGAGCAGACATAACAGACAGGACAAGAGCAGACATAACAGACTGGACAAGAGCAGACATAACAGACAGGACAAGAGCAGACATAACAGACAGGACAAGAGCAGACATAACAGACAGGACAAGAGCAGACATAACAGACTGGACAAGAGCAGACATAACAGACAGGACAAGAGTAGACATAACAGACTGGACAAGAGCAGACATAACAGACAGGACAAGAGCAGACATAACAGACTGGACAAGAGCAGACATAACAGACTGGACAAGAGCAGACATAACAGACTGGACAAGAGCAGACATAACAGACTGGACAAGAGCAGACATAACAGACTGGACAAGAGCAGACATAACAGACAGGACAAGAGCAGACATAACAGACTGGACAAGAGCAGACATAACATACAGGCTGATAAAATTTAGTTTCATTATTTGCTCCACAAACCTACTTCCTTCTACATCTCCATTTATACATGGTGTTGTGCCATGTGCCAATTTCTTACAGGAACCACATTTTACATATTAAACAGCTGAAGTATACACTAGCCATGACCATATTTGGCAAAACCTCCAGATGACGCCCCATCATAAAATGTACTTACTCACAATGCAAATTACACTGTCCCCTGAACAGGTAAAAACAAATGCTAAAGAAAATACTACATCTTATCAATAAATTCACTACTATATATAATAATTTAGCAGATTAGCGTTAACCTTAATACATTTTCTTACTTGATGCTTTGTCATGGCCCACTGGGGTAAGAAGAGAAGCTTTAATGTATGTGATCAATACTCAAGTATATTTATCATCAATAAAACATGAGCTGTTGTTTTGTAGTTTTTGTATTTGGAAAACAGTGTCGTTGAAATGTCCGAGCGACAGAGCACTAGAAAGATACAATGAGAGAAGAGAAAATGAGAGAAGTCAGATCTGTGGCTTTACGCAACTATGGACATTTTCGAGCGAGGCATTGTATTTATGGCTGCGGTCTGAAATGTGTGAACACATACCGCCTTAGTCAGGTTGTTCACATGAAAAGTATGCAAACCATTACTGAAGACCTGCTGCTTTTCTCTCATTATAAAATGTGTACGTGGTGAGAGAGAGCCGATGGCCTCCTGTAGGTTGGAGTCACACAGCTGTTACTATGTCCCCCTCCAAACTTATCACCGGCTAATGAGATAACTCAGACCACAGCAACCATGTAAGAACGGCTTATGGTTCCAACACACTTCATAATGAAACAGTGTTGGGAACCCAAAAGACAAAGGGACCGTATCTTCAGTGCATTACAACATCTGTGACAGACCTGTTTCTCCTCAACTCTCAGGCTGGTGATTGGTCAGGAGGCCTTCTGCTCTATGTGATTTTCATTTGATGTCATCGTCATGTTGAGGGCAGAGGAGGAAATCCGGGGCTCAAAATGAAAGGGTGGTCTTTCAATTGGCAATTATTTTCCAGTTGTTTTCCATTCTGTTTGAGTAGAGAGATCGTGCTCTTTATCGGACAGATACCACAACTACCGGTTGTGTCTCTGGTGGGTCAAAGTGGGAAGCAGTACTTTACAGTGTACGGTGTCCAAATTGACATTGTGTTCAACTCACTGACGGCTCGTTGCCTGGTTACTGTCCTCAGCTTCCTTTACGAATAACCACAGCTAGTTGCATTTATATTGACACAGATTGACGCTGTAGGTGACAAACGTCTGAAGTCTGCTGGTTCACACCAAATCCAGTTACAAGCCTATGCCAGCTTTAATATGAGGATTTTAAGGCCTCCTGTGGGAATCGGGTTTGCAATTTATAGCCAATAAGTTTGCCAACTAATTGTTGGGTCTAAATTGTGGTCTAGGTTGGGTTGTTTCTAATAAAAGTAATTTGAAAAGAGTGTGATGTAAGTGACATCCCTCCTAGCCTTGACTCAATGAACATTATATGACTTTATACAAAGTTGAAAGCTGTTATAACTGAATGTATTTCTGGACCGTACCATTGTCTGACAGAGTTCAGTGTTTTGGGGGTGTCGAGCATCCAACCATGTAATTTCCATATCTATATATTTTTTCAGAGATTGTTGTCTATGAGCACATTAACATTTAGATAGCTACCCTATTGCTGGGTCACAAGTGTGCTTAACAGATGTTGTATAGTCCCACTGCATGGGTCAGATATTTTCCAGTTTGGATTAAATTTGTTATAACTGATTAAAGACCTCCATTCAAATTCCAGGGGCGTAGATGGAACGTTCCATTCTCATCAGAGGAGGGGTCGACACTCTGGATGGAGAGCATTAATATAATGAGATATGAGCGATCAATATGATAAATACTTTCATTTTCTAGTATACTGTATTCATCTGGTTAGATGCAGCGTTTTAGGGCAGTATAGTGCAGATATTTCCAGAACTAGATTAATGAGAATACGCCAGTTTATTTCAGGAGCCTGGATTTTCTTTATCATGATTTTCTTTCTCATAACAAGTGGTGTTATGAACCAAGGCGTTGCCTGGGGCACTTTAACTGCAACAGAAGGTACAGCCAACTGCTCTTTTAGAAAAAACGTTCCTCTATGTTTCCGTATTCGATATATAAGAAGAAATACATTATAGCTTTAGGCGCCTCTGTCTAGTCACATCTTTAGAACAAGAAAGTGCTTCAGAAATTCTGCACCACACCTGACTTTCGATACAAACTCCGCAGCTGCCATTGTTGCCAGCATTGCCACCAGTTGATGTGGGTACTGAAAATATTGCCCACCAGTTAGGGGGCAAGGCTCGTATAGATGTCTCTATCAGTGTTCTTGGTATCAGACACGGTCTGGTTGAGTGTAATACACAAGTCTGGAACATTCACACCTGTCTGTTCATCTAGACCGGCACATTATTCACAACATCACAACATTTACAACATGATATAATTCTCACCCCTTAAACACAAACACATCTTCCCAGGCATGAAACCCACATAATGTATGTCTCTTATGTCAGTTTTCACTTGTTATCTCCGCCTTGATGGTCCTTCAGTTAGCGAACTGTGTCATCATTCATTTCTTCAGTGAGAACATGATTTATTTTTGAAGAACAAGGGAGTAACCAAGTAGGGATCATTAATAACAGGTGATGCGCTGTGTAAGCTACGTGTCACTGCTAGGATTCGTAAAAAAGGACAGGTTTAAAAAACAGTGGTGCTTTGCATTTTCCCTAATGTCTCCTGACACGATGCCCTGTTTCACACAGTGAGAACCAGATCTACCGAGCAGATCGATGGTTCTATTTCTCTAACTGTCATTGTTCTCCCCTGCAGGGCAGTAAGTACCACTGGCAGAGTCAGAATGTCAAACAGAGCGGTGTGGACGACATGGTGCTGCTGTCCAAGATCACGGAAGACGCCATCGTGGAAAATCTGAAAAAGAGATTCATGGATGATTACATCTTTGTATCCTGTTTTTCTTTTCTTTATCAGGGACTTTTTATATCACTTCTTGCTAAGATGACATTATTCTGTGAAGTGTTTCTATTCTTGATTGTCAATTTGAAAATAGAAACGAAGTGGGGAAGTATTGCTTTAAATTTACAACCTGCCCGTCAAACACACACCCCAGAAACGCGCAAAAACACACACCACACAGACACGCACAAACACACACCCCAGAGGCGTGCACAAACACACAGCCCACAGACACGCACAAACACACACCTCACAGACACGCACAAACACACACTCCACAGACTCGCACAAACACACACCCCTCAGACACACACCCCAGAGACACGCACAAACACACACACCTCAGATATCCTCCTAGACACACCCACCTCAGGCACTCCCCCAGAAACGCCCACTTCAGACACTCCCCAGACAAACACACCACAGACACAATCCCCCAGACACGCCCACCTCAGACTCTCCCCCAGACACGCCCACATCAGACACTCCCCCAGACACACCTGCCTCAGACACTCCCCCAGACACGCCCACCTCAGACACATTTACACATTCACACACATTTACGTTATTAAAGTTTTGTCGTTCATAAAATGCAACTTCCAGTTAGTGTTACAGTCTCAAATAGCTAGGTGTGACTACCACACAAAACAATACTAGGAAGTAGATAATGGAGTGGCTATCATCAAAGTCAGTTGTGGAAGTAAGAAGAAAATTAAAATTGCCCGTTGCAGTTTGCTACAACAGTATGGCGTGTTGTGAAGTGTTGAAACAATAGAGAAGAACTCAGCTGTCGCAGCTTTAAAGGGAAGCTGGTTCCACATCAGGATGTATGGTTTGAGTAAAGCCGGAAGGTTGGAAAGGGCAGTTCCCTTTGCTTAACTATAGGCAAGAACCATGGTTTTGTGGTTGAGGCAAGCTTCGACTGGAAGGCAGTATGCACTGTCCAGGATCAGTTGTAGGGGTTTAATGGCACAACTAGCTGGGTTGCACTACCCCCACTTATTGTCGTTTAAAGTAACGTTGTACTTCACAAATATCGTAGCGCGCGATCCTGTTGATGTTTGTGGCAGAAGACGTGGTGTTAACCGAAGTCACAGCCAACGGGGTTGTGGTTGTCTATGCAGAGAAATGCATGTCACTGTGTGTCATAAAGTGTGTGTGGCGGGGAGGGAAACAGCAATTTGTTTAATCCACATAGCAATGATGACAGAGACCGTATAAGGACATGTGACTGTTCACCAATGGGACACCGGCACCACGCAGGCAGATAAGAGAATCGAAATCGTTGAGGTCATCGCATGCCCATAATTGATGTTCCAACGGACACATTCGCGACAGCACAAAAACAAATCTCCACACACACTGACAGGGTTTTCACACACACACACGCCCACACACGCAGAAGCGCATGCAATTATACGACATCACTGTTCCTCTTTTGAATACGCTGTGTGGCTCAACAGCTTACTTCCCTGTTTTCAGTACACTTTTTTGGGGTTTGCACATACTAAGTATCACCTAGGAAATGTCTTGGTCAGTTTGGATCAAAATCTGGTCGGGATTTTACAGTCCCACTGTAAGTGTTTCACTTTCACATTTCGTACTGTCACAAGAAACAACTTGTTCCTTAACTGTCCCGTCTGTAGACCTATATTGGTTCTGTGTTGATATCAGTGAATCCCTTCAAACAGATGCCCTACTTTACTGACCGGGAAATTGAACTCTACCAAGGGGCTGTAAGTAAGCTTTTCTGTTACCAGGTATATGCCTAGAAATGTACAGGTTGTCCTCTGCTTAATTTATCACAACCTGCCCTGTTCTCTCATATGTTTCTCCCTCTAAAGGCCCAGTATGAAAACCCTCCCCACATCTACGCTTTGACTGATAACATGTACAGGAATATGATGATTGATCAGGAAAACCAGTGTGTTATAATAAGGTAGGTCATTACAACCAGTCTGGACTTTTATTTAGAAGTGCAATGTCTTTCTGCTGGCAGGTAGGAGGCAGGCATGTTTCTCCTCTGATTGAAATCTACACCTATACTTTACAAGTGCTCATTGGTTTCTGTAGCACAATCAAACAACAACGAACGTCAAGTTCAACATCAAATAATCTCAACGCTTACACTTTTTCTGACTATATTTGACCTGGATTTTATAAGCTTGCATGTTTCAGGAGTGAATTTTATTGGCTGATGAGGAAGGGTGTGTGTAGATGCTTAAACCCGGTTGGTAATGCTAAACCACCTGTACCACCTACACTTCTATGAAGTCAAGTTTCCTTCATGTAGGTTCGATGCGCCATGGGATTAAGTAAATCTAAACACTAGATTTTCTACTAAATTCATAACCTTTCCACACAATATGCCTATTAATTTGACAGCATTTCCTTGACATTACTCAAACAACAAAACCTATGCATGAGTTGTCCAAATAGCATCGTGCCCTAGTTAAGAACCGCTGTCTGTCTAAACCATACAGCATTAAGAAGCTACGAATCTGAGCTTTGACACGTGTTACACGATACTGGACAACTATTGCAATCCAAATACATTGTATGCCGTTTGTGGGCAGGACCGTGGTAAAGGATGAAAAATAGATTGTTCTTAAGGAGCAGTAGAGCAGACTAAACCCCAGGACCAAACCTTATATGTGTACTGGAGACAGCAGCTTGTACAAATGGACCAGCCTGGAACCCTCAAAACAGAAGTTTCTGAAGCAACCATGAAATGGAGCATTTGGGAAAATTGTTGGAATTGGCATTCCGGTTACAGTACCTCAGACATAGGACTTCTGAGGCATGACAGTGTCTGTTCACCAATAACAGCGATGACATGAGGCGCCCAGCCTGAGGCAGTCCCATTGGGGAAATCAGCTCGATGATTAGGGAGGTTAAAGGGCAATAGGTTAAACCAGGCAAGCTGATTGGACCAACATGGCTGTGGAATGTTTCTGACACCTTGTAGAACCCATGCCTGGAAGAAATCAGGCGGTTCTGGAGGCAAAGCGTTTACACCTAGTACTGGATATGTGTACACATATATAAACGGCCATACTATTTGCAGAAACATACTTATTAATATAGAAATGTGATGCTTGAGTCCATGTGTGTTAGTGTGTGTGTGTTTAGGGTCAATATGTCTGTGTGTTTTGTGTCTGCCATACCAGTGGGGAGAGTGGAGCTGGGAAGACTGTGGCAGCAAAATACATTATGGGTTATATCTCCAAAGTATCAGGAGGAGGTGATAAAGTGCAGGTATTTCCATATTACTGTTAATACCGAAAATAATACTATTTCCATTACAACTATTTGGTTTGACAATACTCTACCCACTTAATTCTGAAGTTTTCCTGTATGTATCTTTCAGCATGTCAAGGATATCATTCTCCAGTCTAATCCCCTACTGGAAGCCTTCGGCAACGCCAAAACTGTTCGCAACAACAACTCAAGCCGTTTTGTGAGTTCTACACACAGCAGTCAACATTCTAAACACAGCATTCACATTCTAAACACAGCAGTCAACATTCTAAACACAGCAGTCAACCTTCTAAACACAGCAGTCAGCCTTCTAAACACAACAGTTAACCTTCTAAACACAGCAGTCAGCCTTCTAAACACAGCAGTCAGCCTTCTAAACACAGCAGTCAACCTTCTAAACACAGCAGTCAGCCTTCTAAACACAGCAGTCAACTTTCTAAACACAGCATTAAACCTTCTAAACACAGCAGTTAACCTTCTAAACACAGCAGTCAACATTCTAAACACAGCAGTTAACCTTCTAAACACAGCAGTTAACCTTCTAAACACAACAGTTAACCTTCTAAACACAACAGTTAACCTTCTAAACACAACAGTTAACCTTCTAAACACAGCAGTCAGCCTTCTAAACACAGCATTCAGCCTTCTAAACACAGCAGTCAGCCTTCTAAACACAACAGTTAACCTTCTAAACACAGCAGTCAGCCTTCTAAACGCAGCAGTCAGCCTTCTAAACACAGCAGTCAGCCTTCTAAACACAACAGTTAACCTTCTAAACACAGCAGTCAGCCTTCTAAACACAGCATTCAACCTTCTAAACACAGCAGTCAGCCTTCTAAACGCAGCAGTCAGCCTTCTAAACACAGCAGTCAGCCTTCTAAACACAGCAGTCAGCCTTCTAAACACAACAGTTAACCTTCTAAACACAGCAGTCAGCCTTCTAAACGCAGCAGTCAGCCTTCTAAACACATCATTCAACCTTCTAAACACAGCATTCAACCTTCTAAACACAGCATTCAACCTTCTAAACACAGCAGTCAGCCTTCTTTTAACCGTATTTCACTTTGAATGCGCAGCGATTACTTCCCCTTCTCAGCTGTGTCAGCTATACAAGTAAAACTGTTCATGTTTATTTCAGAAACCAAATGTCGGTTTATTCCATCCGAAGGGGTCTGTTAGTTCAATGGTACCTATTCTTACAGCAAATACACAGTGCAAACGCCGTGATGTATTTACAATATAGCTGTTATCTTTTTGAAAATATGTTTGCGGCAAAAGATTAGTGGAGATCATTTAAATCAATTAATTTTGTTCAGGTTGCTGCTCTTTACATAGTAGCTAGCATTAACAGACAACAACTGTAGTCTTTAACAATACTGCTCTTTACAATACTGCTTTTAACAGATACTAACGTTAGTCTAATTGCACTCACAACAGAGCAAGAAACAAAGCTTGCCCTTTTGAGGACCTCTAGTGGAAAGCCGGAGTACTGCAGTGGGTTCACAATAAATCCAAAAAGATTTGCTCATTCATATACTGTTGTATATTGGTTTAATTTAGTAATTCATGAAATGTACTTTACCGGTCGACGTTAAAATAAAGTTTAAAACAATTCATAATAACCTGAGAGACAACAACAATGCAGACTAATGCATTATAACACTGATGTTCTGTGGTGAGAGAACAGCTCTACAGTGGAACTTCGAAAGGTGTTAACCTCAGCTCATAGACACATTCAAATTCAGTCGTACAGGTTTTGTCTGTTATTACCTCACAAAACAGACATCATCTGCTCTGAGATTCCCGGTATGCACAACATGACATCAAAATCTGGTGCTGGGGTGAAGTCCTGAATCAGGGTAACAGCTGTAGAGTGTTTTAATGCTGTTTATATTTGGTCTCATTTTTCTGTGACTTTGTATTGGTTTCAATGGAACAGGGTAAGTACTTCGAGATCCAGTTCAGCAGAGGAGGCGAACCAGATGGTGGAAAGATCTCCAACTTTCTTCTCGAGAAATCGAGGGTGGTGAACCAGAACGAGAACGAGAGGAACTTCCATATTTACTACCAGGTCAGTAGACCCAGAGTCAGTATAGAGACAGCGCAATGTCAACACAACACAATGTCAAGAACGAGATCGCGGGTACAAGCGGCCGAAATGGGTTTTCTCAGAAAGGTGGCTGGCCTCTCCCTTAGGGATAGGGTGAGAAGCTCAGTCATCCGAGAGGAACTCGGAGTAGAGCCGCTGCTCCTTTGCATAGAAAGGAGCCAGTTGAGGTGGTTCGGGCATCTTGTACGAATGCCACCTGGGCGCCTCCCTAGAGAGGTGTTCCAGGCACGTCCAGCTGGGAGGAGACCTCGGGGAAGACCCAGGACTAGGTGGAGAGATTATATCTCCACACTGGCCTGGGAACGCCTCGGGATTCCCCAGTCAGAGCTGGCTAATGTTGCCCGGGAAAGAGAAGTTTTGGGTCCCCTGCTAGAGCTGCTACCCCCGCGACCCGACCCCGGATAAGCGGTTGAAGATGAGATGACAATGTCAACTCACACTCTATTTCTAGTGGAGTCCTCCATTCTGCCTTCTACACAGCGATTGCTCTCTCTCTCTCTCTCTCTCTCTCTCTCTCTCTCTCTCCCTCTCTCTTAAGCACATTTCCTTACTGTTACCGTAGTATTTTATTACTGGTCTGACCCTATTTGTATTTTGGTGTGGTTTCCCTTGACTTCCCACTGACCTTCCATCACTTGTGTTATACAAATACAGTATCTCACAAGAGTGAGTACATCGCTCACGTTTTCGTAAATATTTGATTGTATTTTTTCATGTGACGACACTGAATAAATTACACTCTTCGTAAAGTAGTGAGTGTACATCTAAAAAAAAGTCAACACACAGCCATTAATGTCTAAACCGCTGGCAACGAAAGTTAGTGCACCCCTAGGTGAAGCTCCACGAAGCTCCACACCACATGCCAGCCAATGGGTATTCATTTGAATGTGTCCCTCATGTGCTGTTGTGTTTTATCTCTGCTGTATTTAGGTAATAGAGGGAGCCAACCCCCAACAGAAAGAAGGCCTGGGTATAATGACTCCAGACTACTACTACTATCTGAACCAGTCAGGCACTTACAAAGTGGACGGAACTAATGACAGCAAGGACTTCCAGGAGACCATGGTACAGTACTCTATCAGCCTTATTCTAGACCATGGTACAGTACTCTAACACTCTTATTCTAGACCATAGTACAGTACTCTAACACACGCTAACCCAGAATTAGCACACACCAGCCCAACACAGGTCAACATAAACCTCACCTAACACACGATAACCCAGAATTAGTCCACACTAGCCCAACACGTGCAAGCTTACACCCTAAACCATGAACTGGACAGCCCACACCAGAAACGTATTTTTCTAAATTAATTTCTAAGTTGTTTTTGATGAACTTTTACTGGGTGTCGTTCCAGGTTACTTTTCACTGTATGTCCACTGAGTAATAATAATGTAAAATGCCAAAAACACTGCGACGGCGACAAAACAGGCTGTGTCATCTGAGAAACGGAGCGTTGTCCGATATATACTCTAGAGTTGCATAATGTTGAGTTGATACTCTTCCAGCGTGTTCACTCAGTCCAGGTTCTGGATGACATAACGTGGGGAATGGACCATGAAGGGTATCCCTCTATACAGGACTACAGTGTTGGCTTTCATCCACAGGAAGCCATGGAAGTGATCGGAATACCGAAAGCTGTACAGGCTCAGGTGCTGCAGATCATTGCAGGCATCCTCCATCTCGGAAACATCAGCTTCATAGAGGCAGGCAACTACGGCCAGGTGGAGAGCAGCGACTGTGAGTGGGGGAGCACGACCAACTCCTGTATCCTACGTTCAAATGGACGCCAACTGACCATTGCAACTGTCCCCAGTCAGAGGGAAAATAACTTCTCACGCGCTACGTCCTGTTTGTCTATTCCGCCCTCCAGTGCTCGCCTTCCCTGCCTATCTGCTAGGCATTGACCCGTCCCGCTTGCAAGAAAAACTGACAAGCAGGAAGATGGACTCTAAGTGGGGGGGAAAGTCCGAGTCCATCGACGTGACGCTCAACCAGGAACAGGCGACATACACCCGCGATGCTCTGGCGAAGGCCCTCTACACCAGAGTCTTTGATTACCTTGTGGAGGTCTGTAAACCCTAGTATACGCTGTAGACACACACACACACACACACACACACACACATAGACATTAATTACACATCTTCACTCCCCTTTTCTCATACCAGGCCATAAACAAAGCCATACAGAAACCGCATGAAGAATACAGCATAGGAGTTCTTGACATATATGGCTTTGAGATTTTCCAGGTGAGGATTAATTTAAGCAAATATAAATCGTACATTTCTAATGGAATAATTAAATCAACATCTATAAAGACGCCCTGCGGTAATATTCTCCTGAGCATATATGTGTGCCTTCTGACAGAGGAATGGGTTCGAGCAGTTCTGCATTAATTTTGTCAACGAGAAGCTACAGCAGATTTTTATTGAGCTAACGCTGAAGGCTGAACAGGTACCAACCAACACTCAAAATGTAGATTCGCTTATACAAAGTCAAATTGTCGTTGACTAACATATCTTTCACTACTTTTCCCCAGGAAGAGTACGTTCAGGAAGGCATCAAATGGACACCGATTGAATATTTTAACAATAAGGTCGTGTGTGACCTCATCGAGAACAAGTTGGTGAGCTCCAATAGATGCAACATCTGCGTGACAATTTCTCCGGATGTGTGAATATTCAGCTCGCGGCTACCGCTCACCTTTTTTCCACCGTCCCTCTAGAACCCACCGGGCATCATGAGTGTACTGGACGATGTGTGTGCCACCATGCATGCCAAGGGAGAGGGGGCGGACGGAACCCTGCTCCAGAAACTCTCTGCGGCGGTGGGCACACACGAACACTTTAACAGCTGGAACTCTGGCTTTGTCGTCCACCACTATGCAGGCAAGGTGCGTACTGGTAGAGGAGCGCAGGTCCGTCTCACACCATAAAGGCAGGCATGGAAGTTCAGTTCTAGACTGAGGTAAATAAAATGTTCAGTAAGAAGTATCCTGGAGGGAGAGTAGACAGACTGCAGTAAGTTGTCATGGTTCCGTGGGTTTGAATGTTGATCGTTCACACGTCACATCTGCTACCTCAGGTTTCTTACGAAATCAACGGCTTCTGTGAGAGGAACCGCGATGTGCTTTTTAACGACCTCATTGAGCTGATGCAGAGCAGCGAACAGTAAGTGCGCTTCTGTCTTTACATTTATGTTGTTGGTGTAGTTCTCTAAGCCGCAAACTCTGGAATCTACAGACTCGGGTTTTATCTGTTATGAGCAGTCTCCCGACCCAAACATTTTGACCTGATTGTTACATGAAGAGATGGCGCAAAGGAAATTAGCTAGAGTGACTTATTAACGGACTGCAGAAATAAAATCTCACCCCCACAGTGGCTTCATCAGCAGCCTCTTCCCGGAAAACCTCAACACAGACAAAAAAAGCCGGCCCACCACTGCCAGTTCAAAAATAAAGGTAACAGCCGGATCCCTGTGGTTTCAGTGGTGACTGTAGCAGCGCCACACTAGGGTCGATGGTGCCTCATCGCCTACTGTAATGTTCTCTGTGCAGAAACAAGCCAATGACCTGGTGAACACACTGATGAAGTGCACTCCACACTATATCCGATGTAATGTTCTCCTACTGTAATGATCTCTGTGCAGAAACAAGCCAATGACCTGGTGAACACACTGATGAAGGCCACTCCGCACTATATCCGATGCATCAAACCCAATGAGACCAAGAGGCCCAAAGACTGGGAGGAAAGCCGGTGTGTCTCTATAGCAACCCGAACACATACGCCATGTACAGTAGCAGAGGATATAGAGTATTCAGAGTATTCAGCAGGGAGCTGCAATGGCCATGTTTGTAAAATTAGAACCAAAAGCATATTTGTGTATTATTATTTGTTTATGCGTTCACATGTGTATTTGTGTGCATGTGTGTATTTGTCTGTGTGTGTATTTGTGTGTGTCTGTATTTGTGTGTGTTTGTATTTGTGTGCATGCGTGTATTTGTCTGTGTGTGTATTTGTGTGTGTCTGTATTTGTGTGCATGTGTGTATTTGTCTGTGTGTGTATTTGTGTGTGTGTGTGTATTTGTGTGAGTGTGTGTATTTGTCTGTGTGTGTAATTGTGCGTGTGTGTGTATTTGTGTGTGTGTGTACATGTGTGTGTTGTTTTAGGGCGAAGCACCAGGTGGAGTACCTTGGTCTGCGGGAGAACATCCGAGTACGTCGCGCTGGCTTTGCCTACCGCAGGCTCTTCAACAAGTTCCTACAAAGGTGAGTGTTAATGCCACGTTAGTAACCGGGGCATGTGACCACACACACACACTCCGTTCGACATATGTGCCCATTTGTGTGTGACCCGCAGATATGCCATTCTGACGTCGGAGACGTGGCCGGCCTGGCGGGGTGCAGAGCAGCAGGGCGTCCTTCATCTCCTCCGCTCTGTTAACATGGACACAGACCAGTACCAAATGGGCAGATCCAAGGTCTTCGTCAAGGCCCCAGAGTCGGTAGGGACCCATATAGGTTTCTCTGGGAATAGCACATTTACATTTTTTTTAAATTTAGCAGACAGTGGATTAACCTTAGATATTATATTAAAAGTATGACTTCAATAGTTTTTAGGCAGTGGGCAGGGACTCAGCTTCAAGGAAAGGTTAGTTTTACCAATGGGGTTCTATAACAGAGAATAGCTTTAACAGGGCAAAGCTGGAGTTTCCTATTTGTATGAGTGGGACGGCCAAAGTTTAGCTGGGATGTACAGTCCCACCAGCCCCACCAGCTCCACCAGTTCCACCAGCCCCACCAGCCCCACCAATCCCACCAGCTCCACCAGCTCCACCAGTTCCACCAGCCCCACCAGCCCCACCAATCCCACCAGTCCCACCAGCTCCACCAGCTCCACCAGCCCCACCAGCCCCACCAGTCCCCCAGTCCCACCAGCCCCACCAGTCCCACCAGCTCCACCAGCCCCACCAATCCCACCAGCTCCACCAGCTCCACCAGTTCCACCAGCCCCACCAGCCCCACCAATCCCACCAGCTCCACCAGCTCCACCAGCTCCACCAGCCCCACCAGCTCCACCAGCCCCACCAGCCCCACCAGCTCCACCAGCTCCACCAATCCCACCAGTCCCACCAGTCCCACCAGCCCCACCAGTCCCACCAGC
The DNA here is from genome assembly GCA_029465975.1 of Dallia pectoralis. Taxonomy (NCBI): domain Eukaryota; kingdom Metazoa; phylum Chordata; class Actinopteri; order Esociformes; family Umbridae; genus Dallia; species Dallia pectoralis. Next base: position 3,507,777 of record CM055751.1, read on the forward strand.
CCCACCAGCTCCACCAGCCCCACCAGTCCCCCCAGTCCCACCAGTCCCACCAGTCCCACCAGCCCAACCAGTCCCACCAGTCCCCCCAGTCCCACCAGTCCCACCAGCCCAACCAGTCCCCCAGTCCCACCAGTCCCACCAGCCCAACCAGCCCCACCAGCCCAACCAGCCCCACCAGCCCCACCAGCCCCACCAGCCCAACCAGCCCCACCAGCCCCACCAGCCCCACCAGCCCCACCAGCCCCACCAGCCCCACCAGCCCCACCAGCTCCACCAGCCCCACCAGCCCCACCAGCCCCACCAGCCCAACCAGCCCCACCAGCCCAACCAGTCCCACCAGCCCCACCAGCCCCACCAGCCCCACCAGTCCCACCAGTCCCACCAGCCCCCCAGTCCCACCAGTCCCCCAGTCCCCCAGTCCCACCAGTCCCACCAGTCCCACCAGCCCAACCAGTCCCCCAGTCCCACCAGCCCCACCAGCCCCACCAATCCCACCAGCCCAACCAGTCCCACCAGTCCCACCAGCCCAACCAGCCCCACCAGTCCCACCAGTCCCACCAGCCCCCAGTCCCACCAGTCCCCCAGTCCCACCAGTCCCACCAGTCCCCCAGCCCAACCAGTCCCCCCAGTCCCACCAGCTCCACCAGCCCCACCAATCCCACCAGCCCCACCAGCTCCACCAGTTCCACCAGCCCCACCAGCCCCACCAATCCCACCAGCTCCACCAGCTCCACCAGCTCCACCAGCCCCACCAGCCCCACCAGCCCCACCAGCCCCACCAGCTCCACCAGCCCCACCAATCCCACCAGTCCCACCAGTCCCACCAGCCCCACCAGTCCCACCAGCCCCACCAGCTCCACCAGCCCCACCAGTCCCCCCAGTCCCACCAGTCCCACCAGTCCCACCAGCCCAACCAGTCCCACCAGTCCCCCCAGTCCCACCAGTCCCACCAGCCCAACCAGTCCCCCCAGTCCCACCAGTCCCACCAGCCCAACCAGCCCCACCAGCCCCACCAGCCCCACCAGCCCCACCAGCCCCACCAGCCCCACCAGCCCCACCAGCCCCACCAGCCCCACCAGCCCCACCAGCCCCACCAGCCCCACCAGCCCCACCAGCTCCACCAGCCCCACCAGCCCCACCAGCCCCACCAGCCCCACCAGCCCCACCAGCCCAACCAGTCCCACCAGTCCCACCAGCCCAACCAGCCCCACCAGTCCCACCAGTCCCACCAGCCCCCCCCGTCCCACCAGTCCCCCAGTCCCACCAGTCCCACCAGTCCCACCAGCCCCACCAGTCCCCCCAGTCCCACCAGCCCCACCAGCCCCACCAGTCCCACCAGCCCCACCAGCTCCACCAGTTCCACCAGCCCCACCAGCCCCACCAATCCCACCAGTCCCACCAGCTCCACCAGCTCCACCAGCCCCACCAGCCCCACCAGTCCCCCCAGTCCCACCAGCCCCACCAGTCCCACCAGCCCCACCAGCCCCACCAATCCCACCAGCTCCACCAGCTCCACCAGTTCCACCAGCCCCACCAGCCCCACCAATCCCACCAGCTCCACCAGCTCCACCAGCTCCACCAGCCCCACCAGCTCCACCAGCCCCACCAGCCCCACCAGCCCCACCAGCTCCACCAATCCCACCAGTCCCACCAGTCCCACCAGCCCCACCAGTCCCACCAGCCCCACCAGCTCCACCAGCCCCACCAGTCCCACCAGTCCCACCAGCCCAACCAGTCCCCCCAGTCCCACCAGTCCCACCAGCCCAACCAGCCCCACCAGCCCAACCAGCCCCACCAGCCCCACCAGCCCCAGCCCGTATGAGATTACAAATGAGTGGTTTAGTCACTTGTGCTTTATCTCTACATATGTTGTATAGTGTAACCTGAGGAAACCAGATCTACGCAGTCAGCACTTTTATTGTGGAGATTGGCAGGGTATCCATTGGTACGGCTCTTGACACTTTAGGGGTACTGTTTCTTACAGCTCAATGAAAACGAGTGGACATATGAACTGTGCTACCAAATCATATTGCGCTGTGACATCATGTTTTATCTCAACATACTGTAGCTTTTCCTATTGGAGGAGATGCGGGACAGAAAATTTGACACATTTGCCAGGATCATCCAGAACGCCTGGCGGAAGTTTATCGCCAGGAGGAAATATGAACGCATGAGAGAAGATGGTGTGTGATAAGTGTTTTGGAGAGATTAAGAAATGTTAATATTCCGTACACAGTATGTAGCATTTACCCTTAGAGGGTCTTACTTAAAATGACAATTTAATCCTCTTCCTTCTTGTCCCCAGCGTCAGACATCCTGTACAACTCTAAGGAGCGGAGAAAGAACAGCATCAACAGGAACTTTGTAGGTGACTACCTTGGGCTGGAGCAGAGGCCAGAACTCAGACAGTTCCTGGCCAAGAGAGAGCGAGTGGACTTCGCAGACTCTGTCAACAAATTTGACCGTAGATTTAAGGTGAGCTTCGCCGTTCAAGGTCCAAATGACATACTTTTTCACCTTGTCGGCTCTAGGATTAGATATATGATTTTAGATATTATATATATTATAAATAATTTGTTATTAGATGTATAAACTGGTCATCTTTTCTATTAGCTGAATAACTGCTTCCCGGCCATTAACACACATACATTCTCAATCTCTCTCATTCTTTCTCCATGCTCTTTAAAGACCATCAAGAGAGACATGATTCTAACTCCAAAGGGCATCTACCTGATAGGCAGAGAGAAGGTAAAGAAAGGGCCGGAGAAGGGACAAATAAAAGAGGTGTTAAAACGCAAGCTGGAGTTCCAAAATATCCACTCCGTCTCTCTCAGGTACGGGCGTTTTCTAACAACAAACCTTCACTCCAAATGTAATTGAACCACAAAATTGAATTTGTTTGTCTTTCCAAACTTTGGATTAAAAATTAAATAAAGACAACTGGGTTAATGAACGACCTGTCACTTTTAATACGAAGGAATTTTCCTCCATATTTGATAAACCATTTGCAAATTATAGCACATTTTGTAAATAGCTGACACTGTGTGTGGGGCACGGCAGTAGAATGCTACCCACAAGAATCCATAGTGTCGACTGTAAACATCTCATGCCACACAGCTTGTCTTTCATTGATGCTTCTTTGGTAAAAATATGCTGTATTTTTAACACGATCATTATGAATAGAAACTGATTACGCCGGTTATTTTAAACTCCCTCTCTGGAGTATTGAACCAACGTGACAAATCTGTCTCCTACCAATCTCTAAAACCTTTCCGTCTTTCTTCCTCTCCTACAGTATGAGACAAGACGATTTCTTCATCCTGCATGAGGCCGAATATGACAGTCTGCTGGAGTCCAACTTCAAAACGGAGTTCCTAAGCCTGCTCTGTAAGCGCTATGAAGAGGTGACCAAGAACAAGCTGTCTCTTTCCTTCAGTGACAGGTATGTCTGCATAAAGGGGACATCCTCTGTGAATCACTGTGAGTTCCCCCATGGTTAAGTCGACTGGATCACCAATATTCCTGCGTCTCTATGCAGGCTGGAGTTCCGGGTGAAGAAAGAGGGCTGGGGTGGAGGGGGTACCCGTCTGGTGGTGTTCCAGAGGGGACAAGGGGACCAGGCCGAGGTCAAACCAGCTGGAAAGACCCTCACCATCTCCGTGGGCGACGGGTTGCCGAAGACCTCCAGTAAGTTACGAGAAAAGAGGTGGAACATATTAGATACAGGTACTGTATCTACCATCTTCTTCATCTCATGAAGTCATCGATCAAAACTCTGTTTATTTCTGTTTATTTTGTCAGAGCCCACAAGGAAGGGAGCCCTACAGAACTATGGAGGAGGCAGGAGTAAGCCTCCCAGCAAAGGTAAACATATGAATCTGTTCAGTCCAGTTCCTGTGTCACTAACAGACATCACTCAGTAATAATGATTATTATTGTCATTGAACAGTACAAGTACAAGTACAACAAAACGCAGTTTGCATCCAACTTGCAGAGCTTATTAGGAACTGTATATCAATATTAAATCATATTGGTGCTGAAGAATTCAAGAACAAAGTGTATGAATGTATTTGTATTGTGTTTTTACTTGTATGAATGTATTTGTATTGTGTTTACGTGTATGAATGCATTTGCATTGTGTTTACGTGTATGCATATATTTGTATTGTGTTTACGTGTATGAATGTATTTGCATTGTGTTTACGTGTATGAATGTATTTGTATTGTGTTTACGTGTATGCATGTATTTGTATTGTGTTTACGTGTATGCATGTATTTGTATTGTGTTTACATGTATGAATGCATTTGCATTGTGTTTACGTGTATGCATATATTTGTATTGTGTTTACGTGTATGAATGTATTTGCATTGTGTTTACGTGTATGAATGTATTTGTATTGTGTTTACGTGTATGAATGTATTTGTATTGTGTTTATGTGTATGCATATATTTGTATTGTGTTTACGTGTATGAATGTATTTGCATTGTGTGTTTGTGTATGAATGTATTTGTATTGTGTTTACGTGTATGAATGTATTTGTATTGTGTTTACGTGTATGAATGTATTTGTATTGTGTTTACGTGTATGAATGTATTTGCATTGTGTGTTTGTGTATGAATGTATTTGTATTGTGTTTACGTGTATGAATGTATTCGTATTGTGTGTTTGTGTATTAATGTATTTGTATTGTGTTTACGTGTATGAATGTATTTGTATTGTGTTTACGTGTATGAATGTATTTGTATTGTGTTTACGTGTATGAATGTCTTTGTATTGTGTTTACGTGTATGCATATATTTGTATTGTGTTTACGTGTATGAATGTATTTGTATTGTGTGTTTGTGTATGAATGTATTTGTATTGTGTTTACGTGTATGAATGTATTTGTATTGTGTTTACGTGTATGAATGTATTTGTATTGTCTTTACGTGTATGAATGTATTTGTATTGTGTTTACGTGTATGAATGTATTTGTATTGTGTTTACGTGTATGAATGTATTTGTATTGTGTTTACGTGTATGAATGTATTTGTATTGTGTTTACGTGTATGAATGTATTCGTATTGTGTGTTTGTGTATTAATGTATTTGTATTGTGTTTACGTGTATGAATGTATTTGTATTGTGTTTACGTGTATGAATGTATTTGTATTGTGTTTACGTGTATGAATGTATTTGTATTGTGTTTACGTGTATGAATGTGTTTGTATTGTGTTTAAGTGTATGCATATATTTGTATTGTGTTTACGTAAATGAATGTATTTGTATTGTGTGTTTGTGTATCAATGTATTTGTATTGTGTTTACGTGTATGAATGTATTTGTATTGTGTTTACGTGTATGGATGTATTTGTATTGTGTTTACGTGTATGAATGTATTTGTATTGTGTTTACGTGTATGAATGTATTTGTATTGTGTTTACGTGTATGAATGTATTTGTATTGTGTTTACGTGTATGAATGTATTTGTATTGTGTTTACGTGTATGAATGTATTTGTATTGTGTTTACGTGTATGAATGTATTTGTATTGTGTTTACGTGTATGAATGTATTTGTATTGTCTTTACGTGTATGAATGTATTTGCATTGTGTGTTTGTGTATGAATGTATTTGTATTGTGTTTACGTGTATGAATGTATTTGTATTGTGTTTACGTGTATGAATGTATTTGTATTGTCTTTACGTGTATGAATGTATTTGTATTGTCTTTACGTGTATGAATGTATTTGTATTGTGTTTACGTGTATGAATGTATTTGTATTGTGTTTACGTGTATGAATGTATTTGTATTGTGTTTACGTGTATGAATGTATTTGTATTGTCTTTACGTGTATGAATGTATTTGCATTGTGTGTTTGTGTATGAATGTATTTGTATTGTGTTTACGTGTATGAATGTATTTGTATTGTGTTTACGTGTATGAATGTATTTGTATTGTGTTTACGTGTATGAATGTATTTGTATTGTGTTTACGTGTATGAATGTATTTGTATTGTCTTTACGTGTATTTGTATTGTGTTTACGTGTATGAATGTATTTGTATTGTGTTTACGTGTATGAATGTATTTGTATTGTGTTTACGTGTATGAATGTATTTGTATTGTGTTTACGTGTATGAATGTATTTGTATTGTGTTTACGTGTATGAATGTATTTGTATTGTGTTTACGTTGCTTTCCTTCTTTAACTAGGACACCAGAATGGTGCACCCAGAGGCAGAGGTGTCCCACAGCCTCAGCACCCAGAGCACACCTACTCTGACCCCCAGAAACACAACCGACCCCCAAGTGCTGCTCTCCCCAGACTCAGCACCAAGAACACCAGACGAGGCCCAACTCAGACTCAACAGGGGAACCTGGACTTCCTCAATGTGCCCGACCAGGGCGTGTCTGGGTGAGATGAATGACATGAACATACAACAGTAGATAAAGGATTTATCTGTAGATAAAGGATCGAAATTGAGCCCATTCCACTCTCTCCCCCTGTCTCTCCCATTCCACACTCTCTCCCCCTGTCTCTCCCATTCCACACTCTCTCTTCCTGTCTCTCCCATTCCACACTCTCTCCCCCTGTCTCTCCCATTCCACTCTCTCTTCCTGTCTCTCCCATTCCACACTTTCTCCCCGTCTCTCCCATTCCACACTCTCTCTTCCTGTCTCTCCCATTCCACACTTTCTCCCCGTCTCTCCCATTCCACACTCTCTCTTCCTGTCTCTCCCATTCCACACTCTCTCTTCCTGTCTCTCCCATTCCACACTCTCTCCCCCTGTCTCTCCCATTCCACACTCTCTCCCCCCTGTCTCTCCCATTCCACACTCTCTATCCAGAATGCAGAGAAGGAGAAGTATTAGTAACCAGCGGCCACCTCCAGCCCCAAGCAGTCGGCCCAAGCCCCAGACCCGCCCCACAGGCCCCCGCTGCCGGGCGCTGTACCAGTATATTGGCCAGGACGTTGATGAGCTCACCTTTGATGTTAATGATGTCATCGATTTGCTCAATGAAGGTGAGGAACTTGTCAGTAGAGAATATTCTACAACTGAGGTGTTTGGTGCTTGGAACTAGTACTGCCCCTGTGCTTTTGTATGGCGCCTGCCTAACACGCAGAAATAACTGTTGACATGTATGTAACACGTGTGTAACATGTGTGCAACATGCATGATGAAATCACTTTGTGTGTAGATAATACTCAAATTCCTTCATACCAGTATTTATTTATTCATACACGTGTATTACAACAACGACAACATATGAAATGGAAACAAAGCTATAGAAAAAATATATAGACAATTAAAATATAGTTTTCATGAATCATCTTATAGGAACTAAAACATGAAACTTCAGATCACTCTTAATATCATTCTGTACTGCAATGCTTACTTCTATGTTCTGCGTACGTATCTGAGTTTGAGTGTCAGCAGCAATGCAAAAATGAAGTATTATTTTATGAAAAGTGGAGTGCCGATTGTGGCAAAATTGGTTTACTACACCACCTACTGGTGAGTTGGCACTACTACACCTGCACTGAAGGGCTGATCTTAAAGAACAGCACCCATTCATGTTTATAACTGTATTGATTAAAGTGTAACACTCTTCTTGTAATAGGTTTGATGAACAGCTTTTTATTACTTTGTGTTTCCTCATAGATCCATCTGGCTGGTGGAGAGGCAGGTTTCATGGAAAGGAGGGTCTCTTTCCTGGGAACTATGTGGAGAAAATGTGATGACTGCCTGTCATATAGCCCAACACATCTAATGTAAAAAGTAGATGTTATTCTCCACTGTGACGCAACCATGAATAGAATGTAAGCCGAAAAATCATTTGAGGAGAATATCTGACACACAAGACCAGTACGTTGTTATCTGTACGAGATCCATTACTGAGATAGGGATTTTATGATGTTTTGTGTTATATTATCAGACACATTGGGCCTTACTTCACAGAAGAGCACTTTGATTAAAGCTTTATACTGCTAACTTAGAAGATGATGCAATGAGTGGACTACAATGAGTTGTCTAGGGCGAGTTGTCTAGGGCGAGTCGTCTAGGGCGAGTTGTTTAGGATGTGTTGTCTAGGATGTGTTGTCTAGGGCGAGTGGTCTAGGGCGAGTGGTCTAGGGCGAGTGGTCTAGGGCGAGTCGTCTAGGGCGAGTCGTCTAGGGCGAGTCGTCTAGGGCGAGTGTTCTAGGGCGAGTTGTCTAGGGCGAGTTGTCTAGGGCAAGTGGTTCAGTGGTCTTAGCAGCTGCCTCTGGAATGTACTGCTACAGTGTGGGTTTGAATCTTTCAGCAAATAGTAACTCTCTTCTGTATCGTTACCATGTTTCAGTCCAGTAAAGCTTAAAATAAATTAATGTAAGCTTGTTTATGTAGCATCCTCCAGTGGACGTATGTGGCTGCAGCATATGGTTTCACATCCAGACCACTGCTGTTTCCGCAACAACAACAAGAATCTACAAAACATTTCTAAAAATGTAAATACAAATAGGACACCATGATTTTATAATTTTATAAACAATATGAATAAAATGCTTTGTGATAACTGTGTGATAATTGTGCGAACATATGTTTTTCTTTGTTGTGTAGAAAATGTATGATTATATGACACATAATCAGTTGTCGATGTAAAACCTAAAGATACCACTGGGAGGTGCTGCTGCACCTCTTCCGACTTCGACGTATTAAAGGCAATGCTCATGGGACATAGATTCGATTCATGTATGATAATACATGGTGCTTTCAGATGTGTAAACATAATGAATTATCCATAAAAGTGTATGTACTATTTGCACTATGTTTTAAATAGATACAATACAAGTCAATGTGTGAGTGTAAATAACTTTGACCTTGTGTGAGACTGTTGATTTTGCTCTTTGTATAATGTAAAACTAAATTAACATGGATGCTTGAACCTGCCTCATTCTTAGAAAAGATCATGTTTATCAATACGCTTTGAATGCATGTCTTGCAAATGCGGAAGACAGGCATTCAACATGATGGCTATGAATTAAACTGTTTTGTATATGTATAACTAAATATTTCTACTGGGGTTTTATAAATGCAGGTTGGACAGAAGAGGTGCAGCTTATTATTTTCTGAGCTGGGAGAACTGGTCCAGCAGGTAAGCTCTGACAGAAACTAAGAGCTTCACATTAATGGAAAGGCTGGTCAATGTGTGGATGTAGGTTTATGGTTCATATTAAAACAGTTGATGGTTGCATCTTTGCCCAACGATGAAAAAACATGACTTGAAGAGCAGTGTTGAATATTCGTCATTTAATGTAAAGTACATACCAGATAAATATTAAGTAGAATACATTCAAATACCAGACACACAAAAAGTATATAAGGGCCATGTTAAACATACCTGTTGGTATGAATGAGTGTGTGTCATGGAGACCTTCCATGATGGTATGAGTGAGTGTTGTAATGGTGACATACCTGATGGTATGAGTGAGTATTGTCATGGTGACATACCTGATGGTATGAGTGAGTATTGTCATGGAGACCTTCCATGATGGTATGAGTGAGTATTGTCATGGTGACATACCTGATGGTATGAGTGAGTATTGTCATGGTGACATGCCTGATGGTATGAGTGAGTATTGGTGACATACCTGATGGTATGAGTGAGTATTGTCATGGTGACATACCTGATGGTATGAGTGAGTATTGTCATGGTGACATACCTGATGGTATGAGTGAGTATTGTCATGGTGACATACCTGATGGTATGAGTGAGTATTGTCATGGTGACATACCTGATGGTATGAGTGAGTATTTTCATGGTGACATACCTGATGGTATGAGGGAGTATTGTCATGGAGACGCCTGATTGTATGAGTGAGTATTGTCATGGAGACATACCTCTCGGTCATGGAGACATACCTGATGAGTGAGTGTCATGGAGACAAACAGCCGCCCGGCTTATTTTGACGATCGACAGACATACTAGAAAATCAGGTCTCTCCTTTACCAGTATATCAACTTCTTCACATTAAAATCCCTTGCATTAATTGCATGCGCTGCTTGACCCTAATCTGATCCCAAATGAAAATATGTTTTAAAAATATTTGTTTATGCTTTTTTTATGGATGTCGATATGTAGGGATTAACATGGGACAATGCAGTGTTGAATCAATTATGTGCATATTTTAAGTGTCTATATATAGTCCATAATAATAGGATGCACTTTAACAGAAACTATTACTTCATTCTAGATATGCCGAATAAACCCCTGTTTCAATGAAAACACTCGGGAATCTTCTTGCTTCGAGAATAATTGTAAAACAACAGGAACAGGCGGGCGATATTGGCAAACGGGGATTGAGGTGACATTTCCAGCAAACACGTGTGGCCTTATTACACCCATATGAACTGGTCCCATCCCGACCCATACACATATAAACCATCCCGACCCATACACATATAAACAGTGTGGATCTGCCTTATCACACCCATATGAGCTGGTCCCATCCCGACCCATACACATATAAACCATCCCGACCCATACACATATAAACAGTGTGGATCTGCCTTATCACACCCATATGAGCTGGTCCCATCCCGACCCATACACATATAAACCATCCCGACCCATACACATATAAACAGTGTGGATCTGCCTTATCACACCCATATGAGCTGGTCCCATCCCGACCCATACACATATAAACCATCCCGACCCATACACATATAAACAGTGTGGATCTGCCTTATCACACCCATATGAGCTGGTCCCATCCCGACCCATACACATATAAACCATCCCGACCCATACACATATAAACAGTGTGGATCTGCCTTATCACACCCATATGAGCTGGTCCCATCCCGACCCATACACATATAAACCATCCCGACCCATACACATATAAACAGTGTGGATCTGCCTTATCACACCCATATGAGCTGGTCCCATCCCGACCCATACACATATTGTGGATCAGATAGCTACACCTCTGGCTTCACCCGGTTTTAAATCATTTGAAACAAACAATCGCGAATAAGGACAGGAACACATGCTCAAATGGTAGGAATTTTAAAAATATTTTATATATATTATATTTTTATTGCAGTCTGATGTCCGTGGCACAGGTTGGATTTCAGACTTGAAGACATTCTGAACTGACCGGTTAATAACAAAGGCAGCGGTGTGTCACACACACACGCACGCACGCACGCCCACACGCACGCACGCACGCACGCACGCACGCACACACACACACACACACACACACACACACACACACACACACACGCACGCACGCACGCACGCACGCACGCACACACACACACACACACACACACACACACACACACACACACACACACACCGGGTGTGCTTTAACCGACTGGTGCAACAGGATCAGGAGCGTTTTGTCTTTCCAGTTAAAATCCACCTGATTCTTTGAGAGGAACGTCGCTTTGACTTGATTAAATCAACAACATGGGAGGTGAGATCTGTACCTATTTTGTCTGATGGTGGTCATTGACACTAAAAGTTTGGGGTAATTTAGATGTCCTGTGTTTTTGTTTAAGAAAAGTACATTTTCTGTCAATCTAAATTAGATATAAGTGATCAGAAATACAGTGTAGATATTGTTAATGTTGTCAATTACCTATGTAGCTGGAAACAATAGATTTGTAATAGAATATCTGCATTGGTGTACAGAGGCCTGTAATCGGCAACTATCACTCCTGTGTTCCAATGGCACTTTGTGTTTCCTAATCCAAGTTTAACATTTAAAAAGGCTACCTGATCATAAGACAATCCTTTTTTGACCATGTTAGCAATGAAAAATGATGTGCTGATAGCAAACACAAATGTCTCCACTGTATATCTGATCAATTTGATGTTATTTTGATGGACACATATGTGCTTTTCTTTCAAAAACAGATAATTTCTAAGTGGCCCCAAACTTATACATACTGGCCACCTAAATGTGTTCCTAGTCATTGTGTATCAAGCTGTTGATGCGTGCTCTGTTGGTTTCAGCCTGGGTGTTTGTAAAAGCATTTTGTGACAGCTGACGTTGTAAAATGTGCTTTATAAAATACATATGATTTGATACCCGGATGAGCCAAAACATTATGACAACATTACGGTCCTCCACGTGTCTCCAAAACAGCGGTGGACCCGGTCCCCGAGGCACAGACTCTAGCAGACCCCTGAAGGTGTCCTATGGTATCAAATCAGACACTCCTGTACCCATTGTAGGCACTCTGGACAGTGGTCATTATGGGTGTGAATGTGTTTTACATTACCCTATCCATCATTTACATTTTCTGTGACATCTGCCACTGGAGTCCTTCTGTCGGTTCGGACCAGAGGACATAGCCTTCTTTGCTCTTACGCTTCGATGAGCCTTGGGTGTTTAACCTCCTGTCACCGCTTTGTGGTTTGTTCCTCTGGTCCGCTGGTGCTAGGTTCTCACCACTGCCAATCGGGAGAACCCCACTAACCTTGCCATTTTAGAGATGCTATGACCTAGTTGCTGGCCATCACAATTTGGCCCTTGTCTAAGTTGTCCAAGTCTTTACTCCTTCCCATTTCTCCTGCATCCAACATGTTGACCGTGAGAACGCATTGTTTTGCTTAATCTACCTTAATCCAATCAGGCCTTTGTTAGGAAATGATCAATGTCATTCACGTCACCTGCAGTGGTCATTATGTTCTGGCTCATCAGTGCAAATGTATGCTGTTTTACTTTCTTTCAGTTAACACAAATGTATGCTGTTTTACTTTCTTTAAGTTAACACAAATGTGTGCTGTTCTACATTCTTTAAGTTAACACAAATGTATGCTGTTTTACTTTCTTTCAGTTAACACAAATGTATGCTGTTTTACTTTTTTTAAGTTAACACAAATGTGTGCTGTTCTACATTCTTTAAGTTAACACAAATGTATGCTGTTTTACTTTCTTTAAGTTAACACAAATGTGTGCTGTTCTACATTCTTTAAGTTAACACAAATGTATGCTGTTTTACTTTCTTTTAAGTTAATTCACAAATGTATGCTGTTTTACTTTCTTTAAGTTAACACAAATGTGTGCTGTTCTACATTCTTTAAGTTAACACAAATGTATGCTGTTTTACTTTCTTTAAGTTAACACAAATGTGTGCTGTTCTACATTCTTTAAGTTAACACAAATGTATGCTGTTTTACTTTCTTTAAGTTAACACAAATGTATGCTGTTTTACTTTCTTTAAGTTAACACAAATGTGTGCTGTTCTACATTCTTTAAGTTAACACAAATGTATGCTGTTTTACTTTCTTTAAGTTAACACAAATGTGTGCTGTTCTACATTCTTTAAGTTAACACAAATGTATGCTGTTTTACTTTCTTTAAGTTAACACAAATGTATGCTGTTTTACTTTCTTTAAGTTAACACAAATGTATGCTGTTTTACTTTCTTTAAGTTAACACAAATGTATGCTGTTTTACTTTCTTTAAGTTAACACAAATGTATGCTGTTTTACTTTCTTCAAGTTAACACATTTGACAGAAATGTTAATTATAACACAACATAAATTTCATGACTTAAAATTTACAAAGTGGAAAGTCTTATAAAACCTTGTTACGTAACATGCATACATTATATAAGACAATAACGTTTTTGCTTCGTGTTTAAAAGCCGTATATTATTAAAGCATGGATGTGTACAGAAGGCAACTGACCGTTTACCCAACTCTGTTTCTAAACTATTTATAATAGAAGCTTAAATCGGCAAATTATATTTTTACTCGTGCCAAAAATACAAGCTGGCTGAATCTAGAGCAATAATTCAGGATAACACAGCACAACTATAGTTACCATTGTGGTGAGAGTTGTAAAAGGAGCGTACGATAAGGCAGCCACTCCTGGATATTTGCTTATCTTCTAAACAGAGCAGAAAACGGACAACTGACATTTTGCTTAAGCCAGTTGCTGATATATAAGCATGTCCTGAAGATGTGAATCACCATGTGTTGTCTTCAAACACGGCCACATCCACATGATTGGTCTTCCTGAATCCCTCGCTGGAATGCCACAGGAAGTAATGACCTCACGGTCTTCCGCTTGTGTTCGGTTCTTTCTCCCAGGGTTCTACTCCAGCGAGAAGATGACAGGCGTGCTCGCGTATGAAAGCTCAGATTTGGACTGGTGCGAGGATAACTACAGATACTCCGAAGACATAGCTGAGTACTTCAACACTGTAAGTCCAACGCATGTATTACTTGCACCGTTTATAGGAAACACGGAACAAACCTGAGCCTGTTGAGTGTGCTTCAGCGGATGATCTTTCTCTCATTGTATCTGTCAAAGCAACGTCCGACCCCAGTTGTGTTGTTGTGCAGGTGAGCAGCCTGTTCTTCTTTGTGATCTCCCCAATCATGCTGTACCTGCTGCACCCGTATGCCAGGGAGAGGAACCTGGCTATACACCTGGTCTGGATCATGATGATATTTGTGGGTGTGTACACGTTCCTCTACAGAGTCATTCAGTTCCGAGTCCACCACCCAGGTGGACAAATGAACATCGACCCAGTGGATATTAGCTAGGGGCGATTGAACTGGGCCTTAACATGTGTTTTTCCCAAACAGGTATCTTCTCTGCCTACTTCCACATGACCCTTAGCTTCATGGGCCAGATGCTGGATGAGCTGTCCATCCTCTGGGTGATTGGGCTCTGCTATGCCCTCTGGTTCCCATGCAGCCTCTTCCCCTCCTTCATCAAAGACAGGTAGGTCACCGCAGTATTTGCAAAAATGCTTCTGCCATCAAACGCGTGTGAGCAGTGCAATTAGCAAGAGGAAACCTTTAATGTGAAATAACTCCTTAACATGCATATGGCAATCAGAGATTTTTGACCATCGATTAGAGCAGGGGTTCTCAAACTTTTCCATGACAAGGCCACCCAAATACCACAAGGTTTTGGCCAAGGCCCCCCTTTTGTAGGATGTGTTATTGAACCCATAGATAGACAGTAATACGATGTTTGATACCGGCCAATCAGAAAGATTAGCATTAAATGTGTAATTTTCACATATGAGACAAATTATCATAAAGCTATTTCATAACAATAATATGAAGATATTACTGTTTAAAACTTTTTTTTAAATTCTTCCAACTTGCTGCGGCACCCACTTTGAAAAACACTGGATTAGAGTACAGGTTGTTCTTGTCCATCTGTTCTGTTGATTGTCAGCACATGATACGGCCCCAGTGGCACGGGCGGTATAAACCAGGATGAAAGTTTCATTATTAATTTCACTATTAATACGGCGATTGAGATCAGAGGCTCTGCTCAAGGAAGTTCTTTGATCTTAAAAGATTCCACCAACTTTGCAATGTTAAAACCCCAAAAGGTTGTTTGTGGTAAATTCACTTTTAAGTCATTAATAAGACAGGAGACGGAGGCGTGTTCTTTGTACTGGTCTGTAGTGCCATGTGATGTCTTTCAACCGTTTCAAAGATGCCTCCCTTCTCTTTGTCACCCCCTGTAGGACGACTTTCTCACGGCTGGTCACGGCAGTTACTGTAGTCACCACCCTGTTCTCCTTTGTCAAACCCACTGCCAACGCCTACGTCCTCAACTGCTTTGCCCTGCACATCATCTACTCATTATGCCTCGAGATGAGGGTGTAAGACAATTGAAATGAGTGCATACAAATCTGACACCATAAATTAAGTGTCTGATAACAGCTAATATCTGCCCCTGGCTCTCTTTAATAGTTGCAATGACCAGAAGGCGTTGCGGCTATGCTGGTCGGCTGTTGGTCTGTGGGTGCTGGCGATCGCCTGCTGGCTCAGTGACCGTTTCGGGTGCAGCTTGTGGCAAAAGCTGAACTTCTGTTACCTGCATGGCATTTGGTATGAGTATGAAGAAGACGGAAATTTGCTAAATGGAAGTTGTATCCTTTTTCTGATGTGCTGACTGATGTATGTCTATCTACTCTTAAGGCACATTCTCATTGTGATTGCTGCAGCCTACGCTAGCACCCTGATAGCCTACTTGGATGCAAAGTATGAGATACCCTATTCCCTGCCAGGACTTCAGTATTGGCCCAGTGACAACTGGGTCCTCGGCTTGCCTTACATCGTTCTCAAAGGAAACACCAAGACTCAGAAAAGATGCTAAAGTAAATTCAACTTTAACAGGCTTTGGTGATGGAAAGCAAAATGTGCAATTTCTTTTTTTTACTCAGCAATGACTCCATTTGAGAAATGGTTGCAATACATTTGATTGCTTGTGATTGATTATGGTGGTGCATGAATGTCATGGCATTTTGGAACGAAAATACTTGTTGTATCATGCTGATCTAAATGAACGCGTTATCCTATTGTAAATTTTTAGGTCTTTATCTATTTAAATCTGAGTATAGCATAACATTCTGAATCCACCAATATGCTAAGTTAATGAATGTGTTTGTATTCTTTAAGTGTACAACAAATCCAAGGTTTGGGGTCACGCAGAAATGTCCTTGCCTTCGAAAGAAAAGCACATTTTGTGTCCGTTGAAACAACATCAATTAGATCACAAATTTAGTGTAGACATTGTAAATGTGGTAAATCACAATTGTAGCTGGAAAAATCTGAGTTTTAATGGAATATCTACATAGTTGTTGATAATGGGCCGAGGTGCAAAGAAAAAGCCAAATCTCAGACTGGCCAATAACAACAAAAGTGTTAGGGTTTAAGTTTAAGGTGTTCGACGCAGGCACAGATGAAAAGTGCTAAACACCATCAGTCAAGCATGGTGGAGGCAATTTTGATGGTCCGGCAGTGCTTTGGTGGTGGTAAAGTGGAAGATTTGTACGGGATAAAAGGAAAAAATGCCTGTGGACAATGCTTGATTGGAGTCAATTTCCTCCTACATCAAACCAACAAACCTAAGTCAACTACTAACTAAGGTAGAGTGCCATTTTAACACATTGCTTATAATGTGTGATAACCCAATTATCTCTGGCTTCCTAGGTAATAATTTCCCTTTGAGGTGAATCAAGGTCAATCCATATCATTGTAATAGATTTTTTCTCAAACTTTAATTATAACCAATCAAAAGTATTAAGCAATTTTGTTTGCTGTGTAACATTCAAAACAACCATGTTAAACGGGTTTTACATTGCCATGGTTCAGAGGTTACCACCTCAGCAATAAGGTATTGTCATTTTGTTCAGTTAAAATTACATTATTGTCCTTTCAGGGACAATATCAAATTATGTTGACTATTTTTTACCAAATGTTAACTTAATGTCACTCAGGTTTTTTATAACTTATTACGACATTATTGCAGAAACTTTTGATACTATGTTATGTATGTAATGTGAGGCCACAAACCAATAAGAGGACACATTTGTATATTTAGAAGATGACAAATTTGAGCAATGCTGAATGCATTTGTGTTTAATACATTGAGTATTCATAGTGCAAATAAATGTGTGTTTGAAAGCTTAAACCTTTTTCTCATTCTGTCCGTTTTCATTTGCAAAAAACACACACCTGATTTCTAAATCACTTTCTGACTGTATATACACTTGTGTTTATAAAAAATACATAAAATTAAAAATAACAGGAGTAAAGAGAAAAAAAATTGACATTTGACACATTTTAGACAAATGATATACACCTATTTATACATGGGAAATACAATAGAAACAATGAATGTGATCATCGATCAGTGCAACAGTGACATCTAGTGTAGACATTGTAGTACTTTGTATTTTATCTGTAAACCCAGTTTACAAATTGTAAACAATACTCATTGAAATAAATTGTTCAAAACAGCAACAACAAACCTTATGAATGATGTATGTGTCTGTGTGCAAGTTTAAGACAATTCCATGAATGAACATTATTAATAATATCTTTGTCATACATACATACATACATACATACATACATACATACATACATACATACATACATACATACATACATACATACATACTACTTCAAATGGATCCGCATGAACGACACCGAGAGGCCAGGAGTTTGACCACATATTAGTTTCCAGTACATAAAGACAGAGAAAAAAAAATCATTGATATCCTTCAATAACCCGTGAACATCCGTATGGTCAAAGAGAGATAACATCCATCCTAATTCTTACCGCTATATAACAATTGCGGAAATCGCACCGAAATTCATTAACACGTTAAGAAGTGAAATTATAAAGTTGGTGGCGGTATAGTGCATAGATAGCTAGCTAGCAACTACAGTTTACACTAGATTTGGGAACAGGACCAAACCATCTCATATGGGGGGGGTTACAAAATAGGGGCTCTCACTATTTACTTTTGCCCGGAAATAAAAATAGCATTGTTGAATAGGTTAATAATAGAATGTTTTGTGTCTAATGTTTACCTTTTAATGGCCCCTGTCAGTCACCGGCCCTTATAATCGTCCAGACTTCCCCCGGTACGGCGCCCTTGCTCTAACGTTCTGCTCTCTCACCCAGAAGCGCGCTCAGAGATTTGGCACAGATTGACTGTGAATGTGAATTCAATTAGTTTATGCTATTTTGTATCTTTATTACAATATGTATATGAATAATTAACATTGACTTATTTTTTGCAGTTCTTTCTTGCCTTTGCAATTCCATGTGTATGGCAAGCCGTTTTAACATTTATTTATGGCAAGCCGTTTTAACATTTATTCATACAAACGTACTAGTGACTATTTTAATGTTACTAGTAACTATTATTTAGATACTAGTAACTAATACAATAGTTACTAGTATCTATTCGCGTTTTACTAGTAACTATTCATTAGATACTAGTAACAATTCTTTAGTTACTAGTATCTATTCAAATAGTTACTAGTATCTAATACATTTTTACTAGTAACTTTTCATTAGATACTAGTAACTATTTCCACGAGATATCTGGAAACCAATGAGTACTATGCAAATTAGCTCCTGAATATTAACTAAGAGCACCCCTTACTGAAAAAAGCACTGAAGACCGCACCATTTTGAAGAAATTTGATGCGAACCGATTCGAAAAATGACTTCTGTAATTGAACATATTAAATTGCAGTATATATATATATATATATATATATATATATATATAATAGCAGTCCTCAAACATTTATATTTTGTACATTGCAGTTGCAGACATCCAGGGTATGGATGAGCCCGATGTTGTGCGCGCAAAACTCTGTGGAGCAAACCAAAACATAAGAAGACTAATTTGAACCGGGCATTTTGGACATTCTCACAGCCATCTTTAGTGTTGGTCTAAAACCTAAGGCATAAAAGCACAGTTGTCAACGTAATAATCAGCACACGTTTTTGATCGAGTGGTCAATCAGGATTATTCCTCGTTTGTACTGAAAAAAATATAGGCCTAATGTCCAATGTAAAACAACCAAGATGCAAAGTCAACATACAAAAAACATGAAATTATTTGAGCAAGCTTGATAAATTAGTTATCTGCAAGTTGTGTCACAAATGTACCAATGCACGTAGGGTCCTACATATTCCTCCCTATTCTAATGTTTTCATTTATTTTATGAAAGGTGATGGTCTAGGTCAAATTAAAACTTTTCATACATCTTGACACGGCATCAGGAGTAAAACTCCTGGCACAAAGCCATTATTTAATTCCAGGGCCCTCTGAATATCAGCACCTTTCACCCCTTTACCTCAGCACAGCCCTTTTTACATCAGAAGATGTCACAGAGTGTTTTTACAGATAACCAGACCATACCCCAGAGAGCAAGCAACAGGTTGTCGTACAGTGGCTAGGAAAAACTCCCCAGGGGATTTAAGCCCAGGAAGAAACCTAGAGAGGGGCCAGACTCCAACCACCACATATAGGAGGATGGCCATACCTGAGAAATCCTCAGTACAATTTAGTTATCAGTTCTTGCAACTGGCTGAGCCTAAACAACATGGCCATTTGATCTCATAAACACAAGTCATTGTATTCCACATCTATACTGGTACAACAAGGTTCTAGTGCGTCCACTTCTCTCAGGCAGACAGTCTGAGAGGTCAACCAGCCCAACTCATATTTTTTTTCAATAAGCAGTTTGAAATCAGGGAATGGAGAGGTGTGGCAACAATTATACTGCATAGCTTGTCCTTGAGGAGTTCCTGCATAAAGAATGATGGACTCCATGGAGATGACTAATAGGCGTCAGCTGTCTGAGTGGATGAGAAGTTGGACTTGTAGTAAGAAAGTTGCCTGTTAAATTCCCCGACTGTGACAAATGCCTTGGGCAAGGCACATTACCCTAAGTTGATCCACGTCCCTGTACTTACTCTTCTGGTAGACCCGAGGGGCTGGAACAGTGCAATGATCTTATTCCAGTGGGGGCACCCTTTTTTATTAAAAAGGGTTGGATCTATGTGTAATCAATGTGATCTGTAGTTATTTTTGGTCTTTTACTGTACCCTTCCTGAAAGCGCCTTCTGGTTGTTGTAAGGTGCTATATAAATACAATTTGATTGATTTCCTATTTACACTGTGTTGTGGTGAAGAAGGGCAAGTCACATTGATCCAAGTGTAGTTTATTAATAAGGTCAGATTGACAATTTCAAACATAGCCTGTTGCTATTTTACTCTTGAAAATTAAAGAGACTTAATAACACATAAGCACTGATGGTAGTCAAAAACTTCCAAATGGTTTTTTTCATGTCTAATAGAAAACAATACAATCAGAGTATATGTATTCTAAAAAAAAGATTAAATTGGATGAAATCCAATCATGGTTCAAAACATTTTCTTGATCTGTCTCAATGACATTTTCATTTACCATGTAAGATCATATAAATGTTACCCTGTTTCTTTTAAGATAAATTAAAAACGAATTTCATTATTAATTCTCTTAGCCTTCACAAATAGCATCATCAAGAAACAGCTATTAAACTCGTATTTACTCAAAACAGAAAACGCCATTGATAATCATCCAGCTTGTTGCGGTGCTAATACTTCTGGCTCGTACATTTTGCCATTGAACCACAACGTCCACTAATTATTCTTGGACAAAATACATTTGAGATATGTATTTGGGTGGATGAACTACTGTGGCTATATCACTTAAGCCAGCAATGCTTAATACAAGGTCTTATTGTGGCGACGCCAACTCGAGCTCCGGCATTTTTCACTAAGAAAAAACGTTAAAAGAATATAGCACGCAGCCTGCGAAGAATGCGTTCAGCATCCCGCGAACGTTGTTTAATTTTGAGCGGTACGTAGACATGTTATCCGGGTTACTTCGGAAGTGGGCGTGACAAGGAAACCATGTGGTTGTCTACCTCATGTTATTCAATAAAACATTTGAATGAAGATATCTCCAAAATAAAGATATCTCCAAATGATTAGATACTAGTAAATATTCTTTAGTTACTAGTATTTATTCAAATAGTTACTAGTATCTATTCGCGTTTTACTAGTAACTATTCATTAGATACTAGTAACTATTCTTTAGTTACTAGTATTTATTCAAATAGTTACTAGTATCTATTCGCGTTTTACTAGTAACTATTCATTAGATACTAGTATATATTCTTTACTTACTAGTATCTATTGCAATTCTTACTAGTAACATTATTATTTTTACTAGTAAGAATTGCTTTTTTACTCGTCATTGTAAATTACTAGTAAAAATGACTAGTTGATACCCAGCAAACACGTTACGTAACCACGACCAACCGTGACGTCATGGATTGGTCATGTCGTGACGTAACCTTCTCAAGAGGTTGTGGCAACGTAATCTGAAGGTAATATAATGACCATGGCATCTGGTCATTTCCTAACCTTCCTACGACATTGTGGCAACGTAATCTATAGACCAGCTATGTTACTTACATCACCAAATAATTTCATCTATTTGTATAGCCAAAAACAAATGTGTTTAGTATTATATAGTTGGTGAAAGATCCACAGCAAACCCTGTTCACACTTACTGCATGTTTGGGCCACATATATACACACTATACACATGTTTTCTTTTAAATACACAAACATGAATGACAAATTATTTATTGCAGAACAGAAATATGATTTAAATTGGAGCTGATTAATGTGGTTCTGAAATAAATTAGCAATCTGGCCATAGTCAACATACTCCAATTCAGATCGGTCTACTGTGACCATATCAGGAAGGTGGGCGGTGATGTGGAGCTTCCAGTAAAAGAGTGTGCATTTACTCTTGCTAGAATTGAGAAGTTGGAAATGATGGGAAAAATGTTGTCCATCATTAAAGCAGTGTTCAACAAGTGACCGGATAAGAATAGTGTCATTGTCATAAAGGTAAAGGATAAAGTTGAGTGCTATCTGAATGCTAACTAGTAACCTCCCTAGTCTTGTTTTTACTCTGACCCAAAACTTCCAACACTGATAACTGTTTGGCATACACATTGTGAGTGTGGAAAGATGTATGACATTTAAAATGTATACCATTTAAAGCAATGTAAATAATGACAATAAATACACTATGCACAAATTGTACGTCTTCTTACCTTTATTAGAGGTTATATATATATTACTTTAACTGAATTGTGGCTTTGAAATTATAGATTATGTTGCCTGATAAACAGGCAGGCAGTTGGACATAAAGACAGGCAGGCTGAACAGCTTACTCTTTGTGATGTGGTGGAAAAAGCAAAAGAAAAATGCGAGGACTAACAAAGTTGTAATGAAGCATTAAGACCATAGTGTAGAATAGAATGACACTTTATTAATCCCCGAGGGAAAATTTTTCTGTAACAGCAGCAGAACAAATTAAGTAAATCGACAGTACAATTAATAAATAGCAAATTAGAATAGAATGTGATGTAATGCATAAGGTTAGGAGTCTATGAGCAGTCCAGAGTGTGGAGGGGAAAAGGGGGGTACTCTTCCGTGTGGTGGTGATGGAGGGAGAGAGAGAGAGGGGGATTCTTCCGGTTGGTGGTGATGGAGGGAGAAAGAGAGAGGGGGTCTCTTCCAGGTGGTGGTGATTGAGAGAGAGAGGGGGGCTCACTGCCGACCAATGCTGAGGTCATCCCCACAGGCAGTGTTATGGAGTCTGATGGTTATGATGAACAGTCAGTCAAGCTGATCTTGGCTATTGATGGAGCCAATACTCCATCCAATACTCCATCCAATACTCCATCCCTGGCATGGTTCACCCCATAACACTCCTCTTTAGTATTGGGGAAATGATGGAATTGAGTTACTGTATCCTCATGTTGGTTGGCTGCTCAGCATGGACCAGTTTAATCCCTGCAACCACTGCAACAAAAGTTTGATCTGCAGTGTCCTGCAACAAAAGGGGGGGTTGTTAAATGAACTGCAATTAGATAGCGTTTTTATCCAAAGCACATTACAGAGACTGCCTCACATTCACCCATTCATTCACACACTGACGACCGCATCTATTATGCAAGGTGACAGCAGGCTCGCCAGGAGCAGCTGTCTTGCTCATGGACAACTCTGGACCAACCTTCTGATTGACAAACAATCAACTCAACCCACTAAGCCACTGCCACCCCTTGGTTAAATGCTCCCTCCAACAGGACCAGCTTGTCCATCATTATCTGAGCCTATGAAGGACAGTGTTCAGGGCCTCGGTGCAGTTGAGCCAGGGGGTGCCCCTTCTGTTTACAGTTTGGCTGTATCTGGGATTTTAAATGAATGTTCACCAATACATCCTCACTTTAATACAATTTCCCAATTAATATAATCCTAAAAACCTAACACTTCCTGACAACACTTAATAATCGAGCAGCACTACTTTCTACATGCAGTGTCAACCCAAATAGTTGTGGATGATAATATTAACTAGCTCGAGTTATATCAAGCTTTTGCACGAGCTATATGCACGAGCTACTATGTATTAGCTCGAGAGGCCCGCTATTTTCCTGTCAGTTATTCCACATCTTTACTCAGCATAGGACCACCTTTAGTTTTGCAGTAATATAAGTATTAGATTACCTGATTTTAGCTTTAGTTAGTTATTAGTTACATAGATAGTTTGGTATACGTTAAATACATTTAATAACAAAGCTTTTTCTAGCTACCAACGTCGACTGTAAGTACTATAATACTAAACTATATAAGTATATATATTATTATAGCTATAGTAACACAAAACGGATCTATAAATAAAATGTGTACGTTATATATTGTTAGTTCATATGGTATTGTTGTGTAAATGTGGTATTGTATTGCTTTATCTAAGTTAGCTAATATTAGCTGCTCCTAAGGAGCACTGTTTGGCTAGTTTAAGCTGTTAGCATAAGCTGTTTAGCATAAGAACATCAGGCTACCAACTTAGCTAACGACCATTCCCGGACTACGAAACCAAGGTAATGTACTGGCTAATTGTATTATCCTTACCGTCAACTAGGGTTAATCCACCTCATTGTTCCCAATTTCACTGATAAAATTATTTGTCGATTAGAAAGTTAATTTGCTCATACACACAGAATAAAATGTAGGTTACTGAACATTTTGAAACGAGACTGTGTGCGTCCGTCTGTCACTTCTTCGATTGTTTTTGGCAGACCGCAACCAGAGCTGAACACCACCACCTACCAGTCTGGAGTGTTAAGACCGGTCACAGTTACGACCGTATGTCCCAATATCAGCCCTACCAACACAAGTCCTTATTTTTAAAATATAACAATAAATCTTGTGAAAATACAATATGTTTTCTTGTGGCGCCTGATACTCACATCCATTATATTTTTCCATTGCAGCTTTTACAGAAGGCCCAGGTTGTATTTCAAGTAAGTGTGTATTTAAAATAAGTATTCCGTACATGTTATTTCTTTTTTAATAAATTATTGGGTTTTAATTTAGCAGGAACACCTCAGGTCATGTTTTACAATTGGGCCATGCTTTGATCTCGCACAACACAATTTCACAAACTATTAATTTTTACAAGAAAATGCAACTAAATAACATTGGTTGTCAGGTGCATATTCAAAGTTTCAACGGTTAATCTCAGTTTAACCTAATTTCATTTGTCCTAGAATGAATGCAAAAAAAAAACTCTACTTAAAAACTTGGAGATCGGCCACAAGCACTCTCAAAAGACTTCGTGCAAGTCAGGCAAAGAATTTAATTTTACAGAGCAAAGATAGCCCTCATCTAGACACTTTCATGTCAGACAGTTGTCATGAGTTATGTGGAAGCGATGGAAGTGAAATGGAGGACAACTGTCATCGGGAGAGTGATGTGAAGTGATTGTCTAGAATAAGAAAAATATATTTACATGACAAGCATTACATGTTGATTAGAAATGCAGGAACATCTGAAAATGTATGTATTAAGTGCCCTTAAAACCTAATGGTTTAACAATACATATTTTGATAATAAGTACTGGTATACATCTTTAGATTTAATCCATGGACCACATCCACAACAAAAAGCCACTGTGGAAATCAAACAAACGAAAGGAAAAGCAAGGCCTACGCTACCCCCCCCACCCCCCACCTGTACCTTTTCTTCAAAGCAAAGCACCATAAGTAAGTTAACAATTGTTTCAGGAGCATTATAAATAACAGATGGCATAATATCAACTAAGACCTATAAAGAGCATTGACATGGTGTGTTGTAACTCTGCTCTTTCAGATTGTAACTTACAGCCACCAATAATTAATAATAATGCTTGAATTTTATTCACGCAGAAAATAATAGACCCTACACATCCAATGATGGACCCTCAACATTACCTGACATGTGTGATGGTAAAATTATTTTACTTAATTATTTTGCTTTTTATCAGACTATTTGAAAATCTTTGGAATGTCATTGCTTTAAGTTAAAGTGTTTTACAGTCACCAAAATATGTAGCTTGGTGATTACAATGTTCTGAATAGTGCATAATTACCACATTTCTGAACCTGCATTTTGTCTTTTTGTATTTGTGCACACAGACAATGGTAGACCCTCAACACCCATAGGGATACAGCCCTCTAATCTGAATACAGAGATTAAGTTAATCCATGGTATGTGCATTTTTATTCATGGCACAACACTAGTCGCATAGACACCATCCTAGTTTTCTTTATCTCCTCACTTTCTAACATTGACTTTAATCTCTGTCTTTTAAACCTTTTGTGTGTCTCCAATAGAGACACTTAGGGTTCTGATCCAAAAACTGGAAGTGGTTGCAGAGAACCAAAAAGAGTTACTACATCAAGTGAGACGTATGGGAGGAGTTAGACACGGGGAGACACCTTTAGAAATGGACCTGGCCAACACTATGGAAGAGTTTTTAAACTTGGAAACACGGCTTCAGGAGCAGCCAGAATTCAAAAAGAGATTGGTGTGTGGGTTAAAATGAGGTTTCCCAGACGCAATTCTGGGGATTTTAAGGTGTGAATGTTTTGGCTTCATGTTGAGCTGACAATTTCTGTATTACTTCTGTAGACTCACCATCTGAGTCTGATTGGGGGGGCCAACCCAGGAGACTGTGCCAGACGGTTGATGAGGAGCATTGCGACCAGTCATGTCTGGAAGCACTTTAGTCTGCACGGGAAAAGGGGAAAAAAGACCTTTCACAACACGACAGTGTACTTTGTCATTAAACGTGAGTTCAATTTTCTTTATGCTTGGTTTATTTACCATAACATTTATCAGTATATTTTTAATGACAATACTATCTCATGTTCAGTCAAGTCTATTGGAATGACTCCTACTCTACTATAGGGGTTACTTAAGCCAGTAACAAATGTTACACAAGCAATGAAATCGGTGGATTAATAAATAGACTAATTTTTTTAAATTGTACTCCGAACAGGGGCTATCATGGTATGCCATGCTGGGTCAGGTGAGAAATTCGTTGAAGACCTGATCACGAATGTGCTTAAACATGCACCAGCTCATAGTAAACTGCAGGTACAAGTACAAACAATTTTCTTTGTGATTAAACTTCAAAACTGACTAATGCCACATGATCACCCTTTCTAATTGCCAAATAATTACAAAAAAAATGGGTCATCCAAATGTATCCACAATCTTATTTAAAATGAGGTTAAGGTCTGCAAATGGTTTGGAGGATGCCTTCTGTTTCAATAAACTAGAATAAGTAGCAGGATGGTTGACACTTACTTACTTCTTTTGGTTGACTTGAAGTGCTGTTCATAAAAAACAACTGTTCATGTCCTTGTTTAGGTGCAGCTGGTCCCAGAATTGGAGGTCCCGGTGGTGCATAATGAAACGGGGATATTGGATTCAAGCGATACAGAGTGACTAATATTTGCATAAATAATGTTTGTTTTATTAATAAAAAACTGAAATAAATGAAAGAATGTCTTTAATTGTAGTTTAGTTTTTGGCCAGTCAAGTTTCATCTGAGAAAAGTAAATGATGTTCCCTTTTCACTGGTGTTTCTCTAAGCGTAAACTATTGTAATAGAGAAACTATTTATTTATATTTGATATTAAGGACAATGCACATACATTTACATTTCTGTAGATGTGCCAGTGTCAGCAACCGGTTACTTTTCAACTGATGTCCTTTAGCCAGATCCATTTATCAAGTCAGCATTATACAATTAACAAAGGAACACAATAAAAAACACATACGTTTACATTACTTCAAAGATATAGCCTACCATAATCAACAATCACTCTTGGCAATGGGCAGAATAATTGTGCGATGTACTACAGATATTTTAAAAAGTTAAGGTGTTCAAAATGTTACTGTAAAATCTAATGGATTAAATGGTAAACTATACATAAAGATTAGAAGTCGCAAGTATTTAAGACAGACAGCTATTTTATGAATAGGCTTAAGGCTGATGGTGAACAGCAAATGACGAATCCGTAGTATTAACTAACGTTGTCACGACGTACCTGCGACGACACTACTGCGTAACTAAGTTACGTAGTGGCAACCAAAATAGGAACTTCACTTTTCTGGTTGTAGCAACGTCAGATAGTTACGTAAGCGCGATGAAAAATTACCGTCTCACAGCGTCGTGACAACGTAATTGTGTTAGCTGGGTAGTTCAAGTTCAAATTTTACATTTGCATTAACATTTGAATTGTGTCCACCAAACAAACATCCCAGCTAACACAATTACGTTGTCACGACGCTGTGAGACGGTAATTTTTCATCGCGCTTACGTAACTATCTGACGTTGCTACAACCAGAAAAGTGAAGTTCCTATTTTGGTTGCCACTACGTAACTTAGTTACGCAGTAGTGTCGTCGCAGGTACGTCGTGACAACGTTAGTTAATACTACGGATTCGTCATTTGCTGTTCACCATCAGCCTTAAGCCTATTCATAAAATAGCTGTCTGTCTTAAATACTTGCGACTTCTAATCTTTATGTATAGCTTACCATTTAATCCATTAGATTTTACAGTAACATTTTGAACACCTTAACTTTTTAAAATATCTGTAGTACATCGCACAATTATTCTGCCCATTGCCAAGAGTGATTGTTGATTATGGTAGGCTATATCTTTGAAGTAATGTAAACGTATGTGTTTTTTATTGTGTTCCTTTGTTAATTGTATAATGCTGACTTGATAAATGGATCTGGCTAAAGGACATCAGTTGAAAAGTAACCGGTTGCTGACACTGGCACATCTACAGAAATGTAAATGTATGTGCATTGTCCTTAATATCAAATATAAATAAATAGTTTCTCTATTACAATAGTTTACGCTTAGAGAAACACCAGTGAAAAGGGAACATAATTTACTTTTCTCAGATGAAACTTGACTGGCCAAAACTAAACTACAATTAAAGACATTCTTTCATTTATTTCAGTTTTTTATTAATAAAACAAACATTATTTATGCAAATATTAGTCACTCTGTATCGCTTGAATCCAATATCCCCGTTTCATTATGCACCACCGGGACCTCCAATTCTGGGACCAGCTGCACCTAAACAAGGACATGAACAGTTGTTTTTTATGAACAGCACTTCAAGTCAACCAAAAGAAGTAAGTAAGTGTCAACCATCCTGCTACTTATTCTAGTTTATTGAAACAGAAGGCATCCTCCAAACCATTTGCAGACCTTAACCTCATTTTAAATAAGATTGTGGATACATTTGGATGACCCATTTTTTTGTAATTATTTGGCAATTAGAAAGGGTGATCATGTGGCATTAGTCAGTTTTGAAGTTTAATCACAAAGAAAAATTGTTTGTACTTGTACCTGCAGTTTACTATGAGCTGGTGCATGTTTAAGCATTCGTGATCAGGTCTTCAACGAATTTCTCACCTGACCCAGCATGGCATACCATGATATTTATTAATCCACCGATTTCATTGCTTGTGTAACATTTGTTACTGGCTTAAGTAACCCCTATAGTAGAGTAGGAGTCATTCCAATAGACTTGACTGAACATGAGATAGTATTGTCATTAAAAATATACTGATAAATGTTATGGTAAATAAACCAAGCATAAAGAAAATTGAACTCACGTTTAATGACAAAGTACACTGTCGTGTTGTGAAAGGTCTTTTTTCCCCTTTTCCCGTGCAGACTAAAGTGCTTCCAGACATGACTGGTCGCAATGCTCCTCATCAACCGTCTGGCACAGTCTCCTGGGTTGGCCCCCCCAATCAGACTCAGATGGTGAGTCTACAGAAGTAATACAGAAATTGTCAGCTCAACATGAAGCCAAAACATTCACACCTTAAAATCCCCAGAATTGCGTCTGGGAAACCTCATTTTAACCCACACACCAATCTCTTTTTGAATTCTGGCTGCTCCTGAAGCCGTGTTTCCAAGTTTAAAAACTCTTCCATAGTGTTGGCCAGGTCCATTTCTAAAGGTGTCTCCCCGTGTCTAACTCCTCCCATACGTCTCACTTGATGTAGTAACTCTTTTTGGTTCTCTGCAACCACTTCCAGTTTTTGGATCAGAACCCTAAGTGTCTCTATTGGAGACACACAAAAGGTTTAAAAGACAGAGATTAAAGTCAATGTTAGAAAGTGAGGAGATAAAGAAAACTAGGATGGTGTCTATGCGACTAGTGTTGTGCCATGAATAAAAATGCACATACCATGGATTAACTTAATCTCTGTATTCAGATTAGAGGGCTGTATCCCTATGGGTGTTGAGGGTCTACCATTGTCTGTGTGCACAAATACAAAAAGACAAAATGCAGGTTCAGAAATGTGGTAATTATGCACTATTCAGAACATTGTAATCACCAAGCTACATATTTTGGTGACTGTAAAACACTTTAACTTAAAGCAATGACATTCCAAAGATTTTCAAATAGTCTGATAAAAAGCAAAATAATTAAGTAAAATAATTTTACCATCACACATGTCAGGTAATGTTGAGGGTCCATCATTGGATGTGTAGGGTCTATTATTTTCTGCGTGAATAAAATTCAAGCATTATTATTAATTATTGGTGGCTGTAAGTTACAATCTGAAAGAGCAGAGTTACAACACACCATGTCAATGCTCTTTATAGGTCTTAGTTGATATTATGCCATCTGTTATTTATAATGCTCCTGCAACAATTGTTAACTTACTTATGGTGCTTTGCTTTGAAGAAAAGGTACAGGTGGGGGGTGGGGGGGTAGCGTAGGCCTTGCTTTTCCTTTCGTTTGTTTGATTTCCACAGTGGCTTTTTGTTGTGGATGTGGTCCATGGATTAAATCTAAAGATGTATACCAGTACTTATTATCAAAATATGTATTGTTAAACCATTAGGTTTTAAGGGCACTTAATACATACATTTTCAGATGTTCCTGCATTTCTAATCAACATGTAATGCTTGTCATGTAAATATATTTTTCTTATTCTAGACAATCCCCACGAAAGCACATGCTGGGATTACAACAAAATGATAATATTTTAAGATAAATATTTAATATCATACCTTTGATTTTCTTTATTTTTTGTGGAGGAGGTTCCACAAGGTCCTGATCTAAAGTCATACAATGTGGTCAAAAAGGGATAACAGCGCCTGCAAAATTACTCAAATAAAACTGTTATATACCCTCATCACTGCTGCTCTGTAGATATTTTGTAGGCCTTTTGGAGGTCCTTTTTTCAGGCAGAGTCTCATCCAAACTTTCAACAGATGAGTTTGTCTCGGCTTTCAAACTCCACCTGATTGCCTTGTTAAAGTCATCTAAAAAGAAATCTGAACATTAAGGGAAGTACTGTTCAACTAGTATTTATATTGAAAATCATTTCACATGATGAACCTTGTTATTTTATTATTTATCAGCAGTACGCAAGTACAAAAACGTATTCCCTCAAGCATGCATAGAAATTCGTAAAAGACTTTGTGACACTATTTAGTCAGCCATATTCTGAAAACAAATACTGTACCTGTACTGGCAAAGATTCTAATTGCCCTCACACACCAGCTTTCCTGATCAGGAAGCTCCTGTCTTCTTGCTCTCAGTGTTGGGTTGGTTGGTGGCCAGAAACAATATTTTTGCTGGAATTCATAAAATATATTTGATTTTAGATACCACCGCTTTTGTGAGTTGTGAAGAACATAATGGTTACAGAATTAATGGTCATGTTGCATTTAATCTTGTGAAATGGTGGAGTGTAAATGCAGTAAGCTCCCAGATTACATTATGTTAACATATGTTATGGAATGAAAATGTATGATTTTGTTTTAACCACCAAATGCATCTGTGTACACATATGCTACAGTACTGGTATTATGTCAGAATTTTACATTTAGAAAACATTAAGTTATAGCACAATATATTTAATGACATGGCCACACAAAAAAACAAGGTTAATAGCGTCTTATAATTACCATTTCTTCCTCATATGTCCAACATTCTGCCACAACTGCAACACTTTTCTCTCCAGCAAACTCCACAACGAGGTACATTCTGTTGATTTAATAAAGGTAAGTTAGTAAAAGACAACCTCAATCAATGACCACTGCTTTGTGACTAAAATTCTATGTTTTTACCGTGACAATAAACGTGACATAAAGTTGCAATTCCAAAGCTTCATTCAATCTTCCGAGAGTTTTGACCTCCCAAGTCAGCTCTGTCCGGTATGGAAGCATATAGTGGACTTAATTTAAATGAAAAAACAATTGTAAAAAGTGATAGAAGTTTTTGGAATGATGTCTACCAAGAGGCGTGTGTTTCTTCAAAAAAAAATCCATTTGGTATTGTAGTTTAACAAGAATTTAATTTCCACCAAATTCTTCCATATTTCAGCACAGTCTTAGGCTTGATGTAGAACTGCCATAAAAATTGTGCTTGATTTCCTCTCTACTTGAATGGCCCTCCTCCAAATTTTTGTGGTAGGTATCCATTCCATCACCATATTCCTCTTTTCATACTTGTACACCCCAACTAAAAGGAGCTGCATGGCTCAGAGAAAAGTGGTTCTGGGTGGCGGTAGACTCTGCATAGAACTTTTCCCTCTTTCTCTACCATTGCCACAACCTCACAGCTCTCTCCATCATCCAACTGGTATGCCTGGTCCTTCCTTTTTTTGATGATTTGTTTTTTTGCTGTGCAATTGGCCTGTTCAAATTCTCCTCCAGTCTGTTGGCGACTTGGGCCAGGGAATTCTTCCCAGATCGCACCATCTTCTTAATTGTCTGGAGGTGGTTTTCAAACACAAAAGCACTGCAGTTGTCCAGGCCTTTGAAACGAATAGCATCTGTTGACAAGTGTAGCATGGTATGCGTGTTGTAAACTAGGAAAGTGGCTCCATACAATTCACATCCTTTTTCTACAAAATATTGTAGAAGGTTTTGGGCATAGTGGTGATGAGGCTGCACTAGTGTTGGACACACCAGCAACCCAATTGCGACACTAAAGGTCAGGAAATGGTTGTAAAGGTCCTCTCTTAAGACACCCTTTAGCACTAGTCTCCTGTGTAGAGGAGAAACTGGCGAAACTCTGTTGCTTTCCATCTCTCAAGCTCATCCAGACCTCTAGGGGTACGAGCAAAAATGGAGGGGATTGAGGACTTCAGCTGCAGAAGCCTGCTGCTTATTTCTTGGACCTGTCCGGCAGAGATTCGCATTCCTTTTTCCCCTCTGCACCAAATAAAAAGAAGTTTCTTTGTAACGCCAAGGCAGACCTGGTGCATATAGTCAATAGGAAAACTCTGAACCATGTCAATTGGTAGGTCAGACAGTGGTGTAGGACCATGGTGGTGCTCTGGCTGCGTCTGAGCTCTGAATGACGCATCGGTACGCAGGTTTAATTCGGCTGTCTCCTGGTATGTGACTCGTTTCAACCAGATTCCTCTTTGTGTGCATCGCTCACACCCATAGTACCCTGAGTAACATTTTGTGTTCTTGATCAGTGCTTTTGCTGGGGCATCGCACACAAAGCACCTCACAATTACCTTGATGTTCTTCTTCCTGTAGTCCAGGCCATTTGTTAAAACTTCAGTTAGATCAGTCACTGTGTCTTCCAGGAAAGCAAGGTCAGTTGGCTTCTTTGTCCCACATGTCAATGCAGTAGGAAAAATCGTGACAGGGCTAAGCATTACTGCACAGAGGATGGGCCACATGGACTTCCCAGAGCTTTTGAATAGAGGTAGTCCATCAACATTAAAGGACAACTCCAGAGTGTCAAGATCAGTCACAAGTTGAACCGGATAACGATCCAGGGTCTCAACTAACTTCTCCTTCAAAGGATAATGGAGATACTCCATGCCTGACTTCTCCACGGTTTTCACTTCTCTAGCCGTTCTCATGAGTGTACGGGCAGTAGATGGCAGTTGTGGATGGCCATGTTTTTTAGCAATTTCAGCCCGTCCACAGCATTGTGCTTCACCTGGAACTCACTAGTCCAAGCTGCCAGATCAGCGGCCAATGATGTGCCGGCAAAGATGAAGTCTAGGTCTGAGTCACTACTCATCTGGGTTAAATCCATCCCACTTTCGTAGCTGTCGAGTGACTCCTTAAAATTGTCTTCATGATAGCTCACATCACTCTCCCGATGACAGTTGTCCTCCATTTCACTTCCATCGCTTCCACATAACTCATGACAACTGTCTGACATGAAAGTGTCTAGATGAGGGCTATCTTTGCTCTGTAAAATTAAATTCTTTGCCTGACTTGCACGAAGTCTTTTGAGAGTGCTTGTGGCCGATCTCCAAGTTTTTAAGTAGAGTTTTTTTTTGCATTCATTCTAGGACAAATGAAATTAGGTTAAACTGAGATTAACCGTTGAAACTTTGAATATGCACCTGACAACCAATGTTATTTAGTTGCATTTTCTTGTAAAAATTAATAGTTTGTGAAATTGTGTTGTGCGAGATCAAAGCATGGCCCAATTGTAAAACATGACCTGAGGTGTTCCTGCTCAATTAAAACCCAATAATTTATTAAAAAAGAAATAACATGTACGGAATACTTATTTTAAATACACACTTACTTGAAATACAACCTGGGCCTTCTGTAAAAGCTGCAATGGAAAAATATAATGGATGTGAGTATCAGGCGCCACAAGAAAACATATTGTATTTTCACAAGATTTATTGTTATATTTTAAAAATAAGGACTTGTGTTGGTAGGGCTGATATTGGGACATACGGTCGTAACTGTGACCGGTCTTAACACTCCAGACTGGTAGGTGGTGGTGTTCAGCTCTGGTTGCGGTCTGCCAAAAAACAATCGAAGAAGTGACAGACGGACGCACACAGTCTCGTTTCAAAATGTTCAGTAACCTACATTTTATTCTGTGTGTATGAGCAAATTAACTTTCTAATCGACAAATAATTTTATCAGTGAAATTGGGAACAATGAGGTGGATTAACCCTAGTTGACGGTAAGGATAATACAATTAGCCAGTACATTACCTTGGTTTCGTAGTCCGGGAATGGTCGTTAGCTAAGTTGGTAGCCTGATGTTCTTATGCTAAACAGCTTAAACTAGCCAAACAGTGCTCCTTAGGAGCAGCTAATATTAGCTAACTTAGATAAAGCAATACAATACCACATTTACACAACAATACCATATGAACTAACAATATATAACGTACACATTTTATTTATAGATCCGTTTTGTGTTACTATAGCTATAATAATATATATACTTATATAGTTTAGTATTATAGTACTTACAGTCGACGTTGGTAGCTAGAAAAAGCTTTGTTATTAAATGTATTTAACGTATACCAAACTATCTATGTAACTAATAACTAACTAAAGCTAAAATCAGGTAATCTAATACTTATATTACTGCAAAACTAAAGGTGGTCCTATGCTGAGTAAAGATGTGGAATAACTGACAGGAAAATAGCGGGCCTCTCGAGCTAATACATAGTAGCTCGTGCATATAGCTCGTGCAAAAGCTTGATATAACTCGAGCTAGTTAATATTATCATCCACAACTATTTGGGTTGACACTGCATGTAGAAAGTAGTGCTGCTCGATTATTAAGTGTTGTCAGGAAGTGTTAGGGTTTTTAGGATTATATTAATTGGGAAATTGTATTAAAGTGAGGATGTATTGGTGAACATTCATTTAAAATCCCAGATACAGCCAAACTGTAAACAGAAGGGGCACCCCCTGGCTCAACTGCACCGAGGCCCTGAACACTGTCCTTCATAGGCTCAGATAATGATGGACAAGCTGGTCCTGTTGGAGGGAGCATTTAACCAAGGGGTGGCAGTGGGTTGAGTTGATTGTTTGTCAATCAGAAGGTTGGTCCAGAGTTGTCCATGAGCAAGACAGCTGCTCCTGGCGAGCCTGCTGTCACCTTGCATAATAGATGCGGTCGTCAGTGTGTGAATGAATGGGTGAATGTGAGGCAGTCTCTGTAATGTGCTTTGGATAAAAACGCTATCTAATTGCAGTTCATTTAACAACCCCCCCTTTTGTTGCAGGACACTGCAGAT
Organism: Dallia pectoralis; assembly: GCA_029465975.1. Classification (NCBI taxonomy): domain Eukaryota; kingdom Metazoa; phylum Chordata; class Actinopteri; order Esociformes; family Umbridae; genus Dallia; species Dallia pectoralis. The sequence goes on from CM055751.1 coordinate 3,543,529, forward strand.
CAAACTTTTGTTGCAGTGGTTGCAGGGATTAAACTGGTCCATGCTGAGCAGCCAACCAACATGAGGATACAGTAACTCAATTCCATCATTTCCCCAATACTAAAGAGGAGTGTTATGGGGTGAACCATGCCAGGGATGGAGTATTGGATGGAGTATTGGCTCCATCAATAGCCAAGATCAGCTTGACTGACTGTTCATCATAACCATCAGACTCCATAACACTGCCTGTGGGGATGACCTCAGCATTGGTCGGCAGTGAGCCCCCCCCCTCTCTCTCAATCACCACCACCTGGAAGAGACCCCCCCTCTCTCTTTCTCCCTCCATCACCACCAACCGGAAGAATCCCCCTCTCTCTCTCTCCCTCCATCACCACCACACGGAAGAGTACCCCCTTTTCCCCTCCACACTCTGGACTGCTCATAGACTCTAACCTTATGCATTACATCACATTCTATTCTAATTTGCTATTTATTAATTGTACTGTCGATTTACTTAATTTGTTCTGCTGCTGTTACAGAAAAATTTTCCCTCGGGGATTAATAAAGTGTCATTCTATTCTACACTATGGTCTTAATGCTTCATTACAACTTTGTTAGTCCTCGCATTTTCTTTTGCTTTTTCCACCACATCACAAAGAGTAAGCTGTTCAGCCTGCCTGTCTTTATGTCCAACTGCCTGCCTGTTTATCAGGCAACATAATCTATAATTTCAAAGCCACAATTCAGTTAAAGTAATATATATATAACCTCTAATAAAGGTAAGAAGACGTACAATTTGTGCATAGTGTATTTATTGTCATTATTTACATTGCTTTAAATGGTATACATTTTAAATGTCATACATCTTTCCACACTCACAATGTGTATGCCAAACAGTTATCAGTGTTGGAAGTTTTGGGTCAGAGTAAAAACAAGACTAGGGAGGTTACTAGTTAGCATTCAGATAGCACTCAACTTTATCCTTTACCTTTATGACAATGACACTATTCTTATCCGGTCACTTGTTGAACACTGCTTTAATGATGGACAACATTTTTCCCATCATTTCCAACTTCTCAATTCTAGCAAGAGTAAATGCACACTCTTTTACTGGAAGCTCCACATCACCGCCCACCTTCCTGATATGGTCACAGTAGACCGATCTGAATTGGAGTATGTTGACTATGGCCAGATTGCTAATTTATTTCAGAACCACATTAATCAGCTCCAATTTAAATCATATTTCTGTTCTGCAATAAATAATTTGTCATTCATGTTTGTGTATTTAAAAGAAAACATGTGTATAGTGTGTATATATGTGGCCCAAACATGCAGTAAGTGTGAACAGGGTTTGCTGTGGATCTTTCACCAACTATATAATACTAAACACATTTGTTTTTGGCTATACAAATAGATGAAATTATTTGGTGATGTAAGTAACATAGCTGGTCTATAGATTACGTTGCCACAATGTCGTAGGAAGGTTAGGAAATGACCAGATGCCATGGTCATTATATTACCTTCAGATTACGTTGCCACAACCTCTTGAGAAGGTTACGTCACGACATGACCAATCCATGACGTCACGGTTGGTCGTGGTTACGTAACGTGTTTGCTGGGATGTCCTTCTTTGAAAATGAAAATGCTATTTGTGATTATATTTTCACGTTGTCCACTAAAAAGCGCGGCATACTTTGAAAGTAAAACTGCAATTTTGAAATAGTATTTTCATTTGAATTAAGTCCACTAAAGAGCGGGGCAGTCATGAAAACGTAAATGCTATTTGGGATTAGACTTTCATTTGAATATAGCCAACTAAATGCTTCCATATTGAGAGAGTAGTACTTTTATTATGGTTGCACGCAAGAGCGGCTGGTAAATGGACTAACAGTGCCAAGCCCTTCCTATCTTCTAGAAAAGTATTGTTAAAGAACCATAAAACAGAGCAGCAACACCAAATAGTCTCACGAAAAACAGAAAAAATCATTGAGATTGAACACATTTTTCAATGTTGAAAAGTCGGTCAAAACTGACTTCTTTTTCATTTTTAGTGAAGATCGACCTGTTTTCCAAGGTGAAAAGTCAGTCGAATTTGAATTGAAACCATTTTTAATGCCTGTGTAATGCTAAACAAAGATTAGTGTTATTTAAAGGATGATGTGATACATTATCCAAATAATATTATTTCTAAAATATAGAACAGAATTCAATAGCCCAAACAATGAGTGAGTAGCATTACAATTTCAATATTGCAAATTGCGTTTCAGTTTCAATTATGCTTCTCATATATACCTCATTGGCGTGCATACACCTTGAACTCCACAGGGAATCAGATTTTAAATTGTTTGTCAATTTACTGTTATATGCCCATTGAATGTAATTTGTAGATTCGGAAAATATTCTTTCTTTTATATGTTATCTGTGAATAGATCAAATCATTTTTTTCTCCGTATTTATTTACTTTTTATTTGCATTTCACATTTGAACATGTATCTTAATCGCTTCCAGTCACTCGCAGAACATACAGAAAACCCTTGAATTGTATTTGTCCCTCTTGAAAAGTCCCACCTCTAAAGTGCTACGGTTGGTTAAGTACAACGGGATTAAATTTAAGATTACTTTATTGGATGACAAGGCTTTCTGTTATGGTTGCGTGCCAGCAGACGTCTGGAAGGGGAGGGGTTGCTGTCTAGCTTCCGGTTTTAGGCTGAAATTGACACACAATGAGGAGCAGGGAACAAACTCGCGAAACGCCGCTGTAAATAAATAGAACAATCACTGAAGCCACGGAACCATGGAGAATCAGGTAAAGTCATTTGTGTGTCCACACATGAAAACAGAACTTTAAGCAAAAAAAAGTCTAAAAGGCTTTGCCCGGGACAGGAATGAATGCCTGGTGGTCGGGAAAAAAACCAGTTAATCGAACTCCTAGTTGGCTCACGAGCTATGCTAGCTAGCCACACTCGCATAACATTACATCGGTATTTGACATAGCGAGCTATGCTAACTAGCCACACTCGCATAACATTACATCGATATTTGACATAGCGAGCTATGCTAACTGGCCACACTCGCATAACATTACATCGGTATTTGACATAGCGAGCTATGCTAGCTAGCCACACTTGCAGAACACTACATCGGTATTTGACATAGCAAGCTATGCTAACGTTAGCTGCACTCAGCATTGCACTGCTAGTTAGCCACACAATCAGAGACGAGCAAACAAAGACATGTCGTCTTTGGTAGTGTAGTTGTGGCCGTGCATATTTAGAAGGTAAGATACATTTGTAGATGCTCTATACCTCACTCACCACTTACTTTAGCCTGGGCTGTTAGCTACCTGCTAGGGTTTCGGCCCTTCACTACGTAAATAGCGGTTACAATGCGCCGGTGCCGTGGAAGGGATTGCTCTTTCCAGGTCGGTGTGAAGGGGAGGGACGGAGGGCTGTGTTTAGCGAGAGTGATTAGAATTGAAAAGCGGGAATCGCATCGCCACTTTAAAGCAATAGAAGAGATTTGAAAATAGATCATTAGACATTGTCTGTCTAACACAGCGAGCTTGGTACTCTACGGTTGGAGAAAATGAATGCCCATGCACTCAAGATCGATGCCGGTAGACAGATATTTCTAGGCCATCTTATTTGTCAGAATCTGGTCAAACTCTGATCCGCTGTTTCTTTTGGTTTCAATTATAAAGGTTATCATGAGAAGTCATGCTATGCACTTCTGGGAACATGTCACTTTTCAGCAGTCCTTTGAACATGCCAACAGAGAAATCCCTTGGCATGGATGTGTTGTTTTTCTGAGTACCTCAATTACTCAATGTGGCTTTCTATATCAGACTATATACACTGTAATAAACCCTTGGTAACAGCTCAGAAGATATTACATTTGTTTTTTCTGCATTGTCAGTTTATAAGGATGTAGACCTCTTGTAAATAATCGTATATACTTCTGATCTCGTGTCTGCACAGTCACTTAAAACTGACCTCTGTGTGCTTATTGCCTTCTTGCTTGACATTTCATTAAAACAGTCTCCGCTTTAGCATCGCATTCTAACCACATTATCACTGCATTATGAAACAGTTAGTGTCGTCTTATGAATCGCAATTCACTGTATAGAAATGGCCAAGGGATTCGCATGTGACATAGTGATAGAATAGTGACATGCTTTGTGTTTGGAGGAGAGTATGATGTATGTCACTGTGTGATGCATTTGTGATGTATGAGACTGCCGAGGTGTCTGGTTGGCCTGCCCACCTGTACACCGAGTTCAAAGTGGTGAAGGTGTGTTATCTTTTGTGATCTGTTGAAAGAGTAGTCTGCTGTCTACATGCAGCGCAGGGGGTGGTTTTCAGAGTGAGATGGATTGGCCTAGATGCAACGTCTTTTTGTCTGTGGGCCTCATCAAAGGAGACTTTCAGCTGGTATTTCTTTTCCCCCTGGTGGAGATTAACTTGGTCATGAGGGGTGTTATTTTCATGGCTTGTGGGGCTGCGTGTCTGCCAATAAGTGCGTTTCCAACTGAACGTCCATCTGAACGGTGTTGACTTGCAACAGCGATTGCCATTATGTGCATTCTATCTCTATTTGTAGTGACTGGGAAGTGTGTCTGTACAGAACCAAGTCACTACTACTACTGGTGTTTTTATGAATCATCGGTCTCGTTTCTCCCTAATTTTCGTAGGGATGTTCAGTGTAGTAGTGTATTTATGGTGGGTTGTCAGTGTAATAGTGTATTTATGCTTGGTTGTCAGTGTAATAGTGTATTTATGCTGGGTTGTCAGTGTAATAGTGTATTTATGCTGGGTTGTCAGTGTAATAGTGTATTTATGCTGGGTTGTCAGTGTAATAGTGTATTTATGCTGGGTTGTCAGTGTAATAGTGTATTTATGCTGGGTTGTCAGTGTAATAGTGTATTTATGCTGGGTTGTCAGTGTAATAGTGTATTTATGCTGGGTTGTCAGTGTAATAGTGTATTTATGCTGGGTTGTCAGTGTAATTGTGTATTTATGCTGGGTTGTCAGTGTAATTGTGTATTTATGCTGGGTTGTCAGTGTAATAGTGTATTTATGGTGCGTTGTCAGTGTAATAGTGTATTTATGATGGGTTGTCAGTGTAATAGTGTATTTATGATGGGTTGTCAGTGTAATAGTGTATTTATGCTGGGTTGTCAGTGTAATAGTGTATTTATGCTGGGTTGTCAGTGTAATAGTGTATTTATGGTGCGTTGTCAGTGTAATAGTGTATTTATGGTGCGTTGTCAGTGTAATAGTGTATTTATAGTGCGTTGTCAGTGTAATAGTGTATTTATAGTGCGTTGTCAGTGTAATAGTGTATTTATGGTGGCTTGTCTCTGACCTGTACTTGATGGTACTGAATGATCCTGTTTGGTTTATGAGGGGACGGGAGGCTGGTGGGCTTTATGGCTGCTGCGCTGACCCAGGGAGTGGTATCGTCTGGAGTTAAAGGGCATTACGGCAACAGAATGGCCGGCGAGACGCCGGGAAGGGGTTTGTGTGTGTGTGTGTGTGTGAGAGAGGGGCTGAGAATGCCAGCTCATCTAAATCCTGTCCCTTAATCCTTCTACTCAGTCACAGCTCACGAGCACTGCAGAGAGAAGGGGCCAAATCCTCACATTCTTCAGGGCTGGAACGAAAGTTCATTTTAAGTCCCCTCGTTCTTCCCTTGCTGAGTTACACTACATCTCAGAGCAACGCACCTCTTCCCTTGTCATAGGCTAGTACATCATTATTTCCACAACTTTCTGAACAAGGCATGTGACATATTGATTTTCCGGCGTTCTTTATAGAACAAAATAGTAGGGAATGATAGGGTTTTTGGTAATAGGGCCATGTGCTGGATTTCAGCCCATAAATGCACCTGATGTGTTTAGTCCACTGGGTTCCCCTCTGGGTTACAGAAGCTAATTGTTTTTATTGGTGTTCTTCCTCCTTTGTGATGCAGTGCACAGTGCAGGTGAAGCTGGAATTAGGACACCGAGCCCAGCTAAGGAAGAAAGTGACCTCCGAGGGCTTCACCCACGACTGGATGGTGTTTGTTCGAGGGCCAGAGACGGGGGACATACAACACTTTGTAGAAAAGGTTGTGTTCCGGCTGCACGAGAGCTTCCCAAAACCCAAGAGAGGTGGGTCTGGTTACATACTTATAAAACATACTTGTGAAAACCAAACTTGCATGCATTTAATCGTTTTTATTTTGCATTGTGCAGTGGGGATTCAATTTAACAACAATGTCTAAACTTGGGATGCATCAGCAGAACATTGGTATCGTACAATATTTGTCTTGTTGACTGACTTGGGCCCAGCGGCAAATATGAAGACATTAGCTGAATCGACCGTGGACAATTTAACAGTTGTGTCTCATACAGTTTGCGCTGAGTACAATTGAATTTAATGTGTGATGAGTCTGTAAAACAGTTATTTCTTGGAATAAACATTTCTTTATTTCACTGACACAAAAGGAGGAATAAATCACAACAAAAGCAAAATAATCATTTTTAAAATGTCATTGCATGCTTTTGCAGTTTACACTCAATCAGTGAAAAACAACCAAGTATGTGAACAAATCAATTGAGTTATTAGCAGAGAATTGCATCTTATATAATATCCAGTTCATTTTGCAATTGTTTAATTAGCCAAGCAAGCAAGCCTATTTCAAACATCCATTTGTTCAGACTGGGTTGCAGTCTTGGGGCGCAGCTCCCACCAGCTGCTCTGCGGCACTGTGTTCTTAGAAGTGTGCAGGCGACTGGCTGTCTGAGGAGAGCAGCACAATAAGCTAAATGGCCATTTAAACTGGGTGGTACCCAGACATGATCGATTGATATTATGACACTGCTATAGTAGTGTAGATACACACAGAGTTACATCTGCTATTATGTGTATGATATTATGACACTGCTATATTAGTGTAGTGTAGATACACACAGAGTTACATCTGCTATTATGTGTATGATATTATGACACTGCTATATTAGTGTAGTGTAGATACACACAGAGTTACATCTGCTATTATGTGTATGATATTATGACACTGCTATATTAGTGTAGTGTGGAAACACTCAGTTACATCTGCTATCATGTGTATGATATTATGACGCTGCTATATTAGTGTAGTGTGGAAACACACAGAGTTACATCTGCTACCATGTGTATGGTATTATGACACTGCTATATTAGTGTAGTGTAGAAACACACAGAGTTACATCTGCGATCATGTTTATGGTATTACGACACTGCTATATTAGTGTGGAAACACACAGAGTTACATCTGCTATCATTTGTATGATATAATGACACTGCTATATTAGTGTGGAAACACACAGAGTTACATCTGCTATCATTTGTATGATATTATGACACTGCTATATTAGTGTGGAAACACACAGAGTTACATCTGCTATCATGTTTATGATATTATGACACTGCTATATTAGTGTGGAAACACACAGAGTTACATCTGCTATCATTTGTATGATATTATGACACTGCTATATTAGTGTGGAAACACATGGAGTTACATCTGCTATCATGTTTATGGTATTATGACACTGCTATATTAGTGTAGTGTAGAAACACACAGTTACATCTGCTATTATGTGTATGATATTATGACACTGCTATATTAGTGTAAGTAACTCTGTGTGTTTCCACATCTGCTATCATGTGTATGTTGCTTTGGTAATGTTTGCCAGGGACAGTTTGATGTTGCCATTGGCTGGTTCTTTATTAATGCTTTCCTTATCTTCAGGTTGTACTGCCTCCCTGGGATGCTGGAGTTAGTTCACCATTACCTTTCTGGGATTGACCTAGGAGGTTATCTTTGTAGATATATATTGATCTGCCTTTGTTCTCTCTACAGTATGTAAGGAGCCACCATACAAAGTGGAGGAGTCTGGCTATGCTGGGTTCCTTATGCCCATCGAGGTCTATTTCAAGAACAAGGTGAGAGGCCAGACTCTCTGCTTTATTGAATATGGTGCAAATTTGATATGACAGAGTATAAAAGGTGGCATTTGGGATTGACCCAGTCTGGGATGGGGACACTATGTGAATAGAAATCTGGTGCCTCACCACTAGAACACAGGACTTGCACAATAATGTTGTTGATGGGTGTGCAATTTCTTATGGATTAGATGTTCTCTGGTGCGCTAGGCCTTTTCCTGATGGATTAGATGTTCTCTGGTGCGCTGGGCCTTTTCCTGATGGATTAGATGTTCTCTGGTGTTCTCGGCCTTTTCCTGATGGATTTGATGTTCTCTGGTGCGCTAGGCCTTTTCCAGGTGGATTAGATGTTCTCTGGTGTTCTAGGCCTTTTCCTGATGGATTTGATGTTCTCTGGTGCGCTAGGCCGTTTCCTGGTGGATTTCATGTTCTCTGGTGTTCTAGGCCTTTTCCAGGTTGTTTAGATGTTCTCTGGTGCTCTAGGCCTTTTCCTAATGGAGTAGATGTTCTCTGGTGCGCTAGGTCTTTTCCTGATGGATTTGATGTTCTCTGGTGTTCTAGGCCTTTTCCTGATGGATTTGATGTTCTCTGGTGTTCTAGGTCTTTTCCTGATGGATTAGATGTTCTCTGGTGTGCTAGGTCTTTTCCTGATGGATTAGATGTTCTCTGGTGTTCTAGGCCTTTTCCTGATGGATTTGATGTTCTCTGGTGCGCTAGGCCTTTTCCTGATGGATTAGATGTTCTCTGGTGTTCTAGGCCTTTTCCTGATGGATTAGATGTTCTCTGGTGCTCTTGGCCTTTTCCTGATGGATTTGATGTTCTCTGGTGCGCTAGGTCTTTTCCTGATGGATTTGATGTTCTCTGATGTTCTAGGCCTTTTCCTGATGGATTAGATGTTCTCTGGTGTTCTAGGCCTTTTCCTGATGGATTTGATGTTCTTTGGTGCGCTAGGTCTTTTCCTGGTGGATTTGATGTTCTATGGTGCGCTAGGCCTTTTCCTTGTGGATTAGATGTTCTCTGGTGCGCTATGACTTTTTCTGATGGATTAGATGTTCTCTGGTGTTCTAGGTCTTTTCCTGATGGATTAGATGTTCTCTGGTGCGCTAGGTCTTTTCCTGATGGATTAGATGTTCTCTGGTGCGCTAGGTCTTTTCCTGAATGATTAGATGTTCTCTGGTGCGCTAGGTCTTTTCCTGATGGATTTGATGTTCTCAGGTGCGCTAGGTCTTTTCCTGATGGATTAGATGTTCTCTGGTGCGCTAGGTCTTTTCCTGATGGATTAGATGTTCTCTGGTGCTCTAGGCCTTTTCCTGATGGATTTGATGTTCTCTGGTGCGCTAGGTCTTTTCCTGATGGATTTGATGTTCTCTGGTGTTCTAGGCCTTTTCCTGATGGATTTGATGTTCTCTGGTGTTCTAGGCCTTTTCCTGATGGATTAGATGTTCTCTGGTGCGCTAGGCCTCTTCCTGATGGATTAGATGTTCTCTGGTGCGCTAGGCCTTTTCCTGATGGATTTGATGTTCTCTGGTGCGCTAGGCCTTTTCCTGATGGATTTGATGTTCTCTGGTGCTCTAGGCCTTTTCCTGATGGATTAGATGTTCTCTGGTGCGCTAGGTCTTTTCCTGATGGATTCGATGTTCTCTGCCGGCTAGGTCTTTTCCTGATGGATTCGATGTTCTCTGCCGGCTAGGTCTTTTCCTGATGGATTCGATGTTCTCTGCCGGCTAGGCCTCTTCCTGATGGATTAGATGTTCTCTGGTGCGCTAGGTCTTTTCCTGATGGATTAGATGTTCTCTGGTGCGCTAGGTCTTTTCCTGATGGATTTGATGTTCTCTGGTGCGCTAGGCCTTTTCCTGATGGATTAGATGTTCTCTGGTGCGCTAGGTCTTTTCCTGATGGATTTGATGTTCTCTGGTGCGCTAGGTCTTTTCCTGATGGATTTGATGTTCTCTGGTGCTCTAGGCCTTTTCCTGATGGATTTGATGTTCTCTGGTGCTCTAGGCCTTTTCCTGATGGATTTGATGTTCTTTGGTGCGCTAGGTGTTTTCCTGATGGATTTGATGTTCTCTGGTGCGCTAGGCCTTTTCCTGGTGGATTTGATGTTCTCTGGTGCGTTAGGTCTTTTCCTGATGGATTAGATGTTCTCTGGTGCGCTAGGTCTTTTCCTGATGGATTTGATGTTCTCTGGTGCGCTAGGTCTTTTCCTGATGGATTTGATGTTGTCTGGTGCGCTGGGTCTTTTCTTGATGGATTTGATGTTCTCTGGTGCGCTAGGTCTTTTCCTGATGGATTTGATGTTCTCTGGTGCGCTAGGTCTTTTCCTGATGGATTAGATGTTCTCTGGTGCGCTAGGTCTTTTCCTGATGGATTAGATGTTCTCTGGTGCGCTAGGTCTTTTCCTGATGGATTTGATGTTCTCTGGTGTGCTAGGCCTTTTCCTGATGGCTTGATGCAGCCTCTCTTGGTTTGTTTACGTTATAGAGCTCTCTGAAACTTTGGCAACGAGGTAAAATGTTTTCGACCTCTGCTTTGGGCTGCTGTCAGTGGAGCACATATATGCTGGTGGTTAATCTTTGAGCAGAATTGCAATTAGCCTCAAAATCCCTAATTGCTATCTGCAGCCGTTATAAGTACTGCCACCTTCACACATGTGGGCCAGCTCATTAGCTATATCAGTTCCAGCTTCCTCTACTCGCCATTATAATTCTATCTATCAAAAATAATGATTGATTAGTTTGTTGCACCGTGTAAGAAGAAGAAGACTTGGCCAGGCCTGTGTAGCTCTGTCCAATGGGGTCCTGCTCAGTTTTTTTGGTGGATGCACTGGTATAACATAATGGCCAATATGATTCCAGATATTCTTATGACACAATCTGCTATTGGCACTACCAATATTTTGTCATTTTGTGTTGCTTTTAACCATCCTTAAAATAAAATGCTGGTCTAATCGTACCGAAGTTGTCTTTCCATAGGTAACAGAAACAAAAGCACAATGAGTTGAACAATTCTAATTTAAATGCCATTTATATGAATACACACTCTTTCTGTAATTGTTTATGGTGCCATGTTTGGATTTCAATGTAGTAAACAAAGTGACTTTATCTGCCAAACTGCATCAGAGAAAAAGAACAATTGAAATGAAAGTGAAATCAGTTGGTAATAATCGTCCTTTTTAAAGGAAATTGGGATGTTTTTCTGTGGTGCATTGTTTCTCTGTTGGTAAAGTTCCTCAAAGATTTGTGCTGCTTTTATCGTATCATGTGCTGTCATGTGACCGTCTGTTGAGGCACCAAGTTGTGGTAGATATTATTCTAGGGCTGTGTAGTTACCATCCATCTTCACTGTGGCCATTTGGCTGCTGGCCTTGCTTGTGTACTGTCAGCTGTCTCTGGCTGGCTGGATCTCCTATTCTTGTCACTGTTGCTCCTGTCCAGGGGGGAGAAAACGCCTTCAGTTTGTCCGGCATATCAGCATTATTTGTATGTTTTGCCCCTGTTCCCATATTTGTAACCTTTGAAAACATTCCAAGAGTTAGTCCAAGTCACAAGTGACCAGAAAGCCTCTGTTTGTTTCTTGTTATATATCGCCCTGTTTGCCTTTGTGAAGCTGCTGGTGTTCTCTCCCAATGTGGAATGTTAGTATTTATCAGTGTGCATGCCTAGTAGTGCAGTATGCCTCTTATTGACATGGCCAGGGATTGCTTATTCTGACTTTTAGCTGATAAGATGCGTCTGATAAGGACTACACTTTGGAAGCACCTGGCTGATTGGATACTTATACTCATTATTTACAGGAGGAGCCTAAGAAGGTGTGCTTCAACTATGACCTTTTCCTGAACCTGGAGGGGAACCCCCCTGTCAATCACCTACGCTGTGAGAAGCTCACCTTCAACAACCCCACGTGGGAGTTCAGACACAAGCTGGTGAAGGCTGGAGGGGTGAGCTGGGGATGGGGTACAGGGTGGGGTTTGGGATGGGGTACAGGGTGGGGTTTGGGATGGGGTGGGGTACAGGGTGGGTTTGGTTATAGGGTGGGGGCTGGGATGGGGTACAGGTTTGGTTTGGGTACAGGGTGGGGCCTGGGATGGGGTACAGGTTGGGTTTGGGTATAGGGTGGGGGCTGGGATGGGGTACAGGGTGGGGTTTGGGATGGGGTACAGGTTGGGTTTGGGTACAGGGTGGGGCCTTGGATGGGGTACAGGGTGGGGCCTGGGATGGGGTACAGGGTGGATGAGCTGGGGATGGGGTACAAGGTGGGTTTGGGAAAGGCTGGGGGGGTGAGCTGGGGATGGGGTTCAGGTTGGGGGTTTGGTTTGGTTATAGGGTTGGGTTTTCAATGGGGTATAGGGTGGGGGTTGGGTGGGGTACAGGGTGGGGTTTGGAATGGGATGGCCTATAGGGTGGGGTTTTCGATGGGGTACTGGGTGGGGTTTGGGATGGGGTACAGGGTGGGGGTTGGGTTGGGTTGAGTAAACTGGGATTGTTGTGACTTAAAGTTGGCCAGTATCTGAAATAACCCATTGTCCAATTCACCCGTCAAAACATTGTTGATAAATTATTCTCTGATATTTTTGTGGGGTGGCTTCATGGTAATAAATTGAATTCACAGACTACAGTTGCAGACTTTAGTCGACACGAAACAAACACAGTTATTAAAATACATTTCAGTAAATCGCATCAAGGGCATATGAATTTGATAATCTGCTCTGGGTACGGATGCTTTCTGACAGTTTCAGTTTTAGGTGAAACGGCATGTGGATTTTATACACATCCATGAATGTAAAGCTCTCTTAATGGTGATCAGACATTATACACATCCATGAATGTTAAGCTCTCTTAATGGTATTCTATGTCAATGTTTTACTTTGAAAGTAGCTTGGAATAGAATTTTACTTAACTATTTCTGATACTAACTTTCCCATAGGCAATTGTTCACACACAGTTTTTATAAGTGTTATAAAATGTTATGCCATAGATTTGCAAAGTAAAATGTTACTTTCTTATTCTATGACTGACACGATTCAATAGAAAAGGCAAATTGACATCGAAAACGGTTTAATATTTAATTTCCATGGTGTTTTTGGTACACCACTAACCCTTTGAAAAAGGCTAAGTTAAACGCTTCCATAAATGTTCTTACTCTTTTGTAAAACAATTGCTCATGTTTGCTTTGTAATTTTTTCTGGCTATAGTGTATATTTTATCTGACAGTGTCTTTTTTATGCTTTATGTGGTCCATGGACTGACAATGTAAATGCTTAATTTAGCTTTTCTATCATCCTCATCCCTTGATGACCACACAGCTCATTAAGGCAATTGCATTTGCCGCTTTGCATTTACTAGTTAGGTCTTGCATGTCAATCAAATATGCAAATATAATGGATGGGGGTTTGGTGACATGGAGAGACGAGGCGAGCAGGTTTCAGCGTTTGCACCCAGACGAGTACTCAACATCCAATATTTTTCTGAGGGACACACTCCTAGCAGCTAATATAATCACTAGTATTTGTAGAAAGCTAGATGGCTAGCTAGTTGCTGTTAATGTAGAGTCACTATTAGGTAACATTAGCCAGCCTACTAATTTGATACATTAACTTCTCAAGGAATGCCTGGTGAAAACCCATTAGCTGGTAAGTGGCCTTTTTTCTTCACATTGACAAAGTACGTTAAACCCATTAGCTGGATAAGTAGCTGGTTATGAATAGGTATAACGAAGGGATTACGGGATTGCTATAATTAACGAATATGGCTACTGTTCAAAAATCCAAAAGAATATGAACGCAAGCTGTCGTGCTATGTTATCGTGTAATGTGTCATGTACAATAGAACATGCTTTTTTGTCAGGCCCAGCTCTCACACACTCTCTGTCTCAGGGTGTTTGTCCATCAGTTGAGTTCCTGATGTATGTGGTGGGCAACAGTGGTGTGTAGGGCATCTCCACCGAACTGTAAGCACACGTTCATGTATCCCAAATCACGTACTACTACCTGGATAGAAATTATTCAAAGGGTGCATGAAGCTATGTGCTGTGTACTTGAACGTGCCAGTGTGTTTGGGACAATCAGTGCCAATCAATGACTTTCAGAGACACATTGCTTGGCACTGATTGGCCCACAGACACATTGCTTGGCATTGATTGGCCCACAGACACATTGCTTGGCATTGATTGGCCCACAGACACATTGCTTGGCATTGATTGGCCCACAGACACATTGCTTGACATTGATTGGCCCACAGACACATTGCTTGACATTGATTGGCCCACAGACACATTGCTTGACATTGATTGGCCCACAGACACATTGCTTGACATTGGCTGGCCCACAGACACATTGCTTGACATTGATTGGCCCACAGACACATTGCTTGACATTGATTGGCCCACATACACATTGCGTGGCACTGATTTGCCCAGAGACACATTGCTTGGCACTGATTTGCCGAGAGACACATTGCTTGGCACTGATTTGCCCAGGGACACATTGCTTGGCACTGAGAATAGACTATGTGAAGCATCCTTTAATTTCAATGGCCGTTTTGTGTTATGTTGCATAGTGTTCACTGGTAGAACTTCCTTTTCCAGAAAGGTGCCCTCTCACATGAGAGAAACGTAAAGTATTGGGGCAGCCCTCATGTTTTCCGCCTCCTATATACAGGCTAATGTTTCAGAGCGCTACAGTAAAATAATAATGGCAGCACTAGATTAAACTTGCCTTTGTAAGTGGATCTTGCACCGCAGAAACATTTTGGATTTGGGCTGCCACCTGGATGTGAACCAGGTGACCTTTTGAAAAATATTATTTACAGCTTTTGCCTGTTCAGATCACAAGCAATGTATGCTGCTCCCATGTCCAGCTAAATGAGACTCCCTCTATATATGGGATCAATGCTGCTCCCCTGTCCAGCTAAATGAGACTCCATCTATATATGGGTTCAATGCTGCTCCCCTGTCCAGCTAAATGAGACTCCCTCTATCTAGTATGGGATCAATGCTGCTCCCCTGTCCAGCTAAATGAGACTCCCTCTATATATGGGATCAATGCTGCTCCCCTGTCCAGCTAAATGAGACTCCCTCTATCTAGTATGGGATCAATGCTGCTCCCCTGTCCAGCTAAATGAGACTCCATCTATATATGGGATCAATGCTGCTCCCCTATCCAGCTAAATGAGACTCCCTCTATATATGGGATCAATGCTGCTCCCTGTCCAGCTAAATGAGACTCCCTCTATCTAGTATGGGATCAATGCTGCTCCCCTGTCCAGCTAAATGAGACTCCCTCTATATATGGGATCAATGCTGCTCCCCTGTCCAGCTAAATGAGACTCCCTCTATCTAGTATGGGATCAATGCTGCTCCCCTGTCCAGCTAAATGAGACTCCATCTATATATGGGATCAATGCTGCTCCCCTATCCAGCTAAATGAGACTCCATCTATATATGGGTTCAATGCTGCTCCCCTATCCAGCTAAATGAGACTCCCTCTATATATGGGATCAATGCTGCTCCCCTGTCCAGCTAAATGAGACTCCTTCTATATATGGGATGCTAGCATGCTCCACAATGAAATAAATCAAGTTTTATTAATAGTACAATGATTAAGTCTCACTGAATGTGACATTTTGTTCATTGCAAGTCAAGCTGTCTTGCGTACCAGTAAATGCGTACCAGTAAATGCGTACCAGTAAATGCGTACCAGTAAATGCGTACCAGTAAATGCGTACCAGTAAATGCGTACCAGTAAATGCGTACCAGTAAATGCGTACCAGTAAATGCGTACCAGTAAATGCGTACCAGTAAATGCGTACCAGTAAATGCGTACCAGTAAATGCGTACCAGTAAATGCGTACCAGTAAATGCGTACCAGTAAATGCGTACCAGTAAATGCGTACCAGTAAATGCGTACCAGTAAATGCGTACCAGTAAATGCGTACCAGTAAATGCGTACCAGTAAATGCGTACCAGTAAATGCGTACCAGTAAATGCGTACCAGTAAATGCGTACCAGTAAATGCGTACCAGTAAATGCGTACCAGTAAATGCGTACCAGTAAATGCGTACCAGTAAATGCGTACCAGTAAATGCGTACCAGTAAATGCGTACCAGTAAATGCGTACCAGTAAATGCGTACCAGTAAATGCGTACCAGTAAATGCGTACCAGTAAATGCGTACCAGTAAATGCGTACCAGTAAATGCGTACCAGTAAATGCGTACCAGTAAATGCGTACCAGTAAATGCGTACCAGTAAATGCGTACCAGTAAATGCGTACCAGTAAATGCGTACCAGTAAATGCGTACCAGTAAATGCGTACCAGTAAATGCGTACCAGTAAATGCGTACCAGTAAATGCGTACCAGTAAATGCGTACCAGTAAATGCGTACCAGTAAATGCGTACCAGGCATTTGAATGCTGAAGTGAATATTGTAATTGTTACTGTACTGAACAATACAAGCTATGGTCAAAAGGTTTTGAACACCTCAATTTTTCCAATTTAACAAAATGTAATCTATTTTTGGCTCGTCCCAGATGCCTTGCATACACTTGCTTACTTTGACCAGTGTTAAAGCTGTGCTTGGAGCTGTTGTTCTGTGTGACCAGTGTTAAAGCTGTGCTTGGAGCTGTTGTACTGTGTGACCAGTGTTAAAGCAGTGCTTAGAGCTGTTGTACTGTGTGACCAGTGATAAAGCTGTGCTTGGAGCTGTGCTGTGTGACCAGTGATAAAGCTGTGCTTAGAGCTGTTGTTCGGTTGGACCAGTGTTAAAGCTGTGCTTGGAGCTGTGCTGTGTGACCAGTGTTAAAGCTGTGCTTGGAGCTGTTGTTCTGTGTGACCAGTGTTAAAGCAGTGCTTAGAGCTGTTGTTCGGTTGGACCAGTGTTAAAGCTGTGCTTGGAGCTGTGCTGTGTGACCAGTGTTAAAGCTGTGCTTGGAGCTGTTGTTCTGTTTGACCAGTGTTAAAGCAGTGCTTAGAGCTGTTGTTCGGTTGGACCAGTGTTAAAGCTGTGCTTGGAGCTGTGCTGTGTGACCAGTGTTAAAGCTGTGCTTGGAGCTGTTGTTCTGTTTGACCAGTGTTAAAGCTGTGCTTGGAGCTGTTGTTCTGTTTGACCAGTGTTAAAGCTGTGCTTGTTGCTGCTGTCCTGTGAGCCGCCTATCATGTTTGTTGTTGACTCAGAAACGTGTCTCCTAATTCTGTTGTGGTTTTGGGTCTGCCAGACCTCTTCCTGTCAGTTTCCTCCAAGTGCTCTTTGATGATATATGAAACTGCACTCTCACATCCTCGACGGTTATAATGTCTTCCTTTGATAATTGCCCTTTTCTCGCTATTGTGATCACATTCTACTGCTTCCTGCAGTACAATACTGTCCAAGTAACGTAGAAACACAGTCTGTTAATATAGCGCTAGTGCAGAGGTGGAAAGAGTACTGAAAAATTGTACTCAAGTACAAGTAGTTGTTAAAATAATACTCAATTACAAGTAAAAGTACTGGTGTTAAAAATTTACTTAAGTAAAAGTACAAAGTACTCCTCTCAAAACCTACTCAAGTACTAATTACTTTTTAGCCTGTGATATTTATTGAATTAACATAAAATCCATTTAATCAAATCAGAAATATGAATTGATCAAACACAGGCAATTTGTGTTTTAAATGATTAAACACAGTACAGGAATTGTGTCTGTTTAGAGAATGTTAAATTATTTTTAAACATGTAAAAACTGTATAAACTTTTCACTGCAAACCAACAATTGGGCAAACTCTAGGACATTTCACTTTCTAAACCTTTTGTACAGTTTCAGCAGAAGCTGATTTTCAGAGTCTATCCAGCTTGGTTTGGATGTGAGAAGTAGACCAGCACAGCTAAAAAGTTACTGCTGTCAGATATAATTTAGACATAACCTCCCATATTCATTAGTTTGTTTCAGAAAGTGTCATGCATATATAATTAGCCTTATCATTCTACCTTAAGCAAAACTATATAGCCTAGTGCCAAACCTAAACTATATAGCCTGGTGTCGAACCAAAACTATATAGCCTAGTGTCGAACCTAAACTATATAGCCTGGTGTCAAACCTAAACTATATAGCCTGGTGTCGAACCAAAACTATATAGCCTAGTGTCGAACCTAAACTATATAGCCTGGTGTCGAACCTAAACTATATAGCCTAGTGCCAAACCTAAACTATATAGCCTGGTGTCGAACCTAAACTATATAGCCTGGTGTCGAACCTAAACTATATAGCCTAGTGTCGAACCTAAACTATATAGCCTGGTGTCGAACCTAAACTATATAGCCTGGTGTCGAACCAAAACTATATAGCCTGGTGTCGAACCAAAACTATATAGCCTGGTGTCGAACCTAAACTATATAGCCTGGTGTCAAACCTAAACTATATAGCCTGGTGTCGAACCTAAACTATATAGCCTAGTGCCAAACCTAAACTATATAGCCTGGTGTCGAACCTAAACTATATAGCCTGGTGTCAAACCTAAACTATATAGCCTGGTGTCGAACCTAAACTATATAGCCTGGTGTCCAACCTAAACGTTACATTACGATGCACATAATACAGAGTGAAGCATACGTACAATTGGTAGTTGACAAGGTTTTATGGAGTGTGCAACATACGAAAGTTGATTGAGTTATAGGCTTAATGCTACCTCTAATACTACCGGAGGTTCAACCAGATAACAAAATATGTGTGTAAACGAGACCCCCGGCCATTTGTTTGGGTCATTGACCCAGTTTTTAATTAAATAAGGGCTATCATAACCTATTGCAGTTAATTTGGTAATGTACCGTCGCGGGTCGGCAGGCGTCAATGACTCCCAATACGCCATTTATGTCATTCAAATACACACGATGTTCGCAGTGTTTTCCCTCCGCCAGACCACGCCCCCAACACACCAGACCACGCCCCCAACTATGACAAGTTGCCGACTGCATTTAACTCTCCAGAAACCGGGGCTTTTTTCTGGTCCGAATACAAGGGTTTGGCTGTCAGCCTGGTTTATAGTTAGGCTGTCAGCCTGGTTTATCGTTAGGCTGTCAGCCTGCTTTATCGTTAGGCTGTCAGCCTGCTTTATCGTTAGGCTGTCAGCCTGCTTTATCGTTAGGCTGTCAGCCTGCTTTATCGTTAGGCTGTCAGCCTGGTTTATCGTTAGGCTGTCAGCCTGGTTTATCGTTAGGCTGTCAGCCTGGTTTATCGTTAGGCTGTCAGCCTGGTTTATCGTTAGGCTGTCAGCCTGGTTTATCGTTAGGCTGTCAGCCTGGTTTATCGTTAGGCTGTCAGCCTGGTTTATCGTTAGGCTGTCAGCCTGGTTTATCGTTAGGCTGTCAGCCTGGTTTATCGTTAGGCTGTCAGCCTGGTTTATCGTTAGGCTGTCAGCCTGGTTTATCGTTAGGCTGTCAGCCTGGTTTATCGTTAGGCTGTCAGCCTGGTTTATAGATTTGCTTTTTGGATTTCCCGACAGCACAAGTAGAGCAACAACGTGTCAGGTTTGTTTAAACTTCATTTTAGATTTGTCTGTCTTTAATTCGTTTGTTTTCACTGTCATTGTTAGGCTTTCTAGGTTTTGCTCTATTTGCTAACAACTTCCTAAAATAGACCTCTGTTATGGTGAAGCATACAAGGACTGGGCATTAAAGAGAAACCCAGGCCAACTAATCACATTTGAGCAGGTTTTTTTAGAACTGCGTTGAACAACAGCGCCTGCTGAGTACGTTTTGGTGCTTTTTCAATCTCATGCCTTATGTTAGTAGTTTGCTTAATGTAACCAATACGTGTGTGTCGAACATGTAGCCTGTAGTGGTGGAGTCCCATCTAATAAAGCCACAGTATCCTAAAGTACACAAAGAATGTCGTCTATGGTAAATATGGACTAGGCCGCTGCTGTCTGGGGCCAGTCTCTGGCTGCACATGTTGACTGCTATAACATATCAAATGAAACGCGGGATATTATACTGTCATCCTCATTGATGTTGGAAGTCCATGTATGTTTGTTTCTCACTCTCTCTGGTGTCCCTCAGGTCATGGTGGTACCTGAAGGTGCCGAGGCCATGTCCAGGCCCAGTCCAGACTACCCCATGCTCCCCACGATCCCACTGTCAGCCTTCTCAGACCCCAAGAAGACCAAGTCCTCCCACGGTTCTAAGGTGAATTGCTTAGCCTGCTGTGCTGATGGGACGTGTAGGCATTTTAACATTGTGGTTTTGCCTAACCCTTATTATCACATCATGGATATGGGGTGCGTTACACTAGTGGAGGGGTTATCACGTGGATATGGGGTGCGTTACACTAGTGGAGGGGTTATCACGTGGATATGGAGTGCGTTACACTAGTGGAGGGGTTATCACGTGGATATGGAGTGCGTTACACTAGTGGAGGGGTTATCACGTGGATATGGAGTGCGTTACACTAGTGGAGGGGTTATCACGTGGATATGGAGTGCGTTACACTAGTGGAGGGGTTATCACGTGGATATGGAGTGCGTTACACTAGTGGAGGGGTTATCACGTGGATATGGAGTGCGTTACACTAGTGGAGGGGTTATCACGTGGATATGGAGTGCGTTACACTAGTGGAGGGGTTATCACGTGGATATGGGGTGCGTTACACTAGTGGAGGGGTTATCACGTGGATAAGGGGTGCGTTACACTAGTGGAGGGGTTATCACGTGGATATGGGGTGCATTACACTAGTGGAGGGGTTATCACGTGAATATGGGGTGCATTACACTAGTGGAGGGGTTATCACGTGGATATGGGGTGCATTACACTAGTGGAGGGGTTATCACGTGGATATGGGGTGCATTACACTAGTGGAGGGGTTATCTCGTGGATGTGGGGTTATCTCGTGGATGTGGGGTTATCTCGTGGATGTGGGGTTATCTCGTGGATGTGGGGTTATCTCGTGGATGTGGGGTTATCTCGTGGATGTGGGGTTATCTCGTGGATGTGGGGTTATCTCGTGGATGTGGGGTTATCTCGTGGATGTGGGGTTGTCTCGTGGATGTGGGGTTGTCTCGTGGATGTGGGGTTGTCTCGTGGATGTGGGGTTGTCTCGTGGATGTGGGGTTGTCTCGTGGATGTGGGGTTGTCGCGTGGATGTGGGGTTGTCGCGTGGATGTGGGGTTGTCGCGTGGATGTGGGGTTGTCGCGTGGATGTGGGGTTGTCGCGTGGATGTGGGGTTGTCGCGTGCATGTGGGGTTGTCGCGTGCATGTGGGGTTGTCGCGTGCATGTGGGGTTGTCGCGTGCATGTGGGGTTGTCGCGTGCATGTGGGGTTGTCGCGTGCATGTGGGGTTGTCGCGTGCATGTGGGGTTGTCGCGTGCATGTGGGGTTGTCGCGTGCATGTGGGGTTGTCGCGTGCATGTGGGGTTGTCGCGTGCATGTGGGGTTGTCGCGTGCATGTGGGGTTGTCGCGTGCATGTGGGGTGGGGCATGTGGGGTTGTCGCGTGCATGTGGGGTTGTCGCGTGCATGTGGGGTTGTCGCGTGCATGTGGGGTTGTCGCGTGCATGTGGGGTTGTCGCGTGCATGTGGGGTTGTCGCGTGCATGTGGGGTTGTCGCGTGCATGTGGGGTTGTCGCGTGCATGTGGGGTTGTCGCGTGCATGTGGGGTTGTCGCGTGCATGTGGGGTTGTCGCGTGCATGTGGGGTTGTCGCGTGCATGTGGGGTTGTCGCGTGCATGTGGGGTTGTCGCGTCTATGTGGGGTTGTCGCGTCTATGTGGGGATGTCGCGTCTATGTGGGGTTGTTTCTTTAGCATGTTTCCAGCTCCAGTTTTAAACACTTAGGTTTGATATCATGTCCCTGTCATCAGGAGCCAAGTAAAGAGGGCAGTGGATGCAGCAGTAAAGGTCCCAAACCTCACAAGCTGACCAAGGAGCACCGCGAACGGCCCCGCAAAGACTCTGAGAGCAAGGCAGCTTCCAAGGGAGACCGTGACGGGGGGGGAGGAGTCAGCAAAAGTACCCGGGATCCCTCTTCCTCCACGTCTTCCTCTTCCAAGAAGCCAGCGGAGATCAAAGTCAAAGACGACGGCAAGGTGCTTCCCAAGGCTGCCTTCAAAGAGCCCAAACACACCCTGAAGGAGGCCAAAATGGAGGGCACGTCCCCAAAAGGAGGGGGGGCCGGGGGAGGGGGAGGCGGTGGAGGGGGAGGCTTGCTTGAAACGAAGGCTCCCGGGAAGAGGCCCTCCACCGTGGAGTCCCCCAAACCCAGTGCGAAGAAGCAGAAGAAAGGCAGCTCAGAGGGACCTAAGGGGGCGTCTGCTGGGGCCGTAACCGGAGCCTCTCCCCGGGTCTCCTCCTCCTCTACCGCTGCCTCGAGTTACCTGGAGAAGAAACCCAAAGAGAAGGGTCGCTGGCCCAAAGGCAGCAAGGCCGACACTCAGGAGGTCAAGGAGCCCAAGAAACTGCCGGAGTCGGATGAGTCCCACTCTGAGGATGAAGCCTCGTCCAAATCGGAGCACTCGGCCCCGTCCAGTCCGTCAAACTCCAGCTCCACCTCTGACTCCAGCTCAGACTCGGACTTTGAGCCCGGACAGAAACAGGGCCGAGGTAAAACCCATTACTCTCTGGAAATGTTGCTACTTGTGTTATACTTTATTGTACAAATATGTAATAATATATAATGTTCTCTATAGACAGTGAGTCCATCTGCTCTACTCATGCTCTCCTCTCCTGTACTCATACTTTTACTCTATTCATTATCCTTCTCCTACTCGTTCTCCTACTCGTTCTCCTACTCGTTTTCCTACTCGTTCTCCTACTCGTTCTCCTACTCGTTCTCCTACTCGCTCTCCTACTCGCTCTCCTACTCGCTCTCCTACTCGCTCTCCTACTCGCTCTCCTACTCGCTCTCCTACTCGCTCTCCTACTCGCTCTCCTACTCGCTCTCCTACTCGCTCCTACTCCCTACTCGCTCTCCTACTCGCTCTCCTACTCGCTCTCCTACTCGCTCTCCTACTCGCTCTCCTACTCGCTCTCCTACTCGCTCTCCTACTCGCTCTCCTACTCGCTCTCCTACTCGCTCTCCTACTCGCTCTCCTACTCGCTCTCCTACTCGCTCTCCTACTCGCTCTCCTACTCGCTCTCCTACTCGCTCTCCTACTCGCTCTCCTACTCGCTCTCCTACTCGCTCTCCTACTCGCTCTCCTACTCGCTCTCCTACTCGCTCTCCTACTCGCTCTCCTACTCGCTCTCCTACTCGCTCTCCTACTCGCTCTCCTACTCGCTCTCCTACTCGCTCTCATACTCGCTCTCATACTCGTTCTCATACTCGTTCTCCTCCTTCTCTTACTCTACTCTAGGCACACTGCGCTCTATGGTGGAGGATCTCCAGTCAGAAGAGTCTGATGAGGATGACAGCAGCTCAGAAGAAGGGACACCTGTTAAGACCAACCCACCCAACCGTGACTCCCGGTCAGTCTGTCCTCCGTTTCTCTACATCTGTTGGTTACCGGATGCTTTGTGACTAAGCTCTGTAACATGTTTTCACTGCCTAATGTGCTGTGCTAATGGTTCTACACACATGTGGTCACCCACATAACCAGGGTCCCGGTGGTAAACTGGTGTCTGACCTGTGACCTTGTGTTCCCTGTCAGACTGAGCCTGGACAGTGAGAGTGACAGTAGTGATGGTTCACACCGTCCCAGTAGAGACCCGGTTCCTCCACAGAAAAACAGCTCCTCCAATAACAAGGTAAACCTGACCGGCTGGGCGATATGGCTGAAAACTGTATCACGATATAAGTGTTTCATTTTGGTCGATATCGATAATTATTGATATTTTCATGACATATTTATAATAAGGACCAGGGCAAAAATATATTACATTCAAAAATTTTATTTTAAACTTAACCTTCCTCTGATTTTAATCCCTTTAGTTATAAAGACAACAATGTCAACACAATTATGGAAAACACTCAAATAATTTAAATGTAAACGGAAGTCTAAAATCACAATGAACACTTAACAATGATCTCTTAACTTTAAGGTGAACAATTAAAGAATACGTTAGCGTTCCCTTATCAAGTGTAATAAAATAGTGCTTAAATATAAAAATAGAGAGACCTGAGGAGAACTATTTTCGGCAAGTTTAGTGCTAGGAAGTTCACAAGCTGACTGGGGACGACGGTTTTGCATTATTTGCAGACGACATTGGTCTGACCACGGTCAGACTTATTAAATCCAAATAACTGCCATACTGGCGAGCTGACTTTTCCTGTTTTATCAAGAATTTCCTCGCTCGCAGCGTACTCATTTATCACTCCATGCCGGTTCTGTTATTGAAGAATCCAACACGACGTTATGGCGCAACCAAACATGATACTGTTACATGATTGGCTGTTAGCGTGTCACTCGCTACGTTGCTACGCAAGCTCTGGTTTCTTACGACGAAGAAAAATAAGTTATCAAACGTTTTATCGAACGCATTTTTATTGATATTGATTACGTGTCTATCGCGATACATATCGTTATCGTTTTATCGCCCAGCCCTATGTTTTTGTGATTATCGATTATCGCCAAACTAGCTTTTTGTATTCCTAGTTTCAGAGACTGTGGTAATGTGCTAATATTTTTCTTGTAATGCACCAGAATATTCCTTTTGATGTGTTTTCCTGTAAATTTCTATTCTCATGTGTTTTCCTGTAAATTTCTATTGTCTTGTGTTTTCCTGTCAATTACTTCCATTTTCATTTTCCCCCCTCTGTTTGTTTCTTCTTCTTTCTGCACAGGTTCCAGGCAGGAAGAGCCCAGACATCTGCAGCCGCCCAGAGAAGGTGCTGAAGAAGGGATACGACAAGGTAGGAAGGGTAAATAAACAAACATTTTATTCCCTTTTTTCTTATTTTTCTTATTCAAACTGCTCTGGTCACTGGACGCGGGGGGGGGGAGACGGACTGGACGCGCGCTTGGGGAGACGGACTGGCGCGCGGGGGAGACGGACTGGACGCGCGCACGGGGGGCGGACTGGACGCGCGGGGGGGAGACGGACTTGATAGAGAAGATCATCAGGGAAAAACAGATGAGACCAACAGAAAAAGAATAGACTATTTTCCCAGTAATGTCCAGGGAAATGACAGTAGCTGGCTAGTGAAATGGACACTATCCTGATTACACCTCCCTAACCTGAAGGTCCTTGGCTCTCTCCCGGTTCCTCAGGCCTACACAGAGGAGCTGGTGGACCTCCACCGCAGACTGATGGCTCTGAGGGAACGCAACGTCCTCCAACAGGTATACACCTGTGTGTGCCTGTGTGTGTGTGTGTGTGTGTGTGTGCGCGCGCCTGTGTGTGTGTGTGCGCGCGCCTGTGTGTGTGCGCGCCTGAGCGTGTGTGTGTGCGCGCCCGTGTGTGTGTGTGCTCGCCCGTGTGTGTGTGTGCGCCCCCGTGTGTGTGTGTGCGCCCCTGTGTGTGTGTGTGCGCCCCTGTGTGTGTGTGTGCGCCCCTGTGTGTGTGTGCGCCCCTGTGTGTGTGTGCGCCCCTGTGTGTGCGTGCGCCCCTGTGTGTGCGTGCGCCCCTGTGTGTGCGTGTGCCCCTGTTTGTGCGTGCGCCCCTGTGTGTGTGTGCGCCCCTGTGTGCCTGTGTGTGTGCCTGTATGTGTGTGCCTATGTGAGCTGGGGTATTTATTAGGGATGCACCGAATATTCGGCCACCGAAATACTTTTATCACCGAAACAATACGGCCGAAATATGTTGTGATCTATTCGGATCCTCTGCACTTCATCACGACTGTACTTGATCCGCGTTATAAAGACCATTACTTGGATGCAGAAATAAAGCAGCGCGCACGAGAAATGATCCAGGCGGCGATGGATGCGGAGAACCCGCGTGGAGACGGAGCAATAGCGCACCGAGCAGTAGGGCACGGAGCAGTAGGGCACGGAGCAGTAGGGCACGGAGCAGTAGGGCACGGAGCAGTAGGGCACGGAGCAGTAGGGCACGGAGCAGTAGGGCACGGAGCAGTAGGGCACGGAGCAGTAGGGCACGGAGCAGTAGGGCACGGAGCAGTAGGGCACGGAGCAGTAGGGCACGGAGCAGCAGGGCACGGAGCAGCAGCGCATGGAGCAGCAGCGCACGGAGCAGCAGCGCACGGAGATCAGAGCGCAGAAAAAAAAACTTGTCTCTCTGCACTCGATGAGGGGCATGCAACCCTCGTTGTCTGATATGTTCAGTGAAATCCTGGAAGAAAGTGCCTCACATGGGAGTAGGTTTAGGGGGGGACGCTGGGGACATGTCCCCAACAACATTTTAACATGACTAAATTGTCCCCACCAATATTTTAGCGAACTCCGTTATGAGTTTGTGAAGCGATTTGGGTCAATTCCGACCGCAGAGCCGGTACGGTACTAGAAACGCCGTAATTTGATTGGCTAAAAAACCTAGGGGAGGGGAGTTATCTGACACGCTATAAGTACACAGGAGAGCGACTGAAGACAACGGTAAAGTTACCAGTGCTTTCTGTAAATACATACCCCATATGTTAGAATCTTGCAGTCACAAAATAAACAGTGGAAATGTTTCCTGTGTATATTTTGCTTATGTAATGTGGCCTATTTGAGATATCCCATTAGTAGGGGCGGAGTAGTGGCCCCACCAGGGTCGCTACAATATATTGAATCTGACAAACAGCATTACCATCTAAAAGGTACTACATAATGATTTTTGTCTGCACATGGATATGCTAGTTAAACTTTAGAGTAGTATAAAAGCAACAGGCTATTGTCTCAACTAAACGCAAAAATAATCACATTATTCTCAGTAAAAGTTCACTTGCCGGAGGGGGGGGAGAGATGTCCCCACCGAAGCTGAGACCAAACCTATGCCCTTGGTGCCTCATATCCATAAATGCAATGGTACTAATAATTGGCATAATTTATTTCGGTGTTTTGGTTTTCGGTGTTGGTTTCCTCTTTTTCGGTTTTCGGTTTCGGCCAATAATTTTCATTTCGGTGCATCCCTAGTATTTATGAAATGATTCTCCAGACTTACTTTACTCTCGTGTGTCACCTGACCAGATTGTAATATCGGCCTTTGCGGTAAAATTGTTCATCCCTACTTAATTTTTTTTGCTGAGTGGATTTCAGGCAATAGGTGTGTCTAAAATATGTGTAAAATATCAGATAACACCTGTAATAATCTAAGACTCTCTCTCTCTTTAGATAGTGAATTTAATCGAGGAGACCGGCCACTTCAATGTGACCAACACCACGTTTGACTTTGACCTGTTCTCTCTGGACGAGTCGACTGTCCGCAAACTACAGAGCTACTTGGAGGCGACGGCCACGTGACAGGAAGCCTGCAGTGCGAAGGAGCGCCGCTGGGCCGGGGCTCGTCTGCGCCTCCTCCTCAGCTCCTGGAGCTGCATCGGGGTGGAGGAGGAGGAGTCACAGTCTCACCACAGACGGAGCTAAACAACAGAACACACACACACCTTCACTAGTTGCTGGAGAACAGAGCAGAGGAACTGGGTGTGGAAAGGGGAGTGGGATGTATGAGGGCAGCTCCGCCCCTCTAACCTGGAGCCCGACTGAACTGGGGCTTTCTGGGAGATGTATTATATATGTTTCTGGTGAAGAGGAGCAGCCTGTGCAGAACTGTGGAATGCAGCCACTCTTCCTCTTCCTCCCTGACTGTTAACCTGCCCCCCACACACACTCCACCCCTCCCCCTCTCAGATGAAGATCATTTCTTTGGAGGCGTATTCCTGCGTCCGCATGTGTGTGTGTGTGCGCGTGTGTGTGGGCGAGAGTGTTTACCTGAGTGTCTGGGTGTCTGTGGTCAGTGACGTATTCCTGTGTTCTTTTAGCTTGGGCACAAGCGACACACACACTGTGAGTTATTTCCCACATCAGGGCGTCGACACACAGGCTCTAGCTGGTGAGGTTTGTCACTTCCCCTCGGCTCCCTCTCAAACCCACTGTCTCTTTCTCGGCCCGTTCCCATGTGCTCGACAGGGCTCAGATGCTCTGGGAAAAGGGCTGGTCGAGATCACTTCTCAATTGCCTTTTTAATGGCTGGTCGGTGAAAAGCTGTGACAAGTAGCCATGATTCAGAAATACGGAGCCACACTCGTCTTCGTTCTTCTGTGCAGCTTCTAGTATTTCTTTGGAATGCGGTTTAGATACCTGTGAGCTATGAATGTATTCTGCTTAATTTTGTAGGGCGAAGCAACAAACCTACGATCCTATTAGTGCCTTTATGCGTCCAGTTTGATGAGGGATTTCTCTCATTGATTAACAAGCCCAATGTCCCTATGAATCAGTGTTAATTGGCAAGCCTGAACCTCCAGTTTTGTCTTAAAGAACGTCGCGTTTTTGTAAATTGAATTAGACATTTTAATGTAAATAGCATGATGTGGTGTCGGAGACCCGGCCTGTTTTATAGGAACCTGCCAGAACCAGCAATTCACTTCCTTATCTAGGTTGATAGTGTGAAGAACACACGCTGCAGAGTTCTAACCCG
The DNA here is from genome assembly GCA_029465975.1 of Dallia pectoralis. Classification (NCBI taxonomy): domain Eukaryota; kingdom Metazoa; phylum Chordata; class Actinopteri; order Esociformes; family Umbridae; genus Dallia; species Dallia pectoralis. The sequence goes on from CM055751.1 coordinate 3,571,941, forward strand.
AATCTGTTATTTTGGAGGTATAGACGTGGTCTGTATGGTAATGCGGGGAGCAACACAAGTCTTAAGATGTTGTACACAGGACAGGATTGGCCGCGTGAAACGTAATCGGCAATATTCCATCGATTTTCTCGTTTCCGGCTGTTCAAACGTCCCGGTCGCCTGTTGCTAAACTGGACAGAAGTAGCACAGGAATGGCCATTATCCTAAATACAGATTGGGATGAGTTGTCATGTGTACAACATCTAAAGACCTATTTAAAATCAAAGGGTGTTATTTAAAATTGAGGATATTTTTGTTATTTTGGCATGCTCTCGCGCTGCGCTGTCAGGAAGTGAGTCGCTGGTTCGGGTACGTTTCTCCAAAACCAAAAAATCAAATTTGGTTGTAAGGAAAATACAATCAAGATTGTCGTCTAATGTACTCTCTCTTTGAGCGTTAACGCTCTTCGGTTATCTCCGCTGGTTTGAGACTTCTTCCAGTGATCTTTCTCTGCCATTATTTGGAAAACAAGCCTTCAAGAAATCCTTAGACACACCTGTTGCATCAGCAGTGGTGCGTTAGGGAACGTGCAGGCGTCATATCTTAAACAGTTGCCTTGTTTCTTTCACAACGGTTGTAGAGCTGGACAGAACCGACCTGTCCAGCCAGTCACTGTGGCATACTCCTGTTACTGTGGTCCTGTGTTACTGTGGTCCGCCACCCGGGTTAGACACTCACTGTCTTCTGTACTTCTCCAGGGGATCCCCTTCCCTTGTTCTCCAGCCCACTGGCGTTCGGTTCCACTCTGTGTACAAATATTTATTCTGATGCTAATAGCTTTAATAGTGGTGCCCATTCTGTTGCTCCGCAAACAAACACACGCCTTCGCCCCTTATGTTTTTGTCTGTGCATGTGTGTTTGTGAGCGTGCGTGTGTGCGTGTGTGAGCGTGCGTGTGTGAGCGTGCGTGTGTGAGCGTCCGTGTGCGAGCGTGCGTGTGTGAGCGTCCGTGTGCGAGCGTGCGTGTGTGAGCGTGCGTGCGTGTGTGTGTGCGTGTGTGAGCGTGCGTGTGCGAGCGTGCGTGTGTGAGCGTGTGTGTGAGCGTGTGTGTGAGCGTGCGTGTGTGTGTGAGCGTGCGTGTGTGTGTGAGCGTGCGCGTGAGCGTGTGTTTGCGTGAGCGTGTGTGTGCGGTTCTGTTCTGGAGTGAACCTTACGCCTTATGTTGATCACAGTGTCCACTCTATGTCCACCACACCTTTAGTAGTCAGGGTGTGTCTATCCCTGCCAGACATTTTTAAAAGATTCACTTTGCAACTGTGTGTGTGTGTGTGAGTGTGTGTGTGTGTGTGTCAAGCGTGAGGAAAAAGTGGACGTTGCTATCCTCTTGTACGTTTGAACTTTTCACTCCGAGTCCTAGTTCATCAACTTTGCCCTTTGACCTCACGTGTGGAGTGAGGACAACGGCCTGAATGGTGTGGGGGTGGAACAGAGGGGCAAACGGCTCTGTGCAGCTCTGGAGAGAAGCCCTACCAACTGTCAACCAACAGTCAATCTTTTATTTATGTACCTCTGCACTTTTGGCTGTGGTGACTTCAGTACTTAAGTAATTATCTAAACTGTATTTTTAAGAATTTTATACAATATTTACATGCAATACGATATAAATAGATTTTTTGCCAACCTTTTTTAAAATTCTTATTTAATGATTTTTTTATTGCCACGTTTTGTCATTCTGCATACAGAAACATGTCCATCATTTGTGTCATGAAGAAGTTCCCTGGATGTTGTATCGTGTTTCATAGTTGGTGTCAGTTGGACTCCATGGAACTGGTGTTGGGAACATGTTTGCTGTATGAGCTAACCTTGCTGACGTCATCCAGTATAAGTATATTTACGGAGGAAAAGGTGATCTTTTCAGCAAGAACAAGTATTTTAATGTGTACGTCCTGTTATAATTTGAGTGTTTTTAACTCAAAGTATGAGGCAGTGGTTAATTTGTCCGTACTCTATGAGGTACGGTTACAAAACCCAGGCACAAACTGTCACCCCTTTTATTCTGTTGTTCGATATTACTGTTTTTGTCCGAGTGTGTCCCCTTAAAGTGTCAATCAAATGACACCATATAGGATTCCATGATTGGTGGAAGCATGTCACTTGAAACTATATTTCTACATATATATGTGTATATGTGCATAAGCAGACCGTACTGTGTGAAGTTGAACAGGATAACAGCAGAACGGTGACTTCCTTCTCCAGACTCTGTTAGGAATATGAGGTGGCCTGTAGAGGGCCGTTTCCTGTGTCATTGAGTGTCATGTGTATGTGACGGGGGACTGGGTTGGCTGTATTTATCAAGGGAGGGTGTGCTGGGGGAATGGGGGGGGGGCAAATCCTGTTCCCATTATTTGGTTAACGCTACCATGGGTTGAACAGCAGAACATAATTTGGTATTTTAAACTTGGCATACACTGCCACCATGTGGTCAAACAATGCAAGTTGTAACCAGGACATTTTTATTTTGAAATCATATTATTAATAAAGTAATTGAGTACTGTCTGTCGTTGTCGTGGCTCATAGTTGACCAGCTTTTGAACTTCTGAATGTAAATTGTGTGTGTGTTGTAGATTGCTGATTGAATGGGCCCTTGCAGAGATCCAATGGTTGTGCTGACAAGGTTTACAGATTAATTGGTGTTTCATATGTTATGATGCCTACTGTCAAGTTTGTTTTTCTATACAGTTCAATGGATGTCCCTGTATTTCTCGAAGAAGAAAACGTGATGTAGCTGGGACATGTTTCTTAAATAGACTATACCATATTCAAGGTTAGTACTAACTTAGTAGGCATGAGATTGAGAAGTTCTCGAAATAGATCAGAAAATACTTGCCATCTGAAGATTGTGCAAAAAAAGTTAGAAAAATGCTTTTGTTGTTTCCGAATAAATAGCTTTATTTCTTCATTTTGATCAAACACACAACATACATTCATTTTACGTTCCTCAACAGCAGTCTTTTTGAAATGCTGTTCCTCTACTATAGACACCCTGCGTTTCTCCGCCCAACACTAATAACAAATGCTATCACCAGTTGTGTTAAAGGTCAGGTAAAACCAGTATTCTGTAGTTGGCAGTCATGGAGTGTCAAGATACACTTACAGAGATTGATACTTTTCAGTAGGGATACATACTAACTGCAGCAGCTAGAATTCTGGTATGTTATGACATATCAACATGGCAATTAATTCTTCAGGAAGAAATAATTTGGGATAATAACACAATACTGATTCACCTTCATTTCCTTAACTTCCTTCACATTTGATAGACCAACTAAATACCTCGTCATTCACCAAACATTACATGGCCACTTTCCTTGGCAAGCTAATTAATTAATTTACAAGTCCTAAAACATAACTAATGTGTCTTGTGTTCAGCTGAAAGTGGATTTGCTCGAACATCTTTGGAATAGTCCATTACTTCTACAAAAATGTATCGTTCCTCAAATTCAAGTATTTCATCAATAATAGATAGGTGGTGCTGGAAGCCAAAGACCTGCTTGCAATTTAAACTGATTCCTAAAGAACACTTTGTGAGTACTTACACAGTCGTCGTGTGTCCCAAACCCACTGAACCCAAAATGAGTCGCTATCAAGTAAAGAATGTAAGAGCGAGATATACAGGGAGTCCTACATTCCACACAACATATTCACCCAATGTTTAACGAGTATTTAGCAATATAATAAGAGCAAACATCAGGTCACTGGTGTCTATGGTATTGTTGAATCTACAATCTTTACAGTTCATGTTTGAAGACATTCTGTGGTGCTGGAATGTTCTGCAGGTTTCTCATCACGTTTGAATTGTACAGATCTGCCTACGAACATGTGTGGAGAATGTCCCCGTTTCCATGAAACATTCCCAACTAATGATCTGTAGACAGAAGTTATTTAAAATGAAATAAAAAATAAAGTATGATATTACTGTTAAGTTAAAAAAAACTGAGAAAAGGCAGTAAATGTAAGCAAAACATATGTACATTATTTAACAAAATATTCCAACAAGACCAGGCAATTGCGTAGGCTGTATGACATCAGAAAACTTAAAGCACATTACATACAAAAAGTATGGCTTAAAAGCTACAGTCGGTTCCTTAGCATGAAGAAAGAGATTTGGATTAAATCTGTAATGACAAAGAGGATGTAGCAGTCGAACATTGAGGCCCAGGATTATAGTGGTTCTATTGCAGAAGCGCACGCACACACACACACACACACACACACACAGTATGATCTGGGACAGAAGCGCACACACACACACACACACACAATATGACCATAATAAATAAAACAATTTGTTACTTCCCTGCCAATTGAATTTAATTTCAATTTTTAAATCCAGACCAACTAACTCCAGATGTGAAGAAAAATGTTTCAGCTGAATAATTAATCTCCAATGTCTATTTGGTCCAAGTGTTTTTTACTTTGGCAAAAGATAAACAATAAATAATTAGGTTTCACTTTTCCAAAACACCACAAAACATATTCTACAAAATCCTATAAAGTTTCTAGATTCCATTCAATTTGTCTCAAGTATGACAGTGCAATTACACCTCATCAGATACAACCAGACTGCGTCTATCAGATATTATTGTTCTTCATCACAATAATAAAAAATAGTCATCTTATCAATTGCTCAACAAAAATCTTAAAGAATTACAATGGCTTCACGCTGATGTTTACATACTTTTTTCTTTACAATACCCATAAATGTAAACATAAACCAAATAAACAAGGCAGAAAGCTATCAAGGCCATTTCACAAAAAATAAAAGAAACTGCACAAGGAGTGTGTGTGTGTGTTAGATACTTTGTATGTCAATGTGTGAGAGATTTCGGTAGGTCTTTGTCACAAGATTTTGAATTACTCTGCAGGAGCTTTTGTCCCAAGTCTATTTGGGGGACGTTGGGTCGTCGGGTGTGGTCGTCCCAGGTCTATTTGGGGGACGTCGGGTGTGGTCGTCCCTGGTCTATTTGGGGGTCGTCGGGTGTGGTCGTCCCAGGTCTATTTGGGGGACGTTGGGTGTGGTAGTCCCTGGTCTATTTGGGGACGTTGTGTTGTCGGGTGTGGTCGTCCCCGGTCTATTTGGGGGACGTTGTGTTGTCGGGTGTGGTCGTCCCCGGTCTATTTGGGGGACGTCGGGTCGTCGGGTGTGGTCGTCCCCGGTCTATTTGGGGGACGTTGGGTCGTCGCGTGTGGTCTTCCTAGGTCTATTTGGGGGACGTTGGGTGTGGTCGTCCCAGGTCTATTTGGGGGACGTTGGGTGTGGTCGTCCCAGGTCTATTTGGGGAAGTCGGGTCGTCGGGTGTGGTCGTCCCTGGTCTATTTGGGGGACGTCGGTTGTGGTCGTCCCTGGTCTATTTGGGGGACGTTGGGTCGTCGGGTGTGGTCGTCCCAGGTCTATTTGGGGGACGTTGGGTCGTCAGGTGTGGTCGTCCCTGGTCTAGTCGGGGGACGTTGGGTGTGGTCGTCCCAGGTCTATTTGGGGGACGTTGGGTGTGGTCGTCCCAGGTCTATTTGGGGGACGTTGGGTCGTCAGGTGTGGTCGTCCCTGGTCTAGTCGGGGGACGTTGGGTGTGGTCGTCCCAGGTCTATTTGGGGGACGTTGGGTGTGGTCGTCCCAGGTCTATTTGGGGGACGTTGGGTGTGGTCGTCCCAGGTCTATTTGGGGGACGTTGGGTCGTCGGGTGTGGTCGTCCTAGGTCTATTTGGGGGACGTTGGGTTGTCGGGTGTGGTTGGGGTCACCACCTCTTTGTAGAAATTTTCTATTTGCTCTTTGTACATCTTCGTCACCACCGGCCTCTTCAGCTTCATTGTGGGACCTGAGAGAAAAAAAGATTGAGTCAACAGTCCACAGGAAGGCTTGGAAAAGCAACCGGACCAGAGTAGACTTTTAAATATCAACGACGACATAACACCTGTCCATCTTGTTATTGGAAAAGAAACAGAATGTAAACTTGATGATAGCCAGGACAAATACAACAGACTGCAGTGCTTCAGAAGCGAGAGAACACGGCACTAAACCAACACACAGCGCTGTTCCGACCAGCCGACTCCCTCCCCACGTTCTTACCCAGCTCCCCCTCGACGATGGAGAAGTCCCGGCCCAGAACGATCCACTTCTGAATGCGCTGGGCGTTGGAGGGGGCGTTCTCATTCACATGGTTAATGCCCTCCTGGATGGCGGCGTGGACGACCCGGTCCCGTCCGCCCGCCACCTCCGAGACTCTCGTCGCGCTGCTGCCCAGCTTCCGGCACATCTCAATGGCCTCGGGCGTGAGCTCGTCCTCGGGTGCCCCGGTGTCTTCGTTCATCACACACTGGGGAGAGGCAAAACCCAGACTGTAATACTCTATATGGCCACAAGTAGAAACATGAGCAGTAGAGAGGCATGTACTGAGGAGCCATTGGACTGTGGCGCAGTGGAAATGTGTTCTGTGACGAGTCACCACTTCACCATCTGGCAGAACATGGATGCCAGTAAAACGCCAACTGCCTCCATGCCAACTCAAATATGGTTGAGGAATGTTTTTTTGTGGTTCGGGTCAGTACCTTTAGTTCCAATGAAGGGAAAAACACGACACTGCGTTCAATTTCAATCCTAGACAATTCGGCGCTTCCAACTTAGTGCCGACAGTTTTGGGAAGGCCTGTTTGAGCCGGACAAAGCCTGAATGCACAAAGCCAAGTCCAAACAGAAATGGTTTGTCTAAATCGGTGTGGTTAAACTTGACTGGCCTGCAAAGCTCAACCTTGGAAGTCCAAACGTGAGCCGGGCCAAATCACCCATCAGAGTACAAACTCACTACTGGTGTTGAGACTTAATGGAAGTAGATCTGTACAATGGAGGCTGTTGTAGCAGCAAGATGGGACCATATCACTGTTATATTAGGAGGTGTTCAACAAGTACGTGTCTACTTATTTAGGAAAATGTTGTGGTTTAAAACCAAGTCCTAAAAACCAGTTATTAAACTGGAAACTATTTCATAAGGCAAGACGAAAAATCAACCACAGCCTTATGAAATAGTTTCCAGAAGTAGAAAGTCAACCACAGCCTTATGAAATAGTTTCCAGAAGTAGAAAATCAACCACAACGTAATAAGAATACAGAGTAGAGCTCTATGCCAAACAAGCATCTCAAACTGTCTCGAATTTCAAGAGAAATAACAACTAATAACAAAACTTCTTACATATAATGTTGAATCCTTAAACCTCAGTCTGATATGGAGTCCGGTCACGTTCTGTCATTATACCATTACATTTACATGAATATGAAGTTTTCTAAATGACCACCAGGGGGGCTGTGGTTGCAATGATATTGGATTGAGCACCTGGTAGAAAACAATGTGAATTATAAACCTGTGAACCTCAACTAGTTATATAATTCACCATGGTAAAAATAGATTTTAAACAGCACATTGTAATTTTGTCCGCTCTCAGATTAGGCAGCTTCTAGTTATGCGAGGCATTCAGTCACATCCTTTCATAATGTCTGTCAGAACAGAGTTGAATAGTATTGGTTGGGGTATTGGTTGGAGAACTGGTTGGGGTGCAAGTTGTGGAACCGGTTGTATGTGGATTTGGTTTCACAGCGTCACATAGGAACACAGTTCTGTAGCTAACTGGGATTACCTTGACAGTGAGCAGCATGGAGAGGAACTTCCGCTTGTCTCCAATTAGCATGGCGTTGCTAACAAGCGCTATGGCCTCCTTAACTGCATCTTCAATTGGCACTGGAGGGATGTTCTCTCCACCTGCTGTGATGATCAGCTCTGGAAACACAGGGAAGAAATGTAAACACACGGACAGCAAACTGGGCCTTTACAATACAATGCCATTTGTATATCAGGGACAGAGCGATAGGGTAGGGCAGACAGAGCGATAGGGTAGGGCAGGCAGAGCGATAGGGCAGAGCGATAGGGCAGAGCGATAGGGCAGAGCGATAGGGCAGAGCAGACAATGCACCTTTGATGCGTCCAGTGATGAAGAGGAAGCTGTTGTCATCGTGTTTGCCTAGGTCTCCAGTGTGCAACCAGCCTTCCTCATCCAGGGCGTCCTCTGTCTTGTCGGCCATGTTGAGGTAGCCCATAAAAACATGGCGCCCCCAAAAGCAGATCTCCCCGTTGCCCTTCTCGTCAGGACTGTGGATTTTAGTCTCACAGCCAGGGATTGCCTTACCACAGCTGGACAGGAATAATAGGAGACAGTTAATCCCAGATAATCCGTGCAACAGATCCTTGGTTCCGGTTCTATCATGAGGTCTTCAGGGAGGCTAGTCGTGTGGATGAGCGCGTACCTGGTGAGGCGGAAGGCGTCGGACAGCGAGATGGTGTGAGGCCCGGTGCTCTCGCTCATACCATACAGCTCATACAGAGGGATGTCCAGGCTGAGGAAGAACTCCAGGGTATCCTTGGTGATTGGGGCGGCTCCGGTGTAACATTTGGTGCAGCGGTCCAGACCCAGAGCCTTACGGACTTTGGTGAACACCAGCTTCTTGGCTAGACGGTAGTTCACGGGCGTCCTCACCATCGCTCCATTTCTGAGAGGGGAAAACGGGGAGCAGGAGTTTAGCACAACGTCAGGACAACGTCAGGACATCTTTACACTTGGCACAGTAGTGAACAGATCCCGGTATAAAACCTACTGGTTCATCTTCTTCAGGTTGGTTTGAAGCCCCACTCCTTTGGCCCAGACTGCCACCTTCCTTCGTACAGTGGATGACTTGGCCCCCATGGACTTCATCTTCTCCTGCATCTTCTCCCAGACGCGCGGTACCCCCATGAATGCTGTGGGACGCACCTCTCTCATCGTGTTCACCAGGGTTCCCTGAGATCACACAGAAGGGCTCAGTCCATCACCCACTTAAACGACACACTAGTTAAAACCCACTGCACAGAAATGGTAATACACACTAGTTAAAACCCACTGCACAGAAATGGTACTACACACTAGTTAAAACCCACTGCACACATGGTACTACACACTAGTTAAAACCCACTGCACAGAAATGGTACTACACACTAGTTAAAACCCACTGCACACATGGTACTACACACTAGTTAAAACCCACTGCACACATGGAACTACACACTAGTTTGAGTACCTTGAAAAGCACTATATAATATTAAAATATTATTATAATAATAATGCCCCAGGTTATATAGCATTCTTACAATAAAAAGCTATATACCGGGACACAATACTGCTATTGTATTTAGATCTGTATATACTGCTCATCATTTTTGCTGCAGACATGTCATGAGATCAGTTATGGAAATATAAAAAGTGCTCAAATAAGATCACTTGTAAAGGCAATAGAAAACTAAGTTCTGATCCAAGAATGTGTAGATTTTAACAACTCTAATATCAACAATATTACTGCAACATGTAACAATATTGTTCGTCTATCATCACTAAATGACCAATGGGAGGAGAGACTAACAATATTGTTCATCTATTATCACTTAATAACCAATGGGAGGAGAGACTGTAACAATAGTGTTTGTTTATTATCACTAAATGACCAATAAGAGGAGACTGGGTGACATTTTGTGATACGGAGGAACTAGGAAATGGTCCGCTTGGATCATAAGAGGAAATCCTCTCACCTTCAGTGCGTCTGGTTGGGCGAAATAGGTGGCTCCTCCCACCTTCATGGTGATCCAGATGTCCACCATCTGAGCCGCGATGTGACTGAGGGGCAAATAGCTGACCACTATCTCCTGAGACTTGGTGGCTTCTGTCAGACGCACGTGGCGTCCTACAGCCAGCGCTGTCCATGTCAGCTGCATACAGAGATACATCACTGGTTAGACTGGCCTGAGACCTGTGCAGCACACTCTTATCCATGTTCCACACTTTACTATTAGCTAATGAAGCCCCAATGCCCCAATAAAAAAACAGATCTTTGGACCGTAGTTTTGTTAGTGGTTTCTGAACTATTTGTTTGAGGTAAAGTATTCATTCAACTGAGAATATTTCAACATAAATCCTTTCTAAAAGCACTTGTGCAAATTTCAATAACCAGTTTAATTCTGCTTTTCACCCAGTAAGTGAACTTGTCCTTCCAGTTCATTAACTTTGTGTTCCATAGTTTCTTTATGAATGCGTGGAATGCTATGACCTTCCCTTTAGATAATGGGTTCTAAGTTATATAAGATAAGTTATTTACCGCAGTAAAGATGGGGAAGCCCCTGTTTCAGTTGTATCATTACATCTGACCTATTTGCACATATCTTCTTAATTATGCTGATAAGTGAAGGAATACTGAGGAGTCCTTTTGAGTGATTAGTTGAATAATGATGGCAGCTATTTTTACAGTTGGTCCATTAAAGCTATCGTGAATTCCTTTACAAGCACAGTGAGACGTTTCTCAAGTGCAGAAGATAGATAAGCCATTGTTATATATCAGGCATGTCCTTCCTTCATCACAGATGGACAACAAACACCAGACACACACAGCACACTTTGCCCCTAGTGGTTACTGGACACCTCTGTATAAAGACACGTTTTTAAATCAGATAAAATATTTGCTGCAAAAATATATACATATATATATGGCACCTAACAAGGCATGTCATGTCACAGGAAGTCTAGAAGATTCTCTACACATCTTCGTCAAACGTGCAAACCAAGACAAGTAGCGTATATAATGTTTCTGTGGGGTGTGACTCACATTGTCGTGGCTGAGCATTACTCCTTTGGGCTGGCCTGTAGTTCCTGATGTGTAGATCAGTGTGCAGCATTGGTTGGGCTTCTGGCTTGCGATGATCCCATCTAGCTGAGTGTCAGGCACATCACGACCCAGCTCCAGAAAATCTGCCCACTGTGGAAATAGGCAGATGCGTTTAAGCATGGAAAAGTAACAGGCAGATGCGTTTAAGCATGGAAAAGTAACAGGCAGATGTGTTTAAGTATGGAAAAGTAACAGGCAGACGTGTTTAAGTATGGAAAAGTAACAGGCAGACGTGTTTAAGTATGGAAAAGTAACAGGCAGACGTGTTTAAGTATGGAAAAGTAACAGGCAGACGTGTTTAAGTATGGAAAAGTAACAGGCAGACGTGTTTAAGTATGGAAAAGTAACAGGCAGACGTATGTGTTTAAGTATGGAAAAGTAACAGGCAAATGTGTTTAAGTATGGAAAAGTAACAGGCAGGTGTTTAAGTATGGAAAAGTAACAGGCAGACGTGTTTAAGTATGGAAAAGTAACAGGCAGGTGTTTAAGTATGGAAAAGTAACAGGCAAATGTGTTTAAGTATGGAAAAGTAACAGGCAGATGTGTTTAAGTATGGAAAAGTAACAGGCAAATGTGTTTAAGTATGGAAAAGTAACAGGCAGATGTGTTTAAGTATGGAAAAGTAACAGGCAGATGCGTTTAAACATGGAAAAGTAACATGTGTTGTGTTATCGGTACCTCACACACATAAGGCACTTTATGCTTAATTAAACAAAGAAAATGTATAATAAAAAATCCATTCATACTGTGTAAAGATTTGGCCTCTTCTCTTTCAGAGCATCTTTGTACTGGATAATCGCCTTCAGGTGAGGAAGCTTGTCTTGAATCTGGGAAAAAGATAACATACGTTTGAGATTACAGAATAAACAGCCGAGTAATACGATGCATTGGGAATGTGCACTTCCAGCCTTCAAAGTGACGAACGAAAACAACTGATAAGCTTGCCATTGTGTGCTCACCTGAAGAATCTTCTGCAGCTGTTTGTGGTTCTCCACCACTATTATGTTGGCTTTGCAGTTCTCTGCTACATAATGACACGCCTCTGGGGTGTTGGTGGTGTAGATGCCCACTGCAAACCCACTAGACACACCAGGTAAAACACACATCAGATCAAACACACACCACCAGGCAAAACACAACAGAGACTCAGGTTGATGTAACATGATGGCCAATCTGACTGACGTTTACGCACAGATCAAGTCACTTATTCACGTTATGCTAACGATGGTGACATACGGTATTGTAGAGTAGAAAACTCTGAAGCCGCGGCTTACTTTCGTTTTGATTACGCTGACAGCCCCCATATTACATAAATGACAGTCAATCTATGTTAGTCATCTCCAGTTCTGGGTTGTCATCACATGAGATGGTATCTACTGTAAACAGGACTACAGTATATCACTGAACACTGGTGTTAGGGAACCAAAATCTGTAAAAAGTAGTGTTGAGACTTACCCGGCTAGAATGGCAGCAATGTCAGCAATGAACCACTCGGCAGAGTTGAAGCCCAGAATGCCAACGCCATGGTAACGCTCCAGGCCAAGCTGATGACAGACACAAACACAACATGGATACCATCTCTCACCCAACATCATATCAATTACCCTATAGAAAAGTGGGTGGTCACTGAGAGGTGAGTGTGATTGGTCCCAATTAACCATTATTTCAGGCACAACCAGGAAGTGATCTTTTAGAACAGCAGTAGAAATGGCAACTGAAGTCCGCTATCTAAACCACACGGCGTGTGATCGTTAACATACTGCCAGAAATACCTAGTATGGCTGTTTGAGGCTCTACGCCTGTGGTTGTAAACCTTATACGGCTGCTGCTTTTCAATGTGTGCTTTTGGTGTGGGGAAGCTTGTATACTAACTGGTCATTCAAAAACTACTGCTAGCTTGCAGGCCACTAATAAGCAATATTGGGTTTAAAAGCCAAAGCTAACAATAACCTTCTCCAAAACTGCCTGCTTGTTTGATGGGTCAACAATGCTTGTTACCCAGTTGAACGCTACAAGAAAAGAACCATTTGACAGTTAAACTGACGTTTTTCATCGGAGAACCCTGATGTACAGGTGCGCGTGTGATAAAAAACAAAGGCATGAGCACAGATAGTGTATCGTATCTCTATTTAACCAACCAAAATTTAAACAAATTCTCCTCATACAGTTTTTTTTATTGCTTCTTTGTTGATTGATTTCCATATACTGCACCACAGACTGTCTGCACTCACCTTGAGGAAGCTCTTTGCAGCAGTGCGACAGGCCGTGTAGTACTCTGTGTAGCTGAGGGTCTTGGTCTGCTCTCCCTCCTTCCAGCCCAGGGCGGTGTAGTCGCCATACTTCTCCACGGCAGACTTAAATATCTGGTCTACTGTGAGCGGGGGCTCCGCGGCCATCCCCGATTCCCCCATCCTCAGCTTGACCTCCCCGTCACCCCTGGATGTCCACAGGTGTGATTCAGCCATCACCAGGGACAGGGAGTCTGGCCGGTGGGTGCTCACTGAGGGAGAGGGCGATATCACCTGTTATGGGCCAACTGAGGTGAAGGAAAGACATACTAGGCAGATGTTGAAATAATGTTGCGAAAGGGGATTGAATGGTTCTTCCCCTAGTTTGGCAACGCTGATGTGACACCCAGCCTGGAGGTAATGCACACCTGTGTAACACTTTGGAGCAGTTAACAACATTCATGAAACCAGTTGAAACCAGCTGATAAAACATAATGCAATGTTGTGCTGCGTCATTACAAAAGTACTGTTAAATCGTATTAAATTGTTGACGTTTGATTCATTCATGTTATTAGACACTATTTTCCCCCATGAATTCACCAGAAATAGAGTGAAATGCTGAATATTTTTCTAAATCAAAGGCCAGTGGTTTGTTACACAGACTAACATACACTGGGTAGGTTTACGTGCCTGGCTTGCCTCCTGCTAACACAGGCACTCCCAGGAGTTATTTAAGCCCCTCTCGAGACAGGAGGGAGGAGCTCAGACTTCAGGTCTTAAATCTCATTGGCTGTTTGTTCTTCAGTATCTCCTCATTTGTTATCTTATGTGGAGAGCTGGAGGCAGTGGGTTTTGCTGACCCAAGCCTGGTCTCAAGTCCCTGCCAGAAACCACACTACAGGCCCGGTCCACTGTGCGATGCCAATCAGCACACAGAGCCAGACAGAAGGGAGGTGAAAGGAGGGGTAGCCCAGGAACACAGGTCGCAACAACAAGACCTAGAACCAGAACCAAGTAACAATGCAAGAGCCAGAACTCTCACCCCTTAGAACTGTCCATCCTGTTAGACATCAGCGGTTATTCACAGCAAAATATGCACTGTTATTGAATCCGTATTTTCACTGAAACAGATCAAATTGTATCACCAGATTGTCTTGCTGACTGTAAAGCTGAGCTTGTTTCAATCTTAATGAACCTGGCTGGACCAATATCCACATCCCACTACAGACTATTTCCCACCCCAATCAGAACTATAGATCAACTGGTTGATGTGTGCCCTGTTGGGTTCAGGCTGGGTGTTTGTAGCACTTTCTGACAACGTTGTTGTTCTAAAATAATTTGATCGATTGATGGATAGAGATAGATAAGAGTCTGTCAATGTTTACAGTTAGTGATAGCATTATTTAGATAAGCACACACACACTGCCCCATGTTTTATGTTGACATAAATGCATAAACAACCATCTATATCTATAAACCTGAAAGGTCAACAGATAGAGAACAGAGAGAGATGGTGGTGTGATGGTACTGCTGTTAGGCTGACCCGTTTCCCTACAGCGGTGTGCTGCTGTGTGTTAACCACTGTCAACAGGACAGAGAGCTGGGTGGAACGTTATGGGAGTTCAGAGAGGAATGTTTATCACTTCTAGATGTCCCACTGTCACTACAGCCACATCCTGCTGCTATGCTTCTTGGACTTGCTTACTGGTTTATTAACAAAAAAAAATCTTAAATGTGCGTTTAGGACAGCATGAACTTGTTTTCTGAAATAAGGAATACAAATCTAGGTTGTCATAGTGACTAATGGAAATTTATGTCAGGAGCAGAATGAGACAGGAAAGGGAAGTTAGCATGTGCTGGTGCGGACTTCCCTTTCCTTTGGCCCATATCCTCAATGTTTAAAAAGGACATTGAATTTAGTCGCGCATTAACAAACACACTTTAGTCCGCTCAACTCAGGGTTGCTGTGAACCACTGTTTTTGTTTAATCTGTATACTGTAGATGTGGCAACCTTGTTTTCTGTATGTGACCCACGTTGACGCTCTCACAGTGTGTGTGTGTGCTTGAGCCCCATGTGGTCCCTCACCTGGTTCTATGTGTGGCTGCTTGAGCCCCATGTGGTCCCTCACCTGGTTCTATGTGTGGCTGCTTGAGCCCCATGTGGTCCCTCACCTGGTTCTATGTGTGGCTGCTTGAGCCACATGTGGTCCCTCACCTGGTTCTATGTGTGGCTGCTTGAGCCACATGTGGTCCCTCACCTGGTTCTATGTGTGGCTGCTTGAGCCACATGTGGTCCCTCACCTGGTTCTATGTGTGGGTGCTTGAGCCCCATGTGGTCCCTCACCTGGTTCTATGTGTGGCTGCTTGAGCCACATGTGGTCCCTCACCTGGTTCTATGTGTGGCTGCTTGAGCCACATGTGGTCCCTCACCTGGTTCTATGTGTGGGTGCTTGAGCCCCATGTGATCTCTCACCTGGTTCTATGTGTGGGTGCTTGAGCCCCATGTGGTCCCTCACCTGGTTCTATGTGTGGGTGCTTGAGCCCCATGTGGTCCCTCACCTGGTTCTATGTGTGTGTGCTTGAGCCACATGTGGTCCCTCGCCTGGTTCTATGTGTGGCTGCTTGAGCCACATGTGGTCCCTCACCTGGTTCTATGTGTGGGTGCTTGAGCCCCATGTGATCTCTCATCTAATTCTATGTGTGGGTGCTTGAGCCCCATGTGGTCCCTCACCTGGTTCTATTTGTGTGTGCTTGAGCCCCATGTGATCTCTCATCTAATTCTATGTGTGGCTGCTTGAGCCCCATGTGGTCCCTCACCTGGTTCTATGTGTGGGTGCTTGAGCCCCATGTGATCTCTCATCTAATTCTATGTGTGGGTGCTTGAGCCCCATGTGGTCCCTCACCTGGTTCTATGTGCGGGTGCTTGAGCCCCATGTGGTCCCTCACCTGGTTCTATGTGTGGCTGCTTGAGCCCCATGTGGTCCCTCACCTGGTTCTATGTGTGGCTGCTTGAGCCCCATGTGGTCCCTCACCTGGTTCTATGTGTGGCTGCTTGAGCCCCATGTGGTCCCTCACCTGGTTCTATGTGTGGGTGCCGTTCAGCAGGAACATCTGTAGAGCTGTTGACCATCTCAGAGTTCACCCCCGCCTCCTCTTCCCTCTCGCCAGCCGATTCCTCCTCTGAAGACTCACTGACGGGAAAACGTAGGAAAATGTTACGTGGATTCCCAGCCATGTCTTGCTCAACAGTCTGAAACGGCTAAAAACAGCTTGTCTATTAAATGATGATGTTTTGAATGACATAATGTTGCCATGAAAAACAATGCTAAACTTGGTTCGACCAGTGAAATGGAGAAGCAAAGGAAAATTACACAGGGCTGTCAAATGCTCTTCTGCACTACCAGACATGTGACTGATGGAAACGGATCAACACTCACAATGATTTGATGAGACGTTTCTAACAGTGACGTAAACATCTCTAGTTCAGACAGGAAGAAAATGAATTTGAAAACAAAGATTGTGCAAACAGACGGTAGTCATAAAGATAAATGCGACCTGGCACAAATAATCAGGCTATTATGAAATAACTGTGACAGCCCTCATCCGATTCCCAAACTAATTGGGTTGGTGTGCAACAGGATGTTTGTGGACGTGGATGTCATTCTACATACTAGTTCAATGATCAAAAATCTGTTCTTACTTTCCATTCCTTAATTACTAGACACTTATGTTAATGACGGGTCAGCAAAGTAATTTATGGACCGGGGGAGATTTTTAATTAATAGACATGCAACTATTATTTCCCCTCTAAACCTGTCTACATAGATAACATACATAGATAACATACATAGATAACATACATAGATAACATACATAGATATTATACACGCGTGTTTTTCTCTGTACATCTCTGTGTGCTTGAACCAAATCAGACCAGAGACCATAGTTAGGGTTCAGAGGTACATACTTGGCCGTGGAATCAACGAAGTTATCCAGAGAGGCGCTGTCCCCGGTACCACAGGATGACTGCAGGTTGTAGACGTCCCTGGGAGGGTCCCCAGTGGCCAAAGACATGGGAGCAGGTTCACACAAGGTCACTGTCAAGACAGACATGGAGATCGGGTTAAGACCCAACCGGGTGTGACCAGGTTAAGACCAACCGGGTGTGACCAGGTTAAGACCAACCGGGTGTGACCAGGTTAAGACCAACCGGGTGTGACCAGGTTAAGACCAACCGGGTGTGACCAGGTTAAGACCAACCGGGTGTGACCAGGTTAAGACCAACCGGGTGTGACCAGGTTAAGACCAACCGGGTGTGACCAGGTTAAGACCAACCGGGTGTGACCAGGTTAAGACCAACCGGGTGTGACCAGGTTAAGACCAACCGGGTGTGACCAGGTTAAGACCAACCGGGTGTGACCAGGGTAAGACCAACCGGGTGTGACCAGGGTAAGACCAACCGGGTGTGACCAGGTTAAGACCAACCGGGTGTGACCAGGGTAAGACCAACCGGGTGTGACCAGGGTGTGACCAGGGTAAGACCAACCGGGTGTGACCAGGGTAAGGGTAAGACCAACCGGGTGTGACCAGGGTAAGACCAACCGGGTGTGACCAGGGTAAGACCAACCGGGTGTGACCAGGGTAAGACCAACCGGGTGTGACCAGGGTAAGACCAACCGGGTGTGACCAGGGTAAGACCAACCGGGTGTGACCAGGGTAAGACCAACCGGGTGTGACCAGGGTAAGACCAACCGGGTGTGACCAGGGTAAGACCAACCGGGTGTGACCAGGGTAAGACCAACCGGGTAAGAAGACCAACCGGGTAAGATCCACCTGGTAAGACCAATCATGTATGACCAGGGTAAGATCCACCTGGTAAGACCAATCGAGTGACCCTCCATTACACCACATGACAGATACATTTCTCAGGGCTGTGAGCACCCCCCCCCCCCATACCATAGGCCCTGATGTATCGACACACAGTGTGAATGTCAGTAGCGTGTGACTGTCAAAGCGCTCACAAGACTCCCACCAGCGTGCTAGCTGTGTTCAGTGTCCCAGGGTCATGTGATGCTCTAGCCTCTAGATGAACATCACACGGGGTGTCCGACTCATCACACTACTATGAAATCACAACGGGAAGCTCGGATCAAGGTCTCTTTAGCGCAACTCATCCGAACACAACAGAAGTGAATAAGGTACATAGACGTGCAGCTAAACACACAACTGCGAGTCTGCGACTGTCGACCGAACCGCGCTTGAGACCCCATGAATGAGGTTTGCTGTTTGAGGCAAGTAAATGCTTTCAAAACAAAACACTTGACACATGTATACAATGGTCTGCCTTTCTAAATCAGAAAAATCCTTAAACACGCATGCTTACAGGGTCATGAAACCTGCTTTTATTTTAGATATATACAATCAAGTGATTTAAATGAAGACAGGCAGACAGCAGATGTTGCATAACTCATTTGGCAGGCTGATTTATCCTGACGTTTTTGTAATTCCATTGTGATGAAGTCTGCGGAAATGAGACGGGGGGGTTGAGGACAGTTCAACCACTGTTGCTTAATTTCTGAGGGAGCAGAGCAGTATTCGACACCGGACAGGAAACACATCAGCAGAACCATAAGGCCCATCACCTCCCAACCACGTAACACTGCCTACACTCAAACATGGACTAGACCCGGCTCACACACAGCCAACATCAGCTGTGTTCCTGTTTATCTGGGCCTAGATTCGCTGCATTCAAAACCCATACCAGCGGTCCCACCATGTCTACTGTACGGTGGCCAATTATGGACCAGTGGAAAAAGTACATCATTCATCGTTGTGGTTGATCACAGAACCGGAACACAAACATAGTCCCACCGCCAGCTCTTATTAAAAACCTGTCCGTTTTATAACACACAGTGTTGAGTCTTTTCGCTGTATACATCTGATTTGAGATTCATAGCTTAACAGGTTGACAGATTCTCCATCACACCGACTCTCGTTGGCACCGCGTATCACCCTGACTGACCTCATCACATTACCCATAATTCCTGCACGTCCCGCCCCAGGCCAGGATCCCCCAACACGCACACCAACATCACACACACACACCCTACAATAGCTGTCATTCTACTTATTCAGAGCAGCTGCAGATTAACCCGTCACGCACACTTGAGACACAGCTGTGGCCCAGTTTCACTGCAAAGTTTCACTGTACCCCCGTGTGTGTAAGAGAGTTATGCTGAGAGTGGTCTTGGGTACTGGGTGTGGTCCCACATACCTGCATTAGGGTGCTATGAGCTCTCTGCTTTAAACAGGCCTCCGCAGGCTCAACGTTATTGGTTTCTGTTTAGCAGCATTGCTAATGCTTACTGACCTGACTCAAATGCTCTGACTATAGAAGAGATTCAGGTATTATATTTCACTAAATCTCCCTTTTCTATCTCACCTCTGTCACCCCCCCCCGACCTATAACTCACCCCATCCTCTCTTTTTTCTGATGAGGTGATGTCACGTGACTTCACTAGACCTGCAGCAGCTCTATGGGACTGATTCATGGTGTTCTAGGGAAGGAGTTGCCAAGTTAGATTCCCCTTCCCTCTGGCTATATGCACCCTACAGCTGTGTATTTACCTCATTAAACCAGGAGGTCTGATTGTACACTGTTGCATGATAGAGAATAATTTTTCTCTGCTCTAACTAATGCAACACTAACTCTTATAAACTTGTATAGCTTTCATGTATTGCTAAGCTAGTTGACTATTAGGAAGGTGCGCATCAATTGAGGGAATCCGCTCATATGGATTTAGCATTGAGCAGTTCCATTACATAGCCCCTGAATACAACTCAAAGATAACAAAAAAAGCATGCCTACTACTATTAATACTTCTACTACAACAACTACTGCTGCTGCCAGATGATGTCCATTCCAAATTAGTATTTGCTTGCAATACAATTAAACCATCCAATTAGGCAGATTTTGTTCCTTCTGGGCATGAATCCTTAGCAAAACCAAGCAGGGCCCCCCTCTCCCCAGACAGTCACACCCAGTAATACATTTACTGTGCTGTGCTTCACTACATTATTTACATTTCTTCCCTTCCTTCTGACAGATGGCCACCTCACCCTTCTGACTGGACCCGTTTCCATACACCCATCATCGGTTTCTGACAGCAGTGGTCTCCCCAGAGCCCAAGTAATGCAGTTAAGGGGTGCCTCAGTCTGCCTATATGTAGGGCTGGATGCTCCACTCCAGTCAGGCAGGATACACACATGGGTTAGTGAGATGGCCGAACTAGTAATACTAATCAACTGTAAAACATGTGGTACACATTTATATCAACTTTAGTGTAGGAACTAACACATTAGAGACATGGTTAAATTCAAACGCTGAATACTCATAACGACTCAGCTTTCGGTACACAAGGCACACAGATTCTAGCCCCATTCTAACCCAGTGATGCATTTACAAAAGCCAAAGCCTTATGAATATGGATAGAAATATCATATTAAAGCATGAATGAAATGTAAGCTGTTACTGGTTGACATATAGCCTAGCCGATCGACCCAAATGGATGGGATATTACAATATCTAAATGTAATAACAAATCAATCAGTATCAGGACTTACAGTGCATCCTTGGAGGCAAACTCAAATTCCTTGTTTCAATTCTGGTTTCTGGTTTTCAGCACTGAATACTCAGTCTCCAAATAGTAACCCAAAATACGCTAGTATCTCCTCAGTCTATTCTGTGTAATCATCATTCATTTTCAAATGCCGGTTTGTCCCCTGCTAGAAAAAACCCCACCCTCAGTGCAAGCTGGTTTCCTGCAAACATACACTTCCCCCACAACATCCTAAAACTACAGGCCATTTCATTGGCTGACACAACTCACACCACAAGACTCATCCCCCATATATGGTCACGTCAGCCACACGAGTGCAATAGGGGGGAGAAATGGGTCTGCGGTGGGCGGAGCCATGTCATGCTCACTGTCGTGGCAGACTCAGCGAGGCCTTAGCCCTTCCCTCTCACACTTCCGCAATACACAAACAAACCATACAGATCAGCAAACCGGGGTTACTACAGTACATCTAGCCATCATGTAGGTTTGCTACAGCAGCCTATTAACTGTGTAAGCTGGCTTTTATGACTTGCCAGACACAGAACGGATGACCAAGCAAATATTGTCTCAAAGTCAACAGTGAAGAGGCCACTCCGCGCTGCTGGCCTTCTAGGCTTGTCCGTGTATTTTTCAAAATGACCAATTAGCCTTTTGAAATTATAAACTTGAATTAGCAAACACTGTATGCCATTGGAACACAGGAGGTTTGTTAGCCATATACAACATTAACAGTATTTTGAAATCAATTCGATCTGAATAAACCAAGAATGTGCTTTTTTTTTTTAAATAAAGATTTTTAAACCTAAACCTTCGAACATTAGTAAATAAATAAATATATAAATACACACCAATCGGCCACTTCATTAGGTACACCTTTCTATACTGGGTTGGACCCGGTTTTGCCTTCAGAACTGCCTTAATTCTTCATGCCATATATTAAACAAGGTGCTGGAAACGTTCTTCAAAGAGTTTGGTCCATATTGACATTATCGCATCATGCAGTTGCAAATCTCCCATTCCACCATATCCCAAAGATGATCTATTGGATTGATTTACTGTGAAGGCCATTTCAGAACAGTGTTGACGTTCAAGACACCAGTTAGAGATAATGTGAGCTTTGTAACATGGCCCCATGTCCTGCTGAAGTAGTCATTAGAAGACTGGACATGGTCGGCAACAATACTCATGTAGGCGGTGGTGTTTTAACTATGCTCAATTCAATGGGACCCAACGTGTGCCAAAAATACCCCCAGGCCCATTACACCACTACCATGCTCTTCTGTTAAACCTATTAAACAGGCGTCTGTGTACGCATGTGTTGTGTTCCTCTGGGTCGGTTTCGTTTAAGCTCTATTGCTGCACTTAAAAATAAGCCATACAAAACCATCTCTTTATGTACGTTCGACTTGTGGCTTAACAATGTCTCTCTTTAAACGTGTCACCTGTCGCCATTTTCGTCTCGTCTAAATCATCATTTGTGCTTTTTCCCAGGGAAGGAAACGAGACAGAGGAAAGATCCGGAAACACAAACAGGACCCTAGGAGATAAGTTTGCGTGTTCGGGCTGTTCCGATTGTGGAAAGGCGGTCATCTTTTGATCAGCTCTGCACACTGAAAAAGGGAATTCTGTCCCTTGTGTCAACCATATTAAGTTGAAAATATAGGCAGATGGAGACACGCTTATTCTGTTTAAAAAAGGCTGCCTTTGGGATGAATAACTGACTGTGAATTGTGGAATACACATTTTGAGATAAACAACCCCTCATTTGCATCTCAAACTTCGAATAAGTGCCAGATGACTAATCTAGTGGGAATCCCCCTCCTGTCATATCTTTAGGGCATTGGAAGTCCATTTTAAAGAGGGTTGTTTGCATGACCAAAATAAGGAAAGTCTGTTTTTGTTGCAACTTTTGAACCCAGGCTGAGATCATAGAGTATATGAAAGTGACTTTTGATAAACACTTGCATTGTATTAATACATTTTACTACTGCCATTGATGAATCCTAAATTGTTGTTGGAGCAAAAATATTAAAGCGATCTCGTTTAATGTCAGATGTATAGTGACGTGCCCCTCAGTGCAGATGCCTAGGGCTATAAATAGGCTCTTTATTTTTTACAAACGATATACCACTAGTCTTACAAAAAGATAGTATGTGCTGATGAGGCTTCCTGAAGAGTTACATTTTTTATCAGACTGGCTGATCAACTACAAAATGGGCATAAGTGGCAGCAGGTTTTTATTTTCCCCCCACAAATATTTCAGTTTGTTTTTCAATTGAATTGTTCACGCAATATGTCACATTAAAGGTGGATAAAGTGGGAGTTCCTTAGACTTCGTGGTTAGAATTTTGCTCTGATATGCACAGTGTGGGTATAGGCAGAATTTGAATTTAAAGCTACGGATTTATTTAAAGCTACTGATTTGGTGCAATGATGGTGAACTGCCTTGGTTCAGGAACAGAAAATCATTTTGTTCACCTTGCACTGGGATTAGAGACATTAAAGTGGATCACTTCCTGTTGCTGTGGGAAATAGGTTTGTATTGACAGGGCACTGTGTAGAACCATACCTCTACGTTTACAAGAGTGTGTTTTAAACAATGACACAACGGATCTCTTCACAATCCCCATGTCCAAAACGAATTCACGGCAAAACACTATTTCTACTAAGCTCGACTGTATTGAACTTCCATTTAACTAATTGCTCTATCAAACGGCACACGTGTAGCCTAGAAATAATGATACATTCACAAACGAACTAATTGAATGGATGTCGAGAACAGTACGAATAAAATAAAATGTTTAGTATATAACGTTAAATCTGTGTATGAATGTTTACTACAGCAATTCACATGATTTTCAATCAGACAAACGCGTTACAAAAGGGAAGGTGTTACCCTGGATTTATAACCATACATCACATTGTTAATGTTTTGGCCTTTAGACACACATTTATCGTACGGCATTATGCCTTTTAAAACCAAGTTAGATTTAGGATTTCTAACAGGTTAACCTGAACTAGCTACTTGTGGCATGTGATGGTGAACTCAATAGCGACATGTCTAATTATAGCTAGCCTACAGGTACCTATAGTTACCCATTAAAATGACAAATGTCCCTGTTCCAGAAAGAAATTACATGTGACCCACATTTGAAAAGACAAGGTAAACGAACCATAGCATAGCACAGCACAGCATGAGGATACAGGCACATTTAAGTCATATAAATGATTGGAAGTATTGTTTGAAAACGTACAGTAACTTCAACAGAAAGCCATCATAAACGATCCAGCTCACAATGTTGTCTCCGAAGTTGTGAACTAGGGATGATGTAGAAGTGAACTTGTTCCAGTCTGCTTTCGGTACGAGTTTAAATACAGAGATATAAAACGGTTTTGGTTGTTTATTCAGACTAGGCTCTCTGCTTTCACACGCACACACACACGCACGCACGCACACACGCACACACACGCACACACGCACACACACACACACACACACACCCCAGCCATACCACACACACACACACACACACACACACACACACACACACACACACACACACACACACACACACACACACACACACACACACACACACACACACACACACACCCCCCGCCATACCTAACAATCAAATCCTACCAAGTCAAGAAGTACTTACAAGTTTGTCTGTAGAAACCAATTCGCAACCTGGAAAAGAAGTGTGCGTCTAGTGTGCTGGTGCGGAATCAAATGTGATACTAGGTATTTGTAGGGATCCAATAAGCACTGACAGTTGACATTTTTTTTCTTTATGGAAATATGTTTATGTGATAGTAAATATCGATTTTTTTGGTGTATGCATACACAAATATGTTGCATTTCTGTCCATCCTGAGATTAAATTATTATTATTGCTGTTTCGATTAAACAAGTATTTTAAACCATTTCAATGTAAAATGTTTGAAAAAGCGGTGCATCAGCAGCACCTGGAAAAACTATGGATATCTACTGCCATCAGGTGGTTGGGATGTTACATATTTAGACGTGGTCAATTGAAGAGGTTACTCTCAACACATTTCAGACTCGTAATTATAGTTAATACCGATTACATAATTATTATTCCTTATTTTTGTGTTAACTATAGATGAATGGTTGTCTATTACAATTAACTTCTATTATACCTGCGGCATATACCTAAGCATTACCTAACTCTAAATAAAGTAGCTATAGATAAGTGTCATCGAGTAAAATGTAAATATGCAGGTGTTGTATATATTGTGTGAAATATTTTAGCAACAAATTCAATGCATCTGCAGACTCGGGGTTATACTCGGTTCAATCTATGCGTTATGGTCAGTTTGTTTAGAGTCAGAGCGCCCTCTTGTGGTGAAGTTTAGAGGTAGCGTTTGGCTTATTTGGGCGGAGTCAGTGTCGTATTACCGCCCTAATATTTTTTTAGACAGTGACGTATGATGGAGAGGGTAGCAACAGTTGCCTCGAGACCCCCGCGCGCCATAGTGACTGTAGCCGTGGAGACAGTTACTTGCCAACGGGCTCAACACTCAGCAACAGCAGCAGCAGCAGCAACTCGAACTCATCGAGCAAGTGAGAGAGGGGGAAAAGAGCACAGCCAGGGCAGAACTTATACAAGGCAAAGGTGACTATATATTTACAGAGTTGAGAGATGATACATTTTTTTAAAATATGGAATATAACGATAGTTGTTTTGGTACTGATTGCCTGCCAGTCTCTGATTCACACCCTAGCTAGGAAGCTAACGTACTTTTCTTTCGTCACATCCCCCCTCGAATCTGTCAGGCATTGGCTAACAACGGCAACTTAGCAAACTAAATTAGCAACGTTAGCCTTCTGGCTAAGTTAACGTGGGTTGCGCCATTCAAACAGCCATTTGCATCTGATTTAAAAGTAGTGATAGTACTGCGAAATAATTTTGCTGACGTCCGTCGTGTTAGTGTTCATGCTGTATATGCGATACACGGGTTTAAACTTGTGACACGTTGTTTGCAGAATGGAATTATCCTTGTTTTGGAGGTATTATGCGTACTCTGAAACTGACAAGTGTGCTAGTTACAGGCTGTGACAAGCTAGCTGAAGATCTAATTACATATGATCATAGGTGAAATGTTGTTGATCCTTTTTTTGGTTTTAGCCGTGTGATGTGACAACTTGCTGGAATGTTGTCTTGTTAACTAAATATAACTTGCTACAGTTACGTACATGTATCACGGTGCACATCAAATGCATGCAGCTAGTTAAATATTATTAGCTTGATTTTATTGAACAGCTGCGGATGACTTATTGACCAACAGTCCGGAGTTAACCAGCTACTTTTAGTTGTCAGGAAGCGCGCTAATATTGTAGCTAATATTCGCGTAGCTCAAATGGCTTGCCCCGCATAATATTGGGATTTTCAAACGTATTAGACAATTTAAACTATTGTACAAACGCTCTTCTCTAATATGTGCATTTTGAAATTGATATAAGTTCCATATCAACTCAAAAAAAGAAACCCGTCATAACTTTTAACGTCTAATTTCCTTGTGCTGGATATAGCTAGCTAACACACTGTTTGCTCGTTCGATTACCTTGAAGCCAACTGTCGTTTACTTTAAACGAACGACAAGCGAACACTTACCGGTTAACCGGCCACCTCAGAGTCCGAGTACCGCTGTGTCAATGTCGTTTGTGGGAGGGGCCGGGGAGTCATAGTGGTGCAGTTTATCCTGCCGGTTTTTTTTGTAAGCTGTTAATTACATTTGTATGAAAAAGTAAATAACCAGGCAATTAAATAATACTGTTTTGAGTGTTGGCAAACTATCAATATAGTTCAAAAGGGTAACCAACATTTTGTAATAACTATGTGTTTATGTAAAGATGTTGGGCAATAATTCTCGAGATGTATTGGGAAAGTCTGCTTAATAAATTGAAAGTATTAAGCAGACTTTCCTATCCAGAGCAACTTACAATAGTGGATGCATACATTTCCATACCTTTACATATTAACCTAGAAAGCAAACCCACAACCCTGGCATGGATTTACCCATGGATCTAGACTGGACAATTCTGGACACATGCTCTGGCTACTGCTTGCAAACATTTTCAGACAATCCAACTATTTGAATGATGGTTATTTGCAAGGTAATGTCTTGCCTAGATTTCCCATTACTATTTGGAGTTTCTCTACCAAACTGTTTCAGATCAATAGTGCTACATTAATTATTGCATTCATTTCATTATGTTTTTTGGCTACCTTATTTATGAAATGTTTTCCTCAGTAATGAACATGTTTTTAATGCACGCGTTTTGCTAAATTGGCAATGGAAATGTTTTTTTCTTTACATTTTCATTCAAGGTGTGATGTCAATACATGCATATCTGATCTGATTCAGCAAAGCCCCTCTTTGTTTTAGTCTTGATAATGCATCAAATTAACTCCACTGACAAATGTATTATACTTGTGTCAGTATTATTTTAGTATTTCATGTCTCCACCATTCTAATCTAACAAATTTCAAAAAAATTTAACTCAGATGTTTATTTTTGTCACCTGTTTGCTTTAGCTACAACATTTGTTCAGAATCTTTCTGGCATTAAAACTTATAATTTAAATGAACTCTATCTTGTTTCTGGTAATGGAATACACCATCACAGGTGGACTTCCACATCTCCCAAGGAGAACTGAATGATTCATGTTGAGATGCATTATTGATGAACCCAAATACCTGTTGCCTTTCACATAAATAGACATGTACAATTTGTGTATTTCTAATTTCCTTATGGATTTTCACTGAAAAAGGACGGTGCTCAAAACTTTTTTGTTAAAAAAGTTTGCCTTTGGGACACTAAGGTTCCATGTTGTTCTAAAGCACTATTTTGTAGCAACAAGGTGACCATCAAAATCTCGATTTGAGACTTTGTTGCTAGCTGATGAAAGGCTGGGACAACCAAGGGAGGGCTATGCAAAGTCGGCACGGTCCAGGTTTGCTCTTGTCTATACTCCTATCCTAAGAATCCACCCTGGTGTTGTTTTGGGGATTGTTTTAGTAGTGTCCACTGTAACCCTATATCATGTTGATTTTTTTAATGGACTCTTGTACACTGCAGCTCTCAAATGGACAGCTGCACTTGTCACTGGTAGGGAGGTTGACTCAAGACAGATCTCG
The DNA here is from genome assembly GCA_029465975.1 of Dallia pectoralis. Classification (NCBI taxonomy): domain Eukaryota; kingdom Metazoa; phylum Chordata; class Actinopteri; order Esociformes; family Umbridae; genus Dallia; species Dallia pectoralis. The sequence continues at coordinate 3,599,718 of CM055751.1, forward strand.
TTGTGTATTTGTGTGTTTTAAAGCTGTTTTTAGATCTTCTGGATGTGTCCCAGACCAATCGGTCTAATACATGGCCAGTGGCTGCCTGATCAGTTATTAGCACACTGACTCGACTACTGTACTGAAGCAATTATGTGTGTTGCAAATAACAATGTTAACCTAAGGTCTAAATATTTGAACATAATTGTCACCGCGACACACTGGCCTCTATTTTGGACTTTGGCTCAGTGGTGGAGTATTTGCTTGAACTCAATTTATACGATGCTAATGGCTTGTTTTCTGGCAGTAGTCATCCTTTCATTTGTTTTTGTATCTTTAATTCAGATCTTTTCAAATAGTTGTCACACTTGCGTTGTGCATACATTATGTAGATGTTCTCTTTATTGTTTTTTAAACTTATTGTGTATAGATTCAGGAGCTCTTGCCATTGGTTTTCTTTTCGCCGTGCTTACTGAACCGTCTTGTCTGTAAATTTGACTGTCTGACATCAACTCAGATTTTAATGAGATGCGCCAAAACTCACGTCAAAAATGTCATGAATTCACTGAACAGAGCCGAGCAGAAGAATACCTCCAGGGAGTTGTTAATGTGTACGTGGAAAATAATAGTGTGTTGGTTTCCTATAGAACAAACGGGCACGGTTCGGGTTTGCTTCTGTTACAGTTTGCATCAACTCTTGTAGCCACCGAACCAACATTTGGTTAATTGTTTAATCTTAAGTGTCCACGTTCTGCAGTGTGTCTGTTCTCTCGTGGGGACAATGTTGTCAACACCGGTAGTGCTATTTGGAAATGACGAAGTCTGTCTTTGTTTTAAGGTACTGAGAAACCGCCTCACCCGGTACATAGAATGTTACTCATGATTTGGTGTAAGTAGCTACAGGTTAAAACTTGTTGTGAAATGATTTTTTTGTCTGTCTCTTTTTCACCGGGGGCATTCTTTACATTCCACATGGTTGGTATCGTAGCTACACAACTGCTAATTACATTTCCTGCCACAAACAGCAGCCAGCGCTCTGACATTTGCATCACAATGATAGTCCCCATCTCCACCTTCTTTCAGCCATTCAGCCAGGGATGGTAGACCTCCCCCAACACTCTCCCCACTTTCTTTTGCTCGGCTAAAAAAAATTCTGTAGTTTAAGTAAACAACATGTTCTCCATTGGACGTTTCCATTTTTCATGTTAAGAACCAACAGCCTTGATCTTGCCTAAAACATTTGACATAATGTTCTGTTTGTGTTTGGGACATCAGCTTTGTGAGCAGGCTACGTGCAATTTATCTGCAGGTCTGCCCCTCAAGTCTAACCATGATTGTGACGGCACATTGAACACACCCTCTGCAACTTCCAGAGGTACGTAGGGTGGCCATGATGTTGGATAAACCACTCGGGTTTATTTCCTTGCTTAGTGACTTGTGTTATAGAAAAAGACTGCTGAAGCATTGCCATTTCATGGGCTCCATCATTGTGAAATTTAAGACATTTAAACCCATTGAGACTGTTCCTAGAGGTGGCCGTCTGGGCTAACTAAGTAACCAGACAAGAAAGGCCTAAGTCAGGAAGGTCACATAGAACCCAATGGCCACTTTGACAGAGCTTCAGAGTTTCTCTACAGATACGGAATAATCGGTCAGCTATCTTTCATGCAGGTTTTTATGGTAGATCAGCTAGACTATAGTCACTCCTGAGTAAAAGGCATTGTCATGCTGGCCGAGGAACTCTGAGAGCATATGGGAAAATAATATCCGGTCTGATGACACAGAAGTCCAACTATTATGCCTGAATGTCAAGCGTTATGTCTGGAAAAAGCAACGTATCACTTATTACCTGGCCTTTATCATCCCCACAGTGAAGCATAAAGGACCATCATGCTATGAAGATTCTTTTCAGCAGCAGGAACTGGAGGATTGGTCTGGAATGACTGAAGGATGATGGAGTAAATACAGAGTGGTCCTTGAAGAAAACCTGATCCTGAGCGCATATGACCTCAAACTTGGGCTAATTATCTACAAATAGCTTTTTTGAGCACAACAATGACTCAAAGCACACAGTCCAGACAATGTTTGTGACTGTAATGTTTGGGGCTAGTATTTCATTGTGATTGAGTTGCCTAACCAAGACCTGAGTTGCCCAATCAAAACCTGAATTTGACCTCAAGGTCGCAGTTCACACACGTCTTGTCAGACAGAAGATCAACAAGGAACATTGGGAGAAACTGCCCTAATTCAGTTGTGCATTGCTGGCTCGCCAAAGTTCTACTTGATAGCTGTCAAAGAAACCTTTACAAACTACTCAAAATATTACATTCTGTACTCTTACTCGTATGCATGTACATGAGAGATTTCACATCTTTCTTTGTAATGCATACTCAGATTTTGTTTGGTCTATATGGTCTACACCGATCAGCCATAACATTACATTATGAGAATTGCACTGACAGTCTCGTTTTCATGGCACCTGCCAGTAGGTGGGATATATTAGGAAACAAATAAACATTTTGTGCGACTTTGACAAGAGCCAAATTGTGCGGCCTAGATGACTTGGTCAGAGAATCTCCAAAACCGCAGCGCTTGTGGGGTGTTCCCGGTCTGCAGTAGTCAGTACCAATCAAGAATGGTGAACTGGTGACAAGGTCTTCGACGACCAAGGCTTATTAATGCACGTGGGGTGCGATGCTGGCCTGTGTGGTCCAATTTACAGACAAGTTACTCAAATTTCTGAAAAGGTTAGTGCTGGTTCTGATAGACTGGTATCAGTACATAAAGCACATGTACTGTGCTTGACTGTGTAAACGCACCAGACTGGGCAGTCGTAGGTTAGGTGGTCGTAATGTTATGTGTCTCTAAAACCTCCGAACGAAATGTGTAGATAATGTTCTGAATACATTCTGAATGCACTGTAAGGCCTACATCTTAAGCCTGTCTTTGCTGTTGTCCTGTGCAGTAACTCAGCTTGTCTCTCTAGAGGCCTTGCAGCTATTCTTCTAAGCTCAATGAGTCAGGAAAAAATGTGGCTGCAACTTTTCTTTAGCCTATTCGAGGAGAGACAGAACCTTGTTCATGCTAGTTGGGGTGAAGTTTGAAAACTGGGGATGCAATGAAGTGATAATTTGATGACGATAAATGAATAGGTTGCATTGGTGCAGTGACAGTATGAACAACATTGTTTGGATCCAGTCACTAACTAAAATGTTGATTTTACAGTTCGTTGACCTCCCGGAAGTGTTGAACGATACCATCAATTGCTTTGTGTCATGTCTTTGTGGACTGAATACCATGGCAAAGTATTGGAGATTCCTCTTATTAGAACTTGCTACTTGGGTTCAGAATCCAGTAGGAATCGTGGAGCACTATCATGGCCAGTTACCATGAACATAAATCAAAAGAGATCTGAGATGTACTTTGTCTAATGGACTGCTTTGCCTTTATTTTGTGGTCAGGTAGCATGCTGCTTGCCCAATTAAGTTAAGACAGAAACCTAATGTGGCTTCAGATATTGCGGGAATGTGATTAGGAGAAATCTTAGTTAATGGCTTTTTGTGATGGTGAGTTTGCGAAGTAGCAAGCACTGCGTTTGGCTTGAGCTTGATATTCATTAGGAGTCATTCATTACATTTTCAGATGAAGGATTTGACTCACTACATGAAGTAGAATGTTTGGCCTCCGTTTTCGGACACGATTAACAGTACATTCCATGGAATCCAAGGAGCTTTTTGGAGATGAGTTTGATGAAGCAGTTTTTCCTACAATTTAGGAATAGTCTGGACTTATGCTAAACCCATAAGTCTTAACCTACTCCAATGTTCTTAGTCATGGACTGTTTTGATTCAATTGGATCCATCTATGATACCAGGCAAAAGGTCATGCTTTTCTTAGGATTATCAAAGGGGAAATCTGCCAGGCTGGTGTACTAAGAAATCACAGGAAGATTTCTAACAGAAAGCAGATGTAATGTGCAGAATATTTTGCATGAAGGAATAGTATTTGGAGATGTTTCTTTATCAGTACGTACTTGAATCTTGCTTTGTTTGAAATTATCAACTATTGTAATTAACTATTGTTTTTGCGGTCTTTCATAATTCACTTACATATTGCAGAGTAGTTAAATATAGGTGTGTGTGTGTGTGTGTGTGTGTGTGTGTGTGTGTGTGTGTGTGACAGGCATCCATTCTGGAACATGCTGAATGTCAATTAAATTAACTAAATGTTATCAAACTGTTGAAAGCAAGATTGGAAACATTTCTAAAGAATTTGATATTTATTTGTTTAGCTTGTTAAAATCACATGTAAGATCGCAAAGGAAGGATGTCATGTGGATGGGTTATTTGTTTGCAGCTATACGTAGATATGTAAAAGTCTCTGCGATCCCAGAGAACTATAGATATACTTAATGTAGAGTGTGATTTGTTTAGATAATCAACTTTACTAGCTGTAGTCTGTTGACATCAATAAATGTTGACCTGGTGTAGTTCTTACTGGCTTTGATGCACTGGTCTGTTTTGGCTTCAAGACAGACCTTTATTAGCCGTCCAATCTATGTCCACTTTTGCACAGTGCTGTCGAAAATTCTGTCCATTTTCAATATGAAGACCTTGAGTGTATAATGGCATTATTTTATTCCTGGGGTTGTATTTCAACATAATCTGTTCCACTTAAGTTAGATTTCAGATCTCCATCAAGTTAGACTATAAACTATATAACAGTCTCCTTGCTAGCCGCCACGTGGGAACTGTTTCATTGCATTTCACAAACTGTTTTCTATCTCTATGGGCAACAAGGTGGCATGACAACAAAGACTGATCTTCCCTCCACTTTGTCAACACCCCCGCTGGAAAAACCGAAGATAAATAATAATTAAAGAGAGACGCCCACATGCATCAGATTACCTCCGGGACACTTACTTTATCTCCACCTTTCTGCTTTGTTTTCCAGCAGGTTGATATCTCAGAACAGTGCTTAGTTAATCCCTCTCTAACACAGTGTTATACGTCTTAAGGTTGTGTGTAGTATAGGGATGTTAGGGGGTGGTGGAAATGTGGAAGGGGTTACAGAGGTGGGGCTTTGGGGAGGGTGTATGGATGAACACTGTCTCCATGGCAACCGTTTGATAATTCTCTGGCTGGTTATGGATGGTGTCTCTACCGACAGACTGTGGTCTAGTGTAGACCAGAGGTATAAACCGGAGAGCGATAGAACATTCTGGATCAGTGGCTCTTTTAATGGCCCATTGATGGCTCCTCTGTTACTTGGCCAGGTCCCCTCTTCTTTTTTTACTGTCAGCATCTGCAGACCCCAAGAGCTGCTTTGATTGGATTAGGCATGAATTAATGAGACACTTGAATAGGGTAGTTCAATTTCAATTAATCAAACTCAAAACCAGCAATCTGAGATCTACCAGCTCATACTATTAGCATTTGTTTTTTGGGGACATTTGTTTCGATTTTTGATTTAGCCTTTTGTTTTCCATTAAGTTGTGATTTCAATATCTTTGATCGTTTACATAATAGACCATAAACATTGTTGCTATGCTGAAAACTTGAGAGTGCATGAAAGAAGTTATATTGGTGCCTTGTTTCTAAAAATTATTTAACAAAATTTTGCAGTAGTAATTTTTTTTCTGTTGCTATTATATAGTCTTGCTTTTTTCTAAATCATTTTATTTTTTAGTCAATGTATGCCAGTTTTCTAGGTGACATTGTCTTGTACACCCAATTTGACGTTTAAAACTGTATTACAATCCATGCTTAAACAAATGTTATTGTTGGCCTTTGGATAAGAGGTAATTTGATAGAGACATCTGCAATATTCTAATCGCTAACTTACACCATTTTCGGTTTCAACAGAATGTTGGAAATTCGCAATCAGTTTTTCATTTGCGTGCACCATTGAAAATACGGTACTCTAGTGGTGGTGTTTTACTGGTTTCGGAAGTATTTCGGATGTTTTTACAATAATAGTAATAGTTCCCACTGCATCTGTTAGCAAAGATGTCTGCTTTAAGCTAGCTACTTAGATATTGTCATACATACACAACAGCAAGATATTGTCATACAAAAGTAACATCACGGTTATAAAAAGCTAGGTGCTTGCAAAAATTACAAGAACGGTGTGCTCTGTATTTATGGAGTCACGTATAAATACAATAGCACCAGGAACCTAATAACCTAAAAATATTTTAGAACCCGACAAGATTATCTATCACATGCTATTTAACACATGCTATTTGCTGTTGGAATATGAGATAGCTAATTATTAGGAATGATATTAACATGTGCTTATTAGCAGTACCAACTAACATTTGCATCTCTTACTATTTTTGGCAGAATGTTAGCACTGGCATCTATCTAAAGTACATTTCATGACAATTGTTTTTTACTCAATATGTGCATACTTGAGCAATGTCTTTGATTTTATATGCCCTATAAGTGTAAATGCCATGTCGCCGTTGCAAATTATAACTTGTTCTCAATCGGCCTACCTAGTAAAATTAAAAAAATTAATCTCGGCAAAACTGTAGTTTGCTCATTTAAAGTTATTAGTCCCTCTTCAGATTCTGGCAATTCTTTAGTCTGAAGAATGTTGGCACACAACTTAGTGTGAGGTGCAATTCACAAAGAAACATTTCTGTAATGGTTAATGTATGAAACGTTTTAATAAACCGGCCAAACTTTGAGATTTTCATAACAAGCTCCCAGGTTGGCATTAAGTGTTGGTTTACGTTTGCTTTGACTGTAGTAAAGCACAGAGTGCGTTTGCTATATACAAATGCTGACTACTGGTGTAGGTAATCATCTTTATCTTTCTGCATGATAACATTGGTTGGGATGTTTTTTATTGAGCATACACTGCAATGGATACATCTTTACCTAGGGTAAACAGTATTTGTATTTCCCGTTGAATTATGAGATAACAATGCTTTTAAGTGGTTAGGCTATTATGTAGACCTGAACCCAAAACAAAAAGTTGGCCATTTGGATATTTAGTTACTAAATTATATTTTAGATTATCTGTCAATTGTCACACAATCCAGTCAGTTGTTTATCCACCAAGTTTGGTGGATGTCTAATTTTCTACATCTGTTATTGGCGACATCAGCTCTAAATAAATCACTACCCGAGAGTCAAATTTCATATTGGTCAATCTTTATTTGATTTTTCCACATCACGATAAAAACAGTAGGAAAGCACGCTAATACTGACATAATTGTAGTGGGATTATTCATTCTAGATTCTTTGACCTTTCGAAACCACAGGCCATATGGCCTTGTATACACCTAACTGCAGAAACAACAGTTACATTCATATAATATTGTATGAATCTAGAAAAGGAGTCTAGATTTCAAAATTCCAATGGAGTTTACCTTGGGTATAGTTTAAGGAATACAAATCCAATTGGTTAGTGACTACTGGATCCATTTCAGAACAATTGAAGACCATGGGTGGCAAACCACGTTGTTTGAGGTAGGCTGATCCTATAGTGCTGGTCATGGAAATCTCTTGTCATGTCTTAATTCCCTTTTTGTGAGTGTGTGTGTGTGACTATGTAGTATGGATGTGGTTTTCAAATACAACTCAAAAGAAGCCAACCAGGGGTTTTATCTATATAGGGTTCTTCAGTGTAGTAAGGCGTGTTAAAGTTATAAAACCTGTTGCTTCAACCTGTTGCTTCAACCTGTTGAAGCATTTGGCTTATGTCACTGAAGGAGTGGCCTCGGTATTGGGGCCAGAATATGGTGAAGAATTTGGGTAAAACATAAATGCCCAGACAGTTTAATCTGCCTCTAAAGTCAGTATTGCCCAAGTGTCCCCAGGAGGCAGGAGTTCAATGGCAACAAGTGTCTGCTTTATTGCATGGTCGTTTTAGCGTCTGATGTGCTGGTAAAGCCCCTTGTGTCTGACTACATCGTGAGCTGTATGCGTTATAAAAGTTGGAAAAGTAATTTGTGTGTGGTTTTCAATTCAGTAATTTGCTGTTTTTGGAGTTTGTAGGTGTGACTAAGCCTAGAGGACCTGCTGGTTCTTTTCGGATGACTTAAACATTCTCATTTTATTTAACTGTAAAGTGCATAAAAAAGAGAACGCTACCTTCTGCTTATTTTTTTGATCAAGTTGAGACCAGCATGAGTTTTTAACATTTTTATATAATCTTTTTTCTCCATGGCCCAGGAATGAGTCTGCACCCCCTGTCTGAAATTAATAGCTTATGTATTTATTGTTGTAGGTTTCTGCTTAGTGTGAGATAGAGGGATCAGTTGGGGGATGGCATTGTTTGGTTTGGGAAGTATTCTGTTGGTTGCATAGCAACAGGCTCCTGGAACGGGAGTGGACGGTGTTGCCACTAGCAACCGTTGTTGCTCTGCAAACAATGTGGGCCAGTGCAAACATGAGCCAAGACTGGGCTCCTGTTTTTAATTGAACATCTGTATGTGTTTTTCTCTGATTGAGTGCTGTTTAAGTTAGATTTGTCAGTGACAGATGTTAAACTCTGTCCAGATTTCCATACCAAATGGCAGGTATGAGTTTTTAATACTGCACAGTCTTACATTGTGAAGTTCTATTACTTTTTTACTTCACAAGCTTTTATAACTCTGGTTGACTCTTAAACAGGGAAATTGGCCTGCTCACGCTATTGTCTTAATTGCTCGTTTGAGATTTACTTGAGTGAAAACTGTGTTCTGTGAAGGGGTTTGTGTGTGTGAAGTTTTCTCAGGGCTGCAGGGGGACGGGCTCTGTTTTAAAGTGCAGCCCATTCAATTGGGTTCGGCAATGGTTTTGCAGGGTCTCCCGCTGTGTTTCGCCTTTGTGTCGCTCATAGCAGCTGGTGGGGAATTTGTGTGGCTTTTAACCTTCACTAGGGGCTCAGCTCATAGTGGCTGGGGGAGAAAGCCCTCTAACCAGCCTGCCTGCCTGCCTGCCTGTCTGCCTTCTCTCTCCCTCCTCCAGTGTAACGCACAGCGCACTTAACCGCTCCTACCAAGATCCCACCTAATTGAGCTTTGTGCGTGAAACTTAAAGGCCACATCCCAGCTTTATGAGCATATGCACCACCCGTTTACCAGAGTAAAGAACCCCCTGGACTCTAGCACTCCCCACCCTTTAGTACATTAGAACCCCTCTAAGGACAGTCCAAAGATATCTGCAGGGATTGTTACCAGTGTATTTATAACTCTGCTGACACCCCACGGACAAATTCCTTCCTTGTGAAACATCTGACTACTAAAAATATGCGCCACTCCATTATTACGTGTCCTAAATGATTATTATAAATAACTGTGTAGTGCAGGATAAAGCAAAAAAAACAAAACAACAACTGGTGATAATGTTGATATCTCATTGAGATGTGTATATCTGAGGGGGGTGTTTGTCAATGTTTAGAAGGGCTTTGGCTTTCCATAGATCTTTATATTAAGTCACAATCGTATGCAATTAATTTCTAGGCAATTGTTAAAATATGCCAGAATTGTCTAATGGAAGGTACCCTTTGACCTACAAGTTTGGGTATTACAGACATTACAACTCATTTAATTGTCTTGCGTGGAAATTGTTAGAGGCACATTAATGTCTAAGTCAAAAATTCTTTCTTCAATTTAATATAATTAGCCCAGGTATAGTAATGCACTAATTGTCCTTGAGCACTGATGTTAACGTTTTATTATGTGTCGCCTGTCTTTAACAGCTATTCAACCGTTCACTATAATCTAAGCAGGGTTTGTTCAACAATACTGGCGTTTATAGTGCTTGAGGTAAGCAGAGTAGGCTCTGAACAGCACCTGTTGCCCACGCACTCTAATGCTTAATCTCTAATGATTAATGACTGTCTCATGAACGCGTGTTAAAGAAACCCTGTTCACGTCTTTTAGGCTACCCGTGCTTTCGGCAGTGGACCAAAAATCTCCCAGGATGCAAACGGTGTTGCTGTTCACATCCGAGCTTTAATTAGGGGAAATGTGATAACGCTTTGTTTATTATTAACTCATCCAATAGTGGGGCTTTTAGAACAATACTTGTATGTGTAGGGTTGGGCTAACACTGGGAAAATGATTATGCCTGATGCTACGCCTCGTGGCTGTTTTAAACTTGCTCTCATAAGAGTGGACATTGCCTGGGATCTCTCACTATATTAAACTATATTGTGCTAATTTGTACCAATTTGAGTGTTATTCGATTATTTTGAAGATCTATCAATTGCCATTTGATACTGTGATTACATTGAGATTTGATGTTCCAAGCGTACCGCTCACAGTTCTGCAGCAGGACATTTTGGATCGGTCACAGATTCGAATGGATTCAAACCAATCTACAACCAGTTTAGACGGCACGCTATGAAGAAAAACATCCACTTTGCACAAAAATAATACTGTAGTATTGTTAATACAATAAAAGGAAAAGTGATATCCCGATCTGTACGTGTGCGATGTCATTCTCCATCAGTACGCTTTTGGCCACTGGTTGACTGAGGATGAATAGCTAACAGAAGTGACTAGTCCATGCCGGCTCACTTCTCATTAGTTAACCCCTGATCTAATTGAGATCCCCCCAACCTCCACTTCCTTTACTAGTTGGTTACTCTAAAGTTCCTGTGCCTGAGCTTTAAAAAGAAAAAAGAAAGGAGAGAACCGCAGCAGGAGGAGGGAGGAGAGTGGGGCTGAGTTAGGGGTGGTCGTCATGGAATCCTCACCATAGCAACCCGCAAACGTTTACAAAGCATTGAGGAATTTCCTCATATCAGCTGGATTATTGGAGCCCCACGAGAAGGTCTCTCATTTGAAACAAACGCTGGATATTATCAGGACTCTGGCGGGCGTAGAAGCTGCTGCCATGTTCAGCTCATTTTCCCTCCCTCTGTTTTATTTTTATATTTTGTGGGGTCTGTTTTTTCCTATCCTTTTTGCAGTGTCATTCTTCCAAGGAACCCCTCCCTCTCATCTGAAAGGACGCTTTTGTGTCACTCCATTTTTAGCTCTTCTCACTTTTACCATGCTGTTCCAATGTTTGTCCCAACGTTAGTCAGAGAGAGATAGTGAGAGGGAGAGGGACATGAAACTTAACTGTTGTCATTACAACTTCTCCACTTGATCCTTCCCTGCACATAGACTTATATTAAGGAGCTATTCACTTGGCTGAATTTACTAGTGCTGTTTTTGTTTTCACTGATAAATGCCAGAGATGAGGCGTCTTTGGTGCTTCGAGGTGATTTGACCAGACAGGGCCTGGGATTGGATCCTCCACCGGGCAATGTGTAAGCCCTTGCCCCTCTTTGGGATGTGCTGTGAACGCTCATTTGTCTGGTTTTGCAGCACAAGTGCAGATCTAGCTCTCAGGATGCATGCTGACTGTTCCTCTGTCCTGTCTGGCAGGTCTGCGTGTCTGTCCCCCTGTCATTTCCAGGATGCTCACACTCCACTGCGTTCCTCCCTTTCACCCCTGCAGGGTTCCAGCATGCAGAGTTCAGAAGGCGGGTCAGACTCGTCCTCCAGTGTGGCGCTGTGTACGCCCACCTCCGCCCAGGCCCCTGTGGTGCAGCCTGTCCCAGCCTCACAACAGGTACACGCCACGTAGCCACTGAGCTGCATTGCTTGACATCGGAGCTAAACAACAGGGTTCAGAAACACTTAATACAGAACGCTCCATGTGGCGAGGAAATGGATATGCGATAAGTGGGGTTAAAAAATGGATGGTGTTAACTTTGACAACTGTGTGACTATAATGTTTATACGTAGTATATTTTCCCACTTACTCCTTGAAATGCATCGCATTTGGTCTATCGATCAAACACAGAATTTTTTCCTTCCCATTTCTGAGTGTGTTATTATGATTGTTATAATTTATTTGAATTCTCCAGGACTCTTGGACGACTTTCTATTGGTGCAACAGAGATCCAAATAAAATACACTTTACAACACAAGCTCACAGCAATCTCCCCCACTACGACTACAAAGTCAGTATTCGGGCAAGAACTGTGTTTGTCCGGGAGGCAACTCTATAATAGTTAGTCTTCCATGGGTGAGCTGGGTTTCACAAAAGGGTGGAAGAATGAAAAAATCATATATTAAATATTGGCTAGAGTTTGACTCTGATGCCAGGTAGAAGTAGGGCTAATGGTCTTAAAAAGAGCTTCTGGGCCTAAATGCTAACCACACAACATCCTAATCATTAAGCATGGTGGTGGCAGCATCATGCTAAGGGGTTGATTCTCTGCAGAAGAGCTTAAAACATTTGGGTTATTTGGGTGAGGGGGGGTCCTAAAAGTTCCTGTCAGAAGTTAGCATTACTGTTTTAAGACAAATGCACTTTAGGCTTTCCCTGTGACATGATTAATTTGCATTCTGAATAATGGATTAGATTAAATGCTTGTCTATATGTTTTCAAAACGATCACGTGACAAATTATAAGATTCCTATTGTATGTAGAAAATATGTATGAAATTCAGAGTAAATTAGAAATGCAGGTTGGTCTACCGCAATTGCTCTTGCCCTCGTTGCAAAGATTGTTGTTAAAAGAAAGGATGCAGCCAGACAGATGTAGCACTGGAATGCTTTACACGATAAGCCACAATAATGTCACTTTCAATGTGATTCTTGTAATAACCTCATGTGGTTTTACCTTATATCATCGTTTGTTGAAACCGCAGGAAACCAAGTAAAGCTGCCACATCAGTCACTAAACCTGATCATAAATAAAATGACTGGCGAGAGACAAATATGAACCAACTCTATGCTCTTGAGGCCTATAATAAACTAGGACTCTCTTGTCTTTCTGTTGATTCCTTGCAAACTCCAGTCTATAAACCAAGTAATAGACTTCAGAGCAATCTTTTAGATGAATGTAATCTACTGTATATAAGAAGCATAGAAATATATAAGCAAGTATATTAGCCTAGAGTTGTTTATAGTTTTTTCTGATGCCATCATTAATCACTTGATATTATCGTGTCTTCAAAGATTCGATCTAGTGAAGCAGGTGTTTCTTATTTTGACCTGTAAAACCTCTGGTCCTCTATAACCAAATCTGTTCCTGGGAAAGGGACATTGTTGGACGAGAGAAACAATAGAAACCAAGCAGTAAATATTTGTATGTTAATATTTTTGTAGCGCATCATACTTGCGTTAACAGCTAGCTATGCTTGAGAGAAGCCAGTGTCTAGCTTTTACACCACATTCTGCTTCTGCCATATCTCAGGCTGTTGGTGTAGGTATTTGTATTGTCATGAACACAAAGCTCCAATAACAATTCATTTGATTGAAGAGGTACAGCAGGAGTAGTCCTTCGCCCCAGACCAACGTACGTTAAAAGTCTAGAATGAACAAACACAGAATAATGTGTTCGCTGTGACGCTGCACAGCTGCTGGGATTTATTTGGTGATTTATGGGTTTATACATTATTGGTATTATTATCTTGGAAATTGGACTTTACTTCTAGGCTTTTGTTGAATGGGATGAGTGGTGGAGGGGGCGGAGGCAGTGGTGGAGGGGGCGGAGGCAGTGGTGGAGGGGGCGGAGGCAGTGGTGGAGGGGGCGGAGGCAGTGGTGGGGGGGGCGGAGGCAGTGGAGGAGGGGGCGGAGGAAGTGGAGGAGGAGGCGGAGGCGGTGGGGGAGGGGGCGGAGGCAGTGGTGGATGGGGCGAAGGCAGTGGTGGAGGGGGCGGAGGCAGTGGTGGAGGGGGCGGAGGCAGTGGTGGAGGGGGAGGCAGTGGTGGAGGGGGCGGAGGCAGTGGTGGAGGGGGCGGAGGCAGTGGTGGAGGGGGCGGAGGCAGTGGTGGAGGGGGCGGAGGCAGTGGTGGAGGGGGCGGAGGCAGTGGTGGAGGGGGCGGAGGCAGTGGTGGAGGGGGCAGTGGTGGAGGGGGCAGTGGTGGAGGGGGCAGTGGTGGAGGGGGCAGTGGTGGAGGGGGCAGTGGTGGAGGGGGCAGTGGTGGAGGGGGCAGTGGTGGAGGGGGCAGTGGTGGAGGGGGCAGTGGTGGAGGGGGCAGTGGTGGAGGGGGCGGAGGCAGTGGTGAGGGGCTGAGACGGAGACATGCTAGTTTTCATGAATTGTCTGCATTTTTTGCATCTTTTGTGCATTTCATGTAAATGGTGCATGTGGTTCCCCTGCAGAGGGTGCTGGTTCAAAATTCAGGCTCACAGAAGGGAGCACAGGTGCAGCAGCTGTCAGCCCCCCGGATACAACAGGTCCCTCAGCAGGTACGCACAGTCACACTTCAGTCCTTTATCCTCCACCCACAGGACACTGTCCAACTATATCTACACACACAGCATGGACCCAACACTGTCACACCGGACACATCGAGGCCAAGCGCTTTGATCTCCGTTCTAGGGTTTTTTGCTTGACAACAGAATGGCTTTTTCTCACTGGTATCTGATGAGCAATCAGATGTGCCTTAAATGCTCAGGAGAGATTGTGTTTGTATCTCAGTATGACACTGTTGTCCCACTGTCACCTATTGATAGCAATACAGTAATGATATGATCACCTGCTGATTTTCTATGTTTGCCTACTGACAAAGACATGATCAGTCTATCATTTAAATGGTAGGTTTATTTGAACAATGAGAGATTCTAGATATTCTGAATAACACATTAAAAATAAGTGAAAAAAGGATTTTACCCCCTGTCAATCAGCAAGATCTCTGTCTCCCATGTGTATTTTATACAGGTAACGAGCTGAGATTAGGAGCATTAAAGGGAGTGCTCTTAATCTCAGTTTGTTACCTGTGTAAAAGACACGTGTCCACAGAAGCAATCAATCGTTCAGATTCCAAACTCTCCACTATGGCCAAAACCAAAGAGCTGTTCAAGGTTGTCAGGGACCAGATTGTAGATCTACACAAGGCTGGAATGGGCTACAAGACCATCAGCAAGCAGCTTTGTGCGATAATTCGCAAATGGAAGAAACACAAAATAACTGTCAATCTCCCTCGGTCTGGGGCTCCATTCAAGATCTCACCTCATGGAGGTTCAATGATCATGAGAACGGTGTGGAATCAGCCCAGAACTACACGGCAGGATCTAGTCAATGATCTCATGGCAGCTCGGACCATGCCACCAAAAAACTGATGTTACCTTTGATTTATGACACATACTATATTCTATCTAATTTCAAGGATTACGTAACAGTCTAGAAGTGGATACTCCCTCTTGATAGTAAGGTTGAGTCATGTGTTTGTCTTCAGGTGCAGCAGATTCAGCACGTATATCCCTCCCAGGTTCAGTACATAGGAGAGGGGGGAGAGGCCGTTTACGCTAATGGAACCATGTGAGTATCATTAAGGCTATGCACCAGCCATCAGCCGCACGTAAAATACTCAAGAGAAGACAAACGATAAACGGCAATCAAACGGGGAGCTTGAGATCCGACATGGATGTGTAAAACCGTATCGGATACTTCGGCTAAGTGAATGCGATGTAAATCCTTATTTCACTTGGTACGCGTATAAACTGCTAGTGTGTTCCCCCAGCCGAACGGCCTACCCGTACAGCCCAGACGCCCATCTGTACGGACAGGGCAGCGGAGGGGCCTACTTCGACTCCCAGAGCGGCGGTGCCCAGGTGACCACGGTGGTCTCCTCTGCCAGTGCCATGCCTTCCCATGGCATGGTGGGCATTGCCATGGACGGCGGTCAGATAATCTCCAGCGGCAGCACGTACCTGATCCACGGCGGCGGCATGGAGGGGAGTCGCCACCTCACCTCCCTCTCGTCCCGCTCCTCCTCTGCCATGGTGAGCACCCGGGGTGGGGGTTCCTTCTGCATTCCTTCTGGGTTATCACACACCTGGTTGCCGCGCTGTCGCAGACATATCCAGCCTGCAGTGCCACCTGCTGGTGTGGCTGCCGTTACGGTACACACAATGTGTGTGCTGAGAGCCGGGTAGTACTCTAACTCCCCCCCGCTCACGCTCTTACAGGAGTTGCAGGGCACTAGAAGCAGGGTGCAGGCTGGCTTAAATAATTCTGCGCTGCCTTGTTTTAGAGTTTTTCACAGGCACTTGAGCGCCCTGCAAAACAAAACAACCCCTGGGGCTCATTAGCATTTGGCCAAGAGCCATTGGGAGCCTTTTTAAGGCCTTGGATGGATGCCTGCTCTTTTCTTCTAAAGTTTGGCCACTATGGCACACATCTTTCTGCCGGTGTCCCTTTTCTCTCGCCCCTGTTTCCTAAGCTTAAAAGCAAGCCTCTGGTTTTGTCATTCGCCATGCCCGCTAGTTCTCTCTAGTTCGTAATACCGCAGGAAAAAAACTAGAATCTGGTAAATTCGTTGAAACGGTTCCTTTGGGATAACAAATGGAATGAATGGGGGGGATGACATGGAAATCTTTTACGCTCTGTTGGAGTTTCTCTTCCATTCGGCCGCCCTCTGACTTCCACAGGGTTGCTGTGACTGCATGTAACTTCTCCAGTTGTGTGCTTATATTTGGGGGGTAAGGTAGACCGTCGCCGCATCGTCATTGGCCGGGGTGTGACCTGTGGCCCTGTTTGCGGAGTCCATTTGCATTCATTAGTGTCGGACGAGGAGGGCCGTCCGTCAGCAGCTTAACCCCTCGAGCCCCGCTCATTTGCATGCTTTTGTCAGCCAATAATGAATTTGGCTGAAACACTGACTGACTGTAATGGAAATGCACAGAGTGGGCCGCAGCTAACAGTCTTATTTCCTTTCTGTTTTGTGTTTTTCTTTTCCCCGTCTACCCCGACCCCACCCCACACTCCCCCTCAATTCCCCTCTTGCTATCTTTTTCATTTCCCCTTTTTTTTTCTTCCTTCTGTAATATTTTTTGCATGATCCTTTTTTTCTTTAGCTTGAAATGGCGATTGAGAACCTCCAAAAGTCTGAAGGGATTGCAACTCACAAAAGCAGCCTGCTCAACAGCCATGTAAGTCCACTCGGGAACTGTGTTTGAAAAGGGCCAGAAAGGTCTGGTCAGCCTGGCTGTATCTTACCACTTGTTTCAGTGGTCTGGGGTTCTACTGAACACACTGACAGATTAGGGCCTGGTCAGCCGGTGCTGTGGCGCTCTACACATCTGAACAGAGACAGCCCTTGGATCTGCTGCCACTTGTTGCTGATCAGCCACTATTTGACTGTGTGACTGGCTACTGGCTGAGCGTTGCCATGTCCTGACAGAAGCTATGCATGTATTTAACCCGTTGCATTTTCACTGTCCCTGTCGTCCACATGGAGACCGTTGTGTAATGCTAATGCCGATTCCCTCCTCTGGTGTCTGCCGTCAGGGTATCAGACGCTAGCATCAATATATTATTCAGCAGCTCCTGACAGTCATATTAAGTCCTCTAGTCCTTTTCACGCTGTGTCTGTCACACTGTCTAGCCACGTAATTACTTGAGATACCTGTCCATACCAATAAATTGTATTTCTATTTCCAATCACTTGCTTTTCCCCACGATAGGGGAATTCAGACGATGCTAGTGGGCTGTGATAATGTGCTCATCTTATGAGGCAATGTGTGCAGTTATCACATCAGAGACATTTGTTCAACCTTGTTGACAGTCTTAGGGCAACATCCAAATTCTCTCAGTGTTTTAAGCTCACAACCAGTATTAGGTTTGTGTGTGTTGGTGTTCTCTCCTTTGATGTGGTAATAAAATGCAGTGCTCCCTCTGGTCGGGCAGACTGCTACAAGATGGAATCGCTGTAGGACTGAGGACACGTCAGACGGGCTCAGTATGTGTGACCGGTGGTATCTGTCTCTATGTGTTCAGCTGCAGTGGCTGCTAGATAACTATGAGACCGCAGACGGGGTGAGTCTTCCCAGGAGCTCCCTTTACAACCACTACCTGCGCCACTGTCACGATCAAAAGCTGGACCCGGTCAACGCCGCCTCGTTCGGGAAACTTATTCGCTCCGTGTTTATGGGCCTCAGGACCAGACGACTCGGGACTAGGTATGATGATGATGATGATTGTAAAGTCTGTCTTAACTATAAATGAATCCTCAAGAACCCTACAAAGAGCCAACAGATCTTTTATTTTAATACATGTACAGAGTTGACAGCCGTTGTTATTTGAGAAAGGCAAGTGTAAGAAAATGTCAGAATCGGCTCTTCTGTATCTAAATGATGTAAACAATGTGACATATAATGTTCTTTTGTATTCGAGTCTATACGTCGCTCAACTTTTCTAACCCTTTATATTGCTGTTTATTTTAGGGGCAACTCTAAGTATCACTACTATGGCATCCGGATAAAGCCTGACTCGCCACTCAACAGGCTGCAGGAGGATTCTCAGTACATGGCCATGAGACAGCAGCCTGTGCACCAGAAACAGAGGTGAACGCTCACACCACCTCAGATCCTCACTCTCACACCACCTCAGATCCTCACCCAACCACAGATCTTCACTCTCTCACCACCTCAGATCTTCACCACCTCAGATCTTCACTACCTCAGATCTTCACCCTCACACCACCTCAGATCTTCACCCTCACACCACCTCAGATCTTCACTCTCACACCACCTCAGATATTCACCACCTCAGATCTTCACCCTCACATCACCTCAGATATTCACCACCTCAGATCTTCACCCTCACACCACCTCAGATCTTCACTCTCACACCACCTCAGATATTCACCACCTCAGATCTTCACCCTCACACCACCTCAGATCCTCACTCTCTCACCACCTTAGATCTTCACCCTCGCACCACCTCAGATCTTCACTCTCTCACCACCTCAGATCTTCTCCCTCAAACCACCTCAGATCTTCACCCTCTCACCACCTCAGATCTTCATTACCTCATATCTTCATTCCCTTACTACCTCAGATCTTCAAGGTTCTCTATATAATGTCCATCAGGTTGGCCAAAGCACTGATCAAGTTCTTTTTTTAAACATTTAAGTTCATGACCTCTGCCATTCCCCATATTGTGTGCTTCTCCGCAGCAGATGGTTTACAGCTTTTATTGTCGATACTGTCTGGTTCATAATTATTGTCTGCCTTGATTAGGATGAGAAAAAATGGCAGTGTGAAATAAATCATAGAAATATTGAGCTATATTGTATGGTTCAAAAACAATATTTCTAGGGATGCACCGAATATTCGGCCACCGAAAATTTTCGGCCGAAAATGGCCCAAAAGGGCATTTTCGGTTTTCGGCCGAAATACTTTTATCACCGAAACAATACGGCCGAAATATGTTGTGATCTATTCGGATCCTCTGCACTTCATCGCGACTGTACTTGATCCGCGTTATAAAGACCATTACTTGGATGCAGAAATAAAGCAGCGCGCACGAGAAATGATCCAGGCGGCGATGGATGCGGAGAACCCGCGTGGAGACGGAGCAGTAGGGCACGGAGCAGTAGGGCACGGAGCAGCAGCGCACGGAGCAGTAGGGCACGGAGCAGCAGCGCACGGAGCAGTAGGGCACGGAGCAGCAGCGCACGGAGCAGTAGGGCACGGAGCAGCAGCGCACGGAGCAGCAGCGCACGGAGCATCAGTGCACGGAGATCAGAGCGCAGAAAAAAAGACTCGTCTCTCTGCACTAGATGAGGGGCATGCACCCTCGTTGTCTGATATGTTCAGTGAAATCCTGCAAGAAAGTGCCTCACATGGGCGTAGGTTTAGGGGGGGACGCTGGGGACATGTCCCCAACAACATTTTAACATGACTAAATTGTCCCCACTAATATTTTAGCGAACTCCGTTATGAGTTTGTGAAGCGATTTGGGTCAATTCCGACCGCAGAGCCGGTACGGTACTAGAAACGCCGTAATTTGATTGGCTAAAAAACCAAGGGGAGGGGAGTTATCTGTCACGCTATAAGTACACAGGAGAGTGACTGAAGACAACGGTAAAGTTACCAGTGCTTTCTGTTAATACATACCCCATATGTTAGAATCTTGCAGTCACAATAAACAGTGGAAATGTTTCCTGTGTATATTTTGCTTATGTAATGTGGCCTATTTGGGATATCCCATTAGTAGGGGCGGAGTAGTGGCACCACCAGGGTCCCTACAATATATTGAATCTGACAAACAGCATTACCATCTAAAAGCAACAGGCTATTGTCTCAACTAAACGCAAAAATAATCACATTATTCTCAGTAAAAGTTCACTTGCCGGATGGGGGGGGAGAGATGTCCCCACCGAAGCTGAGACCAAACCTACGCCCTTGGTGCCTCATATCCATAAATGCAATGGTACTAATAATTGGCATAATTTATTTCGGTGTTTCGGTTTTCGGTCTTGGTTTCCTCTTTTTCGGTTTTCGGTTTCGGCCAAGAATTTTCATTTCGGTGCATCCCTAAATATTTCTATGTTATTTTCTACAAATATAGTAACACAGAGAAATAGATAATACATGTAAAAAAGATTGCAGTTACATTCAAGATGAGGCTGGAGTAGTCATGAAAAGTGATGCAAGTATTAAAAAAGTTAGGTATGTACATACAATCAATTTACAGTGTGTGAGTTTATTTACTATATATATTAAAAAAAACAAATTTAACTTACTGTTTTCAGTATATTATTTGTATTATTTATTTTAGGTCTTTTAACGTTTTTAACAAGCGTGCCAGTAATTTTGGACCTGACAACATGTTCATTCCACCTCTCACACCTGCATTTATTCTTCGCCCTCTCCACCGCTCATGTGTGCTTCCTCTTCCTCCCAGTGATCCTTTAGTTCTTCCTAGCCCCACCCAACATAGCTGTGCTGCCCTCTCCCCTCTCTGTAGGTTCAAGCCCCTCCATAAAGTGGATGGCATGAACGACAGCCTGTCAGGAGGCTCCCAGCACTTAGCCAGCACCCCAGAGCAGTCTGTGGCAGCCCAGAGCCAGCACCATCAGCAGTACATTGGTAAGGTGCTAGAGCACAGGTGGCAAACCGGTTACATAGAGGGCCGAGTGTCTACAGGTCTTTGCTCTCACCTTGTTCTTGTTCAGGAGGGGGGAGTGTCTGCCTGGGGGGAGTGTCTGGACAAGCATTCCCCGTCACCTGAGAGAATGACGTGTGCCAGTTGACATTTGTTACTATTATTTAGTTGTTACTATTAGTATTGCTCGGTATTTATAGGACTTAACCTAAAACTGTTGTATTTTAGTAGTACCGGTAGTAGTTTTGATGTCCATAATTAAAATCTATTATTTTTGTTCCTCAACTAGGAATGATGCCTTAATTGTAGTGCATATTCAATTTTTCATTCAAGTACAAGAAACTAGTAGCCTGGCTATCAGCAATGTAGCCACCACTTTGCGATATGAGCTAAGAGCAGAAAGCAATTTATTTTGAAAACATATACTATGGGGAAAAAATGCAGTAGCAATTATGTTTAAAAGGTCTGATTCAATCCAGCATTTCTAAGTTGTTTTGATCGATGTTTGACCAGGTATTGGCTGCTTCATTTCATCTTCTGATAAACTTAAACTCTAAATGTGAGTTTGTCTTACTGAGCTTTTTAAGTGGTCACTAAAGGGTTACTCATGCATGTTGTCTGGAGAATGTAGATATATTCCTTGTCGCCTTATACGACCAACTAAATATTCCTATGTAATCAGAGTTCCTATGTAATCACACTCATGCTATTATTTTGCGAGCACAGGAAACATCCGGAAATTATGAACACCTCTCCCATTGCTTGGTATCTTAGAGAAGAAAAAAATAAAATAATGAATGTTCTAAAATGTTGGACAATGTCCCCTCTCTTAATGAGCTGACGTGTTGATGTTCTTGTTGTTTGAGATATAACTGTGTTTGTGTCCGCAGATGTCTCCCATGTCCTGCCCCCGTTCCCCAGTCCTGCCCTAGGCACCCAGCCCCTCCCAGAACGCATCAACGTGGACGATGTGAAGAAGCTGCAGAGCCTGTACAGAGAGCACTGTGAGGTACGCACACACCACAGCGCCACCTAGCAGAACACACGACACACTGCAGTGCTCTCCGGGGTTTCCGCCGGAGAGGAAAAGCGAAGGCGCAGTTCGCTGCCCTCAACAGGTGTCCTAGTCAACAGCTCCGCGGCGTCGTTGAAATGGCGTGTGGGGGTAGTGACATTTCAGAGCTGGTTGCAGCTCGGAACACTGTAGTCGCCGTTGAATGTGATTGGGAAGAACAGCACTTCCTGGTTAGGATACAGTGATTGGTGGACGTTCCCGGCTGCGGAGGGACAAGCGGAGAGACGGACCGACAGAAAGGCAGAGGGGCCATGAAAAGCTTAATTAACGCAGCCAAGCTTTGGGTTTATCATATTATTTGTGGCCTCCTCCTGTCCAGCCACACCGCAGTCCTTTTGTTCCAACCTCCTTTCATCTCAGTGCAGCTTTCAAGACATGCCAATTAACCTTTGAGCGTGCAGGGTGGACATCTTGGTGCCTTTGTGCTCCGCTCCCCATGGGCCTTTGTGTTGTCATGTCTGCGGACGGGCACACGGGCTCCCGCCTTTGTCCGCCGGACGCGTTTCTGTCACTCTCGCAGATCTCACTGTGTTCCTGTGTGTTTGTAATGTTTTGCCGCTTTTATCTTTGTGAGCAAACAACAATCCGTTAACATTCTAACCAGGAGGATAAATGATGGCAATTAAATAAAGGCAACAAGCGTGCGAGGAGGACAAATGAGGATGTGGGTCTAGAACTTAATCCTTACACTGGTCCCATTGAGATGGTTAACTTGTAGATTCTGGATTTGATCTTTCGTTTGAACGAGCACTGTTTGTTACTTCTACGTAACGCCTATATTCATTGTGTTTTACTTTCATATGTGCGTTAATACATGTGACAGTTAATAAGAGTTTAATGCTTTCAGCTATGCCAGTAAAAGCTATGTTGCTGAGTTTAACTGTAATTAATGAATAAATAGTAATAAAAGCTCCAGATTGCCTGGAATAACTCCCGAATGTTAAGTGTGTTGGGGCAACATTTAAGAAACCTTAGTCCCCTGTTTCTTTCTCCCGCACTTTCTCCCTTTCTTTCACTTTTCAACAACTATCATTCTTGAGGCATGCTGTTTTTCCTGCGCGGGTGAAACTGCCGAGGTAAAACGCCTGTTTGCAGGGGCTGGGGAATTCTCCTTTTTGTTTTGGAGTGCAGTGTTTAAGCAGTTGCCATGGGCGACGGTAAACACGGTTGCCATGGTGATCCTTGGAGAGGAAGCAAAAACATATCATGTGATTGACGGAAAGCCTACACTGCATGGGCTGTAAGTGGAGACCGAGCGTGTGCCCTGCCAAAGGAGAATCTCTGGGCACGGTGTGAATCCTGGTGAATAGACACACTGTACCACAACGTCAGTAGACAAACGTATAGCGGCTTACCTCTCCGTATTATATACTGTTGAAACCTAACCTGGGCTGTAGCGGTGCTTGGCTGTTCTGCACTGTGTGCGCTCAATCTAAAGTTCCGTCTGACTAAATTGCACTCCGAAGCCTATGAAGTTACTGGGAAATGGCATAGTGGGATTGGGAATGTTTAGGGAATGTGTAATTGATGTGTTTTGCTGGAACTGTTTTGGTCGGCTTTCAGTCACTTGAAATTTATGTCAGGAATGAGGAAGTTAGCATGTGACCGTGGAGTAACTTGGGATCTGTATTAACGAGATCCATGTTTTAACTTTTAAAGTGCAATCGTTATGGATACATATCTGATATATATAATCTTTCCAAGCTCTTGTTTGTGATCACTGGCTTGTAAGGAAGAGTTCTGGTTGTCTTCGGCCCCTAACTACGGATCAGTTGGGAGGCTGCCGCCGCGGAGAAACTTTGTTGTCTGCTCGGTTGCCATGGCTCAGCTCTGTGTGTTTTCTCCCCCCATCCTACTCCTCCCTCCACCCCTAGGCTACTCTGGATGTGGTGATGAACCTCCAGTTCCACTACATTGAGAAGCTGTGGCAGACCTTCTGGTATTCAATAGCGCCATCTAGTGACGGAACCACCACCATCTCAAACAGGTTAAAATCTTCGGTTACTAACCGTTTTCACCATACAAAAACCAATAAATAGTCTTATTAACAGTGTTGGGTACAGGTGTTATTTGAAATGGAGTATTTCACAAAAAGTCCGTTATGTTTTGCATATTCGAGCGCCGTAGATTTGGTGTGTTCCTGAGTTTTACGTTGGACATGTTTGTTTGCCTGGTTAACCACATCTTCTATATTGTCCGCTAGATGCTCACGCTAGGAGCTGTGAGCTTGTTGGTCCTTAATGCTATAGCGTTTAAGCTTTCCTAGTTATGTGCCAATAACCTTAATGGACGAAAAGTTCTTGCTTGCTCTGTTAGTTCCACCCCATGAATATGCAAAGTAGATTGTGAACCTACCCAGCTCTTATCTAGTTAGTTGCTAAGGCAAATACGTTGTTGTAGAGACCTTAACTTATCAAAGTGTCTTTTAAACCGGGGCTTTTAGTGATTGTGTGTGTGTGTGTGTGCAGTGATGAGGACATGGACGGGATGATTCCCAGGGAGAAGCTGATTGCTCTGTGCAAATACGAGCCTATCAAGCTGTGGATGAGGAGCTGTGACCACATCCTGTACCAGGCCTTGGTGGAGATTCTCATCCCTGATGTGCTTCGCCCCGTCCCCAGTCCGTACTCCCGCCAACCTCATCCCCACTACATCATCCCGACATTATACACGATCTCGTCCGATGCCTGCCACTCTGTGATCAGTCACATGGATTAATTCCAGGTTCCGTTTTTTGTATGGCAGGCACTCTCACTCAGGCCATACGCAACTTCGCCAAGAGCCTGGAAGGCTGGCTGATCACCGCTATGATTGACTTCCCCAATGAGATCGTCCGCACCAAGGTAGGGTACCGTTACCCTCTGATACCCAGCAACACCCTGGGTGCGTTTGGGCTCTCAGCAGAGCCACTTATTTAACGGACCTGTTGTTGTGTTTGTGCTCAAGGCCGCCGTAGTGAGCGCGTTTGCCCAGACTCTGCGCCGCTACACCTCTCTGAACCATCTGGCCCAGGCGGCCCGTGCCGTACTGCAGAACACCTCCCAGATTAACCAGATGCTCAGCGACCTCAACCGGGTCGACTTCGCTAACGTCCAGGTAGGTCCATGGAACTTCTCTGAATTGGGTCGTAGTGGTTTGTGTCCGTAGTTGTACGCATGTCTGTCTGCACTGGTACAGTGGACGACCTGACTGGTTGATGTGTGTGTGTGTCTTTAGGAACAGGCATCGTGGGTGTGTCAGTGTGACGAGAGTGTGGTCCAGCGACTGGAGCAGGACTTCAAGGTGACCCTGCAGCAGCAGAGCTCTCTGGACCAGTGGGCCGCATGGCTGGACAATGTGGTCAACCAGGTCCTCAAGTCTCATGAAGGCAGCCCCAGCTTCCCCAAAGCCGCACGACAGTTCCTGCTCAAGTGGTCCTTCTACAGGTAGGTATCTTATCTCACTGGAAAATCAACTCAACCGAGGCACACTTTAAAGACGCAGGAACAGTCCACCTCTGCTGGTAAACCGCTAATAACATTGAATGAACGGCAGCACAGATAGCATTTCACAGTTAAAAAAATAAAGATTGGGTCTAAATCTAATATTATTAAGATGGTTGAGTAGGAGAGACCCCCCCTCCTATCCCACTGGACCAGGGTCGGTATTCTCTGAGGTGTAAAGCCTTCAGAAAGACTGCTCCCTAAAGCACTAAATGCCCGAGCTAGATTTGGGAAACCAGACCTCTGTGGAAAAAATAAGAAAGAAAATGTCCTTAAACGGCCAAAACTGACATTTGCTCTTGAGGGTGAAGTGCTGTTGCTAGGTAACTCCCTGAGATTCGGGGGAAGAAGCTGCCAATTGAAAATATGTTTGAAAAATTAAATATTGGGCAATACTTTACGCCGTAGGTCACTCCCATAACATTCTCTGGTCATGCCCACCAAGGCCGACTTTCAGTAGTTGATTTTCCAGGTTTATGTGCTTAATAGCCTGGAGTTCACACTGATGTGCTGTAAACTCTTAATATAAATAAATAATATGAATGGTTTAAGATAGATACTGTAAGTATTCTATTTTAATCGCTGTGTGTGTGTGTGTGTTTATGAAGCATCCTTTTAAACTTGTTCACTAAGAGGTGGTATTAGTTGCAGGCAGATTTAATTAGGTGGTTGGCTTTGTGTGACGGGCAAATTAAAGCCAATTAGGGCTGCGTTAGTAGGATCTCTCTTTGATTGCCCTCTCTCCCCCTCACTCACTCCTCACTCTCTCCCCCTCCCTCCTCACTCTCTCCCCCTCACTCACCTCTCACTCTCTCCCCCTCACTCACCTCTCACTCTCTCCCTCTCACTCTCTCCCCCTCCCTTACTCCTCACACTCTCTCTCCACTCCCTCCCCCACAGCTCCATGGTGATCAGGGACCTGACCCTGCGTAGTGCGGCCAGTTTCGGCTCCTTCCACCTCATCAGGCTGCTCTATGACGAGTACATGTTCTACCTGGTGGAGCACCGCGTTGCCCAGGCAACCGGAGAAACCCCCATCGCTGTCATGGGAGAGGTGAGTGGGCAGGCTTTAATGTATTCGCTTCCTGACAAACTGGATTTCATCACAGGCTACATGACGAGGGTGTCTGGTTCTGAGTAATAGGGTCTAAATCTGTATTCACCCTTTTAATAAAACCTCCTCTTCTCTTCTGAAACACAGTTCAGCGACCTTAACTCGATGGTGCTCATGGATAAAGGTAGGCTGCTTTCCTGTGCCTCTATTCGGGCTCTTTCTGTACTTATTCCCCATTAGTATCTAAGGGTTAACACATGTTTGGTCAGAATTGTAGTGACTGTACACCTTAGCCGGCACTTAACGCCTGTTGTTCCCGTTTCAGACCACTCTTTCTCAGATGAAATGAGTGACCCGGGCAGCGACGAGGGCCGAGGGCCCAACGAGCCGGCTGTGAAAAGGGAGAGGATTGAAATTAACCACACGCTGCAAGAGATTTAAGACCCCTGAACCTGACCACCACCACCACCAGGGGGCGTGCTTCACAGCCTGGCTTTGCCTGTGTGACCGGCACACTGGTTTGGGTTCTGTCAGCCCACTACACAGCCAATGTGTTGTCTGTATATAGAGAACAGCACTAGGCTTAGCTCTCATCCTCTAACATCTGTCCTAGTTGGTGTCTTTTGAGGGGCCAAACAAATAACCCGGGGGGTTCGTTTGACCTGACAGGAGAACACACTCGTAATTTCTCTCCGTTTTTTTGTTCTGTTTTGCAACTGTGAATAAGGATGACTTAGTTTGTGCAGTGCCCATGTGGGACGTGCGTAACTTTGTACGAGTGTTGTGTGTGTGTGCGCGTGTGGTTGTGTGTGCGTGCGTCTGTTTCTTATCCTCTATTAGCTGTGCCATAGTGTCATTTCAGTGCCTTAGATGAGAACTCTTTAACCACCAATACTACAGATGTCGATCTCTTCAGCGGTGCCTCTACTGCAGTATGAATGTATCGTTTCACAACCTCAGACATTCTCCAGCACCTTTTTAAACCTCTAGGTGTAGGAATATATACATATATATATATACGTGTTGCCTCTGCTGCTACTGGCAGCCTAACGCACATTGATGCAACCCACTAAACCCAAAGGACTCTTCCCACACCCACCAGCGCAGCCATTAGGGGCCCAGTCAGTAGAGCCAGATGCAGGGAAAAACAACCTGCTCTCATCGTTGATAGGAAGGCCTTAGAAACCTCTGTCTAGCTCCCTGTCTAAATGGGATGATTA
The DNA here is from genome assembly GCA_029465975.1 of Dallia pectoralis. Classification (NCBI taxonomy): domain Eukaryota; kingdom Metazoa; phylum Chordata; class Actinopteri; order Esociformes; family Umbridae; genus Dallia; species Dallia pectoralis. The sequence goes on from CM055751.1 coordinate 3,627,371, forward strand.
TTTACCTCAGATATTTCTATGCTAAACTCTGTTTTTACGGAGCAACTATTAAAAGAAAACGAGTAGCCATTGAAAATGTTCTGATTCTACGATGTTGCTTGGCAGCGACTTAAGTGCTCACAGGCTGGTTTCATTGGTCTGCTACTGAACTGACTTCTGGGGTGGTTTCTAGTCACACCTCAGGATCTGTGATCAGCCAGTTGCATTGATGTTCATAAAACATTTGGATATGTTTAGAATTCTGAGACTGGGTCATTGTTCAGGAACCACTAGATGTATATAATCAACCCTCGGGGTAAACTGGAGGCGTGTCTGGCGCCCGTTTCTTGGGGCCAAATATCCGGCCCAAACTGGGTCATCTCCAATTGAAGGGATGTCAAATCTATTTGTATTTATCGAAACGTGAAAGAGCGTTGGATCATCAAAGCCGAAACCCTGACATCTTGACGTCCATAAGGTCAGTTCAACCTGATTGTCTTGGAGTTCAGATGGTACGGCTTTACGGCAAATGCCTGCTATTGCAAAAATGAATATCCCAATCCATGTTTATCAGTTCTTATTGCTTGATATATGAAAATGCAAACAGCTGTTGAGACCGTCGCTCTAAGACTATTAGATATTATTTAGCTGTGCAGTTGTGCTGTAGGAGGCCTGATTGTGCAAACCAACAAACTGTTAGACTTTGGTATATATATATATATATATCAAAAATGTATTTCTAAATATGATGTAGAAATGTGTTAATTAATGAGCTTTTCAGGTGGTCTTTCTCTAATCATTTCTCTGCCCATACTGTATTTGTGTTTTTTAAAGGGGAAGTTCTCCTTGCTTTGATTCGTTAGTGGCTGGGACTAATGTGTGACGTAGACACTGACTGGTTTTTATCATTTCCCGCATCATCTGGACAACACGTCGATATTAAACTGTAACGTCGTTGATATATTGGATGTCAGTGCCCAGTTAAGCTATGAAATGTCAGTCCATAAACTGCATCTCTATTTATAAAATGAACTGATTTAACTGTTGACAATTTTGATTTCTAAATACTTTTGAGTTTCCCCACTTTTCACCCTCAGATCAGGCTCAAGGCTTTTTGTTAACTTGTGCCTGTCACAGTACTTTGCCTTCAAGTGCTTTGGAAAGTAATTTCTGTGTACTTTGTAACGTTTTTTTTGTAATGCTGTTTAGACTTGCCTGAGGATGATTTTTTATTGAACTAGATCTGGTTCTTCTTATAAGTATATTGAACCCTTATTTTTATGTATTTTTAAACCTGTTCTTGACTACACTTTACCTAGCCCATGGGCGGACAACAGTCTGTAACAAACTGCATTGTTCGACTGTATTTTGTACTGGTGAATATGTGTAATAAATCGGTGTGAGCCATCAGGTTTTGGTAAAGCTCATTATTTATTAAATGTAAACAGAGAACGCGAGACTTAAAAGTTCTGACGTTTTAGTTCAAATGTGGTATTTGCAAACTTTAGGTGGCTTTTCACATGTAGACGCTAGCTCCCTGGGAAGGCAGTTGGTGGAACATGGTTTAGGTATTCCCACACAGAAGAAGGTTTAATATTCTCAGAGGTCTTGGCCTCTTGAAGTAATCAATGATTTTGAAATCAACGCCACTGCTTTTGTCTTGTTATAGAAACAGTTCCTGAACTATGTCAGAGACCAACGTACAAAAACATGCATCTCAGTTTAGTCACCTAGAATCAAGCTAATGTGTCTCATTCTCAGTAGGATTTAGAGTGAACTGCTTTAAGAAATGCGTATTAAACATGAATATGAAAAAGGGATTAGGAAGATTTGACTTCATGATCAATTTCTTGTAGCTATGATTGACAGATATGACCATAAGGTTTGTAATACTGTAACAGCACACTGTCTAGCTCCACATTAATGTTCTCTATGTACATTTCAACAATGTCAAAAAGTTTTCATTGCAACTAGTCTTAAGACATAAGCGAGTTTATTTATACAATTTTCTATACTCAAAATCAACCTCTCGGTTTGCTATAAAGGCACATAGAACAAACAAACAAACAAGCAAACAAGATTCAACACAATGAAAAGCCAAGGGTACACGTCACTACAAAAGGGTGAAAATTGTGTAACGCAGAGCTGAAAGATCAGGGGGAAAAACCGCTCCCAAAACAAGCCTGGTCCTTCTAGAAGCCAGGACACCCCAAGTGCACATGGTCCACCTGGGAGAACGAGTTGCCCTGGTTACAACCATCCCTGCCTGTGTTGCCCATCCCGGAGAGGAGATCCGTACAGCCCAGTGGGCTAAAAGTGCAATGTGTTCCCAGGAACTCCCAATTGTGCCTAATCACAAGGTGCAGCCTGCCATGTACTTCCCTGGTAAGGAGACAAATGTGTGGTCAGACTGATACACTGGTATGGTGATATACAGCGGTCTACTGTTGGCACACTGTATGATGGCATTACTGTACCTGTGGCAAATCTATTGGTACACTGTATGATGGCATTACTGTGATCTCTATTGGTACACTGTATGATGACATTACTGTAATCTCTATTGGTACACTGTATGATGACATTACTGTAATCTCTATTGGTACACTGTATGATGGCATTACTGTAATCTCTATTGGCACACTGTATGATGGCATTACTGTAATCTCTATTGGTACACTGTATGATGGCATTACTGTAATCTCTATTGGCACACTGTATGATGGCATTACTGTAATCTCTATTGGCACACTGTATGATGGCATTACTGTACCTGTGGCAAATCTCTTCTTGACCAGGGACATGCGGTAACGGCTGCCCACCAGCTCCACATTCATGCCTGACAAAGAGGCCCCTGAGCCAACAAACTGCACTGCCAGGCTCGGGGGAGGGCCACGGGGAACCTCCAGGCACTGCCAGCTGGCACACAGGGTTCCAGAGCCTGAAACAACCAAGTGACACATTCTTCAGTTCCCCTCCGCTAACTGGACCCAGATAATCACACTAATTTCTGGTATTGTCCATTTAGCCGCAGGACAGAAGGATCTTTTACAGTAAAATAGATCGTGTCCAGAATGACCTTTGAGATAATTGCAACATGCCCAGGAGGCAGAAAAGTGAATTTGGATCGGATCGGGAGTAGTTTTTGTAACCTTCCAGAGATTCAGATGACAGATTTGAAATGAAAGGACATTCAACCTTCAGTAATATATTCCAAACCCCTGCATTTTAAAAGCCCAGAAACGGCGTGGTTATCCTGGCTTATAGGATCCATGCCGATAGTCACAGTCAGATTTATCAGGCCAGCTTTCAGATAATACCTTCATAAAAGCTGCACATTTGCTGCAATTATGATTTCCATGCTTGGAAAAACAAATGTAAAGTATACCACATTTAAATGTACTATATTTTGTATAGTCCTGGAGTGATGGTCAAGCAGACAGACACTCACACAGTTTTGCAGACAGACAGACATACTTTCAGACAGACTCTCAGACAGACAGACAGACATGCAGACAGGCAGACAGACAGACAGACTCTCAGACAGACAAACAGACAGACATGCCGACAGACAGGCAGACATGCAGACAGACAGGCAGACATGCAGACAGACATGCAGACAGAAAGGCAGACAGACAGGCAGACATGCAGACAGACAGACAGGCAGACATGCAGACAGACAGGCAGACATGCAGACAGACAGGCAGACATGCAGACAGACAGGCAGACCTTTGCTGTGGTTGGTAGGGGAGAGGTTTGGTAGTTTCCACAGGAGCCGTCGCTCCTCATCATTCCTGTTAACACACAACAAGGGGTCAGTGAAGCCCCCCCATTCATCCACCTCTCATCCTCCCCCATTCATCCACCTCTCATCCCCCCCATTCATCCACCTCTCATCCTCCCCCATTCATCCACCTCTCATCCCCCCCCATTCATCCACCTCTCATCCCCCCCATTCATCCACCTCTCATCCCCCCCATTCATCCACCTCTCATCCTTCCCCATTCATCCACCTCTCATCCTCCCCCATTCATCCACCTCTCATCCTCCCCCATCACACTTCCTCCGTCTCCATTCCATCTGCTCACCATGTGGCTGGAGGTTGACACTGCAGGTCTGTGGCGGTGTGGTCCAGGGGCAGCAGAACCTGTACGGACGTGAGCTGGGTGGAGGGGGCAGTGGCAGGGCAGCAGTGGTAGTCCAGAGACACGCGGGTCACGGTGCCACTACGCTGGCACTCAGCAGACAGCAGGAGGGGGGCGCGCCCAGGGTCCTGGGAGGACACCTGACCAGCAGGGAGGTGGTAAATGTGAGGGCGATGTTAAAGGGAAAGTGTGAATGTTAAAGACAACGTGTGCGTAACGCGTGTGTGTAACGTGTGTGTGTGTAACGCGTGTGTGTGTAACGTGTGTGTGTGTGTAACACGCGTGTGTGTGTGTAACACGCGTGTGTGTGTGTAACACGCGTGTGTGTGTGTAACACGCGTGTGTGTGTGTAACACGCGTGTGTGTGTGTAACGTGTGTGTGTGTGTGTAACGTGTGTGTGTGTGTGTAACGTGTGTGTAACGTGTGTAACGTGTGTGTAACGTGTGTAACGTGTGTGTAACGTGTGTGTGTGTGTGTGTAACATGTGTGTGTGTGTGTGTGTAACGTGTGTGTGTGTGTGTGTGTGTGTGTAACGTGTGTGTGTAACGTGTGTGTGTGTGTAACGTGTGTGTGTAACGTGTGTGTGTACCGTGTGTGTAATGTGTATGTGTAACGTGTGTGTGTGTAACGTGTCACACTCACCTGGTACTTCAGCAGGGCCACATTATAATAGGAGGCCTGTGGGTTGAGTTCAGCCTCCCTCTGAAGGTAAAGGTTCAGTGCCTGCATGTTGAACCAGAAGTTCCTGCTATCTGGGTCTACCTGAGACGGGTCACTGAGGAGAATATCACACACAGGTGAATGACTCCTACCATAACGTATAACATCCTAACCTCCTAATATCAGCCCATATTAACCAACCTGTAGAGCAGCTTCTGATTGGGCAGAAAGTGATCAACCCGGGAGATGTTGACCAATCGAAAGCTGAGGACCGGGGCGTTTGGGTTTGCAGTGAAGATACGAGTAATTCCAGCAGGAAAAGACATTGTGAGATCGCCAGTGATCTTCACCAGACAACTGGAGAGAGATATTATAAAGATATTATAAACCACTGACTGGCTGAAAGTTGTGGAACAGAAACCCTGGGAGAACCTCTACCATGGGTAAATGACCAATTTACCATAGCTAAGGAATCTTACACAGTGTTGCACCTAAGAATAGCTTTAAGCCGTCATATACCTGCCATATGCCGTAATATACCTGCCATATGCCGTGATATACCTGCCATATGCCGTGATATACCTGCCATATGCCGTCATATACCTGCCATATACTGTGATATACCTGCCATATGCCGTCATATACCTACCATATGCTGTGATATACCTGCCATATACCGTGATATACCTGCCATGTGCCGTCATACCTACCATATGCCGTGATATACCTGCCATATGCCGTGATATACCTGCCATATGCCGTCATATACCTGCCATATCCCGTCATATACCTGCCATATGCCGTGATATACCTGCCATATGTCGTGATATACCTGCCATATGCCGTGATATACCTGCCATATGCCGTGATATACCTGCCATATGCCGTCATATACCTGCCATATACTGTGATATACCTGCCATATGCCGTCATATACCTACCATATGCTGTGATATACCTGCCATATACCGTGATATACCTGCCATGTGCCGTCATACCTACCATATGCCGTGATATACCTGCCATATGCCGTGATATACCTGCCATATGCCGTCATATACCTGCCATATCCCGTCATATACCTGCCATATGCCGTGATATACCTGCCATATGCTGTGATATACCTGCCACACTGCATTGTGCCTTATTGCTTAACTGACATTAGATGCAAATAAATACACATACTGACCGGTTATGCTGTCCACCTTTGAAGTAAGCATTGATGTATTCTGTGATGGCTGTCGCCACAGGCCAGGACTCCTGGGTACTCAGGGAGATTGGGCTTGGTCCACGAGACAAATGCACTGCGAGAACAACAGCCCTGTCTATGACGCCAGTTCACACAACGCTGTCCTTATGATTATAAAAAATAATTAAAAAACCCGGTCTAATAATGGTGGTTTGGACTAACTGTGTCGCCGCACGTGGTCCTTGTGCAGTTGTGAGAGGGGTGAAGGCTGCCCACCTCTGGCCGGGCTGGGGGCGCGGGTCTGGCCTCCCCAATCACTGGGGCTGGAGGACGAGGACGAGGTGAAGTCCGGGCTGGGGTCAGGAAGAGGAGACGAACACACTGACCTGGACTGGAGACAAACAGGGATGATATTCATCAGGACGAGTCCAGGATGAAGACGACACCAGAGCTCAGGAGATCATATGGATTCCTCAGGAGACACTCACTCTCTCACAGCCACTCAGCCTGCCGGAGGACCTCTTGGCTCTGGCAGGGGCTCCCACCAGCAGCTCTGCACTGTCCTGCCTGAAGCTGTGCTTAGAATCTGGACAGGACAGAAACACGAGAAAGACAATCTAAGAGAGCTAGGGTGTTTGGCGTTACGTATTATTTAGAATAGTGTGTTTGGACATACAAGTGATGCTGTGTGTAATTGGTACCATTTGGTGAGCCCATATTGCAGGGCAGCTGTGGTGTGTTCAGGTCCAGACAGTTCTGGTCTTTGTCAGTAGAAAAGCACAGGTCCTCCTGTGGCCCAGAATGCCGTGTGAGAGGAAGGCCGCTCCTGCGTGGTTCGCTTTCGCTGCGTGACTCGCGCTGCCTCCTCCCCCCCTCCTGGACCACACCGCCCGGGGCCAGAGACCCAGAGCAGGTCCCCTCACTAAACGGGTTCTGGACTGAGTTCCAGTGAACCATCTCCCTCTTGGCCTGGGATGAGGGGAGGGAGTTGGAGTTGGGAGTCAGTCTACTACTGCTGACGCTGTGGGTCAGGGCCCCTGTTGCAGCGGCCAAGACTGACTGGTGGGTGGGGCTGCCAATCATAGTGATGGCGAACGGGTCCTCTGGTGATTCTGGGGGCGGGACACTACGGTCCCGTTTCCTGTCTCGGTCCCTGCGGGAGGATGCAGACGGGGCCGGGAGGGTTTTACTGTCACTAGGGGAGACGGAAAAGGGGTCACCGCGTGCCGTGATTCCTCTCCCATCTCGGGAGGGGCGTGGCCGTGGGGCGTGCCAGGCTTCAGAGGTGGGCACGGCCTCCGGGGTGACAGTCTTTTCGAACGCAGCCAGGAACGGGTCCTCAGGAGGGATGTGCTTACAGCTCCACTGGGCCAGCTCCTGAGGGGCCAGGGACTGAGAGAAGGCAGAAAACCGAAGGCCTAAGGTCTCCATGTCTAGAGGGGGGCGGGGAGATCGTGGAGCAGCTGACCAGACATTGGTGGGGTCTTCCTCGGGGTGGGGGCTGCGTCCAGGGGAGGGGTCTCTGAAGACACTGAGGAAGGGGTCGGCTGGTTCTTTACCCTGACCTGCTGACGGCCACGCTGCCCAACCAGCCGGCTCAGGAGAAGGGCCCAGGGGCTGATGGGAAGGCGAGTCCAGCCCTGAGTCCTCCACATTCTCAGGAGAGGAGGAGTCTGAGGAGAAGGCAGCATCTGCAGGGAGAAAGAGCAGACAGTTACTGGGATAACAGTGTGAATCTGACAGTTACTGGGATAACAGTGTGAATCTGACAGTTACTGGGATAACAGTGTGAATCTGACAGTTACTGGGATAACAGTGTGAATCTGACAGTTACTGGGATAACAGTGTGAATCTGACAGTTACTGGGATAACAGTGTGAATCTGACAGTTACTGGGATAACAGTGTGAATCTGACAGTTACTGGGATAACAGTGTGAATCTGACAGTTACTGGGATAACAGTGTGAATCTGACAGTTACTGGGATAACAGTGTGAATCTGACAGTTACTGGGATAACAGTGTGAATCTGACAGTTACTGGGATAACAGTGTGAATCTGACAGTTACTGGGATAACAGTGTGAATCTGACATGGACGTTCTACTGACTATGGAGACAAAACAACAACTAAACCACTAGTTTGATTAATATTAAATAACCGCACTACAAAACGTACATTCAGATGCACCAAAGGTGCTCTCAGCTCGCTGCAGCTGCTCCCTACAAGCAAAGCTTTTGGACTTGAAAGTTGATTCCAACGGAGGTCCAAAGAGACTGTCTGAGCCTGACGCAGTAGAGCTGAACCTGGAATGAGAAAGTGAAACATCAGCCGGAGACAGTGGGAGAGAGGGCTATTTTACCAGGAGCAAATCCCAGGTCCCCCTGATCTCCTCCTGCCTACAGCTACAGAGACACAGACAACAGGAAACGGATCTGTACCCACCTGCTGTGATCAGGACTGGATGTGGATCTGCGTAGGTTGTCATGTTCTCCCTCTGCAAGGTACACACACACACACACACAATATGTAACTAGTTCCAAATCTGGAGGACATCTGATTAGAGTACGAACACCCATTAACATTATGATGCATATCAGCAATTAGCCCAGGTTCTCTAAGCAACATTAGCCCAGAACTATAATGTTAGGGTATAATATCAGGGTTCTCTAAGCAACATTAGCCCAGAACTATAATGTTAGGGTATAATGTCAGGGTTCTCTAAGCAACATTAGCCCAGCACTTTATGTTCTAATTAAGGCACTAGTCGATAATCCTGCCTGCTCACTTCCCCTGCCTTATCCCAGCTCTAACTAAAAGCTCCCAGAATGCCAGTCTCCAGGTCTAACACATAGACGTGTCGTTAACCTAAGGTCAGCCACCTCACAGAATAATCGCCAGGCGGTCACCCCACGGCTGACCCTAGCAGGAGACGGTAAATCCAACCACATTTAAACTGATCTGGGGGGACGTAATGTTAAGCTGGCAGGGTCACAGTAGTCACACAGTGTGTGAGGACGGTATCTCCGCTGACCTCTGTGGGATATGACCCCCTCCTCCTCTGCTTCTGACCGGCCAGCAGCGCCGCTGTTCCCTATGAACGTTTCATTAAACTTACTGGAGAGATGCCGTTTAATTGACACCTGGAACAGAGAAATGAGCAGAGATGTTTATTACGCCGCCTGGTACGTTTTAAACTGCGCTTTAAGTTTTCACCCACCTGTTCTGTTTAACCACATAAGGGATAATTGTTTTTTATTTTGAGCTCGAGTGTCTGTGTACGTTTCCCATTCTGTGTAAATCATCCAGTCATTTGGTTGCACCTCCCCCCCAGCCTCCCCTACGGGTGTCCCATCGTACCCCTCTGTTAGGGGGCAGTGTGAGCGCCCCCACAGTGGCTTTCAGCTCCATCTCCGTCGCAGCGGAGTTACTGTGGTTGCTGCTGCCCACGGGACGGATCTGGATGTGGAACTTCTTGGGCTCCTCGTCGTCAAAGTCCGAGTCGCTGGAGTAGAAATTGTTGTCGTTGTCCTCCGTCGAGCAACGTATGAGAGCTGGGTCAAGGATCAGTGACCTGAGACAGAGTACTGAATGGAAGCACTAAGGAGAGTCTGAAGCAGCTAGTGTGTCAGGGTTTATATGGTCCTGTAATCTGAAGGATTTATATGGTCCTGTAATCTAAAGGGTGTATATGGTCCTGTAATCTAAAGGGTTTATATGGTCCTGTAATCTGAAGGGTTTATATGGTCCTGTAATCTGAAGGGTTTATATGGTCCTGTAATCTGAAGGGTTTGTATGGTCCTGTAATCTAAAGGATTTATATGGTCCTGTAATCTAAAGGGTTTATATGGTCCTGTAATCTGAAGGATTTATATGGTCCTGTAATCTAAAGGGTTTATATGGTCCTGTAATCTAAAGGATTAATATGGTGCTGTAATCTAAAGGGTTTATATGGTCCTGTAATCTGAAGGGTTTATATGGTCCTGTAATCTAAAGGATTTATATGGTCCTGTAATCTAAAGGGTTTATATGGTCCTGTAATCTGAAGGGTTTGTATGGTCCTGTAATCTAAAGGATTTATATGGTCCTGTAATCTAAAGGATTTATATGGTCCTGTAATCTAAAGGGTTTATATGGTCCTGTAATCTAAAGGATTTATATGGTCCTGTAATCTAAAGGGTTTATATGGTCCTGTAATCTAAAGGATTTATATGGTCCTGTAATCTAAAGGATTTATATGGTCCTGTAATCTAAAGGGTTTATATGGTCCTGTAATCTAAAGGATTTATATGGTCCTGTAATCTAAAGGATTTATATGGTCATGTAATCTAAAGGGTTTATATGGTCCTGTAATCTGAAGGGTTTATATGGTCCTGTAATCTAAAGGATTTATATGGTCCTGTAATCTAAAGGGTGTATATGGTCCTGTAATCTAAAGGATTTATATGGTCCTGTAATCTGAAGGGTTTATATGGTCCTGTAATCTGAAGGGTTTATATGGTCCTGTAATCTGAAGGGTTTATATGGTCCTGTAATCTAAAGGATTTATATGGTCCTGTAATCTAAAGGGTTTATATGGTCCTGTAATCTGAAGGGTTTATATGGTCCTGTAATCTAAAGGGTTTATATGGTCCTGTAATCTAAAGGATTTATATGGTCCTGTAATCTAAAGGGTTTATATGGTCCTGTAATCTGAAGGGTTTATATGGTCCTGTAATCTAAAGGGTTTATATGGTCCTGTAATCTAAAGGGTTTATATGGTCCTGTAATCTAAAGGGTTTATATGGTCATGTAATCTAAAGGGTTTATATGGTCATGTAATCTAAAGGGTTTATATGGTCCTGTAATCTAAAGGATTTATATGGTCCTGTAATCTGAAGGGTTTATATGGTCCTGTAATCTGAAGGGTTTATATGGTCCTGTAATCTAAAGGATTATATGGTCCTGTAATCTAAAGGATTTATATGGTCCTGTAATCTAAAGGATTTATATGGTCCTGTAATCTAAAGGGTTTATATGGTCCTGTAATCTAAAGGATTTATATGGTCCTGTAATCTAAAGGGTTTATATGGTCCTGTAATCTGAAGGGTTTATATGGTCCTGTAATCTAAAGGATTTATATGGTCCTGTAATCTAAGGGGTTAATATGGTCCTGTAATCTAAAGGATTTATATGGTCCTGTAATCTAAAGGGTTTATATGGTCCTGTAATCTAAAGGATTTATATGGTCCTGTAATCTGAAGGGTTTATATGGTCCTGTAATCTAAAGGGTTTATATGGTCCTGTAATCTAAAGGATTTATATGGTCCTGTAATGTAAAGGATTTATATGGTCCTGTAATCTAAAGGATTTATATGGTCCTGTAATCTGAAGGGTTTATATGGTCCTGTAATCTAAAGGATTTATAATGTATAGTAGGTACAAAAGAGAGAAAGGAATGCATAGTGAACTAACTTGTATGCTTGTATGTTTGTATGTTTGTATGCCTGTATGCTTGCATGCGTGGCACTTATATTGAGGATAACGTGACTAGTATTTCTCCAGATTAAACCCTGGGGACTAGCCTGTACAAGACCTCTGCTGTGATTCAAGAGACAAACATGACACCCGTTTCACCTGATATCCACTTCCTTCCTGTCACTGCATGCTCAACATCTGCACATGCACGTGTCTGTGACAGTATGTCAGGCGTGCACACTGAATGTGTGTGTGTGTGTGTGTGGTGTGTGTTACAGATCTTAGCATTTTAATTGAAATATCCCCCTGGGGTAAAGTAGTTTTACTAATAAGTAGTTTTAATAATATATTAAGAGACCATCTAGAGTACTCTGACACCATGGGTGAAATTATAGTTCTGAAATTCATTCAACAGCCGATGAATAGATGATGAGTGTGACTGAAGGATATCGTTCTGACTGGCGTCGGCCCGGATGACAAACCCCTCGTCGTCCACCTCCAGAGGGGAATTCTATGTGCAGAAACAGAAACCCCAGAGAAACACAAACGTTATGCTCATGTTTAACATGCGTAAAGTAACACGACAACCCTGGAGTGATTGAGATAAAAGTGTGAAGGTCAGTGTGTGAAGACTAACACCAGTATAACTGGTGGTTTCAGTGGCCCAGCAGATTCTTAGACAATATCATCACTGTTCTCTCTATCCACCGGCTCCCGATGACAAGTGTCTGTTAAAACTATCCTGGCCAGCAAACTGATCTCCACCAAACCTCAATAACTCCTTCTCAGACAGATAGATAAAGTAACCAAACACTGCCCAACACTGCCCCGCACGTCTCTGCCACATGTTAACTCTTCCTTGGTCATACGTGTTCAATACAACACACACGTCATAAAGCACACGCCGATGTTTCTTCAAGTTGACAGGATGAGCGATATTTATACATATTTATACTCACCGGGTTATCGTGCACAGCAGAATCCCTGCCAAAAGAAACACACAGGTGAATTAAAGTGACAAGGGAATATCACACATTGAGGTGTGTGTGTGTGCGTGTGCATGTGTGTGCGTGTGCCTACGTTGAGTCTGGCTCTTTATCCCTCTTGCCCAGTCCAGGAATCCTGAAGGCTTTTCCTCGAGTCTTCTTGGTTCCATCTGGTACTAAAGCTGTCATGTACGCCTCAAACCCTACCAGGGCTGCAACACATTAGTCACACACACACCACAGTGAGGATACATGCTCACTCACACACACGCACGCAAGCACACACACACCACAGTGAGGATACACGCACGCACGCACACACCCTTGCAGATACACACACACTGAGGACACACCCTGATAGATATATATATAGATATATAGATATATAGATATATATATATATATACACGCGTGTGCACGACACACACACACACTTGGATCAAACCATCCGTTATACCTGCTCATGCAGCATACCTGGTTTCTCTTGGCCTGTGCCTTTCTGCTCTGCAAATTTCTTGATGAGGTTGTCTATGCCGATATTCTCCATGTTCTGCTTGAACTCCTCATGGACCTGAATGGAGTGTGGAGGCACTGGTTACAATGGGAATAGAACAGTTCAACACAGAGAAATCAAGCGTGTCTGAGTGGAGTTGGGCCTGTTGTGTCTGTGCTCTGTGTGTGAAGCCGGACCGGGTCGGTTTGACAGATCCATCCCTTAGAGGTCTGACTCAGTAAGCTTACCTGTCCCACCTGGACATAGGTGTCCTCTATGGAGTGGGAGTAGCCCTTGATCAGCTGTTTCATTTGCCTCAGATGGGCCTCCTCAATGTCCTGGAACTTCTGTGGATAGGACAAGAACACAACAAGTGTTAACAAACAGCCAAACTACAGCCAAACTACAGCCAAACGTCAGCCAAACGTCAGCCAAACTACAGCCAAACTACAGCTAAACGTCAGATAAACTACAGCCAAACTACAGCTAAACGTCAGCCAAACTACAGCCAAACTACAGCTAAACGTCAGCCAAACTACAGCTAAACGTCAGCCAAACTACAGCTAAACGTCAGATAAACTACAGCTGAATGTCAGCTAAATTACAGCCAAACGTCAGCTAAACTACAGCTAAACGTCAGCTAAATGTCAGCTAAACTACAGCTAAACGTCAGCTAAACTACAGCTGAATGTCAGCTAAACTACAGCTAAACGTCAGCTAAGTGTCAGCTAAACTACAGCTGATTGTGAGCTAAACTACAGCTAAACGTCAGCTAAACTACAGCTAAACTACAGCTAAACTACAGCTAAACTACAGCTAAACGTCAGCTAAATGTCAGCTAAACTGCAGCTAAATGTCAGCTAAACTACAGCTGAATGTCAGCTAAATGTCAGCTAAACTACAGCTGATTGTGAGCTAAACTACAGCTAAACGTCAGCTAAACGTCAGCTAAACTACAGCTGCCTGGAAGCAAAACAAAATGCAACTGAAAATGACCACAACACATTTGTCATTAGGAACAAATCAGACCCGGAGCTTGGGGCCTTTGCTCAGTCGGCTTACAACAGGTTGAAATTATTGACGACCAGTGGGCCCGTTGGCAACTGTACAGGAAAGGAAGCAGCTACAGGCCAAAGCTGAGAAGAACAGCTCCCAATTCCAGGCAATAACAGGCTACAAACCACCACAATGAATGTGACTGAATGAGAGATTGAAAGAACCGGACATTTCCTCTTCCTGTCATTTTCTGGGCTGCAGTCTTCATAAAGCCAAATGGAGCGCTCTCTACCCCCGCTCATAATTAGGGACAGATCTTAAAGCTATTAACAGGTAATTGGTCACCGGGATTACAGTCCTCATTTCATCCCTAAATATAGCAAAGTTCATTGGGTTTGCTAAGGGTTTCCTTGGAAACTGCAGGTATCCATGGAGATGAATAAAAGGGGTTCATGCATTTCCCCTCCCACGGCATCTTCCAGCGGGCTGAGGAGAGTCATAGATTAGGACATGCGTCACCTGATACCTGTCCCACCATTCTGTGCAGCTTCCTGTCACACTGCCTGCTCAAGCAGCGTGGACAGGCAAGTTTAACGCTGGATAAAGACCAGGAACAATCCTCCCAATCCGGATGGTGGCGGGTGGATTTCAACAACTATGTGTGAGAGTGCCGGTCAATACTGTCAATATGGTCAATACTGTCAATACTGTCAATACTGTCAATACGGTCAATACGGTCAATATGTTTATTCAGACAAAATAATATAACAGATTTGATTGCTCTGCAGTGAAATGACTTACCTGAGCTGATTCACTCATCTTCTGCTCAAAGTCTCCTCCCACGCGATTATATTTCTCAATACACACAGCGAAGGACTCTGCAGCTTTCTTAGACTTTAGCTCCGCCTGGCGAGAGAAGAGTCAGATTTTATATCCACTCATTACTGTCACCTTTATTCATACTGGAAAGTCATCACAGAGAACAAAGGATCTGATTATACAAACCGTGTTCAACTTTATCATAGACTGCTGTTAGCATTCAGTCTATATTCAGCTCTACTGTAGTTCTACAGATCCATAATAACATTTAATTCCAGCTCTACTGTAGTTCTATGGACAGGTCATATGTCATAACAGTTAACCCCAGCTCTACTCTAGTCCTATAGACAGGTTATAGGTCATAACAGTTAACCCCAGCTCTACTCGATCTATCATTACAGTTAACCCCAGCTCTACTCTAGTTCTATGGACAGGTCATAACAGTTAACCCCAGCTCTACTCTAGTTCTATGGACAGGTCATAACAGTTAATCCAAGCTCTACTCTAGTTCTATGGACAGGTCATAACAGTTAACCCCAGCTCTACTCTAGTTCTATGGACAGGTCATAACAGTTAACCCCAGCTCTACTCAAGTTCTATGGACAGGTCATAACAGTTTATCCAAGCTCTACTCTAGTTCTATGGACAGGTCATAACAGTTAACCCCAGCTCTACTCAAGTTCTATGGACAGGTCATAACAGTTTATCCAAGCTCTACTCTAGTTCTATGGACAGGTCATAACAGTTTATCCAAGCTCTACTCTAGTTCTATGGACAGGTCATAACAGTTAATCCAAGCTCTACTCAAGTTCTATGGACAGGTCATAACAGTTAACCCCAACTCTACTCTAGTTCTATGGACAGGTCATAACAGTTAACCCCAGCTCTACTCTAGTTCTATGGACAGGTCATAACAGTTAACCCCAGCTCTACTCTAGTTCTATAGACAGGTCATAGATCATTACAGTTAATCCCAGCTCTACTCTAGTTCTATAGACAGGTCATAACAGTTAACCCCAGCTCTACTCAAGTTCTATGGACAGGTCATAACAGTTAACCCCAGCTCTACTCTAGTTCTATAGACAGGTCATAACAGTTAACCCCAGCTCTACTCTAGTTCTATGGACAGGTCATAACAGTTAACCCCAGCTCTACTCTAGTTCTATGGACAGGTCATAGATCATTACAGTTAATCCCAGCTCTACTCTAGTTCTATGGACAGGTCATAACAGTTAACCCCAGCTCTACTCTAGTTCTATGGACAGGTCATAACAGTTAACCCCAGCTCTACTCTAGTTCTATGGACAGGTCATAACAGTTAACCCCAGCTCTACTCTAGTTCTATAGACAGGTCATAGATCATAACAGTTAACCCCAGCTCTACTCTAGTTCTATAGACAGGTCATAGGTCATAACAGTTAACCCCAGCTCTACTGACCTTCTCCAGTTCTTTCTGGGGAGCTCCCTCTTTCCTCTGTCTCTCCAGCTCCATACACTTAGCATGGTAGCCCTCCCTGGACTTCTGGAGGTGAACACTCTGCACCTGGACCGCCTGAACAGCCTCCAGGGTTCCCACCTGCTCCTCCTTGGTCTGGCGAAAAACAGACCATTCACATATCATTCAATTACTACCTATTGAATTGGTCATTTTACATTAGAATGAAATGAGTCCTGCCTGTGGAAAGCCAAAGCCTCAGAGCACGTTACCTTGCGGTGAACTTTGACTTGCTCATCACCGTATTTGTTGATGTCACGTATGAGGTCGTTTAATTTGCGCATCAGCTCCAGGTGACAGAGAGCCAGCTTGTCGGATGATACCCGGAACACATCCCAGATGGGAGCAAACGTCCTGGGTGACACAGTAATATCTCAACTTCACAGCCATGAAACACTCGTGTTTGTAGTTACATTAAGAGTCAATTTGTCAATCTGAATTGTGAGTGGATAGAAAAGAAGACCAGTAAAAAAAAAAAAAAATCAAGATGGAATTTTCTTCTGAGAGCGAGGGAAGGCCATTTTACTTTTTCATAAAGAGTACAGTGGTGAGTTCTAGCTGCTGCATCTGTAATGAAACGTAAGGCAGAGTGATATAATACATCTAATTTTTTTAATAAAAATTAGGTAGAGTGCATATAAATTAAGTCACCGTAATCCAAAACTGTTAAGAATGAACTCAGAACCAATCTTTTCCTTGCTGAAAATGGAAAGCACTTTTTTAATCTAAAATAAAAACCTAACTTAGGTCTGAGTTTTTTTAAAAGTCTCTCAATATGGACCCCAAAAGACAATTTGTCATCAATACAAATACCTAGGTATTTGTAGGAAGTCGCTCTCTCTATTGGAGTTCCACTTTGTGTCAAAATAGTGTAATCCATAGGAGAATGTAAACGTGTAAAAACCATTAATTTAGTTTTTTTAGCATTTAGTACCAACTTTAATTCTACCAGCGATTTCTGTACCTGACTAAAAGCAGACTGCAAATGAGAAAACGTCTCCTTCAGTGATGTAGCAGAAGTGTACAAAATAGTGTCATCTGCGTAAAAATGAGCCTTTGTTCGATTCAAATCTACACATAAATGATTTATATAAATAGAAAATAAAATGGGACCCTATCTAGTATCACACACTGTGTTCTACCACTCAGGTAATCGGAAAACCAGTTTAGCACAGTGCCACTAAAACCTATGTTTTTCTTAATCACCTACATTAAACATTATATATGTATATGTGTGTGTATATATATATATATATATATATATATATATATATATATATATATATATATGACCTAGTGCCTAATCATCTACACTAAACATTAGTGTAAACAACTGTCTTCTTATATACTCACCCCAGTGGGCTTCCATTGCTTGCTATTTTGGAAAGTTTGCTCATGGACTTGGAGTAGGTTTCCTCAACCGCAGCTCTAAGAAGCACAAAGATATTCCCTATAAGTCTGTAGCTGGCCAGTACCCAGCCAGGCAGAGACAGCTTTATGCATTTTAAACATTCAACTATTTCATTATTATGTACCGAGCGTAATAAAAACACAAAAATACAGCCTAAACAACCAAGCAAACTGTAATAAAGGGATGATATACCCTGTATGTGTTAGAATAATAAATCGCATCATTTCTGCAGGAGTGGAATAAAATGTAAATAGCAATCTGTTCCCCACCCAAAGACATAGAGAAACAGTAGATACAATCTGGGAGATGAGAAATAAACAAACCACTACAGCTAATGTTTCACAGTCGTGAGACAACTGACAAATCAGCTCTTCTACAATATGGACCGGCACCACCCTGAATGAGTTGAGCCTGACAAATATGAAATACTACAGATATTTCTTATAAACCATTCCTAAATTGTCCTTTCAATATAGAAGACTTCAACATAGAGATCGGTCACATAGTCTCTGAGTAGACCAACATGTCCTCCATTCTGTTAGGACTGTGGAGTGGCTCCAGATTTATGAATGCCAAAAAAGAATCATTCTAGAACTGGTTGGACAGTGTAAGTTGTTGTATTCCATTCTGCAAGGCCCAGGCTCAAATGTTACAACAAGTCAAATACAGCCAGGAAGTTCAGTCGACTGATAAAAAACAAGGCAGGTAGATGTTATTCAGACTGAACCTGAGGAAAGTGTCCAGATAACAGGCAAAACAAAGCCATTGCAAGTATGTATGTGTGTGTGTGTGTGTGTGTGTGTTTGTCTGTGCGCGCACATGTGTACTTTTACAGCTTCTTCTCTAATATGCTGTGTCTTTCTATGAGAGTGTGTGTGTGTGTGTGTGTGTGTGCGTGTGCGTGTGTGCATGCGTGCGTCTGAACACTTTCTTGAGTTAGTCCAAACGCAGAACTGTAGCGGAGGGCATGTGTGACAACGGGAAAGAAACGCCTGCATCAAAGATGTGACCGTGAAAAGATATGACAGGACCATGTCGCTTGGAATCAGTCTTCATAAAAGCAAACCGAATGGATGGATGGAGCTGAAAGGAAAGCAGATGGAGAAACCTCTCACTTTTCCCCCATAGCCTGTCATTACTGTACCACCTGTTCAACACAATCCCCGTCCAAACAACACTTCACCTCTCACGGACAAACTCTGCCAGCTCCTTGGTAGCGATCTGGCCGTGTTTCATGTTGTGATACAGCAAGTCGAAGCCTGTGTTCTTCTCCCCCTGTGAAAACACAACACACCTTGGGTAAGCCACGGAATAATACTGTTTTGTCTATCAGGATTTCTCTCAAAGTTCTCCAAACAAACAGATGGGGGAAATGTCATGGAAATAACACATTTTCCTAGTGACAAAAACTGAAACAATCTAGGAGTTTGTGTATACAATCAAATGCACTTTTTTATCATAAAACTGAGGTTATATAGTATCAGGTTTTATAACATTGTCTGGCCACCCCATTATGCTAATTCACATTATGCTAATTCCATTATTCTAATTATTCTGCACCATGGTCTCACAGCCTCTAACGTGACCCTTGTTTTTTGTTTTAAGTCACATCAGGAAATACTGGCCGCAAAACATTGGTAATTCACCCAAAAGAACATGACCACCCAAAAGATGAAGTACATTTCTTTCACTTTATTACATCTTACTTGATGTAATACTGCATATGATTGTACCTTTTACAGTTCATGATTACATATCATTCTAACACAAAACAGTAAAAACCCTACACCTGCAACCTCTGTAATATTAGTATTATTCACCCCCTAATATAATGTCCCCGTTACTTATTCCTGGAGGACACTGGATTTTAAAATGGTTTTAAAGAGGTTAAAATGAACACATACTTCTATCATGACTGTTGATTTGAATGTTTCTTGACAATCAGCAACCAGAAAAAAGCTTGAGATAACAGAAATGTCTTTATCCCTCCGAAACAAGCATGACTGTTATTCTGTTTTCTTCTATGACCTTTTGTACTCTAGATGACTTTCTTGTTCCTCTGGGGAATAACAAGCAATCACGATACCATTAAAAGCCATTGAACTAAAATCCACTTTAAACTAAGCTTTCAGATCTCTATATTTCTTATGCAATTCAAAGATGACATCTTCTTAAAAGGTCAATGCACATTATTTATTCATAAACAATATTATTCCTGTTTCTAAATTATGAATGATATCACTGGAAATTTAAAGGACTTTCAAATCATTTAATAATCTTACATTATTAAGATGAATTTTTTCATAGTTTGATTGAAAAATGTGCTGCCCAGGAAACCAAAACTGCATGGCAATGGATGACATATTTTGTGTTTAACCGGCATGGCTACAATTCCTGCTCACTACCCACAAATGCACACTAAACAATGAAAACAGATGGAAAATGTTCTTACGGTGCATTCCTGTAAGAGTCAAGATTCTTGTTGACTCAGAACTGAATTAGATAATGTACCTTTTAATTATAAAAAATAATCATTATTGTTAATCACCTACTAACTACAAAAACAGCCGAAATCTAAGAAATATTTTCATTGTGCACCTTAACTTCCTGGTGCAAATGATGTCATGTTCTCCAGGAATGGTAAATGGAAGGCATCAGGACGTGTATAAACACAGTACAGCTTCAGTAACCTGAGGCAGCATTTAGAAGATCCCCTTCATTAAAGCTCCCAGTCTGATGACAGCATAGTGGAGGCAGTCCAGACAGGACGGCAGCTGCTCCTCAGAGCCACAAATAGTCAGCTGTCAAAAGACACACACTTCACTCCCAGGTAAAAGGGGGAATGGCTGGAATGCCAAGACTGCAGCAAGAAAGCTAGGAGTAGACCAATACCACACACCTTTACACAGATACCTAATATACAGACACCCAAACACACACCTGTATACAGATACCAAACATACAGACACCCAAACACACACCTGTATACAGATACCTAACATACAGACACCAAAACACACACCTGTATACAGATACCAAACATACAGACACCCAAACACACACCTTTATGAGATACCCAACATACAGACACCCAAACACACACCTGTATACAGATACCCAACATACACAGACACCCAAACACACTGGTGGTGGGCTGGACAACTCTGCAGGGTTGATGAGTTCAAACTCACTTGATATTATAGAACAGCAGATGTTGTACATTCAAACATATGTCATTAACCAATACTTCCCTATGGAAGGCTTTCATGACAGTATTTGTTCCTCTTTCTACCATCTGGTTAATGCCTTGTGAAACCAAACCCAGGGAAAGGTGAGCTGACCTGCTCAGTCCTGAACAAACTGGAGGTATATAGTTCCCTTATCTACGCTAAACTTCCTCAGACAAGAGGGTGGACAATCATTCAAATATTACTTTAAAACCAAGCAACTAGGTGGTTGACCTAAGAGATGCACCAAGACATGGAAGAAGTTCATGTAACACTGAGAAACGATTGATCTCCAGCAGACCTACCAACAAATGTTTATTAAAAGCTTTTGCACTTCTGTGAGTCACAACTCATTACCTTAATAGAAACACCCACAGGCAAAAGATTTCCCAGATACACATTTGGCCTAATTTCAATATTTATGAACATGTTTATGATTTACAAATTTGTATGAAGATAATTCCAAATAATGAAACTATTTGGCACGATGAATCATCGTGGCAAGGCTTCATGAACTGCTAATTTCACCGGATCTTCTGAAATAATAGATAGCTAATATATAGGTAGCTAACATATAGATAGCTAATAATAGATAGCTAATAATAGATAGCTAATATATAGATAGATAATATATAGATAAGATAGCTAATATATAGGTAGCTAATAATAGATAGCTAATAATAGATAGCTAATATATAGGTAGCTAATATATATAGGTAGCTAATATATAGATAGCTAATATATAGATAGCTAATATATAGATAGCTAATACATATATAAGATAGCTAATATATAGGTAGCTAATATATAGATAGATAATATATAGATAATATAGCTAATATATAGGTAGCTAACATATAGATAGCTAATAATAGATAGCTAATAATAGATAGCTAATATATAGATAAGATAGCTAATATATAGGTAGCTAATATATAGATAGCTAATAATAGATAGCTAATATATAGGTAGCTAATATATATAGGTAGCTAATATATACTAGATAGCTAATAAGATAGCTAATATATAGATAGCTAATATATAGATAGCTAATATATAGATAGCTAATATATAGATAGCTAATACATAGATAAGATAGCTAATATATAGGTAGCTAATATATAGATAGATAATATATAGATAAGATAGCTAATATATAGGTAGCTAATATATAGATAGCTAATACATAGATAAGATAGCTAACATATAGATAGCTAATACATTTCAAGTCCCAGAGACCTGGGATATTTAGCAGAGGTTATGATTTAGCTCATGTCTCTTAGTGCCCCGGCCACAGAGCGGTGAATATGGCATTGGTGAGATGTGAGAGGCTTTTTCTTTCAGTCTAGTCTGCTCAAGGTAAGTACCAAAATGTAAACTTTAAACAAGTATTTCATCCTATTAGCGTCCCTGTGTTAGTTTGACTCTATCCAGGACCGAGGCGGGGCAGGAGGCTGTCCAAAAAGTGGGAGGTTTGGTTGGGGGCCAGGGGTTGTCCTCCCTACACTCCCATCCAGCGGGGGGAGCTATCTAGTCCCAGAGCCTTTCCTTTTCATCGGGGTACTGTGGAGCCTGGCCAGTTAATGACCCACAGGTGATTGTAATTAGAAGTCTCTCTGGCTGTCTCCCACAGGGTGAACAATATACAGATAGTGACTGTACAGACAAGGCCTGGGATGCTGCCTGGGAACTGGGATGCTGCGTCACACAGCGTGCAGGCCTCATTTGGAACTGTCCTGGTTTGATAAATAAGCCATGACTGAACCCCACTGCTAGAGCGCGTCCAGCTTAATTGGGTAAGTGGCCTTACCTCCTGGAGAGAGTGTGTCTGTTTGTGTGTGTCTGTGTGTCTGTGTGTCTGTGTGTGTGTGTGTGTGTGTGTGTGTGTGTGTGTGTGTGTGGGGGTGCGTGTGTGCAGGAGGGGCTCACTATAAATAGTAGTAAAAGCTGTCTCGGCACCAGTGTTGTGGGGGTTCACTGCCTGACCAGGGAACACGTTTCAGTTCAGGAACGGTACGCTATATGGAACCCAGTTAAGCTCCTGACTGGAACGTAACACATCACTTAGACCAGTGTAGAGCTGGCTGAAGGCAGCTGGCTCTGTGAGCAGGCCGGCGGTTAGGGCATTGGGTCAGTGATGGGATCCGGTGTCAGGGGACATTCTGATGCTGTGATGCAGAAAAGCAATGTGGCAGCGGGCCGGCATGGAGTCATGTGACCCAGGTACACAGATCCACAGCCAGAACAGCCAGACACACTCCGCAGTCCACAGCACGTGGGGGGGGGGGTTTGGGGGGGCGTATCCATTAAACTGACCCAGAAGTAATAACGATGGCTATAATAATGAAGTGAAATATAATACAGTGTATTCCACAGATACGACATGAAATACGTTAGAACTGTGTAAACCACGTTGGTAAGTGGGTCAAAATAAAACTGAAGCCCCACACTGGAGAGGCTCAACAAGGCCATACTTTGTGCCTGAGAGCAGTTCCTAGCCACGGTATTTTGGCCAGCGTCCATAGTCCAATACCCCCTGCTCCTTTACTGCTGGATGAGTTGGACGGAGTATGGTGGTCAACAAGCTCAGACTGAAGGTGATAATATAGTGTGACTGGCCTCAGGTTATTGGCAGGAGAAACACGGAGTCCAGTTGACTTGTTCTGGTATTGTGCCAGCGGCTCACTGTGTATGGACCCAATGGACGATCCCACAGGAGCGCTACAGTGCGGACGTTCCAGAGCATCTGGACTCGTAACATCTAAGACACATCTGTATGTTCAGTGTTCCCAGTGAGATCCCGGAGCAGCCCGGCACTTAATGACGAGATCACGCTCAGGTGAGCTTTCCCAGCTAGCCGACTGATGAATGGTTCTGCGATCCGTTGAGTTGAAGGCCCACGGACGGGTTCTTGTGGTACATCTGGGACCCTGAACCCAGGACTAAGTGATGAGCTCAATGCACGAATACTCTTTATTATCAGCACAGCATTTGATTTGGTCTCAGGAAACTAAAAGCAAATGATTTGAAATGGCTCTTCTGATCTAACGAGACAGGGAGCCTTTATCCCGCTGCCATTAGCCTGTTGTAGCAGTGTAAGGAACAGCACTATTGGGACAGGGATCATGACAAACAGCGGAACACAAACAACTTTAAAAACAATCAATATCACATTTGAAATGCTTTCATGCTTCTGAAATGATTGTGCGTGTAAATGCTGACTACTTGATTTCAGTTGTTTTATTCCACTTGTTAATTTTATTTTATGTACTATATAATGAGGTATCTGCCCTTCTGCTCAGTTGTGCACCGGGGCCTCTCACTCCTCTTTATATTCTGGTACTATATAATGAGGTATCTCACTCCTCTTTATATTCTGGTACTATATAATGAGGTATCTGCCCTTCTGCTCAGTTGTGCACCGGGGCCTCTCACTCCTCTTTATATTCTGGTACTATATAATGAGGTATCTGCCCTTCTGCTCAGTTGTGCACCGGGGCCTCTCACTCCTCTTTATATTCTGGTACTATATAATGAGGTATCTGCCCTTCTGCTCAGTTGTGCACCGGGGCCTCTCACTCCTCTTTATATTCTGGTACTATATAATGAGGTATCTGCCCTTCTGCTCAGTTGTGCACCGGGGCCTCTCACTCCTCTTTATATTCTGGTACTATATAATGAGGTATCTGCCCTTCTGCTCAGTTGTGCATTCTGATGAACCTAACATGCTTTGTATAGAGGTCACATCCATGCTGCACTTCCAGAAACCAGGGAGTTGGTGTTCGACCCACATCCACCACATCAGGGAGTTGGTTTCAGACCCACATCCACCACATCAGGGAGTTGGTTTCAGACCCACATCCACCACATCAGGGAGTTGGTTTCAGACCCACATCCACCACATCAGGGAGTTGGTTTCAGACCCACATCCATCACATCAGGGAGTTGGTTTCAGACCCACATCCATCACATCAGGGAGTTGGTTTCAGACCCACATCAGGGAGTTGGTTTCAGACCCACATCCATCACATCAGGGAGTTGGTTTCAGACCCACATCAGGGAGTTGGTTTCAGACCCACATCCACCACATCAGGGAGTTGGTGTTCGACCCACATCCTCCACATCAGGACAGATGGGGATTCCCTCTCCATTTACTAGCTGACAGAAGGTGGAATACAAGCACATAATGGCTTTGTGCTGGTGCAGGATATCCAGGCATGGCCAGCGGAGGGCTCAGCGTGAGATACAAAGCTCCCATCGGGCTCTACACATTAATTACAGGATGGCAATTTGTTAGCATAAGACAGTCATATATAGTGAGATGGTGGTATTGGACACAGATGCCTGAGAACGACCAGAGAAAGCTGGCTTCAGCATTCCTCACTAAGCTCAAGTCAGAGAAATTTAACTCACATCTAATGCAATATATTGCAGATATGATGGTATACGAACGCTTATCTAAGATCCAGGGCAGTTCATTTGTTGTCCCTTTACACGAGATTAAGGAGTAGAGGAACGACGATAAAAGAAGAGACGGCGTCACTGTGAGACCTGATTCTGACAATGAAACCAGACAGAGTGTTTGAGAGAGAGCTACATGTCTCCGGCCCGGGTCAGAGGGAAGCGCCTTTCACCAGCTTTTGTTCCATACAATGGAGGTACCCTCTCCACCCCAGTGGCATGGAGGCCAGGCTGCCTGCAGCCACACAAAAGCATCTGGCACCATGTGACCTGCAGACGGTCTCTCCAGTCAGCAGGCACAACAGCACGGCTCACATTGCTCCTTGCAATAACACACTCTACTGTTTAGATTTGTCACACACAACACTTTAACTCATTGGAGACACAGGGTTCCAGCACCAGAAACAGGGCCTTTACACAAACACAGACATGTATTACACGGTAAAGACACAGACACAGACATGTATTACACGTAAACACACAGACACAGACATGTATTACAGGGTAAACACACAGACACACACATGTATTACAGGGTAAACACACAGACACACACATGTATGACAGGGTAAACACACAAACACAAACATGTATTACAGGGTAAACACACAAACACAAACATGTATTACAGGGTAAACACACAAACACACACATGTATTACAGGGTAAACACACAGACACACACATGTATGACAGTGTAAACACACAAATGCACACATGTATGACAGGGTAAACACACAAACACACACACACACACACATGTATTACAGGGTAAACACACAAACGCACACATGTATTACAGGGTAAACCCACAAACACACACATGTATGACAGGGTAAACAAACAAACACATGTATGACAGGGTAAACAAACAAACACACACATGTATTACAGGGTAAACACACAAACACACACATGTATTACAGGGTAAACATACAAACACACACATGTATGACAGGGTAAACACACAAACACACACATGTATGACAGGGTAAACACACAGACACACACATTTATGACAGGGTAAACACACAGACACACACATTTATGACAGGGTAAACACACAAACACACATGTATGACAGGGTAAACACACACATGTATGACAGGGTAAACAAACAAACACACACACATGTATGACAGGGTAAACAAACAAACACACACATGTATAACAGGGTAAACACACAAACACACACATGTATTACAGGGTAAACACACAAACACACACATGTATTACAGGGTAAACACACAAACACACACATGTATGACAGGGTAAACAAACAAACACACACATGTATGACAGGTTTAACACACAACCACAGAAACCCCAACACTCCCAAACAAACACACAATGAAAAAAATAGAAAAAATACCATTAAAATTAATAAATCAGGCCTACTCCTATATCCTTTAAAATAACTACGAGATACACCTCCAATTGAGACCTGGATTCAATAAATGAGCAAAATCTTGTTTACGCATTTATGGTTGTGTGTTTATCATGTCATACATGTGTGTGTTTGTGTGTTTACCATGTCATACATGTGTGTGTTTGTGTGTTTATCATGTCATACATGTGTGTGTTTGTGTGTTTACCATGTCATACATGTGTGTGTTTGTGTGTTTACCATGTCATACATGTGTGTGTTTGTGTGTTTATCATGTCATACATGTGTGTGTTTGTGTGTTTACCATGTCATACATGTGTGTGTTTGTGTGTTTACCATGTCATACATGTGTGTGTTTGTGTGTTTATCATGTCAAACATGTGTGTGTTTGTGTGTTTACCATGTCATACATGTGTGTTTTTGCTTGTTTATCATGTCATACATGTGGGTGTTTGTGCTGGAATGGCTTTTACTCTCCGTGCAGATTGTTTCTCGACTGTATTTTCAAATATCTTCTTTTTATAGCGACGGGACACGGCGGTGCGTTACAACTAGGGCACGCCTCAAATGGGTCAGCCAGGTGTGCAGAGGAGACTCGTGGTCCCGCTATGAGGCGATGACCAAGGCCCGTCTACCGCTCAGCCTCTTCTGCAATGCGGGTGCCATTACAGTCACACACGTTCCGTTTGGCTTATAAACGTGATGTGGGTCGGGTTCTACAGACCCACATCCGTCTATACAGAATAATAGAACCTCCAGCATCACGGGTCAAAGCAACTCAGGGAAATTGGATTGAATTCGATGCGTTTGTCCCATGTATCTATACAGAAACGTTGAAACACTATTTTGAACTATATTTGTTAGGCTTGTATTTCTAGTCACCTACAGATGGCGAATGTTTACCTTCTGCAATTTGCATCAGCGGTAAAATGGACTACGCTTTGAATACATAAAAGCAAAGTGACTAATGGTGATCTAATCCAATGACTGACCGTCTGTTTTCGCCTTTACATGCCGTGCTGTCCCTGGTCCCCAGGGATTTGATCACAACACACAGCAAATCAACTCACCCAGAAGTTGTTCTTGAAGAACGCCATCTTTTCTCAGAGTTTAAAGGTATCTGTAATAAAGAAAAGAAAAACATGAGGCCAAAAACCAGAATACAGCCCTCCGCTCTCCTCTGTATCAGTGACCAGAATTAGCAACACACAGAACCGACCTTTACACCAATCACAAAACACTTGAACCGACCTTTACACCAATCACAACACAAATACATTGTTGTTTTCACTGTGCTGATGCACTATTGGTTGCTTTCCCATGCATTGGGCGGACTCTCCTCCTGTACAGACACTAAGGAAATTGAACTGGATAAATGAAAAATATCCCTTCGGGCCCAAAACGTGGTACACAGACATTGTTCTGGAAAAAGAATACGAGTCTCAGGCAGACAGGAAACCATGTAAAATCACATAAGGAGACAGAAGACACATCATATTAAAAGATGTCCAGAGTGTCTTGGGGAGAAAGCCCAGGTTTAACTGTCGTTTCACGGTACTTCTACTACCAAGAGATGGAAGGGAAAACGCAGGGAGGACAGATACAGAAGAAAAGCTCTGACACAGCCTGAGTGTCCCTCAAGACAAATAAAGATCCATCCAAAAGCTCTCACTCAGGAAGGCCGTGTACAACCGAGAGCTGAGGACTTAGGGACTAGCTACATCCCCACATGTCACCCAACCTCCCAGAATGCCAGAAGAGACAAACTACAGCAGCAGGGACAAAGATAAAGACACGCACACAGAACCTCCACAACAACACAACCAGAACCACACTGTCTGTAGGTCCCGTTAGCAGAGCAGATTTGAATTGGCTGGAGGCAGGAGGAAACATGTTGAAGCCAAACAAGCCCACTGTAATGTTTCCCCACCCACCCAGTCAGCCAGCCACACGCCAGCCTGCCTTAAACTGCAGGGGATTGATTCCTGCTCAACTCACTCCTCCTGAATCTAAGCTAGAAGAATTACAGAAAGCCTGTACAAAAGTAAAAGGGGGGGGGGGATCTGCCTTGACTGGATGTATCGTGCTGACAGGAGAGCTCTCTCTCTCTCTGCTGGCACAGAGGAACAGCTGGACCCAGTTCAGAGAGGCTAACGTGGCGTTAGGGACTGGGACACACCCGACCCTCTTAATTAACTCAGCACTTGGGCTCCGGGGGCCCCTGGAGACGGCTGTAGTTTGGCAGAGTGGCTTGCGGCTGAAAGTGAGACGCTGATGCCAGCCCGTTCTGCTTAACAGCGCAGACCAAGACTGACAGACGTGTTGTAGAATATGCGTTCGACAGAGGTATCGGATTGGCTGTTTAACTGAATCGCAGGTCGGTAGGAGGCGACGAACGAGCATCACACAAAGCTAGAGGAGAACATGCAGCGTCCTTCATGGACATACAGGACATTTACTCATGTCCACTCTGGCATATCGGCGTGCATTCAGGTTCCTCTGATTAATAAATATTCGGAAAGAGCTGAGGTTTCAGCCGATCATGGTGGGCTGCTGAAGAAGGCTTGGTGGAACCATCTGGTACATGCTGACTCACTGGGTCTCAAACAGTGGGTCAGAGAGGGAAAGAGAACCACAGAGGTGGGTGGATGAAGAATAGCATTAAAACGATGCATAAAAACTACGAAAAACAAACCCTCCAATGCTCGGTAAACAAATGGAAATCCAGACAATATCTTGTGGGTTAAACGCACAATAACAAGCCTAGTTCTTTTCGGTGTCTCGCCAGCCAGGTTTACACGGCTAGTGAGTTTGACACAATGTATTTCGCCTCCACCGTGAACTGGGCTTGGCTCCTGTCATTTCCCCTGCTGATTGTGAGTGGCAGAAATGCCAGGGGTGGCTCCGACCACAGCCAGGTCAGCCCAACACTATCACCAGCACACAGCAGGGGACTAGAGGCCATATCACCACCCAGACTCAAATGTCAAAGAAATACAGCTAAACAGCCAAACTGACAAGAACCAGATGGTCTGCCATGAAAAATGACAGCCTAGGGGAGAAAAGCCCCTTCCAGTCCCCTCGGAAGACTCTCTTTTCTCTTGTTTTGGCGGAAAATAAATTGCATCCATCTACCCAATTTCAGCCTCTGCCCTTCTCTTCCCTGTGGTTGGCATTGACGAGGGGTTACTTGCAGGTGCTTTATTCTGGGATGACAGTTTAGCGGAGGTTTCCTGCTTCCTGGACCTTATAAACCCATCAACCAACCTCCTTCAGGCATGAGGTTATGAGGAGATTGACTAACTCCCACAGCCACCGATATGGACGTAACGACAACTTCAGAGTCGGGCCTCCTCAATCGCGTCCAAGAATGGCGTGAAGATGGTCGGCAAAGCTCTTATCAGACCCATCTGTCACTAGCAGCGAGGTGGGAGAGGACAAAAGACAGACCGGGTGGGCGGACGGTGAAAAGCGAAAGGACAGTAAGGTCTCAAGCGTTTCAACACGGATCAAACTGCGATGCAGTGAACAAGACAAAATGTGGGAGAACTAAGCCATCAGCAAATACCTTTCGACCACAATACAGAGATACAGAGGATGAGCTCTAAAGTACATCCTCCTGGCACACTGATGAATGATGGAAGTGACCTTCAGCTAAATCCCCACTCTCAGCTCTAACACATTTCATACACCAAACTGTGTAGGTGTTTCCCAAGGACAGATACTGCACTGCAGTCTGACGCTCTGCTCTTCATCCAACATGATTGGCACAGACAACAGAATACAGTTCCTTAATCCAGCCAATCGTGTCATTTGGATGTTTTTGTCCCTGAAAAGAAACAGAGATCATTTGAATGTCAGTGTACTTCCCGGACTTGAAACAGAGTTGACAGCATGCCGGTCTTCATCACAGACACCTGAGCACAACCACTCAAAGTAATCACAATGTTAATTAAACATAGCATACAAGAAATGACTGACTACCCTATTGGCTGGCATGATGCAAATGTGCTGCTGTATACAGAAACACCATGGAGCTGTAGAGGCCCCGGCAGGCCTCAACGTGTCAAATGTGCCCAACCCTGCCTCTGCAAAATCATCAGGCAGAGCCAGAGCCTGGTAATTCCTCTCAACTCTACATTGTTTTATGCTGAATGTGATGTCCCTCTAGCACATAGTACAGTCCAGTACAGGCTATGACAATGAGCCAGCCAGGCAATCAGTTTCGGCACGGACAGACCCACCACTGAGCACTGAGTAAAGCATGACAGCATGGTGGGCACTGCTAGCCCAGTCACAATGGACCTGTATGTACATAACAAAGCATCAACACACATACAAGTGAGATCGCCACACCATCTATTTGTGGAAACCAAAAAACACTTACACAGCTCCACAAAATACCTCTCACATTGCACTCACCTGGTTCTTCTGGACACCATTTGCTTTTGGGTGACCCAGTTTTAAAACATTACTGCAAAAATGCTGAGCAACAATAAGAGTTCCCCTTCCCTGCTGTGACAAAAGCTGACAAACGATCAGCAATCGCACAAAACAGATCTGACGTTACACTTTAACGAGCTGTGCTGAATTCTGAACCAGATAGTGCTTATATTGAGTTTTACTCATCATTGGTTTACTGACTTCTGCATCAAGTGAAACAGTAACCCAGAATAGAGCGAGGTCTGTCCCTGCAGCCAACACCCAGCCCCACGGTGGACGCCGGTAGTCAGGGAGACCCATCTGCTAAAGGAACCTATGTTAAGCCGCACGGCCGTCGGCTGCACAGACCGAAGCTCCAAGCTCTGCCCTGCTTGGCAAGATGAGAGCGAGGCCACAGCCAGCGGCTCTGTAGCCTACATCCCGGGCAGGGGATCTACATAATTAATGACTCGCCACCAACCAGTAGCACCATCCGTGTGGGCTGGGAAGTGTCCCGCGGAGAGCCAGCTAGATCACGAGGACAGAATATCCTTCAGGATCAAGTGAGATTTCCCCCCGCTAATTACATAAAATAAGCAAAAACGAGTGCAGAGCGGAGGAAGCCCCGTATACTGCTGTGGCATTCCTCTGGCTGGCTCTGCAGGAATTCTCCCATTAGACTTTCGGGCTTATCACCTCCGCAACACAGAGACTCACACAGTTAATACAAATCTAAATGCATTGTTCTTATTCCCAGGCTGGCCTTGCCTTGCATTTATTCTCTTCCTCCAAGCTGCCCCTCACAATAGGCTTTCATGAGTTGAGGTCTTTGTGTGTGAGTCTGGGTGATGGTGTCTTATGGTAAAAAAAAAAAGTGCTGATATAGCGACAGGCTTTAGATGTGTCTCTGTTCTGGGAGGAGAGTGAGACGGGTTCTGATGATGGCAAAAGGTAGAGGGAGTGAGACAGACAGACAGACAACTCGGGCCTACCTGCTGCTGTCTGGGACATCAGGCTAGATGACCCCAATTTGACATGCAGAGGTTCTCTACATACCAGACTGGACATCTCCGTCAAAATAGAGCGGATAGAAATCTATGAAATCCAAAGCTAAAAGATTAATTGTAAGACACTTATGCTGAGTACTAATAAACGTAAATATAAAGTGCTTTTTGGGATATGTTGCTACTTAACTACTCGAGAAATCACCTGGCATGAAGCCATGATTTTGAACACATTTCTTCATCTAATGGAAAGCCTTTTACTTCACTAGATCTCTATATTTTCAGTCCCACCCACATATGGGTGAATCACTGCTCTGTCACACACCTCTATCCTAGCAGAGGACTACGGCTTCAGTTGATCAGCTTTTCTTCACCTCATAATTTTGGTCCTTGTATTGCCTCTATATCATTTAAAAAAGTCTATATTTACGTTTGTTGATTAGAAAAGCATTCAGATTTAAATCTGCATATTAAATGATTGCTACATTCACCAATCTCTCTTATAGGTATACTGTAGGTAGTTAGCCCTAGTTACTTGCAAATGAACTGAAGAAATAACAGCAACTACTTTTCTATTCTTATTTTGGGTTAGAAAAGAAGTGCATGAATAAGTGTACATCCACTATCCACTATGAACACCATCTTAAGCACTTTAGTGTTTTACATATATAATGTTAAATAGAAAATCCAGTTAAACCTGGGAATTGATATAAAATATACATTTATTTTATCAACATCATGGTCATTCGCTACTAAGTACCAGTGAGGTTATTACAGTTGACATCTGCACTTTTCAAGCAGGATATGATGCTACCTGGATGCTAACACCGGATAGTATACAGACTGTATACACACAGGGTAACGCAAGACCCATAACAACACTGTCACCACATTAACTGGCTTTATTCAAGTCTTACAACTGTCATCACCTATGAGCTTTGCAATTATGTATCCCAAATGATCGACAAATAAAGTGCCCACGTAGCCGAATCAACAAGTAAATATGAGTGTATGTTTCTGATTTCTATGTTTCTTTAAGCCCTTTTCAGTGTTGGATTCTACATTGTCTTCTGTCATGCTGCTGAAGGCGGCATTATTATGCAGTTCCTCGCGCTGTTTACACACGAGGCTATATAACAGAACGGTTGCAAAGTAACGGTCACCTACTTGTATTTATTTTCTGAAAAGCCTTTACGGTACATGTCCATCTTCAGTCATTGAACGGTCCAATTTCGACCGTCGCGCACAGCCAGCAGAAAGTGAATTGATAGTAGACACTGAGGCGCAATAATGATTTGGGCAGTTTGCAGTGTGCGCGCAAGGCCCCGCCCACTTCTGCCTCTATTGGTTAGAATATATGTCAACTAAGCTTGGGAGTGGGGAAAGTGTTGTAGGCATAGCAACCGTTTGGAGGCGGGGTTTCTACAGTTTCAATGCGCCAAGTGGAGATAAAAGATGAAGTCATAAAACATAACGCGACATAACATTGCCGCGACATAACATTGCACTGGGCATCAGTCAATAAACCTAACTTAATTAAAGACCGATTAGAGTTGCTTTATTGCTTTAAATATGTATTATTTTGTCCTCATAGATAAAATGTTTAATGTGATGAATTAGGCAATTTGCTAGCAAAGTTGTCTTAAGTTTGAGCAGAAATGAGAAGAAAAGAGCAATGCAAATGGCTGTAGCTGGGACAATATTCTGTACTGTGGATGAGATTTTAGCACCCAGAGTTACATAGTCCAAGACAAAAGTCCAGTGATTACAATAAGCTGGGTTCACAGACTGGCTTTCTCATCAACAGATTCCATTACAGCCTGTACCTACTGTCCAGTCGCAGTACCAATGGAAATAAATGACACTATAACATGATGATGATTGGCAAAGCAGGCAATTTGTCAATAGGCAAAACAAATAAAACTAAATGTAACTTATTTATTTTAACTAATTTATTAGCTTTATGGTCATTAAAATATAAAGCTACATTTTGCCTTCAGTGCTCCCTTAATTATTCATGCCATAGATTCGACAAGGTGCTGGAAACATTCCTGAGAGTTTGGTCCATATTGACATTATTGCATCATGCAGTTGCTGCAGATTTGTCAGCTGCAAATCCATGATGCAAATCTCCCGTTCGACCACATCCCAAAGATGCTCTATTGGGTTGTGATCTGTTGACTGTGGATGCCACTTCAATACAGTGAACTCATTGGCATGTTCAATGATGATGTGAGCTTTGTGACATGGCATTTTATCCTGCTGGATGTAGCTATTAGATTATGTGTACCCCGCGGTCAAAAAGGGATGTACATGGTCTGCAACATTACTCAGGTGGGCAGTGGTGTTTAATCAATGCTCAATTGGTACTAAGGGGCAAATCGTAGCGTCAGTTTACTGTTATTGGTTTGTGCTGACAGGAATAGCGCCCAGTGGGGTCTGGATATTGGGTCGCCGCAACGTGATTGGCTGATTAGATATTTGTGTTGACGAGCAGTTGAAAAGGCGAATCAATGAAGTGAGTGAGTGTGAATATACATTATAGTCCATTTCTAAATTCTCAATGTTTAAACGAGGCTATTTCTCCTTTAAATGTTTTTAAAACGACAAGCCAATTCTTTCCTATACTGAACTGATATATGTTTCCATGTGTTCTTGTCTCAATGCTCTTTTGTAGCATAAAGATTCCCTCTGCTTTATTTTTCTTTGATACAGTACGACGCTATTCACAATAGTCAATCGAAAAACCTGTGAAAAAAAACAGAAAAATGTAAGTGCAGAAACTTTTCTCATCCTCCTCCCTTGCATATTGTAATATTGCCATTATCTATCTAAGAGAGTGGCCATTGTGTGTGACAGACAAAGAGAGAGAGACAAATAGACACAGAGAGAGATAAAGAGAGATGATGAGCAGTCCAATCAGTCTATCTTTAATATTCATACACTTCCCGTTGTCCTATTGTCCTCTGGCCATTGGGTCATGATATCCAATAGAAACACACATATCAAGCAATGAAGGGGAGACTACTTGTATTTAGTATTCATTGTCCATACAGTATAGTATTATAGGGGTTTGAGGCTGGTCATGTCAGTGTCACTGCTATACTGGGACCCTATAGGGATAATGTCTGGTGGAGTAATGAGGAGTGGGGCTCAAGGTCTAGTTTGGGCAGCGGGGGCTTTTGCTGTGGTGTGCAGTCTGATTGTAACTCTCAAAGCACTGGCCACAGACCTCACAAGGAAACTGGCGACAAAGAGGATCAGACAGCAGGATGGGGCGAAGGAAAGTCAGAAGACACTAAGACAACAACACAAACCAAAGTGCTTTTTGCTCTCTCCAGTGTGGATGCGCTGTTGGATGTAAAAGTGACTGTTGGGATGGAAAGATTGGGCCCAGAACTCACAGATGGAAGTCTCTCCGGTCGCAAGATACAAGAGCCAGAGTGGTTACATGGAGTTAACGGCTCAGAACATCTTTGGGTATTACTTTTATTTAACTAAGAAAGCAATTAATTTACAATATAATGACGAACTACCAACAGACAATGATTCCAACACTCACTTCTACAATCAAAACATTATGCACAATGGAATTGGCAGGAGTTGAATAAATTACACCATATGAAGCAATACAGATGGATTAGGTGCTTAGCAGGTGTAGTGATATGAAAATCCATAAAGCCATGGCCCTGAGTTGTTTCTGACTATTTGACAAAAGAAACAATGGGCCGTACATATAGCTACTCAGATAACCATTTACCTGCATATTGTACAGAAACAAAAGTGTCAGAGCAGGTGAATGCCCTCTGATGTAAGTGGTAGTATTTCATATGGTCCTGAATGAATTCATGCCTGACGCACCAGCCAGTGCACCCTGCCAATGAGAATGGACCTCTACCTCCACCTCTACCTCCACCATGGGAGCCTGCGAATTACTGGTTTAAACCCCCTCGGCAGGATCCTGGCGTGGACTGGCCTCTACCTCCTCCATCAAGTCTGCCAGAGCCGGTCTCTCAAAGTCAGCCCGAACCCGCAGAGGTCTGGCCGCTACAGCCGCAGCAAAAGCCTGCAGAAGTTTGGTCCCATTCTCCTCTGTTAAAGCCGGCGGAGGTTCTGGCATCACTACCCTCTGCCTGAGGCGACGGAGGTCTGGCTCCCTTCCTCT
The DNA here is from genome assembly GCA_029465975.1 of Dallia pectoralis. Lineage (NCBI taxonomy): Eukaryota > Metazoa > Chordata > Actinopteri > Esociformes > Umbridae > Dallia > Dallia pectoralis. Next base: position 3,663,663 of record CM055751.1, read on the forward strand.
CTGTTAAAGCCAGTGGAGGCCTGGCCTCCTTCAATGGCCGCTAGGGACTGGACTCCAGAGACAGAGCTGCCTCCGGGGCTGATGCCACCATTGAAGCGGCCCCCGGCCGAACTGCCTCCACATCGGCTCCCTCCCACCTTTCACGCCAAAGTCTTTGGGGGGGTAATGTCACAGGGTGCCGGGCTTTCTGTTCCTACTCCGTGTGTGGTTTTAGTTGGCCACTTCTGTTTGTTGTCATTATGCAAAGCAGGTTTTTGTTAGTAATATTTGAGGTATTTAATTTGCTAGTTTTGTGACTTACTTTGCCTCGCATTATTTCTATGTCACGGTGCATATAAGGGAGTGGTATCTGTAGAAGAGGACCGTGTTTTGTGGAACTAAAAATAAGTTCAAGCACAAATGTAGTCAGAAGAATCATCTGAACCATGTTCAGTTTTAAGAATTTAATTCCTGTAAATTCTATTGAAAATTTGGTTTTGACAAAAAAAATTGGCAAATTCAGGAAGTGTGCAGCTGTTGCTATGAAAACGAATATTCTCCTCCCTCTTTTGCAGAATAACCTAGTCTCTGTGTGTTTCATACTATATCTGGTACTCCATTTCCATCACACTAAGGTGCTTCAAAATGGTCTCAAATTTTTCAAACCATCACCCACATTTTCTTCCTTTAACTACTTCACAACTACTACTTCCTTAAAAAATGCGACTAAGACCTGCTATGTGAAGGGACATCTTAATTCCAGTAATGTTTTCGGAGACATGCTCATATTCACCATGTGTATCTCATCACTGTCACATTTCATTGGCTGCCGCCTACGGAAACACACTTAGATCACCATGACGATGGGTTTATTATAATTTTAAAATAAATACACTACTCAAAATCTGACTGAAAAATGACTGCAAAGAGTCTGCCGAAATTGTGTAACTTCCTGGCGCGTACATCCTTACATCCTGAATATAAGTAAACAACATTGTGATGTTGAGCCAACACCAATCAGGAAATCGAAAGAGTATTGCTTGTGAACTTCTCATGTTGCCGTCTGTAGAGTTTATAAATGTGAAGCCCTGTTGTCACCCACTGATGCTCCACTTCTTACACACCTCCGCTTCTCTCCCCACTTTGTACCTATTTGAACATGCAGGGAAACATATTCCCTGTCTCTGTGTCATTTACAGCTACTCTGACTTCTGCTTCTGAAACATCCAGGTGTTCTCACTTCTTTCCACTGAGTACCTGGAGAGGCCATTCTCTAAAGGGCTTCCTTCCTTGGCACCTGTCTGAGGTGGAAAGTGTTGTGTTTATTATCTCTTCTCCAGGGCCTCTCCCTCCGGCCGGCCCCCTGCCAGGCTCCACGTCTACCCTTACAGCATCAGCTGGGCCACTAGGTGCAACCATTGCTCTGCTGTGGTGGTTGTGAGAAATCGTACTGCCTGAGGAAGTGGATGGAAACGTGTAACAGACGAACTCAGTGCAGAAGTGAAACTGTTTTGAAACGGATGCACTCCACGACGGTGATCATCCCAGGTGATGCTGGGGTGTTCCCAGGGCAGCGGCATCTCCATTACCTAGCAATCCAAGAACAAACACACCTTCCCGTTATTATGACTCAGAAAAACACAGGCCTAAAGGTACTTTCACATGTTCATACTCCCGGATAATGTATTTATGTGATCGTTTCTTAGGGACTTTTGAAAAATAGCTAAAGAGAGACGACAGGGACATTTATCAAAATTACAAGAGCACACAAGAACACTTAATATTACAGCTGCACAATAAAGATTGGCTATCAAGATTGTGAGCTGTTTGTTATCAGTGCCAAGTCTAACCCTGGCTGTTTTAAAGCCTTACCTCTGCCTTAGATAGTGGGCAAAATAAGAGTGCAAAGCTGAAGTGGTCCTTTAGCTGACCCCAGACACACACACATGATTTTCTCTACAAGCGCCAGAGTCTCCGCACCGTCCAGAGTGTGTGTTATGTTCAGAGTGTGTGTTATGTTCAGAGTGTGTGTTATGTTGAGATTGTGTGTTATGTTCAGAGTGTGTGTTATGTTCAGAGTGTGTGTTATGTTCAGAGTGTGCGTTATGTTCAGAGTGTGTGTTATGTTCAGAGTGTGTGTTATGTTCAGAGTGTGTGTTATGTTCAGAGTGTGTGTTATGTTGAGAGTGTGTGTTATGTTCAGAGTGTGCGTTATGTTCAGAGTGTGTGTTATGTTCAGAGTGTGTGTTATGTTGAGAGTGTGTGTTATGTTCAGAGTGTGTGTTATGTTCAGAGTGTGTGTTATGTTCAGAGTGTGTGTTATGTTCAGAGTGTGTGTTATGTTCGGAGTGTGCGTTATGTTCAGAGTGTGTGTTATGTTCAGAGTGTGTGTTATGTTCAGAGTGTGTGTTATGTTAAGAGGGTCACTAACCTGCTCCATCACCCCTGCCATAGACAACAGGAAAGAGATCAATGTTACAAAAATGATACTCTTCTCCTCATTCTGGCCCTTAGAGTTATAGCATATGCTTTATTTGAGTGTTAAAACATTAGAAATGTGACACGTTCCCCTATCCAAAATATGTGTGTAGAATAAGAATGTGAACTGAAAAGTGTGAAATATTTATGGTTATATTAATGTGCATCAGGAAAGATTAACTGTGTAAATATATAATATCGTAGAATTATAGTGAACATTGCTGAGAGTCGAACGAACGTTTTAAGATATTTATTTACATTAATATTGCTTACAACCAAGAGCATTTAACCAGCGCTAGTTAAAGGCAAGGAAAGAGGATGTTCCCATGGGGTCAAAAGCCTTTATACCCCAATCTTAAACCAATCAGAAACATCGACACACCCCCCAGTTCACTCTCAATGAGCAATCGATATATTCCTAGCCATTCCCTTATCAGTTACCCCTCCCAGGCAGGATACCAGACCCCACCTCTGTTGATCCCACCTAAAGCCATTTGCTGTTTCGGGCACAAAGGAATGCCCTGGGGGATGGGTGTCACTGAAGACCCAAAATCCACCACAATAACAGTATTATATTATAATTATTAAGTTTGATATATTACACACCTAACATTGGTTTGTTAGTTGACTTCTAGCCGACTCAACTCACCATGACGTTTTCAGTTCGGGAAGGATTATTCCTCAAAAAAAGGAACTAGATTCATGAACCTCCCCGGGAATCATCACCTTAACGTGGTGGAGAGGTTTGTGTGCCCCTATGAACCTGAGGGCTGGGTTGTCTGGAGCTTCATGCTCCTGGTAGGGTTTCCCAAGGCAAAGTGGTCTCAGGCGAGGGGCCAGACTAAGAATGGTTCACCAAGACCCCATGAAAGATAGAGGGAAAAGGAGCGAGACCCTGCCTGGAGGAAGCCCAGGGCCCTCGTCTGGAGCCAGGCGCAGACGGCGGGCTCGAAAGCGAGCGTCTGGTGGCCGGGTTTGCCACGGAGCCCGGCCGGGCACAGCCCGAACGAGATACGTGGCATCTCTCTCCTCTCCATCCTGTGGGCCCACCACTCACAGGAACAACCGCAGGGGTCGGGTGCGCTGTCATATGGGTGACAGTGAAGGTGGGGGGTCTCGACGGATCAGACCAGGGCGGCAGAAGCTTGCTTTGGGGACGTGGAACGTCACCTCACTGGGGGGGAAGGAGCCAGAACTTGTGCGTGAGGTGGAGCGATACCAGTTGGATCTAGTGGGACTTACCTCTACGCACAACCGTGGCTCTGGAACCTTACCCCTGGATAGGGGTTGGACTCTGTTCTTCTCTGGAGTTGCCCAGGGTGAGAGGCGGCGGGCTGGTGTGGGGATACTCACGAGCCCACGTCTGAGCACGGCGGTGTTGGAGTTTACCCCGGTGGATGAGAGGTTTGCCTCCCTACGCCTAAGGGTGGTGGGGGGGAAAACTCTGACTGTTGTTTGTGCTTATGCACCAAACAGCAGTTCGGAGTATTCAGCCTTCTTGGAGACCCTGAAGGGAGTCCTATATAGGGCTCCAGTAGGGGACTCCATCATTCTGCTGGGAGACTTTAACGCACATGTGGGCAACGATGGAGACACCTGGAGAGGCGTGATTGGGAGGAACGGCCTCCCTGATCTAAACCCGAGCGGTCGTTTGTTATTGGACTTCTGTGCTAGTCATGGATTGTCTATAACAAACACCATGTTCGAACATAAGGAGGCGCATAAGTGTACATGGTACCAGAGCACCCTAGGCCGAAGGTCAATGATCGATTTTGTGATCGTATCGGCTGATCTAAGGCCGCATGTTTTGGACACTCGGGTGAAGAGAGGGGCAGAGCTGTCAACTGATCACCATCTGGTAGTGAGTTGGATCAGAGGGTGGGGAAAGACTTTGGACAGACCAGGTAAGCCCAAACGTGTGGTGCGGGTGAACTGGGAACGTCTGGAGGAGGCCCCTGTCCGAAAGATCTTCAACTCACACCTCCGGCGGAGCTTTTCAGGCATCCCTGTGGAGGTTGGGGGCATTGAACCTGAGTGGGCAATGTTCAAAGCTTCTATTGCTGAAGCTGCGGCGGTGAGCTGTGGTCTCAAGGTCCTAGGTGCCTCAAGGGGTGGTAACCCTAGAACACCGTGGTGGACCACGGTGGTCAGGGAAGCTGTCCGACTGAAGAAGGAGGCCTTCAGGGATATGCTAGCCCTGGGGACTCCAAAGGCAGTTGCAGGGTACCGACAGGCCCGAAGGGCTGCAGCCGCTGCCGTGTCAGAGGCAAAGCAGCGGGTGTGGGAGAAGTTTGGAGAAGCTATGGAGAAGGACTTTCGGTCGGCACCAAAATGCTTCTGGAAAACCGTTCGGCACCTCAGAAGGGGAAAACGGGGAACCATCCAAGCTGTGTACAGTAAGGATGGGACACTGTTGACCTCAACTGATGATGTGATCGGGCGCTGGAAAGAGCATTTTGAGGAGCTCCTGAATCCGACCTACACGCCCTCTAGTACAGAGGCAGAGCTGGAGGCTGATGGAGGGTCATCGTCAGTTTCCCTGGGGGAAGTCGCTGAGGTAGTCAAACAACTCCACAGTGGCAAAGCCCCAGGGACTGATGAGATTCGTCCAGAAATGCTAAAAGCTTTGGGTGGGGAAGGGCTGTCTTGGTTGACACGCCTCTTCAACATTGCATGGAAGTCTGGGACAGTGCCAGAGGAGTGGCAGACCGGGGTGGTGGTTCCCCTCTTTAAAAAGGGGGACCAGAGAGTGTGTGCCAATTACAGAGGTATCACACTCCTCAGCCTCCCTGGTAAAGTGTACTCCAAAGTGCTGGAAAGGAGGGTTCGGCCAATAGTCGAACCTCAGATTGAAGAGGAACAATGCGGTTTTCGTCCTGGCCGGGAACCACGGACCAGCTCTTTACTCTCGCAAGGATCCTGGAGGGGGCCTGGGAGTATGCCCATCCAGTCTACATGTGTTTTGTGGATCTGGAGAAGGCGTATGACCGGGTACCCCGGGATCTTTTGTGGGAGGTGCTGCGGGAGTATGGGGTGAGGGGGTCTCTTCTCAGGGCCATCCAATCTCTGTACGCTCAAAGCATGAGCTGTGTCCGTGTCCTCGGCAGTAAGTCGGATTCGTTCCCGGTGGGGGTTGGCCTCCGCCAGGGCTGCGCTTTGTCACCAATCCTGTTTGTAATATTCATGGACAGGATATCAAGGCGTAGTCATGGGGGGAGGGGTTCCGTTCGGTGGGCTGATGGTCACATCACTGCTTTTTGCGGATGATGTGGTCCTGATGGCCTCATCGGTCGGTGACCTTCAGCACTCACTGGATCGGTTCGCAGCCGAGTGTGAAGCGGCTGGGATGAGGGTTAGCACCTCTAAATCTGAGGCCATGACTCTCAGCAGGAAACCGGTGGAGTGCCTACTCCGGGTAGGGAATGAGTCCTTACTCCAAGTGAAGGAGTTCAAGTACCTCGGGGTCCTGTTCGCGAGTGAGGGAACAATGGAGCGGGAGTTTGGTCGGAGGATCGGAGCAGCGGGGGCGGTGTTGCATTCGCTTCACCGCACCGTTGTGACGAAAAGAGAGCTGAGCCGAAAGGCAAAGCTATCGATCTACCGGTCAATCTTTGTTCCTACCCTCACCTATGGTCATGAAAGCTGGGTCATGACCGAAAGAACGAGATCGCTGGTACAAGCGGCCGAAATGGGTTTTCTCAGAAAGGTGGCTGGCCTCTCCCTTAGGGATAGGGTGAGAAGCTCAGTCATCCGAGAGGAACTCGGAGTAGAGCCGCTGCTCCTTTGCATAGAAAGGAGCCAGTTGAGGTGGTTCGGGCATCTTGTAAGAATGCCACCTGGGCGCCTCCCTAGAGAGGTGTTCCAGGCACGTCCAGCTGGGAGGAGACCTCGGGGAAGACCCAGGACTAGGTGGAGAGATTATATCTCCACACTGGCCTGGGAACGCCTCGGGATTCCCCAGTCAGAGCTGGCTAATGTTGCCCGGGAAAGGGAAGTTTGGGGTCCCCTGCTAGAGCTGCTACCCCCGCGACCCGACCCCGGATAAGCGGTTGAAGATGAAGATGAAGATTCATGAACTACAAAAAATCACAATGTTATTCATTCATCACTCCAATCAAAGATGGATAAATAATGCAAATAAATAGACAAAAATCGAGTTTCAAACAAAACGGAAGCAGAACGAACGAGGAAGTGGGAGGTGGCTACTCTTCAAGTAAACCACCATGACAAATGTAATTCCAACTGTTCAGTCATTTCACATTTGTTTATTGTGTATTCATTTTACATTCATTATCATTTTTTTCTGTATTGTATAACCTCCTGGTGTACATTTTAAGCATTTACAAACTGTGAGAGTTTTAGTGCTGGTTAACCGAGGTTGCATGGTTTAGGACACAGTGCAGGTACTTACATTGGCCATAAAAGCACACACAATGTAATTTCTTTGGAATTCCAATAGAAAAAAAACAATTCCCACCAACAGCTACTGTCACCGTAGGTAGTGATTTTGGTCTAGAAGTTATGTCTACACTGTATGCAGCAATAGTGTGGTTGACTAGGTGTTGAGTCATCATGTCATGTAGTCTAAAACATCAATAAGTAAAAAGCATCCAAATTATATCTGAATTACTAATTATTTCACTTAAATGTCACAGCTATCGTTATTCTCCCTTTGTCTCCCTCACAGAAGGTTCAAACAGTTTATTCTATGAACAGAAAAGATCCAGTCGTGTCAGTGAGTAAGGTAGCAATGTACCCCGTGATATTAAAAGTGAACCACAAAAAAAGAGAAGAAAAAAAGACAGAAGGAAACCTTTCAACCTGATTATGATATGAACCAGTTGCCACAGTAACTGACAGAAAAACAAAACACACACACACACACACACACACACACACACACACACACACACACACACACACACACACACACACACATAGACTCATTTCCATAGTAAGAAAATACATTGAGCAAGCATGGATGAGCTGGGTGAGTATTTCTTCCTTTGTGAGATTATGTATAAAACTAATGGGCAATACATAGACAAAATACATTAATTGATGTGTTGATGTAGAATACATTGATGTCGAAATGTGATAAAAATAAGGTGATTGAAAAACTTTTTTTAGTGTGAGTATGTATGAGTGTGTGAGAGAGTGTGCGTTGTCAATCAAATGTTCTCCTTTGTTGGTCATGCTGATTTATATACCACATTTAATGTCATATTTGCTACACATTTTTAGCATTTGTTTCTTTTATGTATTTGATGTCTTGTTTAGCACATAATAATAAAATGATTTATTGTTAGTATGATAAATTACTATTGTAAGCCAGTGGATTGTAAATATAACTAATACAACCAACAGAGGTGCTATTTACTGCTTTTGTACACATTGTTTTTCTAATAATGAATTGGTGAAACATCTCTTTATTAGTTATGATGTACTTATGAACTTATAATATACTTCCCCCTAAAAGAACCCAGCTACTTAACACGTTCTGTAGATGTAACGTTTCGTTCTACACGGTCAGAAATATACAGCGTGTTGCAAGTCAGAGTTATGCCTCCTAGTCATCATGGAGTGCATCAGTTTCAAAAGTTTCACTTCTGCCCTTCTGAGTTTGTCTGTTACGTGTTTGCATCCACTTCCTCAGGAAGTGTGATTTCTCACAATCACCACAGCAGATCAATGGTTGCACCTAGTAATGTGCAAGTGGAGATATGTTAAAGGCATTGTAGGCGTAATTACTTACAGTAAAAGGAAGACTGTTAATACAATGCAGTTTTAATATTTTTATCATATTTTACAACACTGGTAAGCCAAAACATTCTAAACACTCAAAAGAGAAGTAAATAACGTTTATCATCCCCTCACACGGGTACATGTCAAGGTCTGTGTAGATTAGTTGGTAAGCGAACAACCTGTTTTGTTAGTCAAACTGTTTCATCTGGAAATAATGGGCACGATTAAAGACCTGAGCAACTTTGACAAGGGCCAAATTGTTATGGCCAGATGACTGGGTCAGAGTATCTGGGGTCACTGTTATGGCCAGATGACTGGGTTGTGGCATCTGGGGTCACTGTTATGGCCAGATGACTGGGTCGGGGCATCTGGGGTCACTGTTATGGCCAGATGACTGGGTTGTGGCATCTGGGGTCACTGTTATGGCCAGATGACTGGGTTAGAGCATCTGGAGTCACTGTTATGGCCAGATGACTGGGTTGGGGCATCTGGGGTCACTGTTATGGGCAGATGACTGGGTCGGGGCATCTGGGGTCACTGTAATGGCCAGATGACTGGGTCAGAGTATCTGGGGTCACTGTTATGGCCAGATGACTGGGTCAGAGTATCTGGGGTCAATGTTATGGCCAGATGACTGGGTTGGGGCATCTGGGGTACCTGTTTTGGCGGCACGCGGAGGACCAACAGCATTTTAGGTCATAATGTTTTGGCTCATCGGTGTATATCAATGTATTACAGATCTTATTCTGGAAGAGTTGGCTCTCAACTTAGCTGGTCCACAGGGGGCCTCATGCAATGACGAGAATGATACAGGCAGCACGCATGATCAGGTAGTCACAAAATCACCTCTAGAAGTTATTTGCTCATTTTTCCATCAACTGCAACTGTTACTTTTAGCCCAATTTGTTTTATATAATTTACAATAGGTCTCCAAGGGATGTCCTGCTGGTCTCCCTGCAAAAAAAGGAAAGGGACCAGATACTGCTAATGTGTACAGGTGAGTCACTGTAAGGTCTGCCCCTTAAAGACAGACATATGACTTTAGTGGTCATGCTGATACTCTGTGTGTTTGTCAGTGAGTTACCAGCACCTGTGTTACCCATGTGTTTTACTCTGTGTGTTTGTCAGTGAGTTACCAGCACCTGTGTTACCCATGTGTTTTACTCTGTGTGTTTGTCAGTGAGTTACCAGCACCTGTGTTACCCATGTGTTTTACTCTGTGTGTTTGTCAGTGAGTTACCAGCACCTGTGTTACCCATGTGTTTTACTCTGTGTGTTTGTCAGTGAGTTACCAGCACCTGTGGAGGCCGGTCTGCTGAGCCCCCGTTCTGCTACCAAAGAGCTCGACTCCATAATGGCAGATTTGCTGTTAGGCCTGGATATGGGGGTGAGGAACCATCTATCAGTGAATCAACACATATTTGGTCAGAGTACGAGCAGCGGAGGACAACTGTGTTTAAGTGAAGTTGACTTAATCTGACAGCAGAGGGCAGTATAAACCAACTCAACACATTGAACGTTCCAGTACTACTCTACTAGTGGCACCAAGATGATTACAATGTAATAACGGTGACATCTAAAATAAATACAAATGAGGAAACATGGATTATCATTTTCAGCTCCCAGACCCTCCCCCTCCATCAGCTCCAACGCCAGAAGTCCAGAAGTCAGTAAAACAAAAACACGTTGGTGAAAAGAAAGAACCAGATAACAGACAGGTCAAAGATGAGAGCACCAACAGCCCGAAGACTTCGGATCTGAAGGCGTCAACGCAGAAAAAAACAGATGCCATAGACGATCTCCTGGGAGACCTGAACTCGGATATGGAGAAGATGGGCGTGAGGACTGTGGCCAAGGGTCACTGTGCTTCCTGTGGCAAGGTCATCTTGGGAAAGGTAGGCAAACCACATTGACGTATCTTATTCAAACTATGGAACAGGTCGATCAAACCAATGTATTGCGCCGACTCTGGAGCGGAACAGCATTAGAAGTTATTCCGTTTCAGTGCTCAAGCCTCCAATATAATATAGTACCAGGCACCAAACTAAAGCAAATGAGTATCACTGTTCTGGCCTGTTCTGACCGGTGTTCCTGTGTTTTGCAGATGATCACGGCCCTGGGCCAGACGTGGCACCCAGAACACTTTGTCTGTGTGGTGTGTCAGGGTGAACTGGGCGCCGCTGGCTTCTTTGAGAGGGAGGGGAAGGCCTACTGTGATGAAGACTACAAGAACCTCTTCTCACCCCGCTGTGGTTACTGCAAGGGCCCTATTATGCAGGTACGGCATCTTCTGCTTTGAATTGTACTGTAGACGGATGAGCCAAAACATTATCACTGTAGCTGAATAGAGGTCACTGCCATCGGGGAACACCGTAACCACGAAGGCCTGTAACTGGTCAGCGGTAGTGTTCAGGCCGGGACCCAGGGTTTCCATCAGTACATTGGCATCCCATAATCTTCCACTGGCTTGTCGTCTTGCCACAGTGCATGGCTGTCCACGTGGGCACTCTGACAAATCTGCAGCCTTGCAGCTCCGTACGCACTAGATTGCAATGAACTGGGTGCTGTGACACATTTGCCCTGTAAACATCATTAAACGTTTTTGTGACGTTTCTGTGACGGTCCAAAACCGTGGCGTCGCTGTGTGGTTCGTCTGTCCTCGGACCACTGTCGTTTAGGTGCCCACCACTACTGAGCGCGGGCATCCCACAAGCCATGCCAGTTTCAGAGATGCTCTGACCCGGTCCTGGGCATAACAATTTGGACCATGTCAAAGTCAGGTCTTATCTCCGGCCCATTTCTCCTGCATTCATCGAGTTGACCAAAACAAAAACGGGCTGTTTATATGTGCACAATTATTAAGTAGAATCAGCCGTGAAAATGTCAAGACTTGAAGTGAATGGTTTTAATGACATGGGTCTCATATCATCGTCACCTGTACATGACATACATTCAGGTTTTCTGGTTGCTTAGACAGCTCCACTTTTACAAGTTGCCGAAGACCCTGTAAGGTAACTTGAAGTTACGAGTTAAACTCACTGCATGATGGCCCGTTTGACCTCTCTCTCAGAACATCCTGACAGCAATGGACCAGAGCTGGCACCCAGAACACTTCTTCTGTTCCCATTGTGGAGAGCGCTTTGGGCCAGAGGGTAAGAGGGGCACACGCACCTATCGGCCATTTCACAGTACCACAACGCCCAGGCAAAGAAAAAGGCATAGACCACATTGTGACTGTGAACACCTTGTGTGTGTGTGTGTGTCTGTGTGTCCTTGGCCGTTTCATAGGTTTTCTGGAGAACGATGGGAAGCCTTATTGCCCCAGGGACTTTTACCAACTGTTTGCCCCAAAGTGCTCTGGCTGTGGAGAGTCTGTGAGAGATAACTACCTGACTGCAGCAAATGGCACCTGGCATCCCAACTGCTTTGTCTGCTCAGTGAGTCCATTACAAAAGATTGCACACACACTTCTTTCAGGAACCTCAGTGTCAATATCCTGGGCCTACTATAAAAACTAGATACAATAAGTGTCAATATCCTGGGCCTACTATATCAACTAGATACAATAAGTGTTAATAGACTGGGCCTACTATATCAACTAGATACAATAAGTGTTAATATCCTGGGCCTACTATATCAACTAGATACAATAAGTGTTAATAGACTGGGCCTACTATATCAACTAGATACAATAAGTGTCAATAGCCAGGGCCTACTATAAAAACTAGATACAATAAGTGTCAATAGACTGGTGTCACGGATGCTCCGGCGTAGTGCGGTGAAAGCCATTGCAGAGTCGTAGGCACCGTTCAAAATAAGGTTTATTGCGAAGTTAGAACACAAAACAAACCGAGTACGGCGAAAACACACTAAACTGTGAACTTAAATCAAAGATGCGCACATAGCGACTTACACACAAACGTTTAAGAACGACAGCTATATACATACACACACTCACCTCTAAAACACAGTGACATGTAGTAACACACAATGCTAAGCAAGGAGTGACTTGCTAGCGACCCCTTTATATCCCGACATAAAGTGACAGATTACTAACAGCTGTGACCACGTGAAAGAGGAAGTAATCACAGCTAGTGAGAACAAAAACACGGAAGTGGATCACCGAAATGGAAGTGTAGCAACGCCACCACACCAATCGTGACAACTGGGCCTACTATATCAACTAGATACAATAAGTGTCAATAGACTGGGCCTACTATATCAACTAGATACAATAAGTGTCGATAGAATGGGCCTACTATAAAAACTAGATACAATAAGTGTCGATAGAATGGGCCTACTATATCAACTAGATACAATAAGTGTCAATAGACTGGGCCTACTATAAAAACTAGATACAATAAGTGTCAATAGACTGGGCCTACTATATCAACTAGATACAATAAGTGTCAATAGACTGGGCCTACTATATCAACGAGATACAATAAGTGTCAATAGAATGGGCCTACTATATCAACTAGATACAATAAGTGTCAATAGCCAGGGCCTACTATATCAACTAGATACAATAAGTGTCAATAGACTGGGCCTACTATATCAACTAGATACAATAAGTGTCAATAGCCAGGGCCTACTATAAAAACTAGATACAATAAGTGTCAATAGAATGGGCCTACTATATCAACGAGATACAATAAGTGTCAATAGAATGGGCCTACTATATCAACTAGATACAATAAGTGTCAATAGAATGGGCCTACTATATCAACTAGATACAATAAGTGTCGATAGAATGGGCCTACTATATCAACTAGATACAATAAGTGTCAATAGAATGGGCCTACTATATCAACTAGATACAATACTATATCAACTGTCAGAAAAAAATGACTTCCATTCTCTTTCTAATGCTCCTTAACTAGGACTGTCTGAACCCCTTCACTGATGGTTGTTTCCTGGAGCTGGATGGTCGTCCCCTGTGCTCCATCCACTACCACTCCCGCCAGGGTACACTGTGTGGGGGCTGTGGGGAGCCCATCTCTGGCCGCTGCATCTCAGCTATGGATCGCAAGTTCCATCCTGAGCACTTTGTCTGTGCCTTCTGTCTGCGCAAACTCAGTCAGGGAGTGTATAAGGAACAGGCAGGGAAACCGTATTGCTCAGCCTGCCACACTAAACTGTTTGTGTGAGAGTTAGACTGTAATGACACTATCAGGTTTTTAGCGGTATAGACGGTAATCCGTTTACCTGAAAACAATGTACAGAATGTTGAAATCCTCATCAAACCATCGAAGCAGTAGCTGCACTAACAGAAATAAATCAAATAAACCTGGTCTTGTGTTGCATGGTGATATACACCGATGAGCCAAAACAGGTAGTGTGCTGTTGGATCCTCCGTGTGGTGACAGTGCCCCCCTGCAGAGGCATGGACTCTACAGAGTGTAATGGGGTGTACGGCACCTGGAAATTACATGGAGAAACGTTCTGGTCCAGCACATCCCAGAGATGCTCAATTGAGATCCGGGGAATTTGGAGGCCGGGGGAACACCTTGAACTCTTCGTCATGTTCCTCAAACCGTTCCTGACCAATGTGTGCAGTGTGGCCGGACACATTTTAGTGTTGAAAGAGGTCGCTGTCAGCTGGTGAAACCATAACCGTGAAGGAGTTTATCTGTGACTCATTGGACCAGGCGATATTCTTCCACAGCTCCAAGCTCCAGTTCAGACGCTCACATGCTCATTGTAGGCACTTTTTGCGGTGAACAGGGGTCAGCATGGGAACTCTGACCGTTCTGCTGCTACGCAGTCCCATACACAGCAGGGTGCTATGCACTGTGTATTGTGTCACATACATGAGTCGTTAACTGATTGGTCGCTTACCATCTACCCTGACCATGACACGTGCCCTTGTCAGGAGATGCTCAACATTATTAGCTTCATCTGTGAGTGGTCATAATGTATTGGCTCATCAGTGTATAGCCACATATTTGTGGACATGGACAGGAAGGTGTAAAGAGTGAGATTACTTTTTTTGATTATGCTTACCAAGGAAACAAGTAAAATAACCAAACCGAATTAGCCCTTTATCGATTTCTAATTCATCAAACATGAAAAATGTATACAATAGTGAACTTTTGATTTCTTAAGGTGTATGATGATGTTTGAATACATCCATTATGATCACTGAACTTTGAGAAACAGAGTTTTCCTGGAGAAGGAAAATACAAGGGTTCCATAAAGCTCCTGGGTTGGCAGAGAAGGGTTCCACACTGGAAGACCCGAAGCTGCTTTCAGACTGTAGTTTTTTTACAGAAATTATTAGTCCTAACGTTTTGCTTATGTATACTAGATCTTACCGGAATCTTTAAGCTTGTGTGTTTTATTGATTTTAAAAACAAAATACAATCAGAAATTGGTCAGAAATTGGTTAAAGTATCAGAAATTGGTTAAAGTATTTAGTTGTTAAATGATAGCCTAAACATTTGTTTATCACCTGTTACAAGAAAAACGTATAACTAAAATAAAGAACATAAAATAAAATAAAGGCTTTAGTGTTGTTTCTGCTAAACTTTTGATCAAATTCAACATATGAGCCACTACATCTTGTTGGTTAATAATGGTTATTTTTTTACATTATTTTATTATTACTCTTGCTCACTCTGTCCAAACATTGCAGAGTATAAAAGTGAAGTGCTTCTCCAATAGACTCCAATGTTTGTAATTGGTTGTAATTTAATTTCAGATCCTTTAGAGTTGGTCTTTCAGCTACTTTAGTAATTAAGAGATACCTAGGTGTTGGATTTAGACTGTAAAACCATTACAAATGAAGACAGAAAGGCAATCCAAGCTTTCAAGCTTCCCTCTGATATTGAAACCTCTGCTCTAACAACAAACTGGCCTAAGGAAGCAGACTCTCTCTGAGTGCTGTCCTTAGAAGGGCACTTCTCAAAGGAGAAATCGGTCATGTGGTGGTAGTCTGGTTTGATGAGTCACGTTTTCGGTTAACTTTTTGTGGGCGGCCGTGTGCGTTGTTTACCTGGGGAAGTGATGGCACCAGGATGCCCTGTGGAAAGACAATATGCCGGTGGAGAGTGAGTGATGTTCTGGGCAACGTTCTGCTGTAAAACCCTGGGCCCGGGCATTCATGTGGACATCGTTTGACATGTGCCACCTACCTAAACATGGTTGCCGTCCAGGTTCACCTGTTCATGGCAATTATACCGACAATTTACCTTTGAATTAATACACTTTCCTAACATAAACTATAAACTAAATAATCGCTTTGTTTCAAAAGTATCATTAACCAGATATAATTTTAAGTGTGATATATAATAAACAATGTTCATTAGTTATACATGTAAACTCCTCAGCAATTCATGTACCGTGGTATTCTACACTCTACTACAGTTTACCACAATTTACTGCAAAATAATATTACCTTGTATATTTGAGTAGATACTATATCATAGTAAACTGTAATATTTGTTTTACATGAGCTGACCCTTTTACTGCAGTTCTCTGCCGGGATTGATGAAGGTGATGAAACAAATAGCAAAGAATCCAGGAGATATTTTAACGAAAGCACTTAGAGTAACTCAAGCCCCACGACCACAGGGACCAGGGAGCTCGGCTCTATGTGCATGTAGAACTACTGGCAGTATGAAGACAGCGCGCGTGCGTGTGTGTGTGAACGTTTAGGAGGGGATAAATCATGTTGTCATCGACACATTAGACCAAGTCTTCTGGTCTCCAACTCTGGATTAACATGGGCTGGTGTCAGAACCTGGGTCCTGTCCAAGTTCTCTGCTGCTAACCCCTCATACGAGAACTGAGCTTCATTTAACACATCATTTCCTGTAGAAAAGCCGTTCGTTGCCGTAAACTGTTGGTCCGCTCAAATGTCGTTTTTTTTTGCAAAATACTGCTGACATTTAACGCTGATGCTAATCCTGGCTGCAGTGTCACAGTGTCTTTGTGACCGGAGTAGAAACCAAAACAAACACCTGACGAAATGGGCCAAAAATACACGAGCATTTTTTACCCTTGAAGGAGACGGGCCAAAAGTGTGAGAACGTTGCAGGCAAAAAATATTGACCCGTAATAAACTTAGCCAACAGGAAATATGAGTTGTGGCTTTTAAAAAAGCCAATGAATAAAGGTCTGTCAGTGTTTGCTGGAGGAGATTAACTCAGGTGACATTTACTGCTCGGTAGTGGGGTAACAGAGACCCGCCAAGTACAACGAGACGTGAACACTGAGCTGCGGGTTGGAGGGAGGAGGCCAGATTGGGTGAGTTACCCTTGTGTGACCCTGAAACCCTACGCTTGCAGCAAAGTTTGTGGTCCCTGTGTCACCCCACTGGGGGAGAGGGTAATTGGATGAGTTAACCGTGTGTCACCCCACTGGGGGAGAGGGTAATTGGATGAGTTACCCCTGTGTCACCCCACTGGGGGAGAGGGTAATTGGATGAGTTAACTGTGTGTCACCCCACTGGGGGTAGGAGGGTAATTGGATGAGTTAACTGTGTGTCACCCCACTGGGGGTAGGAGGGTAATTGGACGAGTTACCCCTGTGTCATCCCACTGGGGGTAGGAGGGTAATTGGATGAGTTACCCCTGTGTCATCCCACTGGGGGTAGGAGGGTAATTGGATGAGTTAACCGTGTGTCACCCCACTGGGGGAGAGGGTAATTGGATGAGTTAACTGTGTGTCACCCCACTGGGGGAGAGGGTAATTGGATGAGTTACCCCTGTGTCACCCCACTGGGGGTAGGAGGGTAATTGGATGAGTTACCCCTGTGTCACCCCACTGGGGGAGAGGGTAATTGGATGAGTTAACTGTGTGTCACCCCACTGGGGGTAGGAGGGTAATTGGATGAGTTAACTGTGTGTCACCCCACTGGGGGTAGGAGGGTAATTGGATGAGTTACCCCTGTGTCATCCCACTGGGGGTAGGAGGGTAATTGGATGAGTTACCCCTGTGTCACCCCACTGGGGGTAGGAGGGTAATTGGATGAGTTAACTGTGTGTCACCCCACTGGGGGTAGGAGGGTAATTGGATGAGTTACCCCTGTGTCATCCCACTGGGGGTAGGAGGGTAATTGGATGAGTTACCCCTGTGTCATCCCACTGGGGGTAGGAGGGTAATTGGATGAGTTACCCCTGTGTCATCCCACTGGGGGTAGGAGGGTAATTGGATGAGTTACCCCTGTGTCACCCCACTGGGGGTAGGAGGGTAATTTGAGGAGGGTACCCAAACAGTCTCACTGTGGGTCACGACCAAGGTTGGCCTTCTACTCGTACACTCCAAGTTCACATCTACCTGGATTCAAGGTTTCAGCCAAAAACTCTCTAATACACATCAGTCAATAAGCTCAACGTTTGGCCACGTGGCACTAGCAGGCTTTCCCCCAATCCTCACACAGAGAAAATCTTTGCTAAGTTAGTTTTCACACATGTTTTTTTCATAAAGTTTTTTTTTTTTTTGAATTAATTTAGTTACTGTCCTAATCCTGTAATTGCTGAGCTACTTCTATATGTGCGAGCAGCTTCAGAATGGAGGTATTAGCCTGCTGTCACACACAGTCATGATCAATTATGGAGCAAAAACAATTATATATTGCAAACTACAATAATGTACTATTCAATCACATACTTACTCCTTTTCCATCATAAAAGTCTGTATTTGTGTTTCCCTGTTCAGCTTCGACGACTTTCCGAAATATCCAAATTAGCACAGCTAAAGTTCTCAGCTTGAACCCTCGCACGGAGTAATCTGTTATTCTAACCGACCAAACAGAGAAATAGATCTGGGAAAGATATTCACTCTAACAGATGTCTACTTTTTAATGAGACTCAAAGGTCCTGTTTTTATTTAAGTCCCTATAGGTGTCAAACCTACCTTGATTTGACACATTTCATTCCTCTGAAACCAGGGTTCGTAATGTTAGTTTACAAGGTGGTCCTTAGTATCACGGCCGACCATTGCCTTTCAAAGGTCCCACACTTCACAGCAAAACGTTTTTGGTGGCTCTACTTTCAGGCAGACAGAATCATTCAATATTCCTGTATGTATGTTTTGTGCATATATCATTTCGTCATAATAACTAAAAAGTAAATATGTCTTATTTTAGTTCGGCACTTAGACAATTTCAACATTATTGAAGTCAGGTACTAGATGCCATTGCAAGTCTAAACACAAGATGGCGCTCTAGAGTGTTGAACGAGGCCTTAACGGATTTAAATTTTATGAGCTGGCTTCATTATAAAAGTAGACTCGTTAACTGTACTTCCCTTTGCACTACATTTGAGTTCCCCTGTACACTTGGCCATATTCTCTCATTGGGTCTGTTAGAGGTGCCTATTACCCTCTCATCTGAGTGGAAACCACGTGACCCAAATTGTGTGGACTCATTAGGTTCCGGCTCTATGTGGAGTATAACATGATCTGACACAGGAAGTGATGCAGGTACACTTGTCATTTCACGACTGGACCACTGCAACTAGCTGTTCTCTGGGTTCCCTGCTTATACTTTCAATCACCTGGAACGTATGCTAACTACAGCAGCCAGCCTGGACTTCAACCGTCTCAAGTTGTCTCATGTGGCCCTGCTCCTCAGCATATCCAACTTCAGGCCAATCACATTTACAAGTAAAGATCACAATACTTTTTTAACCAGTCAGATGTTCGACTTTTGTTTCGCTCTATAAGATGGTGATTTTAGGTTTAGATTTAGGTTTCACTTCTACATTCAGTAGATGTTGGCATGACGCATGTGTGCCGTCTTGGTCCTGTGTGCCGTCTGGGTCCTGTACTGGCTGGGTCCTGTGTGCCGGCTGGGTCCAGTGTGCCGGCTGGGTCCTGTGTGCCGGCTGGTTCCTGTGTGCCGGCTGGGTCCTGTATGCCGGCTGATGAAGAGGCAAATGTGGAAATTGCACCAGGTATAGTCTGTTTGTTTACTAATAAGATTAACCCCAGATCCACTGAGTCAGGTCCTGACTGGTTTATACTGCATGTTAAACTCCATATATGTATTAGTTGAACCCCAGACCTGAGTCTGGTCCTGACTGGTTTATACTGCATGTTAAACTATGTATGTCTATATACTGTATTATGGGTCAGTGCTCCTGGAGGTGTGAATGGATGGGTTTTTTAAGCTGAGAGGAAAAGTGGGAATTTCAACACCCTGCTAATAACTTCCACCGTAACGCTTAGAGAGAGTTAATTAGACCAGTGTATTCACACTGGGACCGGTCCAAACATGGTCCTACTGCGCTGTGGACAAGCTGTGTTTGGTTTGGTCCAGTGCTGCTATAAGCTGACTTGGCTGTTGGAGGGTGAAGGTATCACACCTGCTTAATGACTGGCTTCTCTGTCCTCAGGCACTTCCTGTTGTCCTTGGCTAAGTCCCCTCTGCCTTCCCTCCTCTCCTTTCTCACTTTCCAACAGAAATAGTATCTACGTATTGACAGACATCTGCAAACAGGCACATAAACTGTACATTATGTACACCAACACAAAAAATTGTGTAGTGGTTAAATTAGTGTAATGGTTAAATTAGTGTGATGGTTAAAGTAGTGTAGTGGTTAAATTAGTTTATGTATTGGTTAAATTAGTGTAATGGTTCAATTAGTTTAATGATTACATGTGTTTGTGTAGTGGTTAAATTAGTGTAATGGTTAAATTAGAGTAATGGTTAAATTAGTGTAGTGGTTAAATTAGTTTGTGTATTGTTTAAATTAGTGTAATGGTTCAATTAGTTTAATGATTACATGTGTTTGTGTAGTGGTTAAATTAGTGTAATGGTTAAATGAGTGTAATGGTTAAATTAGTGTAGTGGTTAAATTAGAGTAATGATTAAATTAGTGTAATGATTAAATTTGTTTGTGTAGTGGTTAAATTAGTGTAATGGTTAAATTAGTGTAATGATCAAATTTTTTTGTGTAGTGGCTAAATTAGTGTAGTGGTTAAATTAGTGTAATGATTAAATTTGTTCTATAATGGTTAAATTAGTGTAATGGTTAAATTAGTGTAATGGTTAAATTAGTTCTATAGTGGTTAAATTAGTGTTGCGGTTAAATTAGTGTAATGGTTAAATTAGTGTAGTGGGTAAATTAGTTCTATAGTGGGTCAATTAGTGTAATGGTTAAATTAGTGTAATGGTTAAATTAGTTCTATAGTGGTTAAATTAGTGTAATGGTTAAATTAACTTAATGGTTAAATTAGTTCTATATTGGTTAAATTTGTGTAATGGTTAAATTAACGTAATGGTTAAATTAGTTCTATAGTGGTTACATTAGTTCTATAGTGGTTAAATTAGTGTAATGGTTAAATTAGTTCTATAGTGGTTAAATTAGTGTCGCGGTTAAATTAGTAAACAATGTGAGAGATTCCCTTAATAGCCCTCAAACCCATTCCCTCATTCCCAATCGTAGCGACCACCATCTCACTCTATATATTTACTGCCATAAGTTTTATTGACCCAGAGAGAGGGAGAGACAGATAGAGAGAGAAAATGTAAGAAAAAGAGAATTATTGCTGTTTCACCAATTTGTATGAGATAGATTTATAGAACAATATATCACTTGTTTTATGGGTTACAATTGAAAGAAGCTCAATGTTTCTATTTCTAAAATGTAATTAATTGGGTGCAAGTACCGTACGTGAGATATCCTGTGAATAGAATGGGCAATCTTCAACTCGTTTGGGGACCCAGCTTGATCAAGGTCTGAAGTTGAAATTGAAAAGAGTTAAAATGCGGATTGAGCTGGAATAAGTTTAGGGTTATAATTAAAGTTCGGGTTTAATTGGAACATGACCCCTGGGTTAGGTTTGGGGCTTGGTGTGGGGTTAAGGTCGGGCAGGTTGCCGAGGTTTGGGGTTTTACCCCAGTAGTGGGTTGAGACCAGATCATTATATGATTTGTTTTGAAGAGGGTTAACCACATAATGGAGCTGCCGATGGGAAGTTGAATGGCCTCCCGAGTTCTGAGGGGCCCGTATGAGGAACGGCGTGGTTAGGTGATAAATCACAGACATTACAGACGCCTTAAACAGCCTCACTTCCTGGAGTGGGAATATTCAGGTTTACAGTAATGTGCCAGAAGCCATATCAGCAACATTTACTAGCTGGATTTGGAAGGTACTTTCCTTATCCTATTCGTATTCTGTACTATGGCACTCGTTCTGACATTACAATGTCAGTGTCATCAGACAACTAACTGATAGCTGATGCTGTGTCTGTCTTTGGGAAAAGACTAAACTACATTTGGTAGTAAAGATGTTTAATTTTTAAATAAAAGTATTTGGTGTTATGGGGTTTCAGGACTCCCTGTTACATCTGCATAGCCATCCCATTACTCTGTGACTGTCTGCAGCTATTTGACTACTGGAATATGTTGTATACACACTAGTACTATTCAATTAAATAATAAAGCTTGCTACACAGCGCATATGAATAAAGCACGTCTTCTCAAAGGAACGTAACAATTCTCAGTCACCACACGGAACATAGAACAATTCAACACAAAGACATGACCAAACACAGGGAACCTATATACTCTTACTAATGAGGGGATGGACACCAGGTGTGGGTAATAACAAGATAAGACAATGATGGGAGAAACGGTGGAGCTAAAAGCTGGTGAAGACGAACGCCGTAGCCCGCCTGCAGGTGGCGGCAGAATGGCTTTGGAGGGAACTTTTACAGTATAGCTACTACATCAGCGTTGTCTCTCAACTAAAAAAATTGTATTGTCTCTTGATTTTTACATTAACGTCATTTTCCCCATCACCCAAAACTCAGCTCTGGGAAAATAGTTCTATGCGAGGTTTAGTTTATTGTTAGCTGGTTGATTGGTTAGCGGTGGTCTATAACATACAGAGTGATAGAGCTAAACTGCTTCTGTCCTTATTCCAAGTTCTCCTCAATGGTATCAGATACAGGGTTTCTCTGAACTCTATGCTTTTGCTATATTTGGTAATTATCACGGAACTTTTATCTTGTATGGATGATCAATACGTCTGAGTCATCAATACTTCAGTAGTAATTCAACTCTCTGTTGCGTTTATTACAACAGCAATGTGAAAATGATATGAACCATTTTCATGTACGTGTAGAAAAGCTCAGCCTGTCTTCTATAAGTACACACTGTGTGCTTCCTCAAACTAGGAGAGCTGAATCTGCTCTACACCTCACTGCCTTTTGGCTCCAACCCAACACATCAACAAGACTAATGCTGACAGCTCCTATTCCCCATCAGGCATCCTGTCCTCTTCATCCAAGATGAATTGTTGCTGAGATTTCACAGCAGGTATGTTAAACCTCGCCCCTAGCTAAGTCAGACCAGACGCGAGGAAATGGTGTGAATGTCAATGCCCCATCAGGAAAGCCCATTAGTAGGAATGTGTTCGTTCCGTTTGCCTGTACAGATCTATTACCCTGCCACCTGAAGGACACCTGTGAGGAGGAGGAGATATGTGGTTTGGGCCACTGCAAGTGTGATGGGGTGGGTTTGTGGTTGGACCGCCTCTTGAGGTATCCACAGGGTTTGTTTTAGAGGTGTGGGAGACACACACCTGGAAGTTAGAACATATTACACACCAAGAGGTTAGAACATATTACACGCCAGGAGGTTAGAACATATTACACACCAAGAGGTTAGAACATATTACACACAAGGAGGTTAGAACGTATTACACACCAGGAGGTTAGAACATATTACACACCAGGAGGTAAGAACACTGATTTATGGGAGCAGCCCACTATCTATACTGCTGTATGGGAGCACCCCACTATCTATACTGCTGTCCGGGAGCACCCCACTATCTATACTGATGTATGGGAGCACCCCACTATCTATACTGATGTATGGGAGCACCCCACTCTCTATACTGATGTATGGGAGCACCCCACTATCTATACTGCTGTCCGGGAGCACCCCACTATCTATACTGCTGTCCGGGAGCACCCCACTATCTATACTTATGTATGGGAGCACCCCACTATCTATACTGCTGTATGGGAGCACCCCACTATCTATACTGCTGTATGGGAGCACCCCACTATCTATACTGCTGTCCGGGAGCACCCCACTATCTATACTGATGTATGGGAGCACCCCACTATCTATACTGATGTATGGGAGCACCCCACTATCTATACTGCTGTATGGGAGCACCCCACTATCTATACTGCTGTATGGGAGCACCCCACTATCTATACTGCTGTCCGGGAGCACCCCACTATCTATACTGCTGTATGGGAGCACCCCACTATCTATACTGCTGTATGGGAGCACCCCACTATCTATACTGCTGTATGGGAGCACCCCACTATCTATACTGCTGTCCGGGAGCACCCCACTATCTATACTGCTGTCCGGGAGCACCCCACTATCTATACTGCTGTCCGGGAGCACCCCACTATTTATACTGCTGTATGGGAGCAGCCCACTATCTATACTGCTGTATGGGAGCACCCCACTATCTATACTGCTGTCCGGGAGCACCCCACTATCTACGCTGATGTCCGGGAGCACCCCACTATCTATACTGCTGTATGGGAGCACCCCACTATCTATACTGCTGTATGGGAGCACCCCACTATCTATACTGCTGTATGGGAGCACCCCACTATCTATACTGCTGTATGGGAGCACCCCACTATCTATACTGCTGTATGGGAGCACCCCACTATCTATACTGCTGTATGGGAGCACCCCACTATCTATACTGCTGTCCGGGAGCACCCCACTTAGATGACCCAGCTTGATGGCCCTAACAATTTGGCCCCTGACATACTTGCCCGGTGACCTTTGACATGAGCCCATGTTAGGAGACGAGGAATGCTTTGGCTTATCAGTGTATCTGTACACGAGGCAGTTTATGCTATAGTCAAATCGTTAAACATTTCCACACCAAATGTCCACCATTTGTTTTGGAGACGCTGGATTCTAAAACTCAACGAGCCACACGGTTTGCAGTTTGAGATTTAATCCCCTTCAAGCCCCGACAGAGTTCTTCCGTTTTGGTGGAAACATTTCAGAGCCCCAGAGAGAGAAGAGACTGAGTTAAAGACTGTCTTGTTTGTCTTTTGTCTGTTGCTATGTGTCCTTCTTCTGATGAAAAGAGGCTGGTGTTTGAAGAAGCGGAACTGGACCGAGTTCCAGACAAACAGTGTGTGTGATCCACTGTAGCTTTTAGGTAAATGCAGGTAGACATACAAGTATCTGATTTTGAAATGAAAACCTTTGAAATGGTCATTTCCTCCTGTCAATCTAGGCTTTAGAGTACATAAAAAGGCCGCAGCATTGGTCAGGTTAAGGAGAGGCTGGTTATAAATATATAACTACACGTACACACCCGTATGCACGCACACACACACAGACACACACGCACACATGCACACACACATGGTCAAAGAGACACAGTCACAACATCCTCCCAGCAGTACAAACAAGGATCCTGACAGGAAAATAAATAAATCCAAAAATGAAAGGATTGCGAGGCCTATTTTCTTTTCTTAGGCGTACAGTAGATTACATATAAACCGTGACACATGTTCGGGATCAGCTGAAAAAAGGACTTGTACTCTTTTCCTGGAAGGCACCTCCGTGCTCTACTAGTGTGTGTGGTGCAGTTCCCTCATAAAGATTTGTCTGTTTCATGTGTTTCTGCTCTGTCTGGGAACGAGGGGGAGCCGGGCAGAACCTGGGGTCGGCTCTCCTGCTCTAAGTCAAGCAGGGGAACAAGTCAAGTGTGCGTGAGTGAGTGAAGAGAGGCTGTGAAGCCTGTGCAGACGCTCAGAGAGGCTGTGAAGCCTGTGCAGACGCTCAGAGAGGCTTTGAAGCCTGTGCAGACGCTCAGAGAGGCTTTGAAGCCTGTGCAGACGCTCAGAGAGGCTTTGAAGCCTGTGCAGACGCTCCGAGAGGCTGTGAAGCTGCGGTAGAAATCAGGATTGCTAAAGCCTGTGCAGACGCTCTGTGAAGCCTGTGCAGACACTCAGAGAGGAGTGCAGTCTGGACCAGGTACCATCCCGACTACACAGACGAGGAGGGGAGACGATTCTGAGTTCAGCTTAACTGCACAGACCAGCCCCCCCTTCATCCACCTTCCATCACGTCTTCCACTAGTCCAACAGGTTTTGCTCTGTCACTCTCACACACAGGGGCTTTACGATTGGTTAACAAAGACCATCCGAGAGTGTTTGTCTCTCTGAGACCATTGCTTTGATTCGGGACTGGAAAACAAGACAACCAAGCAATGACTCACATAGTGAGGGGCACACTGGGAAAATGAAAGGTCAAGGAAATCACTGTGAAGGAAACAGAGAATTTGCTCTGCATTGCCATACCAACAAGTCATACATACTTAACATGTCCTTGACAAAGGCTTTTGAAAATGTTTTCCCTGGAAATGTCCCTCTCTCCCACTGCCCCACTGCCCCCACTGCCCCACTGCCCCATGGCCCCACGGCCCCACTGCACCACGGCCCCACCCCTCCACTGCCCCACTGCCCCCACGGCCCCACTGCCCCGGCCCCACTGCACCACTGCCCCATGCCCCCACGGCCCCACTGCACCACGGCCCCACTGCACCACTGCACCACGGCCCCACTGCACCACTGCACCACGACCCCTGCACTGTCCTCCTGGCATTTCTCTTGATTAATCACTGAGCTCTGAGGGGTTTTATCTGTGATACCTCCATTTTGCCAGTCAAAGGGTAAGAGTTCAAATCTGTCCTCTTGCATTGACCTGTTCTGTAACCTGTGTGTGGGTTGTAAATGTTGGGGATGGGGTTACAGGCTGGAGCCATGCAGCTGAGGAAGACCCAACGGAACACAATGTCAGCCCTGGAGGTCAGGCAGCCCTGGAGGTCAGGCAGCCCTAGTGGACAGGCAGCCCTGGAGGTCAGGCAGCCCTGGTGAACAGGCAGCCATGGTGGACAGGCAGCCCTGGAGGACAGATGTCTTGATAAGATCTGAGAAATACCAGACCTCTTCCAGCATCTTTATCTTGTTATGCCAGACTAAATGTGAACTACTGAAAGCCTCAACTAGATGCCTGGCAGCTCACAAAAAAGAAATGTTTAGATATAGTTTTGTCATAGAGGTATTTTTGTTTTATGTAGAAATATACTTATCAAATATTGAGACCTAAGTCAAGTCAATATACTAAAGGAACATTCCCAAATTAGACAGGAAACCAAAAATAAAGTCAAATCCAGTTACAGGACACAATGCTAAGTCAGAACCCGATGAGTCGGTCTGAGAGTTTCTAGGCAAATACCAAGTGAATTGTGGGTGAACCTGGACTAAACACGAGTAAGGCTTAACTCCAAATGAAAATACTGGCAGCAACACACAGTTAGCTGCAGCGACCAGACAGGACAGGCATCGTTTCTGTAGACGGGGCTCGGGACTCATGGCTCCGTTTCCTGCGTTCAACAGACAGAACAGGCTGACCACAAAGACACCTAGCCAGCAATCTACACGAGAGAATCGTCTCCATGAAACAAGCCCAGATGTGAGCCAACAAAATCCACTTCTTTGCGTGAAATATTATCTGTTATCGGATGACGGGCTTACTGAATTCATGATCCATTGTTGACCAATGTATAAACAGCAGCTGCCTGCGAATAAATGTCCTGCAAAGAACTAAATGACATGGCATCTTCAATACGGTCTAAATGCAGACTAATCCTAGGAACCGCATGCAGTAATGTCCGGGAAACGGCAGGTATGACATCATAGCGTACAGTGTTTACGTGTCTCTCTATTAGCCTCAAGCCGCGGTTTGGCACGTTGGTTTCACAATCACTCCGACCGGGATAAGCTGTCTAAGAGACTACTATACTAAATGTAAATGGGTGGTTGACTGGCAACAATGTCACACTCGTTATTTCCATAATATTGTGATATCCACACTTTCCTTTGTCCAGCTCTGGGCTTTGCAGTCCCGTCACAATGGCTGCAGTAATCCGACATATTACAGAGCATTCTCCACTGATTCTGATGCAGGTGGATTTACTTAACGGCAGGGGTGACTCCAGTCATTCCCATCTCCGTCTCTAACGCCCTCTTAGGGGTACGGGGTATTCGGGGTGCGGTCAGCAGGAGATCTGCAAACGACATCATACGATGACTCATAGGGCCTAGGATCAAAGGAAGGACACAATGCATCATGGGATCAGAGAAGTGAATGTGGCAGCTGTGGGTTTGACTGCTCAGAGTGCTTCAGAAGACGAACTCAGGGGTCTGTCCATGTTTCAAGAATGGAAATGTAGATAATTCCAATATTACAACCAATCATACACTCCACACATACTGTACATCCTATACCAAATGACATCCAGCAGAAGAACCCTTGGTTCTTTTTCTCTTCTTGCGGATCTCTGACACGTAGGTGTTCATTGCAGGTGTTTACTTGCCATGAATGACTACAGATTTATATTACAAGAGAGAGAGTGTAGAAGAGGGGAAATGCAACTGAGGGGTTTAGGTCAAATCTCTTGGTGTAGCGTGGAGGAACCAAGCGCAGGCAGGTATTACGTTCGTGAGTGTTCAATAAAATAAACAGACAAGAGGAACAGTGAAAACACATACAACTGTTGAAAATAAATGTGTTCACCGACTGAAGCCACTTCTAAATATGACAGATTACAGAAACCAGAGGTCTTAAACTAACACTCACCGGCAGCAGAGACCGGACATTAAACAATGAAGCACAAGCCAAGGATGTCATGAATGCTCACGAAATATTTTAATGTGAAACAAATTTGAAACAAATGATTTTAATTTGACTGTGCAAAATTCAAACAGTTGGATATCATTTTGTACACTTTCCCTAATCCACTCCTCATGCATTGTATTACTTTATGTTGAGATAATTGTTAATTTTATCTGTTGAGAGATATAAACAGCACATGAGTTATTATACTTATGCAAGCACCATTTTTCAGTCATTTATTTTTCTTACAAATATTTTCAAACCTAAACAAAATGTCAAATTACAAATTCATTTAGAGTTTGTTTCACAATAAAATATCAAAAAAGAATTGTGTACAATTCTGTACCATCGTTAGCTCAGTAATATTATATAATTTTTCACCGTTTTGAGTTTTTTTGCAAAGCACGTATAAATAGGCAAAATGTAAACAAAATGTGAAAATATCAATTCTAAAACATAATTAATTTAATAATTTCTGTGAAATGTACCTAACATGAACATGCTGCCATTAAGAATGTTTGCTACTGTTCCGCATGTCTCCCTCAACCATTTCATATTACCTTCTGTCACGATTGGTGTGGTGGCGTTGCTACACTTCCATTTCGGTGATCCACTTCCGTGTTTTTGTTCTCACTAGCTGTGATTACTTCCTCTTTCACGTGGTCACAGCTGTTAGTAATCTGTCACTTTATGTGGGGATATAAAGGGGTCGCTAGCAAGTCACTCCTTGCTTAGCATTGTTAGATGTCACGAGCTATATGTGGTGAGTGTTTTGCGCTACTGGAGGTATTGGAGTATGTTTGTCGCTTTATGCGCATTTTCATTTCAGTCCTACAGTTTAGTGTTTTCCGCCGTTCTCGGTTTGTTTTGTGTTCTTTATAATAAATCCTTATATTGAACTGGATTCTACGACTCTGCTCATGGCTTATTCCACACTACGCCGATCAGTGCATGACAGAATGCTAAGCCACCCAAGAAGCCCGCAGAGCCGGACAGTGAGTGGATTCCTCGGAGGGGCAAGCTATAGCGCTCCGAGGTATGAAGCTCACCGTCAACCCACGGAGCAGCAAGAGCAGCGCTACACCTGGCAGGGTGATTGGGGGTCCGACTCCCTCTCCTCGGATGATGAGGAGGCGGTCTACGAGCGAGTGGAGGAGGACTCCCTGGAAGACGCCCTGCTATGGGATCCCGTCCTCAGTCGACTAGTCCCCGCAACATCGGACGTCGGCTGGGGCGGGCAGAAGACACCGCCCACTGTTCCGGGGCTGCAGCCAGGGCCAGCAAGAGCCCTGGAGCTACAGCCACTACCCCCGCCGTGGGAAGACCCTTTTCGGCCACCTACGTCAGGGACAGAAAAACCCCCGGAGGGGTTGGATGAACAGCCCACGGCTGTTATTAGGACGTGGTGGAGGACATGGCTGGACTTCCAGGAGCCTGCGCCCGAGATGGTCGCCACCACGCCTGCGCCTGAGATGGTCGCCACCACGCCTGCGCCCGAGGCTGTTGCCGTCACGCCAGCGCCCACGATGGCTCCCGCCGTCACGCCAGCACTCAAGATGGCTGTTGCCGTCACGCCAGCGCCCAAGATGGCTGTTGCCGGCACGCCAGCGCCCAAGATGGCTGTTGCCGGCACGCCAGCGCCCAAGATGGCTGTTGCCGTCACGCCAGCGCCCAAGATGGCTGTTGCCGTCACGCCAGCGCCCAAGATGGCTGCCGTCGCCACGCCAGCGCCCAAGATGGCTGCCGCCGTCACGCCAGCGTCCACGATGGCCCCCGCCGTCACGCCAGCGCCCAAGATGACTGTTGCCGTCACGCCAGCGCCCAAGATGGCTGTTGCCGTCACGCCAGCGCCCAAGATGGCTGCTGTCGTCCCGCCAGCGCTCAAGATGGCTGTTGCCGTCACGCCAGCGCCCAAGATGGCTGCTGTCGTCCCGCCAGCGCTCAAGATGGCTGCCGCCGTCTCGCCAGCGTCCACGATGGCTCCCGCCGTCACGCCAGCGCCCAAGATGGCTGTTGCCGTCACGCCAGCGCCCAAGATGGCTGTTGCCGTCACGCCAGTGCCCAAGATGGCTGTTGCCGTCACGCCAGTGTCCACGCCAGCGTCGATGGCTCCCGCCGTCACGCCAGCACCCAAGATGGCTGTTGCCGTCGCCACGCCAGCGCCCAAGATGGCTGCCGCCCGCGCAGCGCTCAAGATGGCTTCTGCCGTCACGCCAGCGCCCAAGATGGCTGCTGTCGTCCCGCCAGCGCTCAAGATGGCTGCCGCCGTCTCGCCAGCGTCCACGATGGCTCCCGCCGTCACGCCAGCGCCCAAGATGGCTGTTGCCGTCACGCCAGCGCCCAAGATGGCTGTTGCCGCACGCCAGTGCCCAAGATGGCTGTTGCCGTCACGCCAGTGTCCACAATGGCTGCCGTCACGCCAGCACCCAAGATGGCTGCCGCATCACGCCAGCGCCAAATGGCTGCCGCCGCACGCCAGCCCACGATGGCTGCCGTCACGCCAGCGCCCAAGATGGCTGTTGTCGTCACGCCGCCCACAATGGCTGCCGCATCGCCAGCCCAAAATGGCTCCCGCCGCCACGCCCGCCCCACAATGGCTGCCGCATCGCCGCCCACAATGGCTGCCGCATCGCCGCCCACAATGGCTGCCGCGACGATGGCTGCCGCCACGCGCCCACAATGGCTGCCGCCACGCCGCCACATGGCCGCCGCCACGGCTGCCGCCACGCCGCCCAATGGCTGCCGCCACGCGCGCCACAATGGCTGCCGCCACGCCGCCCACAATGGCTGCCGCCACGCCGCCACAATGGCTGCCGCCACGCCGCCCAAAATGGCCGCCGCCACGCCGCCACGAAAATGGCTGCCGCACGCTGCGCCACGATGGCCGCCGCCACGACTACGCTCACGATGGCCGCCGCCACGACTGCGCTCACGATGGCCGCCGCCACGACTACGCTCACGATGGCCGCCGCCACGACTACGCTCACGATTGCCGCCGCCACGACTGCGCTCACGATGGCCACCGCCACGACACCGCCCACGATGGCCGCCGCCACGACGGCGCTCACAATGGCCTCCGCCACCACGTCGCCTACGACGGCGGACTCTGAGCCGCACAAGATGGCGGCCTCTCAGCCGCACAAGATGGCGGCCTCTCAGCCGCACAAGATGGCGGTCTCTCAGCCGCACTAGATGGCGGTCTCTCAGCCACCGAGGCATATCCAGGGCCTTGTAAGGACTGGACCCGTCCTGATGGACTAACCCATTGGGTTTAAATGTGGGTCCTGTCTTGTTGCTCCCTTGTGGTTTTTGTTGGTTCGTTCGGCTATCTGGGGAGCTAGCCTTTTAGTGGGGGATACTGTCACGATTGGTGTGGTGGCGTTGCTACACTTCCATTTCGGTGATCCACTTCCGTGTTTTTGTTCTCACTAGCTGTGATTACTTCCTCTTTCACGTGGTCACAGCTGTTAGTAATCTGTCACTTTATGTGGGGATATAAAGGGGTCGCTAGCAAGTCACTCCTTGCTTAGCATTGTTAGATGTCACGAGCTATATGTGGTGAGTGTTTTGCGCTACTGGAGGTATTGGAGTATGTTTGTTTAAGTCGCTTTATGCGCATTTTCATTTCAGTCCTACAGTTTAGAGTTTTCCGCCGTTCTCGGTTTGTTTTGTGTTCTTTATAATAAATCCTTATATTGAACTGGATTCTACGACTCTGCTCGTGGCTTATTCCACACTACGCCGATCAGTGCGTGACACCTTCTTACATTTAGCAAACAACATCTTGCTCATGGATACAAAAATAGAGAAGTTACATGAATAAACGGCTCTGCAAAACTAAATTCGGCGGCAGACTGATACTTGTGGAAGACATGCCGTATTGCCTGGTCAAAGATCTTTCCATATAGAGCAGATTCTTTCCAGAAGTAGTCCTCACACTGATTGAGAACCTTTCGAAATTGCAGTCTGGCATTCTGTATTTATAAAATAACATTGAATAATGTCAGTTATTTGTTTAGTAACCAAGTCTATAGTTAAACATTTTTGGCTGATGGCGCTAGCAACAAGCAATCAAATGTTATAAAAGCACAATAAAAAACGTAGAAAAGAGGGAGGATTTCATCATTTGTCGTGTAAGGGGGTCCTCAAATATTTTCTCGGACCCTGAAATGGCAATAAGTTTGAGAACCACTGTCGTATTTTACACAATCCTTTACATTACCTTTCAGTTTGCATGTCGGACATACAAGCCAATATGGTTGTGGGCTTGAATCAGAGGATATGAGTGTTTAGTATCTTTAACAGGCCTGTTTTCATACAGTTGACGAGCTACACAAAGTTGCATTATAACAGCAGGATACTCATCTGATATCCAGTAGAATTAGCTGGTCTGTCTGCTGTCACTCAGTCTATTCTTATATCAGTCTGGTGATTAGTATCATCATGCACTTAATAATTTTTGAACTTACAAGGGAAATATCAGCTTCAACCATGTTTTCTGTTTGAGGCAACTGGACGTCCAGTGGCCTGTCCCCGGCTAGAGCAGTCCCTGCAAAATGTCCACGGACACATTTTCAGTCACAGAAAACCCAGGAGATTAAATATAATACCGCGGTAGATCAAATAATGGTCAGTGTGTATAGGCTACTGTATATCTTCTCCCTTTCATCTGTCATTACCTGGAAACTGTTGTAGATGGCACAACTGTTCTGGATGAGATAAGTCTATTAAAAACACTGAAACAAAATGTCACAATTAAGTCCAAACTATTCAGTGTCACGAGTGGAGGGGATTTTAATGGGGTGCACACTTTCAGTTTCGTGATTTTTAGTTCTCAGGGTTTTAGTGCACGATGTGGGATATTGTGTGTTGATAAATTACATCGTCTTTCATGATGAGTGTAGTTATTTTAGATCTACCGCTGTTGATGTTGTTTGTAATCAGTCGCATGTATGCGCGTCTTTATTTTTAAAATACAGTGTGTCATTTTCCGTTTAGTGTTTCGTTGTTTGTTTTGTGTTAAATGAACACCTGAACTTTTATTGAAGAAGCGCCGCATCTGGCTTAATCCACTACACCTTACAGAACGTTACATTCAGTCGAGTAAAAAGAGGAAGAATTGCAGCAATATGTTTTGGACGAGTTGTAGCTTAAGGCAAGGTTATGGACTAGGACTCTGTATACAAAACACATTGGCAGTCTCTTCTCTAAAATGCAGCCTGTGATGGGTCAATATCCAGATACGTCACCTTAATCCATCATCATCATCATCATACTCTTATTCTTCATCCATTATCATCCATCATCCATACTCAGATACTTCATCCATCATAATTCACGCTCACACACTTCATCCATCATAATTCACGCTCACACACATCATCCATCATCCATACTCAGATACTTCATCCATCATAATCCACGCTCACACACATCATCCATCATCCATACTCAGATACTTCATCCATCATAATTCACGCTCACACACATCATCCATCATCCATACTCAGATACTTCATCCATCATAATTCACGCTCACACACATCATCCATCATCCATACTCAGATACTTCATCCATCATAATTCACGCTCACACACATCATCCATCATCATCATCCATACTAACATTCTCAGACTTTTTTTTCTTCCCTTACTCACTTGAGTTTAAATCTATGTCTGGCCCTTGTCAGGGTAGTAGTATGTTAATGTTGGCGTTTGTATAATCCCCCTATGAACTTTTTAAAATGTTCTGCCACTATTCTCCCATCTCTTCACATAATAAAGTCAAAGCACCGATGCTGTAAAATGGTTCAAACGCACATACAAGTGTGCTCTTTTGAACTCTTTCCCAATTCTCCAAAACAAGAGGCGTAGCCAGAGAGGAAGGCCGAGGGCTGATACTTCAGCATTGTGCCCAAGGCCTTCTGCACAACATCAGATCAGTTGTCAGATCTGTGAGTCAGCATTAACCAGGAGACGTCCCCATGACCTTTGTTACGGCTCTTTCGGCTTGTCAGTAAGCGGGTATTTGCTCAGTATGCGTAAACTTTACCATAGAACATTATTACATTGCAGTATAGAAACCAAATAATGTGCTCTAATAGAACATAGCAATAATGGCATGTCCAATCACAACGACCCAATCACAGAAGTTCAGTCAAAAAGGACCAATCAAAGAGGTTCAGTCACAAAGGACCAATCACAGAGGTCCAATCCCTTTCGGTTGTGTAATGTTTTCCTCAATTAAATGATTACACACAAATGGAATGAAAACAACGTAGAGATGGGAGGAATAAAAGCCCTTACTTTCTCCCTCGGTTCCTTCACCCTCTAGCTCTCTCTTTATACCTTCTATGATTCCTCACCCTCTATCTTTCTACACCTTCGACCTCTGACCCTGTAACTTTCTCCCTTACTGACCCTCCGACATACATCTTTCTCTCTGTCTCCTCGTCCGCACATTGTCTCCCTCTCTGACCCCTTTATTCATCTATCTTTCTATCTCGAAACCCTTAACATCTACCTTTATTTTGCCTCCTTTCCTCTTTCCATCTCTTTGCCTCCTCCTGCTCCATCGTTCTCTCTGTCTGCCCAGCTCGGTGCCAGCTCTGTGCCAACTCGGTGCTAGCTCTGTGCCAGCCACTTGCGAACACATCTCCATATCACATCATCTCCATACATATCCATCATCTGCAGTGACCATTTTCTGTGGTTTGCAGACAACATTGACTCTTAAGTAATTTTGTATTGTATGTGTCTGGTGTATACGGTATGTGCTGTGTCTGTCTGGTGTATATGGTATGTGCTGTATCTGTCTGGTGTATACGGTATGCGCTGTGTCTGTCTGGTGTATACGGTATGTGCTGTGTCTGTCTGGTGTATACGGTATGTGCTGTATCTGTCTGGTGTATATGGTATGTGCTGTATCTGTCTGGTGTATATGGTATGTGCTGTATCTGTCTGGTGTATACGGTATGTGCTGTGTCTGTCTGGTGTATACGGTATGTGCTGTATCTGTCTGGTGTATACGGTATGCGCTGTGTCTGTCTGGTGTATACGGTATGTGCTGTGTCTGTCTGGTGTATACGGTATGTGCTGTATCTGTCTGGTGTATATGGTATGTGCTGTATCTGTCTGGTGTATATGGTATGTGCTGTATCTGTCTGGTGTATACGGTATGTGCTGTATCTGTCTGGTGTATATGGTATGTGCTGTATCTGTCTGGTGTATATGGTATGCGCTGTGTCTGTCTGGTGTATACGGTATGTGCTGTATCTGTCTGGTGTATACGGTATGTGCTGTGTCTGTCTGGTGTATACGGTATGTGCTGTGTCTGTCTGGTGTATACGGTATGTGCTGTATCTGTCTGGTGTGTACAGTATGTGCTGTATCTGTCTGGTGTATACGGTATGTGCTGTATCTGTCTGGTGTATACGGTATGTGCTGTGTCTGTCTGGTGTATACGGTATGTGCTGTATCTGTCTGGTGTATACAGTATGCGCTGTGTCTGTCTGGTGTATACGGTATGTGCTGTATCTGTCTGGTGTATACGGTATGTGCTGTGTCTGTCTGGTGTATACGGTATGTGCTGTATCTGTCTGGTGTATACGGTATGTGCTGTATCTTTCTGGTGTATACGGTATGTGCTGTGTCTGTCTGGTGTATACGGTATGTGCTGTGTCTGTCTGGTGTATACGGTATGTGCTGTATTTGTCTGGTGTATACGGTATGTGCTGTATCTGTCTGGTGTATACGGTATGTGCTGTATCTGTCTGGTGTATACGGTATGTGCTGTATCTGTCTGGTGTATACGGTATGTGCTGTATCTGTCTGGTGTATACGGTATGCGCTGTGTCTGTCTGGTGTATACGGTATGTGCTGTATCTGTCTGGTGTATACGGTATGTGCTGTATCTGTCTGGTGTATACGGTATGCGCTGTGTCTGTCTGGTGTATACGGTATGTGCTGTATCTG
The DNA here is from genome assembly GCA_029465975.1 of Dallia pectoralis. Taxonomy (NCBI): domain Eukaryota; kingdom Metazoa; phylum Chordata; class Actinopteri; order Esociformes; family Umbridae; genus Dallia; species Dallia pectoralis. Next base: position 3,699,529 of record CM055751.1, read on the forward strand.
TCTGGTGTATACGGTATGTGCTGTATCTGTCTGGTGTATACGGTATGCGCTGTGTCTGTCTGGTGTATACGGTATGTGCTGTATCTGTCTGGTGTATACGGTATGTGCTGTATCTGTCTGGTGTATACGGTATGTGCTGTGTCTGTCTGGTGTATACGGTATGTGCTGTATCTGTCTGGTGTATACGGTATGTGCTGTATCTGTCTGGTGTATACGGTATGTGCTGTATCTGTCTGGTGTATACGGTATGCGCTGTGTCTGTCTGGTGTATACGGTATGTGCTGTATCTGTCTGGTGTATATGGTATGTGCTGTATCTGTCTGGTGTATACGGTATTTGCTGTGTCTGTCTGGTGTATACGGTATGTGCTGTATATGTCTGGTGTATACGGTAAGTTCTGTGTCTCCTGGCTCCGTTCCACGAGTCTCCTGCATGCAGTGCTTACACGCCTCATCGAAACCAGCCAAGAATGCCAAGCGGCTTCCTTCAAAGTGGAGCCTTTCAGTAGGTGTAGTTAAAGCAGGTGCTTGTATCTGCACTGTGTCACATTACAAAAGATGAGTCTCAAACTGAAATCACACACAGCTCACTGACCCCAACTGGCAGGGGAGAAAACAGTGTTCCAAGGTTTAACACGGAGACTAAGATTAGATTACAAATGTAGGCGCGCCAGGTCATTCATTGGAATAAAATGTATGTGCAGAGTTATATCAACAATACACTTTAAAAAGATTTGATTGCCATGGCTGTGCGGCCGACATATTCAGGACATAAAATAAAAAATAAGTTTACCAATGTGGGATCAGTTCCTAGACGAAACCAACATGAGTTTACGATGTGAATTCAAATGGTGATGAAAGACATCCAACCAACAACCCCAGAACCGACAGAGAACGCGTTCCAGTCGCAGACTCCAGTGTGTGACGACAGTCGAAGTCAAACAGAGCAGGCGTCCGGAGATGAGTGGAGAGCGATTAGAAAGTGAACGTTTAAAACACAACGGAGAACAAAGAATGGCTTGTCCAGGGCCCGTCCGCCATCGGCCCAGAGTGGAGGCCCCTGGGTGGAGGGGCCCTGGGTGGCACTTGGTCCAGGGACTCCCATGATAAATGGCCAACTACTTGACTTTGTCACATTGTCTGCCACTTAGACAATAACACGGCTCATGGCAGAGTTTTGACTCAGTGCCCTGAGAGGGACAACTGGCACTCAACATGCCCATTCATCTAAACTATGCCGGGTTACACACGATTGCTAATCCTTTAGACTCTAGAGGGTTATAGGGTGAATGAATAAAAGAATATTCAGGGTTGTCTTTACTGAGATGTTTATTTGGAGACATTAATCATTAATGGTTGGAACACTGGTTCTGAAAACTCATAATAACGTTTTGCACAAAAAAGTGTCAAACAAGTAATGACAGTGATACATGCAGAGCAATTGAAAAGGAAACAGGCGACAGCATGTTAACTCGGGTTTACATTGTTTTTGAACGATTGCAGGCTGGAAAGTCACCAGACTGCCATTCAAACCATTGCATTTAAACTCGTGTGGGGTTTTACGCGCTATAGAATTACGCATGACAGTTGTACAACTCCATCTCCAGTATCATTTATCACTCCTGTGCTCTCCCCCCCCCCCTCTCGGACCTGCATTCCCCTCCTCTTAAAATAAGCAGTGGGGGGAAATATTCAAAGAGTTCCACCTCCTCCATGCACTCAACCAGCCAGACAGGCTTCAAACTGCAGAGTCTCCCGTGCAACTTCTGGGTCGGCTGGTGCCCTGCGACCGGAGTGACAGAGGACGGTGGAAGCGGAGCGCCTGGTGGTTCGGGAATGGCGGAGACCCGGGATGGTCCATGCCGTCCTCCCGAACCGCTCATGTGAGCGGAACCCTGTCGCGTCAGGGTCGGTTTTGTTCCATGATATAGGAGCGTAAGGACAGTGAGGAGGATTTGATTAACTCTAAACTCCTGCAAACCGTTCTTGTCTCTCATCCCGAGATGGTCTGTCTGTCAGGAATGCGATGGTTCCTTCTCACCGCTCTGTTGCGCGGTGTGGCACCCGGGGAACCCCGCCAGAGGCCGGGGAAATGCGATCCACCACAGTCGGTGAGTTGTGCTTGGTGGTTCATTTCCTCATTTAATTTCAGTCTAACATAGGCTAAAGATGTGCTTGACTGAATAGAGGGCTTATGTGTGAATAAATGCCAATACAGGTTTCGACAAATTAAAATAAATGCACAAAAATGGTGTCAAATTGCACAGTGAAAATAGTATGAAATTATAGTATTTGAATTATTGTTTTTTTCTATAACAACCCAAATGTAACATCATCAAGCGTGTGTTTTATTGTAATAGACATTTACATCCGTATCACTATACAATTAAAAAGTTTGGAGTCACTTAGGCATTTCATTTTTAAGAAAAAAGAACATGTTGTGATCATAAATGCATTGTAGCCATGTTAATGATGTAAATTACTCTTGTCTCTGAAAACATAAATTTAATATCTAAATAGACTCGACATAGAGGAACAGAGGACCACTATCAGTAACCACCATGCACGCCTGTGTCCCAACGGCTTGTTGTGTTTGCTTATTCAAGATAATCATTTTAAAAGGCTAATTAATCATTCAAAACGTCTTGCAATTATGTTAACACTGCTAAAAAAACTATTGTGCTAATTAAAGAAACAATACAACTTTTATTCGTTAGACAAGTTCTACAGCATCAGCAATTGTGTGTTCGAGGCTCCAAAAGTCCATGAAACACTTACTCTCTTATGAAAATTTAAATTATGGCAATTCCATGCAATGAATCGCCAAGAAACAGAAAATCTCATACACCGCTGTGTACAACTCCCATCGCAGAACACCTCAAATTGGCTCTGATCAAAATAGGAAGAAGAGTGGGAGGCCCTGGTGCACTGAGCAAGAAGACAAACACATTAGAGTGTCTAGTTTGTGAAACAGATGTCGCACAGATTGGCAGCTTCATTAAATAGTACCCGCAAAACACTAGTCTCAATGTCCACAGTGAAGACGAGACTCTGGCATGCTGGCCTCCTAGACAGAAGAGTTGTAAAGAAAAACCCATATCTCAGACTGGCCAATAAAAAGAAACGATTTAGAATGGCACAAGAACCTGAACACAGGAAGATTCATGAATCATATTTTGAGGTATTTAGAAGAAAGAACATTTGTGTGATGGAGACCAAATTAAAATATGCTGGAGGAGTGCTTGATGCCATCTTTTGAGTATGGTGGAGGCAATGTGATGGTTAAGTGGGTGATTTGTACAGGGTGAAAGGGAATCTTGAAGATGGAAGGCTATCACTCAATTTTACACTGCTATCTGCAATACTCTGTGGACACCGTTTGGTTGGAGCCAATTTCCTCCTAAAACAGGGCAATGACCCAAAAGCACAGCTCCAAACTATGCAAGAACTATTTAGGGAGAAAGCAGTCAACTGGTATTATGTTAATGGCCAGCGCTGTCACCAGATCTAGACCTTTATGGGCTGTTGTGTGAGCAGCTTGTCTGCGTTGTGTGTAGGAAGTGCCCATCCAGGCAATTCAATTTGGGGGTGCTTTCAGGAAGCTTTGGTGAAATCTCTTCAGATTACCTCAACACATTGACAACTAGAATGCCAGAGATCTGCAAGGCTGCAATTACTGCAAATGGAGCTTTATTTGACAAGAGGAAATGTTAGAAGGACACTATTATTATATCAATTAAAAATCATTATTTATAACTTATATGGGCCTAGTCAATTATTATATGTCCTATTAATTTTGCTATATTTCCTATTCAAACGTATGTTTGCATTGAAAACAGGACCATCTAAGTGAACTATGTATTTTTTTATCAGTAGTGTTTGTTGATAAAATTGCTTCTTATATGTTTAACAATAAATGTATTCATAGCAATATTTTAGAAATGAAAGCATATATATTTTTTACTATTAGAGCACAAATTATTAAGTTTTCATAATAGTTAACTAATTCTGCAATCGTGTAGCCGGACTTTTGGGTACTTGAAGCCTTATTGCAGTCGGACTGGTAGTGGTGTAATACACGGTGTGAATTTCAATCAGAAAAGATGGTTTATAAGACTGGTGATCTTTATTTGACAGATCGCTGAGTGTGTAAAACGCACACCAACGGTTACTTCACATACGGTACACGCATTTGGACTAGGTTTTATTGATCATGTTTCAGTGAAGAAAGACCCATAATACAGCTATCTGGCATATTTGTAAAATGATACGTTCGGTCGATTTCATAAATTAAGTCAGCTTGTGATGTTCTTGTCAGTGCGCCAGTCCAGTGCGACTTCTCCAGAGCGCTTATAGATATTATAGACAATTCATATTCAATGGAACAGCAGTCGCTGTGAAGTGGACGAACAGACAGACATGGAAACGAATGAGAAATGGTATATGGATACATTAGGAAAACGAAGTAATTGTATTTGATCTATTATTGGTAGTTTAACACCATTTCACGTATATGACATTCTTTTTTTAGAACAAAAACAACTTATTAACACACATGTTTTTATACAAATAAGAAAAGAATTGCCACTGGGTTTAGTTGCAAAATTATTTAGAACTTACATTTTATTGAAATTACAGTTACAAGAATGTGCAATTATTCACCTTGTACCACCTAGCCTAACAATTACTGATATTTCATTTACTTTCTCTCCGAAAGAGCGAAATTTCATTTAATTTGAAAATACAGACATGGATCTCCTTACGGTGTAAAGTCTATATAAACTCTACTGAAAATAAATATATGGAACAAAACTAAATATTCCGCAAAATATAACTCAATATTAATATTTATTTTTTCCTTTTTTAGAAAACATTTATAATTTTCAGAAACCAGACATTAATGTCCGACCAGATTTTGAAAAACTAACATGTGAGCTTTTTATTGTTTTTCAAGGCGGACTTTTACAAAGTCTACTGTGAAAAAATATTTCCTCAAGAAAATAATTTCAGTAAGGTGGTTCACATGAGTTTTATACGATTCAGTATATGTTTATATTGCTGTAGCAACCCTTGAAAAGCTTCCCAACTTCACAGAGGCATTGGCAGCAGAGATATGCACCTCAGAAATACACAGTTTACAAGGAGAAAGCTTCACTATAAACTCACTCTCAGAGCAGCCGGCTGACAGAGCAGCACAGTGGAGGCTTACAGACAAGACTTTACTCAGTTCCCTGTCTTTATCTCACGATAACATTTCAACAGATTAGATTGCATTGGCCTGTAACTCTGCCAAATAAGAAGGCGGTTTTGAATTAACTACAGTAGACTGCCTGTACTCGTGCAGAGTAAGTTACTGTTACATCTCGTTACATCTAGATATCCGTTGTCATTCACAGTCTCTTATGTCCTCCACCCTCTCCACTCTCCATAGCAAAGTGACATGAACTCCTTCCTGTGGACAGTGAAGAGCCCCGCCCCCTCTCCTCCGTCATACCTATTTGGGACCATCCATGTGCCCTACACCCGGGTGTGGGAGTTCATCCCTGACGTCTCCAAGCGGGCTTTCCAGACCAGTGCCAACGTGTTCTTTGAGCTGGATCTGACCGACCCGCTCACCATTTCCAAGCTGACCAGCTGCCAGTTGCTGCCCAACGGGGAGAACCTGCAGGCCCTGCTGCCCCGGGATCTGTACCGCCGGCTGAAACGCCACCTGGACTACGTCAGGCACATGATGCCCCACTGGATGACGGCGGACCAGCGGGGCCGGGGGCTGTACGCCGACTACCTGTTCAACGCCATCGCCGGCAACTGGGAGAGAAAGAGGCCCGTGTGGGTGATGCTGATGGTGAACTCCCTGACCGAGTCGGACGTCAGGTCTCGGGGCACCCCGGTGTTAGACCTGTACCTGGCCCAGGAGGCAGACCGCATGGGGAAGAGAACCGGGGCGGTGGAGCGGGTGGAGGAACAGTGTCAACCCCTCAACGGGCTCAACTTCTCTCAGGTAACAGGTGGTGTGGGGGGTGGTTAACGTGATCAGTGGAGTAAAGAGGATGAGACTGCTGGATGCATTTGACTGGCAGCTGGGGGCCAGGGATCTGTAGATATGGGGATCTGGAGATATGAGGATCTGGAGATATGGGGATCTGTAGCTATGGGGATCTGGAGATATGGGGATCTGGAGATATGGGGATCTGGAGATATGGGGATCTGCTGATATGGGGATCTGGAGATATGGGGATCTGGAGATATGGGGATCTGAAGATATGAGGATCTGGAGATATGGGGATCTGGAGATATGGGGATCTGTAGATATGAGGATCTGGAGATAGGGTGAACTGGAGATATGAGGATCTGGAGATATGAGGATCTGGAGAAATGGGGATCTGGAGATATGGGGATCTGGAGATATGGGGATCTGGAGAGGAAGAGAGGCTGGATCCATGTGATATGAGTAATAGAACTGGTTTTGTTTTACGGCCCAGGTACACTGACTGAAAGTAACTGTTGTACAAACCCAACAGACATGAGAAATTAGCCAGCTGACGTGGTGTTGACAGATAATATGTAGCCTGTGATTGTTTGGGATTGTGTCTTCATGACTACAGCTAGAATCTTACTCTGTAACCGAACACTGAAAAATGAACAGAATAACCTAATTTCATGATGACATAACCATGGGAATATCCATGGTTTATTGCTCTTTGGACGAGCCACAGAAGATGTGTAATGTCTAAATTAAGGATGTCCCAGGTTATGTAGTTATGTGGAGTTAGGGGAGGTTATCTACAGTCTATGTGTTTCCGGAGGTCCGTTTATGTCTTTGATGAGCTTGGACTGGGAGGATGTTCCATCATAATGTCTGCTCAGACGTGTGCTCTCTGGTACACACACACACACACACACACACACACACACACACTTCTGCTTCTTAGCTCGTTGACAGCATAGTTAGGAGGCGCTGATGAAAGACGAGACTCTGTGTGGTCTCAGTGCCTCTCAAATTAGCACACCAGGCCTCATTGCTTGTCACATCGAGGGCTAAACACACTGAGAGTCTGTTACACTGTATGTGTGTGTATGTGTGTAACAAAAACACTTGTATGGTGGTTTGGATAATAAAAAAGCAGTTCCTTTTTTAAATGCATGTTTTTTCAGGCATTTTTATTCTTTATTGGACAAAGCAGTGCTTATCGATTCTTTTTCGAAATAGATGGGTTTGGGACCGGAACTAATGCTTCTGCAGTACATGTGCACTGGAGGAAGAGCTTTCCACCACACCACACTAGCCTTGAGTACCGTGATTTGTAAGGGGAAATTTGTAATCAGAATTCACCATTTATGAAGCTAAATTAGAAGTGTGTGTGTGTGTGTGGTACAAACCAATGTGTGGAACCCTGTAACAAAAAGCACTATTGCGTCGTTGTGTTAAAATAAGTGGTCATTTCTAATGAGCATTGCCTGAAGCTAATACTCTATCATTTGATAGAGTACATTACAGTACAGTAGAAGTTGCGGGAGACCTGCCAATGTTCCTGTTGTTCACGAAGGGAGAGTTTTGTGAGCAGGTGTGACGTTGGACTTCGTTTGTGTAGTTCGAGAATATTTGATTAAAATCTGAATAATGAACGACCTCCGTATCAAGTCTCTGTGCACAACCCTCTAACCCCTGTTTAAAATAAAAACATATGAAAATTGTTTAATAACATCAAATGAATTGACGTGGAAACAATGTGTGGACCGTATCATATATTTGCTCACTGTGGTAATCTGTGGTTGATTAAAGCAAAGATTTGGTCAGGAATGACAGCGAAATAAACAAAACTGTGAGGGAGACTGAGAGAACGAGATTGTGAAAGCAAGAGGAGGGGGGTGATGTTTATCATGTCGCTACAAACACTAATCTCAAATGTCAGCTCCGGATTCTGAATGGTGGGAGATGTTACTCGGGATATGTTCTAATAAGTTCTAACTCTGCAACTTTCCGCTCCTGCGTTGCCAATAAGATGTCCGAAATGGGAATGCTGCTATTTCATTGGCTGGCTGAATCCTTTTATAGACACATGTCCCCAGCACAGCCAGTAACCCACAGATACACAGCTGGACCTGGGTGATAAGTTAGCCCGGCTCAGCCCCCTCTCCGCTCCTTAACACGGGGCTGGCGTCACGGGGTCAGCCATTACCCTGCGTCCCTGACCTCACAGGAAGTGATCTGTCTGGCTGAGAGATGAGACTGATTGGGAGTTTCCCCATGTTGTGGAGTGCACACTGTTGCTGAGGTGGATATGGTGTGTGTGCATGTGTGTGTGTGGGCATGTGTGTGTGTTGGGGGCGTGCAGTGGCCCAGTGCCGAGCCACCCTACAGATGGAGATCTCACAGACCTGATAACACTCTGGTTCCTGTGTGCTGCGGCGGTGCAGCTGTGAGACTTGGGGAGAACATGTTTCATCTCCAGAGCTGCTGTGGGCAATCTGGACCGACAGCTGGGTGGGCCGGCCAGCGCCAAACACTCTCCAAATGCACGCTATCGGCACCGAGGGAGATCCTGCAGAACGTTAAGCCGTCTAGAGGGATGCAAGCTGGTCACTGTACGGCCCGAAACACTGTTATAATGAGTCCACAACAACCTCGCTCGTCCCACTCATTGGTTTCATTTCTACATCTACAGCAGTCAGTCTGCACCTCCCTGGTCTCAGCTCTACATCAACAGCAGTCAGTCTGCACCTCCCTGGTCTTAGCTCTACATCTACAGCAGTCAGTCTGCACCTCCCTGGTCTCAGCTCTACATCTACAGCAGTCAGTCTGCACCTCCCCGGTCTCAGCTCTACATCTACAGCAGTCAGTCTGCACCTCCCTGGTCTCAGCTCTACATCAACAGCAGTCAGTCTGCACCTCCCTGGTCTCAGCTCTACATCTACAGCAGTCAGTCTGCACCTCCCTGGTCTCAGCTCTACATCTACAGCAGTCAGTCTGCACCTCCCTGGTATCAGCTCTACATCTACAGCAGTCAGTCTGCACCTCCCTGGTCTCAGCTCTACCTATACAGCAGTCAGTCTGCACCTCCCTGGTCTCAGCTCTACATCTACAGCAGTCAGTCTGCACCTCCCTGGTCTCAGCTCTACATCTACAGCAGTCAGTCTGCACCTCCCTGGTCTTAGCTCTACCCATACAGCAGTCAGTCTGCTCCTCCCTGGTCTCAGCTCTACCCATACAGCAGTCAGTCTGCTCCTCCCTGGTCTCAGCTCTACATCTACAGCAGTCAGTCTGCATCTCCCTGGTCTCAGCTCTACATCTACAGCAGTCAGTCTGCATCTCCCTGGTCTTAGCTCTACCTATACAGCAGTCAGTCTGCACCTCCCTTGTCTCAGCTCTACATCTACAGCAGTCAGTCTGCACCTCCCTGGTCTCAGCTCTACATCTACAGCAGTCAGTCTGCACCTCCCTGGTCTTAGCTCTACCCATACAGCAGTCAGTCTGCTCCTCCCTGGTCTCAGCTCTACCCATACAGCAGTCAGTCTGCTCCTCCCTGGTCTCAGCTCTACATCTACAGCAGTCAGTCTGCATCTCCCTGGTCTCAGCTCTACATCTACAGCAGTCAGTCTGCATCTCCCTGGTCTTAGCTCTACCTATACAGCAGTCAGTCTGCACCTCCCTGGTCTTAGCTCTACATCTACAGCAGTCAGTCTGCACCTCCCTGGTCTCAGCTCTACATCTACAGCAGTCAGTCTGCACCTCCCTGGTCTTAGCTCTACATCTACAGCAGTCAGTCTGCTCCTCCCTGGTCTCAGCTCTACCCATACAGCAGTCAGTCTGCTCCTCCCTGGTCTCAGCTCTACCCATACAGCAGTCAGTCTGCTCCTCCCTGGTCTCAGCTCTACATCTACAGCAGTCAGTCTGCACCTCCCTGGTCTCAGCTCTACCCATACAGCAGTCAGTCTGCATCTCCCTGGTCTCAGCTCTACATCTACAGCAGTCAGTCTGCATCTCCCTGGTCTTAGCTCTACCTATACAGCAGTCAGCATGTCTCTGGCCTGGCATATAAATACCCATATATATTTACTGTGGGTCGCACTGCAGCCGGTACAGGCCTTGTTGGGAGGCAATGACATCACAGCTGTGGCGCCCGTCTCTGTGCTGGGGTCAAATGGCGCCGGCGCTGCTGGTCGAGGAGGATACACTGGGTCAGGATGTGAACGTGTGGGAGTCCAGAACCAAAAAGCCCAGGTTACTGGACTATTTCCACTGTGGCTTGTAAGAAAACAAATATTCCCACATGCACACACACACACACACACACACACACACACACACACACACACACACACACACACACACACACACACACACACACACACACACACACACACACACACACACACACACACACACACACACACACACACACACACACACACACACACACACACACACACACACACACACACACACACACACACACACACACACACACACACACACACCCACACACACCTCATGTGTATTGTTATCTAGCAGACCCAGAGTTGATATATGACCAGGGAGTCCTTTGATATACTGTGACACAGACCTGCCCTGAAAAACCTATTAAATATGACAGTTATACTAAGACTCTATCCAGTGCTGACATAAAATACGGGCCCCTTACAGAGGCTGGTCATGGTGGTGAACATATTCAGGGGAGTTGTCTTTCTATACATAGAAAGAGATGTGTTTCTGTAGTTAAATAAGCATACAGGGTATGTGGTGAAGTTGATACTCTGAGCCTGAGACCACAGTAAAGATGTCCCTTGCCTTGACAGGGGTCACAGAGAGCACCGACAGTGAGCTGAATTGAAAACAACGTCTTCCACGTGTCACATCCAATCATTACAGAACACCTCTTCGTGTGTTCACTGGACGGCTGTTGTATAAATTATGCCCAGTTAAAGGGAGGAATTAGAAAACATCTGACCAGCTCCATATTCAAATATTTACATTCCATGTTTAAGGATGAGTCTGCATCAGCTCTGGCTGTGTGGCCTGCTGATGACTGATGCTCTCTGCTTTCCCTAAACTCCCTTCTTCCTTCCCGCCCCTCCTCCCCCTCCAATCCTCTCTCCCCTCTTCCCTCCCTCCCTCCAATCCTCCCTCCCCTTCTCCTTCCCTCCAATCCTCCCTCCCCTCCCCTCCTCCTTCCCCCCCAGATCAAGTAAATAAGTTAGCAGCATGTAGGCAAGTTTATTGAAGGGTTTCAGACTTTCAGAGTTCAGTATGTTAACAGCAGTAGGGAAGAAACTGTTCCTGAGCCTGCTGGTGCAGATGAGTAGAGATCTGTAACGGTTGCCCGATGGTTAATGGAGATGTGGACACCCAGGAATTTGTAGCTCGCCACTGTAAACCGCAATCAGTTCTTTCGTTTTCTTTGCATTCATGGCCATGTTGTTATCCACGCCCAAACCACTAGGTGCTTGACCTCGTAGGCGGCCTCATTGTTGTCCCTGATCAGACCAACTACTGTGGTTTCATTTGCAAACTTAACGATGGTATTTGAGAATGTGTAGAGGTACGCAGTCGTGGGTGAAGAGGGAGTACAAGAGTGGGCTAAGCACACAGCCCTGTGGGACACCTGGGTTCAGTGTCAGGGTGGAGGAGGCGAGGTTGTCCAACCTGACAGACTGAGATCTGTTGGTTAGGAAGTCTAGCGTCCAGTTGCAAAGAGAGGGGCTGATCCCAAGGTTTTGGGGTTTGGTAACCAGCCTACAGGGGATGACTGTATTGAATGTGTGAGTGCAGAAGATACCTCCGCCAAGGACAGACTAAAGGAGACGACATCTGGGGAGAGCTCCAATTAAATGACTGGGTCTTTGTTGTCCCTTTTGAAGCGGTATTAAAGGTGTTCAGCTCGTTGGTAATGGAGACATCAGTGGCTGATGGGGTAGGGTGCTTGGGTCGGTAGTCCGTAAGGGCTTGAAGGCTCTGCCACATGCGTCGAGGGTCACAGTTGTTGTGCAAACGCTTGATCCTCAGATTGTGGGCGTGTTTGGCTATCTTGATGCCTCGTTTTTAGGTTGGCCCCGGATGAGCTGTAGACCTGTTTCACATGCCTGATCTGAGAGAGTCTGACCTCTTTGTTCATCCAAGGCTTTTGGTCGAGGAAGGTCTTTATTTGTTTACGTGTGGTGACATTGTTGGTGCAGGTGTTGATGTAATCCAGAACAGAGGATGCATATGATTCAATGTTAGTATGGGAGTCAGTGGTAGTCTGAGTGGCAAAAGGACTTCAGTGTGTGTGTTGAAACTGGAGCTGTAGTGATGAGTCTGACCCCTCAGGACACACTTTGACTGTCCTCACTGTAGCTTTCACACACTTGATGATGGGTAGGTACCTTGGTAGCTTTTGCAGTGAGTGGTGGTCAGACTGACCCATGTGGGGGAGGGGGGGTGGCTTTGTAAGCCTCCGGAATGTTAGTGTACACATGGTTGAGTGTGTTGTCGCCTGTTGTTGGGCAGGAAACATTATGGTGGAATTTGGGAAAACTGTTTTCTTGCTGGACTTAAAATCCCCTGTAACAATTATAAGGGCATCGGGATGAGCAGTCTGTCTGTAATTACCATGGTTGTTACTACCCTGCTTCTAATGCTAGGTGCTAGGTGCTGGGTGCTAGGTGCTATGTGCTATGTACTATGTGCTATGTGCTGGGTGCTGGGTGCTATGTGCTGGGTGTTAGGTGCTGGGTGCTAGATGCTAGGTGCTAGATGCTAGGTGCTGGGTGCTGGGTGCTAGATGCTGGGTGCTAGGTGCTATGTGCTGGTGCTAGGTACTGGGTGCTATGTGCTGGGTGCATGGGTTTATTCAACTTCCCAAACAACCAATTATCCCCCACAAAACACTACACGTGGGTGCTGTGTGCTGTGTGCTGGGTGCTGGGTGCTGGGTGCTAGGTGCTAGGTGCTAAGTGCTGGGTGCTGGGTGCTAGGTGCTAAGTGCTGGGTGCTAGGCGCTAGGCATGGGTTTATTCAACTTCCCAAACAACCACTTATCCCCCACAACACACTACACGTTTTGTGCAGAGATGTTACAGTAGTGTTCTTTTACATGATCAAACAACAAGATTACAAATACGTTACTGTGTAATTACATGGTCAACTTATAGGCCAATTTGGAATGGAATGTCTTCCAGACTTGTATGTGTTGTGTGCACTGACCTGGGAATAAAGTCTCAGATGACATATATATGGGAAATAGTGAGTATGTGTACAGAGTGTACATCCTGTCCTCATCAGCAGGCGGCCGCTGGTGACGTTGGTTTAACAAGCCACTGCACTAATGACCTAATTGGCTGCTTAATGACTAAATTGCCCTCTGCTTTCCAGAACCATTTAGACTATAATACATCGGCCAGAACAGAGGCCAGGGGTGCAGCCTAGCGAGACGAAGCGGCCAGACATGGTTATAGAGTAAAGGGTTGAATGAAGACCACATCAAGTCAGGACAACAGATATATGTGGCCACGATGAATTAGTGGGTTAGATGGGTTAGATGGACACATTGGGTTAGATGGGTTAGATAGACACAGTGGGTTAGATGGAGACGGTGGGTTAGATGGAGACGGTGGGTTAGATGGAGAGCTGTGGGTTAGATGGAGAGCTGTGGGTTAGATGGAGAGCTGTGGGTTAGATGGAGAGGTGTGAGTTAGATGGAGAGCTGTGGGTTAGACAGAGAGCTGTGGGTTTGATGGAGAGCTGTGGGTTAGATGGAGAGCTGTGGGTTAGATGGAGAGCTGTGGGTTAGATGGAGAGGTGTGAGTTAGATGGAGAGCTGTGGGTTAGATGGAGAGGTGTGAGTTAGATGGAGAGCTGTGGGTTAGATGGAGAGCTGTGGGTTAGATGGAGAGCTGTGGGTTAGATGGAGAGGTATGAGTTAGATGGAGAGCTGTACCATATCACCGGGTTTCCAAGGTCTTCTCACCACTACCTTATGGCCTTGCATTACACTGCAGATTTTCCTTCTGCTCTTGGTCTTTCTCGCTCACTCAAACACACACACACACTAACACACACACACACACCACAGTGGCCGATGCGTTTGGGACACACTCGCGCACACACCGACAATTGGAACGTGGGTAACGAACGCTAGGCATGTTAGTCAGAGGGCAACATAACAATGGACAGGACCCGTTGGGTTTGGAGGTGGTCTTTGGGTCGGGGCATGTTTGTTTTCAGACAGGGCGGGACGGGTTATCTGAGGCACCGGCTGATTGATCGCAGACAGGAATGTTACTCAGTGATTTCCTGAGCGACCGGAGTTTCCTTCCCCGAAATGCTGTTGTCTGTCAGGGTGTGATAGCCATCTTAGATCCATATCACATCCATTTGAATGGCACATTAAGCTGGGTGCTGTCAGGTGTGCTGTGGCTCGGATATGCAGCCCAGTTCCCTGTAAGCGTTGAAGCACTCTAGAAATGTGTTAGGAAGCCATTATAAGTAGTGCACATGAGATCTGGTGTTTGAACGGTGTTTGATAGAAGGACAATGTCAGTGTTCGTTTGAAGTTACTCTAAATGACCAATAATGAATATGGGCTTTTTTAAACCATACAAGGGTTCAACATTTTTTGACGCATCAAAACGCACAAAGTGGATTCTAGTCTTCAATCAAATGGTTGAATGCTAGTGATTTATACTCAAAATATGAATTGAAGAAAGTGAACATGGTGAACATTGTCTTGTTATCCAGTCACCCTCCACCAGTCTTCCAGTCACCCTCCACCAGTCTTCCAGTCACCCTCCACCAGTCTTCCAGTCACCCTCCACCAGTCTCCCAGTCACCTTCCACCAGTCTTCCAGTCACCTTCCACCAGTCTTCCAGTCACCCTCCACCAGTCTCCCAGTCACCCTCCACCAGTCTTCCAGTCACCCTCCACCAGTCTCCCAGTCACCCTCCACCAGTCTCCCAGTCACCCTCCACCAGTCTTCCAGTCACCCTCCACCAGTCTTCCAGTCACCCTCCACCAGTCTTCCAGCCACCCTCCACCAGTCTTCCAGTCACCCTCCACCAGTCTTCCAGTCACCCTCCACCAGTCTTCCAGTCACCCTCCACCAGTCTTCCAGTCACCCTCCACCAGTCTCCCAGTCACCCTCCACCAGTCTTCCAGTCACCCTCCACCAGTCTCCCAGTCACCCTCCACCAGTCTCCCAGTCACCCTCCACCAGTCTCCCAGTCACCCTCCACCAGTCTCCCAGTCACCCTCCACCAGTCTCCCAGTCACCCTCCACCAGTCTTCCAGTCACCCTCCACCAGTCTTCCAGTCACCCTCCACCAGTCTTCCAGTCACCCTCCACCAGTCTTCCAGTCACCCTCCACCAGTCTTCCAGTCACCCTCCACCAGTCTTCCAGTCACCCTCCACCAGTCTTCCAGTCACCCTCCACCAGTCTTCCAGTCACCCTCCACCAGTCTTCCAGTCACCCTCCACCAGTCTTCCAGTCACCCTCCACCAGTCTTCCAGTCTTCCACACCCTCCACCAGTCTTCCAGTCACCCTCCACCAGTCTTCCAGTCACCCTCCACCAGTCTTCCAGTCACCCTCCACCAGTCTTCCAGTCACCCTCCACCAGTCTTCCAGTCACCCTCCACCAGTCTTCCAGTCACCCTCCACCAGTCTTCCAGTCACCCTCCACCAGTCTTCCAGTCACCCTCCACCAGTCTTCCAGTCACCCTCCACCAGTCTTCCAGTCACCCTCCACCAGTCTTCCAGTCACCCTCCACCAGTCTTCCATACCCCCTCCTGTCCCCCCTCCCACAAGTCCCTTATACCCCCTTCCAGTCCCTCGAGTGTGTGTAGTTTTTATATTATAAATACCAGGCGGGGGTTTAAGGATTAACACAGTAGAACATGGGGGACTCAATCCTGAAACCACAGTCCAGTCCCTCAGTGGGAAGCTTAATGCTGCATAAAAAACACCAATGTAAAAACTGAATGTGAATCCCTTTGCTACTGTTAATCTCCTCCGCAGTAAATACATTCTACTCCACGATCCCTCCACGGCCGCCTAAGAGAGTTCAGGAATCTGACGCATTCAGGCCAAGTTCACCATAAAGCCGGATTGAATTGACTCGGGGAGAATGTTGCCCCGATCCTGACCCTCAGGTGACCTCCATCCCCCGATCCCTCTAGCCTCCCTCCTCCCCCTCCTGTCATACGGAACTCTGGATGATTCTCTGTGACTGACTGCATGCTGGGGAGTAGGTGAGGGTTTCGCTCTGTCCTCCAGCTGTAGAGCTGTGATTTGGAATTATGGAATGCTGGCTCCCCTTCTGCTATTGTGTGACCTCGCTTACCTCCCTTAGTCTCTTAACCTGAGAGCCGGGCGTGACGAAGAGAGAGAGGAGCAGTGAGGGAGAGGAGGGTGAGGGGTGAGGAAGAGAGGAGAGAAAGGATGATATACAGGATATAAAGGAAGAGGAAGAGAGAGGATACAAGGAGAGGAGACAAGGAAGAGAGGGGAAGGAAAGGTAGCATTAGACATGATGGATCACCAGGAGATCGGGAGGAGCAGAGTGGAACAGAGAATGACATCATTAGCTGTGAAAAAGAGTGTCAGCGAAAAGGCAAAGACCCAGGAAACCTTTTACTTTCACTGAGCAGTTTGGGCAAAAACAAAAGAAGAGAGAGGCTTCTTTGACATGCTGCGACTGCTCTTCCTGTCCTGGTTTTGGTGTTTGTTTTTCCTTTTAGATCTTGCACCATTTCACCTGACATTCTGCCGTGTTGTCTCACATCCACATTTTTTCAAGCAAACGTTTTCTACCTTTTTTTTTGCATTTTGCTGGAACAGTTTTAAAATAATATCAAACATATGGCAACGTTTATAGAAGGCAAATTAGTTGAGAAATCAAATCTACTTAAAGATTCCTGCAACTGTAGTCTCTGGGGATAGGGAATGTTAGGAGGAGATAATGGGCAGGTGTAATTATATTCCCAAAATGAGAAATAATAGGAGAGAGTTGGAAAAGGAACAGGAGACAGAAGAGCAGGAGACATAAGGGAGAGAGCAGGAGAGCAGAAGAGCAGGAGAGAAGAAGAGCAGGAGAGCAGGAGACCAGGAGAGCAGAAGAGCAGGAGACCAGGAGAGCAGGAGACCAGGAGACCAGGAGAGCAGGAGACCAGGAGAGCAGAAGAGCAGGAGACCAGGAGAGCAGAAGAGCAGGAGACCAGGAGAGCAGAAGAGCAGGAGACCAGGAGAGCAGAAGAGCAGGAGACCAGGAGAGCAGAAGAGCAGGAGACCAGGAGAGCAGAAGAGCAGGAGACCAGGAGAGCAGAAGAGCAGGAGACCAGGAGAGCAGAAGAGCAGGAGACCAGGAGAGCAGGAGAGCAGAAGAGCAGGAGACCAGGAGAGCAGAAGAGCAGGAGACCAGGAGAGCAGGAGAGCAGGAGACCAGGAGCGCAGAAGAGCAGGAGACCAGCAGAAGAGCAGGAGACCAGGAGAGCAGAAGAGCAGGAGAGCAGAAGAGCAGGAGACCAGGAGCAGAAGAGCAGGAGACCAGGAGAGCAGAAGAGCAGGAGACCAGGAGAGCAGAAGAGCAGGAGACCAGGAGAGCAGAAGAGCAGGAGACCAGGAGAGCAGAAGAGCAGGAGACCAGGAGAGCAGAAGAGCAGAAGAGCAGGAGACCAGGAGAGCAGAAGAGCAGGAGACCAGGAGAGCAGAAGAGCAGAAGAGCAGGAGACCAGGAGAGCAGAAGAGCAGGCAAAGGAGAGATCAGAAACAATGCAAAGAATAAGAAAGGACAGGACGAAGAAGGGATAACATGAAAATGAGAGAACAAAGGAATAAAAGAAAGAGAGCAGGAAGATAGTTGTGTTCTAATATACTTTCAACTGGATCTCTGACTGTTTCACCTCCCTCCCCAGGCCTGCACCTCTGCACCTCTGTTTCACCTCCCACACCAGGCCTGCACCTCTGCACCTCTGTTTCACCTCCCTCCCCAGGCCTGCACCTCTGCACCTCTGTTTCACCTCCCACCCCAGGCCTGCACCTCTGCACCTCTGTTTCACCTCCCACCCCAGGCCTGCACCTCTGCACCTCTGTTTCACCTCCCTCCCCAGGCCTGCACCTCTGCACCTCTGTTTCACCTCCCACCCCAGGCCTGCACCTCTGCACCTCTGTTTCACCTCCCTCCCCAGGCCTGCCCTGCACCTCTGTTTCACCTCCCAGGCCTGCACCTCTGCACCTCTGTTTCACCTCCCACCCCAGGCCTGCACCTCTGCACCTCTGTTTCACCTCCCACCCCAGGCCTGCACCTCTGCACCTCTGTTTCACCTCCCTCCCCAGGCCTGCACCTCTGCACCTCTGTTTCACCTCCCACCCCAGGCCTGCACCTCTGCACCTCTGTTTCACCTCCCTCCCCAGGCCTGCACTTCTGAAGCTGCCGCAGTGGCATGAGTCATGTGATGGTAATTGGCCTGGTGGTTCCACTGGAGTTGTGCAAAGAGATTAGCAGGGAAACGTTTCGGCTTGCAGGGAGGTGAATGTGCTGTGTCATTCACAGATGTGGGCCCGTGTGGGAAAGCGTTTGATGGACTAATGGATTAATGGTAATTGGATGGGCCCATTTACTTAGATATCCATTCTCACATCCGTACACACAGTGAAGCACAAACACACACACACAATGTTTTTATCACTTTTTTTACTCACATAGTTATTCATTATTCTAAAGTCTATTTTTCCTCACCTCGAAACATATACGTGACTCAAACCTTAACCAAACCCTAACCCTAATCTAAATAACGTCACTTTTATTACCATTCCAACCATAAATGTAACGCTAACCCTTAACTTAACCCCGTACCCTAAACCTAACCCAGCCTTTAAAAAAACACAAAAGTACTTTCAATGGTCAGGATGTGCAAAAAACGCAGAATCTTCCAGACGTTTCTAGTGTTCAGGACTGTTTTGTCAATATTTGTCCTGAAGACTCCTGAAAATCACTCTCTGATACACAGATATACAAACACTTTGTCAGCCTGTGAATGTATCTGGCTTTTCCTTGGCCCTCCTTGTGACATCCTGCTGGTCTTCCTGGTTATCGGGGTCTCCCTCCACTATTGGGATGCTTTCACCAGCGTCCTGCTGTTTCATCAACAGTCTTCAGCAGCTGGGTCAGCCACAGGCAGGCACACAGACACAACGTCGTCTTTCTACAACATTTACTCGGCCTAGCAAGGCAGAAAGACAGAGAGAAACAGAGAGAGAGAGAAACAGAGAGAGAGAGAGAGAGAGAGAGAGAGAGAGAGAGAGAGAAGAAACAAAGAGAGAGAGAAACAAAGAGAGAGAAACAGAGAGAGAGAGAGAGAGACAGGCAATAGACATGAGCATGCAGGCCCATTCCGATATGGGGGTTTAGCTTGGCTCGGAAAACCCTGTGTGTAAGCAGCCAGGGTAATTGGTTTGTAATGCCCGTGCCAAGCCTGTGCCAGACCAGCTGTCTGGGGAGGGGGGCGGGATGGCAGGGGTCCGGGGGGGCGGGTGTAACAGCGTCTCTCCATTTGCCACCCAAGGTGAATGCCCAAATCAGCTCACCATGAGCCTGTGCCATCCATATATATCATCCATCTATACCACCCTGTCTGGCACTGGTTATACCACCCTGTCTGGCCCTGGTTATACCACCCTGTCTGGCACTGGTTATACCACCCTGTCTGGCCCTGGTTATACCACCCTGTCTGGCCCTGGTTATACCACCCTGTCTGGCCCTGGTTATACCACCCTGTCTGGCCCTGGTTATACCACCCTGTCTGGCCCTGGTTATACCACCCTGTCTGGCCCTGGTTATACCACCCTGTCTGGCCCTGGTTACCACCCTGTCTGGCCCACCCTGTCTGGCCCTGGTTATACCACCCTGTCTGGCCCTGGTTATACCACCCTGTCTGGCCCTGGTTATACCACCCTGTCTGGCCCTGGTTATACTGGCCCTGGTTATACCACCCTGTCTGGCCCTGGTTATACCACCCTGTCTGGCCCTGGTTACCCCCTGTCTGGTTATACCACCCTGGCCCTGGTTATACCACCCTGTCTGGCCCTGGTTATACCACCCTGTCTGGCCCTGGTTATACTGTCTGGCCCTGGTATACCACCCCCTGTCTGGCCCTGGTTATACCACCCTGTCTGGCCCTGGTTATACCACCCTGTCTGGCCCTGGTTATACCACCCTGTCTGGCCCTGGTTATACCACCCTGTCTGGCCCTGGTTATACCACCCTGTCTGGCCCTGGTTATACCACCCTGTCTGGCCCTGGTTATACCACCCTGTCTGGCCCTGGTTATACCACCCTGTCTGGCCCTGGTTATACCACCCTGTCTGGCCCTGGTTATACCACCCTGTCTGGCCCTGGTTATACCACCCTGTCTGGCCCTGGTTATACCACCCTGTTTGGCCCTGGTTATACCACCCTGTTTGGCCCTGGCTATACCACATTTCTCACGACTGGGGAGGGTTTTACAGAACGTAGCCTGTGTCCCTGATTGGCTGTGGCTTTATTGTGATGGTCGGTCAGCCAATTAGGCGGCGTTGTGCCTGTGGAGACCTGTTGTCTATACTGGATGCTTGCGGATGTGGCCACAGGCTCTGATGTCACAACTGCTCTTGACAAATTTCCTAATATGAAAAATACGGGTCTGTGCACAGAGAACGCCAGAATGGTTTAAAGAGCTCAAGCGGCATTAAAAAATCCCCTCTTTTAGATATATGAATGTGTGCACTGTCAATACTCCCACTTCATTCCTTTATACCATGTGCAGAGTGCCTAAGATAATACATACTGGACATATACACACGCCTTGTCATTGTCAGCTAAGAAATTCGGAGAAAACCTTACGAATGGGCAGAAAGCCGGAATGGAAAAACACACCTTATTATCGCTCTGCCAAAAAACCAGAGGAAGCAAAACAGAGAAAGAAACAGAAACAGAGAGATTGAAAGAAAGAGGACGAGAAAGACGGAGCACTGAATAGAGAGAGAGACGAGTTTGAGTGAAGCCGACCGCCTCATATAGCCTGCGCTTGTCTGTGGTGTGCGGCCAACTCAAGCACTTGAGCCAGTGGTGTGAATGGCTTTTTAATGCATGTTAACAGCCAGAGTATTTCAGCAGGATGCAGACAGGATGATGTGATGACACTGTCCTGTGGGCCTCATGGCTACGGGAGCCTGTCCACATAAGCTTCTTACACACCAACGCTATTACTACGTTATATCTCCCTTAGACCCTTCTCAGCCTTACAGTGAGGAACGTGTGAGGAACGTGTGAGGACCGTGTGAGGAACGCGTGAGGAACGTGTGAGGAACGTGTGAGGACCGTGTGAGGAACGTGTGAGGAACGTGTGAGGAACGTGTGAGGAACGTGTGAGAGGAACGTGTGAGGAACGTGTGAGGAACGTGTGAGAAATGTGCCTTATTTCCAAGTTCTGTTTGTTCTGTGTGGACGGAAGAGCTTGCTACTTGATCAGGCCTCCATTCTTAGGCATGTGACATTTATTTAGCTCCGCTAAGCGACACAGAACAGAACAATAAAACAATATATAATGAATAATAATAAAGCACAATATATTCCACACATCAGAAAATAACATATACACAGTTGTTCATTTCCTGCTTCAATTGTTTTGCTATTGTTTTATCACATTGCAGTGTTACCTAGTTACACAGTAAATGATGTATTCCTCAGCCCAGATTCAACACACTGCAGACACAAGTTAGCGCAAGACTTAGCTCACAAAAGAAAAAGAATAGGACAGTACGAAAAGGCTTTGGGAGTTTATTGGCAACTAGGAGGAAGAAAGAGGCGGGCGAACGGAGTGGAAGACATTATAAAGAGTTCTTTCAGCTGAGTGGGTTTTTATTGAGGCGAAAAGGAATTGCCTGCTCCTGTAGCGGTCCCGACTGGCCTCTATGATGTAGGACACGTTATGAACTAGTGCCAGCGCGAAGGAGCCGAAATGCTGAGCTGCACTCTGTCCAGTGAGCCTTCCTCTCCTCCTGCCTCCACAGCTCCAACCACACTCATCTGGGACACCCTGATTGTCTGTTAAAACCTCAGCAGTTTAAATAGAAGGAAAAATTGTTCGAAGTAAAAAGTGTGAAGTATGTTTTAAGTCTGGTAGAAGGAATTTCGCCAGTCCTGACTGTGGTGGCCAGCTAGGAGTCCCTGCAGAACGGGTTGTTGGGCAGAGAAAACTGTTCGAGAGCTGTGTTTGATACAGACTGAACCTTATTGATTGATTGGCTTGCACGTGTGTCACTTTCTCACCACTTTTATGTTTTTTTCTTAAAAGTTTTTTCAATTTACAAACAATCTTATAGTTTTTCTCAAAACATTTTCACCTCAAGAGAGAGACACAATCAAATTTCCTTTAAGCTGCCCGACGTTTGGTTGGGCCCTCTATAATGTAGTTAAAACTAACATTACAGTTATTTAAAAACGGAAACAATCTTTTCTAGGCTAAAATCTTTTTTTGGAAATGCTCTGGGGGAATCTAGGAAAGATTTCGATGTTACGATCTTCTTCAGTAGTACTGTATGTATTATAATTTGCTAGATTTTTTGGTATAAAATACAATACAGGCTACTGGATGTGCCATCCATTATTTCTGGATCGTGTCTCAGACAAGTTGTCTACGTTTGATGAGAGGACAGAATCTGACCCAAGCCAATAAAGACATGATGAGACGAGCGATTCTAGGAGTCCAACCCAATAGATGCCTGTCTTTTCTATCGTACTCGTGGAGGCCTCTTTCTTTCTCTGGAAGTGCTGAGAGGAAAAGGTCCCGAGTTCAGCTCCTCTGAAAGGGGATCCAATCGGCATGCTGACAAGAATGCCGTGCCTAACTGGTACTGACAGCTCTTCTGAGTTCAAATGTGTGCCTGTGTGTTTTCAGGACTGGTGGCTCGAAAGGAGTGTTGGGTAATGAGAGGGGTGAGTGGGTCAGAGTGTTGGGTAATGAGAGGGGTGAGTGGGTCAGAGTGTTGGGTAATGAGAGGGGTGAGTGGGTCCGAGTGTTGGGTAATGAGAGGGGTGAGTGGGTCCGAGTGTTGGGTAATGAGAGGGGTGAGTGGGTCAGAGTGTTGGGTAATGAGAGGGGTGAGTGGGTCAGAGTGTTGGGTAATGAGAGAGGTGAGTGGGTCAGAGTGTTGGGTAATGAGAGGGGTGAGTGGGTCCGAGTGTTGGGTAATGAGAGGGGTGAGTGGGTCCGAGTGTTGGGTAATGAGAGGGGTGAGTGGGTCAGAGTGTTGGGTAATGAGAGGGGTGAGTGGGTCAGAGTGTTGGGTAATGAGAGGGGTGAGTGGGTCCGAGTGTTGGGTAATGAGAGAGGTGAGTGGGTCAGAGTGTTGGGTAATGAGAGGGGTGAGTGGGTCCGAGTGTTGGGTAATGAGAGGGGTGAGTGGGTCAGAGTGTTGGGTAATGAGAGGGGTGAGTGGGTCCGAGTGTTGGGTAATGAGAGGGGTGAGTGGGTCAGAGTGTTGGGTAATGAGAGGGGTGAGTGGGTCCGAGTGTTGGGTAATGAGAGGGGTGAGTGGGTCAGAGTGTTGGGTTAAGAGAGGGGTGAGTGGGTCAGAGTGTTGGGTAATGAGAGAGGTGAGTGGGTCAGAGTGTTGGGTAATGAGAGGGGTGAGTGGGTCAGAGTGTTGGGTAATGAGAGGGGTGAGTGGGTCAGAGTGTTGGGTAATGAGAGGGGTGAGTGGGTCAGAGTGTTGGGTAATGAGAGGGGTGAGTGGGTCAGAGTGTTGGGTAATGAGAGGGGTGAGTGGGTCAGAGTGTTGGGTAATGAGAGGGGTGAGTGGGTCAGAGTGTTGGGTAATGAGAGGGGTGAGTGGGTCAGAGTGTTGGGTAATGAGAGGGGTGAGTGGGTCAGAGTGTTGGGTAATGAGAGGGGTGAGTGGGTCAGAGTGTTGGGTAATGAGAGGGGTGAGTGGGTCAGAGTGTTGGGTAATGAGAGGGGTGAGTGGGTCAGAGTGTTGGGTAATGAGAGGGGTGAGTGGGTCAGAGTGTTGGGTAATGAGAGAGGTGAGTGGGTCCGAGTGTTGGGTAATGAGAGGGGTGAGTGGGTCAGAGTGTTGGGTAATGAGAGGGGTGAGTGGGTCAGAGTGTTGGGTAATGAGAGGGGTGAGTGGGTCAGAGTGTTGGGTAATGAGAGGGGTGAGTGGGTCAGAGTGTTGGGTAATGAGAGGGGTGAGTGGGTCAGAGTGTTGGGTAATGAGAGGGGTGAGTGGGTCAGAGTGTTGGGTAATGAGAGAGGTGAGTGGGTCAGAGTGTTGGGTAATGAGAGGGGTGGCTGGGTCAGAGTGTTGGGTAATGAGAGAGGTGAGTGGGTCAGAGTGTTGGGTAATGAGAGGGGTGAGTGGGTCAGAGTGTTGGGTAATGAGAGGGGTGAGTGGGTCAGAGTGTTGGGTAATGAGAGGGGTGAGTGGGTCAGAGTGTTGGGTAATGAGAGGGGTGAGTGGGTCAGAGTGTTGGGTAATGAGAGGGGTGAGTGGGTCAGAGTGTTGGGTAATGAGAGGGGTGAGTGGGTCAGAGTGTTGGGTAATGAGAGAGGTGAGTGGGTCAGAGTGTTGGGTAATGAGAGAGGTGAGTGGGTCAGAGTGTTGGGTAATGAGAGAGGTGAGTGGGTCAGAGTGTTGGGTAATGAGAGGGGTGAGTGGGTCAGAGTGTTGGGTAATGAGAGGGGTGAGTGGGTCCGAGTGTTGGGTAATGAGAGGGGTGAGTGGGTCAGAGTGTTGGGTAATGAGAGGGGTGAGTGGGTCAGAGTGTTGGGTAATGAGAGGGGTGAGTGGGTCAGAGTGTTGGGTAATGAGAGGGGTGAGTGGGTCAGAGTGTTGGGTTAAGAGAAGGGTGGCTGGGTCAGAGTGTTGGGTAATGAGAGGGGTGAGTGGGTCCGAGTGTTGGGTTTGGATACAGGTGAGTGGGTCAGAGTGTTGGGTTATGAGAGGGGTGAGTGGGTCAGAGTGTTGGGTTTGGGTAGGGGTGAGTGGGTCAGAGTGTTTGGCTAATAGAAGGGTGTTTAAACGAAGCGTATAATTAAAAATATCCACCCAAATTCCAGTTAACCGTTTCTACAATCACCTGGCCATCCCATTCCTCCCAGTCTATGTTTCTGGAGATAAAGAGCAAATGGATGGCAGAAGAATGGTGGAGAGAGTGAGAGAGAAAGGCAAGGGAGGGTGATCAAGGCTGAAAGGTCAGGACCAAAGAGAGAGTGAGAGTGAGCCGGTCTCAGATGAAAGGATCCACGCTCCCAATGATGAGACACACCAACACCTCTTCTATCCCATGTCTCGGTCTCTGTCCCCTGTCTCTGTTCTATGTCTCTGTTCTATGTCTCTGTCCTATGTCTATGTCCTCTGTCTCTGTCTCCTGTCTCTGTTCTATGTCTCTGTCCTATGTCTCTGTCCTATGTCTATGTCCTCTGTCTCTGTCTCCTGTCTCTGTCCCCTGTCTCTGTCTCCTGTCTCTGAACCCTGTCTCTGTCCTATGTCTATGTCCCCTGTCTCTGTCTCCTGTCTATGTCCCCTGTCTCTGTCTCCTGTCTATGTCCCCTGTCTCTGCTCACTCTGTTCACCTCCCCTCCAGACACCAGATGTAATCTCCTTCACTCTTCCCTGTCAACCGTTGTCGTCATGGAGCCATGTTGTTGTAACAGCAGATGTATCGGCCCACTGCAGCCCTGTGTGTGTGTGTGTGTAACTGCAAATGAGGCTCTGGTTGAAGGGAAGCGAGAGCTGTAAATATAAGGTTCCCCCTAGAGACGGTGGTTTAGAGTGAAGCTCTGAGGCAGTCTGTTGACTCCCAGCCATTCCTGAGCTCGCTCCATTGGCAACTGGCTGGCCTGAAGTGAACTGGAGAGGTGGTGGGTGTGTAGAGGTGGGGGTGTAGAGAGAGTGGCAGAACGAGGTGAAATAGGGGGGGCAGCTTCAAGCTGTTCATGCTTTTCATATAGATGTTATGACAGCAATTTGCAATTGTTGTGGTCTTTGCCTCTGTGCGATTTCTTCTTCTTTTTTCAACAAATTATCTTCTTGAGGCAAGACAAAAAAAATATTTTGCCAATATATAAGAACTGACCCTAGCAGGAGGGAAAACAGTATGGCGAAAACAGCTTAGGTAGATGCAAACAAAACTAAGTGTCCTTGATTTCTGTTTGATAAATCAGGAAGTGCTGCTGCCGGCACTGGTACCTCATGCGAGTGTCATCGCAGCCTATTTCAGTTTTTCAAGCAATATCTTTATTTAAAGGAATATGCAAGACCAATGTGTTTACTTCTAATAGCCCGGTTGTGCTAGGAGCAATCCAAACCCAGTATAAGGGTGCCATTAACCTTTCAAGGACAATTCTGGCCCCCCATTGTTTTCTGGGTAAACACTCTGATCCATGTCGCTGTCGTTACGAAAGACACGTCGTCTACTGCCATTGCTGCAAACGTGGTGTGTGGTGTGTTTGTGTTTGGCTACGCGTGTGTTTTATGTACACAAGTGTGTGTGTGTTGTGGGGTTGTGTAATGTTAACTTGCATGGTTGTGGTGAACAGGGTACCTATTTGCTGAGACACAGCGGTGCCGGAGGGCTGGTTTCCCGCACGCTGACCGGTGTTGTAAAAGGCCACGGCGTTTCATGTGAGCTCCGGCAAACGTGGTTGTTCAACGGCAGTTGGTCAACATGATGTCTTTGTGTCTGGAACAAGGCTCTGTCATTAATGCAACACAGGGTGACCGGCGTGGAGCCACGGCAACTCCGCAACTCACACACAACGCCTCTCAGGCTGGACACACACACATACACTGAAACTTATTAACCGCACACACACATACACTGAAACATATTAATCACACACACACATACACTGAAACATATTAATAACACACACACACAAACACACACACAAACACACACACACACACACACACTCTGTAGGTGGAGCTCTGTAGGGGAAGCTCTGTAGGTATAGCTCTTTAGGTGGAGCATTTAAGGTGGAGCTCTGTAGGTGGAACTCTGTAGGTGGAGCTCTGTAGGTGGAGCTCTGTAGGTAAGCAACATGGTTTTATTGTGGATGTGAGCTTCAACTGGAAGGCAGTAGTTTGCGAAAGGGTGGGGTCAACGGGGTGAACCTGTGAAGGCTGAACACATGGCAGGCCACTACATTTTAGAAGTTACAGGGGGTTTGATGGCACATAAGGGACCCCTACAGCAGTCAGTTGCTCAAGAACAGACTTGACCTGCGCCACTTCCTGTGTGAGGCATCGTTGTTCTGAAGGAGCTGGCAAAGCGTTTCCTGGGTTAGAGGAAATACTTTTAAATATGTGGTGTCAGAAAGTGATTTAAGCAAATGATAGAGAGGAGGAGACAGAGTGTCTTGTCATCTGCATGATTTTCATCACTATTTCCTGTCAGCTGCAGGAAGCTCAATTCTGTGGGCAGGCAGTGTGTCACTTAGCAATGACCAGGCCAGCTAGAAGGAAAGGAGACGGGGAGAGTTATAGGAAATGGAAAAATAAAAGTATGGAAGAGGCAGACTCGGACACACAGACACAAGTACAGCCAAGACTGTCAAAAATATTAATCGACTCACAGATTAACAAGCAACATATTATTATCCTTCACTGATTTCAGCGAGGAGATGTGCTGAATTCTGACATAGAGTTGATGGCTGGTTCCTCTGGTCCATGGCCTACAGTTTGTTATCTCCTAGAATAATAGAAGATCTGATGTTAACTTTGAAAAAGGGGGTTTGGGCCTAGCAGGGAATGTGGTGAGACAGGAATAAAGAGATTGGTTAAGAGACACTTTTTTCTGTAGGAAAACAGGATTAAAATGCTGAGTATCTTTGATGAGAGGTTGTTTCCTCGGTGGTAAAACCCTGGCTTATCGTAGAGAGCTCGGTAGAAGTTATGCAGCTGTGATCACTGGGCTTTCCCAGGCAGACAGCAGGGTTGTCTGTCAGACACAGATCGGAGACAGATAAGACCAGGGCCATGATCGGGTCAGGCCAGGGTCAGGACTGGGTCAGGACTGGGTCACACTGGGCTGAGGGAGGTGAGGGTGTGTGGATGGAGTGTATGGAGGGTGTTTGTTCTCTAACTGTCCCCTCAGAAATACCCCCTCCCTTATGACCCCTCCCCCTCTGACCCCTCCCCATCTGACCCCCCCTCTGACCCCTCCCCATCTGACCCATCCCCCTCTGACCCCTCCCCCTTGGACCCAAAAGTGAAACCCTGTCCACCATTCTCAGAACCCAAAAGAAAACTGTAAAGAATAGAATACAGTGTTTTAGAAAAAAAACCATTCTCATGATCCCAGTAGCTTGAGGTCATTGCTTCTTTATAGTTGCAGTGAAGGAAGAAAGTATTTGATGCCCTGCTGATTTTGTTCATTTGCTCAGTGACAAAGACATGATCAGTCTAGCTTATGTTTATTTGAACAGTGAGAGACGGAATAACAACAAAAAAATCCAGAATAATTATTAATTTCAAAGAAGTTATGAATTAATTTGCATTTTACGCAGTGAAATAAGTATTTGATCCCCTGTCAATCAACAGGATTTCTGACTCCCAGGTGTCGGGGCAGTTCCTACTCTTCCTTACAGATCCCCTTGAGCTTTATGAGATTCTATTATAGTCAATGAGACAGTGAACTGAATCTTCTGGTCTCCGCACAGATGTTTGGCTCTGGCTGGACCACTCACATTCACAGACTGGTCCTGAAACCACTCCGGCGTTATCTTGGCTGCATTGTGTGGATTGTTGACATGTTGATATTGTAATGAAGCTGTCTGAACGAGCAGAGGTCTGAATACTTAACACTGAACTGTCAACCCAGTGTATTTAGGCAGAATGGGAGAGCCACAGTGTCTCTACTAATCACTGTGATACAGACACACAATACTCGTATTCCACTGACCATGTAGTTATGTAACCCTTACAGGACAACATCCGGCAGTTAGTAACCGCCTTGTTTTTTTATTGTAAATGTCCTTTAATTACCTTCACACATCCTCCTTTTAAGCTCCCACATTGTGCGGCATGTGTGTCAAGGAAATGTATAGGCCACCGATCAGAAGAGAAACCATAGATGTGCTTTTGGATGCTGTTCAGTGCAGGGTGGGTGTCAGGGTGGTAGGCAGGCTGGCTGGCCGGCCAATGAAAACAGCTGTGCTGTAGAACTGCAGTCTCGGTTTCAGAGCAGGAAGGAGTGTTTGTTCTCTACCAGTCTCCTCAGGCCCAGAAGTGATTCCACAGGAGCATAATGAAGAATCCTGCAGAAACCTCACCCATGTCTAAACAGAAACGTTTGCTTGACAAATCTGCAGCAGTAGAATTTGCAGTAGAAGTTATTATGTTATTGTTGTCTATAATGGTCGGCTTGATGTTTTAACCATTACATTATGTTGTCTTGTGTTTAGGTTAGGTTTAGATTTTGGTTTGGGATAGAATTTAAATAGATGAATTTTTTTTAGATTGCGTTTGGATAGGGATCAGGAATGGTTAAGCTACAGGGTTTGAGAAATGCTTTAAAAATCATGGCCACATCTGCAACAATGGAAGATACCGATTATTTTAGAAGCTCCGAACGTGATGTAATACTTGCAGAATCGCCGCAGACTGTAGAACTGTTGGAAGGGGAAAGCCCTGGTGTGAATAAAGACAACAAACATCAAGGAACACATTAAGTCCAACCTTATGTAGTTGTCAATCCATCAATCCCAAATGTTCTGTGCATCTCCATAAGGGGTTCCCAAACGGAGAACTGTTCTCTCCTACAGGAGCATCCCTTACAGTACACTCCCTGTCTTTCTACGCTTTTCCCTCTGGTGTGTTTGGACTGCAGACGCCGGGTATGATAAGTGTACCATTTAAAGCCACAGTCTTGTGATTTGTTGGTCTGCCCAACCACAGCCTCTCAGGACTGGACCGCGTCTGCCCCTCAGCCCCAGCAGGCTTCATATTTACGCTCCTACTCTTACACAGGACATTCCCACGCGCCACTTTCCCCTGTCAAGACCACCGCTCTGCTGTGGTCCAAACCAAATGTTTTTCCTAATAGAAGGCGGGTGCTAAAACTATTACTAATCGCCATCGTAGCCATCATCATATTTCTGCTAAGTGAGCAGTTTGTTTCCTGGCCGAACGTCTGGCTTTCAGGCTGTGGGGGGCTGGGGGCAGTATTGGTGGAGGGAGGGGGAGTATTGGTGGAGGGGATGGGGAGTATTGGTGGAGGGAGGGGATGGGGGAGTATTGGTGGAGGGAGGGGATGGGGCAGTATTGGTGGAGGGAGGGGATGGGGAGTATTGGTGGAGGGAGGGGAAGGGGATTGGGGAGTATTGGTGGAGGGAGGGGGAGTTTTGGTGGAGGGAGGGGAGGGGATTGGGGAGTATTGTTGGAGGGAGGGGGAGAGGATGGGGGAGTATTGGTGGAGGGAGGGGGGGGATGTGGGAGTATTGGTGGAGGGAGGGGGAGGGGATTGGGGAGTATTGGTGGAGGGAGGGGAGGGGATTGGGGAGTATTGGTGGAGGGAGGGGAGGTGATTGGGGAGTATTGGTGGAGGGAGGGGAGGGGATGGGGAGTA
Organism: Dallia pectoralis; assembly: GCA_029465975.1. NCBI lineage: Eukaryota > Metazoa > Chordata > Actinopteri > Esociformes > Umbridae > Dallia > Dallia pectoralis. The sequence continues at coordinate 3,730,114 of CM055751.1, forward strand.
TTGGTGGAGGGAGGGGGAGGGGATTGGGAAGTATTGGTGGAGGGAGGGGGAGGGGATTGGGGAGTATTGGTGGAGGGAGGGGGAGGGGATGGGGGAGTATTGGTGGAGTTGTATCGGTCCTGTTGTTTTGGTGCTGTTGTTTTGGTGCTGTTGTTTTGGTGCTGTTGTATCGGTTCTGTTGTATCGGTTCTGTTGTATCGGTCCTGTTGTATCGGTCCTGTTGTTTTGTTGCTGTTGTTAGTCTTCTGTGTCAGTAGTTTGTTATAAAACATTTGAGAACACTTTATTTCTCAACCCTTCCCCCAGAATAGGCCTTGTCCCACTTGCCAATCTGTCACTCTAAATACATATTTGCTCAATAAAATATAGACACATGAGAAAGAATGAATACTGTCATGAATTATTGAGAGATTACATAAAGATTCTTGGACGCAGCTCAAGTCAACACAACACAGGGCCTTTCTGAAATAATGAATGACATAAGAATGCAATAAAATGCCCCTCCTCTGATCAGACATCCAGTTTTGTTTACAACCACGGCCAGCAATGCAACATGAGGGAATAAATAACCATTTGCCCCCCGCCCATCAGTCACCGTTACCATCACGACCATATAGCACTCTCTTCTGAACGCTTGTGGAACTTTTCCAAATGTGGCTTGATGCTCTAGTTAGACCTACATTGTAATGGACACATTATTATCATGAATGGAGGTATTATTATGTGGGTTCTGCCCAATCACATGATCTCTGCTGCCCTTGGTTCATATCAAACGGGCCATCATGTCTCTCATAGTGGATCCTGGCTCATAGTGGATCCTGGCTCATAGTGGATCCTGGCTCATAGTGGATCCTGGCTCGGGTAAAAGTTATTTTCTGGCTGGGTGTGAGAGATAGTAGTGTTCTGGCTGAATGGCAGCTCTGTTAGTCCTGAGGGAATGACCTGAGGGAATGGACCTGAAGAATGGACCTGAGGGAATGGACCTGAAGAATGGACCTGAAGAATGGACCTGAGGAATGGACCTGAGGAATGGACCTGTGGGATGGACCTGAGGAATGGACCTGTGGGAATGGACATGAGGGAATGGACATGAAGAATGGACCTGAGGAATGGACCTGAAGAATGGACCTGAAGAATGGACCTGAGGAATGAACCTGAAGAATGGACCTGAGGGATGAACCTGAAGAATGGACCTGAAGAATGGACCTGAAGAATGGACCTGAAGAATGGACCTGAGGAATGGACCTGTGGGATGGACCTGAGGAATGAACCTGAAGAATGGACCTGAAGAATGGACCTGAAGAATGGACCTGAGGGATGAACCTGAAGAATGGACCTGAGGAAATGAATTACCTAGAGTTGTGGACATAGGCTGTAGTTACATTATGATATAAAGAATATAGAAAAAATATTGAGAGATGCTTGATACAGTTCCAACACTATTGTCGTTGCAAACCTCTCAGATGACTCAATCAAAAGTATGGCGCATGTTTACCCTGGAAGGTGGTACCTCGAGATATCGGCAACTGCACGTTTACACAACAAATGTCTACAGTCTTCATGATGTCTTTACAAACATATTATAAGGTAATTAACCCATAAATACTGCAACATTTTCCTTTCTGCTCGTTATTTGCGGTTTATGTTTTCTAAGACTACCATGTGCGACTACTAAATACTCACCCTAAATTGTTACTAAATAGTGACCCTCATCGATAAATTTTATGGGTCATACAAGTTTGTGGGCGGACTGACTACTGTGCTTTACACTAGAACTCATTACACTTCTCTGTCATTCTCTGTCTCTTAGCTTCTTTTCATTCCCCGCTGTCTACCTGTCTATCTACCTCTCCACCTCTCTACCTCTCCACCTCTCTCCCTCTCCACCTCTCTCCCTCTCTCCCTCTCCACCTCTCTCCACCTCTCTCCTTCTCCACCTCTCTCCCTCTCCACCTCTCCTCCTCTCCTCTCCACCTCTCTCCTTCTCCACCTCTCTCCCTCTCCACCTCTCTCCCTCTCTCCCTCTCTCCCTCTCCACCTCTCTCCACCTCTCTCCTTCTCCACCTCTCTCCCTCTCCACCTCTCTCCCTCTCTCCCTCTCCACCTCTCTCCACCTCTCTCCTTCTCCACCTCTCTCCCTCTCCACCTCTCCTCTCCTCCTCTCCTCTCCACCTCTCTCCTTCTCCACCTCTCTCCCTCTCCACCTCTCTCCCTCTCTCCCTCTCCACCTCTCTCCACCTCTCTCCTTCTCCACTTTGCTCGACTTTGTTCCTGTAATCTCTACCTATCTATTCTCTGACAGAGTGACTGGGCTCTTGATACAGTAGATTAAAGAATAAAACACTTTAGAGTGACTGGGCTTTTGGTACAGTAGAGTAAAGAATAAAACACTTTAGAGTGACTGGGCTTTTGGTACAGTAGAGTAAAGAATAAAACACTTTAGAGTGACTGGGCTCTTCATTAGGGATGAGGATCGAAACCAGAAAATCAATAAGGTCCGATCATTGCAATAATGCTATTGAGTACCACTGGGTCGTGTAATGTAACGTTATGTCTAAAGAGACAACAGTAATTTAAATCAATTCACTGGTGCACAAATATAAATTGACTGTCTAATAGAGATATTGAATTCAATTAAATTGCCTGGCAATCACCAAAAAAATAAACTAAGAATTGACTTGACTCGCGCCCTCGTTCGCAGCATTTCTCTTCCGTTGCTTGGTGATAAGAGGTCAAAGGTTTGGCTAAATGTTAGTAAAGCCAAAGATAAGGAATAAGCGGAATGTCATTCATGTTCAAAGTTAATTTCTTGCCAGTGGGGAAACACAACACCAATGATGAAGCACCTCAACTGTGTGCGTCAGTTAAAAGAAAAATGCAGCACCTTCGACTGTCTTCGAGTGGAAACGCTTCCTCTTCCGGCTGCCGCCAACTAACGTTAATAATAGCTAGCTTGTTTCACTCCTGAAAAGTTAAAAAAATACTCATTCGGAAACTCGGTCTGCTTAAGACTTAAATCGTTAAGCAGTCTCAATAATGGTATCAATATCAATAAAAATGAACGATCACCATCAATTACTCTTGGTACAGTAGATTGAAGAATAAAACATTTTAGAACGACTGCTGCTGGGCTCTTCATCTGCTTTCAATTCACGCTCTCATCTTCCAAGCCACAGTTGGACAGACATCTAGAACGACAGAGATTTGAGGGAAGGATTGTGGAAGAAAGGGACGGCAGGAGCTGACACGATGTATTCCTCTGAACAGTAAATAGTGTGTGTGTGTGTGTCTGTGTGTGTGTGTGTGTGTATGTGTGCGTGTGTGTGTGCGTGTGTGTGCGTGTGTGTGCGTGTGTGTGCAAGTGTGTATGTGTGTGCGTGCGTGTGTGTGCGCGTGCGTCTGTGTGCGTGTGCGTGCGTGTGCGTGTGTGTGTGTGTGTGTGCGTGCGTGTGCGTGTGTGTGGGGGCACAGCAGTAAAACACAGACAAAGAAACCCACTAGAATTTTACACCAGGAGGAAAGCAGAATGTCTTTTGAAGGTATTAAGGTTCCTCCCAGTCTTTCGGCAGAAAGCCCAGCAGAGAGACCAGCAAGGTTTGTTTTCCTTTCACGCTCTGTCTCAGACAGCTTGTTCTAATTGAGAAGACTTCTGCTCTCTCTTTCACGGATGGATTGACAGACGTTTTTCAGAATATAATAAAAATCTTTGAAAATGAGCAGCTTTCCCCTCAGACACAATGGGATTCCCCTTACACACATTGATGCACATAAATGCACATACATTTACATAAACACACATGCACGCAAGCACACACACGCACACACACACACTTAAATTCCTATGCTCTGAAATCTACACACACACACCGGCCCAATATCACACTAACACAAACATACACTGAAACACACATTCACATGGACACAGTCTATCTCACTTTTTTCCTCACAGTCCAGGGAACAGCCCCTCTCCAGGTCGCCTGTGCTCCATGAAATTGGACATTTCTCCCACTGATTTGCCGTGAAATAGTGAGTATATCTGGGATTACGCCGCGTAAGTGCTTGGTCTCTGAAGGACTGTAACTGATGATAGCAAAGCCTGCCTCTTCCTGCTGCTGCCACGGTCAGACTGCCCTATACCATAACACACACACACACACACTGCCCTATACCATAACATATACACACACTGCACTAAACCATAACATACACACACTGCCCTAAACCATAAAACACACACACACACTGCCCTATACCATAAAATACACACACACTGCACTAAACCATAAAATACACACACACTGCCCTATACCATAACATATACACACACTGCACTAAACCATAACATACACACACTGCCCTAAACCATAACACACACACACACACACTGCCCTATACCATAACATATACACACACTGCACTAAACCATAACATACACACACTGCCCTAAACCATAAACACACACACACACACTGCCCTAAACCATAACATATACACACACTGCACTAAACCATAACATACACACACTGCCCTATACCATAAAATACACACACACTGCCCTATACCATAAAATACACACACACTGCCCTATACCATAAAATGTCCCACATAACAAACACACACTGCCCTAAACCATAACATATACACACACTGCCCTATACCATAAAATACACACACACTGCCCTAAACCATAACATATACACACACTGCACTAAACCATAACATACACACACTGCTCTATACTATAACAAACACAGACTGCCCCATGCCATAACAAACACAGACTGTCCCATACCATAACAAACACAGACTGACCCATACTATAACAAACACAGACTGTCCCATACCATAACAAACACAGACTGCCCCATGCCATAACAAACACAGACTGTCCCATACCATAACAAACACAGACTGTCCCATACCATAACAAACACAGACTGCCCCATACCATAACATGCACAGACTGTCCCATACCATAACAAACACAGACTGCCCCATGCCATAACAAACACAGACTGTCCCATACCATAACAAACACAGACTGTCCCATACCATAACAAACACAGACTGACCCATACTATAACAAACACAGACTGTCCCATACCATAACAAACACAGACTGCCCCATGCCATAACAAACACAGACTGTCCCATACCATAACAAACACAGACTGTCCAAACATGTCCCACAAACACAGACTGACCCATACTATAACAAACACAGACTGTCCCATACCATAACAAACACAGACTGCCCCATGCCAAACAAACACAGACTGTCCCACAAACAGACTGCCCCATACCATAACATGCACAGACTGTCCCATACCATAACAAACACAGACTGTCCCATACCATAACAAACACAGACTGTCCCATACCATAACAAACACAGACTGCCCCATACTATAACAAACACAGACTGCCCCATGCCATAACAAACACAGACTGTCCCATACCATAACAAACACAGACTGACCCATACTATAACAAACACAGACTGTCCCATACCATAACAAACACAGACTGCCCCATGCCATAACAAACACAGACTGTCCCATACCATAACAAACACAGACTGTCCCATACCATAACAAACACAGACTGCCCCATACCATAACATGCACAGACTGTCCCATACCATAACAAACACAGACTGCCCCATGCCATAACAAACACAGACTGTCCCATACCATAACAAACACAGACTGTCCCATACCATAACAAACACAGACTGCCCCATACCATAACATGCACAGACTGTCCCATACCATAACAAACACAGACTGTCCCATACCATAACAAACACAGACTGTCCCATACCATAACAAACACAGACTGTCCCATACCATAACAAACACAGACTGTCCCATACCATAACAAACACAGACTGTCCCATACCATAACAAACACACTGTTCCATACGATGAGCGCTATCTGGGTGGAGGCATGTGGGGATGAATGAGAGGTGCTATGGGGAGGCCAGTGTAGGGCCAGCTGTGCTCCAGACCTGATCAGAGGGAACAGAAGGTTAAAGAGCAAACAGGCTTTCGCTGGCAGTTAGCTCCTGCTGCTAACCATAAACACATGGATCGTCCTCTCTCTCTCTGTGTCTTTCTGTCTTCTTCTGTCTTTCTCCCTCCATCTATCTGCCTATCCCTATCTCTTCCCTCTCTCTCTGTCTTTCTCCCTCCATCTATCTGCCTATCCCTATCTCTTCCCTCTCTCTCTGTCTTTCTTCCTGTGTCTTGTGCTCCATCCTTCGTCTGTCCTGGTCTCTCGCAAATGCACAAACGTGAACTGTGCACATAGCATTAGCTCGTACATAATAGCCTTTCAATCAGGTTCCTTTCAATATCTCGCCACGCCACAGACCTTTAGCACCCGCTACCCAGGTACCAGTTACATCAGTCTGAACTGACGCAGGTTCGGCATGAGATGACCTCACGTCACACCTCATCTGAGCTGTGTGTCGAGACACGAACTGAACCTGAAACTGTCCGCTCAGACACACGACCCTGGTGACCGGATCCAGTCAGGAACACCGCGCAGGAATCTGGCCCTGTGAGGAACCGGTCCCACTCCCACACTGAGGCTCCATCAGCAGGCCTTCCCATCGCCCTGGATCTGGATTACGTTTGTTTGCTATGACTCAATTTATCTTCATGGACGAGATTAGGCGCTGCTCTCATGTTTCCGCGAAACCTCAAAATGGGAAATACAAATCATTCTCAGGGAATTACACTGTCTGAAGCTATTAAATGAACCAAAGCAGTGTGTGAGATAAGAGGGACGTGGCCTTTGGATCGGAGCTTTATGTTTTAAACATGCAAGACTCTCCACGCGCTTTCTGGTTATGGAATGGGACCAGCTCATCTGGTTCGGATAGCATCACACATCATAATGGGAACAGATACATCTGAAGGAATTCCGTAATATCTTTCCATGGGAAAAGAGGAGTTATCTGCAGAATGTGAATGGATCAGTGTTGGTGCTCCCAATACAGTCCTGTCTGTTAGCTCTGGGCTACTGGCTTAGACAGGTCAAGTATTTCTGTGACCTAACCACGACTCCACTATGTTGTCCCCCGTCTTCCCCCCTGAAGTCCTGAAAGGGAGGAAGATTGAGCGCCATCTCAACCACTTTGTCACTTGTCTCGTTTCTTCGTTTCTCTCTTTTTCTTTTTCTCACACCGTTCTTGGGTATTAATCACGACGACGAGGCAGCTGCTCTCCAGCTCAACTGATGCTTTATTATTTTCTCGATTTTCAGGCGGGCAGGAAAGAATGGATGAATGGTGTTGTATTGGGGCTGCCAAGTCAAACAGCAGGGTTTGTTTGTGGACAAGTGCAAAGAGAGCAGGGCCGATTACCCCACATGTTCTTATTAACTGGGCTAGGTGCCTGGGGAGAGGGGCTGGAGAGAGGGGCTGAAGAGAGGGGCTGGGAAGAGGGGCTGGAGAGAGAAGGGCTGGGGAGAGAGGGGCTGGGGAGAGGGGGCTGGGGAGAGGGGGCTGGGGAGAGGGGGCTGGGGAGAGGGGGCTGGGGAGAGGGGCTGGGGAGAGGGGCTGAAGAGAGGGGCTGAAGAGAGGGGCTGAAGAGAGGGGCTGGGGAGAGGGGCTGGAGAGAGGGGCTGGAGAGAGGGGCTGGAGAGAGGGGCTGAAGAGAGGGGCTGGGGAGAGGGGCTGGAGAGAGGGGCTGGAGAGAGGGGCTGGAGAGAGGGGCTGGAGAGAGGGGGGCTGGAGAGAGGGGCTGGAGAGAGGGCTGGAGAGAGGGGGCTGGAGAGAGAGGGGCTGGAGAGAGAGGGGCTGGAGAGAGAGGGGCTGGAGAGAGGGGGCTGGAGAGAGGGGCTGGAGAGGGGGCTGGAGAGAGGGGCTGGAGAGAGGGGCTGGAGAGAGGGGCTGGGGAGAGGGGGGGCTGGGCTGGAGAGAGGGGCTGGAGAGAGGGGAGGGGCTGGAGAGAGAGGGGCTGGAGAGAGGGGGCTGGAGAGAGGGGGCTGGAGAGAGGGGGCTGGAGAGAGGGGCTGGAGGGGGGCTGGAGAGAGAGGGGCTGGAGAGAGGGGGCTGGAGAGAGGAGCTGGAGAGAGGGGCTGGAGAGAGGGGCTGGAGAGAGGAGCTGGAGAGAGGGGCTGGAGAGAGAGGGGCTGGAGAGAGGGGCTGGAGAGAGAGGGGCTGGAGAGAGGAGCTGGAGAGAGGGGCTGGGGAGAGGAGCTGGAGAGAGGGGCTGGAGAGGGAGGCTGGGGAGAAAGGGGCTGGAGAGAGAGGGGAGAGCGAGATGGGCTAGGGAGCCTGTAGTTATGAGATTGGACTGAGAAAGCGGGGAAGAAGAGAAGGATAGGAGACTGAGAGATTGACCAAATGAAGAAGTCAGAGGATGAGGAGATGTTTTCTCTACCAGGATGGGAGGGTCCTGTAGTGTCCACCCCATGATGGGAGGGTCCTGTAGTGTCCACCCCAGGATGGGAGGGTCCTGTAGTGTCCACCCCATGATGGGAGGGTCCTGTAGTGTCCACCCCATGATGGGAGGGTCTTGTAGTGTCCATCCCAGGATGGGAGGGTCCTGTAGTGTCTACCCCATGATGGGAGAATGGAGGAAAACCAGAGAACAGAGTGTGGGGAGGGAGAAGGGAAGAGAGGAAAGAATGGAAGGCTTTCTGTAGACACTGGGAGCAACAGGCAGCCACCACCGTGATGGTTTCTGGGTAATCCCTGCATTTCCTGGGCTGAGAGGGAGACAGACAAACAAAAGTCAGGAGGAAGAGACTGGGACATGAAGAGATAGAATGTAAAGAAAAGGAAAAAGCAGAAAGGTTGTATAGAAATGACAAAATCTGTAGGGCACAATAAATTGGTGTTGTTTTAAAAGTGTGCCCTGGTATTTTTTTATCTTCTCATATTTTCACACACTAAGGTTATTACAGCTGTGTGTATTTATATTTGTTTTCAATTCTAGTCAGGTTTGCTTTAATTAGTTTGAGTTTCATAAAAGGCAAGAGGCAGTGACAACGTGATTGGTCAGGTCATAGGCATGTTAGTTTTACATATTAAATCACTTTAACCGTTTCTTGGATTTAAAAGAAAATTATATCTTGACTGGTGAAAATAAACTATTTTTTCATTGTTCACACCCATTTAATGTGCATGTTCTTTTTTACATGTACGTTGTATCAAGTAAATATGAAGGTATTGAATGAAAACCAGGTGTTCTGGTTGCCTTAGGTTTGTAAAATTCTTTGGGAGGTACTGGGAAGTGTCAGGGTTCGGCTCTCAAGCCGACAGAGGACACAAGCGCAGAGAACTTGTTTCTTACAATGGGTTTTATTCATCCAGGACAGGCAAGACAGGCACAAAACTGGGAACTTGAATTAACAAAACACAAAATCAGACAGAGGAAACTCATACACAAGGAACATAAACCAGAACGTGCAAATAACCCGGTATACATAAAACCCAACCCATCAACAACAAAACTGAATGTTCACATTACCAACTCTAACTTGGTCTAAACAACATGCAAACACTCCTGCATTAAATCATAACAGCACAACTAAAATCCTAAACACCACATACCTTGAATTAATGTCCCGACACTAAACAACTGATAAGCACAGAACTATATAGGGACACTAATGAAAACCTGAACCCAGGTGTGGGAAAAACTCAGGTGTCTAGAATGTCTGTGATTACTCCCTCTCTCTGCTGGTCGGGGGAGTGCCAACTCCCGCATAGAGAGGGACAGAGGGAGGGAACCATGACAGTACCCCCTCCCCCACGACCGCCACTGGGCGGTCCAAGCGGCCCCCCCGGTCTCCGCCGATCATAGTCCTGAACCAGACCGGGAAGTAGACTCAGTGACGGGGAGGCGGTAGAGGAGGTGGGGAGGGAAGGAGGCGACAATGAGTCACAGGCTATGGGCAGGACAGATAGAACTGGTCTCGGGCAGGGCAGAGAGAACTGGTCTTGGGCAGGGCAGAACAAAGCGACCCCAGAAGCCCCCAGGGAGAGGACAGATCACGGAACGGGTTTAGAGGGCGTACCGGTGATGACTGGTCAGGAAGCCGGACTGGCTGAGGGGGAGCGGAGGCCCGGACAGGCGGATGCGGGTCAGGCGGCCGGACGGGCGTAGGCGGAGCAGAGGCTCGTACGGGCGGAAGAGGGTCAGGAGGCCGGCCCGGAGGAAGCGGGTCAGGAGGCCGGCCCGGAGGAAGCGGGTCAGGAGGCCGGCCCGGAGGAAGCGGGTCAGGAGGCCGGCCCGGAGGAAGCGGGTCAGGAGGCCGAGCCGGAGGGCACGGGTCAGGAGGCCGCGCCGGAGGGCACGGGTCAGGTGGCCGCGCCGGAGGACACGGGTCGGGCTGGGGACGGACACTGGCTCGGGCTGGGGGACGGACACTGGCTCGGGCTGGAGGACGGACACTGGCTGGACGGGAGTGAGCGCAGGGACGGGAGTGAGCTCAGGGACGGGAGTGAGCTCAGGGACGGGAGTGAGCTCAGGGGACGGGAGTGAGCTCAGGGACGGGAGTGAGCTCAGGGACGGGTGAGCTCAGGGACGGGGAGTGAGCTCAGGGACGGGGCAGGCTCAGAGCTGGGGCAGGCTCAGAGGGGACTGGGGCAGGCTCAGAGGGGACTGGGGCAGGCTCAGAGGGGACTGGGGCAGGCTCAGAGGGGACTGGGGCAGGCTCAGAGGGGACTGGGGCAGGCTCAGGCTGGGGCAGGCTCAGGGGACTGGGGCAGGCTCAGAGGGGACTGGGGCAGGCTGGGGCAGGCAGAGGGGACTGGGGCAGGCTGGGGCAGGCTCAGAGGGGACTGGGGCAGGCTCAGAGGGGACTGGGGCAGGCTCAGAGGGGACTGGGGCAGGCTCAGAGGGGACTGGGGCAGGCTCAGAGGGGACTGGGGCAGGCTCAGAGGGGACTGGGGCAGGCTCAGAGGGGACTGGGGCAGGCTCTAGAACAGGAGACCCAGACTCAAGGGGAAGAAGAGACCCAGACGTGGGCAAAACAGTCAGTCTGGTCTCGGACAGGACAGAAAGTCTGGTCTCGGTCAAGACAGGGGACCCAGTCTCGGGCAACACAGATAGACTGGTCTCGGGCAAAGGGACTCGGACAGGCTCAAAAGGGACTTGGACTGGCTCCGAAACAGGGACCTGGAGGAGGTGTGGTGCCCGGCAGAACAACCGTGGCAATAGGTAGTCCAGAGCCGGACGAGAAAGCTCCCCCTTGTAATCCTTCCATGCGAAGAACTCGCTGTAACACCTCTCTTCCTCCTCCTCGTCAACTCCTGTCTCCTTCATCCAGACCATAAAGTCAATGAGGACCTCCCAGTCCTTCCGTAGTGCCTCGTCTATGGCCAGGAGTGCCTGAGAGGGAACTGGTGTGGTGGACTGAACGGAGACCGATCTCTGGGCCAGGGGATCGGACGCCATCTCGAACTGCTGGGCGGGAGCCATCTTCAGCTGCTGGGCGGCAGCCATCTTCAGCTGCGGGGCGGCAGCCATCTTCAGCTGCGGGGCGGCAGCCATCTTCAGCTGCGGGGCGGCAGCCATCTTCAGCTGCGGGGCGGCAGCCATCTTCAGCTGCGGGGCGGCAGCCTTCTTCAGCTGCGGGGCGGCAGCCTTCTTCAGCTGCGGGGCGGCAGCCTTCTTCAGCTGCGGGGCGGCAGCCTTCTTCAGCTGCGGGGCGGCAGCCTTCAGCTGCGGGGCGGCAGCCTTCTTCAGCTGCGGGGCGGCAGCCTTCTTCAGCTGCGGGGCGGCAGCCTTCTTTAGCTGCGGGGCGGCAGCCCTTCTTAGCTGCGGGGGAGTTGATGATCGAACAACTGGAGGCAACGCGGATGCCAGCCGGAGGATGTAGGAATCCCAGCCATATTTCTCCTCCGGGTACTCCTCCTCCGACTCAGAATAGATTGTCTCTCTCCCATTCCGCACTGCTCTGTAGTCTGCGGGTATCCAGACAGGGGGTGGAGCAGATGGTCGTGGAGGAAGAGGTGGTCCAGGTCGTATCGCGCGCCGGCGATAACAAGCCGGTATCTCGACAGGCTGTTCATCTGCCCATGAACAGACCTTCTTTCTCCGCTGCGTCCTTGATGGTCGGGACATACTGTCAGGGTTCGGCTCTCAAGCCGACAGAGGACACAAGCGCAGAGAACTTGTTTCTTACAATGGGTTTTATTCATCCAGGACAGGCAAGACAGGCACAAGAACTGGGAACTTGAATTAACAAAACACAAAATCAGACAGAGGAAACTCATACACAAGGAACATAAACCAGAACGTGCAAATAACCCTGTATACATAAAACCCAACCCATCAACAACAAAACTGAATGTTCACATTACCAACTCTAACTTGGTCTAAACAACATGCAAAAACTCCTGCATTAAATCATAACAGCACAACTAAAATCCTAAACACCACATACCTTGAATTAATGTCCCGACACTAAACAACTGATAAGCACAGAACTATATAGGGACACTAATGAAAACCTGAACCCAGGTGTGGGAAAAACTCAGGTGTCTAGAATGTCTGTGATTACTCCCTCTCTCTGCTGGTCGGGGGAGTGCCAACTCCCGCATAGAGAGGGACAGAGGGAGGGAACCATGACAGGGAAGTAATGTCACGGCTCGCTCGGGTGAAGGCAGAGGGAGCGAGAGGCAGAGCCAGAGAATCCCGTTTGAGGTGGTTTTATTCCACACATAAAACAAACATGAAACAACGAACGAAAATAGGCACTGACTAAAACAAACTGCGCTATACAGCGACTTACTAACGTGAACTAAACCAGCGATTTAGACATATAAATATATAAAACACTCACCGATATTGACACGTCATATTGAATTAATAACCAGCACCCGTGAACCTAACCAACCTGACAGCCCACTGATTTACTAACCTACGCCTTGAGCTTAGCTAAACCCAAAACAGCTGAGCTTCTAATCAACACGTTACACAGGAGTGCTCTCCCCTACACACCCTGTGACACCACAGCTCCATCCATACGTGAAAGGTGGTCGGAGGACAGATGCGGTTGTCGGAGGTGATGTCAAAGGGTGTACTGGCAGGTAATGTCTAAGAATTAACCAGACAATAAGCAGACTGCTTGGTGTCGATCATTCTCTTCTGTCTCTTTTCGTTTGTCAAATATATTCTTATTTTATAAATATTTGACCTAGTGTACATATTTTCTGCGTTTTATGTAATTTATATAACAAACTGTTTGTTTTTACTTTTAGTTTTCGCTCGCAATAATAGCCGTGCAGACATTCCCATGCACACACACGCTTCAACACGATCACACACACTAACAAGCCCATAGCGGAGCCCCTCAGTAGGGTCTGTGATCAGATAGCTGCGTTCAGGTTTCCCAAGCACAGCTAACCCTGGATGTTATTACAACCATATTCACCCCCAGAGTCTCAGGGCAGTCTGAACCCTATCTCTGTTGGGCTCAGCTCCATCCCCTCCGAGGAGCCCTGTAGAGCCCAGCCAAGCATGTCCCTGGGTCAGTGGTCTTGGGTTTGCTGGTGAAACACAACCACCTCTAGGAGCTTGCAGAGAGGGTCAAGCCGCGGTTGGATACATGCCTATTTACATGTTATCAGTTTTAATGAATTTTTTTAGCAGAATTTTTCAATCATACTCACATCTCTTGCCTGTCCTCTGGAAAAGTATTTTATGCACACTAAATGTTAATGGGCCAAAATGTACAATTATTATTATTTATTTTTAATTTCTTTTGTTCTGTCTGTGTACTTTGAGAGGGGAGAAGGTGCCCCATTAATCAACCTCAGAAGATACAAAGAAGGAGAGAGAACGAGAGAGAGAAAAGAAAAAAAGATTAATGGAGTGGTTGAGTTTTAACACACCAAAATGTTCAAAGAGTGATGCGGAGTGATAAAGAGCGATGAAGAGCGATGAAGAGCGATAAAGAGCGATAAAGAGCGACAGAGTGACAAAGAGTGATGCAGAGTGATGTAGATCAATGGAGTGTGATGGAGAGAGATGAAGAGCGTCAGAGTGACAAAGAGTGACGCAGAGCGGCGCAGAGGGGTGGAGAGTGGGGGAGAGTGGAGGAGAGTGATGAAGAGTGATGAAGAGTGATAAGGGAAGTGTGAGGTAGTTGACATAAACCAACCGTCCAACAACTTGTCATGAGCATCTACTCATTGCATGATATAATGAAGCCTGCACTAACAGTAATGCCAACAAACAGCAGAGTTTAATACACTTCAAGGTCAACTGTGTCAAACTTCGCAAACGTCTGTTGATAAATGGCAGTTTTTTATGCTCCTCCTTTTCAGCAAAGGACGTTACCATCTAAAAATGTCTCTCCGTTTTCACCCAAAAAATAATAACATTTTCACCCAAAACTGTAAGTGTAAAGCTCTTCAGCTTTGTTCCTTATTTATTGTATACTGGGTTGTCCCACACACTGACATCAGTCTGGTTTGTGAGCACCGTGTTTCCTGTTGCCTTGTTATCAGTTCCGGTTCTGTTTGAAGATGATGAGTAACCTGTTTGATGATTGGTAATCACGTCATGACTCACCTCTTTCATGTCCTGTGATTGGCTGTGCCTGTCCCTTATGCTGAGAGAGACACTTTGTCTGAGGAACAGCCACTCAACCCATCAACACACGCACACACACACACACACACACACACACACACACACACACACACACACACACACACACACACACACACACACACACACACACACACACACACACACACACACACACACACACACACACACACACACACACACACAGCATTGGAGCTATGGAAACAGCACAGATATATGCAGTCTTCACTGTGTGAAAGCAATGTTGACATACCACACCATTTACAGCTCCTTGTGCCAAGTTCTCCCTCCTTTCTCCTTCATCACCATGTCCAGAGTGCCTGCTATGTTCAGGGAAACTCCCAGCGCTGGCAGCCAAACACAGGGCACGGTCGGCACTGGCCTTGCTTTTGGCAGCAGTAGAAAGCCCTGTGTGAGTGGAGGGCAGTGTGGGTCAAGAGCTTGGGCAATGCCAACACCAGGCCACTCACTCAACGTAACTTTGCGTGGGGGGAAAGATACGATTAAGAAAGTTCAGTAAGAAGGCGTGAGATAGACATTAATAACTATTTGTAGGATTGTGAATTCGGAGGCAGTTGAGATACAAAGGGGAACGAAAGCATTTTTACCTTTATGGCCGTGCAGTTTCCAAGCCTCATTATTGGATTACCACTCTGGCAAGATGACAGTACTGTGCTGGTACCTCCGTCTGTAGATTTTGTAACTTTGAATAAAATAAATGAGAGCGCCCTCTTTGCAGGAAGAGAGGCTGTGCTCACATGCAATGGGAAAGGTTATATAATGCCACAAGTACAATTATCAAGAGAGGAAGGAGCGAGAGAACGGGGTGGTCAGGTCAAGATTCAGGTAGAAGACACCAACACGGCAACACAATAAAGCCTCTAGAAGTGATTGCAAAAACATGCCTTACATTGTGTGAGTATATATATATATATAAAACAATAAGTGAGTTGATTTGGAGGTAGAGTAGTTGCACACCTGTAGACCTTAATCCTACCCACAAATCCTGCAGTCTGTCTGTCAACCAATTGTATTTCCTCCAGGTATCAGCTTCGTCTACAGACCCTGCTGAAGGTAATTAGTGTGTACGGTCTGTGTGGAGCGGTGTCCAGCGGTGATATACACGCGTACGCGCACGTAATCAACCGTGCAAATCCAAAGTCCTTTCCACCGTACGATATGAATCTGGGCTGAATGTGAGCCGGTGTGAAACTCAATCTGCAACTCCACTCTCCCTGGCTTCCTCCAGCTATGGCGCTCCTGTCAAAACACTTAGACGTAATTGACAGCCGGATGTTGATCGTCAGGCCAGTCCTATAGGTGGATGTGAGTGTGATGAGGCGGGATCTGGGAGGGTTGACCCTTGACCCCTTGTGTCTGGGACAGCTGTGGTGTCGTTGGGTGCTGCACACCATAAATTCTCTCTAAAGAGGGTTTACTCTTTATTTTAATGGTGGCTGTAAATTTACAGGGCTGAAGTCCTAGGAGGGCCATTTCAAAAGGGGCAGTCTCACTCTCCTCTTTACACCTGACTGAGGTAAAGCTCTGCCGTCAGGCTGGAGATAATGAGAAACATTAGAAAATGAATGGAAACAAACTTCAAGCTGAAAAAGCGATAGAAATATATTTTGTACACTGAATGTATTAGTTCTTTGGATGAGATTATAGGACCCTTTACTTGATGCTTGTTAAAATACTCATTCAGAGTGTAGATTTCACCAAACTACACATAACAGCTAACCTAATCTCACCAAACTACACATAACAGGAAACCTAAACTCACCAAACTACACATAACAGGAAACCTAATCTCACCAAACTACACATAACAGGAAACCTAATCTCACCAAACTACACATAACAGGAAACCTAATCTCACCAAACTACACATAACAGCTAACCTAATCTCACCAAACTACAGAAAACAGATAACCTAGTCTCACCAAACTACACATAACAGGAAACCTAATCTCACCAAACTACACATAACAGGAAACCTAATCTCACCAAACTACACATAACAGCTAACCTAATGTCACCAAACTACACAAAACAGATAACCTAGTCTCACCAAACTACACATAACAGGAAACCTAATCTCACCAAACTACACATAACAGGAAACCTAATCTCACCAAACTACACATAACAGGAAACCTAATCTCACCAAACTACACAAAACAGATAACCTAGTGTCACCAAACTTCAGCAGAAATCAGGAAACCTAGTTGCCTCAAACTACTAGAAAATAGCTAGCCACTTCAAACTATGCACAGCAAAAAAAATAACCTGGTCACATTCTATGGTTTTGGAGTAAAACTGTTTGTAGACACAGACTTCCAACGTGGTTTTGTGCAGAACAAGATTTATTTTCCAGATTAGTAACCAGATCGCTTGGTTTCTTGGTTTAGCTGGGATAAATTGTTGATTGATCCCAACCTATTGAAATACAGCTTAGAAATCTATTAAGGACACATCACTGTCTGAAAAAATCTGGCAATGTATGCAAGTTTCAGTTACTCAAAGGATTTATTTCAGTAGATACAGTCAATTGAGTGTGTTAAGGATATCTTTACAAGCACTGCCTTTACATATACTTTTTTCATTTTGGCTCTGTTATCAATAGTATTTTGTGATTTTTCAGAAAACACATTTCACACAAATTCAATCTGGCTTTCAAAACAACTGATTTCATTTAGTTTGTTTTGGAAACACGTTCATTGAAACCACGTTTTTGGCGAAATATTATTTGCACATTAGTCATCAAAACATCATGCAACTTTGTAGTCGTTTTAAGATGCAATTAGTCAAAGATCAGGTCTAAGGTCAGGAATTTAGGGATTGGCCCAAAACTATTCCTGAATCACCTCTGATTGGTGGAACCGTATCCCACACAATTGTATTGTGGAACTCAATATGGTTTGTTTTGCGCCTGCAGCATTTTAGGTACCAACGAGTGGCGTATGTCTTACCAGGCCATCTTTGGTCGCACACATGGATTTATCATGTATGTTTCCCCCATGTTGTCCAGGCACAGGGACCGTTGCTAATTCGGCCAATGATATTGTGCCGACACTGTGTCCAGTTTCATATGATGGTTCACAGCATATCAGTTTATGGTTTTCACCCTGTCCAGGGGCTCTCTGATTAATTCCTTTGGCCTGCTGTCTATCTTGCTTCATGCTGAAAAACGTTGTCAGGGTTCACATGGTTTATATGGTCATTTATGTGGTCAATACAATGCATGACAATCATGTCCTGTATTTGTATTGTGTTATAAATAGGCAATGCAGTGGTCTTTTGTGGCTCACATTATCAACACCAAGACTGTCACATACCAACCTTTGGCTTTAGGGTGGTGATTCTGTACTTTCCAATCTGAACATAGTAGACAAAACAGTGCAGAATATACACCATAAATTAACCAAATGGTTGTTCAATCTGGAACAATGAGCCAAGTGATATAAAAGGTATTGCAACAATACATAAAAAATATCCTATCAAAGGTTGTGAATGTATTTTATGTCAGGACCATTTTTTTATTGTGTAACATGTCTTTCTAGATGACACACATTTGATTTTGTTTGTGCTTAGCTTTTTGAAAAAATTGCTTCGTTGTTGATCGGTTGTGGGTTTAATATTAAGAGTTGTGAAAGATCACAACATACTTTTTGTTGAAAGTGCAAAGCAAAAATAATCTAATATTATATCTTAAAGATGCAAAAAGGGCTTTTTGCCCTGTGAATGTTGCAGACAAGCCATTACATGATTTTTATTTAAAGCTTAGAATATTCATTATTAGTAGCTACAATTCAGAAAAACGTCCTTACAGTTTTGTGTTTGAAAGTAATATTGTAGAACAGTGTGTGTATATGCGTGTTGCACTGTAACCTTCCTCACATCTTTCCTGCTCTCCTACAGGTGTTGTTTGCCCTGAACCAGACCTTACTGCAGCATGAGAGTGTGAGAGCAGGCAGTCTACAGGACACCTACACCACCGAGGACCTCATCACTCACTACAACTGTGGGGACCTCAGCTCAATCATCTTCAACCACGACACCTCGCAGGTAAGTCTACCTTAGAAGATCCAAAAGCGCTAAAGCTTCTACCCTGGTCTTAAAGATAAAGGCTTTTGTTTCTACATAACACTGGCACAAACATCTACATATTTGTTATTTAGCAGATGCTCTTATCTAGAGCGACTAACAGAAGCAAAAGTCCTGCTACCAGACAGACCGGCATGTTTTTCATCTTGCCAGCTCGGGAATTAAATCCAGCAGACTTTTTATTACTAGTCAGATCCTCTTACCTTAAATATTACTACAGCCAGACAATTTATAGAGTACGCCAGTCTGTTCTGTCTCCTTGGCCCTTAAAGACCACATCTCCTACAGTTATCTCCAGTGTAATATCATTAGTCAGCCCAGTAAGCCTTGGGCCTTTATGTAATAATAACGCGTGTTAACATTCCACACCCCATGCTATAACCATCTAATGGTTGACGGCGGTGCCAGGCTAGGCTGATATATGGCAGGCCTTATGAACTCTACACCAGAGTAGCAGGTGTTCCCTGATAAACGGACGCTAATCCCCAGGCCCCGTGATCTCCCAGCTCTGTCTTGATCTGCCGTGTTCCTGATGGGTCACAGAGCGAGCAGGTTAATGCGTTTCTACACAGAGGGCCTCCTCAGTCCCAGCGTTGGCCAGAGCCAAACAGGCGTATCCGGCATGGAGCAACGCGGACGTTCAAAGGGAAGCAGCGGAGGAGGAGGACCCGGTCAGAGTCGCAAACAGGAGTGAGGAAGGGAGAAAATATTTCCCTGTCATTTTACATTTCCTGAGCGGCCGAGATAAAGTGCTGTTAATGGGTCTTACTGTGATACGTTATCTGCAGGCAGTTAACCCAACCACCCACCCACCGGCCAGCGCTTACTTCTCTGTTTTCATTAAAAGCTCAAGCGGTCATCATTCATCAGGGAACTGAAGGGACCTCCTCCTACTTTTCTTCACTTTTCCCCCCATCTTTGCTTCTTCTTCACGACCCAATCGCTCACCGAGAGAGCCAAAGAGCGAGAAAGAGACCTGAGAAATAGGAGAGGGAAAAGACGAAAGGAGCTTTTAGAAAGAAGAAGGAGAGCAGTTGTTGGGTAGGCCGGACATACAGCCTGAGGGATCGTGGTATCTGGGACTCGCCACACACTCAGAGACAGACACCTAACCGTTGTTCTTTTATTCATGTTTTATGTTTTATTTATATTAAGGTATGATTAAGGCAAATCACCTTAAGGCAATTTTAGTTTCAATTGTTGTTGGTACCTAACTGCTATGTATCTAGTAATGTACAAATTTGTAACTTAAGCAAATGAAAGCTGTTAGTAATTTCAACCTTTGTATGTTTTTTTTAAATAAACACACACTAATCTAACTAGGTTACTGTGGGCTGCTACTAGCTTAGCTCCTAGCTGGTTAAGTGTTGCAAATAGATTAGTGGTATATTTAAATTTAAAATGTTATTATTTGTAATAATTTGTATTTCAACATTTTCTACCTTTTGTTACATATACAATACTTAGTATACCAAGTATATGTATTTGTTCTAAATTCACAGAGAGTGTTAGATCAGAACTTTCTAGACTTTCTCTATACTATAGAAAAAACAAGTTAACTGCATTTCACGTGATATCTGACATAATGTGGTACCTTCACATAATTTATTTGAGGTCCCTGAAACCTGAAGAACTTCATGCAAACAGGACTACGTCAGGTGATCCCGGTTGTTTCTCAAAACAACTCATCAAACACAAACGCTCACTTGGCCCGCAGCTGTCGAGTTCTCCAGACACAGTTTGTGATTAGGTGTTTGTTTCATATAACATAATATACATACTATATATAATGTAAGCCCCAGGAGAGAACACACACACACGTACATGACCCACGTCCCTGGCCATAACTTCCTTATCCCTGGGGTGTCCTGGAGAGTTTGGATTTGCAAAAAGGAATCATCTGTGTATATGTCACAAGTAATCACTCAGAGACACAGATGTGTCCCTAATGAACAATCTCTTGATAACCCCTTTGTGTTCCATATTTCCCCCTCGTTGCTTCCTTCTCCACTGACTGCAGTAGTTATGGTTAGGAAGTGAATCTTGTTCCTTGCAAGCGCTTTGACCCCAGAGCCGGAAAACCAGGATATTCCCAGAAAGCAGAACAAGATTTGGCCTCAGGTGCAATCTGCTCTGCTGCCTTCTAGTCCCGGTGTCAGAGTCAGTGTGTGTGTCTTAATGTGTGTGTATGTGTGTATATATGTGTGTGTGTTTGTGTGTGTGTGTGTGTCTTAATGTGTGTGTATGTGTGTATATATGTGTGTGTGTTTGTGTGTGTGTGTGTGTGTGTCTTAATGTGTGTGTATGTGTGTATATATATATGTGTGTGTGTTGTGTGTGTGTGTGGGTGTGTCTTAATGTGTGTATGTGTGTGTGTGTGTGTGTGTGTGTATGTGTTTGTATGTGTGTGTGTGTGTGTGTGTGTGTGTGTGTGTGTATCTGTGTGTGTGTGTGTGTATGTGTGTATATATGTGTGTGTGTTTGTGTGTGTGTGTGTGTCTTAATGTGTGTGTATGTGTGTATATATGTGTGTGTGTTTGTGTGTGTGTGTGTGTGTCTTAATGTGTGTGTATGTGTGTATATATGTGTGTGTGTGTGTGTATGTGTTTGTATGTGTGTGTGTGTGTGTGTGTGTGTGTGTATATATGTGTATCTGTGTGTGTGTGTGTGTGTATGTTTGTATGTGTGTGTGTGTGTGTGTGTGTGTTTGTATGTGTTTGAAAGTGTTTGTATGTGTATGTGTGTGTGTGTGTGTGTATATATGTGTATCTGTGTGTGTGTGTATGTGTTTGTATGTGTTTGTATGTGTTTGTATGTGTATGTGTGTGTGTGTATATATGTGTATCTGTGTGTGTGTGTATGTGTTTGTATGTGTTTGTATGTGTGTGTGTGTGTGTGTGTGTGTGTGTGTGTGTGTGTGTGTGTTTTTAATCAGCTGTATAATGTATCACACCAGTATCAGCCTAACCCCCCCTGTAATCCCGGCTCACAGGGACACTCTCTAAACTCCCCCCTCCCCATTCTGCTCCCTCGGGCTCCTAATCATCCCTGCAGATTAACGTGCCTAAACCTGTGAGCTGGGCCAAGAGCCTACTGCTGCCAAAACCCTGTCCACTGTAAATAAATCAAACTACAATTATACAAAAACAAACACGCCAGTAAGCCCTCGTTCCTGTTCTGTAGCGGAGGGATCCTCTTCCATCAGGTTGTCGTGCCGGCAGATCCGTCAGGGACACTTTATCCTGCCAGGTTGCACACTCACTCAGGGATGTATACGTGTGTGTGCCAGGACGTCACTAACACATTCTCCTGTCTTCCTCTCCTCCCTGCAGCTCCCTCACTTCATCAACAGTTCCCTGCCGGCTCATGAGAGATCCACGGCTCTGCAGATCGACAACTACTTCCGCCAGGAGCTCATCTATAAGCGGAACGAGCGAATGGCGCGTCGCATCTCCGCTCTCATCCAGCGGAACCCCTCGCAGACCTTCTTCTTTGCTTTTGGCGCAGGTGAGTGAGAGGTACTCACAGGTGAGTGGGAGGTACTCACAGGTTAGTGGGAGGTACTCACAGGTCGTGCCTTCAGCTACCCCCGAGGTAACAGGACAGATTGAATTTTCTACTCTGTCAGGGGTTTTTCAAACCTTTTCCCAGGACCCTGTCATTGCCCTGAACTCGCTGACCTGATTCAGGGCTTGATGATTAGTAGAGCAGAATTAGGAGGGCTTGCTCTGGTACGATACTAATTCATTGAATTGCTGAGGTTCAACTACACTCAATTTATACTAAATCATACTATATGATTTGTTCTTATCAATACAAACTGCAAGGTTTGAAACTAAAGATCATCCAAATTATTTAAAAGATTGAAAGTGTTTTGACTGTGTTTATAGGTTGTATATAAATATTGTATATGTGGTATAATAACGCCGTGTCATAACATATAGGTATACGTTATATGCATTTATAGAATATATAAATATAGTATATGTGGTATAATACGCTGTGTTATAACATACGTATACAATATATGCATTTAAAGAATCTACAAATATTGTATATGTGGTATAATAACGCCATGTTATAACATATAGGTATACGTTATATGCATTTATAGAATATATAAATATAGTATATGTGGTATAATAACGCCGTGTTATAACATATAAGAATACGTTATATGCATTTATAAAATATATAAATTTAGTATATGTGGTATAATAATGCTGTGTTATACCATATATACGTATACGTTATATGCATTTATAAAATATATAAATATAGTATATGTGGTATAATAACGCTGTGTTATACCATATATGCGTATACGTTATATGCATTTATAGAATATATAAATTTAGTATATGTGGTATAATAATGCTGTGTTATACCATATATACGTATACGTTATATGCATTTATAAAATATATAAATATAGTATATGTGGTATAATAACGCTGTGTTATACCATATATGCGTATACGTTATATGCATTTATAGAATATATAAATATATATTTACTGAAGGCCAAGAACGACCTATCGGTTTCCAATTAGTAAATAGTTTCGCAGCAATACATTGTTGTTTTTCTGTATCTATGCTGCCAAAATGTTGATTTCCAATCAAACCAGGACTATTGTGACTGTGTAGATGGACAGCTTTATCTTCATGGTGTTTGTGTGTATGGTTTCACCATTTAGAATAACCGATTCTCTACTTTTTAGTCCTATTTCATAGTGCTAAAATCTTTTCAGACTGATTAATATGATGTTAAAATTAATAACGTATGTTTTGTATTTGATTGCATATCCCTTTCATACAATAACTGCCTGAATACTACTAGCCCTGACCTCACCATATGGAGGACTGATACTCTGCTAGGGCTTTATTTCAACCATCATCTGTTGTTGTAAAAAAAAAAATGCTTGTAAATATTTTACAGTCTCAATATTTATGACGGGCAGTTTAAATATGCCAGATTACTCAAACATGTTTAAACACTGAAGTAAACGTTACTAGGCACTATTATGAAATATAACAATGAGAGTGAACAGTTGCCTTCCATAGAATAGTCCTCGAACCAACTCTTTAGAACGGTTACTGTGATGTTCAATGCATAGACTTAGAACGTTTTGTTCTACTGTTTGTTACACGGTTCTTCAGATGTAAACACGGCAAATAACCTTTTTGAGACCCTTTTCACTGAGAGTGTGTGTGCTCTGTAATCAAATATATTTGATTATAAAAGTGTTCAAGGTTACAGTGACACATCCATATAATGTTCTGGGTGCATGTGTTGTGTGTGTGTGCCTGTGTGTCTGTGTGTGTCTGTGTGGAAGCAGGTGTGTGTGTGTGTCTGTGTTTCTGTGTGTGTCTGTGTGGTAGCAGGTGTGTGTCCGATGCGTTTTGCTGTATGTGTTTAAAAGCCAAACCAGAGAAGAAACAGTGCAATAATAGACTTTAATAGGCTCCAGATTTAAAAAAATGTCTTCAATACACTTCTGGGGAATTTCTGCAGACATAAATGTATTTCCATTTTTTGAGGCAAGCGAATACAGTGGGAATGACCAGTGGTTTGTTTTCATTAGATTTCCACTGCAATGCTGCTAATGTTTTCTGAGTTGTGCAGTGTGACCTGGGGGAGTTGTGTGTGTGTGTGTGTGTGTGTGTGTGTGTGTGTGTATGTCTGCGGCGTGTGTGTGTGTGTGTGTGTGTGTGTGTGTGTGTGTTTTATGTCTGCGGCGTGTGTGTGTGTGTGTGTGTGTGTTTGTTTATGTCTGCGGCGTGTGTGTGTGTGTGTGTGTGTGTGTGTGTGTGTGTGTGTTTATGTCTGCGGCGTGTGTGTGTGTGTGTGTGTGTGTGTTTATGTCTGTGTGTGTGTGTGTGTGTGTGTGTGTGTTTGTGTGTGTGTGTGTGTGTGTGTGTGTGTGTGTGTGTGTGTGTGTGTGTGTGTGTGTGTGTGTGTGTGTGTGTGTGTGTGTAGGCAGGTGTTACAGTCCCCTGGATGTGGACAATACTCCCTGATTAATGTTGACCGTCGGGTTCCTTCCTCTGGGCATTTTGTTCTCCCTCATTCCTTCTGCCCGTTGTTAAGGCCTCTATAGTGGTACCCAGCTGTGAGGAGTGGTCTCCACAATCACTGCATATTGTGTGTGTGCACGTGTGTGTTTACACATTCCCGAGACATTAGCTCACATTCCCAGTACTTTGGCACAGCATTAGGAGGATGCCGTCCCACAAACACTTTTAATACAACTCCTAACATTTCTTCTAGGTTGTCATATTGATTGCAAAGAGATGTTCCTCACATACCAGTTCCTAATGGGACATTTTGGAGCAGTTTCTCTATGGAAACACTCCTGGACTGTTCAGCAGATGTTAATTGATATATTACTTTAACCATAAACAGTTTGTATATAATCACCAACACAACAGGGCCGTTATCCTTCCCTCAACTTTATTTCATTGTCTGGGATACTCCTGGATCTAACTAGTACTTATCTTTTACTAACTAATAACTATGGAATACAACTAAAGGATTACTAGTGACTAAAGGAAAAAGTACTAGTTTTCAAGTAATGTTCACTAGTTAAACAGTAAATAGTTACTAGTAACAATTGTAGTACTAGTAACTGAAGAATACGTGCTAGTTGCTTTCAAATTATTACTTGTAAGTTGAATGTAAAAACTGCTTGCCATAATGAGGACATGTTCTGCTTTACCTGCTGTATCGTTGTATCAGTTTTTAATATTTACGCCAATTATATCGAGCCTTTCACTGAAGCGGGGAAGGGTGTACTGCTACTGAACGACTGATGAATCCCAACACAGTAAATTCATTCTTAATTCAACGGTGAGCTGTCATTGGGACACAGGAACACCTCTAACAGATAATGTGAACCAAATCCACTCATTACAGACAGAGATATGGAATGACAGTGAGAGTAGATAGGAGAGTGGGGGTTATGTGTTGATATAGAGGGTTGCCTGGTTTTAGACAATATACAATATTTAGTAAAACAGAGGACTGATGTAGGGTGGAGTATCCTGATGTAGGGTGAAGTAGACTGATGTAGGGTGGAGTAGACTGATGTAGGGTGGAGTAGACTGATGTTTGGTGGAGTAGACTGATGTAGGGTGGAGTAGACTGATGTTTGGTGGAGTAGACTGATGTTTGGTGGAGTAGACTGACGTTTGGTGGAGTAGACTGATGTTTGGTGGAGTAGACTGATGTTTGGTGGAGTAGACTGATGTTTGGTGGAGTAGACTGACGTTTGGTGGAGTAGACTGATGTTTGGTGGAGTAGACTGATGTAGGGTGGAGTAGACTGATGTTTGGTGGAGTAGACTGATGTTTGGTGGAGTAGACTGACGTTTGGTGGAGTAGACTGATGTTTGGTGGAGTAGACTGATGTAGGGTGGAGTAGACTGATGTAGGGTGGAGTAGACTGATGTAGGATGGAGTAGACTGATTTATGGTGGAGTAGACTGATGTAGGGTGGAGTAGACTGATGTAGGGTGGAGTAGACTGATGTTTGGTGGAGTAGACTGATGTAGGGTGGAGTAGACTGATGTTTGGTGGAGTAGACTGATGTTTGGTGGAGTAGACTGACGTTTGGTGGAGTAGACTGATGTTTGGTGGAGTAGACTGATGTAGGGTGGAGTAGACTGATGTAGGGTGGAGTAGACTGATGTAGGATGGAGTAGACTGATTTATGGTGGAGTAGACTGATGTAGGGTGGAGTAGACTGATGTAGGGTGGAGTAGACTGATGTGGTGGCAGTGGCTCAGTGGTTCATGTAGGTTGTCTACAACCCGGAAGGTTGGTGGTTCAATCCCCGGTTCCACCTGACCAAGTGTCGAGGTGTCCATGAGCAAGACACCTAACCCCACTGCTCCCGACGAGCTGGATGGCGCCTTGCATGGCTGTCGGTGTATGAATGTGTGAGTGAATGGGTGATTTGTGAGGCAATATGTAAAGCGCTTTGGTGGCCCCTGGGTCTGTGAAATGCGCTTTATATATGCAGTCTATTTACCATTTACCATGTACGGTGGAGTAGACTGATGTATGGTGGAGTAGACTGATGTAGGATCGACTGTATAAAAAACCTACAGCTACAATCAGACTGGTCTTGTGTATTAAATAAAAAGTTAAGATTGCCAGAGTAGTCATTTCTTTACAAAAAACAATAGATTGTTGTGTTCAAAAATGATTATGCAAGTGCTACCATCATATTCTAATAGCTCTTGATACTAAGAGTTGGTGTACTGCTACAAAAGATTTATCCATGACGTTTTTAAATTGACCTAACACCCGAAGAAATAGTATATCACTTCAAATCATGTATAGCCTAAAGCCTCATTTCTTTTTGAAGGAAATATCCTTTGAGGTCATTTATATGTTTTGTACACACATTGGTCATTTCAAAAACCACTATTAGGCAATTATTGTATTTGAGATTTGTTTGAATTTTCCTCAGAACGATTGAATTCATTAGATAGATTGTCCTCTGTCATCTTGAGTGGTTTTATCACAGTCCGATCTAACAGTCCGTGCAGAACGACACAGAAGGCAGATGTTTCTGAGGGTGTCATGTGTTTGTTAGTGTTGGATCTCAGTTGCATAAAGCCCAAACAGTAGCAATGTAATGAAAAAAAACAAATTGAAAACCAACATGTTACACATGCCTTAACAAATGTCTACAGAAGCTGCATACATTCTCTGATGCCAGCGTATGGTTCTATAACACACCTCAGAAACTGTCCAAATTGGTCCAATCTGATTGGGTGGGCTTGGCTGGGCACAGGTCCACCCTGGCCAATCCGTGCCTCTGCTTCTCTGGCTCGCATTCCACTCCAGACCGGGGCAGGCTGAGAGGAGAACTTCTTCCATTTGAGCGATAACTATTCCCAACCACACTGATTTGCTGTGGACGACATTCTCCAGAAATCACATTCTCCAGAAGTTAAGTCTGAGCTACAGACAGAAGACCGGAATTAGAACAAGCCCAAGTTAAGACATTCTAGAGTAACCCCAGTCATTCCTTTTTCCTGTGGTAATGAAACTATACGATGTGTGTATAAAGTGGTTTGGGCATGCCATTAATCTTACCAGAGCACCCGTCCCCACCCATCTCCTTCTCTCTACACCCCCCCCCCTTCATACAAAAACCCCATGACCCAATCACCATAATGCTGTCATCCAGTGGCGCTCTGGGTAATTAAATATAATGTCTTTGGGGCATTATTGATGATCATAAATAGCTTGTTTATTAAAGCGTACAGTATATTTCTCCATTTCTAACCGAAGTTCTGAGTGTCACTCTCTCTGGTGCCCCTTGATGGCCATTAAAATGTTATGGTGTCCGTCTCTGTGATAGTAGATGTAACTGTAGATGTAGCAGGTAGATGTAACAGTAGATGTAACAGGTAGATGTAACAGGTAGATGTAACAGTAGATGTAACAGGTAGATGTAACAGGTAGATGTAACAGTAGATGTAGCATGTAGATGTAACAGTAGATGTAACAGGTAGATGTAACAGGTAGATGTAACAGTAGATGTAACAGGTAGATGTAACAGGTAGATGTAACAGTAGATGTAACAGGTAGATGTAACAGGTAGATCTAACAGGTAGATGTAGCAGGTAGATATAACAGGTAGATGTAACAGGTAGTTGTAACAGGTAGATGTAACAGGTAGATATAACAGGTAGATGTAACAGGTAGATATAACAGGTAGATGTAACAGGTAGATGTAACAGGTAGATGTAACAGGTAGATGTAACAGGTAGATATAACAGGTAGATATAACAGGTAGATGTATCAGGTGAATGTATCAGTAAATGGAACAGGTAGATGCAACAGGTAGATGTATCAGTAAATGTAACAGGTAGATGTTTCAGTAAATATAGCAGGTAGATGTAGCAAGTAGATGTAACAGGTAGATGTATCAGTAAATGTAACAGGTATATGTTTCAGTAAATATAGCAGGGAGATGTAGCAAGTAAATGTAACAGGTAGATGTAATAGGTAGATGTAGCAGGTAGATGTAGCAGGCAGATGTAGCAGGTAAATGTAACAGGTAGATATAACAGGTAGATGTAACAGGTAGATGTAACAGGTAGATGTAACAGGTAGATATAACAGGTAGATATAACAGGTAGATGTATCAGGTGAATGTATCAGTAAATGTAACAGGTAGATGCAACAGGTAGATGTATCAGTAAATGTAACAGGTAGATGTTTCAGTAAATATAGCAGGTAGATGTAGCAAGTAGATGTAACAGGTAGATGTATCAGTAAATGTAACAGGTATATGTAACAGGTTCAGTAAATATAGCAGGGGAGATGTAAAGTAGATGTAACAGGTAGATGTAATAGGTAGATGTATCAGGTAGATGTAGCAGGCAGATGTAGCAAATGTAACAGGTATATGTTTCAGTAAATATAGCAGGGAGATGTAGCAAGTAGATGTAACAGGTAGATGTAATAGGTAGATGTATCAGGTAGATGTAGCAGGCAGATGTAGCAGGTAAATGTAACAGGTAGATGTAACAGGTAGATGTAACAGGTAGATGTAACAGGTAGATGTAACAGGTAGATGTAACAGGTAGATGTATCAGGTAGATCTAACAGGTAGATGTAACAGTAGATGTAACAGGTAGATGTAATAGGTAGATGTATCAGGTAGATGTAGCAGGCAGATGTAGCAGGTAGATGTAATAGGTAGATGTATCAGGTAGATGTAGCAGGCAGATGTAGCAGGTAAATGTAACAGGTAGATGTAACAGGTAGATGTAACAGGTAGATGTAACAGGTAGATGTAACAGGTAGATGTATCAGGTAGATCTAACAGGTAGATGTAACAGTAGATGTAACAGGTAGATGTAACAGGTAGATGTAACAGGTAGATGTATCAGGTAGATCTAACAGGTAGATGTAGCAGGTAGATATAACAGGTAGATGTAGCAGGTAGATCTAACAGGTAGATGTAACAGGTAGATGTATCAGGTGAATGTATCAGTAAATGTAACAGGTAGATGCAACAGGTAGATGTATCAGTAAAAGTATCAGGTAGATCTAACAGGTAGATGTAGCAGGTAGATATAACAGGTAGATGTAACAGGTAGATGTATCAGGTAGATCTAACAGGTAGATGTAACAGGTAGATGTAACAGTAGATGTAACAGGTAAATGTATCAGGTAGATCTAACAGGTAGATGTAGCAGGTAGATATAACAGGTAGATGTAACTGGTAGATATAACAGGTAGATGTAACAGGTAGATGTAACAGGTAAATGTAGGAGGTAGATGTAGCAGGTAGATGTAACAGGTAGATCTAACAGGTAGATGTAGCAGGTAGATATAACAGGTAGATGTAACAGTAGATGTAACAGGTAGATGTAGCTGGTAGATGTAACAGGTAGATGTAGCAGGTAGATATAACAGGTAGATGTAACAGTAGATGTAACAGGTAGATGTAGCTGGTAGATATAACAGGTAGATGTAACAGGTAGATGTAACAGTAGATGTAACAGGTAAATGTATCAGGTGAATGTATCAGTAAATGTAATGCATGTAAGTAAAAGTATCAGGTAGATCTAACAGGTATGTAGTAGATATAACAGGTAGATGTAACAGGTAGATGTAACAGGTAGATGTAACAGGTAGATGTAACAGTAGATGTAACAGGTAAATGTATCAGGTAGATCTAACAGGTAGATGTAGCAGGTAGATATAACAGGTAGATGTAACAGGTAAATGTAGCAGGTAGATCTAACAGGTAGATGTAGCAGGTAGATATAACAGGTAGATGTAACAGGTAAATGTATCAGGTAGATCTAACAGGTAGATGTAGCAGGTAGATATAACAGGTAGATGTAACAGGTAAATGTAGCAGGTAGATCTAACAGGTAGATGTAGCAGGTAGATGTAACAGGTAGATGTAACAGGTAAATGTAGGAGGTAGATGTAGCAGGTAGATGTAACTGGTAGATCTAACAGATGTATCAGGTGAATGTATCAGTAAATGTAACAGGTAGATGCAACAGGTAGATGTATCAGTAAATGTAACAGGTAGATGTTTCAGTAAATATAGCAGGTAGATGTAGCAAGTAGATGTAACAGGTAGATGTATCAGTAAATGTAACAGGTAGATGTTTCAGTAAATATAGCAGGGAGATGTAGCAAGTAGATGTAACAGGTAGATGTAATAGGTAGATGTAGCAGGTAGATGTAGCAGGCAGATGTAGCAGGTAAATTTAACAGGTAGATGTAACAGGTAGATGTATCAGGTGAATGTATCAGTAAATGTAACAGGTAGATGTATCAGGTGAATGTATCAGTAAATGTAACAGGTAGATGCAACAGGTAGATGTATCAGTAAATGTAACAGGTAGATGTTTCAGTAAATATAGCAGGTAGATGTAGCAAGTAGATGTAACATGTAGATGTATCAGTAAATGTAACAGGTAGATGTAGCAAGTAGATGTAACAGGTAGATGTAGCAGGTAGATGTAGCAGGTAGATGTAGCAGGTAGATGTAGCAGGTAGATGTATCAGGTGAATGTATCAGTAAATGTAACAGGTAGATGCAACAGGTGAATGTATCAGTAAATGTAACAGGTAGATGTAACAGGTAGATGTATCAGTAAATGTAACAGGCAGATGTTTCAGTAAATATAGCAGGTAGATGTAGCAAGTAGATGTAACAGGTAGATGTAGCAGGTAGATGTAACAGGTAGATGTAGCAGGTAGTTGTAACAGGTAGATGTAACAGGTAGATGTAGCAGGTAGATGTAGCAGGTAAATGTAACAGGTAGATGTAACAGGTAGACGTATCAGGTGAATGTATCAGTAGATGTAACAGGTAGATGTATCAGTAAATGTAACAGGTGGATGTTTCAGTAAATATAGCAGGTAGATGTAGCAAGTAGATGTAACAGGTAGATCTAACAGGTAGATGTAACAGGTAGATGTAACAGGTAGTTGTAACAGGTAGATGTTACAGGTAGATGTAACAGGTAGATGTAACAGGTAGATGTAACAGGTAGATGTAACAGGTAGATGTAACAGGTAGATGTAGCAGGTATATGTAACAGTAGATGTTGTAGATAGATTAAACAGGTACTTGCGGCTCTTACCCAGATATCCATGTTCCTTACTCCCTGGCCCTTACTGTAACTTTTACCTAACCATAACCTTAACATCATACCTATACCTAAAATAAACCCAGCCCTAACCCTAACTTAACATCATACATATACCTATAAACCCAGCCCTAACCCTAACTAAACCAGTAGCTTAATGTCTAACCATTCAAACATACCCTTAAATTAATTGTATGTTTTCCCCTAAATCAAACCCATAAGCCAGGAAACCATTTTCTCTAGTAACGACCTGCCAAAATACCTTATGGGGAAAATTGTAGAACTTTAGGTCCCAATATGCACACATCAATGTGAATCACACAGACACACACCATGTTTTAATTTATCAGTTCCTTGCTGTTCCTTTTATTCTCTTATTAAAAACATCCCCTGGAATGTCCTGTAGCCGCCGCAGCCAAGTCACCTCTGATGGGACCGGAGACATGCCAGATCAACCACTTGGTATCACGGGTACTTAACTTACTAATAACTATAATAAACTCTGATTTGTTTCTGGCTGTTTCACTATGTTTGGGCATGTGTGTGTGTAGTCACCCTGTATTGCAGTTTCATGTGAAGTTCTGGGTCGCTCTTCCAACAATGTCACCTCTCCCCCTTCCTCTAGGGCTGAACCATCTCCCCCTTGTTAGTGCAGTGTTAGAGTAGTGTTAGTTTATTGGTAGTGCAGTGTTAGTGTAGTGTTATTGTAGTGTTAGTGCAGTGTTAGTGCACTGTTAGTGCACTGCTAGAGTAGTGTTAGTTTATTGTTAGTGCAGTGTTAGTGTAGTGTTATTGTAGTGTTAGTGCAGTGTTAGTGCAGTGTTTGTGTAGTGTTAGTGCAGTGTTAGAGTAGTGTTAGTTTATTGTTAGTGCAGTGTTAGTGTAGTGTTATTGTAGTGTTAGTGCAGTGTTAGTGCAGTGTTTGTGTAGTGTTAGTGCAGTGTTAGAGTAGTGTTAGTTTATTGTTAGTGCAGTGTTAGTGTAGTGTTATTCTAGTGTTAGTGCAGTGTTAGTGTAGTGTTAGTGCAGTGTTAGTGTAGTGTTCGTGTAGTGTTAGTGCAGTGTTAGTGTAGTGTTATTGTAGTGTTAGTGCAGTGTTAGTGTATTGTTAGTGCAGTGTTAGCGCAGTGTTAGTGTAGTGTTAGTGCAGTGTTCGTGTAGTGTTAGTGCAGTGTTCGTGCAGTGTTAGTGCAGTGTTTGTGTAGTGTTAGTGCAGTGTTAGAGTAGTGTTAGTTTATTGTTAGTGTAGAGTTAGTGTAGTGTTATTGTAGTGTTAGTGCAGTGTTAGTGTAGTGTTAGTGTAGTGTTAGTGCAGTGTTAGTTTATTGTTAGTGTAGTGTTATTGTAGTGTTAGTGCAGTGTTAGTGTAGTGATAGTGCAGTGTTAGTGCAGTGTTAGTGCAGTGTTTGTGTAGTGTTAGTGCAGTGTTAGAGTAGTGTTAGTTTATTGTTAGTGTAGAGTTAGTGTAGTGTTATTGTAGTGTTAGTGCAGTGTTAGTGTAGTGTTAGTGTTGTGTTAGTGCAGTGTTCGTGTAGTGTTAGCGCAGTGTTACTGTAGTGTTATTGTAGTGTTAGTGCAGTGTTAGTGTAGTGTTAGTGTAGTGTTAGTGTAGTGTTAGTGCAGTGTTCATGTAGTGATAGTGCAGTGTTAGTGTAGTGTTAGTGTAGTGTTAGCGCAGTGTTAGTGTAGTGTTAGCGCAATGTTAGTGTAGTGTTAGTGCAGTGTTAGTGTAGTGTTAGTGCAGTGTTCGTGTAGTGTTAGTGCAGTGTTCGTGTAGTGTTAGTGCAGTGTTAGTGTAGTGTTCGTGTAGTGTTAGTGCAGTGTTCGTGTAGTGTTATTGTAGTGTTAGTGCAGTGTTAGTGTAGTGTTAGTGTAGTGTTAGTGTAGTGTTAGTGCAGTGTTCATGTAGTGATAGTGCAGTGTTAGTGTAGTGTTATTGTAGTGTTAGCGCAGTGTTAATGTAGTGTTAGCGCAATGTTAGTGTAGTGTTAGTGCAGTGTTAGTGTAGTGTTAGTGCAGTGTTCGTGTAGTGTTAGTGCAGTGTTCGTGTAGTGTTAGTGCAGTGTTAGTGTAGTGTTCGTGTAGTGTTAGTGCAGTGTTCGTGTAGTGTTAATGTAGTGTTAGTTTAGTGTTAGTCTGGGTGCCGGTTGGATTCCCAGGCAGCTGTAATTAAATGTGCAGGGCTCATTAGTTTTCTAGTAGATTTCATGCTTCATTTGACCCTGGAACAACATATCACAGCTCATTCAGCACTAATGGCCACTAGACAACATTTCACTGACACATGTAAACTCAAAACATCTCCAGAAGTCTCCTTTTGGGAGTACAAACACACAGAAGCACACATTTGAGTCCTTGTTACATTCACACCAGTATAAACACAGACGCCACACACTTTTAATCACACATTGGTGTTGCTTAATACACACATGACACACCTGCACCAGATCCATTACACATCTGAACACCATATCAGTACACATCTGAACACCATATCAGTACACATCTGAACACCATATCAGTACACATCTGAACACCATGTCAGTACACATCTGAACACCATATCAGTACACATCTGAACACCATATCAGTACACATCTAAACACCATATCAGTACACATCTGAACACCATATCATTACACATCTGAACACCATATCATTACACATCTGAACACCATATCATTACACATCGGAACACCATATCATTACACATCTGAACACCATATCAGTACACATCTGAACACCATATCAGTACACATCTGAACACCATATCATTACACATCTGAACACCATATCAGTACACATACACATCTGAACACCATATCAGTACACATCTGAACACCATATCAGTACACATACACATCTGAACACCATATCAGTACACTTCTGAACACCATATCATTACACATCTGAACACCATATCAGTACACATCTGAACACCATATCAGTACACATCTGAACACCATATCATTACACATCTGAACACCATATCAGTACACATCTGAACACCATATCATTACACATCTGAACACCATATCATTACACATCTGAACACCATATCATTACACATCTGAACACCATATCAGTACACATCTGAACACCATATCAGTACACATCTGAACACCATATCAGTACACTTCTGAACACCATATCAGTACACATCTGAACACCATATCATTACACATTTGAACACCATATCATTACACATCTGAACACCATATCATTACACATCTGAACACCATATCAGTACACATCTGAACACCATATCATTACACATCTGAACACCATATCAGTACACATCTGAACACCATATCAGTACACATCTGAACACCATATCAGTACACTTCTGAACACCATATCATTACACATCTGAACACCATATCATTACACATCTGAACACCATATCATTACACATCTGAACACCATATCATTACACATCTGAACACCATATCATTACACATCTGAACACCATATCAGTACACATCTGAACACCATATCATTACACATCTGAACACCATATCAGTACACATCTGAACACCATATCATTACACATCTGAACACCATATCAGTACACATCTGAACACCATATCATTACACATCTGAACACCATATCAGTACACATCTGAACACCATATCAGTACACATCTGAACACCATATCATTACACATCTGAACACCATATCAGTACACATACACATCTGAACACCATATCAGTACACATCTGAACACCAAATCAGTACACTTCTGAACACCATATCATTACACATCTGAACACCATATCAGTACACATACACATCTGAACACTATATCAGTACACATCTGAACACCATATCATTACACATCTGAACACCATATCATTACACATCTGAACACCATATAAGTACATATCTGAACACCATATCATTACACAGTTGAACACCATATCATTACACATCTGAACACCATATCATTACACATCTGAACACCATATCATTACACATCTGAACTCCATATCAGTACACATCTGAACACCATATCATTACACATTTGAACACCATATCAGTACACATCTGAACACCATATCAGTACACATCTGAACACCATATCAGTACACATCTGAACACCATATCATTACACATCTGAACACCATATCATTACACATCTGAACACCATATCATTACACATCTGAAAACCATATCAGTACACATCTGAACACAATATCAGTACACATACACATCTGAACACCATATCATTACACATCTGAACACCATATCATTACACATCTGAACACCATATCAGTACACATCTGAACACCATATCAGTACACATCTGAACACCATATCATTACACATCTGAACACCATATCAGTACACATCTGAACACCATATCAGTACACATCTGAACACCATATCATTACACATCTGAACACCATATCAGTACACATCTGAACACCATATCATTACACATCTGAACACCATGTCAGTACACATCTGAACACCATATCATTACACATCTGAACACCATATGAGTACACATCTGAACACCATATCAGTACACATACACATCTGAACACCATATCAGTACACTTCTGAACACCATATCATTACACATACACATCTGAACACCATATCATTACACTTCTGAACACCATATCATTACACATCTGAACACCATATCATTACACATCTGAACACCATATAAGTACACATCTGAACACCATATCATTACACATTTGAACACCATATCATTACACATCTGAACACCATATCATTACACATCTGAACACCATATCAGTACACATCTGAACACCATATCAGTACACATACACATCTGAACACCATATCATTACACTTCTGAACACCATATCATTACACATCTGAACACCATATCATTACACATCTGAACACCATATAAGTACACATCTGAACACCATATCATTACACATTTGAACACCATATCATTAAACATCTGAACACCATATCATTACACATCTGAACTCCATATCAGTACACTTCTGAACACCATATCATTACACATCTGAACACCATATCATTACACATCTGAACACCATATAAGTACACATCTGAACACCATATCATTACACATTTGAACACCATATCATTACACATCTGAACACCATATCATTACACATCTGAACACCATATCAGTACACATCTGAACACCATATCATTACACATTTGAACACCATATCATTACACATCTGAACACCATATCATTACACATCTGAACACCATATCATTACACATCTGAACACCATATCAGTACACATCTGAACACCATATCATTACACATCTGAACACCATATCATTACACATCTGAACACCATATCAGTACACATCTGAACACCATATCATTAAACATCTGAACACCATATCATTACACATCTGAACACCATATCATTACACATCTGAACACCATATCATTACACATCTGAACACCATATCATTACACATCTGAACACCATATCATTACACATCTGAACACCATATAAGTACACATCTGAACACCATATCATTACACATCTGAACACCATATCATTACACATCTGAACACCATATCATTACACATCTGAACACAGTACACATCTGAACACCATCATTAAACATCTGAACTCCATATCAGTACACATCTGAACACCATATCATTACATCTGAACTCCATATCATTATACATCTGAACACCATATAAGTACATCTGAACACCATATCATTACACATCTGAACACCATATCATTACACATCTGAACACCATATAAGTACATATCTGTACATTACACATCTGAACACCATCATCATCTAACACATATCATGAACACCATATCAGTACACATCTGAACACCATATCATTACACATTTGAACACATATCAGTACACATCTGAACACCATATCAGTACACATCTGAACACCATATCATCTACACATATCATGAACACCATATCATTACACATCTGAACACCATATCATTACACATCTGAACCATATCAGTACACATCTGAACACAATATCAGTTACACATCTGAACACCATATCAGTACACATCTGAACACCATATCAGTACACATCTGAACACCATATCACATCTACACATATCAGTACACATCTGAACACCATATCAGTACACATCTGAACACCATATCATTACACATCTGAACACCATATCAGTACACATCTGACACATATCATTACACATCTGAACACCATATCATTACACATCAGAACACCATATCATTACACATCTGAACACCACCATATCATTACACATCTGAACACCACATCTGAGTACACATCTGAACACCATATCAGTACACATACACATCTGAACACCATATCAGTACACTTCTGAACACCATATCATTACACATACA
The DNA here is from genome assembly GCA_029465975.1 of Dallia pectoralis. Taxonomy (NCBI): domain Eukaryota; kingdom Metazoa; phylum Chordata; class Actinopteri; order Esociformes; family Umbridae; genus Dallia; species Dallia pectoralis. The sequence continues at coordinate 3,768,309 of CM055751.1, forward strand.
CATCTGAACACCATATCATTACACTTCTGAACACCATATCATTACACATCTGAACACCATATCATTACACATCTGAACAACACCATATAAGTACACATCTGAACACCATATCATTACACATTTGAACACCATATCATTACACATCTGAACACATATCATTACACATCTGAACACCATATCAGTACACATCTGAACATATCAGTACACATACACATCTGAACACCATATCATTACACTTCTGAACACCATATCATTACACATCTGAACACCATATCATTACACATCTGAACACCATATCATTAGTTTGAACACCATATCATTAAACACCATATCATTACACATTTGAACACCATATCATTACATCTGAACACCATATCATTACACATTTGAACACCATATCATTACAAATCTGAACACCATATCATTACACATCTGAACACCATAGCATTACACATCTAAACTCCATATCAGTACACATCTGAACACCATATCATTACACATTTGAACACCATATCAGTACACATCTGAACACCATATCAGTACACATCTGAACACCATATCAGTACACATCTGATTAAAGATAGAGCAGGAATCAGGTGAAAGTAAAGAAGACCTTTAAGGGAGGGACTACAAAGATGACATGGTGTGTGTGTGTGTGTGTGTGTGTATGTGTGTGTGTGTGTGAGTGCGCGTGTGTGTGTGTGTGTGTGTGTGTGTGTGTGTGTGTGGAGTGTGTGAGTGTGAGTGCACGCGTGTGCGTGTGCGTGTGCGTGTGTGTGTGTGTGTGTGTGAGTGCGCGTGTGACAATAAAGCCTTTTTCCAGACGCTTTCCAGCTGCCCTCCACGTCTTCTGTCTTATAGATGAGTTAAGACCTCAGCTGTCAGCAGATAGATACCATTGCATGACAGGTTTTACTAAATGTTTTAACCCCTTCATGGCCCAATCCAGCAAGTTCTTGTCTCATGTTGTTCCTTCCTCTCGCTCTTTTTCACTCCACTGGCTCTACCCACTGGAATTCTCTCTTTCTCTCTTTTGCCTTCCTCGTCTTCCTCTAGCTACTTGTCTTATTCATGCTGTTTGTACCTCTTCTCTCTCCCTCCTGTTTTCCATTTGACTTTCTGTCTCTGTGTCTGTCTCTGTGTCTGTCTCTGTCTCTGTCTCTGTCTCTGTCTCTGTGTCTGTGTCTGTCTCTGTGTCTGTCTCTGTCTCTGTCTCTGTCTCTGTCTCTGTCTCTGTCTCTGTCTGTGTCTGTCTCTGTGTCTGTGTCTGTGTCTGTTAGGGGAGGTGCCATGGACACTTTAAAGGTTCCTACACTTTTTGACTACACCTCTGTGAGAGTGTATGCACCATTTAACGTAATCACCTTAACATGAATATAATTCTGATGCATGGGCGGAGTTAGAACTGCCTGTGAGGGGGTGGAGCCTCCTAGGTGCATTCCAGGCCACCTATGTCACATGTTGTCACGGTAATTATTATTAAGTGCACTTCTTTAAGTGTGAGTAGTACATCTTTGTTTGGTAGGGCAGCGTTCCTAATTCTCGAATGGTTTGAAGATGAATCGAAATCAGTTCAGATCAACAAGTCACTTTGTCTGAAGTCGTTACTTTGTTAATAACAGACATACCCATTCATTTGACCACAAATATCGATACAGATTTGGACAAATTGTCAGAAAATGACTTTCTGGACATTTCATCACTTCATCACAGAAAAAAATATTATATTGACTTTCAGTAATGTAAAGATGTAAAAATAGTTATCGAACTGTAAAATAATTTCCTGAAAACATTTCATATTGTCACAGCATAGTGATTGCAGAGAGTATTTCAAAAAAGACAAGACGATGACTTGATTCACGATTGAACCAGAAACAGAACGCCACCGTTCCCAGTCATCCGTCTTCCTTACACCCAACCAACTCATAGGGCTTCATGCGCAACGGATGAAATCATTCCAGAAAAGAGGGGAGGCCAACACTCCTGATTCCCATTTATCCTTCCCAGTATTCCTCCTACTATAACTGGGCTTTAGGGATGCCCTGATTCCCTCGTTTCTCAGGTGAGAGGTCCTCTGTTCAGTACCATGGTTCAGCTTAATCAGATGCACAGCAGCGTCACACTGTAATGTTCTTCCCGGGTTAAGGTGCAGGGATGCTGGCCTTATTAAACCTTTGTTACATTACTCATACTGGGAGGGGCTTATAGTACTCTGGAGTAAAGTACTAGGACACACATAACTTTAATTGTACTTTAATTTTCAAAATCCTATTTTCCCCAAACCCTCACTAGCCATAAGGAACATGCACATTGTGAACGCACGCACACACAGACGCACGCACATATACACAGACCCAGAAACCTCAGATCAATCACATTTCCAATTAAGAACGAGTAATGTGTTCATTCACAAGTGACTTGTTTTCATCCAAGTCCCTGTTCTCTCTCTGTTCTCTCTCCATCCATCGTCCCACTTCTCTCTGTGGTCTGTTGTCAAACATCTAGTGTCTGTTTGCTGCACAGCACCACTGGGGCAGGGATTTGTACCCACCAGTGTCAACATCATGGTCATCCAAATATTTCAACTCTATTCTTACACTGGTACAGCCCCCCTCTATCTTCTTCTGATACTGGTACAGCCCCCTCTATCTTCTTCTGATACTGGTACAGCCCCTCTCTATCTTCTTCTAATGCTGGTACAGCCCCTCTCTATCTTCTTCTGATACTGGTACAGCCCCCCTCTATCTTCTTCTGATACTGGTACAGCCCCTCTCTATCTTCTTCTAATGCTGGTACAGCCCCTCTCTATCTTCTTCTAATGCTGGTACAGCCCCTCTCTATCTTCTTCTGATACTGGTACAGCCCCCCTCTATCTTCTTCTGATACTGGTACAGCCCCCTCTATCTTCTTCTGATACTGGTACAGCCCCCTCTATCTTCTTCTGATACTGGTACAGCCCCCTCTATCTTCTTCTGATACTGGTACAGCCCCACTCTATCTTCTTCTGATACTGGTACAGCCCCTCTATCTTCTTCTGATACTGGTACAGCCCCCCTCTATCTTCTTCTGATACTGGTACAGCCCCCCTCTATCTTCTTCTGATACTGGTACAGCCCCTCTCTATCTTCTTCTGATACTGGTACAGCCCCCCTCTATCTTCTTCTGATACTGGTACAGCCCCCTCTATCTTCTTCTGATACTGGTACAGCCCCTCTCTATCTTCTTCTGATACTGGTACAGCCCCTCTCTATCTTCTTCTGATACTGGTACAGCCCCTCTCTATCTTCTTCTGATACTGGTACAGCCCCACTCTATCTTCTTCTGATACTGGTACAGCCCCCTCTATCTTCTTCTGATACTGGTACAGCCCCCCTCTATCTTCTTCTGATACTGGTACAGCCCCCCTCTATCTTCTTCTAATGCTGGTACAGCCCCCCTCTATCTTCTTCTGATACTGGTACAGCCCCTCTCTATCTTCTTCTGATACTGGTACAGCCCCTCTCTATCTTCTTCTAATGCTGGTACAGCCCCTCTCTATCTTCTTCTGATACTGGTACAGCCCCTCTCTATCTTCTTCTGATACTGGTACAGCCCCCTCTATCTTCTTCTGATACTGGTACAGCCCCTCTCTATCTTCTTCTGATACTGGTACAGCCCCTCTCTATCTTCTTCTAATGCTGGTACAGCCCCTCTCTATCTTCTTCTGATACTGGTACAGCCCCTCTCTATCTTCTTCTAATGCTGGTACAGCCCCTCTCTATCTTCTTCTGATACTGGTACAGCCCCTCTCTATCTTATTCTAATGCCCCTCTTCTGATGAGAGGAGACAGGAAGAGAGACAAAGAGAAATATGAAAATTGACAGAATGAGACAGACGAGAAGAGAGATATTGAGGTATATTATGACAGGGAATCCGGGGCAACAGAAATGTAGTAAAGACAAGAACTCTAGGATATGTGAAGTCCACAGTGCAGAGGAAAGCATTGTGTTTGCAGCACACAAGCACAACAGCAGATAGCTTTGCACTGCATTTCAATGTCTATCAGAGTTGGGAGGACCCGGGAGAAGCCAGGACCTGTCTCTCATTAAGCCTCTAATGGGTTTGCTTTGCTCCAGGCACGCCCGCCTGCCTAACCTCATTCACTGCTTGTTAACACCACTCTGTTTACAGTGGTCTAAAGCCACAGTGAGGTCAACAAATCAACAAACCACCAGAGGACACACAGAGAGCAGAGCCCACAGCTGTCTCCTCACTGTGGAGGATAAGCTCCTCCTACTTTTAGTGGGGAGGCATCTGAGTGCGTGCTTGCGGTTAGTTTGTTTGTTTAATGTGTGTGTGTGTGTGTGTGTTGTGTGTGTGTGTGTGTGCTTTGGGTGTGGCTGATGGCTTTAAAAGAAATAGAAAAATTGACAGGAATATGACAGGAATATGACAGGAATATGACAAGGTATTTGCTGTCTTGTCCAAATAGTGTCTAGGGTCAGAAATGTGTGACCACATACAGTGAATACATGAATACACATTGACAGGGGAGACAGGCCAGGGGAGACAGGCCAGGGGAGACAGGCCAGGGGAGACAGGGTAGGAGCGTATCCTTTTTTAGCAGGTGTGTGTTTCCGGCCGCAATCCTGATCTTTGTGGCGTTCTGGTCTCTGGAAACAAACACACACAGTCAAGTCAGCATTGCTGGCATGTGGGTCCACACACACAGAACTATCATTCAACACACAGTGCCTTCTCCACTGACCATAAAAGGGCTGTGAATCTGAAATGAATGAAATATTTGCTTGACACTGACATGAGGGTCGGTGAAGCTGGCAGTGCCTGTTTGGGGAGCAGCCTTCAATTGTGGAGAGGAGAGGGAGGGGAGGGAGGGGAGGGGAGGGGAGGGGAGGGGAGGGGGAGGGGAGAGTAGAGCACTGTGTCATGGCGGAGGGCTGTAACATGTCCGTCTGATCTGTCCGACACTTGGCGTTTGTCTCTCTTCACTCCCCAGCCACTCCTCACACAGCCTTTGAACTTCTCCTCTACCCTCCCTCAGGAATGATCTGAATAGTCCAAATAATAAAATAGGGAGTCTGAGAAAGACGGCAAGCTAGCGGTCATGTAGATTGTCAGCATGCTGTTAATAAACGGGGGGGCTGGGTGCTGTCAGAGCGCATTAGGCCTTATTGCCGGGTTGAGTGACACATGAGATTGCTTGCTTTCATCGGGATGAGGCTTGGCCTGTCTGTTTGATGTCAGAGTGATGGAATCACACACAAACACACACACACACACACACTTACCCAGCGGGGGTCTCAGATGGGGGCAGGAGCAGAGTGCCCTACAGTAGGGACATTACACAGGAACAAGCCCACCGATCAAGTCCCGGAGGTGTGTAGGAACCACCCTCTGTCATCATGACCAGGGAAGGGTTCGGGTTAGAGAACACTTTGTGTTGGACTTGTTGCATGGCTCAGATGGTGGAGCTGTTAATGCTCTTGGTTCAACAGATGATTAGTGTGAACATGTGTACACTCTCTACTGCACGTCACTCATACTGCATACTGACTGGATGGTAAATGTAATGCGGCCCGACGGACTCTGGGATGAACTGACCCAAACAATCTTCCTGTTAGGTCATTTCCTGGGGAACCACAGTGTGTTGGACATTCTGAGTCAGGAGGGCTACGAGGTGGTGCACACGCCATCAGACCACCAGGAACCAATCACAGAGTGAGTATAGAAACACGCATCACTCACATAGCAGGGTCACGCACGCACACACGCACGGACACACACACGCACAGAAACGCACATGACATACATTTATTTACAGAGAAAAGCAATCACACATGATAATACTTGCGTTTGGGCATTGGCCACCAATTAATTAACACAGTCACGAGTTACGCCATAACTTCATGATCCCACATCAACCGCGTTCAATACCGAGCAAGAAAGGCATTAAATGTACTAATTGGCCCCCACAGATGTGCTCAATGTACCGCACATGCTCCAGTACATGCTATTCAGGACCCCCCCATGAGCTGTGAACAGTGGTACAGTCCGCACACAGCGACCCCTTGTCACTTCCACCTTTCAGAAGGGCTTCAACCATCTGCCTCAAAAGGAGGGGTGTTGCATCTATTCATCCAGTTTGGTTCCTTGAGCCCTCTCCGCACCTAACAATCCCTCTGTTACAAGCTCTGTCAGCAGCAGGACTTAGGGAGGAGCTGGCCTATTCAAGTAGCATTAACAACAGTCAGTTGAACCAGGGTGTGAGGGAATAAATGGGAAACAACATCATATAAAGCAGAAGCAGGGCTACATCCCGCCACTACTTCTACAAGCTAATTTCCCCACTGCAAAGTACAGTAACCAAAACGTGCCTCTGGCTCACACAGACCTCAGATGGCCACAGAGTTTCTGCTCAAAGAGCTGACGATAGGAATGACTGGTTGTGGTGGAAACATGTCATCGTCATCGAGTAAAACACGATGTGCTCTCTGATCTGAGGTGACACAGTATGTCAGGAAGCTTGTCGGTTGGTTGTCACAGATTCTGGCTTGAATCCGGAGACGTCGTCTGTTCTCTGTTCTATAAAGACATTATCACGGATGAGCACTAAAGCACAGTTAGTGAGTTCAGAGCGGCCCGCAGTGTAAACTGGCTGACTCACACACCTCATGACTGTGTGGTCTGGACCTGGGTTTGTATCATGCTGGTAGACCTCCTAGCTGTTAGCTGATGACTAAGCATTGACACTTTTGATATTTTAAGTAACTTGGAAGTAGTTGCGCAAAGATTTTAAGGCGAGTTTGGGGGTTTTCTGATACTCAGGCTGTGCCTGCAGCCAACTTCCTGTAACCAGATATGATGGGAAATGGAATCAATGACAGGTTAGGAACTGACTTCTTGTGGATTAGTCAAGGGCCAGGTTCTAATACTTGTGAAATGTATACTAATTTCCTTGTTTCCTGTTCTCACAAGAATGTGCTGATCAAAGCAATGCAACAGAAGTCGTTTCACCTCTCCCACTGTGTTATATCAGTGACGGTTTCAAGAAAATGAATATGAAAAGGAAGAATTTTTAATGTATTGAGTTGCCAGGAGGGTCATGGCAGATATCGCTAAGACAAGTATCCAGAATCAGCCTCAGTGAAGAGTTCCACCCGAAGGCAGATTCAGGTCAAATCTGTAGAAGCACAGAAGCACTTGTTTGAAGTTTAAACACCTTTGGGCCCTATTTATCAGGGAAATCTGTCAATGTAACCTCTCAGTTAAGGAGAACCTTCCTAAACGGTGTTACCTGGCACAGAAAGGTCCCAAGATGGGACATATTTTCTATATTTTTTTCTGTTTATGTGTCACGACCTGGCGCAGAGCGTGTATATCAGTTTAAAAACAGGTTTATTTAAATCAAAACAAACCGTTAAGGGCGAAAACACTATACATTGTACAAATTAAATTAATTGTGCATATACAGCGACTTACTAATAGCATTTAAACAGCGCTCTGACACAACACTCACCCTATACATTGATGTGGAAGAGAAATAATATCCAACCCCGTGCACCAAGACCAAGTGACTTTTATAACAAACATAATCACAGAATCTGAACTTGTTGTTCCCACTCTAATCACCCACATTCAGATGACTTCAAACGTATTACCGTAAGGGAACTGCAACGCCCTCCTAGCCCACTAGATGCTCTCAGTGAGCCAGGAATTGTTACAGTCTGCCAGCATGTTAAAATTATTATATAAAGTATATAATGACTATTCAAGGTATATAATGGTTATATAATGTATATAAGGATTTATATTGTATATAATGATGATATACAGTATATAAGGATTATATAAGGTATATAAGGATTTTATTAGGTATGTAAAGATTAGATAAGGTATATAAGGAATACGTTCAGTATATAAGGATGATATAAGGTATGTAAGGATGATATAAGGTAAATAAGGATGATATAAGGTATATAAGGATGATATAAGGTAAATATGGATGATATAAGGTATATAAGGATGATATAAGGTAAATAAGGATGATATAAGGTATATAAGGATGATATAAGGTATATAAGGATGATATAAGTTATATAAGGATGATATAAGGTATATAAGGATGATATAAGGTAAATAAGGATGATATAAGGTAAATAAGGATGATATAAGGTATATAAGGATGATATAAGGTAAATAAGGATGATATAAGGTAAATATATAAGGTAAATAAGATGATATAAGGTAAATAAGGATGATATAAGGTAAATAAGGATGATATAAGGTAAATAAGGATGATATAAGGTATATAAGGATGATATAAGGTAAATAAGGATGATATAAGGTAAATAAGGATGATATAAGGTATATAAGGTATATAAGGATGATATAAGGTAAATAAGGATGATATAAGGTATATAAGGATGATATAAGGTAAATAAGGATGATATAAGGTAAATAAGGATGATATAAGGTAAATAAGGATGATATAAGTTAAATAAGGATGATATAAGGTATATAAGGTATATAAGACTGATATACGGTAAATAAGGATAATATAAGGTTTATAAGGTATATAAAGCTGATATACGGTATATAAGGATGATATAAGGTAAATAAGGATGATATAAGGTAAATAAGGATGATATAAGGTAAATAAGGATGATATAAGGATGATATAATGTGTGTAAGGTATATAAGGTAAATAAGGATGATATAAGTTAAATAAGGATGATATAAGGTATATAAGGTATATAAGGATGATATACGGTAAATAAAGATAATATAAGGTTTATAAGGTATATAAAGCTGATATCAGGTATATAATGATGATATTAGGTAAATAAGGACGACATAAGGTATATAATGATTATATAAGGTATATAAGGATGATATAAGTCCATGCTGATTGACTCATGAATACAGAGGCCTAAATATCCTTGGCCAGCCAAACTCTCTGCGTCAACCAAACGCTACAACACAGCCACGGTCTTTAGTTTCAACTCAACCTTCATGTACCTTTATACCTTTTTTAAATTGCTGTGAACGTTCAGAAAGCCATGGATTAGGCCGGAGCCAAAACGCACGCATGTGTCTGACTCATAAATGTTTGGAAATTCAATGCAGTGTTCCGTCCCACAGCGGGCCAACAGAGATCCCCAGTGACGGGGTGACTTATGGAGGTACGGCATCTGCTTCAGACTGGGTCACCAGTTCCTCAGACCTGGGTGGCGGCCTGGGGGGCGGCTTGGGCGGTGTGGAGGACGAGGAACTGCCCCATATGCTGCTTCCTGACAGTCTGAGCCAACTGGAGGAGTTTGGGCGACACACGCGCCCCCGAAAGACCCAACGAACACGTCTCTTCAGTGACCTCTGGGTCCGCATCAGTCAAGGGTGAGAATTCAAACAAACACACACACACAATGTCTAACAAATTAGGGAATCAATTTAATGTTTACAACATTAACACAAAGACTGTCATGAAGTGTAGAGAAACGATGAGTGCAACCACGTATGCACGTGAGGAATGCAGTTTCAAATCCAGAGGGTGACAAGACCTGGCAGATGTCACCGGAATGTTCCGGTTAACCTGACTGATCTTGTTCCCTCGCTCTCCAGCACCACGCCCCCTCAGCCAAATGTGAGGATAACCAATGGATATGTGACAGTGGAGCCCCCCCTAACCAATCAGGAGCAGCACAAGAGGATGGACCTCTACCCCCCCCTGGAGCCCCCCAGCCAGGCACCGTCCTCTGCCCAGCCCACCTCCACCTCAGCCCAGCCCACAACAGGCACAAACCACACCCTCAGCTTCCTGCTGACGTTACTCATGTTACACCTGCTATTCACCTCCTGACCAAAGAGTAGCGCTCACTACACAGACACAGACTGATTCCGTCACCATACCAGTGCCCCATCATGTGTCTAGAAGGACCCTGGTACATACAAGAATCTACATGAAAAACCAATGCGAACCTCACAGGACGTTGATATGATGGTTGTGGGCAAACGACGGACACACCAGGAAACCTGACACAGACCGGTTTGTCTTTAAGTCTTAATGAAGCTGCATCACTCTCCAACAGTCCTTTAAACTCACACTGTGTGGAATAAGCTTTTATCCACGAACAAACAAATGAGCGGTCTATCAGAGAACCAATGACAGACACCGTCAGCTTATTCGTCACCCATACATAGTTGTCACTTATAACAGTCTTAAAGCCTTGAAAAAGCAACATTATTTAATAATAAAGTGTAGCATAAGGTGAACAACTCTCATAAGAGACTTTGAGGCTGTCAAATAACACTTTAAATTGAAAATGATAATTGTTATTAATATGAAGTTGATGAGAATAGGCACACTAAATACTATAATACAGCTGTAATATCTCTGTAATAAAGTCTGATATCTTTTCTGACGTAGGACAAGGAGCACACAGTGGTTGTTTTTGTAAATTGTGCATTTTGTTCATAAAGAAATATTGTATATTTATTATTTCTCAGAGTATATTTTCTTGTATGGGATGATTACCGAAAAATAAACTTTTGGAAATGAAGCCAGGAGTGCATTTTTCTCATGTATTTTCCTGCCTGTCCCTTTGAGTGGATGTATTCCATCGGACCCACAGGGCACTTCAAGTTAAAGACATAAAAAAATGTTGAGATTAGCTTCTGCAAGTGAATATACTGCCCCCTTCTGGTTTTCACACAAAACCACCTGAGGCCCACTGATCACTTCAGATATAGATACTAAATTATTAAATGAGCCCTGTCTTCGTATGTTGGATTTGGACATCACAACATAACTTTCTTAATCAATTTTGACCCCGCTTTTTACATTTATATTCCCGAATGTGTATTAAACAGTTACAACCCAAACTGGCTTGGGAAAGTCCAAGGTCTTGACAAACACCCATCTTCAATGATAATTACAGTTTGGCTATTACAGCCGGTCATCACTAGTCCATCCTGTTACACACACTAATATTGGACCCAACATGTAGAGGCGCCTACAGTAGTTCTGCCTGAGACATGGTTCTAGTTCTACCACCATGTGGCGGCAGCCACCCACATAATGCACACCACATGGCAGGCCCGAGACCCAACATTTAGGCACCATGTTCAAGGACTTGTGTGCTTGGATGGAGACAGACTGTAGATTTTGCACAACGTCCACCAACATGGGCTTCAGCACGATCAATTTTATTAGCGGCTTTAACACAGAGATGACGACAGTTTGATTTGCATGTTAAGAATTTACCACATTCACTCCCACGCTATGAGCTAGCAGCAGTACATGCATATTTTTTCTACTGGATTTGTGTGATAATTCACCTCATAAACCCGGTGTTGCCAAGCACCGTGTTCTTATCAAGTGAACACCATGTTCTTATCAAGTAGGCGACACGGAAGCGACGTGTGTCCTTGGCTTCAAATCGAAGGACACACACTGTTAGCTGTACGTCACAGACATGAACCGGCCCACACGTGTTCCTCAGGTGACCTAATATCTACTATATGTGGCACGTAAAATACATTTGTTTTTATCCTACATATTATCTTAAATTGATTTTAAGCTTGTACAATTATTTGAATTTGTATATCATATCATATGTTTGAGCATGTTTCTGGGGGTTCTCCTCCTCCGGTACAGCAACGTCTTTTTATTGGCTGAACTCGCTGTCACTCAAAATGGATACATCTGATATAAAGCATGAGTCCAAAAATGATTGGACTGGCCCTTAATTGTATTATGCATTTTGTGAATAAATTAAAACAGCATTGTTGAATAAGTATTATTATCAAATAAAATATACGAGATATCGGAGCAGACGTTGGCTTCAAACAATATGAAAGTATGTCAAATACAATATTTTTTTATTACAGAGGGCTTTTAAAAGCTGACAGACTCGTGTTGTTGATTTAAATGGTTAATTGAATCCTGTGAGCTTAGTCAATATTACCAATATTACTAATATTATTTATGTATTGAATACAATTATCTTTGAGACCATCAAAATATTTAGCCTGATGGAAATGATCACTTTGAGGTTGAAAAAAACCCTGTTTATTTGGAGACCCCTGTTTAAAAAAATGCAGTTAACAAACTTGGATAAAATAAACAAAAAAAATAATAATAGTTTTAAAAAACAGTCTCGTTTCCAAGCCCAAAATTGCTGTAGACAGGTTGAAAGAGAGAGAGGAGGTGGAAGGGGAGGTGGAGGAGACAGAGTGACGGAGAGAGGAGGTGGAAGGGGAGGTGGAGGAGACAGAGTGACGGAGAGAGGAGGTGGAAGGGGAGGAGGAGGAGACAGAGTGACAGAAAGAGAGGAGGTAGAAGGGGAGGTGGCGGAGACAGAGTGACGGAAAGAGAGGAGGTGGAAGGGGAGGTGGAGGAGACAGAGTGACAGAGAGAGGAGGTGGAAGGGGAGGTGGAGGAGACAGAGTGATAGAGAGAGGAGGTGGAAGGGGAGGTGGAGGAGACAGAGTGCAGAGAGAGAGGAGGTGGAAGGGGAGGAGGAGACAGCTAATGGATCTAAACAGTAACATCTAAACAGTAACACTATAACTCCAGTTAAATGTGTCTTGTAAAAGCCACTTCTTAGCCAGCAGTGTGCAGAGCCAGTCCTTTAAGATATGGTGGTTGATTTCTAATCAAATCATCTCCAGCTAATTGAGATGCTCAAATGCCACTCTCATGCCATTAATATTAATTGGATAAATATGATGATAACTGTCTAAACTTTGTTCCAATTTCAACTTTGCTCCTGTCTTCCTCCGTACAGAGTTTCTGGAATGGTGGAGGGAGAAGAACAAGTTTTAAAAAATAAACATCTATTTCGCCCCTTAAGCCAAGACAGGACAATATTTGCCTTTGCTAAAATACCATTTTCCCTGGGCTTTGGATGTTGTTTGAAGGAGACAGGGTCCTGACAGGTTCAGATAGACCTGACCCTCTCACATCCATGGAGGAAGGCCAGCCCGCATAGAAATAAAAGATTACGGCGGAAAATCAATTTCTGGGTAAACTCATTAAAAATGCCCCTTCTACTTAAATGATTCCCCTTCTTTTCATCTCCCCTCCTCTCTCCCCGGTCTTCACGCTTCCTTCCCCTGTTACTCTCCCCGCCAGTAATTACTTGCACAAGTCGTTTCTTGCCCTTTGATTTGCACCGTTTCACAAATGAAGGTTAAGTTTGTTTAACCGCGGAGGATTTGCCAGTCATGTTAAAGCATATAATGTGGCAGATCCTTTCGCCCCTCTCTCCCTCTCTCTGAGCGACTCCTGGGGGGGCGGTGGTCTGCGGGGCTCCAAGGTTAAAGCCCACGATATCCAGGGCTGAGGTGGGACGCTGCGGAACAGGCGACAAACAGGCTTGATTTGACCGGAGGGGGATAAGGAAGTTGTTAAAAATCACCTTCGGTAAAAGGATTAAAAATAAAACAAAAAATGCCACTGCGGTGTTTGCCAGGAAGCCTTTGAAAGAAGCAAGACGGATGTGAGAGATAAGATGACCGCTGTCATCCAGTCCAAGGTTTCTCCATCAAGGACTTGGGAAATCAATAGCATGTTGCTTCAATGAGCATTATGGCTGGGAGTCGTTTTGAATTGAATAGAAGGATTGAATACAAACATACACATCAATTAGTGTATGTTCACCTTTCAATTCGTATCCATACGCGGTATAAACCTGTACGCAGAACAAGTCCCAGAGGCCCAGGGAGATATCGACCCCAGAGACATCAGGGGTGCTAAGAGCATTTCAGATTGCTGGGTTTTGATCTTAGAGCGATGGCGCAATCATTACACCGGTTAATATACAGTGTCTTTACCGATAACCGCGTGTCCTGTTGTACGCCGGCCTTAACCGATACATGACGTAGGCTGCATTTTGGGACACGCGTGTTAGAAGTGTAGTGAGGGAATGAGCTCCGTCCGCTCAGCTGGGCCATTTCAATCAACCGACAGAGGTTGGCCAACGTTGCACCAAAGCAAACGACTTGTCTTCGTTGTCTAGCCATCTGCAATAAAGCTTAGGGAAACAAAGTGGATTTGCCCTCGGATAGATAGCTGTCTTCAAACAGGTAATCCTTGTGATAAAGGGTGTTGTGGTGAACTGCAGGAAAATCTATTGCTTGAAACCACTCATCGCGACTGCTTAGACAATCCAGTTTTTACATCGTCATATGAGCAACCGTAATCCTTGAGATATAGGGTTGCATATGAGATAGTTTCTCCCTCTGAAAGTATAGGACCAAGAAGAAACTGTAATCTATTGATCAGTTTTAATCAAACAGTTATAAGAAATAAATCAACCATCTGACATTTGCTTCCAGTTGCAAAGTCCCAGTTAACAAATCAGTGGTTAACAAATCAGTGGTTTAGAAGACAAAATAACATTAAGATCTGATCCTAGTCTATGAAAATAAAGGGCAGTGCAATCTCCTCCTTCAATCTGTTGCACACCTGAACTTCAGTTGATTGGGATTAGGATTGAGATTAGGATTGGGATTAGGATTGGGATTAGGCTAGGGATTGCTGCCGAGAAACAGGTGAAGGTCACTTTTAGACACAGAGATCACAACAGGGTGTTTTTGGGGTCGGGTGGCAATTTGAATTGGGTGATCATGTGACGGCAGTGCTTAAAACCAGGTTGATGTGGAGATAAGACACATTTAACACATGCTCACTCGTAGCGTCATATTGGCAACCAACGGCTCAAGCTGAAGCTATTTACTGCCCATATAAAAACAAACAATGGATTACAGTTTATCTTCATCCAGTGTTATCTCACACAGTGAAGCAATGACATGAATTCACACCGTTACTGTAATGATACATTTGCCGTGTCAGACGCAAGTCCCTAAAACAACCCAAGAGGAAACGTAGCAAACATAAGCAATAAATTCTTTTTAGTTGTTTCATGTGTTTGTGACACGTATAATATATGACTGAAATCCCTGATAACGTGGTGGTTGGCTCAGTATGTCTATGTGTCCACTGAGATGACTATTTTGTGACATGAGTTGAGTGTGTGTGTGTGTTTGAGGAAATTGTGTTTGAGGAGAGTGTGTGTGTGTTTGAGGAGAGTGTTTGTGTGTGTGTGTGTGTGTGTGTGTGTGTGTGTGTGTGTGTGTGTGTGTGTGTGTGTGTGTGTGTGTGTGTGTGTGTGTGTGTGTGTGTGTGTGTGTGTGTGTGTGTGTGTGTGTGTGTGTTGTGTGTGTGTGTGTGTTTGAGGAAAGTGTGTGTGCATGCTAGTGAGGAAGAAGGTGAGGGTGTTTTGTGTGTTTGAGGAAAGTGTGTGTGCATGCTAGTGAGGGAGAAGGTGAGGGTGTGTGCGCGTGCGTGCGTGTGTGTGTGTGTGTGCGTGTGTGTGTGTGTCTGTGTGTGTGTGTGTGTGTGTGTGAGGAGAGTGTGTGTGTGCATGCTAGTGATGGAGAAGGTGAGGGTGTTGTGTTTCACAGGTTTTTGGGTAGATGCACTGTTTCATTATTCAGCACAAGGACCACTTCAGCATTCGAATGGCTTCCCTTTGATATGGACAGCAGCTTGAGGGAGAGAGTGCACTCAAACACAGGCGTGGGCAAATGTGTTCTTAAAAAACATAGTTGTGTACTTCCCTGGCAGCGCCGGCCTCACATGCAACAGAGCCAAGTGCTTTGATGGTCCAACTGTGACACTCAACACAGTAATGAACCATGGTAATTACACAGACACACACACACACACACACACACACACATGAAAGCCATGCAGAGACCCGGGGAGAAAATGGGAGAAAAACAAATATGACTCCATCCAAAGATGAACGCTCTGTGATAAATTCTCTTTTTCGTAAACATATATTTTGTTCTATTAAAGAACCACAATGTAGCGTGACCCCGTCATTTGACCCGGCAGCGGTTCTGGATGAGAGGTTCACTGATTAGGAACATAACTGTTCACCCTCAACGGTTAGAATGCGGACGGAGTGACGGAGTAGGGGGAGATGCCACATATATGTACACACACACACTCACGAACACGTAAACACGTAAACACACAAACACGAACACACACACACCCACACACACACACACACACACACAAACACGTAAACACGTAAACACACAAACACACAAACGCACACACACACACACACACACACAACACACACAAAACATCTTAGCCTTTCTTCTCAAACATATACATGTGCAGACACACAGAACCACACAAGCACACACATTAGCTTTCCTGCCCTCTTAAACATCTACATATGTACACACACACACACACACACACACAAACATCTTAGCTTTCTTGCCCTCTCAAGCATATACAGTACACACACACACACACACACACACACACCTTAGCCTTCATGCCCTGGGCCCTCCAGGGACAGAGCTGGAGGTCAGAGAGAAGGTTGAGGTCAAATGGGCCTGGATCAGCCCTGCTCAAACACTGCTAATGGGACACAATGTGTGTAGATGTGTGTGTGGTTAACTGGGGCTAAATGCTCCATGAACAAACACACACAGATGCCCTCTGCTGATGCGCAAAAGCACACACACACACACACACACACACTCACTCCCACACGTACGCATGCAGACACACAAACCACCAGGTGGGAGCACATGGGAGAATATTAAATTCCCATCCAAGGACATCAAATATTTTCTTTTCCGTGACTAGTATTGGCAAAGAGCCTCCCTAAAACCTATAAGGAGGAGAACTATTGGCAAGGAACCTCCCTAAAACCTTTAAGAAGGAGAACTATTGGCAAGGAACCTCCCTAAAACCTATAAGAAGGAGAACTATTGGCAAGGAACCTCCCTAAAACCTATAAGGAGGAGAACTATTGGTAAGGAACCTCCCTAAAACCTATAAGAAGGAGAACTATTGGCAAGGAACCTCCCTAAAACCTATAAGAAGGAGAACTATTGGCAAGGAACCTCCCTAAAACCTATAAGAAGAACTATTGACAAGGAACTTCCATAAAACCTATAAGAAGAACTATTGGCAAGGAACCTCCATAAAACCTATAAGAAGAACTATTGACAAGGAACCTCCATAAAACCTATAAGAAGAACTATTGGCAAGGAACCTCCCTAAAACCTATAAGAAGAACTATTGGCAAGGAACCTCCCTGAAACCTAAAACCTAAAACCTAAGGAGGAGAACTATTGGCAAGGATCCTCCCTAAAACCTATAAGAAGGAGAACTATTGGCCCTCCCTAAAACCTATAAGAAGGAGAACTATTGTAAGGAACCTCCCTAAAACCTAAGGAACAAAACCTATAAGAAGAACTATTGGCAAGGAACCTCCATAAAACCTATAAGAAACCTATAAGAAGAACTATTGGCAAGGAACCTCCCTAAAACCTTGGAGGAGAACTATTGAACCTCCATAAAAGAACTATTGGCAAGGAACCTCCATAAAACCTATAAGAAGGAGAACTATTGGCAAGGAACCTCCCTAAAACCTATAAGAAGGAGAACTATTGGCAAGGAACCTCACTAAAACCTATAAGGAGGAGAACTATTGGTAAGGAACCTCCATAAAACCTATAAGAAGGAGAACTATTGGCAAGGAACCTCCCTAAAACCTATAAGGAGGAGAACTATTGGCAAGGAACCTCCCTAAAACCTATAAGAAGAACTATTGACAAGGAACCTCCATAAAACCTATAAGAAGAACTATTGACAAGGAACCTCCATAAAACCTATAAGAAGAACTATTGGCAAGGAACCTCCCTAAAACCTATAAGAAGGAGAACTATTGGCATGGAACCTCCCTAAAACCTATAAGGAGGAGAACTATTGGCAAAGAACCTCCATAAAACCTATAAGGAGGAGAACTATTGGCAAGGAACCTCCCTAAAACCTATAAGGAGTAAACCAAGTCATTACAATGAAACAGTAAACATATCATCCCCACAGATAACGCAGCAACCATCTGAATATATATTGCTCACCAGCCTAACAATCTAAAAATATTACGTTGACCAGCCGTGTCTCCATGTCTGGAGAGGCATCTCAAGTTACCAGCGCTCATTCGGTGCCAGAGGAGTAGGTCTGTCTCAGACGAAGTAATTGTTTTAAAAGTGTCTGCTATAGTCAACAAGATTAAATGACTAATATTATGTAGGGCAGCCATTTCACTACTCTGGTGTCCAGAACTAACAGAGTCTTGCTCGGTACATACAAGGGGTTGTGTATTTTAGCCACTGGGTTGGCACGCTAATCTTCTTCAGAATATCGTAAAATACTCTAATCTTTTGTCGCCCCTTAATAGTGAAGGAAGTGCAATTTTGTAACAATATAAATTCAATGTATCCATAAGACAAGTGCTGTCTATCAATAGCCTATTAAGACTGATATATACTCTTCTCCGGTAGTGGGTTGTGGGAGACAGAAAAAAGTTAAACACCTGCCGTCATTGTTTTATTGATTGGAGCTGAAAATTAAAAGGTGCACAGACAGATGACAAGGCAGACAGACAGGTGACTTGACAGACAGACAGACAGACAGATGACAAGGCAGACAGACAGATAGAATGATTGACATGTTGAGACAAAGCTCCAGATAGACAAAATCAGAAGTACAGACAGACAGATTCAGAGGTCCAGCCAGACAAACACAGAGGTCCAGACAGACTCAGAGGTCCAGACAGACAGACAGACAAACACAGAGGTCCAGACAGACAAAATCAGAGGTCCAGACAGACAAAATCAGAGGTCCAGACAGACAGACAGACAGACAAACTAGACAGACAGACAGACTCAGAGGTCCAGACAGATAGACAGAAACAGATTTCCAGACAAACTAACAGGTCCAGACAGACAGACAGACCCAGAGGTCCAGACAGACAGATGGTTCCATTGACCAGCTCGCAGTGTCCTCTCTTTCCAACTTTTATCACCCTTATCCGGGTGTATCCCGGTAACTCCAAGGCCGACTGGCTCTTAAAACAGGACGGTCAAGGTAACAGGTAATTGCGAAGGAGTCTCGTAAAATAGCCTGTTTGCCCAGAGCTGTATGAACACAGCCACCACTTCCATAAGTTATCCGGGGAAAAACAGAAGACAAGAGGCCCAATTCCTACATAATCTGTGTTAAGGTAACGTATCCCTGTAGTATTTTGTGTTAAGGTTATGTATCTCTGTTGTATTCTGTGTTACGGTTATGTATCCCTATAGTATTCTGTGTTAAGCTACTGTACCCCTGTAGTATTCTAGGTTAGAATACTGTATCCCTGTAGTATTCTAGGTTAGAATACTGTATCCCTGTAGTATTCTAGGTTAGGATACGGAATCCCTGTAGTATTCTGTGTTAGGCTACTGTACCCCTGTAGTATTTTGTGTTAGGATACGATATCCCTGTGGTATTTTGTGTTAGGATACGGTATCCCTGTAGTATTTTCTGTTAGGATACGGTATCCCTGTAGTATTTTGTGTTAGGATACGGTTTCCCTGTAGTATTTTGTGTTAGGATACGGTGTCCCTGTAGTATTTTGTGTTAGGATACGATATCCCTGTAGTATTTTGTGTTAGGATACGATATACCTGTAGTATTTTGTGTTAGGATACGATATCCCTGTAGTATTTTGTGTTAGGATACGGTATTCCTGTAGTATTTTCTGTTAGGATACGGTATCCCTGTAATATTTTCTGTTAGGATACGGTATCCCTGTAGTATTTTGTGTTAGGATACGGTATTCCTGTAGTATTTTGTGTTAGGATACGATATACCTGTAGTATTTTGTGTTAGGATACGATATCCCTGTAGTATTTGTGTTAGGATACGGTATTCCTGTAGTATTTTCTGTTAGGATACGGTATCACTGTAGTATTTTGTGTTAGGATACGGTATCCTGTAGTATTTTGTGTTAGGATACGGTATCACTGTAGTATTTTGTGTTAGGATACGGTATCCCTGTAGTATTTTGTGTTAGGGTACGGTATCCCTGTAGTATTTTGTGTTAGGATACGGTATCCCTGTAGTATTTTGTGTTAGGATACGGTATCCCTGTAGTATTTTGTGTTAGGATACGGTATCCCTGTAGTATTTTGTGTTAGGATACGGTATCCCTGTAGTATTTTGTGTTAGGATACGGTATCCCTGTAGTATTTTGTGTTAGGATACGGTATCCCTGTAGTATTTTGTGTTAGGATACGGTATCCCTGTAGTATTTTGTGTTAGGATACGGTATCCCTGTAGTATTTTGTGTTAGGATACGGTATCCCTGTAGTATTTTGTGTTAGGATACGGTATCCCTGTAGTATTTTGTGTTAGGATACGGTATCCCTGTAGTATTTTGTGTTAGGATACGGTATCCCTGTAGTATTTTGTGTTAGGATACGGTATCCCTGTTGTATTTTGTGTTAGGATACGGTATCCCTGTAGTATTTTGTGTTAGGATACGGTATCCCTGTAGTATTTTGTGTTAGGATACGGTATCCCTGTAGTATTTTCTGTTAGGATACGGTATCCCTGTAGTATTTTGTGTTAGGATACGGTATCCCTGTAGTATTTTGTAGGATACGGTATCCCTGTAGTATTTTGTGTTAGGATACGGTATCCCTGTAGTATTTTGTGTTAGGATACGGTATCCCTGTAGTATTTTGTGTTAGGATACGGTATCCCTGTAGTATTTTGTGTTAGGATACGGTATCCCTGTAGTATTTTGTGTTAGGATACGGTATCCCTGTAGTATTTTGTGTTAGGATACGGTATCCCTGTAGTATTTTGTGTTAGGATACGGTATCCCTGTAGTATTTTGTGTTAGGATACGGTATCCCTGTAGTATTTTGTGTTAGGATACGGTATCCCTGTAGTATTTTGTGTTAGGATACGGTATCCCTGTAGTATTTTGTGTTAGGATACGGTATCCCTGTAGTATTTTGTGTTAGGATACGGTATCCCTGTAGTATTTTGTGTTAGGATACGGTATCCCTGTAGTATTTTGTGTTAGGATACGGTATCCCTGTAGTATTTTGTGTTAGGATACGGTATCCCTGTAGTATTTTGTGTTAGGATACGGTATCCCTGTAGTATTTTGTGTTAGGATACGGTATCCCTGTAGTATTTTGTGTTAGGATACGGTATCCCTGTAGTATTTTGTGTTAGGATACGGTATCCCTGTAGTATTTTGTGTTAGGATACGGTATCCCTGTAGTATTTTGTGTTAGGATACGGTATCCCTGTAGTATTTTGTGTTAGGATACGGTATCCCTGTAGTATTTTGTGTTAGGATACGGTATCCCTGTAGTATTTTGTGTTAGGATACGGTATCCCTGTAGTATTTTGTGTTAGGATACGGTATCCCTGTAGTATTTTGTGTTAGGATACGGTATCCCTGTAGTATTTTGTGTTAGGATACGGTATCCCTGTAGTATTTTGTGTTAGGATACGGTATCCCTGTAGTATTTTGTGTTAGGATACGGTATCCCTGTAGTATTTTGTGTTAGGATACGGTATCCCTGTAGTATTTTGTGTTAGGATACGGTATCCCTGTAGTATTTTGTGTTAGGATACGGTATCCCTGTAGTATTTTGTGTTAGGATACGGTATCCCTGTAGTATTTTGTGTTAGGATACGGTATCCCTGTAGTATTTTGTGTTAGGATACGGTATCCCTGTAGTATTTTGTGTTAGGATACGGTATCCCTGTAGTATTTTGTGTTAGGATACGGTATCCCTGTAGTATTTTGTGTTAGGATACGGTATCCCTGTAGTATTTTGTGTTAGGATACGGTATCCCTGTAGTATTTTGTGTTAGGATACGGTATCCCTGTAGTATTTTGTGTTAGGATACGGTATCCCTGTAGTATTTTGTGTTAGGATACGGTATCCCTGTAGTATTTTGTGTTAGGATACGGTATCCCTGTAGTATTTTGTGTTAGGATACGGTATCCCTGTAGTATTTTGTGTTAGGATACGGTATCCCTGTAGTATTTTGTGTTAGGATACGGTATCCCTGTAGTATTTTGTGTTAGGATACGGTATCCCTGTAGTATTTTGTGTTAGGATACGGTATCCCTGTAGTATTTTGTGTTAGGATACGGTATCCCTGTAGTATTTTGTGTTAGGATACGGTATCCCTGTAGTATTTTGTGTTAGGATACGGTATCCCTGTAGTATTTTGTGTTAGGATACGGTATCCCTGTAGTATTTTGTGTTAGGATACGGTATCCCTGTAGTATTTTGTGTTAGGATACGGTATCCCTGTAGTATTTTGTGTTAGGATACGGTATCCCTGTTGTATTTTGTGTTAGGATACGGTATCCCTGTAGTATTTTGTGTTAGGATACGGTATCCCTGTAGTATTTTGTGTTAGGATACGGTATCCCTGTAGTATTTTGTGTTAGGATACGGTATCCCTGTAGTATTTTGTGTTAGGATACGGTATCCCTGTAGTATTTTGTGTTAGGATACGGTATCCCTGTAGTATTTTGTGTTAGGATACGGTATCCCTGTAGTATTTTGTGTTAGGATACGGTATCCCTGTAGTATTTTGTGTTAGGATACGGTATCCCTGTAGTATTTTGTGTTAGGATACGGTATCCCTGTAGTATTTTGTGTTAGGATACGGTATCCCTGTAGTATTTTGTGTTAGGATACGGTATCCCTGTAGTATTTTGTGTTAGGATACGGTATCCCTGTAGTATTTTGTGTTAGGATACGGTATCCCTGTTGTCTCCTTTTTCGTTGGTCTTTATGAGTAACCTGGATTGGTGTCCTCCTCCCACCCAGCCAACATCAGCCTTTTAATGTTTGATTCCAGGTGATAAGAGCTTCATGGGAGCTGAGCCTTTAACAGAGTTAGCAGAAGTTAATGTGGTCAAAGGGCAGATGCTGGGGAGGCCACGGCAGGCACTCACACATGCCTCATCACGCCTGTTTGGAAGCCATCGAGTCCCTGGACCAGCACCAGATCAGCACTCCAGGAGACAGAGGACCCGTATGAGCCCGGCCAGACATACTCAGACAGAACCAGATCCACTTATTGAGAGTAGTCTATCTCAAATCAAATATCCTGTTTATCAAAGGCTCTTCATACCACAGGTGGAGACAGGAAAAATAAGTGATTTCTGTGCAGTATTCATGTATATAGTCAACATACAGTTGATACATATCAATATTCCCTGATGAGCCAAAACATAATGACCAGTTACAGGTGAGCTGGATAGCGTTCATCTTCTCCTAACAAGGGCACATGTCTAGATCTGGGTAAATTAGATGGTAAGTGAACCATCAGTTCTCATAGTCAATGTGTTGGATCCAGAATAAACGAGCAGGAGTGAAGACCTGAGAGATTTTGACAAGGCCAAGTTATCTGTGTGTGGTGTGGCAGGGCGCATTATCTGTGTGTGGTGTGGCAGGACACATTAACTGTGTGTGGTGTGGCAGGACACATTATCTGTGTGTGGTGTGGCAGGACACATTATCTGTGTGTGGTGTGGCAGGACACACTATCTGTGTGTGGTGTGGCAGGACACATTATCTGTGGGTGGTGTGGCAGGACACATTATCTGTG